>JABWTJ010000011.1:2881559-5281559 GCA_016801875.1 Solanum sitiens | reverse complement strand
TCTAACCACAGAACTCCATCTTAAAAAGAAAAAAAAAATATAAATGCTAAATTTAGACTTTTTTTTGAACCATGTACACATTTGAGTACTCATTCAATTCACATTAAAGTTTCTTTGATGGAAAATAGATAATACACAAATAAATTTTTAAGAACATGTATCAGATAACTTTATTCATCAATATTATAATTTTGATATCTTTTATCTTTACTAATTTTGAATCTAAAATTTCGAACTTCTCATTTAACCATTAGAATTTTTTATCATAATTTAATCAAACTTTAATACGAGTATCGGATATGGAGCGTCAAAGTAAAAGAACCAAATATATAGAGCCTTATTTTCTCTTATCATTCCCTCTAGGAAATTTCGTGGAAGCTCACTATGGCTTGCTACTTCCTTCTCCCATTTAACCTCCTCTCCTTCCTCTCTCCTTCTTCACCATTCTCCATTTCTCTTCCTTTTTACTCTCTAAATTCATCACCATGAAACTCATCACTAATCTCCCCAAAAAGCTCTTCAAATCCAAAAAAAAACGATCCATTTCCAGATCCGAAAATCCTTCATTCGGGTCCGTAACCACCTCCTCCTCCTCCTCCTCCGGGTCCGTAACCACTCCGACAAGTGTATTACCCAGTACTACTACTCAATGGCCGTCTGAAATCTCCGCCGAAGTTTACTCCGAACTTGTACAAGCCTTTCAAATGATCGACGGAGACGGCGACGGGAAAATACATAAGGAGGAACTCTCGGCGATTTTGACTCGAGTTGGATCGGATCCTCCAACGGAAGAGGAACTAGTACAATTGCTTAATGAAGTAGATGTAAACGGAGATGGATGTATTAGTTTACAGGAATTCGGAGCTATAAGCTCGGCGTTTGGACCGCCGTCGTGTGATTCCGAGATGAGAGATACGTTTGAGTTTTTCGACGCTAATCACGACGGGAAGATCACGGCGGAGGAGCTGTTTAACGTGTTTAGAACGATCGGAGATGGGCGGTGCACGTTAGAGGAGTGCCGGCGGATGATAAGAGGTGTGGATAAAAAGGGAGATGGATTCGTATGCTTTGAGGACTTTAGTCTTATGATGGAACAGCAGAGATGAATCGTTTGATCAAAATCTTTGCTTGTGATTCCTGAAAATATTAAGTCCTTTTATTTTATTTTTTTGAAAAAAAAATGATGTGATTATTCAATAATTTGGATTAATTAGAAGAATAATCACGCTAATATTGTGCATAAAAAATTTATGGACCCCGTTAAATGAAATGGGACATAATATATATGGACTATTTTAGATTGAGTAGTGTTTTTATAATTAGTATTTCTTTCATCTTGATTTAAGTGAAATTATTGAAATTTTAAGAGTTCATTAAATTTTTTATGTTATAAAAATATTTTAATTTATTATTATAATTTATAACACTTTTACCTACTATTTTAAAAGTAAATTTAAATCTAATTTTTGAACACTTAAAAGCTTCTATTTTTGAATTCAGGATGTGCTATATAAATTGAGACATAGAGATTAATTGTTTTCAATTATACCAAATGTGGGTGAGAGTCCTCTTTGTTAAGAAGCGTGTAAAGTTTCTCAGTTCACATTTAAATTTAATGGAACTCCAATATATATATTTAGCTAACACCGAATAGGAACCCAAAAAGAAAAACATAATAAAGAGTAATACTTTGTATTTATTAATTTTTCTTCATCGAACGCACTTACTAGTTATTTCATCTGTGTCTAATTATTTGTTCACTTTTTTTTTATAGTTATTTTTAATTACTTCTTTATTTTAATAAATTAAGAAAAAACAAAATATTTTTATCTATTATATGCTTGATTAATTACTTTGAAAAAGATAAAATTTGTTGAAAATCTTAATTTTTAATTAATTCTTTCATAAATAATAGAGGTAACATAATAATAATTATTTTTTTAATAGATATCTAAATTTAAAAGTAAATAAGTAATTAAAACCAGAGAACCAAAACGTATTCAAACTTTAGTATTGTTGAGTCGCGTAATTTATCACTTCCAAAACACTTTTAAAATTGTCGTGTGCCATAATACTATTTTCTCTGTTCATACAGCCAATAGAAAATTCAATAAAAAATAATTATTTGTAGTTATCAATTGACATCTAACCTACCAATCTCCCTTTTCTCTAAAAAAAGACAATAAAGTAATGTGCAAAATTTTCCATTTTGTGTTCTATTCTTAAACATCCTCGAAATTTCTCAATGCAAATGGCAACCAAAAACGATAACTTTTTATTTGTATTTATTTTTTTCCCCATATAATTTAGGTATATCGACCCAACCTATTCCTCACGTAAGTTAGTTAGAGCTAAATCAAGTGAAAGCAAGAGGTTTCATTTGAATTTTCATTGATTATATCAATCGATAGTTTCATGATCTATCATATGGTTTTTGGTAATTGAAGTAATAGTTAACTTTAAATGATCTTTCGATCTAGGACAGAATTTGTAAAATTTAATTTTGTCGAAAAATAAATTGATTCGATATGAAAATATAAAAAAATATATATTACTATAATATTTTGACCAAAAATTAGTCATTTCGTACTCTTGGAAATGTTTTTTCGTGCTTCTGGCAAATTCTTTTTTTTTTTTTAGACATTTCATATATTTGGAGAGTGTTTTTCCTTGTTATTGACATATATATATATATATATATATATATATATATATATATATATATATATAATACTCTACTCCCTTTAAAAAAAAATGACCATATTTCCTTTTTAGTCTATTTAAAAAAGAATGCCCCCTTTCCTTTTTTGGCAAAACTTTAACATTAACTTTACACGTGACATGTTTAATACCACAAGATCAAAGGGCATTTTGGTACATTTGACATAACTTTAATTTAGAATTACAAGATTAAAAAGTTTTTTTTCTTTTTTTAAACTACATGCCAAGTCAAATTAGATCATTCTTTTTGAAACGGAGAGAGTATTATTTTTATTTTTATAAGCAACTATTTCAGATTAACTTTTTTTTCTTTCTTTTTCTTTTCAACTATAAACAACTATATTCACAGCCACTTGAAATGGTGGTAAACAAAAGTATGTATATATTGACATAATGGATTTAATGAAAAGTGTGGTTGAATAACAGCTAATAAGAGTATTGACGCAACGATAAGAATCATCAATTATGTGACTAGTAAAACACTTTTTCAAACTATTAAAGTTTTGTAATATAGAATTATATAAAATACTACTAATTAAATATATGATTTTTTTTTTTTTTAGAAAAAACAAATAGAAATTACTCGTATAATATTGAATAAATAGGTATAACTATCACAAAGACAAACATTTTAACCAAGCTATAAATCTTAAGAATCTTGTAAACGTACCTACGAACATAGATTTTATCTCTTATTTGTATAAGATCGTATATTCTGATACAAGATTAAAATATAAGAAATTTCTAAGTTTCAAACTTCTATGAAACTTCCTAGAAAGTTGGTATATCAATATATACATTATTAGACAAAAAAATGACAGGGAAGATGTGGCCCTTTGGGACTTCTCTTCAACTTATCACTTCAAACTAAATAGAGAATGAATCGATGTGGAATGACAAGTAATTTGTTATTATTAATCAAAGTTTTTAAGTTTGAATTGTTACCTATTAATATAAGCCTTTTCTTCGTGAGTTCAAATTTAATCGGGCATTAATATAAGTTTCAAACATAAATGAAAAACAACATAAAAATCAAATACATGAAGGGACTAGAAAGTATTATACCGAGCTTTGATAAACCTATAGCCGAAAATTGAAATGCTAGTCAAATTGCTCACTTAATGAAAACTTGTGGAGCAAAACACCCTTATCTATGACCTAATTTCACTAGCCATAAGTTTAGAGAACGATTGTCTTAATCAACATAAGTTCTGTAGTAATAGTAATTAAGTTATGTCTTTTACGACATAACTTATGAGTCTTGAAATTGAAGTTTTACCTCTATTAATATAAGTTCCGTATGAACTAAATTATGTCTTTTACAACATAACTTGTGGCCTATGGGTTCTAAATGAACTTTTGCTTCTATTGACGTAAGCTCCATAGGATTTAAGCCGCATAACTTGTGTTATATTATGCTACAAAAATATAGACTTAACCGAAATAAAATTTGATTGTTATTTCGATGTCAAGACTCAAGAGTATTTTCTTAACTTTTTTTTTTACTTAAAATGCCGAAAGACAAAATTAAATGCCATCCCAAAAATGAGCCATTTGTGCAAATGGTCCTTATAAAATCACCAAAGAATATTCTCTGAGTTTATTTGGTTTTATATATATTAAGAACTTTCACATGTAATAAACACCAAAACCATATTTATATATCATAGCTATAGTTTGCATAATTGTGTTTTATAGCAAATATAAATATGTATATTTCGTAATACATATACAAATGAAAGTTGTGACTATTTTGTAATACATATATATAAAAGAAGCAATTGTATAATCTGTTTTGATATAATATATATACAAAAGAATCAATTCTATAATCTGTTTTGTATAAAGAGAGAAAGACAAAAGAAAAATAGGCCGGGGAAGATCGTCTTTGTATAATCATAAGTGTATAGGACGAAAATATATTCATTTGTATTTGAATATACAATTTTCTCTCGCTTTATACAAACACAAACACAATGTATACATTTGTTTTTGTATGAAGTCAGAGAGGCGAGTGAGAATGGCAGGTGATATCTGGTAGATGGGAGAGAGGGGAACGAAAAAATATGTATATACACAATTTTCTCTAGCTTTATACAAACACAAACGTATTTTATACATTTGTGTTTTTATAAAAGCGAGAGAGGCGACTGAGACCGCCAAAGTGGCGAGCGAGATTCCACCAGGGAGAGGCGAAAATAGAACAGTTTACTATGGGGTACAATTAAATCAAACTATGTTTATAGCATTTAATTTGAATTAATAGTTTGCTCAATCATAAAAAAATCAACTTAAGCAAAATACTTTGGCCCAAACCTTATTTAGCCCATCTCAAATTCTAAAGCCCATCCCTCACCTTAGTAACGGGTCAAATAAAAAGCCCAAATCCTAAAACCCCTTAATTGTACCAAACCCTTCATCATCTTTTTCTTCTTCTTCTTCCTTCTGTAGATTTGCTTTTTGCTGTCTGAGAAAAAAATTGAAATTTTTTGAAGAATTTTCGTTGTTGTTGCTTCAGTGAATTGATCAATTATAAAATGTCTTCATTCAAAAATGCAATTCCTAGACGAGCTCATAAGGAGCGAGCTCAGCCGTAAGTGATTCTGTAATTGATTTCACATATTATACTGATTGTATGTGTTTTTGAGTTGATTCGGTTTAATCTACTTTTAATTTTTTTTTATCAGACAAGCCAGGAAAAAATTTGGGTTGCTCGAGAAACATAAAGATTATGTGGTACGGGCGACAGCATTTCACAAAAAGGAGCAGGCTTTGCAGGTAAAAGTCTTAGTTGAATTATAGGTATTGTATAGCTCGATACGTTAGCTTACGAGGACATGCCCTTAGATAGGAAGGTTTAGATAAGAAATTAGTTGAATTCGAAGTATTGTATAGCTTGATATGTCATATATAGGAAGGTTAGGAGGTGGAGGATTAGGGTATAAGGTTAGTAGGCTGTCATGTGTTGGAATACTTTTACGAAGAAGTGGGGAGCTAGTCCATCTTCTCCTTGTTAAGTAGTCCTAACTAGTATTCACATACTATCATATTCTTCATTATTATTTTTTAAAAATGCTTTTCTGTTGTCATTATTATCTTGTCTATCCTGTTTCTGTTACACTTCTTTTGAGCCGAGTGTCTATCACAGACAGCCTATCTACCCCACAAAGGTAGGTGTGAAGTTAGCATAAATCCTATCCTCCCCATCCCATACAAGTGGGGTTACACTGGTATGTTGTTGTTGCTATAGCTATAGCTTGATACACAACTGAGACATGAATAAGTTTAGGGTTGTGTGATATTTACTGTAAGGCCCAACTTTGTTTTCCACTAAGAACAAGAAAGAATGAAGAAGGAAGGGCAGCTTGCAACAATGGGACTTTTACAGTTCATTTATAAATTAAAACCCTTGAGCCCCCGGGATTAGCTCAATTGGCAAAGGCTGAGAACTTGTTATTTGGTCACAAATTTGAGAATAAAGTCGAGTATTTAAGTGTAGAAGGGTAGAGGGGCGGGCCCATCATCCCTAGTTTGAAGGCTGCAGTGGGCTGATTTCTCGGTGATAAGGAAAAGATCTTGATTGTGTTTTGCAACTAGTCCTTTTAAAGGGATTCTTACATGTTTTTTTGGTTTTTTAATGGTGGTACCTTTATCTTTGCCCTTAATGATCATTTACATTACATACAATTAGATATGTGAATGATATATTTTATTTGCCTTACAGAAACTCAAGGAAAAAGCAGCATTTCGAAATCCAGATGAATTCTACTTTAAGATGGTTAAAACAAAAACTGTTGATGGAGTGCACAAATTGGAGTAAGATACAATTTTAATCTTTTGGTTGAGCTAATTTCTTCCTCAGTCGTGATTGACCTGACTTGTTGGGCACTGTTACCATGTTTCCAGGAGCCGAGCAAATAAATACACTCAAGAGGAACTCATGTTGATGAAGACTCAGGATATAGGCTATATTTTACAGAAAGTCCAGAGTGAGAAAAAGGTTTACTGTTGCTTATTTGGTTCACATTGTAATTACTTTCCTTTTCTTTCTCTTTGTTGATCCCTAGATTGAGAAGTTTCTTCTGCTTCCTGCTTGTCAATAACTGTCATTGTATGCAGAAAATTGAGAAGTTAACTGCCATGCTGCACTCGCTTGATAATCAGCCATCAAATAAACGTGTCTACTATGCTGAGGACAGGTTAGAAATGCTTCTTGAATTCCTTACCATTCAGCATACAGGATTGAAATAACTTACATTCTTGTGTTAGTGTGTGTATACACTTAAAAGAACAGTCTCGTAAGGGAACATCTATTTGAATTTAATGTACCTGACAATTCTCATTCATTATTTAGCTATCTTCACGAGTTGAAACATCATTAAACTCAGAAAATAATTCACTATTACCATACAACTTAAGACTCATTTGGAGCTATCTACTTGATGGTCATTCATTGGCCTGATAAAATGCATCCAATATTTTTGCTTTCTTCATGAACTGAAACCTCATCACTTGATCTCGGTTGACTTTTACCATATGACTGAATCAGAAGGACAAATTCTGTATGGTAGCATTATCTCCAAGCGATGCCCAAACTTTGTTCACAAATTATCTCCAAATATTACGTAACTCTAGTTTCATTTCTCCTAATAAAATAGCCAAGCAGGCAGCTTCCGGATTAAATTTAGTGCCACTCATGACTGAATTTTTGGCAAAAAGAATTAAAAAGAAATAAGAAAATACTGACTCATTGGAACTGTGCAAGTATCTCAGTGCAAGCTTGTCTCTTTCAGTATGTTTACCTAATTTCCTGTTTTTAGCTTTGTTGGTCTAGGCCTCAAACAATCAGGCAACGCCATTTCCTTTTATTATTCTTTTGGTTTTCTCTCCTCTATATTCCACATAGTTGAGAAGACGATGACATGGTTCAATATAAAGATTCCTAAGAGCTTTATTTAAATCTATTATAATCATTTTGGACAGCAAGCAAATGAGACACTGCATAATTTGTATAATTTCTTTAGCCCCCCTCCCCACCCAAATATCACTTCGAATTTTCTGTTTCTGTTAAAATATCTTTCTCTGTGTTGTAGTGCCATATTCAAATTCCTTACTATCTGCGTTTTGTTTATATTCAGAGAGGAAGCAGAAGAGCTAGCATCTAAGGCTTCAGAACGTAGTAGTCTGGCTGCTTCTGAGAACTTGCCTAGCAGTATTAGAAGGTAACCAGAGCTTTTTGTTTTTAAAATCTGTCAAGCATTTTGCTTATGAGATATGTCAACATTATCATTATTACGATGATTTGTCACTGGATCTTAGTTCCTTCCTTTTAAGAGATAAACTAATCATCTAGTCTGTGATTAGAGATGTATGGTTCCATGGTTCTTCCGTCCAGTGGTAAGAGTGTGACATCTTCAGTGGATAAGGGTAAAGGGGCAAGGCCCATATCCACAGAGTTTCAGAACATTCACAAGCTGACACTCGTGATTCTCAGTTATCAAAAAAATAAAAAAGGAAAAAGAAGAATACATCAATTGCATTCCAAACTTACATATCTTTAATCCATATGGCTGATAAATATTTGAAATGGATAGTCCTTTTATACCAAAAGCTGGTCTTCTACATTTTATTGAATCATGTTCGCAGTATCTTGTTTTTCTGTTAAACATTGGATGGATGCATTTATTTCTAAGAGCTGAGGGTAGTTTCTTCCTTATTCAATCCTTTCCTTCACCTCAACCCCAACCAAGCACTTTGTAACTGCTGAAAGGAAGCATAAATGCAATTAAAAGAAACAGTGTCCACTGTGGATATGCCTGAAATTGAAGCTTCTGCAAATCGTTCTTCAAAATCTGCTATTACAAATGCCTTCAACACTCTGCGCAGAAGTGTGAGAACCAATTTGGTTATGGGGAATTGCATTAATCCTTTATTTTATTTTATTTCTTTTTGCTGAGTGGTGGCCGATTTGTGCACTTTCATATATGTGTATACTAGTTTTCCTTTGGTTTCAAACCGAAGCTTGTCAACTTTTTCATCATTGGAATCTCCTGCGCAGGAAGACAGCTACATCTTATAGAGAGTTGGAAGCAAGAAAGAGCAGAGTGAGAGATTTAGAGAAAGTATACATGGATATGGCAATGCAGAAAGAACTACAGGTATACTTGAGGTTATATCTTTTCCGTATTCAAGGATTGTAAGTGGTGATCTTATAATAATTCCTTTTATGTTAACCAGAAATCAGGAAGGAAACGCAAACTTCGTGAAGAAGAGCTTGTCAACCCAACAACCAAACCCGTCTTCAAGTGGAGACAAGAACGTAAACGATGAGAATTTCTATGTTATAATACAAGCACGGTTAAGTTTTTTTGGATGGTCATATCAAGAGCTCAGGTGAAAATTGGTAACACAGCTGCCTAGTTGGCTTCATCACATATTGAAGCTCTACAATATTTCGAGTTGCTTTTGTCGGGGCGAAATCTTAGAATGAAACTCAAGCATCATTTCCCTTTGAGGAATCAGAAGTGAACCATATTGTTGAACATGTTAAAAATTTCTATAGAATGTTAAGATTATTTGCAATTCCAGCTGATGCTTAAGAGGCTCTGGATGTGTTTTGTACTGACAATCAATTGTTAGAATGGAAACATTTAAACAGTGAAACAATGACTATTGTTAAGTTTCTTATTTTGGGTACATACAGAATTCAGTTGCCAACTCTCTTCTTACTGCGTAAAAGTCAGCAGTCACTCGCAACTGCTTGTTACATGGCGAAATTTCAACGATAATACATTTCTATGTCTATAGAGTTCTCCAACTTAACAGCTCACTGAAACTAAACTACTGCAAGATAATACATAAAAGTATCACTTCAGCGCGAGCAGAAGAAATCTCGTATCATTTCAGTAGTTTAGCAGCAACATGTTCTGCAATAGCCATACTGGAAGTTAGGCCTGGTGATTCAATCCCAAACAGGTTTACTAAACCAGATATACCATGAATGTCCTCTCCCTGCAATATACGTGTTTTAGAGACCATCAGATTTAGCAGATGGAAAGGAAAGGTAACCAAAAATGTCTCTGCTAAAGGTGATTCCAACCATACTTGTCTGATAACTCAGCTGTAAGACCTCATCAGAGTACTAACCGTTAACCTTGTAGGGATTAGTTAATTTTCTGTCCGTTGGACCAGCTGTGCTTATGTTTGACAAACTTAAAGAATTGCATGTGATCTACTACTGAACTTAAGGTTAAAAACTCAGAATAAGTTCGATATTACCTGAACTACAAAATCGGTAGGAACCTCTTCTGGACCAGAAAGCTTTGGTCTGATGCCTGCATAACCTGGCTCCAAAGATCCATCCTTTAGACTAGGGTAGTATTTTCTTATTGCTGGGTAGAATTGATTGGCACGGTCTTCATGTACAGAGTAATCAAACCTAAAATATCATAAGAAAATTATATCGGAGATTAGAATTCTTTTCCTCCTGTTAGTTTCGTAGTGCAAGAAGAGTAGCCATTTCTAGCATTAAGAATTTTTTTGACTGTTCTGCAATTCTATTTTCCATTTAAAGTGTGTAAAGAATGTAGCAGGCTGAAGTACGCAAAAGGAGAACATGCTTTCCAACCTTCAATATGAAAAAATTTACATTATCAATGAGAACTTACATGTTGAGGAAGCTAGGAATATCATCAATTCCTTTAATCCATTCGACATCAGGACCAAACTTGACTTGGCCATTCAAATCCAAGGTAACATGCACTCCAAGGCCACCAACCTCAGGTATAGGATAAATCAAATGCTTGAAAGGGGATTTAGTGTTTGAAAATGTGAAGTAGCAACCACGAGCATAATGAGAAGCAGGTATAATACCATCAGGTAGACCTTTCATTCGTTTTGCAATGGCTGGAGCGCTTAAGCCTGCAGAATTCACTACAAGCTTTGGAATAAGAATTAGTTCAGAGTCCAATTCTGAGCTCCCATTCCAGTTTGCAATGGCATTGCTCCCAGAAACATGAATTTGAATTTCATTTCCTTCAATATGACCACCAATAACAGCAGTATTGTAAGAGAAAGTCGTCCCATGACTTTCAGCTTCGCCCTAAACCCATGGTATGGTCATAGTCCTGTCAATATTACATCAATGATTCTAAAAAGGTAAACAAATAATGAGAAATCAAGATCTTCTAAGTAAAGAGAATTTATTTCCCCGAAGTTCTAAAGAATGAGCTCTTTGGTGATTAGCAAGCAGTCATTATGACATAATATATTTGGAGACTGAATGATGAGGAGCATTACCACCAATGATAGCATCAAGGAATGACTATCCACTATTCCCGAGGAAGGCGACCATAAAGCTTTAACACATTGCAATTCGGGCTCCAGTCTAGTAGCTTCATACCCCTCCATCATTCTCAGACCCTCAACCCCATTTTGAATTCCTCGAGTCATGAGAGCGCTCAACCTTGTAACCTCTGACAATCCAGTAGCAACTATTAGCTTGCCTATCTGCTTGTGTGGAATTTCATGGTCTTTGCAATACTTGTAGAGCAATTCTTTCCCTCTAACACAGAAAGATGCCTGCGATTAAATTTGAAAGTTAAAGCGCATGTGTGGCATATGGGAGCTCCTTGCAGGAGAACTACTTATGATCGTTTTTGAACCTTCAGAACTATTACATTCCACATCCCAATAATGACACTTACTCCTATATAATTTCTAGAAAAGAGATCCATACGTGTAAATAAGAGTTTGCATTGAAGTGAGAAAAGATAAGAATAGCTATTGCTAATTTGCATAGTATTGTACATTTAGTATCGCTAGAGCATATGCAGCTGATATGATTGTAAATCAAGATTTTAAAATTGAATCCAGGGTGAACTCAGAGTTTTAACACTGAAATTGTAGTCATGATAATCAGCTACTAGATTGTGCTTGAACTCAACTTGAAATTCAAACTTCAGGTAAATGTACTCTAATCAAGCTAAGATAACTAGTTTCTCCATGCTGCATTCAATTGTATTCCTAGTTGTAGATGCAAAGAGGAAGAGCATAATCAGTCAGCTAGACACTCAACTTTCCAGACACCACTATTTTCTCATCTTCCAAATAGCTGGGAATATTCACTTGATTTATTAACTGTATCAAATTCAAACTTCGCCTTCATGCTTACTCGGTAACTATAGAAGCAAGATCACAGACACAGACAAGAAACCCGAGCAATTAGCAGAACCAGGTCAAAACTATCAGTTCATGTTTAATTGGAAATGTTCTGACTTCTAAAACAAGATTACCGATGCTAACGTGACATAAATTATGGAGGTATCTAGATGATCATTGTGTAGTTGGAATGTTCAACTTGTACAATGGAGACGAGCTGAGGTAACTTAACACTTCAACTCGTCCTCAGTCCTCACTATGTCTCATGGACACCTAATGCTAACGTGACACATAAATTATGGAGGTATGTAGATGATCATTTTGTAAGTTGAAACCTTACCGGCACAATGGAGACAAGCTAAGGCAACTAAACACTTCAACTCATCCTCCCTCTGTCCTGGGAACATCCGATGCTAACATGACACATAACTTTTGGAGGTATCTAGACGATAATTTTAAAAATCCTAGTGTTCAACTAACACAATGGAAACAAGTTAAGCAGATCTCAAGTTTAAGTGTATGTTTACAAATCCAGACTTCCAGTAACACTTAAATCACAAATCTTTATCAGCTAAAAAAGGGAAAACTCAACCAATAAGCTACCCCAAGATTCCATTTTTAACTAAACCCCTAAATGGGTATGCCCTAAAAAACAACAAGATTCACAGTAGAACTTAGAAAAAATGAGAACAACAAAGAACCTTGAGAGAATCAGTAGGGTAATAGATGCCAGCATGAATAACTTCACTATTACGAGAACTTGTACCAGTTCCAAAAATTGGGGCAGAATCCACAACCAAAACTTGTCTACCATGATCTACACTAAGCTCTTTAGCTACTGCAATGCCCACTATACCTGCTCCAATCACCAAACAATCAACTTTCTCCATTGGAATTGATTCCAAACTTGATGATGATGATGAAAATGGGGTTTTTCTGGGATTACTGACATTCTTCAATTTTTTGAATATTGTTTTTGCGATTGAGTTTCTGGGTTTCATCATCTCCAAAAAATAAATGGATCTGGGATCGATCTGCCACAATAAATATAGTCAGTTCGGTGCACTAAAGCTCGAGTAGTCGAGTTTGATATGATTGAATCATAAGTATTTATTTTAATCTGTCAAAGGTGTACTAAAACTGATAATGTTCTTGTTCGAGAATGTCTAATCATAAGTATCTATTATTTATTTTTATAATTTGAGTTTGTGATATTAATTATATAATAATAATTTTATCAGTTACGTCAAGATTTATTGATAAAATCTTTGAGGCAAGTACTGTTAGAGAAAAAATTTATGTTACAATAATTTAGTATAAAATATTATAAATAAAAATAAAAATATTGTATAGTTTGACAAGAAATTATAAAAATGTGAAATGTATCATAGAAGAACGGTTTTCAATAGGGTTATAATATATTTTAAATACTAATAACTAAGCTATGTAACACAATATTTTGTGATAGAGAGTGTAAGTTTGTAAGTTTTTTCGAAATCGTTCATCTCTTTTATTATATTAATAGAATTTGTAATTGAGATTAACTATAAATTATTATTTTTTATAATTGCGGGTTTAATAATTTACTGCATATTAATTTACCCTAAATTCTAATTAGGGAGAAGCTACGTACAAAATACAGGATGAACTTTCATTTATATAAACACTATTTGTCAACGATATTATTCGAATTGACGAAACAATAGTGTCATTTAAAAATTTGAAGTGGGGAGAAAAATTATATTGGCCAAGAATTTGAGGTTAAGTTAAAGTAAAATTGAGTATATGTACTGTCGTCTACATATTCAATCGATCAAAAAAATACAAAAGTAAAATTGAGATAAAATAAAATGGGATTGTGATTTTAATATAAACACAATCATTTGAATATCTAAACTCACTATTTCACAAAATCAAAGTAATAGATACAATTATTTATGTATAGGAAGAAAGGTTTATATTAAGGAGCAGTTTATATTTTTGCCAAGTTTATATATGACAAACAGAATTAACGCTTCATAGCTATAATTTATCTAATTACGCTCCATGTTTATAATTTTATTTGCTATGGAATCTTAAATTTGTATATCTCATTTTTTTTTTAAAGTGTATATATATATATATATCCAAATTGCAAATATTTATGAAATGACGATAACAAATACGCAATAAAGTTGTTTTCTAAAGAAACAATAATTTCTCTTATATTTTTGTTTATATCATGAATTATTTCTTTTATATATAAGTATGTAAATTTATGACATCATAATAAAAAACATAGTCATATTATATTTTATTCCATGTAAAGTTAATGAAAGGGACAATTAGTAAAGTCTGTTATATAATTAATAATTGGTGCATAAAATATCACAAGAAAACTGTGAATTACAGGGAGTTTTTCTGGGGATTAGTATGAAAATTTGTAGAAAACTTATTTTCTTGCAAATTTTCATACTTATTCTCAGAAAAATCCCCATGTAATTCACATTTTTCTGATAGTGTGTGATAATATCTAAATTGGTGATTTTATCTTATTCTTAAAATATATTTCATTTTTATTTGTTAACTTCTTATATATCATAAAAAGATAATAATTTTTTTTCATATTTTACTCTTGACATTAAATATTTATTCTTCAAGACATCATTTAATAGAAAAAAATTTGCTAAAATATTTATATCAATAATTATTTTTATTAATGAGTGTGAAAAGGAAAAGTGAATAGAGAAAGTATTAACTTGAAATATTTGACTTAATATACAACCAAAGGAATGCCAACAGAATCATAAATAGGGATAATTAAAACGTCTTTCTTGCTGACCATTCTTATTTTATATTTAATGTAAAAAAATAATATTTTGACTAATTTATCTTACTGGTTTGATTGGAATTAATGAGACATTGCTAACAATGACTTTTTAATAAATAAAAATTGTTCATTAAAGTTAATTTTAAATAGAGTATATCACAAAAGGCGAATTAATCATGTCTTATATTTTATATTAGATATAAATTTTTCATATGTTTTACTGCTCAATTGAAACAAATTTTAAGTTGAGTGTCTAAATGAATTCCTTTGATAAGTTTGAGGGGCCATATAGATATTAACCCAAAAAAATTGATAAATATTTATGTTTCTTGTATTTTTTTCGTACAGTGAAAATCTAAATTTATTATGAAAATTTAAGTTTATATGAATCTAGGACGACAAGTCCTCTATAAATATCGAAGAGCACATTTTATTTCAACACACTTTGAACATCACTTCACCCGGGTTAGTCTCATTAGTGCTTAGTTAACTTCACATTCACTCATCTATTTTGTGTATATGTATATACACACATCTAAATCTCTCTATAATTATTGTCTTAGAGTAACAATTTGTAGAGAAGTTTTATTGAGACAACTAATTTTTTTTTTCTCATTTTTTGTCCAGTGATTAATTAGCTATAAAAATGGCAGCACCGGCGGGTAATAATAACAGGAATCGAATCCTCGAAATTTGCACAGAACTGGTGAATGTGAGGCATCATTTGAGTGAAATTGATCGTCAGATGCAAGTTGTGAGGTTAGGAGGTACAATTGAAGAGTTGTTTTATCTGATAGGTACATATTCTACTTACTTGCAAAGAGAATTTGAGCTTGAATATGAACTTAGGACTAACTATAACTTCTTTTATCCTAGATATTATTGATTAATTTTTACTATGTGAACTGTTATAATGGTTGATTGTTGGGAGAAAACTGAAAAAAGATAATATATATGAGAGATTTTACTTTCTATGGATTGAAAATTTTATATCTAAATGATGTGTTTGTATTAAGTATACATATGTTTTTCGTTTTATTTATTTATTGTCTTCAAAAGATAGATATAACGTGTCTGCACACATCAATTTCATATACATTCATTTAGCCATCACCCCCCCACCCCCCCCACCCCTCTTCCACCCACACCCAAACACAAAAATCACTTAACTATCATTTTTAGCACGAATATATCATTTAACACAAAAATTGTAACTAATAATCTCATGATTAACTTATTTTGATAAATAAAAATTCAATTAAAAGTTATTGACCAAAACTCATATGAAAAAATAATATTAAAGAACAAAATAAATGTATAGAGCCACACTTTCCCAGAAGAAATTGTAGAAAATTAGCTAGGGAGACAACAAAGTTTCAACCTGATTTTTCTAGAGGTTCATTTGTTCTTTTAATATTTTACTTTTTTCATATGAGTTTTAAGTCAGACTAAAGCTTTTTAATTAATTTTTTTTAATTATATTTTTAAAAATTTGACCTTTATAAAGTTAGTATTTTCAGGTTGTTTGATTTTTGTGTTAGTATACTTTAAAATATAGTAATTTTCATCATAGAAACAATAGATAAGTGACTCTTATGAAGAAAAATATGTCTACGTTATTATCCATAAAATTTCTCATTTTCAAATCTCATTCGTAAAATTATATTAAATATGTTATTATTGTTATTTTTTTGTCTTTTTTTTTTCTTACTTTATGTTATTCTTGAAATGAATATCTAACAACTAATATACGAGCATTAATCTAAAAAGTATTACATAGTCAAGGGGTTTGTTAATGTAATGTGTTGTAATTAAGACATGTAGTCATACTCTTTGCAATTATAATTACAACGGTCAATATTATTTATTATATATATATATATATATATATATATATATATATATATATATATATATATATATTTGACTTAGAAATTACATATTTCATATATAATACGTATGCACGTAAAATCGTTATTATCTACAATAAGTGTTTTTAAAAGTTTAAAATAAATTCTTTTTATCTTTCAGAAAGTTGAGAAAATTATAAGTCAGGGTGTTTTTCTCGAAGAGTGTTAGTGATGGAAGTCAAAATTTTTATTAAAGGGGTTCAAATATAATAAAGTAAATATACGTAGAAGTCGAATCGGGTTCAACATCTGGTATATATAGGTGGCAAAAATCTTCTTTATTTATTGACCTCTAATAAATCATAACCAAACAAATAAATTAAATCGGTGAAAATAACTCATGAAATTAGGATAACAAAAACCCCGTATAAATATAATACACTCAAATTTCTATATAATTGCAATGTTTGTCGATTTCTTGTTTTGTGGTTGTTGCAGAAAATGTGAAAATTCTATTCTGAAAAAAAAAAAATCTGGTCATTTTCGTGAATTCATGATATCACAGAATGGGTTGACTGTAAAAATTATTTTATATCTTTCACCTCATATTAATTTAAAGAAAGAATATATCACTAAAGAAAAATCAGTCAAATAACATGTTTTTATATTAAAAATAGTTTGTTATGAAATATTAATATGAACGACTATTAATCTTCTTCATGATGTATAGTTATGAAATGTTTCTTATTTACTTTTGTACTAACTATTTTTAGGTTGATTTTACAACATAATTATGCTAAAAGAATTGTTACAAAAAAATTAAAAGGAAGGTAAACCTGATATCGCAAACCGTGTGGAGTGTTAGTGTTACAGAATCAAATCTAAGGTTTGTGGATTTATGAACCCTTATAAAAGAAAACTACTTTATGATATGAACTAGCACCATTGATTTTTCTTCCCGATTAAGGGTGTGTTAGGTATAGAGGATTTTTTTCCGAATTTTCTTTGTTCAATTCACTTAAATATTTTTTCAAATTAATTTTTTTTCCTCCAAAATAAGGAAAATATTGACTACTTAAATTTTGTTTCAACTTCACCCCATTACCCAATCCACCTAAACACTCTGACCTCAATCCCCTCAACCTACCACCTCGTAATGCAAACCATATCCCGCCCTTCACCAATTTGTAACTCGATTTGAGACCTGTTTGACAATTTAAGATCTGACTCAAAATTCTGTTGGGTTTTATTTGCCCTGATTTCTTACCATTAATAGGTTTCCTTTTAGGAAAAGGTTTTGTATTGACTAATTCTTTTTCTAGTAGGAAAAGGTTTAGGACTCTATAAATATAGGCTTGTTCCTTCTAACTTAATCAGCATTCACAATGTAGTCTTAATGACTTTGAGAGTTTTGGTTAGGGGGAGAATTTATGGGTCACAAGCTTGATACGTTATCACTTGTGTGAACCTCCCATGTATTCTGAGTGAATTGGTTGAGGTTGTTTCTCTCTGTATTTTGTACTCTCATATTTATAGTGGATTGCTCATCTCCTTTGTGGACGTAGGTCGATTGACCGAACCACGTTAAATCTTTGTGTCTTTTGGTATATTTCTCGTTATCTTCTTACTCGTGGTCTTTCGAGGTTTGCATTGCTAGCTTCCGCGTTTACACCTGCTTATATTTCGGTCCTAACAAGTGGTATCAGAGCCAGATTCGTCAGGTTCAGTGGTTCGATAATCGATGATTGAACCAGGTTAGAAAGAGGTGTTCATCTTGGCGGGTGTAGTTCTAGCAGCAACCTTTTTGACAGTAATGAAGATTTCTGTTGGAGAAATTGTTTCAGAGAGGTTCTTTGTGTTGAGACATAAATTTTGCAAAGGAGATTATGGAGAGGAGAAGCAAGTTGTTGAAGATTAAGTGAAGAAGGTGGACAAATATATTTTGTCAGAAATTCAGGCCAAGGGGGAGATTTGTTGGGTTTTATTTGCCCTGATTTCTTACCATTAATAGGTTTCCTTTTAGGAAAAGGTTTTGTATTGACTAATTCTTTTTCTAGTAGGAAAAGGTTTAGGACTCTATAAATATAGGCTTGTTCCTTCTAACTTAATCAGCATTCACAATGTAGTCTTAATGACTTTGAGAGTTTTGGTTAGGGGGAGAATTTATGGGTCACAAGCTTGATACGTTATCACTTGTGTGAACCTCCCATGTATTCTGAGTGAATTGGTTGAGGTTGTTTCTCTCTGTATTTTGTACTCTCATATTTATAGTGGATTGCTCATCTCCTTTGTGGACGTAGGTCGATTGACCGAACCACGTTAAATCTTTGTGTCTTTTGGTATATTTCTCGTTATCTTCTTACTCGTGGTCTTTCGAGGTTTGCATTGCTAGCTTCCGCGTTTACACCTGCTTATATTTCGGTCCTAACAAATTCCACACAACATAATCCTATTTTGGGATCTAACGCCGATTTAGACCTTCCCCGACATGAGACCTGAACTTGACCCATAATTCAACCCTGAACCATGATCCAATCCCCAGACCCCGACCTGAGATTCAATCCCAAATTAGAAACTCGATAAAATAATGGGAAACTGTTGGTCTCAAGGTTAGAGTTAGTTCTTATATAAGTCATTTTTAAGAACATGGGTTGGGTACCCATTGGGTTGGAGCCCAACCGTTGAGACATGGATACAGATCTAGGGTTATAGTGTTTGCGTAGTTTAAATCTAGATAAATTTGAGATATATTTGCTCCTTACTTATCAAACATCAAAAATAAGTAATCTAGAAAAATCTAATTTAAATCATAGTTTGTTATTGTGAATTGTTGTTATAAAAATGATTGTTATAGATATATCTAATTATATTAAATAAAGAAAAATCTATTTTCTTGACCTATTAAATCATCAACTTGACTAATTTACCTCAAACATACTATCAAATTTGATCTATAAGAGTAATATTTTAAAATAGATAATCATATAATGTCGTAGATAAAATCACATACACAAGCTACTATAAATAATGTTTGTATGAGGAAAGTTTTTGAAATAAGTGAAGTCATCCCATAAAACAAAAATATTTTATAACATACATTATCATCACAATTATTTTTCTTCCTAAATAAGGGTGTGTTCGATATAAAGAAATGTTTTTCAGTCTTTTTATGTTTAATTGGCTAAATGTTTGAAAAATTATTAATCGATAATATGAGTAAGCATAGACAAATATTTACGCACACAAATATCGTTATTGATTGTATCTCCCTAGAGATGTACTCCTTAGAGTTTGTTTTGTTTACCTCGAGTCATATATATACATTATATATAGCTTAAATATTTCTTTAGATTTGATACTCACATAATATATTTGAATTAATTGTCGATATAAAGGTAGTAAGTATAGTTATTTTCAAATATTATCACAATTGTTGGTCCTAATTAATTGTTGTTTTAGAGAGGTGTGATCGTAAATTAATCTTTTTTTTATCCAGTAATTAATTCGTGAAAATGACGTTGTCAAATGATGGCAGCGATAGAAGGCGGGAAATTTGCAGGGCGTTGGAGAGTTTGAGACATCGTTTGAGAGACATCAATGCTATGATACAAGAAGCTAGATTACGCAAAATAAATATATGACTTCTCACGATACAGTAAAAAAAACAAATCAACTGTAAAAGTTTTGATATAGTGAAATAAGACATATAATGAGAAATTGCATCAATAAGTGTAGATGTAGTATGAAGACTACAATTACATCCAAAACATAATATGACATTTTTTATGTGAAGTAAAAGTATTGTGAAGTGTGAAATATGAAGATTGAGTGTAGAGTACTGATATAGTGTATAGTTATGTTAAATTATTAATATTTAATTTTTATGAAGGGTAAAGTAGTATATTGCTATCATCTTAATGATTTATCGGTTTACTCAATAACTAAATACTAAAAATCGATATCGAACGATAACCCAATTTTTTTTTGTAATAAAATCATTAAAAACTCGTTAACCCAATAACCTGATAGCAATAACCCAATAACATGTTTTCGATTTGATTTATAATCGGTTTAATTTTTGTACACTCCTACATTATACGTAACACTTCTTTCTTTCGTTTCAACTACAAAAATAAGACTTCTAACTTATTTGCATGCCTAATACTTACGTTAAATGAATATATACCTAGATCTATAACATTTATAAAGTAAAATTCCTTCCATCTCAATTTATGCAATACTTTTCGTTTTTCAATATTCAAACTATATGATCTTTGATCAACATTTTTTTTTAAAAAAACATCAACGTATTAATTACAAAATTGCACGTTTAATGCAACTTACTTTACTTTTTCAATAATTTTTTTAATATTTAAATTTTAATCTGAAAAAAATTAAGTTGATCTAAAATTAACATTTGAGAAAGGATATGTGGTACATAAATTTTTTGAAAGAAGAAAATTTAAGAACATAATAAAGACAACAACTTGTTTTCTTCTTCAAATTAACATCAAGGACAACCATTTGATAGGGGTTGCCGCTCTTCCAACTGAGCTAATAACTCGTCGTGTAAGCCTCTTACATGTCTTAATATGCAATGGTGCAATAGCACTGATAGCCAAAGCATTCCCCACTGACGCCACCTGCATAGTAACGATAAACATCATTGTAAAAATCTCGACATAGGGCACGAAGGATTTTTTATCTGATCTTCTGTGAACTCGACACAAAATTTAACCCTTAATTACGGGTAGGTATCGGGTCTCAGGGTTAGGGTTAGTTCTTAAGTTGTTGTTAGGGACAATAATTGGGTCCTTCATTGGGTTGGGCCCCAACCATTGGGACATGGATTCTGATATAGGGTTATAGTATTTGCATTAGTTACGTTTATACTTAAATATTTTTGGAATAATGTTTTCTCCTTACTTACCAAATACCAAAAAATAAGTAATCCAAAATATGTTAAATTCATGCCTAACACACTCTTAAGTCTTCTTCATATAATTTATTCTCACTATTTTATTCCTTCTACTTCTATAATCGAAAAAGATAAATAATTAAGTTATCTTAAATATACAACTTCATATAAGTTGTCTTCAAAATCTCATTCCTTCTACATCTATAAGCAAAAAAAGATAAATAATTAACTTCCTTTCATATCTTAAATTTTCATTTTTTTTATAGAATACTTTTTAATTCTATAAGCAAAACCTTTTAATATATGTAATTTCTTTATTTATGGTCCTCACAAATAGGTGTATGATATGTGTATATATCCAATTTCACTTGTGGAATAATATCAAGTGGGAATAAATATTAGAAAAATATTTTATTTTAAATTTCAAAGTTGGAGTTGGAGATGGAATTGTATTTGATTATATTTCCTGCAAAGATCTTTTGAAATTTGAGTGTATTTTTTTCTAAATGTGACTTATATCTCTAATTTTCAAAAACCTAATAATTAAAATCATCAATCTTGACTAATTGACCTCAAACATACGGTCAAATTTAAAAATATCTCAAAATAATAGATTAAATCACATATACGAGGTACTAAAAATAATGTTAGTGTGAGGAAATTAGTCTCTCAAGATATCACATATAACAAAACATTTTTTAATGTTAACACCATTTTTTTTTTGATCTCCTCATGTTTAATTGGCTAAATGTTTTAAAAAATCAGTATATTTTTTTAATTTATTTAAAAACTACTTTTCTTTAGTCAATCCATACGGGGCTCTAAGTTATTTTACAATTTTATTCCAACCAAATATGAGATAAATTCATTCAAAAATTTATCATCTCTTATTATTGTATAAAATAAAATTAAAATATATTTTTAATACTTAGCTCGTAAGTAAATAAATAAATAAAAAGTCACAAAATTAGGAGGAACAAGACACAACACTCAACACTGTTCACTTCTGATTCAGCTCCAAACACACACACAAAAAAAAAAACCTGAGATCTGTCGATCTGATGGTGTACAATGTTTTTCGATGAGCAATTCTTTTGATTTCATTCGAAAGTTGTAATCTTTTTCATATATAAGCATTTTAGATTGAAGAGAAAATTGAGAAGGGGGGAAAATGAGTGGATCTTTGATAAGTTCAAGGGCATTTGATTGGTATACAGGGCAGATGATAATTATAGCCCTTTTGGTAATGGTGGGTTCTTTTTACACTGGTACACTTTTTGGCGAAAACCCATCTCTCTATATTCATCAAGAACAGCAACAAAGTGAAAATCTCACTGTTGATTCCAACCCCAGTTCTTCAGAGTCATCCTCTGGTGAGTCCTCTGTTTGTCTTTTTCAAGAATTGTAGTGTTTAGAGTGTTTTTTAGTTATAGAATGAAGGGAGTCTTGTAGCAACGGTAAAATTGTTATCTTGCCTATGTCACACTCCTTGGGGTTGTGACCTTTATGGACGTGGGATGCTTTGTGTACCGAGCTGCCCTTTTTAATTATGTCATAGAATAGTACTAGTGTAAATTGCCAATGTGTGGACTTTTTGGTAAATGAGGGTCACTAACATGTTGATTGTAGAAAGTTTGATAATCAAAGAAATGGAGTTCAAGTCATGTTGCTTATGAAAGATTTTAAGTAATTTATTGTTTTTCCCAATGTAACCAAAAAAGATTGCAGCTTTTTGTTTGTTAAAGGAATTTAAAGAATGTTTGAATGGACTCCCAGAGTGGTAATTGGGATGGGGTAGTAATTGTTAGTTTGTGACTGTAGGAGAGATATGCTGAGAGAATTTGATTTTTTAGTCTATCATAAATAGCCTCTATACCTCTACAAGATAGGGGTAAAGTTTGTGTACACTCTACTCTCCAAGACACACCCGTGGGATTACATTGGGTATGTTGTTGCACTGTGGAAGCTAGTCTTTCAGAATACAAGTAGCTTTCGACTTCCCTGTGTATATGGTTGGTGGAGAAGTGGGGGATTAAAATATGAAAAAGAAATGATTTTGAGTTGCTTATGTGATTGGTAATGTTTGCTGCGAAAAAGTTGTTGAAATTTCCTTTTAGGTGGGTTAATTAGATGAAAAAATGATAACTTTCTTTGGTTATAAATGATAACTAGGCGCTGTTCATGTTTGTGCTGGAGCAAGATAGAAACCCAACGGATAAAAGATTGATACTTGGTATTGTTATTGTTGTTCGTAGCTTATCTATGTAATTGGGTTGTCTCAGAAGGTTTTAGTGTAAGGACAGTGCATCTTACTTGTTCCGGTTTTGCTTCTCTTCGGCTTTATATGAATCTATATTTCCCTTGTATCTCAGAGATACTGACCCTCTTACTTGAATCTGATCTTTATGTGTGCATGGGCAGACTTGTTTTTTTCTCGAGTCGAATCAATATGGGCATTTTTCTGATTACTCTTGAATGGGGCTTGTTGGAAATAATTGCATGGTTACCTAGTTAAAGCGGAGGCTGTAATCCTACGACAAACAAAAAATCCATTTGGCTAGTGCAATGAGATATAGGTCCACTGGCTTCTACTTTGTCAAATAGATTTGGTAGAGATTTGCAACTTTGACAAGTGCAAACTTGTGGTGTTCAGTAATTTGGCAGTATCACGACCTTAGATCCAATTTAGGGAAATATTTATCCCATTTAATTCATCTAACAACTCCTCTATGTCATGTAGTAAACTTATTCTCGACTGTGTGACTAATTAACTCTTAGTCCCACACATCCTTCAACAATCCTCTTTATTTTTAACCATCAATATTTATCCTCCTTGTCAACCTTACCCTCTAGAAACTGAGATGCATTCTGTCAGGCGGTCAACGTGTGTCCATGTGCATTTGTGTTCTGCCTTCTCTTTACCATTGTACTTCCGTTAAATTTGTCACTCTCACCCTCGATGTCAGTTTCCCTCCGCTGCTGAGAGCAGTCCCTAATTGGTTGAACTTTGAGCTCTCAGAGTTGACTCTCTTTTCTTTGGCTGCTTTTACTGGCTTCCTGTTATCGGAATCTCTGATCCATATATTTTAATAGTAATATGCATGCAGTTAGAGAACATGAGGTGCCTTTTTGTATAGAAGATTGGTCATCTTTCGTAGAGAACATATCTTACTGTAGATTCTCTACTTTCTTCTGTACCTCTTGTTTACGGGAGATTCCCATTATTACACTTGACTTGATAAAAGATTAATATGCATGCAGGTATTTTGAAGTTCAGGAACAAGATTGCTCTTTCTTATCGGGTGGTACCTCTCACTATCCCTGAAACTGGGATAAATGTATGTCCTCTGAAATTTAATGAGTATATCCCCTGTCATGACATTTCTTATGTTAAAGAGTTGATGCCAAAATTAGATCTTTCAAGGAAAGAAGAGCTAGAGAGGCACTGTCCTCCACTTGACAGGCGCTTGTTTTGTTTGGTTCCACCTCCAGCTGATTATAAGATACCAATAAGGTGGCCAACTAGCAGGGACTATGTATGGCGGAGTAATATAAACCATACACGTCTTGCGGAGGTAAAAGGAGGACAAAATTGGGTACATGAGAAGGATCAGCTTTGGTGGTTTCCAGGCGGTGGAACTCATTTTAAGCATGGAGCTACAGAATATATTGAGAGGTACGCGGTCTGTTTTTCTTTCACTTCTCCTGTCCCTGTCATTATTAAAGTTGCAGCTTTTTGATTATTCAATGAAAATGAAAATCGACACACTAAGGCTTCCCTGAAGCAATTAAATGAAGCTATTTGTACTAGATGATCCATTACACTTACTAAGAATGGTGAAAATCAATTCTTAATGCTACCATTCTTCTATGTATCTGATGTACGTAATTCATTTCTTCAATGCAGATTAGGAAATATGACAACTGATGAGACAGGTGACTTGCGTGCGGCAGGGATATATCAAGTGCTTGATGTTGGTTGTGGGGTTGCCAGTTTCTCTGCTTATCTTCTTCCACTTAACATAGAAACACTGTCTTTTGCTCCCAAAGATGGTCATGAAAATCAAATTCAATTTGCTTTGGAACGAGGAATCGGTGCTATGATATCTGCTATAGCTACAAAGCAGCTACCGTATCCAAGTAACTCTTTTGACATGGTGCATTGTTCCAGATGTCGAGTTGATTGGCATGAGAATGGTGAGAATTTCTTTCATTAATCATGCAAACCTTGTATGCTTTAATGTAATTGACCTAGATCATTAAATAAGTAAACTGTATCTAATTATTTGGCTTTCTACATCATGTATGTTAATAGTACATTAATTTGCAAATTTCAATGAATTTAATGCCGTGTTAGAATCTACAAGGCCTTAGATATCCTCCATAATAGACTTGTTCCACCAGCTTGATCATCATGGAGATATTAGCTTATTTTGTTTACATCAATTAAACTTTACTCAAAGACACTATCGTGTAAACTAAGCTGTTATAGCTGAGTTTCGAAGTATGAATGACTCTGGTTCTCTAAGGTAATTGAAGGAGATTATCTAAGGTAGTCTTTTCATTATATGCTACCCATGCATGCAGCGGCGGAGACAAGAATTTTACTAAGGGGTGTCAAAATATAAAACAAATAGACACACGTAAAAGTTAAGGGAGTCACCTTCGCCAGAAAATATACTGTTTAGTTGGGTCAAAATTTCAGTTTTATGTATATATACTGTTTAGCCATATAGTATATATACATAAAACTAAAATTTTGACAGTTAAACAGTATAATTTTTCTGACGAAGGTGGCTCCGCCTATGTAGGCATGTCATGTAAATACACTATCATTATAATTGAAGGAGATTATCTAACGTAGTCATTAAATTATATGCTACCCATGCATGCAGCGGCGGAGACAAGAATTTTACTAAGGGGTGTCAAAATATAAAAAAAGTAGACGCATATAAAAGTTAAGGGAGTCACCTTCGCCAGAAAATCTACTGTTTAGTTGGGTCAAAATTTTAGTTTTATCTTTTATGTATATATATGGTTTAGCCATATAGTATATATACATAAAGTAAAATATAATTTTCTGGCGAAAGTGGCTCCGCCATTGGATGCATGTCATTTAAATACACTATTGTTGTTATTGAAGGAAATTATCTAAGGTAGTTTTTAAATTATATGCTACCCATGCATGCAGCGGCGGAGACAAATTCTTTACCAAGGGGTGTCAAAATATAAAAAGATAGACATACGTAAAAGTTAAGGGAGTCAGCTTTGCCAGAAAATATACTGTTTAGTTGGGTCAAAATTTTAGTTTTATGTATATATATTGTTTAGCCATATAGTATATATACATAAAACTAAAATTTTGTTAAATGGTATAATTTTCTGGCGAAGGTGGCTCCGCCTCTGCATGCATGTCATGTAAATTCACTTTATTGTTTTACAATGCTAAAATTCATTTTTCATATCGGTGTGCTGCAGATGGTATTCTACTCAAAGAGCTGAATCGGATATTAAGACCAAATGGATATTTTATCTATTCAGCTCCTCCTGCCTATAGAAAGGATAAGGACTTTCCGGAGATATGGGACAATCTAGTAAAGTTGACTTCTGGAATGTGCTGGAAGCTTATTGCGCAGAAAGTTCAGACTGCAATATGGGTTAAGCAAGAAAATAATTCATGTCTTCAGCATAATGCTCAGGAGAAACTTGTAAATTTATGTGATTCTGAGGATGATTTGAAGCCTTCATGGAAAACACCTTTGAGGAACTGTGTTACCCTTAGTGACGCTTCATCTTCTTTGAAGAAACTACCTCCTCGACCACAACGTCTTTCAGAGTATTCACAAAGTCTGAGTCGGATAGGTTTGTCAATTCTCTTCCTTGGTTTAGTTGTATTCATGAATTTTCATCTCTTAGCTCTGAAGTCAATTGTGGCGAATATATTTCTCATGCTTATTCACACGGTAAAAATTAGACAATCTATATTGTTGTTAGTTTGATTTTTCATGATCTGCTATATTGTTGTGCAACTATTCCAGTTGTCCAGCTATGTTTTATTTGTCCTCGTTATTCTTTATCATTATCTTGTTCTTCAATTTTTTTACTACCGTTGTTTCTTTTACTTTGGATATCTTTACTACTTTTGCTGTCATTCAATACTTTCTTCTTTTCTAATAATCAGTCAAGAAGTTTGCTTTTGTGGTTCCTTTTCATTGCTCTCAAACTGGTAGTGTTTTTTTTTCTCAGCTGTTATTGTTACTTCTTATTTTTTCAATCGGTTTCTCAACGGCTAGTGCTATTATCACCTCTAAAATATCATTTCTGGCCTAAAATGCTAATATTATGCTTGATGATAATTGAGATGTTGCTCCATTCAGCGGTGGAGCCAAAATCAGGGCAAGGGGGTCCATTCGTTTATACAAGGTTAAAATTACTTGTTCTGTATATATTGGAGATGTTGAATCCGCTTGGCTTCTTCATGGATTTACTTCTTCATATCTTTGAACCTCCCTAATGAAAATCATTGGCTCCATTTGACACAGAACAACAACTGAAAGAGAAAATACCGATTTATTCATCTGCACCGAAAAAGAGCTAAGCCCGGAAGTCACGGAGCTCTCTTCTCTTTCAATGGCAGCAGCTAGTTTAAGTTCAATGTCAGCCGAATTTCTAAGAACTAGTCTTTCCTTCACACCTGCTACCTCATAGAAAGATATAGAGTCAACCCATGCGCCTTTCACGGGGTGAGCAAAAAGCCTTTCCCTAGATCCTGGTATGAACTCAATCCGTCCCATTTGGCGAAGCAATCTTGGACCCTCTTGGTTGCACTGTGCTTGGATGCACTAGACTTCCACACGTCTGCGATGAGATGAAAACTGCCCCCATTCGGCGATTCCCGTGCCACCACAATGGCATAGCATCAAAAGAGTGACCAGAACCTGTCCTTGACCAGCTCGTAAGTAGCATCCCTCTGCTGGTCGACATAGCGGGGTGTCAAAAGAAAGTCTTTTTGATTGCCCCGCTGACCTTTTTAAAAAGCACCTTGGGTCAGTGGCCGGTTGTAAAGTAAAGTAGGGCTGTGCGCTTTCGAATTTGATTTATTTTGATAGAAAGAAGAATCATAATTGATCCTGGGTCGTCGTTTTTCAACTGTCCACTGTTAAATCTGGTCTAGCCAACGGATAGTTGAAAAACAATACAACCTAGGACCAATTCTGGTTCTATCAAAATAAATCAAATTCGTAAGTGCACCACCCTTCTTTATTTACAGCCAGCCTCCGACCCGAGGTGCTTTTAAGATCAGCGGGGCAATAAAAAAGACTTGCTTTTTGACGCCCCACAGCGGGATGCTACTTACGAGCTGGTCAGGGACATGTTCCGGTCACTCTTTTGATGCTATGCCATTATGGTGGCACGGGAACCGCCGACTGGGGGCAGTTTTCATCTCATCTCTAGCGTGTGGAAGACTAGTTCATCCAAGCACAGCGCAACCAATAGGGTCCAAGATTGCTTCGCTGCTCCGGAGGTTGTATGGCTTAACTTACTACCCATACGAGATCGGAAAGGAAGCTAGAAAACCTAGGGGGAAAAGAACGATGTTTGATGTGAACGGAAGCACATATTTCGCCTCTGAATACAGATAACATGAAAAGCTTTGTAGATGATCCATCTAGAAGAGGGGTATTCTAACAACCTTTGATTCAAAGAGAAAAGGAAACGGACAATTAGGTTCACTTCCATTGGTGCTTCCCCTACACGTATATTGGGGCGAGAGCGGAATAAGACACATGTTCCTTTTGGGGGTTTTGAATAGGGAAGCTTTACGGAGATTGCCATTTCATCTTTTAGGAAGTCTCATATGTCTGACATGCTCAAATCAATTTCTTGCAGGTATTGATCGTGAAAAATTCTTGGCTGATACAGTCTATTGGCAAGATCAAGTTCGCCATTACTGGAGACTGATGAATGTTGAGGAGAAAGAAATACGTAATGTAATGGACATGAGTGCTTCCCTTGGTGGATTCGCTGTTGGTTTAAATACATGGCCTGTATGGGTGATGAATGTAGTTCCTATAACCATGAATGACACCCTGTCTGCCGTTTATGGCAGGGGTCTTACAGGCGTTTTTCATGACTGGTAGGCTATTAACTTAGTTACTTACCTATAAGCACTAACTGATTTACAAAGGCCCTAACAAATATCTTGCTTGAATTTGTAGGTGTGAGCCGTTCTCCACATATCCTCGCACTTACGATTTGTTGCATGCCAATCATCTTCTTTCTCACTACAAAAATCGTGAAGAAGGTTGTTTAATTGAAGATATCATGCTGGAGATGGACCGTATTCTACGACCTCAGGTAAGGGGTTTCATTACGATTTGATGCTCGAGAGACTAAATATTTAATAAATTGATAAACTGAAAGCATCTGCAAGATCAATTTTTTTCATTTGACAGTTTAGAGTAAGTGTATTAGCTTGATATATGACATACGTTAAAAAGATTAACACCTAAGAAAAGGAAGCATTTAGTTTCTCGTATATTTAATATATTTATTTGAATCAGTTGTCATAGTACTATATCCTATTTTACAACAACATAATACCTCATCCTTGATCTCCAATTCCCCTCGTCGGTTGAAAATGGGGTGGAGATGGAACTAGAAATGCATTGGTTTCCCAAGCATAATTTAGACATTCTGCTACTTGTTCTCAAGTTCCTTTATTAAAGAAAAACAACTTGTTCTCAAGTTCTACACTCGACAATATCTTGAGAGAGTTTTAATCAACATAATGCGGCTACCAATTTTCTCCGAGCTTAGTTTGTTGGACGAGAGTTTGTGTGATCATTCATATATAAATCATCTTTTAGAGGTGCGAAAGGATGTTCCTTTGTAAGGTGGGATTTACAACGAACAATTTCGATCGGTTGAAATGTGACAAAATCAGAAAGTTTCTTATTGACTAATTTATGCTGAGAAATATGGAATACCTTATGCTACATATATATGTCAACTGAATTGAGCTAAACAAGATCCAGCTTGGAGTATACGTTTAGCGATTGTGACATGTGAAATCCCATTGTGAATGTTCATTCATGCTTGTGTCCTGAAGTTTCAACCGCGAACCAATCTAAGGTTATCAAGTGACATGCAGGGATTTATCATTATCAGAGATGAAGAGCCCATCGTATCAAGAATACAAGCTCTTGCTCCAAAGTTTCTCTGGGATGTCGAACTTCAGTTTCTAGAGAACCATCAGAGAAGGAAGGAGCCTGTCTTATTTTGCAGGAAAAAGTTTTGGGCTATTGCCTGAAGTAGTTTTGCCCGTGATTGCTAGTCGAAAGACAAATGTTACCATCTTCTGGAATGTTCTAAATGTCCCTTATGTAACTACCGGAATTTCTCCTGGTTCACTACTATCTTTTCCTATAGCTCACGACTAACCTTGAACCGGCCAATGAGAGGTCCACGAGTCATGAACTTCTTTACCCTGAGTAGAAGCAATGACGGTATCTGAGGGATAAACATATGCATTATATTCGTGTAACTTATTTGTTGAATGGTAAATTCGTTTGTGTTTCATAGTTGATATGTTTTCGTTTTTATCAGTCTGCAGGAAAGCCAATATGTAGTTCTTAACTTTGTAATTGTTGTATACATGATAGAACAAATTCATTTTGATGTAACATATATAACTGAGTTATGTCATACCTCTTCATTTTTCTCTTGTTCTTTAATATATTGTTTCACGCTCTTCAAAATTGTCAACAGGTGCGTGTCATATCTTTTAAAAGTAGTGCATTTTTAAATGATCATATACGAATACGACAACATTTTTAGAGAGTTTGATTGAATTAATTGTTCCTTCTCAATGCTATTATTGCCAAGAGTTGGTGTACATTAAATTTCTGAGTTTTTGCATTTTCAACTAGGATATAAAATATATATATATATATTCATGTTGTCTCTCAATTAATAGCTTTCTCTTTCACATCACATCAGCAACTAACTTCCAGGACTTTAGGTTGCTTTTGGAATGAAAAAAGGTGAAAAAGTTGTGTGTTTATTTGTTGATAGTAATTGAAATTAGATACCGCAAAGATTCATATAGCTGACTTTAACTTATTTAGAACTGAGAAGTAATAGTTGTTTACTTGGCCGGTTAGCGCGTACCTTGACTGGTTTATTAGATACTTATTGTCTTTCACCAATATATTGCACATACATCACATTTTCTAGACTTCACTTATGAAATTTTACCGAATATATTATAATTGTTAAATTTAAAAGGAAGTAAAATGACCTCCACTATTAAAGAACTGTATTTTAAAGTTCCTAACAAATAGTGCCAATATATAGGGACAAGATTTTTAAAACAAGGAAAAGAACATTAATTATAAATGAAGCTATTGACATGACAAGACAACCACATACTTGTGGGTCATTGACCCACTCTCTTCACACATCTTAACTCTCCTTGTCTCCTTTGCATTCGAGTTTCTTTTATCGAAAAATTATATTCTATGTAAATAAAATAAAAATATCTTTAATTACATATATACAATGATATTTCTTTTTTTTTAAAATAAAATATTATAGATAAAAATAATTATCTAAGTTATGAAATCATATTAAATTACATTAACCTATTTAGTGTAATCTCATAAAGCGTGTTTACACGACCTTATTGATGTCTTGAGAAAGTAGAAAGATTATTTCTGATAAATTCACTACTCAAATAAAGAAAAACAAACATTAAGTATGGAAAAACAAATAGAATAGTGAATAATTCATATTGAAACAATGAAGACCAATCACAACAATAAATAATATGAAAGTCAAAACTAAGGAGACAATAAAATCGAAAGATAGAACAATATTGATATACAACACTTGACTACCTACTAAGTACTAATTAACATTTCATATATTATAATCCTTGACCTATTATTTTTTTCGATCATGTCTTCGATAAGTTATAGGTGTATCATATGTTGTCTAATCAGTTCTCTCTATAGTATTATTCCATTACAAGTCCTCTACTCCACATGCGACACTTATATCAATATAAATTATTTTAGGTCACAAATTCAAATGAAACTATATATGACGTTATACCATTATTTGAATCTTCGTACATAAATTTCTGACTCCGACTCCGACTCCGATGGCCCCCACTTCTCTACACCTTATCTCTTTGCCAGAGTCTGCTACTTCCTTCTGCTAGAATACCTATGGTCCCTTTGACTCTATCACTTTATAATATATTGGCTAAATAATTTCTTTTTTTTACTCTATAGTATAATAGCAAAGAAACTAATCCTGCTTTTTTGTTTCTGGTTTTTAAGGTTACCTTTCTTTAGATTTTTTATTGGCTCTTCTGTACTCTCTCCGTCCTATTAATTTTATGTGATATTATTTAAATTAATACGATGTTTAAATTTTTTTTATTGAAATTTATAATTTAAAACAATTTTTAAATATTTTTATTTTATAAATCATTTCATAAGATTAATTTATTTTTATTTGTGATAAAATGATATTCTTTTCGAATCAGACTAATTAGGGTTTTGGGGGGGGGGGGGTTGAGAGTTGTTCGTGTGCATGCAGACACACTGAGTACGTACAAATAACCAGTAGTAGTACTTTAGTACAATTTTATATCTCTTCTATGATATATCAACATCATATGTGTATGGGCCTTAGTAGTAGGTAATAGACAAAAAAAAAGGCCCATTTGATAACCATTTCGAAATAAAATACGAGATTATTTTATTGAGAAGATCATAAAAATATCTGTGCTTCGAGCCCTAACCACCTATCATAGTGATCGATAGTTTACCTAAAAAATTGTGATACTACTATTGTGTATCGATTTGCTTTGTATATGTTCTCTTAATAGCAATCTGATATGTAAATAGAGATATAACGATGAACGATTAGAAAGTAAATCGATACAAATCTATACATGCAAAACATATACAAATCGAAACAGATAAAATCCAAACTTTCACTATATTTGTAAACTCTATTATTTTATGTATATACATGGCATATATATGTTTGCCCTGTTAGATAATTACCCTTTTTATTTAACATTTGGTTATAGGTATTAATTTGTCCTATGAACTATTATGTACTGAAACGGTAAAATTAGCTACGCATGAGAAATCACTACAATAAAAATAACTTTTAGCTATAATAAATATTGACATTAATAGAAAGTGCTAAAATTTTTACCCAGCATTAGTAAATTGTCATTAAAACCAATGTCGCTAAAAGCTTTAGGGACATATACAAAGAGTGCTAATTGTTGTTAAAAATATATATTTAGCAGCAATTAAGAATTAATTGTCGTTAATAATCATTTTTGACGTAGTGAATCCTTCTCTAGCTATCCCATTCCACTATTTGCTAGAGATCATCTTAGCTTCTTGTTTGAGAATATTTCATCAACTTTCAAACGTCAAATTTAGTCGGACATCAATATAATTATATCACGCCCCGGAAAAACCTTTTTTTTAAAAAAAAAAAAAAAAAAAAGAAGGCCAAATTACAGTTGCCACTTGCAGGCACACATTATAGTGCTTCCTGTTATCCATTCCATACGTACACTGACATGAATTTCTCCTTTTAACATATCGTATTTGCAAATAAAATAAAATATTTAAATTTAGCATACATTACTAATAAAACATAATTCAAATATATATATATATATATATATATATATATATATATATATATATATAAAACAAATTAAAACGAACCCCTTTCGATACCCTAGTTTCACCCTATTGACAAGTGTATTTTCATACCAAGAGTATTAATTAGGATAATTTTTTTAGGCTGCTTATTCTTAGACCTTTAGCACTATCTGATTATTTTGTGGTTATTATTGTCCCTCATTACTATAATTTATCAGAAACAATTTCTATATATAATCACAAAATAGAAACAAAATAATCTACGTACATATTACTTTTTTCGAACTCTACTCGTAGAATTATATTGTGTTTGTTATTGAGTAAATTGTTTGTATAGTCAATTTAGTAGGTAACATATTCTGCAAAAAGAGAAGGTAAGATAGTTGAACAAGTTAAAAAGAGAGGCAAAAAGAATAATAAGGTGAGGGAAGACTGATAGAAAACAGACATATATATTATTTTTATCACATGAACAAGTTTAGTAATTTTTATTTTTTTCCCCCATAAAAAATTATATTTCTAATAAAAAATTATTATCACTAGAGTAATTTTGGCCTAGCCACTATATCATAAATCATTTTTAATGAAAATAGTTTAATTATCGCTAAATATGTATTTCTTTTTTTAGAAGCAATCAACACTTTTTACAAATATTTTTTTCTATCAGGTGTATGATATTACATTGAAAGCTGACTAAATATAGATTCATGAGAAGTTCCACAACAAAGACGATCCCGTATACAAAGAAACTCAACCTGAAACTTCTGGCGAAGTAAGAAAAAATATTGGAAAAATTACATCAATTGATACATTTTAATAAATAATTACTGATTTTAATAATATTTTTTATTTATCATCATTTATAGCAATACTATGTTAAATCTGTAATATGTATTAAAAGTGAATTATGTATGCAATATATATGAATTATAATTGTTTTTTAAAATATATTATATTTGTTTGGTAAAAATTTGACACATTGTATTATAAGTGTATTAAAATGTGTGTAAATGAATTATCTATCATTAAAATTTGTATTACATGTGAATAAAATATTGTTCTTTGTAATATGAATTAAACTTGTATTATAAATGAATTAAAAGTGATCAAGTGAAAAAGAAATATTATTGTTATAAATGGTAAAAAAAATTTATTATAGCATATTTATGTAAGTTTCCCAAAAATATTTATCATTCTATCACAATCTTTATTCATGAACAAATTAATAATTTTACTAGTATTTTAAATGTGATTTTTTTTTAAAATTATGTGAATATAAAATGTTTTGTGTATCAAACTATGTTCGTTACGAAAATGAAAGAAATATTAGAAATGAAAAAAATGAAAGAGCTATGAAGTGAAGTGCCATAAATGGCACGTGGAAATCAGTGCAACTGCATAATTTGGCTTAAACAAATCTAAGCTATAAAATCTTGTGAAGTGAAAGAAAAAATAAAAAAATACTGTGTAGAAAATGAAACCTCAGCATCAGTAGTTAGTGAAAGTACAATATTTAGCAGACTGATGGAAAGATATATCATAGCTACCATCATTGTGTTTTCTTTTCTTTTTTGATCTAGCTAGTTTATTTGATCGTGAATTACATAAAAAGATATTTTTTAAATATTTAAATTTTATCTACGATATTTCTACAATAAATTTCTTTCACTAAAATTATAAATTTTATCTTGTTAAATAATTTAATTATGATAAATTGATATAATTTGTATAAGCATGTGATACAAATGAGTTTTTCTTGATTTTGTGTGTTAATTAATTAGGGCTCAAGGAATTTGCGTATATTGAGGAAGTAAAAGTTCATTTACACACTCGATGTTTACGTAAAATTAATAATTAATAATATTTATTTTTAAAACTTTTGAAGTTGAATATTAAATTATTTAATTGGTGGAAAAAAATATTTACTTTTTGAGAGGGGTTGGGGTAAAAGTGGGATAAGTAGGAGAGGTCACTTAATAACTAGTAAGGCAATTGTCCAATCCTTCACATGTGTATATTGTCTTGTCACATCAATCTTTGAATTTTTTGAATGAATAGACCATAATTTTATTTTATTTTTTAAAAGTAATTGAACATCTTTTTCTAAAATTTTCAATTTTTTTGAGTTTTTCTAGAGATGTTTTAAATTTTTCTCCTTATTGTAAGAATTAATATTTAGAAAGTTCTTCTAGATCATAGTAATTTTTTCACCTTATTTTAATAGTTTTGGCTATTTTTTCCCTATCATTAGGGTTTTGGATTCCTACTACTTGTTGCTGCAATTGCTTTGTTTATTCTGTTACAACATATATTATTTTTCTTTATATTCCGCTTTGATTATATATTTTTGAGTCAAAAATCTATTGAAAATAATTTCTAATCTACCTCACAAAGGATGCATACGTATATTCTTTCTGTTTTAGACCCTTTTTATAAGATTACACAAAATATATTATTGTTATTTAGATTCCGACTCCATTTGGTGCAACATTTACCAAATTTATCCACTCAAAACTAGTTTTCTATTATCTTTGACACCACTTAATTTCCTAATTTCTTAAAGATTTATCATTGTGGAAGAGTCCACAATGAGTTAGATTAGACTAAACATTTAAAGTGGTGGGAGTCTTCTGAGATATAGAGTTTTTTTTTTCCTTTCATAATCATGTTTTCGAATATAGATATCGAGTAACTTTCTGTCCAATTAAAACTTAGATATATAGGGAAAAAATTATTTAATATTTTATTTTCGTAAATTCAAACTTGAGATCTTATATAGTTTTTGATAGTATAACTAGATTACGCGAAAACACTTCTAGTGCTATCTTTATCAGGTTTAAATATTATGAAAAATATATTTTTACTATACAATTAATCATTTAATATATATCAAGTGATATTAGTTATCTATGTGATCAACAGCGCAAATCATAGAAAACAAGACACTATACTAATAAAATATGTTCAACCATACCTATTTCTTTGTTATATATGATATAATATTATTCAATAAGACTTTATAATCTTGAAATTCCAAATAATTGTAAAAGAAAAAAAATACTTGAACTTTAAATGTATAGTCACAAATATCCGTTAATTTCGACATATAGAAAATCAATTGATAAATGACAAAGACATTTATTTACTTCTATTTTTTTATTTATAATTATTCTTTATCTACATTAATATGAGTTTTTCACTTAAAAAGAGTTTAGCGAAAGAAAAAAGACAAAGGAAAAAGAAAAAACAAACAAGATGCCTTAAATAGGGGAAATTTAGTGCATGTACGTAGACTTTTTGCTTGCTTGTAAGTGGAGTACAATAATGAAATTGTGATGCATTTAAAATCCATGTAGAAAAAAAAAAACGAATTTTTGACCAAACTAAATCTTTATATAAAATAATTTATTAAAATACATATTTTTCTAAAATTTTACAAAACTAGTATAAACGTATTTCATAGTAACGTTTTAGGGTATATTTGTTTTTTAAAAACTAACAGCGTTAGGTTGATATACGTTACTGCAAGTAACGTTTTACTCTTAAAAGGTTATTTTGAGTAACATTTTACTCCTAAAACATTACTGTGAGTAACACTTTAGGAGTAAAACGTTACTGTGAGTAACGTATATCAATCTAACGCAGTTAGCTTTCAAAAATAAAATATACCCTAAAACGTTACTGTGAAATACGTTTATACTAGTTTTGTAAAATTTTAGAAAAATATATTATTTTGGTGAATTGCTTTATATAATGGCTTAGTTTGGTCAAAACATAAAAAAGACACTAATCTAGATATTTGATATTTATAATGAAATTTATTTAATTTGAATTATCGTTCCGTTTTATAAGATTCATTTTACGAGAAAACCCTTCCTAACACACTTTTCTTTCATACTTCATTTTCTTATCTTTGGGCTAATTCTTTTTTATAAGAGTTAGGCTTAAGAACATTTTTTTTTTATTAATATGTGTGGGACGTATTGAAAATATAATTTTTAAAAAATATAAAAGATATAAATGATTGTATAAAAATATACGTTTTAATTGTATACATTTTTAGTTGAGAATATATGACTTCACATTTTAAAATTTAATAAAATACACTGTAACACATGATTAAAGTCTCTAAAGTAAGAATTTAAAATATTTTTTCTTTAACTAATCGAAGATCACGATGGCTTTCCAAAATTCTTCTGTTATTTTATTATTATAACGATATAGTATTTTTTTCTCGAAACGAATTGATTTTCATGTTAAGTTACTATCTATGTTTTTTATAATAACATTATCGTTATATAGTATAATTAAGAACTATTTGGACTAATAACATTGTTATAGAGAAATTTGACTATATCTTAATTTTGACTTCCTTTCCAAAAATCTATGATGACAGTCCTCAATTATAATCAATTTAATTGGTTGTGAAAAACCTAATTAATATCATATATCATCAAAAAAGCAATGAAAAATCCAACTGAAAATCACTGTTTAATACTGTTGTTGAACTTAAATTCTGCCACAAAATCTAAGTGATATTAAATAGCTTTAAATAACTTAATAAATGTAATAGAGAGGCACCCTTTATTTATATGGGGAAAAAAACAATCTTTTTTTGGATTTATTGTATGTTCAGTTCCATCCTATAATAAATTGTACAGTTTCTCATACTTTCTCTGTAAAGGCTTGTGCAGTTGTATTTATAGTAGCTTCCTTTAAGGTGTTTTTTTGACCAAATTAAAGAAAATAATAATAAAGGGAACCCTAATATTAATAAAACATATATATATATATATATATATATATATATTACATACAAAATATAAGACGTGTTTAATGTTCGTAATAACTTATAAATGTTTTAGATCGTGGCGTGGTATAACATTTTCTCGTTGAATCGATGGTCTATCAAACAAGATAATTAAGATTCACATATGCTCCACCTTCTTCGGTTTTCAACTCCTTCTCAACCAAATTTCTAATGAAAAGCTGTCACAAAATTACTCATGCTCTTCTCCGAAATTTGACTTGCTCTTAAGTTATCGTTGACCGCCTTCATTGCTCAATGTTCATTACCCTACCCTACCCTACCCTCCAATAACAATAACATATCAGTGTGAGAGTGTAAAAATGCTATATTAAAAATAATTTTTATCGATAATCAGTTAACAGTAATAGCTTAATGGTCACTAAAAATATTTTTTTAACGACATTTAGCACTCTTTGTAATGTCCCTACTGCCTATAGCGACACTAAATCCAATGACAATTAAAAATGCCGGTAAAAATTTTTTCACATCACTAAAAGCTATTTTTGTTGTAGTGGAAACGCATATCTTACCCCTATTATTGTGTGATAGAAAAACTGTTATCGATAAACCATATGCTCAAATCATTACCCTACCCTCTCTTAATTTATTTAGATTTTTGAAACTCAAACAAATTTAACTATATATAGCTAGGGTTTTGGCCTTTGCACCATAGTTGTGATTGCACTCAAAAGAATTGGAAAATATTGTGGATTTGGTTATGATGATAGAGTTGCCTAAAATAAGAATAAGTCAATGGGGACTAAGTTGGGTGGGGGTGGGGAGATAGTGGATTTTGCAATGAGGGGCCTTTGATTTCACATATGGTTTATGTTCCCCCCAAAGAAACACATGATCAACAAGGGCCCTTAAATATTTATTTTACACCTTATCTTTCAAATATTTTTTTTGCTTATATACTATGATCATTATTATATTATACATAAATTAAAAAGATAATCAACTGATGCAGTGATAGAACTGTTCTACTTTTAATCAGATATTTCGAATCGAACTCTGAATATAAAGAAATCATGTTGGGAGCGTCAACCTCAAATGGTAAACCAAAAAATATAAATAAAGGAACAAAGAAAAGCCTATTATATGAAATTATTTGCTAGCTAATTGGACTATGTTTAAAATAATCAAATTTTGTACTAACATAGTTTTTTAAATGGACTAATTCATCATATATATACAACTGTCACTTTAATTATTCCAATTTATATTCATTATTTTTGTGGCAACCCCACTTTCCATATTTTTGCATTTTGTCCCTTTTTCCCAAGACCTCTTTTTTAATTAAAACAAATTTTATAGGTAAAGCCAAAAGAATAAACATAATTTAGTGAAAGTTAATCTTCTTGTGATCTTTCCCTATTTGGAGATTTAAACCCTATCATTATAATGGTTTAATCCACTTTTGGAAAGCCTCTAAATTAAACAGTACTGTAATTAGTAGTACTAATCATGATTTGAAGTCGTAATCATAAATTTTCCAATGTGTACTAACTAAATTACATGATTTTGGCATCTTAAAACATTAAATTAATAACAACTAGTCTTTCTTTAATATATATATAATTTAAAAAGTACATGTTGAGCTACATTTTAAATACTTTTTGCCCTTTTAGGAAGTATTTTTTATTTGGGGTTAATTGATGAAATCAAGAATCCAAGAATAAATGTAAATTGTTGACATAAAATATTGAAATTTATGATCACTTAAAAAATACATAAATAATTAAATGACATTGTCCCACTTTATAGCAACTTGGTTTACAACTTGTCATAATTTATTTGGATTTTAAGTATCATAATTTTGTGGTGAATATATTCAAGGCATATTTTTTAAGTGACAAAGGATACAAAACAAAAATGAAGTAAAAATTCTTTTATCATGGTATTTATATTCTTTATTTATATATAAGAAATATAAATTATGAATTATTCATCGTGTAACTTAATTTAGTTTTACATCCTCCCTAGCGCGTATTGATAACATAGTATCACTAGCAAGTGGAGCATAATTTTCCATAAGTAGAGTCGTCAATATATAAAGAGGTGTTATTCAGAATGACTCAATCAGTGTTGAGGGTGGTCATTCGTGCCGGGTTGATCGTCGAGCTTATTGCATACAAATTGTTAGTGCAGTACTTTATATCTGACATGTGATTTGCATGATGTTACGTTGGGGAGGTTTATCTAGTGTCCATCATAGAGTACTCACTCGAAGACAGAGATTATAACATAATTTGTATCGACTACAGGTTATCCTGGAATTTCATAAGATACAAAAATAAAAATAAAAAAAATACCAAGAACATTATACAATATCAAGATCTAACATATAGAAGATTTTTTAAATTATTTATACAGTATAATTTTTCGACGAACTGATATTATAATTTGATTCCTTTTAACAAGGCAAATTGACGTGTCTACTTTTTGTACATTAAATAATACATCAAATCATATTGCTAAAAATTGCATGTGAATTTATTATAATTATTGGAAAAAAGAACAAATAACTTTCATCTCTTGTGTGGTTGAATTTGCCAAAAAAATAACATACACTGAATAAAATTGGGCATCTTTGGATAAGAAAGGAACAAATCCACATGCTACAATTGTGCTCATGTACCTATGTTAGGAATTTATAATATGAATGAATATGGTTCCTTTGACTACACAAACTTTATAATAACTCACATGTTAAACTCCAAATTGAGTAATTTACTATTATTTTTTTTTAATTAACTCAAATTGGGGCCATTCATGTGGTTTTGTCCCACAAGTTAATGGAATAAGTTCAAATTAAGTTTTTGCATACAATGTTTTTTTTTGGGCGGTTTTTAATTTTTGCCTTCATATATGATATTTTTTATTTTTGTCCATGTTATTCATTCGATGAAAATTTGTAGATTAAAGTATTCTTATCTATGGCCGAATTCAGTACTTGAGATAATTTCGACTACTTTTATTTCGCTCAACATAGATTTTCTAGAAATTAAGTTAATTATGTAGCATGTTTAGTGTAGTATTACTATGACTTTAACTCGTTCAATAGAATTCGATAGAATTTGAGTTATGCCCTTTAAAATTTAACTAGTGCATTTTCAAAGTAACACATAAGATCCGTAAAAATTAAGTAATACGATAAGAGCATAACTTGTTATGTCTTATACAACATAACTTCTAGGTTCTAAAATTAAATTTAGCCTAGTATGACATAAGTTCGATAGAAATGAAATTATGTAGAACCATATAACTTGTCATACATGCCTTACGGTATATCTTATGTGGATATAATGCCGATAAAATATAAATGTATGATCCATGAAAAATAATTTGTAATTCGATGTTCAGGTACTTTAAACTATTTTAGTTTTTTGGAAAATGTTAAAGGATAAAAATTAAAGATCACATATTTAAGGGGCAAAAATTAGACATAACCCCCTATATAGGGACATTTATGTTTACAAATACGAAGAAATTGACAAATAGCCACTTCCAAAATTAATGCTAATCAATAATTTAGATACAATTTCGAAACTATTCAACATTTAGCCAAATGTGATAATGAAATTTAGCTAATTAGAATACCTTAACATTATTATTATTTGGAATAAAGTCCATTTAATTAACCGTCATAAACTCCTTATTTTGGAAAATAGTATATAACCCCTGTTCATACTTTGAAAGAAAAATAAAATAATTAAATTATGTGAAATTCAATGGCTTAATACATGACAATATCAAATTTAATTTGACTATATATATTTTTTTGTGTGTGGGGGCCCTTTTGATTGAGTTGCACTAAACAGCTTTAAAGGGAAAATTGATAATTTGCCTTTATAAATACTAAATTATAAATGACTTTTCAAGATTGGTAATTAACTTGTTAGGTATGCAATCTCTTGAAAAATGATGACTTATCTAAAGCAGACAATTTCAGTCTATATTAAAAGAATTTTTAGGCTGGTTGACTCTAAAAACATAGTTAATAATATTCAACGAGACGAATATGAAAATAACAAAAATGATGTAGAGTTTGGTTAATAACTACCTCTAGCATGCCAAAGATAATTTGTAGACATACAACAAAAGAAATAGCTAATTTAGGATTTAGTGACCATAAACATTAATTATGTAAGTGATACATAATATAATGAATGTCAAAATGTATCTGTGGATCGTTGAGAATTAAGAATCACGTAATATTAAGTTTGACACATAAATATATAACCAATAAATCAAATTCAGACGCGCACATATATATATATATTTTTAATTTTCTATTTCACTTTGAATTAGTTATGTTTTACCCATTTCATCTCTGAGTATCTTTTTGGAAAGGGGGAAACATGAGATAAAGGAAAAAGTAAATGAAAGCCTAAATTCCGGGGAAAAAAGTATGTAATATGAGACCATAAATCAAATAGATAGAGAAAGGAACTTCTTACAACAACAACTTATTATTATTGAGTCGAGTCTGAAAAAAATATTATATACTTTTATTGTATACATATAAAAAATTATTTTTGATAAATATTTGCTAAGGATAAGAAACTTCATGCACATTAATTTTGTACATACTAATATATGTGATTTTTTTGTTAATACAAATAGAAAATAGAAGTAATTTTGTTGTGTGTATATGAAAAGACAAGTCAAACGTCAAATCGAAGGATTTCAAATCATAAGACAGTCAATGATGTGTTGTCAATCAGTGCACCTTAATTTCTTTCTATTTTCTTTCAAAGTGATCAAACTAACCCCTCCTCCACATGATTTCAATTTCCATTTTTCAAATTTATTGCATGTTACAACATCAAATATCATGGGTATTTATGTGATCGATTCAAAATTTAATCTTGATATATAGGTTCATGTTGTATTTTAAGATGATCCATACTAATTACACGGAATAGTAGTATATTCCAATCAAACCTTTTCAACTATAATATCAAAAGTATTATCCTCGTCAAATATTAGTTATTATCATCAACTACTTTGATCATCATAGTTATCATTGATAACCATCATTGATGTCAACGATGCATATTGTTATTATGATGTCATCGCCGCTATTTTGATCTCTGTATCAATCACTATCATCATTACAGTTAATCCATACTATTAGCTACCTTCAGCATCACAATTAAGATTTATCGTCAATTTCCATCAAACACTTTGTCAAAACCACCAGATATTCTTCGACAATCACCACCAACACATCGTCAATCATCACATTTTTCAACCACCACCATCAACACAATCAACTACTAACATCAATCAATCTTCCCAATCACTACCAACCGCCACAACACCAACCAGACCTTCACCATTATCATTATCACCACCATCATTATTATTCATTAACACCAACCATCACCACTATTACAAATCATCTCTATCACGTCTAACAAACACAACCTTTCTACTTTCATTTTTGTTTTGTATTATTATTCGACTATATACTTAAACTATAACATCTTAATCTTAACGGAAAGCGTATGGCACAATAAAAGAATTAGTAACAGCTTTTTGGTGTATTTATTTGTCATATGTCAGGGTAAAGGAGGTCACGCACGCTAAGCTGCAAGACAGAGAAGTCAGTAAAAAATAAAATAAAAACGTAAATAAACTCCAAGTTATAAGCCGTTTAATTATGAACCCCATTTACCCGGCCAACACACTTCCCTATATCTCTGCCCACCTCATTGTGCCCCTAACACTCTATCTCTCCCCCTACTCCTCATCGTCAAACGTATTCGTATTGAAATTTTGATTAATTTGATACATTATAAAATTAAAGATTTAATGTGATTTTGTTAATTAATCGATTTATATTTACAAAGTGGAGATATAAATATGTCAGTACAAAATATAGAGAGGAATAATTTCACATGATTCATTCGCAATACAAAGAGGTTCACACTATTATTAGAGTAAGACTTGTGTTTAACTGTTTTTAATCCTACACAAAACGCTTTAGCCCCTAGGTCTATATTGTGAATGTTACTAACAGGAACGAGTCTCTATTTATAGAGTTTGATTTTCCTACGGAAAAAAAGAATGAAGACTTTATATTTTACTTTTAAGAAGAAAAAAAACATGTTTATGGTAAGAAATTTAAGGCAAATAACAATACATATATATTCTTTTTGAATGACAAATAGCCAATGATTTTGTGACATGTCGGGTGAATCAGTTGCGACTTCAAAAAATCGGTGGCCTAAAGCTTTTCCTAATAGTAGGCAAGGCAAAAAAGACCGTTAATACCCTTTTACATTTTCAAGCTACTCAATTTAAGAAAGAAAATTGATCCATAAATCTTTTACAGATAAAAAATGAATTTTCATCATTAATCTTGAATTTGAGTTTTAGATTGAAAGTATTTATGCTAAAGAACACATTCTTTCATCGTTAATAGATTTTGTATGTTTCATAATTGAATTAAGTAAATATTTAATACAGATATCAAAACAACGAACGAAAAAATTTTAAAAGTCTTAAAAGGCTTGGCTTTAGTGGCTCAAGTAATAGGCCACAGACAGTAATGTCATAACTAGAAGTTTTCGGGTATGGAGTGTAAGCCTATAGTATCGTTAGGTATATATTAATCATAAGCTTGATAACAATTAAAGCCTCTAATTTGCAAAATTGGTGCTTTAGGCCGCTAACGTTATTTCAAAAATAATCTTTATCAGTAATTAATTATGATAACAGTTTGATAGTCGCTATGTATATATTAGAGGCAATTACTATTGATAATTATATTTCATCACTCTTATTAATTTGCATATTTATTCCCACTTAAAGCTGCTTTATTGTAGTTTTAATGTTATTTGACCCGTGACATGTCATTGAGTTAAAAACCTTATACTAACGATCCAAAAGAATTCTCAGAAAATCATACTTTAAAGATAAAACGTCAATCTTATTTAGATTCAGACATACTATATGTGAGTACGTGTTTTAGTTATTCGTAGAGCCCAAACACTCTCTTTCGAATTTAGAAAACAATTTGCAAATTAGATATTTGAAAGTAATCATTCACCTCAATAATTTGGTAAACATTAATTTATTCAAAAAAAAATACAAATATATGTCAAGCCAATAATAGTTTCATATACCCAATACAACCTCTAATTACACTACACTTTCCAATGGCCATTAACTTAGAGGGGAAAACTGAAACATGTATGTACCTAACATCTAGTAATAGTACTTTTTCTGTTTATCTAATCTTTTACTTGCACACTATCTCCAAGAATTTTCAATATGCTTTATTAGGCAGCTAATGAATCATGAATAACAATGGCCATACTTGAAAATCCAGCTAACCATACAATGAATTTAAGTTACATATACTACTCTGATCTCGTCATTCACTTTGAACTTTATACGCCTCTTAAGTAAGCAATAATTGATAATTTGAATATTTTACACGGTCGATGTATAAATAACTTATATATTAGGGGGTTGTATGATCGATGAGTTGCACTACATGAGAATTAATTGGTAACACAAAGGTTTTGTATATTTCATATCAAATGTTGTATAAATATACGAATTCTTGTGCATGAATTGTTTTTGTTTATACTTGTAATTATGTGATGAGCGTCTGGAGATAAAAATTATGAAATTTGGAAAAAATTGAAAATGGTATTTGAAAAATAGAGTTGTGTCTTTGGATATAAATACAAAGTAGAACTATTTTTTTTTAAATTTTGTGAGTAATTTGAAAACAATTTTTTAGAATTTTTCAAAAATGTTTTATGTCCAAATAATTTTCAAGAATAAAATATTAGGGAAAAAGTGGAAATTATCCATGACCAAAGAGCACTAAATTGTCCCTCAATGCATATAACTTAAACCCTATATAGCTTATTTGGTTCGAGAATAAGTTATTTCGAAGTATAATTAATTGTTGATTGTTATTCCACTTTCAATGCAGTATAAACATAACACTACAATACAATCCCGAGATAAAATTTCCCCCCTATTTAATCACAAAAAAAAAACATGAAATTAAATAAACTCATCCTGTTTTTAACTTTGTGATTAATTGTTTCTTATTCCTCGTACCAAACGAGCTCTATCAGTATTATTTCTTTATTTCCTTTCTTTCTTTTTTATTAATATATAAATATAATAAATACCCCAATGGCCCAAGAATAGCCAACCATATTGCACCCCCACCCTCATCCACCCACCCACCCACCCACCCCCTCTCTCACTAAAATATCTAATTACACAACACAATAGAAGAAACACCATAGGTAGAGAATCTCACAACAAATAACATGTACTGTTGATCAGTACTACTCCTACTTAGCTACAAAGAAAGAAGCAAAAAAAAAACAAAAAAAAAACAACAAATAAATCCATCAAATGAAGTAACTTAAAGCCACTAACCTTTCTCCTATTATTACACCTTCAAATAATTTCACTATCTTTGTTTTTTTCCTCTCAATATGAGTACTCTTGAAGATTCCTTAAAAACTCTCTCTTTAGATTATCTAAATCTTCTCATCAATGGTCAAGCTTTTAGTGATGTTACTTTTAGTGTTGAAGGTCGTTTAGTACATGCTCATAGATGCATCTTAGCTGCTAGAAGTCTCTTCTTTCGAAAATTCTTCTGCGGGCCGGAGTCTGTCTCCGGCCCGCGATTGGGCCCGTTCGGCGTCGGCGCTGGATTAGCGTCGTCGCCGAGGGGCACAACAAGTGGTTCACAGGTAGTAATACCTGTGAACTCTGTAGGATATGAGGTGTTTTTGTTGATGTTACAATTTTTGTATAGTGGGCAAGTTTCAATTGTGCCACAAAAACATGAACCAAGGCCTAATTGTGGTGAAAGAAGTTGTTGGCATACACATTGCACATCAGCCGTTGATCTTGCACTTGATACACTCTCAGCCGCTAGATCTTTTGGAGTTGAACAACTTGCTTTGCTTACTCAGGTTTAATTTAATTTATTTTTACATGTTATTGTTTGGTTTCTAATTAAGTGGACTAGTAATAGTACTTGTTTTTAGGTTTGTTTAACATAATAATAACTAGATCCAAATTTTTTTCCTTTTTCATCTTAATTGGTGTACTATTCTATTTTTTTTTAATGTATAGTGGAATCTTGATCATAGATGTCTTGTCTAATAAGTGATTTTTTTCTTCTTGATTTCATGTAAGATTTTAACACTTGTTTGGATTTGTACTATTGTATGTGTTTGTTCTAGCTAGGTACTAACTCAAAGGTTTCTAAATTTGGTTCTTGATTTCATTGGTCTTGTCTTTCCACAGTAGTGATATCAAAATCTTTTCCCAAATAGTTATGTTTACTTTCCTCTTTTGGTTCCAATACAAAAGCAAAAAAATGGAATTAATTACTATATTGTATATAAATGTTGAATCAAATACCTACCTTACCTAATCACCAAAAAAAAATAAAAAATCACATATTCAAATTCTTCTTTTGCACTTTTTTCTTTTTTTATATGAATCGAGATTAAATGAAGAAGTGGAGATCGATTCATGTTAACTTGTTTGAGACTGAGGAGGCGTACCGTAACATAACATAAGTTTTATTGACATTATTTGTAGAAGCATTTGATAAGCATGGTGGAGAAAGCTTCAATTGAGGATGTGATGAGAGTTTTAATAGCTTCAAGAAAACAAGACATGCATCAACTTTGGACTACTTGTTCTCATTTGGTTGCTAAATCAGGTCTCCCACCTGAAATCCTAGCCAAACACCTCCCTATTGATGTTGTTGCCAAAATCGAAGATCTTCGTCTCAAATCACGAAGATCTTTGATCCCTAATCATCATCACAACCATCACCATCACCAGCAACAACATCAAATGTCCTCGAACATTGAGCTCGAGGACCAGAAGATCCGACGAATGAGACGAGCGCTCGATTCGTCGGATGTTGAACTAGTCAAACTTATGGTAATGGGAGAAGGTTTAAATCTTGATGAGTCACTCGCGTTACATTACGCGGTTGAAAATTGTAGCCGCGAAGTTGTAAAGGCTTTACTTGAGCTCGGCGCGGCTGATGTTAATTATCAGGCCGGGCCGAGCTGTAAAAGCCCGTTACACTTAGCGGCCGAAATGGTCTCACCAGATATGGTTGCGGTTCTACTAGATCATCATGCTGACCCGAATATCCAAACGATCGATGGGATTACTCCACTCGATGTTTTAAGAACCCTAACTTCTGATTTTTTATTCAAAGGTGCGATCCCTGGTCTAACTCATATCGAACCAAATAAACTACGTCTATGTCTTGAGTTAGTTCAATCCGCGGCTATGGTAATTTCACGAGAGGAGGGTGAAGCGAATAACAATCAATCTTCAGAGAACATGTATACACATGTTCGTGAAGATCATAGTTCGAGTACGAGCAGTGGAAACAACAACTTGAATTTGGATTCAAGAATGGTGTATTTGAATCTTGGTGCAAATGTAGCAACTCATCATCATCATCAAATGGCATGCAAAATGAATAATAATAATGAAGGTGATCATGATTGCAGCAGTAGCCACAATAATCAGAATCCATCAACAATGTATCATCATCATCATCATTCTCATGAGTATTAGTTTGTTTTAAATTTATTACTTTAATTAGACATTTTTATGTTTCAAAACAAAAAAAAAATACCTAGCTTGTTTTTTTTTTTTTTTGCTTCTAGTACTCCTTTTTGATGATCTCTTCTTCTTTAGAAAGAGATAAGTTGTCTATAATTTCATGGATTTGGGAAACACATAAACAAGAAGGTTGATTATCAAGAAAATCATGAATATTACTCTTTTTCCTTTTCTAGTGTATATATACTCATACTTATTGACGTCGTGTGTAATGTATTTTATCTGAAAGTTTAAGTTATGTTGTTCTCACATGTTGCTTGGTTTCTTCGTTAATATGAGTCGATAGGTGAAAAATCTTTTTGATAATAGAGCAATGAGACTTGAATCCAGAACCTTTACCAGTTTTGATATCATATTAATAGTGATTTTTTTTCTTACTTATTGTGTGTGTATTGTATTGTTTCCATGTGTTGTTTCTAGGGCATATCAGGATGATAATGCAATATGTACATTTAACGGTGGATTTGAAATTTATTCAATCTATATGATGGGACAAGAAAATTGAGATATTCTAAGTTTTTTTGTTTTTTTTTGATTGAGAGAAGGGACACAGGTCAATCTTTTCAATCTCTGGCCTGTCAACTCCTATATCTACCTTCTTCTATTTTTTCTTTTTATGATAGTAAAATTATATGATATGTTTTCGAGTTTAAGTTATGTATATAAATAATATATGAATGTTTATACTATTTAGATTACATTTATTTATTACAGTATGTTACTAATTAAAGTTGAATGTATTCTTTATTTTAGAGTGATAGTGATAAGATATACATACATCCTTCTCGAACATTGTTTTAATATAATATTTGATTCTTTAAGAATGTCATGGACAAATGGAAACCAATAATTTTCCCAAATATATATATTTATTGAGTACTACGTACCCTTTATTTTAATCACACATTAATTATATTATTATTTTTAGAGTGGGATATTTTTAATTTCTTGTGATGGTGGGGTTACTTATGTTTCTTTACCATTTTTAGCTCTTTTTATTCTAATGAGGGGAATGAGCTGTCTGTTAAGCTTTATCAAAAAATTAATTTTTTTTTTTTCTTATGTATAGGAAATTTGATAGATAGATATATATATAACGTTATCTTCTTTTTAGAAAAAACGATAATAAATTGTAGTATTTTATGTGAAGGATATGATTTTAGCTTTAGAAAATGTGGTTGGTTGTCTTGCATGAATGCCAAAAAGTGAGTGTGACTATATATTATATTTTTCTAATTATATTATTAAAGTTCTTGACTTATCAATATATATATCTTCGATCTCTTTTTTGTGTCTTGCTCCCCTTTAGTAGGCACACAAAAAAATAAGTCGAAATTCTGACCCTTTTAGAGTGGTATCTCACTAACGGCTCGGATAAGATTGAATAATTAAATGGAAAATAAAAACGAATATTTTTGAGATGAAACCCTAGCTAATTAGGATAATTGTATAGGTTTTGTTATCGAAGGGATCAAATTTTTAAGTAACAGTCAAGTTATCTTCGTATAACCTATAGAGTATGAATATTAGATGTGGAATCACTCACAAACTATCTACATGATATATACCTCCTTTGCCAAATCTTACCTGGACGTGAAATGCTTCGAGCATCAAATGTAGAGTGAAACTTTGAGTGGTTATCCTTATTTGTTTGATTAGGACATGAATTTTTTAAGAATTAGACAGTTTTGATTTCACATTATACTACATTTTGTGGAATTTTGGACACTATATAAGTTTATAAAGACTAATCATTAAATCGGCTCGCGGCTAGGTTAACTCAAACTATACTCGTGTTGTTTTTATTTATATCTAGCGATGTTTGACTGAATAAAGTTTAAGAAAAGTTGAATTTTCATAAGACTTTTGTAATTAATACATAAGATTTCTCCGACTGTCCAAATAGAAGCTAAGACAAACAAATTAAAATGACGTGATTATATTTTTATGAAGCCAAAATTGAAATGGTTGGAACACATTTTATTTTTTTTAAAAAAAGCTACTTGTTCTTGTTCTTCTACTGCTACTAGTGCCATCAACATCTCTACACTTTTTGTCTAAAGTTAAAGAATAGAATAGAAGAGAAAAAAAAAGGGAAAAAAGTGAAAGCTTAGCCTGTAAATGGAGTCATTTCTTTTATAGAAAAGAAATTGTGACTATTTAACATATGATTACTTGTAGTTGCGTGAGATATTATAATTCGAATCGATACGAAATTTAAGAAAGAAATGAATTTCTTGCCACATCTGACTTCATCTATTTATAACAAATGTGTGACTATGTAAAGACTTACGTATCATTTTACTATGATAAAGGGTAAATAAAGTATATAAAGTTAATTATTTTTATTTTTGAACAGATTAATAAGAAAATGAGTATTTATATTTTGAATTTTCGTTTGTGGATTTTCTTTTCCTTTCTCTTTTAGGATCTGTCCTAATAAATCATGACATAACTAGTGGACAACATGTCTGAAATGACCAGACAATGAAAATTAAAGTTTCTCTATTATTATTAATTGTTCTTTTTTTCTTAAAAAATCCAGATTATTCGGCGCTCTCACGTGAGCATTCTGTGGTAAGCATTAGATAAACTCCTCATAGTGTAATAGCCTGCAAATCACATAGAAAATGTAAATCATATACAATAGGCTCGATTCAAAAAGTATCGAGGACGAAAAAATGACTGCTAAGAATATATACACTGAATCTTCTTTATTCCAAGTGAGAGGAAGATGTTATTTATTATCAAAAGAAAAATTTATCATCTTTGTTTGTGTGCCCCTTATCGTTCTTGCTCAGTCTTTCAATGACTTGGAAAATAGTCATCGTGAAAACGAAGCCTATCGAATAAATTATAAACTATATAAAGTATTTACATTGTGATTAAATGATTATAATAACTTTTATCAGCTTCTTGAATTTTGTCAGTCAAACATGTTAAACTTTTCATGAATAATCCAATCCTAAGAGCTGGTAGTTCTGTCAAGTGTTTTTAGGAATTTAGTTCAATAAAACTAATGATACAGCCATTTTATTTTTCAGTATTTTAATAAAATAAAAAAGAATCTGTTGCATTGTCATTCATATTACCAGCTTTCTTACACAACTCACAAGTTACAATTTCTTCATAAAGCAAAACAACTTTTAAGTGAATTGTCAATGAGTAGGTGAGACAGAGAGAACTCCAACTTATACAAATTATTACTCATTTGGTGAATTATTAATTCAGTCACATCTCATTTAACATAAATATCAGATTAGAAGGTAGAGCGGTTGTTTTTGATAGACCCTCAACTCAAGTATGAAAAGGAAATACAGTAGTGAAAAGGATTAGTATAACAAATGATTTATCGTGTAACGATTCTTTTATCAGTACTTAAACACTGGCCTCATGCATATACAGTGCATGGTAAGCATTATTTTAAAGTTTATAACAATTCCTTCAACTTAACATTCTGAACAACAATATACAGGACAAAAATTTCCTCGTGAAATATCTGCTTTGAAACAGGCATGAAGACGATCACTATCGTAAAAATAAATTAAGAAGGAGTTGACGTAAACCAACCAAGATTACACAGCCTCGGAGGAAGGGAAGAGCTTCTCAAGCATGTTATTAGATAGGATGCAGTTTGGGTCCAGCTCCTTTCGCGCTTGATTGTATGCATCCACAGGGAATTTCTTCTTTAGCCTTGCCTGCAGAGCCGCGAGCTCTTCTTTGTCCTTGGGAACCTGGAAGTAACATAAAATTAAATGGTAATGCAATTCCCTCCATGTTGAGTACCCAATTGTCAACTTTACTTAGAGATTCGGCTATCTAGTTTGTTTTTTTTTTTTAATATTTTAAAAGTTAATGTCTATGAACAAAGTTATATGACCTATATTTCACATGACATGTAAAGGTCACGTCGGAAGATGCATTGCTCTCGGAAATAATTAACTATAAAGAAGTTCAGTGCTGTGTTTTGGGAAAATGATTTAAGAGAACAGGTGTAAACACCTATTGGATGTCTTCCTATTTGCCCCACTATCTACATTGTTACCAGAACAAAGAACTATGTTTGATAACATATCAGTTGCTAGATAGTGTCAAAATCCAGAAAGTAAATTTAAAAAGGCTCCAAAGGCCAGAGTGTTTCTAGACTTTGGCAATTTAGAATGATAATGAAGTAACGATCCCCTAGGTTGAGCTTACGCTAGATAATAGGCACTACCAACTAGATATTTACGAAGTATGCTTCTCAAAGATGCCTCTTCTAACAAGCAGTTTGATGAATTGAATCAGCTCTAGATTATAAAAAAATTAAAGAAACTAAAGAGTAAAGGCCAAGTGCATTGAACAGGTGCAAGAGGATAGTTCAAACTTCGTCGGTCAATTTCCTAGTTCTTTAGAATTGCAAAATAACAATTAAAGGAGCTATAGCTGCAAAGTAGTGGAAGTAGGAGAAATCTGATCTCTGTTATCTTGCAGAGAGTTTCCTCAACAATAATAAAGAACCAATATTCTGATTATTTGTCTTTTAGATATTCCCTTTTCACCACATATTTCAATGGATTTTGTAGCAGGATGGAGGCATTTCGGATTGAAACTCTCTTCCCTTGGGGCTACTTGCCCCCATAATAAGGTAAAATAAAATAACAAAACGAAAAAGAGGAACTGCTTGGTGAGTAGTACCTGTATGCCCTCATATAACTGGCATAAGCAGTAGTGATAAATAACTCATACCTCAATCTTTGCCCAATGTTCAAAAGCAGAATACTGATCCCACAATTGTGATTGTGTCATATGCCTGTAGTGGAAGAACTCCTCCGTGATTTGCCTTCTCTGCCGAGCATCCATGGTTGGAAGATACATGATAATTCCAACCTAGCAACATATTGGAAGGGAGATAAGTAAATAAGTAATAAAGCTCTGCATCAAAATTATCAGGTCTAAAAAATAATCACAGATTTGGGTGTAAACAGAAAGAGGACTCACTTTCGGAATCGAAGGTTATCTAGTATTTTACCAAAACTAAATATAAAGTAGAAACTTTATGAAACCCATCCACCATTGTTTAAGATCTATTCTCCACCTGATATTGTCAGCATTGATTAGCTCATCTAATTATCACAACCCATGGACTCAAAATCTCTTCTTTTTTTACTTTCTGAAGAAGATACAGTTGGACCATGGACTTATATTAGTTAACAGCTCACTATGAACAAATATTTGCATGCATTATGTGCTGAGCTCCTTTTGTCAACCTTAAAAACAAGGCCACAACCCCAATGACAGAGTACATGACAGCCCAACAAAAGCAAATTAAAAGAATACACTGGTGAGAATATCCAAGTCTTAACAAAAGATCGGTCATCGTTTTTAATTTATCTAAAAACAGATAAAGATACAGAACCATCATGGTTTTATATTTCATTCATGATTTAGTAGTTACTTGAATTTGTGCAACAACATTTACAATGAATTATTCGGCTCCAGAATGGAGGACATTTTTCATAAAAGCAAATCATAGATTCACATGCTAAAAAAAGATTACCCATGAGAATATATCATCATCCGCTGAGCTATAAGCTGGACTCATTCGACTTTTACTGCAAGCAGTCCATCTCTGCTCTATAGGTGCAGGGGCAGGTACACTTTCTTTCTCAATGAGCTGCAGCAACTCCTCTATGTACTCCAGGTCTTTCATGCTAGGCTTTGAGAGTGTACCTGCAGGGAAACATGTCTCTGATACCCACTGGTGGCCACCACAGTCGAACCCTAAAATTTCATCACTCCAGCCAACTCGATACCCTTCTGATTTCCTCCAGTATTCTGCCTCAGCTTTGTTGACTTTAATTACATGCTCCTTGTTGAGAGGATCCATCGCAAGTAGTTTATCTCTCAGTTCAGTGAATGATAGTTCAACTATTTCAGGTTCATCTGGAGAACCAGAATCTCTGTAAAAAGTGGTAAGAAATTTATTTAACAAGTAATTGAACATTATTCGAAAAATTGAAACATAGAATCTTCAGCATTTCTCCGATAGTTTATAGCCAACATCTCTTTTTTTGTGGAAAATTAGACTACACTTTGTCAATTATACAAGTCATACTGAATTATTTGTGATCTTTTGCTTATCAAACAAATTTCTAATCTAATTTAGAGTCGTTTACCTCTGTTACTTTGTATTCATCTGCTAATGATGAATAAGTATGATACAAGATCACAATTTTAAGGCAGGGATTGAAATGTTAGTTCAGTTAAACACAACCTTACAAGTGAGGCTAAAAAGTAAATTCAAATCTTGCAAATTTATGAATATGTTTCAGAACATAACATTACTGCAAGTGTCTTAATCTTTACAATTGCCTTAAATTAGTCCATCAAAGTATATTATTTCGCTAATCCCCTTTCAGGAAAAGGTCAACCGCATAATGGGGCTCAGTATACAAAAATAACCGATACTAAATGCGCAAGTTCGTCCAACAATAGAACATCATGCAGAAATGCCAGGAAAAAGATGTTCTGAAATATGGTTTTACAGGCTAGTTCAATGCCACCATACCTGTACTTAGTCAACGACTCCAAATAGAGATCTCGGACATGCTGCAAGGCTTCTTCTGTAGTATATTTAGGTTTATTCTTTGGTGGACCTTTCCTCTTAGAGATAGGATTGCATGTCACAACCACAACTGCATCAGTATATGGAATGTACAAGTATTTGACATGCTTGTTCTCGGATAGGAATTTCCTGAAGTAATGACATGTTAGTGACATTATTTCACAAGCAAAGGACATTAAGTGAATGTATGTGCTTCACCATCCTATGTGAAGCATGCATCATCATTAACAACAAACTGCCATAATAACATATTTATATAGGTGCAACAAATCATCAGCATTAGCATTTAGAAAGTGCAAAAACTTCAACTACATTCCAGGGTAGGCTAGAAGTACACTTAAAGTTGATAAAACCGAGAAGACAAGATAAACTCCATTGGAGCAACCACTGGTCAGCTTCCATTCAAGTACAGGAAACACTAGACGAGATTTAACTGCGATACCTAGATTTTCTCAATACTGCAGTTTGAAAGGGTACATGGGTTATCAACAATTACAAGCAAGTTGTTTTACTTTTACAAGACATTTCTAGAAGTTATTTTGTACTGGATTTTGTCTACTACAGTCTACAAAGATGCACCAGTCAGTGCGCAATATGAGATAAATAAATTGTTCACCTATAAGGGACTACAACTCTCACTCTATACTCTATAGTCTCATCATTACTTTCAGCAACTACCTTACCACTTATATTTATCTTTCTTTCATCTCTTCTCTTCTCTAACATTTTATTTCTTTCTCATTATTTATTTTCCGTCCTCTCTCAAATGTTCTAGCCCACAAATACAGAAGATACTAATGAGATAGAGTAGTGATAACATACCCGGTGTAATCCCACAACTGAGATAGAGTAGCATTATTATTATTATTTCGAATACTTGCCATGTCGTGGCCAGCCTTCCCACACCTCAACTAATTTTATAAGGTATCTGCTACCTCCCGCCAACACAGTTCTAGGAAATCTGTCTATCGAGTTCAAGACTGATGAGATTTGAACCTGAGAGATCTCATGGTTCTCAACCCACTTCATTGACCACTAGGTCACACCATTGGATGCAACAAAGATGTATATTATTGTGCATCTTCTGAGTACACATCTATATAATTCACTTCATCATCAAAGCAAAAAATTAGAGCTTATAGCTCTAGTTGCAAGTGTTGACTGAGCAGCAAGACAATCAAAAGAATAGAAAAATGGATGTTGATGGGTGATGGCTGATGTCATTAGCCTTAACTTCTTTATCAACTTGAAAAGTTGACGGGTGGTCAAGCTATTATCCGTATCAATTAAAAAAAAGAAAAGAAAAATGGATGTTGAAATTCACAGTTGATGGGGAGTTCGAGAAGAATCTATTGGAAGGAGTTCAATGAAAAGGAGTTTATCATGGTCAGTGCATGAGATTTGTAGAACTAAGATCGAGCAAGCTCGAATTGAGGTAGAAAATGGGAAGTTTAAAGTCAAATATTTCAAAATATAGAAAGATGTCATTTTATTTGGGACAGACTAAAAAGGAAAATGTGACACATAAAATGGGACAAAGAAAATACTCTCTTTTCCTTTTTTTATGAGCAATCCTTGTTTCACTAATCACAAATACACAAGCATATGTCTCTCACAATAATACCAACAAAGCCTAAATTCCTTTCCATGAGATCCCTTGTGCTGGGTTTTGGGATGATTGCAAATCGCTAGCTTGGATACATTAATATTAACAGGTAACAAGCTCTTTATAAAAGAAACCCTCCAAGAAGGTGCATTGTAAAAACTATGAGAGCTTCAAAAGGGAATAGAATTCACTAAAAAAAGCAAATATTTACTTGTGATTTTTCTTGATATCTTTCATGTTAGACAGGAATGTATGTTCTACAAGCTCCTGCCTCTCAACACACTGAAGAGTGACTTCTGCAACCACACCAAGTCCCCCAAGTCCACATCGAGCTAGATAAAAGAGTTCTGGATCTTTCTCTTTTGAAATTTCTATTGTGCCCTTGGCAGGGGTAACCAATTTCATGCTTATGACTTGTTCATCAATTGGAGGCAACCTGGCACCAGTGCCATGGGCACCAACCTAACAATTTTGAATTCAAAGGAACAAAAGCTTTAGAATTTTCCTAATCAATCCTCAAAAGAGAAACATACATCATCAATATATCAAGTAACTGCAAGTTGCAATAATGTAGAAACTTCAAACAGGTAGCAAAAAGCAGATGTTGTCCTTGAAACACAACATGGAATGAAACAGAACCAGCCTGAACATTTTTTCTTTGATTGATCATGCAAAAGTAAGGTTTTTATTTACATAGGTAGATGTACATCAAGAAAAGTACGACTGTACAGAGTACATACATAAACTTTCCACAAAACTCATCATGTCACCAAATCTAGAGACAACTTTCTGGCCATCACAAAACAGTTAGTATACAGCTAAGTTATAATCTATACACAGGGACAACTTCTCCCTCAAAAGTTTCCAGTATTTTTTTGTGGGTAAAATCAAAAGCATCCAGCAATTCTCCTAGCTGAAGTGTTGCCACTATGCAAATGTAGTCTACCAGGCCTCAAACGGTCTTTGGAACTCTATTTGAATTGTAAACCTAGAGAAGGCATAATTATACATGTATAGGCCATAACTTAAATTTCAGCACTAGCACAAATAAGACAAAGCATGATAAACATATACCCCAGCCTCAAAAATTCTCGCTCCATCAGTCAATTATCCTAGTTTAAATGTGAGATGAGAATTAAGACAAATGTAGCAACTTGAAATAACTCAAATTAAGAGTGAATTGAATTCCAACGACGCACACACTACGTAATCTTCTCTAAGAACTAAAAAAATTAGTTTAGAAGTATAAAATGCACGAATAACCATCCAACCACTCATCAATAAGGCTATATGAATTTTCATTGTCCATTTCACTCCATTTGAACCTGTTTCATTACAATATTCAATAATTCATGTTCCCTAACAATACAAGTTTAAACATTTTCTGCTCCATTTCATTTAAAGAAAAGGCTTATACATTGTTTACAGGCATACAAATTTCTAGCAAGACTAAAATGACTTCTAGCAATCATTGGACCTAATCACCTCATGTAAGCTTGTCAACATAAACCTTAATCCCAATTAGTTAATATCACATATATGGGAGAAATTTTGGAATGGAAACACTATGTATTTTAGTGAGCCCTCTAATTATCTATCACTTCACTTTTATCTATTAAATTAACCGCTCCCTCCATTTCAATTTGTTCATCCGGTTTTGACTTGACACAGTGTCAGAAAGTACAAAACTTTCAAATCTTGTGTTCCTAAACTAAAGATAAGTTGAAATTCGAAGAGTAAAGATGCATTCTTTAAGACAAACAAATTGAATCGGAGGAGTAATCCACAAGAAATCGACATGATAAGTTGTCTAAAACATCCAGGAACAAATCAATCAATCACCTGAACAATGCCACCAATCTGCTGTTCTCTTATGGAAGCAAAGTTCTGAAGAGTAATCCCAAACTCCTTAATCTCATCCACAAGCTGCTGAACCCGAATCCCAGCTTGAACAGTAACCGTTTTCTTCTCCTTATCCACACTCAAAACCTTATCCATTAACACCAAATTCACCATCCCAGCTCGTGTTAACCCAATCCCATTCGGCGACAAACCCGACCCAACCGGCCGGATCTTATGCTTCCTCACATTCGCTTCTTTCACTATCCCTTCAAGCTCTTCAATTGACTCGGGTTGCAAGAAAGTCCGAGTCCGAACCTCATGAGTCCCACTCCAATTAGACACCGTATGAAGATCATCCGGCAACGGAGCATACCGAAATAGCTGAGCTTTTTTGTCTCTTGCATTTTCCGAGAATGGAAAGGAATAATACGTGGCGGCAGCAGAACCTAAGACGAGAAGTGTGTATCCGATGTATTTCCGGAGCTCGGCGTCGGAAGACGGCGGTCCCGGCGATGAAGAAAAGGGACGGGGATTGAAGATTGGGAATTGAGGATTCTGACGGCAGCGGCGGTAGTGGTGGTGGAGAAGGGATTGAAGAGAGCATTTGGAAGTGAAGGAACGGAGCATTTGAACGGTGTCGTTTTGATGGGGTTTTGAGGAGGTTTAATGGAACTGTGGACTGAGAAATGAAGAAGAAGAAGAAGAAGATGAAGATGAAAGGTGGAAGTATAATTTCTTCAAGATTTTTTATGGTTTTAGGAAAAAAATGGGACCATAGTCCTTGATGGAATGATGTTGACTAGGTAAGCCTCGCGAAACGAGCTCAATCAAAAAATATCTAGAGTAAAATATTCGATATTTAATTAACTTAATCACTTTTTTCGTGAATCAACTTAATCACTCTTGTGATTGAGATGATTTCTATATTCAATCAACTCGATCATCTTTGTGATTAAAATAGAAAAGGACTCGATTAACTTAATCACTCTCTTCGTGAATTAACTTAATCACTCTTGTGATTGAGATGACTTCTATATTCAATCAACTCGATCATCTTTGTGATTAAGATAGATATTGATTCTCTTCAAAAAAAATTTTATAATCAAAATTATTGTATTTATTTGATATTAAACAATTTTGTTCTCATTTCTAAATCTTAAGCATAGTACTTTTTGGCTTTATTTCTTTTCTTTTAAACCCATAATAAATTTTATAAGGGATTGTTAACTAAGTTAAAAGTAGTATTGAGGTTAATTAATTTTTTTAAAATGATACGCAAGTTAAATTTAGAAAAATTGTGTGTACAAATGAAATCAAAAATAATTATTATTTTGTTCAATTTATGATTGATAAGTGTAAATTTTACAATTAGCAAGGGTATCATTTGACAAAAAAAAAATGTACCTAAATGGTAAGATTAAGTATTATGGATTGCACATATGCCAATATATACCCTATTTCCAATGATGGAAGTTCAATCAATTTTCACACTTAAAACACAATTTTAATTTTAACTTATATGTACTTCAAAATATTACTCCTTATTTTACAAATATTATTCCTATCCAAAAAATTAAAAAATGCACAAGTACCCTCAAATATATATTTAAAATATCAGAGATACATTTGTATTTTATTAAAGTCTTATTATCCTTTTGAATTTATTTTATAAATAACTTTTTATCCCTCGTCGATCTACGTGGTAATATAATTGAAAAAATTATCAACACACATTGAACCCACAAAATAATTACACGTAAACTAAAAAAGGATAAAATATTATTTATAAAATAAATTAAAAATAATAAGACTTTAGTATAATATAAATGTGTCTCTTAAATTTAGGACGGTACTTGAAAGATTCGATAAAAAAAAGGTCCCCTCCTCCCCATACACACCACACCAAAATAATTGAAAAAGATAGCAACTTTTTTTTTTCTTTCAATTCAAAGGTCATACTCATGTTCACCACAAGCATATCCTTTACCAGCACCAGAATTTTGCTGTAAATTTTTTATAACAACACAAGGAAGAGATTTATTTATGTGACCTAGGTGTCTTCATGGTGAGCACTTACTCCAGTATTAGCTTATGTAAATCGTAAATTTGTAATTCTTTTTTATATGGCAAATCTTGAGAAATTTCTAAAGACCCTTTTCATTTGACAGATTATTAGATAAACTATTGGTTGTAGTTTGATGTTCATAATTGAAAAGTATAGAACTTTCTTTAAATCCTGTTTGTAAGTTCAAGAACCTTTAAACCCTTGTTGGAAAATATGGATACATTGTTGAAAACCCCAAATAAGCTTGAGTTTCTGCAACCCTTTCATGGATTTGCTGTTAAAGGTAGCTCCTTTAGCTCTGTAAAGCCTCTGAAGCTTGGTTTTAGGAAATTTTGTGAGAATTGGGGAAGAGGGGTTTGTGTTAAAGCTAGGAGTAGTACTCTTTTGGAGCTTGTACCTGAGATAAAGAAGGAAAATCTTGATTTTGAGCTTCCTATGTATGACCCTTCAAAGGGGCTTGTTGTAGATCTAGCTGTGGTTGGTGGTGGACCTGCTGGGCTTGCTGTTGCACAGCAGGTTTCGGAGGCTGGTTTATCGGTTTGCTCAATTGACCCGTCCCCTAAATTGATATGGCCTAACAACTATGGTGTTTGGGTGGATGAATTCGAGGCCATGGATTTGTTGGATTGCCTTGATGCGACCTGGTCAGGTGCTGTTGTTTATGTCGATGATGATAGAACTAAGAATCTTGATAGACCTTATGGAAGGGTTAATAGGAAACAGCTGAAGTCGAAAATGATGCAGAAATGCATACTAAATGGTGTTAAATTTCACCAAGCAAAAGTTATAAAGGTAATTCATGAAGAAGCTAAATCCATGCTGATTTGCAGTGATGGTGTGACTATTCAGGCAACAGTGGTTCTTGATGCAACGGGATTCTCTAGATGTCTTGTTCAGTATGATAAGCCATATAATCCTGGGTATCAAGTAGCTTATGGCATATTGGCGGAAGTGGAGGAACATCCCTTCGATACAAGTAAGATGCTTTTTATGGATTGGCGAGATTCCCATCTTAATAACAATATGAAGCTGAAAGAGAGGAACAGAAAAGTTCCAACTTTTCTCTATGCGATGCCATTTTCATCAAACAGAATATTTCTTGAAGAAACCTCCCTTGTAGCTCGTCCTGGATTACGTATGGATGATATTCAAGAACGAATGGTGGCTCGTTTGAGTCACTTGGGTATAAAAGTCAAGAGCATTGAAGAAGATGAGCAGTGTGTGATCCCAATGGGAGGCCCCCTTCCAGTAATTCCTCAGAGGGTAGTTGGAATCGGTGGTACTGCTGGTATGGTTCATCCTTCAACAGGTTATATGGTAGCTAGGACGCTAGCTGCAGCTCCTGTCGTTGCTAATGCAATTATTCAGTACCTTGGTTCTGATAAGGACCATCTAGGTAATGAGTTATCGGCATCTGTTTGGAAAGATTTGTGGCCCATAGAAAGGAGACGTCAAAGAGAATTCTTTTGCTTCGGTATGGATGTTCTTCTGAAGCTTGATTTATCCGCTACAAGAAGGTTTTTTGATGCCTTTTTTGATCTAGAACCTCGTTATTGGCATGGTTTCTTGTCATCTCGGCTGTTTCTTCCTGAACTCATGTTTTTCGGTCTATCCCTTTTCTCTCATGCTTCAAATACTTCTAGATTAGAGATAATGACCAAAGGAACTGTTCCTTTGGTAACTATGATTAACAATTTGTTAAAGGATACAGAATGACTTATCAAGGATCTTGTTCAATAGTACATCACATATATGTTAATATACTGCTCATTTTGTTTGCCATTTTACTTTTTATTGTGTTTTTTTCCCTTTTCACCGAGCTTGTAGCGATTAACAAGGGGGACACGAACACTGGTTTAGTTGGAGCAACAATGATCGCGATGTAAGAGTTCCTACAGGCAGAATGTTTACTGGTCTCTAAAATTACAAGAGAAATGGAATGATGTGATGAGAAACTTCTCCCTTTCGTTATGTCGTTGTATGAAGACAAACTTGTATGTTCATGTTTATATATACACAAGTAAAACTGTAAGTTTGTGAAAGTGTAATTGCAGTTCTAGCAAGAGTTGAATGTACTGAAATCCAGGATTTAAACTTGATGTTTTCGACTTTTAAAGATCTTAGAAGTGAACTCATCAGACTCTAATATTTGTGTACATATTGTGATTCTTCACATATATCAACCCCCATGTGAAAAATATTGAGTTCCGTTAAACCTCTAGTTCTAACGATATACAAGTTGAGTTATAATAAACCGATACCTTGAGTAGAAAACAACAGATCACAGAAATAATACAAGCAATGATCATACAGCACCTCTAATCTTCAATCATATAGCATTATGTTTTATACTGTGTGAACCAATAAAACTGGACTTCGGACCTACACACAACAACAGTATAATCCCACGAATGGGGTCTAGGAAACGTAGGATAGATGTACACCTAAAATAATATTTGTGAGTTATATTTTTCTTTTTCTCATACAAACTAATGAACTGTGACAATTATCAAGAATTGACTTTGGATGATTACATCCTCTTCCACAATTTTTATTTCATATATTTCCAACAAAAGTACTTTCATTTCCAACTTATCTACACTGCCTCTTAGCAAAATGTGGTGCAGATACCAATTTCTTCAATAAAGTTCTCAACCTTCTCGCACCTGTTCCGGGCTTTAAAACGCCATATTTCTCAACCTGTAGATTCAAACAACCTCGATCATCGTCATTGGAGCACCATCCTCCAGCTGAGAAGTACTGTCCATTTCGTCTTTTGAGAAGATCGCGATCAATTTTATTAAGGACAAGGTTGTTGTTCTTGAACTTCCTAGCGAATGGCCTGTTGCTTAAAACCATTCTCCTGTAATCCTTCGGACCGAGGGATCTTGGATGTTGTTTCGGAGGGATGTCCCATGTAATGTAGTGAAGATCATGGTTCACTGTGGTGTTCTTGTATTCCTCAGAGTTGCATATGACTGTTTGGAAATAACCCTCTGGAGACGACACAAAATTCGTGTAGTAGAGAAGTAGAGTTCTTGGAAGATTTTCCCAGCCTATTATGCAGTATTCAGCAAATGATCTCGACAATATTGCCCAAGCTGAACCTGTAAATAGATTTTGTGTTGGTAGTTGTTAACACAAATTTCAACAAGACCCTCGGCTCGAGTAAAACAAATCAAAAATCATGTAAAGCAAATACAGTCATATTGAAAACAAATCTTGAGTATTATATTATATTATTGTACACACACATTCAAAAAACAGCAGAATCAAGATTCCATCAAATCAATGTAGAAATTCTCACTTGAACTATATGTCCCTTAAACCAAGTGCAAAAGCATGTGTTAATGGCATTAACATGTGCATTTTCTTGATAATGTAGCTCAAACTATTTTTTAATTATCTTTTGATACTATCACTCATCCAGTAAAGAACCGATGTAAGACTCTTGATCCCCTTACGCCCAAGGCTGGATATATGGAGCGTGAGCAATTTGATTAGGGGGGCTCCACATCGGAAATAATAATTGAGATGAGTCTTACACTGATATCATGACACGATATAGCATTGAGCCTAACTCAACTCTAAAAAGTAGTTGTTGAGGGGAGGATTTGCCAAGTCCATATAAGCAAATCAGTAACGGCTAGTCCATTATCCAACTATTTACCCTTTTGTGTTAAGCTTTTCTTTATTGAGGTGCGTGTCGGATCCTTCAAAACCTATGCATTTTTTGAGGATCTGAGATGAGTTTGTGTGGCAATAATTTCGAGGGTTCGAGCAATATAACTTATTTTATGATTATCTTGGTGTCACAATTCATTTTTGGAGGACTCGACACAAGTGAATGCAAACAATATTTTTGGAGGGACCCAATATGTATGCAATTTTTAATGATTCAACGTGTGTGGATATAACAATATTTTTGAAGGATCCGAGCAACGAACAAGTTGCTCCTCATCTAAGTTGCTCCTCATCTAGGTGATATAGGTAGTTAAATAATAGTAAAAGTACTTTAGTCCCTCTTTTTGTGGTCTTTTGCTCTCTTCAAGAGTCACATCTCACATGTAATGTCTTTCACTTTTCATACTTTATATTATAAAAAAAATCTCTTAGAATTTTTGGAGCCACAAAATAATAAATTAAAAATTAGAAGAAGATAAAGGAAAATACTAACCTGTATAAAGCTTGAAAGCAGTTGGAAGACTTCTTTGCTTGATAACCCACCAAATCTCTGATTTGTTTAGAGTATGAAGACCAGGATCTATAATAATTGGCTTTCCTCTCTTATTCCTAAATATAAATTAAGAATATTTTTTGTTTGATAAGTACTATGGAATTTCATAAATAAACAATTAAAAATAAGTTAAATGATCAAAAACACAACTTTTTCACTAGTCATTTCATAACTCAAACTATCAATTATTTCACGCTTCTAGCTGAATTATCATTATCTATATATTAAACCACACCGTCAGAGCTGATAAAGGTGTTGTTCTCTTTTCCTACATTATCACTATCGAACAAGGGATAGTTGAGTGTGAAACTCGCGAATAAGTGATAGTTATTTTGCGTTATTTTCTACCATTTAACATTTAAAAGAAAAAAAATACTTACAGCTTCCAACCCATGTGGCTAGTGTGTTGTATAAAATTTAGATCCCTTGGTAAGTCAGAGAAGGCATGGATCAGATCTGAGATCATGAAACAAAAAAAGTTAAAAATTAACATTATGACAAATAAAAAAATGTTTGAAAGAATTCAAAGATTTTTTTTGTAGTATATATATAATTAAAAAATAACTTAACTATTTTTCTTCACCACATTTTCAGAAACATTCTTTTAACCATTTTAATTTTTTAAAAATGTAAAAAAAAAAAAAAGATTAATCACTTGAATCTATCTCTCAAACACAAATCAAGAATCATAAAAAACAGTTTTTTCTCTAAAATTTCAAAACCCCACATGAAAAAATATGTTTTTTTAACAAATATATTGATAAAAATGCAATCTTTGAAAAAAAAATCACAAAAAAAAAGGTACTCACCATACCATCTTGAGTAACTAAAGGATAATCAGAGGCACTTAGATTAATAAACCAATCCCATTTAGCAATCTTCAAAAGCATAGCCATTGCATGTAGTGTTGTAGCTAACATAGTTGGTCCTCTATATGTCACTAAATTTGGCTTTCCAACAACCCAAACATTATTAATCTCTCCAAAAACTGAGTTTTCACTCACAAATCTTGAAATTTCTTGGTGTTCATTTTCTGGTGCATCTAAATCTAAGTGAATCAAGTAAAAATTACCAGGATGGTAAAGTGAAAAAAGAAGTCTTTTTAGCTTTGGTACATCTCCTTTAGAAGCAGAGATCAAGTAAGCAAATTTTACAGGGTAGGGGTTAGTTGTGGTATTTGAGACTATGAAGCTTTTTTTTGGCTTAAAAATGGTGATGGGTGAGTGGGAAAATTGGGTGGGTATGTAGATAAGAATGAGAAAAAGTGAGGTTAGAATGAATGAAAACATGAAAAACTTGATACTCATTTCAAGATTTGAGGTGAAAGATCAAGAAAGTTGGGAACTTTGTGTGAAGTGAAGGTAAGGTTCTTGTTCTTTGTGCTAGAAATGGAGAACATAAAAATGGGTGCCTCTAATATTGGGTAATTTGGATTTTGGGGTAGGGGTAGGGGTGGGGTGGGGGTAGTTAATGGTCGTTGGCAGTGGCGAAGCCAAAATTTTTAATAAAAAATTCAAAATTCGTAGCAATAGATACGGGGAGTAGCCGAAGGGGTTTAACATCTATTATATATATATAAAATATTATTTTAACCATATATAAATAATATAATTTTCTATCGAAGGAAGTTCGGATGAACCCCTATACCAAGGTGGCTCCGCCCCTGGTTATTGGTGTCAAAGGGCATGGCACTGGTTCGATCGAATCTAATAATTAACTTAAATTAATTATTAAGACCACATTTATATATTATTTTATTTTACGAGTTTTATGTTTCTTTTTGCTTATTGAGTCATCTTTATTTATGTAATAAAGCGCACCTTAAAGCTTATTAAGTCAAATTATCAGTTATTTCATTTTCCTACATAAATTATCACTGTATACTTAACTACGTGTGTCTTAGTAGATAAATGATAGCAATCCCTGTGAGAAAAATGAACAACTAGATTGATGTGAAACTCATGAAGAAAGTCATAATTCAAATATATTTTATCATTAACTCATTTAAATAAAAAATGAAACATTATATATAGTTAATAGTTAGTAATAAGTCATATTAATTCAGCAAAAGTCGATAGCTTAATTCGAACCATGTATATATATTGAGAAGCTTACTAAATATACTAAACACTACTACTTGATCATAATTTTTTCAAAATTGATATCACAAAACTTAAAACTCATAAAATTTAGACTTTAAATTTGCTTTTTTATAAGAGAATAATAGCAAAAGGCAAAGGAAGAGTGTAGATGAGTTATTTGGTTGGTTTGTTCCTTTCTTAGGAGTAAAGTGTGGAGAAAATGAAGTGAAGAGAACACCATTTGTCAATTTTTTTTCAAAGTGAGTTGGGTATTAAGTCACTTTTTTGTTGATGTTTATTTAAGGGTCAATTGACCAAATATCTCACCTAATATTGTTTTAAAATCAATCAATCACTCCTCCTTCTACTTCCTCCTATATATTTTATTGTTAAGATATTGAATTGTAAGTTTGTGATTATGTCATTCTAGATGCTTCATTTATTTATTTTCATAGAATTTCTTTATCTAGTTTATTTTAAACATAAAATATATTTGAAAATATTAATTTTATTTTTTATTGTCTTTAATGACATATTTGATGTTTGTTGTAACATATTTGAAATTATAAAATTTAAAAATATTTAACACATGCATAAAAGTTACAGGTTTAAAATCTTCGACCTTAAGGATTCCCGAGGCACCCCATCTTCTTATTTCATCGTTGCTCATATTGCTTTCAGTGGGGCGGACCTTATTCCTACCTTGGAGGTAGAGATATTGTTTTTGAAAGACTAACTCAAGAAAAAAAAAATAATACAATTTTTTTTAATAAAAGTGAAGAAGTTATGACAAAATAATATGGACAATATGACAAGTCATTCGGATAATAATTACAACACAATATTGCACAATAAAAATAAAAAAAACAACAAATTGTTACATTAATAGAAGGACCAAAAATCACGAGAGTAATTTGGCGGCTACCAATACAGAAGCAAGTCCACGCTTTACCAACTAACTTTCTCCCCTGGTATGTATCCTCCACAACCACATATGTCCTCATTAAGTTAAAATTATATCATCTCACATCTACTCATCTCTACTCACTTCTTCATTGACCTATTTTACCCCTTCTAAAATCATTGTAAGAGCCCGTTTGGATTAGCTTTTGACTTATGGTTTATAAGCCAAAAGCCATAAGTTAGGAATCCTAACTTATGACTTTTGACTTATTTTCGTTATTTTGACTTTAAAATAAGTGTTTATGAGCGTTTTTTAACTTTACTCAACACATTTCAAAATTGCTTAAAAACTATTTTTAACTTTAAAACGCCTAAAATAAGTCAACCCAAACGAGCACTAAATAACTCGTACCTTCACATCAAAACATTAATACATCTCCTTTTTACATGTATTTAACCATCTCAAACTTCATTTTCATTTCTTGTCCTTCACCAAAATCAGTTCCACCTTATCACAAATTTCTTCACCTCTATTACTATGACCTAGCTATAAATTACAAAATTTCAAAAAGTTTGTCATTTATCCTCATTAAGTCAAACACTATGATACATATAAATTGAAAGAAAACATATCCTTTTCTTTTTTTACAATACATCCAAATGTACTATGATAAGATCATAAAATAGATTTATATTTTTGTTAATAGTGGATTATAAATGAGTCATGAGTCCAATTCCTTCACTGAATAACTAATTAATGAGTAGGAATTATTTTATAAAATGGACTTTCTGTTACAGTGTAAAACTAATACTATTTTTGTTCGCTTAATTATTGATTTTTTTTTGCTAGGAGTAGATTTTTTTTTTAACTAATTAAAATTTAAATAATTTACTAGAATTATTAATTGTTGCACTATTAACTACTAATATATTATGTTAAACTTATATTACAAATAAATATAACTAATAATTCATGATTTTTTTATAAAAAATAATTCTAAAAAAATATAATTAAATATTTCACTCTTTCAATCACGGCTGCGTATCAGTTGGTTCAGTTCGATTTTATAGTTTATCGGTTTGGCTCATTGGTTATCGATTTGTAGAAATGTTAAGCCGTTATAGAACCATTAAGATATTGACTTATCAGTCATTGGTTTATCGGTTATTGATTGTTATCGATTTAACGTTAAGATTTGACACACAAAATAAATTGAAAATCACTTAGAAACAATGTGACAAACCAAATGAACCATGCACATGAGTTCACAAGTTATATTTTGCTCAAAAGCAAATACTTTTACGTTGTAAAATAACTAAGTGTTTGAGACAATCACAAATAAAAGTAGGAAACCAAACTCTAAATCAAAGACTTTATATGCAAAATTTTATAAATATAATTATTTAACTTACTATCGGCTTAAGAAAAAATCTCAAACCATTAAAAACTATCTCAATAACAAAAAAATCAACACGCTAAATCAATAAAAAAAATTCTATTCAAATTATCGATTTTGATTCCATTTTGAATTACTTCCAATAATAATACCTCCCTTTTATCACTTACTATTTTGATTGCACCTTGAAATTCTATTGACCAGCAAAACCCTAAAAACCCACCGCATCGCCGCCACCATGAACGACGACGGATTTTCAGCGGAGAAGTTGTTCAACCAAGGATACTCCTACACCTACGACGATGTCATCTTCCTCCCTGGTTTCATCGACTTCCCTACCGATGCCGTCAACCTCTCTACTAAGCTCAGCCGCAACATTTCCCTTTCCATTCCATGCGTAGCTTCTCCGATGGACACCGTCACTGAGACCTCCATGGCCATAGGAATGGCGGCGCTAGGTGGTATAGGTATCGTTCACTACAACAACACCATTTCGCAACAAGCTTCTATTGTCCGCGCTGCTAAGTCTCATCAAATCCCTTTCTCATTGGATTTGATATTTGCTTCCCCTTCCGATTCCATCCATTCTGCTGATGAATTTGGTAACTCTCCTTGTATTTTCGTTACCGAGTCAGGAACTAAGGAATCCAAAGTTTTAGGTGTTGTGTGTAAGTCTACTTGGAACGGTTTGAGTGACAAGCAAGCTAGAATTTCTGATTATATGAACGTTTCTCCGGTTACTCTGCCTTCAAGCTATAATTTTGAGGATGTAGCAGGCTACATAGCATCTAAAAAGCTTGACTTTGTACCATTGGTGAATGAAAAGGACGGGGAAGTGGTCAATTTGGTGTCAGCTACTGACTTGGAGAGAATGAATTCGCTTCCCAAATTGGGTTTGCCGTCTCTAGGGAAAGACGGGAAGTTCTTGGTGGGGGCAGCTATAGGGACGAGGGATTCAGATAAAGAGAGGCTGGAGCATTTGGTGAAAGCTGGGATTAACGCTCTCGTGATTGATAGCTCGCAAGGGAACTCAGAGTATCAGATTAATATGATCAAGTATGTGAAACATACTTACCCTCACTTGGATGTGATTGGTGGAAATATAGTCACGAAGTACCAAGCAGAGAACTTGATTAAGCATGATGTAGATGGATTGAGAGTCGGGATGGGATCCGGGTCCATCTGTACCACTCAAGAAGTTTGTGCTGTGGGCCGTGGACAGGTGAGTTATTGGATGGAGCTCGTCTTTGTTTTGTTGATTGTAGTTGTTTTGTTTTGTTAATTTCCCCTCTGTTTAACTGAATATGAAGATAGTCACTATCGATAAACGATTGGGAAGGAACGAAGTATGAAAGCATCCAGGGAACTCGCTGGCTGTACAACTGAATTTAAACTTGCTTTCTCTCCTTGTAGGCGACTGCTGTTTACAAGGTGTCATCAATTGCTGAGCAGCATGGTGTCCCTGTTATCGCTGATGGTGGGATTTCTAATTCTGGCCATATCGTGAAGGCATTGTCGCTTGGAGCATCAACTGTCATGATGGGGAGCTTCTTGGCTGGAAGCAATGAAGCTCCTGGCACTTATGAAAATAAGGTACTACAGGATTCTCAATCCTTTTCTACTCTATCTGCAAAAGTTCCTTCCAGGATACATCTAAAGAGTGCTTAAGCTGTATCTGGAGGCTTAGCATATTGTTGCCTATCTAGCTTCCCTTGATTGAAAATTCTCCGTTGGAGGTATGAGAACTCGGGTGATTATCATTTAAATTGTGTATTGATAAGTTAAATCAAGAATGCATAGCAAGACTGAAAAACAAAAAAACTAGAAGACTAAGTATTGTTCTTTGTTGTTTCCTGTCACATTTCTCCAAAAAAGAACCATTGTTTGTACTCAAAATGAAACCAGTCTTTGGAGAACTGTTAGATGTTGAAGATAGAATGAGAAGCTAGGAAATGGTTTTTTGATGGTTCTTAAGCTCGCACTTTCTCCATCTTAAAAAATCATTGTTTGTATTCATTACTTTCTTCTCTTCCCAAAATAATTAACTATGAATGTCAGATGATGTGTGGTGTTTCACTTGTGTGTTTAAGGCCAAATACATAGCCCCTCAAAGTTGGCAGGAAATGTCAGTTGGTCAAGAGCAAAAATATAGTGCCTAACTGGAGGGGCTATCGTTGTATATCTGGCTTTCTGTGTCAAGAGTTCTGATTATCTCATCAACAAAGCAGTTTGATTCTAAGTTTTGTATTGCGAGACTAAATGTACCTTGGTCATTCTGTGTTCATATTTGCAAGTGTATTCTACTCAAACGTTCCCTTAGTGCTATTGTTAACTTTGGTCAACTTTTGGCAAGGATAGAATGGTCTCCGTGTGAAAAAGTATCGAGGTATGGGATCCTTGGAAGCAATGACAAAAGGGAGCGATGCAAGATATTTGGGTGATACTGCTAAACTAAAGATTGCTCAGGGTGTTGTCGGTTCAGTTGCTGATAAGGGTACTGTTTTGAAGTTCGTACCTTATACAATGCAAGCTGTAAAACAAGGATTCCAGGATCTAGGTGCTTCCTCACTGCAGTCTGCTCATCATCTCTTAAGATCAGGCACATTGAGGCTAGAGGTTTGTATCTTCATCCCTCGGTTACTGTTATATTGTAACGAATTGAAAGATCATAATCATCTTAGCTCTCATAGTTCATTGGGATCCAACTTCTAACTCTCTTTCTGGTTCTTCAGGTCCGAACAGGAGCAGCACAAGTTGAAGGAGGGGTTCATGGTCTCGTTGGTTATGAGAAAAAATACTTCTGATTTAATGTAAACGGTATTAAACCATAAATTTCAGCAATGGATGGCCTAACTCATAAGATGAATTTTAAACCATAAATTTCAGCAATGGATGGCCTGACTCATAAGACGAATTTGAAAAAGCTTCTTCCTTTTGATTGTTCTAATATTTAAATCACAAGGTCAAATAATCTCTAATGTTAAATCAATATATCTTTTATAATGTGTTTTTTCACATGGTCACATTTTCAAGTGGGATATCAATATTGATACAAGAGTCAAGGTCTTGACAAACCAATAGAAAAGAATAAAAGGAACATATACAAGGAATATCATCCTTTACAAAATCGAATTAGTTTTACTTCAACGAATAAGTCTCAATAAGACATTCAGCCAACAAGCCTCAATGAAACAATCTGATATTAATCATCCACAAAAACTTTGTTTAGTTGGTGATTTCGCCTTCTACATGATATCTCATCTTTGTACAACTTGAATAAATTATATAGAACACAATTTTCTGTATCTGATCAATATGTACACTCTATTGCATGTCAATATAAATGGAAAAAAACTGGAATCTAATTATTTGCCTAACACAAAAGTGATCACTGACTGTTAATATCTTGTATCGAACTCCGCATAAACAGTTCATATTGTAGGCAACTTGTGATCTGTCCTAGAAATTGTTAGTCTTTATAATGTGGTAGCATTTTCAGAAAGTACCATCTATTTAGTGAACCCCAAAAATTGTTCTGCATCACCGCTGTGCACTAGATGAGATGCTCCTCTTTGGTAATCGCATCTGCATGATAAGTTTATTTAATGAATATAGATATTAGGCTAGCAATAACGAGGTCTGTACGTAGACCTTACCCCTACCTCAAAGTAGAGAGGTTGTTTCCGATAGACCATTAGGTTAACAATGTTAAACTATATCCAAATATATGTCCTAACCTTGGATTTTGTAGTTCTCCACCCTCCAAGGTTCTGCTGCTCAGGAGTAAATGTGAAACTCTCAATGGAAGTAAGACCTCTATCAGAGCTTGAATTGTTGGATGGAGATAATTCCTAAATTGAGCTCATAAAGGCAACATCAATAAGAGACAAGGGAAAAGAAGGCACAAATTTAACAGGATAAATAATCTAGTGACACACTGGAACTTTTGGTGTTTGTTTCATTTGTCAGAAAGCACCAAAAAGTAGCATATCAACACATTAAATTACCCAGTAGCCTACTTCCAAAGTAACTAGATGGAGATTAGTATCTCTAGTGTATGGATTTTAAGTGGCAAATAATCAAGCATTCTTCTATCTAGAGATTATATCCAGCCTCAAACAGTAGGTTTACTGGCAGTTGAGGAATTAAGTTTCATGTGCATGCAGAAACAGGATGAATCCGGTAAGACTGGGTCAAACAGTGTATATGCTACGCAATATCTTCATGGACGTCAAAGAAATAGATCCATAACAGAATTGAGATAAACGGAAACTTGGATGGTCTATTTACAGGTTTAGAGGTGAATGATTCAGAACTACATTAGCTCGCAGGTAACATAATATATTAGCCCTTGATCTGCATGATCACTATCTAAGTCATGATGCATTGACCGATCAATAGACAGATTATATGATACTCAACTCTGCTTAAATATTTCCCATACACATTCTAGGTCACTTGTTCCAAGGAATGAGCAAAGGACTCACTGACCTTTCTTGACGCTTCAGGCTCCTTTATCATCAAGCAATCACAATAAAGCAGCACCTTCACAGAAAACAAATGGTGAAAATGGAAAATATCTTAAAAAGAAAATGTTCAAGTTTTAGTATAGAAACTGAACCAGTTAAAACCCTGCAACCAGTACTATAGTGGTGGAAAGATAAATACCTTATTTAGTAACTGGACATTAGACGCATCAGAAGCCATGACCTGTACACCAAGACAATGTCTGGAATTTACACAGAAGGGACAGAAAACAGTTTTGAAAACACAGCCATCTTCTTTGCACCAAATCCCTTGAACAGATGAATTGTCACTGGTTCTTTCATAGATGCGTTGATCAACAGACGAAAAGTTAGCTATGAGAATAGGTATACTATGTCTGCTCGGATCAGGGGTTTCTGGTTGACCCTTCCAAAGAGATTTTAAGTGAGTTTTTGTTGACAAAGTTCGTGAGCACATAACAAATAAATTATTCTCAGGAAGCCCTAGTGGATTGTTGCAAAGTGAGCAAAATATCTGTAGTCTTTCGTACATAGCAAGATTAGACTGCACGACTGATGTCTCACAGTTATTCAGGACTGATGACCAAGGAGATTTGGACTTCTCCAGTTCCTTGTCTAACTGACTAATTCTGGAACTAGAATCAATCATCTGGTTTGCATCTTTAATCTTCCTTGATCTACATGTAGAACTATCATGCAGAGGAATCTTGGTCGTCTGAGTATCAAATTCTTCTGCATCAAGATGAACTATGGATGACAAATCCAGACGTTTTATCCTTTTCCCGACATGAGAATTGACGCTCGAGTTAATTGGCGATTCAACATCAAATGATATCATGTTTGCTTTTGTATAGACATCCTTTTGAGGAGTAATCGTCAAACATGGAGATTTACAACCCAACTCAGTTTTTTGTTGAGTTGTAGGATGATTTGCCAAGTGGTCTGAAAGGTCACTAGATGCTTGAATGATGGTGGAGGAAGAATATTCATCCTTGGAGAAGGATTGAGGACTAGAAATGTGAATAATGTCATCAGTAGCAGGAGTTTCTTTTACAATAGTTAATTGAGGGTCAGTAGCATGTGAAACTATCAATGGATCTCCAGAGAACCTGCAAATAGGAATTCAGTAGTGAGCTCGCAGAAAAATTTGAACAGAATGAAATTAGCAGACACAACACATTAAAGATTCATGTCTCACCTAGATGAAAATGCTGAATCACATTCCAAATCAATGTAACCTCTGCGACCGTCAGAATCCTCATCATCACTTAACATCAAATGAGGGGCATCAATTCTCATTTTAATGGAGGATGTATTATACATGGTATCAATACATGAAGATTGACACAGGAGCAGAGCTTTTTGAGAAATCAATGCACTATTTTCTTCCTCCTTAAGCCCTTTCACATCAGAAGTGCTGAACTTCTGGTTTTTCTGCCTGGTTCTTATACTCTTGGTAACAAAAGCATTTTCTTCAACGTCAACAACAGAACTTTGTATGGAACTGGCTGCCTTGCCAACACGCTCCTGTTTAAAGATTTTAGAAAAGGTTTGAATTAATAACTAAAAAGAATAAAAAAGAGAAAAATATTGGGAAAACTTCTACAAAGACAATGCACTGATGCAGAGAACAATAGCTGCCATGATTTTTAAAGGTTGTCAATGAGTACTTTGACATCTCTGAAAAAGGATTTCAGCTCTTCCATTGCCTTGTCAAAGCTGCTGTGGTGTCTTATTGAATTCCGCAACCACTTTGAAATATAAGCTCTATTCCTTGTCTCACAGAAACGTTCATCTACATACAAGAAGAAGAAATATATTGGATATAGAGATACCACAGCTGATATAAGCAAGGATAGAGAAAATCATCGAATTATTCAAAACTATCAAAGAAATTGATGTATTCTTCTCAAAACAATGCAACAAATTGTAATCAACTAGAAGTACTCAAAAAAGTGGAAAAGGAGGGAGGAGAGAGAGAGTTCTAGTCGAGATTACTGAAAAACAAATCGTATGATGAATGATTGAAATGCTCAGTCTGAGGAAAAAACAAGCCATAAAATAGTCTATCTCAAAAAGATGTAATATTCCTTGTTTCCTATATGGCATGACATGAAAACTTTGTTGAGTCATTCAGATATACTTGAAGAGTTGAAGTTTGGAAAAGTCAATAGTAAAAATTGTGGCACACGTCACTTCTAACTCAATGTTCTATGAGAAGGTCAAGAATATCAAAATTATTGTCACTAGGTTAGAAAGTAGACTCCTAATCAGTCTCCACTAAATCTTGTTACTTCAAAAGGTGAGTTGGTTAATATGTGCACTAAAGCACTCAAGGACCAAACTCCAATTATTATTATTTTTGACAAATTTGGGTCACATGATTTATATGCTCCAAGAGATTTTGGGTATTGTAGATGCATAAAGGTTGCAAAGGTTAAGGGGGTTATTTGTCAGATAAAAAATGGAACAGAGACTCGGCCAGAGTAGAACCCCGTGGATTTTTAGTAGAAAGCGGGCGAGGCAGGTATGGAGTGGCTGACTGGGTTGTTCAATGTCATATTTACGACAGATAAAAATGCCAGAGGAAACGAGGTGGAGTGGAATGGTTATGTTGTACAAGAACAAGGGTGAGATCCAAAACTAGGATAACTTTAGCAGTACCAAGCTAATATAGTACACTATGAAAATCTGAAACCGGGTGGTCGAGATGAAGATGAGGAAGAGTATGTCTATCTCTGCAAACCAATTTGGATTCATACCGCGGCGATCAACCATAAACAATCCATTTTGTAAGGAGATTGTTGGAGTAGTATACGTGCAAGAAGAGAGAATTGAGCTTGGTTAGACCAATATTGTTGTACAGGGTAGAGTGCTGGTCAATCAAGATCACTCACGCTCAGATAAATAAAGGTAGCGGAGACAAGGATGTTCCAGATGAATGTGCATACTCAGAGAGATGATTAGGAACGAAGTTATACAGGGTAAAGTGGAAGTTGCATCAGTGACAGACAAGATTAGGGAAGGGAGACTGAGATGGTTCATGCATGTGAAAAGGAGGTGCAAAGTGTCGGTATAGAGAGGTTGGTTGCAGCAAGAAATAAGAGAGGTAAATATAGGCAGAAGAAGAATTAAAGCATGGTGATTAAATAGGACAAGTCGCAACTTCAGCTAATTGAGGACATGAGCTGAGGTAGGAAGTTATTGGGGTCGAGGATTAAGATAGAAAGTTAGCAGGTAATCGAATGTTGCATAGTTTTTTTCTTATTTTTATAAATATACAAACCGATGTTGCATAGTTATCACATAGTTTCTTATTCATCAATGTGTATTATTATTCGTTGCTGCATTTGTTTGGTGTCTTGCTACTTTGTTGTCTCCTTTCATACAAGCACGTGTAGGATACTTCCCTTTTGAGCCAAGAATCCATCTGGAACAACCTCTCTACCTTTGTGAGGTAAGATAAGGTCTACACTGTACCCTCCCTGAATTCTACATGTGGGATTTCAGCGATATGTTGTTGATCTATATGCTCCAACTTTAATATGAGTGTTAGAATGTGTCCTCTTAAGTACAAAATATGAGCACTGTTTTTATACGGCAATAAGAAATACATTTTTCTTCATACTCACCACTTGGCAAAGAAAAAATTTCTCTTCTTTTTCTTTTACGCAATCAAAGAAGGAATAATATAAGTACCTAAGAAGATCACAGCTCCATAGTCAAATCTATGGCGAATGCAACGACCTACAAAGCAAAAAACAATTATATCATAACCAATATGTTAACATCATTAAGAGAATTTGGTGGATTACAAACTAATCATACAACAAAGATAAACTTTATTGGGAAGTCTTTGATAACTAAGACATATATGGCTATTGGAGGCTTGGAAATGGATGGAAGGAGAATAGGCATGATTGAACACAAAATTTCACTCAATTTCAGTTAGTGATAACTAAGGGAAATCTCTTTGTAAAAACTTTGGAATATGATACTCCGAACTTTTAAATGTCCATTCACTTTATTTTGATTCATACTTACATATCCCATATGTAGTTACAAAAAAATTGAAATAAATTGCACACATACGTTACCTCTTGAAGCTATATGCATGATCTCATATACATCGCTCACTTAAACTACTCAAAAATATATCATTAAAGAGACTTTTGTAGCTTTTCATTGTACGTGAATCCAAAGAAGCTAGGCAGGCATCCTTATATGAAGCAATTCATTGCAAAATATTTACTTGTATAGATAGCATCCTAAACATATAACATTCAATAGGAAAATAAAAACTTGTAGATAGACACGTGACCAAGCCACAAGAGTACATGTACAGAAAGGCAAAACTCTCACTCAAAGAAATAAGTCCCGGATCAAGAGGATTTTTCAGGGAAAATGAGTGCAGAACAAGGAATGATCAAACTGAGCTTGTGTAGAAGTCAACAATCAGATTATGGTAACTTTTTTCCTTTTAAATAACTATGTGAATCTGAGTTGCTTTGCGATAGCAAAAATGACTCAAATTAGCCTAGCGGATACTCAAGTGGGGTCTAGGTTTTGCTGAATCTGATGAGAGACATTATATTCACCAAGCCGTATGATGATGGAAATGAAAGCAAAAAGAAACAGATTGTATGAGTATCCATGATATGATGGTGGTCTATGACAAACACCAAGTTGATGAAACTGTGATGTATGTGATAACAATGTTGTATAAGTCAAAGATTCTCTTGCTAATTGCAATATATGTGATTAAAAAAAGAACTCTCAACACGGAGATGTTTAGAAAGTTAACAGAGGCATTGCCTACCTGTAGCCTGGTTAAGAGCTCTGAAGGCTTGATTACAATACCACTCACTCCCACTCAGAAGATTTTTGGATGACTTGTAAGTATTGTTGAACTTCTTCTTAAGATCGACTTTCATATCATTTCTGATGGACAATGAGCTCCATATTAGTCACCGAAACATAAATGAATCAATAAAAATTCATATGAAGAGAGATTCCTTACATGTTTGGAAAGGGAATCCCAACAATTATCTAATTTAGTTAAGAAAATAATAACAACCGAAAACTATGGAGCTATAAGCCCATGCAAATATACTTGCAATATAAAAAAGAATTGCCACCAATAAGATTTCACATAGAAATATAAGGATTTGCTTCCAGAAGACAAATAGTAACATAATTCAAAGACAGAAAAAAGGATACAACTACACGAGCCTTCTCGTCAGAAAAGTCTATGCCTTCAGAAACCTGCAGAACCCACTTGCGTATTCAGATATGCAATCTTTTCAAGCTTCAATAGTCTTACAGAAAAAAGTGAGTGGCCAAAGTTTCATTTTCTTTGCTTCCAATGTGGAGAAAGAGATACACAAAGTGCCTAAAAGCTTATTCATAAATAAAAATCCTTCTTGTAAGTCCTAACTCTTTTGTTAGTCTCTTGCGAAGTGTTGTTGAACTTTGTAAAACAGTTTTATTCAAGTCATGTCAAATGCAAGAGACTAATTTCCCTTAATAATATTGTAAGTTGATCATTATATATAAGGCAAATACATATTGCAACGACTTGGAGCACAGAAGAGCAGGATGTGTTGTGATCAGATCAATGTTGCCAACTGGCCATGTGGGCAGTTGGACCAGACAGTGTATTGGGACTGAACTTTCACAAGATAGCCATTTGTGATGATTCAAATACTAGAAAAGTCTTACAACTTGACAGGTGGAATTAACCCTGATGTACCTTTCCTCGACAAACAGCAAGAAAAGCAGCTCCCTCCTTGTTTTCATTTGAAACTTCAAGTGGAGTACCGTCACTAAGAGCTGACCCTTTTGCCTTTTTCTTTCTTCCCATCACTAGTTTCTGCCTTTGGTTAATAGAACTGTAGTAACCATTCAAAACTGATTCAAATTCTTCTTGACCCCCTCTTGGCTCTAAACAAAAACAAAGCCATTAAAAAAAAAATTGCACCAGCAAAGATCAACAATTGACAAGCATGATTAATTTCTAATGCATCAATGAAAAAGCATGCAATGAATAGTCTGGATAATCTTTACACTCTTGCTGCCTGTTTATAGGCAAATATCCTACTGATGTTCAAAGAATGGACTTAATGTTTCTTACCAGTGAAAATGGGCTTTCGAGCATTAAGTCGGGCCCATTGACCTGTTTCTTTCCAGCGACTGCTTAGTTTCTCCATCAGCTTATAGCTAGGAAAAAATACTAGACAACCACCTGGAACAATCTTGCATATTTCCTCCAAAGATGTGCCAAGTGCATCCTTCACGGTGAATCCTCCAATGTCAGACAAGGAGGGAAGTACATATTGACAAACAAAAACTTAGCATGAATATCACAAAATACCTGAAAAGCATATGAATCAGCTGTTTTGAAACTTGCATTCAACGGATAATTTCTTGGTCCTCTCGAGATTACAGCAGCCCATAACTGTAATTCATAGACTGGCATTGAGTTTATTTTACACTAAAACCCGAACTCCAGCAGATCCCAAAACAATGTCAAATGTGAAAATACCTGTGATTCAACGTCTATAACATGTGGAGCTTCCAGTGAAGTACCAAAAGTAACACCAAGTTCAGAGGAAAATGAATCCATTGGTGATAGAGTCCTGTAATAAAAGAAGTAATGATGCACAACAGCAAAGAAAAAAATGAAACTTCAACAGCAGCAGTTTTTCAAAATTGTCATACAAGGGCAGGAGAAGGCAAAAATAAGGATGTTCAATGATAGATGATAAACAAGCAAAATAAACAGAGACAAGAAACATTTGGCATATGTTAAATATTTATGAAACTAAACCATACGCCACTGACTTTAAAATTTTGCTTGACAGGTTATTAAGCTTGCTTCAAATTGGAGGAATAGTCTAAATCGTCCAAAACACCACCAATAATTAGTGCTTGAATGAAGCTGCCATAGGCTGTATGATATTGAACATACCCTGATGTTAGGATCACTGATAGACAAGAATCAGCAATTTCTCTGAATACAACGGCTGGATTTAGGCACCACAAACTAAAGGTTTGTGTCCAGCTACCAACAGCAGTTCCTGCACATTCATAGAGTTGTAGTAGCATAAGCAAATCAAATATCAAGAAATGAATTAGATTCTCTAGCCTAACAAATCAAATATCAAGAAATGAATTAGATGCTCTAGCTAAGGATGAGAGCATTATGACTATATTCGTAGAATTTCCATCAGTGTTGGTCGTCATGTCACAAGCAAACAAAAACATCTGTTTCTCTTCCTATTATTTTTGCATGGTGGATGAAGCTTGAGGTGCTTCACATTATATAGGCGTGTCTGAAGCATGGAGATTTCCTTCCCGTCTGTTCCATGATGGAGTTAAAGGGCTTTCACCTCCTTTAACTGAACAGAACCAGAACGAATCACCAAGTATCTCTACTTGTTTTAGTGATCAGGAAAATTTTCAATAAACCCTCAGATCCTTTATGCCCTGCAAAAGCATTTAGAAGACCAAGTTCTTTTGAAGAAAGAACACTTCAAAAACATGCTTATTACAAAAACTTATCATTGCAGGCAAGCATTTCTTGTTACAATTCATTACAAATATCTGTAATCGACGTTGAGTAAATTTATCACAAAATAGGTTAAATGATCTATGCAATTTAGTCTAGCAAGATCAACTGGAGACCTTGTGTACCTGAACACAGAACAATAACCAGCATCTTCCTCACAGATATCAGTACTTACCAGGACTTTTCTTGACATAGCGTTGTAAAGCTAGCTGATAATCACACACATGAAGCCCATCTCCCGAGAAGAAGTAACTAAGTGAGGAGACTAGTCCTGAATGATTCTCATAGTCAATATATATATATAAAAAAAAAATCTTTAAAAGATAAGCAATTTAGAATTTAAAATAAGGTGCAGTGCCTTCTAATACAGATGCTGCCATGCCACTTAAATGATCTGTCCCTGGCTCAGCTTCAGAGGCAGCTCTGATGGCCTTCAAGGAAAGAAAGAAAAATAATAAGAGATTAGGGTGAGAACAAGAGCAATGATCAGGATAATTATACATGTCCTCATATACCACTCCAATGTGAAGAAATGGACTTTGGGCCTAACTCAATCTTAAAAGCAAATCGTGGAATGATGATGATTACTCAACCTCAAAAGCTAGCTCATGGGGAAGGGTTGTTCAAGACTAAATAAGGTCACAACCCATTTCCTCAACAACACATGGGACTTTTAAAACCAGCATCCACATTCAATATATTAAATCTAAACAGACCAGCATCAGCAAGAATTTACCTTCGAGGCACATTCCTGTAAAATTGGAAAGCACTGCTTTGTCACATTGGCTTCTTGTAGCTCTTTCAAGGCCTTGTCACCAGTCCAACTACAAATTAAGTTGGAGCAGATGAGATACATAAATGTATATATGCTTCTCAAAGTACTATACACAACATGCACAGGTAGATTGGTAGAACTAGTTACAACCAGAAGCATAGTTGCCTGAACAAATGTTTGATCATGAAACACCTTGAGTCAGAAACTTCAAGTTAAATAAGTATTTGCAATAGCTTTCATCTTATTTGAAATATGATTAGATCTAATTCGTAATCGAACTGTAGAATTTTGAGTACTTTTCTTTCGTATATATAATTATGGCTGAAGGTCAATTTTGAAGGCTTTACACCATATGCATTTGTGATATATGATTCAGCTTCAGCAGCTATAAATGTTTTAAGCAAGCCAAAACCTAAGATCTTTCGTAGTCACTGAACAATTAGAATCAATGTCCTATAACATGACATAACCAAAGTCAGGCAAGAAATGAAAACCTAAACACTGATAAAGTCATGCTTTTCAAAATTAAAGGGAGCAACTGATTCCAATTCCCCTTTTTTCAATATCCTATGATGTACACTAAAGAAAGTCATACAAAATTTAGTTTCTACAAATCAAGGTACAGTATCACTTCAAAATGAAAAAAAAAATATTTCCCTATCTAAGATGATAAATGGAGTTACTGATAAAGTCCTTCCACATCCTAAAGCATTGCATACCATCGTATGCGTCAAGTTTACATCAAGAATTTACCAGCCAAATACAAGGGAAAACTCACTTTACCTCTTGCAATTATCCAAAAGAGCCTAATTAAAAGAAGTAATGGATACTCCTTTTGCTATCTAATGCTCCAACATATGATAATGATGACAACAAACTTGATCTGTTCACATTACATGTTTAATTTCGCTTGTCTGCTTAACGTCTGAAGCAGGAACAGTAACCAAACCATAACTCACCATGAGGCATAGTGTTGGAAGCCGTGCTTTTCTAAAGTATTTTTCTTCCTAGCAATCCAACTCCTTATGTCCTGCAAAAACCATGAATACACAAAATGATGGAAAAGCTCTATAAGCTGTCAACAGCGCTTCAAATTTGCAGTAATCACCTGTGTCATTTCTACCAAAGGTTGGTAAATCATTGTATCAGATTGTATGAGTTGCTCCAGTTCCATCTGCAACTCTTCCAGAAAACAAGAACTGGTAAGTGGTGAACTAAAATGGATGATGTACAGTTTTCCTTCAATTTGGCCCCAAGAAAAGATTAATAAAGGGCATGAAGAAAAGCTAGTCCATGCTTACGAAGCAAAATATCCTCCTCAACATCAACACTACCAGCATCACGACAAATGTCTTCTATATTGCTGCAGATAGCACACCAAACAAAACAGATATACAAAGAACTAGTCAAAATAATGATTTGTATAGACTCCATTTCAATTTACGATACATCAATTTTTTAATACTTCTCATGAAGCATTATTAAGTTTATCTGATACTTTCAGTGCTTTTAGGCTTCCTGTCTTGAAATAATTCTTTTGTTTCACTTCTGGTTGATAAAAAGGCCCGATTTGATTCAATTCATGAATTAGCCCACTATGAGTCTACTACAGAATGATCAGTAAATAGAAGTTTTAACAGGTGTCTTCATCATGTTGAACTGGAACGAATTATAACTTGAAGCAATTCTTCTAGTGTTCTCAATATCTGAAGTTTATTTTTCAAAAGATGAAAGAGTGTATGAAACTCTGAAAATTTGATCAAACTGAAAATGATTGATATGCAAAATAGATCTATCAACCTGGATCAGAAAGAGTATTTTATTGTATGATATACAAAGTGACGATTCTCAAGACCTAAAGATGAATTAATATAGTTTTCCATTTCATAGAAAGCAAAATTCAATGACCATTTCATAAGTGGTTTATATGTATACATACTGGGCTTCATCGAGAATAATGATGGCTCCTTTTAAAACTACTTCCATTGCTCTTCTAATAACTGGATTGATGATATAGTTGTATGGACAGAACACTAACTCCGCATCATCAGCCAAGGAACGTGCTCCAAAATAAGAACAGCCTGACAATTGAATAATAATTTGCTGATAAGTTCACTCTCGCATGGAAAATAATGGGAAAACTTTACACAGAAGCTGTCACCTTTGACAATTTGTCCAACTTTAACAAGATCTTCAATATCATGAGCCTCGTGGCACCCTCCTTTCTGAATGGATGGATGACCTTTTACTTTATGAGTATTTCTGTTCAGAAATTAGATGATTAACATCTCAACTTTTAAATCTAGAGAAGAATAGATGATATTAACAGTTGAAAGTCAAACTAACTTGAATTCTGAGCATCCAGCCTCCTGATCCTTTAATAACAACTTGCTGCAATTTCAGTCATAACATTACAACATTGGACAAAAGACATAGAAAAGCATATTTTGTATGAATATATGAAAAATCACCATTTTTCATCAATGTTGTCTGCACCTCGTACATTCACATTTGTACAGTAGTGTTTTCGTGAAGCCTGAAAGATGATGAACAGAAAGCAAACAAGTAAAATCTCAAGCTGAAAGAAACATACAACAATAACAACAACAACTATGGGTGGCAAATGAGCGGATTGGATAGGATTTAGGCGGATTGAAAATGGGTTGAGCTAAAATGGATTGAATTCACAGGTAAGTTTCATTTTTTTTCTATCTTCTCTGTTTCACAGGTAACTTTCATTCTTTATTTCTGTCATTTCCTTTTCATGTTTCATATTAATGAGTATTGTGTTGTTGTTATTCTGATAGAACAAAATCACTCATTACACACTAGACAGTTTTAATTATTTATTTTTTTTGCAGTTTTCACATTGCTGTATGCAAATTCTATTCATAGTGGAAGGTTCTTCTATCATCTTATATAAGCAAACAACATAAGAACGTTAGAATGCAATTTTTGAGTTGCTTTCTTGTAAAATATGGATACAAATACTTGTCCATATTTTTATGGGTTAAAAATGGACCGAAGCTCCTACTTACCCAACTGGAATATAAGTGATCCAACTCTTTAAATTGTGGGTAAGACTAAGATTGGAAAAGAACATAATAACTTATTGAAAGAAACAGGCAACCTACCAGTATAGCCATTGGCACCCGATAACTAGTCTTTCTGTATTCCCGAATCACTTGAGAAATTTGTGAATGTGTCCTCCTAAGAATATTTTTCAATTGCAGAAAGAGTCACAATGGTCCAAGTAAACAAAATTATGATAGACCACATGATTAAACATATGAAATTATAATGTGGGTAATGCCAAGGACATCAAAAGATATAGCTAGTAGCATGGACAGGATGCAGCGTGGAAAGAGTGAAGAAACATTGGGGAATTGTACCTATGTGCATAACATGACCAGTGAAAGTCAAAGATACTTTATAGATAAATACATTGCAGTACACAAATTGAAAAATGGTTGTTTAATCCTAACTCTTTTTGGTGCAAGCTAAACATACGAGTATATTGTTTGAGCGTTTGTATCCTCCTTGGAGATGCAATTCTTTGTGAAGTTTTGTGACACACCTACTTGGTGCTAGTGTGTGTGTGTGATGGAGAATTTACATTTGAAAAAGAAGATGGCCTGATTTTCAATACACAAATTCCACCAATTCGCTTGCCTAGAGTTTGCTGCTTCTTAAAAAGGGTATAAATCCATACACTAATTTCTTGGTTCACATGTAAAGATCTCCAGAGCGATTCAATTTTATAAAGGGACCAGTAATATTGACACATAAACTTTTTCAAAAATATGAATCTTACGAGGCATAAAAGATGGTAGGTGCCGCTTTTTTCTTTTTCGTCCCATTACTTGCAGCAGGTGGAGCTGTATCCGGGTTCCCTGAGAATACAGAAATTGAAATGTTTAGTAATTGATACTCCACAACAGCTTAAATTCAAAAGGGCTCATGGCAATGAAGTACACACATTCACAGGGGCGGAGTCACAATAGCTTTAGCTCAAACTTTGTATTTTTTTAACAAATCATTTCATATATACAACTAATTTATTCAGAACATATAAACTAAAAAATTTGGATCCGCCTCTGAGCCTTCAGATCCTACATTTCAATTGTTGATTATTATACAAAATCAGTAACAGTGTAACAGAAATGAAGTACCTGAAGGCTGCGTTTCAGGAATAAATCCACCGCCGTGACCAATAGGATCAGCTAGGGCTTGCGGATCGGGTTTAGAGTGAGTAAAATTAGAATAACGATTCTTCGACTTGCAGTTCTGCTGCCAAGCAAGAGTCGAACAAAGAAGGGAAAGCGACTTTCCCGTACCGGTAGGAGACTCAAGCAGCGCATGAGAATGTCCATCCCTGTGTGCTCGATCGAGTGTCACAATAACTCGATTCATGTAAGCTAACTGTGTGCCGTATGGTTGGTATGGGAACTCCACCGGAATACCACCTATATGCACCACATGCTTTGACGGTTTAGGACCTTGCGTCGCCGACGACGATGACGACGGCGGCGGTGGTGCTCGTTTAAATTTCTTCATTGCTGGTACTGCAATGTATGGCTTCTGCGGTGGCGAAATAATTGTGAATTTTTGTAAGTTTTTACCTTTGGCGGGAATTAATTTTTTATTTTATTTTTCATTTTTCATTATTGGCGGGACTTCCTTAGTACACTTCAAGGAAAAGTGAGTAAAATAGCCTCTTTTACACGTGTTCTCAATATTAGCCATTATTTTAAATGTTAGCCATTATCTTAATAGCTTCTCTCTCAGCTTCGATTTGATTGTCTAGTTTTTACTAAGCACGGAATTTAATAAAGAAAAAAAGTTTGATATATGAAATAGAATAGGACTAGACATAGTATAAAGTTTCATCGATCATTACATCATATACAAATTCCTAATATCTCTAGCCTAAATTGTGCAGACTCTTCAGTTTCGAAGCAGTTGCATGAAATACACGATTTTTGAAGTATTTGACACGGATACGTTGACATTTTCTAAGAGTCCAAGCAACGACTCTAGCACAACAATGTAATCCCTTGTGCAATATCCCTTTATTATTTGATCTCCATTTAAAAACATTCTATCTAGGAAAACAAGTTTGTTAAAAATGACTTTGCTAGCAGAAATCGGGAATATAAGTTTCACGAGTGACATTTCAAGGCATTTTACTATCAAAGGATTGTGGTGGACTGTGAAATACCTCTTCATCCTTAACCATATGTCTCACGTTCGAGTAAACTATCACATGATTCACATCCAAGAATAACTTTAAGCAGATAGAGATGGGGCATCTTTATTTATATATATATGGTAATCCTTGTTCTTTTTTCCTTTTTGTCATGGATAATGTTTCTTACCAGGCAGGTAAAGAATTGAACTAAATGCTTTTTCTCTTTTATCTGATCCTATTCTGTTCTATTTTTTCTTTATAAGAAGAAAGCTGAAAAATGTCTGGTTAGAAATAAGAATGTGGAAAATACCTGACTTGACAATGAAGAAAAATCACCTGGTGGCCCAATATAGTAAAATTATACTATCATAAAATACTAGTCCAGTTTAAGTGTATATAAAAAGTTGAAGCAATATCAATTATATAGTATCAAGATTGTGGTTCATAATTTCACAAAAAAATGGACAAACTATCTTCTAAAGGAACAATGTTTAGTAAAGAAGAAGGTAGGAGGAGCATACGCGGCGATGAGATATTTCCTGATGAACATCTCATCACAATTCATGAAGGTTCAAACTCGAAATCTCAAGAAATCAGTGGAAATGAGAGAGAATGGCTAAATTCATTGGAGAAGAGCAGAGATTACCCTGGCTCATTGCAGAATCCAAAAATGCAAAAGGTACCAAAAATGCATCGCGAGATTAAGTCAAACGTAAGGTGTTATGAGCCTCTTGTGGTTTCTATCGGTCCATTTCACCATGGAAAACCAGAACTTCAACCAATGGAGAAGTACAAGAAGCTACTTGCAATTCAGTTAACTGATGAAAAAATATTTGAAAGCAAGGAGTTAGCATGGCTTTCGACAAATTCAGTGTCTCTTGAGGAGCTTTACAGAAAGGTGAAGGATATTATACCTGATGTCAAGGAGTGTTATGATGAGGACTCGATCAAAGATTACAACGATGAGAAGTTTGCACAGATGATTTTCCTGGATGGATGCTTCATCCTTGAATACCTTCACTGCATTGTGACCGGGAGATACAAGGAGCTGAAAATGAAGAGCCATGATATAGCTTTCATTCGTCGTGATCTTTTCTTACTTGAAAATCAGTTACCATTTGAAGTCCTGGATGTGTTAATGAGTTGTAAGCTCAAGAACAATGTAGGGATGGAGATGATAAAAACGTTCATCTTGAGTGCACATACAAACCCTCATCAACATCAAGGATTCATTCAGAGTATCAAGGATTTCTTTGTTGATTTCTTCAGTGATCAACATCCTGAAAGCCATACATGTACTGAAAAAGCTATGAACTTTCTTAGAAAGATTTGTGGAGGAGAATGTTCTGACCTTAGCAAAGAAAAAAGCACGAAAACTCCGCTTCCTGCTCATCTCCTTGAGCTATTAAAAACAAATCTCATAAACCCAAAGGCTTTCTCAGAAGGTGGATGCTATCTAAGGGGTGACTGGTGCTCGTATCGTTCAGCTATGGAGCTACGTAGAGCAGGAATCCATTTCAGGCCTGGAAAGGGTCGTCATCTTTCAGAGGTTAAGTTCACTTCATTTCATTGCTCAGCTCTTTTAACACTTACACCTATAACCATAGATGATTCAACCAAGTCAAAGTTTTTAAACTTAGCCGCGTATGAAGCATGTCCTGATACATCAGATGACTTTGGAATTACGTCTTATGTTAGTTTCATGGATTCACTTATCGATCATGCTGAAGACGTGAAGGAGCTGAGGTCAAAAGGTATACTACTTAACTTTCTTGGAAGTGATCAAGAAGTAGCAGATCTGTTCAATGAATTAGCAAGAGATTTGGTGCCGAATCCACATGCCTTTGTTGATGTGAAAGACAAAATTGAGAAACATTACAATAACAAAGGCAAAATTTGGATTGCTGAATGGAAGAACACTCATTTTAACAATCCATGGACTGTTTTTGCATTGATTGCAGCAATTTTTGTCATTGGTTTGCAAGTCACTGATACATTTCTAGCAGGCATCCAAACCTTCTATGCAGTCCATCCAAAAAAAGACTAGTAATGATAGGATTCAAAACCAACCACTTCAAGAATCTGTCATGTTTGTTTAATTTTTCATCTTGTTGCTCTATGGCATTGATTGATCTTTGTACTCTTGTTTATTCATACAAACTAGTACTAATTTTGTTTTGTTTGTTTAACTTGTGTAAACCTACTACTTTGAAGCACATGAATAGTATTGTTTTTGGAGGTGTTTAGATGATTATATTGTAAGTTGGAGTGTTCAACTGACAAAGTGAAAGACGAGTTGAGATGTTTAGATGTGCATACTCAGTTGTCAGTTGGAGTGTTTAGTTGTCATCTTAGGCTAAGTTTGAGTGTCTGTTTATGTGTATTATGCTTTTTTTATGAAAATGTTTTTATGTGACCTTTAACTTACTATTCAGATAAATAATATACTGATCAAGACTACAATGATCATTAGATCAGTTGACAATATTCTTCTAACTAATTGAAAGATCAATCTCATTTCTCCGAGTACTAGTCTAAGTGAACTCGTTTGTTATGGGGGACGGGATAAAAGAATCCCGAGACTTACTAATACCTCTACCAAACACATGATAAAATAGTTCTGCATTTTATCGTGAAAACTACTTATTGATTGATACTTCTGATAAGGGAACACAAAGCAATGCCAGTTCTTCATTTCTTACACTTAAGCATCATGATTTTTCTTCAAGTATAGAACAGGATTTTATTTATTTTTGGCAGATAACAGAATATACAAGACTTGATATCAGAGAAAACTTTATACAAAAGTATAATATAAAAGCTCTAGGATACCTACTACTATTTTCACTCTAAGTATCCGAAAAGCCACCTAGAAAAAATTAGAACTATATACACTAATAAATGACTAGCATTTTATTGATAAAACTTCGTTTTAGAATATCTAATTCATCTAAACTCAGTACTTTCAATGCAGAACATAAATTTATATAAGGTCATAACCCCATAACTTTAAAACTACACCGAGTTCAATGCTAAGAATCTTAAAGATTAAACTCATAGAATTTAAATTCTGAATCCACCTCTGACAATATAGCCCCGTTTATAACAAGCATGAGAGATCTAAGGGTAGAGCTCAATGACAGACCTCAAACCAAGAGTGTAAATAATTTTGTAACTAGGAAAACCAGAATCTAAGAGAAGTTTTTCCCATTCTTTCTTGTTCCTCTCTTTGCTACCTACAAAAACCATCATCAACATGTCTATGAAGAGCTGTGCTTGGACAGATTCATCATCCAATTCCGGATTTTCCATCACCATGTCTATAATTATAACTTTTCCACTTCCTGTTATTGCCTCCTTGCAGTTTTTCAATATTTTCACACATTCTTCATCATTCCAATCATGCAAAATTGACTACAAAATTAACATGTTCAAAAGTTATTAGAGAAATGACAAGACTAGTATTCTCGTAGTTTCTTGTTCGTTGATTTTTGTTATTATCTATGTTTCATGAGCTTCAGTTATTTCACTAGCTCATTGTTGTTACTGTTCTTTCTATTTATGCTATGTACTATTGCTTTTCATAACGCTATATGTCGTTGTTGTTACTGCTTTCATTTATGTATTCCCTTTTTCAAACTGTTTTGAGATGTTTTACTTGATCCGAGGGTCTATCAGAAACAAACTCTATCTTTACGAGGACACTATACCTTCCTCAGACCTCACTTGTGGGATTACACTGGATATGTTGTTATAAGAGAAACTAGTAATGAGGGAATTATTAACGAAAAGTTTAAGTTTATTTACCTTGAGTAAGACAGCATTAGCAGGAGGAATTTTCTGAAATGTCCCCTGCTACAAACTCCAAGTTTTCACTTCCCTGCAAGTTAGCCACAACAGAAGGAAGATCAAGAACAATACATTGCATGTCAGGGAACTTTTGGCTATGGACATTGCGACGGTTCCAGTCCCTCCTCCAACATCCACTAAAGATGTCAATCCTTTGAACACATCCTTATACTCGTTGCCAATCAACACGTTCATGAATGATCGTGAATCTCTAGACATGTTTTCGTTAAACCAATTACCAGTACTTGAATCACTCGAAAGTTTACTCCAGAATAAGTCTCCATATGCTGTATAAAATGCACTTGGATCATCATTCTTGAACCAATCACCTAAACAACTCCATGTTTAAAGAAAAAAGTATCATGAGTTCCATGATCGTGAATCTCTAGACATGTTTTCGTTAAACCAATCACTAGTACTTGAATCACTCAAAAGTTTACTCCAGAATAAGTCTCCATATGCTGTATAAAATGCACTTGGATCATCATTCTTGAACCAATCACCTAAACAACTCCACGCTTTAAAGAAAAAAGTATCTTGATCTTCCATCGAGTTCCAGGGCCCGTCTTTTACTACATAACGATCAGCTGGTGCAAGTGAATAACACCCTTTATCATCATCATTGCCGTTATCATCATGTTTTTGTAGAATCAAGAAGCCATAATGAACTAATATTTGTGTAAGGCGGTGAAAATAGGAAAATTTTGAAGGGCTAATAGGGATGGAAGACATGAGTTTTGATATTGTCATTGGTTTGCCATGTTTGGTGATGACATTAGGTATGTCGAATTCAAGTGCACACTTCAATGTTACATGTTCTATGAAGAAATAGAGTTGGTTCCATGACTGTGTTTCAGCTTGAAGAAGCTCACTAGGAGTAAGGTTCTCATTATGATCAGCCATGTACAAGTTTTCAACAGTCTGTGGAAAAAGTTGTGAATTTTTTTTCTCAGAGTCCGACCACTCGATCAGTGAAAAACTATACGTGAAGAATGAGATACTGATTGACAAGCGCAAAGAGTAGGTTTGGCTAGTAATATACACTCGTTGTTTGTCTAGACTTTGCAGCTATGTCAGGGGTGCATGTTGGATCTTAGAAATAATGCAGATATGTCGATCTGACAAGGGTGCAACAACATTTTTAAAGAGTCCGAGCAACATATTTCACAGTTTTATCTGTATGGCTGTATGTATGGAAAAGGGATATTTAGTGGACAAATATGCCTTAGTTTGGGGCAGAAGATGCTATTGTGCCTCCCTTCTGTTTATTTGTATTTGGAACTATGGCAAAATTTTCATCCAAGCAGTCAAAGTCACAAGCACCAAATGAGAAATATTTAAAATGTGTATTTGTTTTTACCCTTATGGCTTAGGCATTTGGTTCTTCAACATTTTTATAACATATAATAGCCGTCCACCAGCAGCAAGAATCTTATTTCGAAGCAATCTATTGAGTTTTTCCTTATCAGAATATGCTAAGCATGCATAGTTTGACCCCTTCATGAATTTGTTGTTAATGTAAATTTAGACTAAAAATTATTCCTAATATTAATAGTTTATACATGGCAAGTGATTTGTATTTGAAGAGTTGGTTTTACACTTTTACAAGTGTCTTTCACACACAGTTATTAACAAATATCAAAGCAAAATTTACATGACATTTCATATAACTAGTAATGCTAAAGTGAGTCTTTAACCAAACGAGCAGTCAGTCACAAGAATTTCAGTCATATGGTCTGTCATTATTCTATAGAACATTTACTGACTCCCTTTAAACGAGTCGAAGAGAAGAAGAAGGCAAGGAAATGCAAAAAGAAACAAACTAATATGGTTCGTTCATCTTCTTTTTGTCAATAGAAACTCGGGTTTTTGTGTCAATAACCTCAGATAGTTGTTTTGGTGAAGATCATTTTCTTCGTACCAACGATGCTATAATCCCACCAGCAATGAGTCCTATAGTGGTCACAGTGATTCCTACACCAATGACACCATCTGCATTGCATAGACACAAATGAATCCAATTTGGTATGCTGTTATACAAAATCGAGCAAGCAAGGGAAAAAACCTCGGGTAAGCATTACCTTTAGTAATTCTATCTTCAATAGCCTTCTTAAGCGATAAAGCTTGTCTCCAATCAGGTGCAATCTAAAGGGAAGAAAAAACTTTTGGCAAAACTAAAAAGGGTAGGGTTGAATTCTGATTGTCTCAAATGATCGATAAATAACTAAGTTCATTTCGAGAGGTAGATATTCGAGTGAGTAGAGAGTTCACAGCAAACGACTAAGAAAAGTAAAAGGATTAGGACCAAACCTCGAGACATTGAACTGTAAGCTCTCTGCTCCTTGAATATTCCCCACTTCTGTAATATCCGACTGCTAAAAGATAAAGCTTTTCTCGCTGCTGTAGTGGACTACTTGCGTTGGCAAGTGAAGCTGGAGAAGCAAAAGAAGAAGCAAAAGAGATGATGGTTTTTATAGATCGAATCCTCAAGTACGTTATTCGTTAGACACATAAACATCCAATCAAACACAAAAAAAAAAAGAATTTTAAGCAACAAAAGCCCAAAAGAGTTGAAAGTAACAGTACCAGGAACCAATGAACAAATCAGAGTAATTTTGCGATGATTCAACAGTAACATGATTGTAGTAATCCGTTACATGTTCTTGACTTTATGAACTTCACTTCCTAAGACCATTTATACGGAGCAGTATAATATAGTTTCTACTACTAACACTACAAGAGAAACAATAGAAATTGTCTCAACAATGTCCTTCAAGTATGAGAACTTCATGAATGTGTGTTGCTTTAGAATTTTAAAGACAGAGAAGAGCCTCAGGCATATATGTCCATGAATATGGAAACTAAGAGTTAAATGATGAAAATAGATAGTCGGTGCTCGGTGGTAGTATCACAATTCACAAACATTACTAGATATGTAGAAGCAAGTCAAGCAACAACGTGTAACATAAAATAGGAAATAGATCTGACTAATTTTCACCCTCAAGCATAGCTATCCCTCGTTGCACATCTTCAGATTGTTTAGAATGAACAAGAGCCCATGACAATCTCATAATACTCTCATTCGTTCCTTCATCAGAGGCACCTTTGTTAGCATCTGCAACTTCTCTCTCGCAGCCCTATCAATATGCATAGGCACATAAGACTAAGCACCAAAAGCAACATAGTACAATTATCGCTTCATTTTTTGCTTCTCAGTACAAACCAATTCATTCAACTTCTCTCCCGTGAGACAAAAACTAGACCACATATGTTTTATATGTTGTTGAAAACAATGCTCGGGCTTCGTAAAAACTACCAAGCAAGATGACCACTGCATGCTGATATAAGGAAAAGCACCACTTCATCTTTATAAGTAACAACATTAAAATGGCTAACACATAGCGTCTCTAATGCAAAACTTTAAATTCACTAACAAGAAGATACCAACCAATAGACCTCTTCCTTATTAATAGTAACACAATTTTGTACTGTTAATTAGAAAAAACGGATCTTTCTTCAATGTTACAACAGCCTAAAGCATCATATTTCTCATAAGCTTTTTATCTCAATAACATATTTCTTCATAGTTTCTGCAACCCAAAGCAACAGTGTTCTTATATAATGGTCAAATCATACAAAAGACTAAATAAGGGCATGTCCAACTACCAACTAGAATGTTTATGACAAAGAAAAACCAAGCTACCAGTCTGGTCGAAACAGTTAGCTTTTGCTCAAACAGTATATCCGTATTAAAAAATTTCACTAAATATGTACACATATTAAGAATCCAATCACTAGCCCTTGAAGTCAGCATTCAAAATTTCAATACCATAAAAATTAAAATCTTAGCTCCAACCACAATTACCCACTTATCAACAAAAATCATACTCTCTGCCTTTAACTTAACACGGAGTTAAAAATTTTTTTTTTTTTTTGAATATTACCATCTTAAACTAAAGATACGAGTCTGGTGTTCTTAAGCATGTCACGTTAAATATACCTGATACCTGAAATTACTGGAACCCAAAATCCCAAATCATTAAAACATGAAATATAAATGTAAAGATCAATGCTTTAATAAAATTTATAAGAATGGGGTCATTCAAGAAAGCTTACAACAACAATGTCAGGTGAGGTCCAAGGAAGTTGGTCCCCTCCATTGATGAATGTAACAATTGGCCCAAATAATCGGTTCATTTTGGCCTCCATTTTCGATTTTGGAGTTTTTAGTCCACTAATTTCAAAGCCCTAATTAGCGTTAATGGTGAAACTCAAAATGGGAAAACTGATATTTGGGGAAGAAACTGATTTTTTTTTTGCATAATTTTCGGATTATAGTTCACTTAATTGGTTCTAATTTTAAGCATCATCAAGGCAAAATTGTTAATACTTGTTCAAAAAAGATAATTATTTCAAATAAATTTATAAAAATTATTACTTATTATTGTAATATCAATTAAATTGTTTTGGTCTTGAGATTTCGATTAATTTTGGCTCAAAGACTTTTGGTTTCAACTTAATGCTCCGATTTTGAGAATGCGTGTTTAGATACATAAATTCGTTTGTATTATATCTCGTGGATATATAATAATTGCGTGACACATAAATTTTGAAGGTGTTTAAACGATCATTTTATAAGTTGAAATGTTCAATTGATATCAAATGAATTCAAATGTCCAATTATCAATCAAATTAAAATATTCATCTACATATTATATCTAAAAAAATTCCGACTTTTGATTAACATGTATCTCACCTTGTTAAAGAATCAAACATATAGAGGGGGAATTTTAAACGTTTAAATTAAAGTAGAACTTTAAGCAAAAAATCAAACAAATGCAAAAAAAAAAAAAGTTAAACTTTGGGGTTTGGTAAACTTGTATGCCTTTTTATAGACAGGTTGGAATAAAAGGTTCAATTCTAATAAAGTGTCTTTTTTCTATAAAAATAAATAAATTATAAAGTGTCTTTATTTTTCTTTTATAATAAAGTGGCCTTTTGTTTTAGAGAAGTACAATTGCTCTTCATAAGAATTGTTATTGTCTAAAACATTTCAAATAAGTTTATATTGTCTTGGCTCATTCCATCAATTACTTGTAAAAGTTTTGGATTGAACGTTCATATATCTCAAAGCGAAAATTTCGATAAGCTTATTTGCGTATATATGTTTCTCGCTATGTTCTCTAAACATACTCAAATTCTTTCATATGTATCGAAGTTAATCAATCAACAACCCCACGTGTAATCCATAAAGATGTTAGAGAAATATATTTATCCTTAATCGTACATAAAGGGGTTTATAATATCGCGGGCCACTTCACTCATGGCTTAAAGTTTTGGATTGAATACTCTCATTATTTTCTCTTTTTTGACAAACCTTACCCTCAATTAGAATGGAACATTAAGTACATCATTTGGCCTACAAGTTAGGTGTACAAATCTTGTCCAAAGTTATGCTAGCCAAACAATTAATTTCTGGTACAATAATGAGGTTTTGGCCTTGTGGACCAGACATAATGATAGATTTCCAATGTATTGCCACCATCCCTAGGATGTCTTTATGCACCTCTCATTTTCATCTTTTTCTTCCTTGTCCAGAGTGATAGTTACTGTTCAGCATCTTTCTCAGTTCTCAATTCATAATTTGAGTTTTAAGACTAAACAAATACGCAAACATCTAGACACCTCAATTCGTCTCTGTTGCGTTAGTTGACACTGGACAAATTCATGTGTCATATCAACATTGGGTGTCCCAAGACACAGTTGGAATGTTTAGTTGCTAGTGGAGATCAAGTTGAAGTGCATACTCAAGGTTGGAGTGCTTATATACCGATTAAGGCCATATTTGAGTGTATGTTTATGTATTCAACTTGTTGTACTTCGATTAATTTCACAAGTAATTGCTACCTCCCATCATCACAAAAACTAGATAATTATATCTGTCGGAAGTTTTTCACGGATGAAAAGAAACCACCTAGTGTTTTTGCCATGAAATGCATAAGAAGTCAGTAAAGGATGTGAGCCTTTCAACCACAACAGTGCCTTCTACTTGAATCAGTTTTACTATTTGACTTCTGACCAACTTCAAGTTTTTATATCAAAAAACACTAACTTGCTGATATATACTACCAGCTTACATACACCCCACAAAAATATGGGAAAGCTTCAAAGCAACTCATCAAACAAATCTATTTTTTATATAAAAAAAAAGAGGTGTCTGGACTGGTCTACGTGCACCTCGACTATTTCACCAGGTACGTGTGATAGAACATCCCGCTAGCACATGTATCAAATAACTCATCCCCACCAAGGCTAAGGCAAATGGTAAGGACTCACGTGTCGTTATTTATCTGAGAACTCAACAAGCAAATGAATAGAAATTGTACATTGCAAGAGGTGTTGCACCAATGGATAAATTCTTAATATACCAAACAAAACACAGAAACATCTGCACCATAAAAACAGAAAATAATACAAAAGCAGAACGAAGGCGCCTAGCTCTGAATATTATGGCATAAGAGTTTTACAGTCATATTGTTAGAAGCATGTATCCTCAAAATCATAAGAAGAGAACTTCCAATTCAGTTCAGTCTAAAAAGGGACATTACCTTCCGGAAAACATTATCCGTAGAATTTGTTTCTGCAGGTCTTTTGGACTTCACCACCACTTGAGGTTGCTAAATGGTCTGACATGCAAGATAGAACATGTAATAAATCTACTCAAAGAGACAAATCACTCTATCATAGAAAATCATAGACATCTACAGATAAATACTTCTCTCCGTTAAGAATAGTATATCGTGATTCAACATCAGTTCAAATCTGTATGAACTAACTCAAGAACTAATCGGAAATGTTGGTTATCTTCATAGCCTTAAGACTGTAAATTGGCCTTGGTACTTTCAGTCCAACAAGCAGCTTATCAAGTTAATATGTCGTAATGCATAGAATATTATATCAACAATGCAAAGTTAATAGCATCAGGTAGTAAACCAAAGAAGGAATTTCCGAACAAGAATCCATGAGCTTATAACAGTTGATACTAACTAAATGCTGCAGAACAAACTTGTTGAAATCTTACCGAAGGTAAAGATCTCTAAGAGTCCCACGAATACTTCCACTCAAAATAGAAGAAACAATACCATTTCCATATCACATATTTGTTCAGAACTGGGCAAGCAAAGAAGAACATACTGCAGATATTTTATTACTATTACTTTCGAGTTGTTAAAAAAGAAAATGAACATGAAATTTTCCAAGGCAAGAGAATATGGACACTTGAAATCGGTCTACAAGAGGACACTGCACATTTCAATATCAGTACATAAGTAGTAACATAAATTCATAGACCTCGAATAAAATAGTGGAAGCATGTACATGGCAAATGTGAATCAATAATCACGGGCAACAGCCAGTGCATCGAATCAGTCCATTTTCATTACAACTGGGGCACCTCCTCAACTTCCCTTCTTCCTCTTCAAATACTTTTCGACTTCCATTGCAATTTGGGCAGGGTACAAACCTTGCATCTCCACAGCTTCCACAAACAAAACCAGAATGCTTTACTGCAAAGCCTTCCACGAGTTCAGCCATTTCTCCAGCCTCATGAAGTTGCTTAATCTCTTCTGCACCACCAATGTGTTTTCCTCCAATAAACACCTGAGGCAAGCTAATCACTTTTCCTTCCAAAACGCTTTGCAACTCTTTCCTATATGATGAATCCATAGATACATCTCTTTCATCCACACACACCCGAAAACCTCTAAAGATCGTTCGCACTGTGCAGCATTCTTCATAAGTTTTCCTGATTCCTCTTAAACTAGTAAAATACAGAACAATCTTATCCTCTGTACCCTTTAAATGGACATCATTATCGGGCAACGATGAGCTCAATAAACTTGCATTACTCGACTCTAACTCTACCGTACTAGCAATTTCAGGCTGTATTTTATCCTCCTTACCCTGTAAATGGAAATCATTTACAGCCAACAAACTTGTGTTACTCGACTCTAACTCTATCGAACTAACAATTTCGGGCTTTGGACAATCTTCTGATTCTTTGTAGACAAATCTTTTGGAAGACAATGCTTGTCTATAGCTTGAAGCTACATTAGGATCCATTTTAGCAAGCAATTGTTCCTCAGACAAATGCTTCCATAACGGCTTCGAATCCGAGTGCTCAACAAACTCATAGGTTTTTTCCAACTCACTTGTATCCAATTCACTATGGATATCAAGACTCTTAGACTTAACCTTTCTAGGGGACTCAATCTTGGACTGCACCATATGGAAATCAAACTCATCAAGTCCTTCCATGAGCTCCCAAGTGTTGATTACTGAATCAGGAGATAAAGGGTCTTGTGGTTCAGACCCATTTAGGGATTTTGTCATTTGGGTAGTAGGATTCTTGAAATTTCCACCATGGAAATTAGGGTTAGGGTTAGGGTTTGGAATTTGGGGGTCAATCAACACAAGGGAACCATAAGTAGTAGAGGTAAGACAAACCAAATGATGTGTGTCACCTTTGCACATAGCAGGATGATGAACCAAAGGAGTTGGAAGAGACAGGGTTCTTGAAACTGGAGTTGAAGATGAATCTGAGTATGAATATGGAGATTGTGAATGTGAAGAAGATGAAGAATTCCATGGATTTTGTGGATCTGTTGTAACAAAGTCATAGGAACGAGAAGCTGAACACCCCATTATTGGATTAATCAATAAAAACTGAATCTTTTGAACTAAATCCAAACAACACAAATAAAAATGAAATCTTTGAACAGAAATCAAGAACCCACAGAAAAAAAAATGAATTTTTTTAGCTCAAAACAACAACTCAACAGTAGAAAATGAAATCTTTGAACCAAAAACAAGAACCCCACAGACAGAAATGAATCTTCTTAGCTCAAAACAACACCTTAACACAAAAAGATGAAATTTTTAACAGAAAACAAGAACCCCACTGAAAAAAAATTGAATCTTTTTAGCTCAAAACAACACCTTAACATAAAAAAATGAAATCTTTAAACAGAAATCAAGAACCCCACAGAAAAAAATGAATCTTTTTAGCACAAAACAAAAAAAATGAACTTAATGAGCAGAAAACAAGAACAAAATGGATAAAACGAGGTCGTTTAATCAGGAACAAGAAGAGAATTTTTAGCAAGAATTTAGTAACAGAAACATCTAAATCTTGTGGCAGAAAAACATTGAGATGAAAAGACAAAAAAATGAAAATCTTATAGCAGAAAGCAGGAGATTTTACAAGGGAAAAAAGTGATATTTTTGACAGAAAGAAGAAATTCTTTTTTGGGAGCTATTGATGTCAAAGTACAGTTGGGAAGATGATGAATTGAATAACAGAAAAGATGGAAAATAAATGCAAGTTATGGTAGCTTTGGGAAGTTAACATACTAACAGCCTACTTTCGAGCTTTAGTTAATTAAATTAGAATAATTATATCGTCAAATCTTTCTATAATATGTCTCCTCATAATAACATTTCATAAAAATTATAATCAATAATAATATTTTGCTATAACAATAAAAAATATATACTAAAGGAATATAGTTATTAAAAAAAATTGATGGAATTTTAGAAATATCAATAATAGTTATGGTAGAGAGATAACATTGATGAGTACTCCTTCATTCTTAATTAAAAAGTTTTCGAATAAAAGAAGGAAATTATTATAAGTATTAGAAGAATATTTTCTTGTTTCAACTGATTAAGCAATCTACTTATGACTAATTCAAATACACTTATTTAGGAAAAGTCTTAGGAAATACTATTATAATATATGGATAAAGTCAAGTATTTTATGTTGAGAATATTATTGCTCTCATGAATCATTATTTTGTTAATTTAAGTTAACATCACCCTGCAAACTAAGTTAATTTAATGCATAAAAACAAAAACATAAACATGTCAGATTTATAAAATATAAGGGTTAATGACATTTATTATTAATCAAAACAATTAATTTAGTTACAATGATATCTTACTTAAGTTAATTGAGTTGGTGCACTTTTGATCTCTCTGACAGTTCATATGTGTTGTGTTAATTTTGATTTGTCACCTATATTAACTATAATATATTATATATAAATAGTCAAACATAACATATTTTATTTTCTACATAAAAAGGCCCAAAAATGATACTTTAATGAGAAAATTTCGGCACCATACATAATAGACATAATAACTCTATAGCTATAAATTCAATTATTGCGCTTCATAGTTATAGTTAAGGTTGTTCATGGTGATAGTTAACAACCAAATGAGATTGTATTTCGAACCAAACCAATTAAAAAAATTGATATTTGATTTAGTTTGGTTAAGTTTGGTTTATCAATTTTGAAAATCGATACTATTTAGTTTGGTTTTGGTTTTACTAAAAAACAATCGCAAAAATAATCAAACCAAATCGATAATTAGATATATAAATTTTATAATTATTTATATATAATTCATAAGTAAATTAAAAATATTTTGTTAAATTTTAAATAACTTAAGCTTTTAACTTTACCATTTTCTCAAGCCCAACACTTTAGTCCAAATATAATAATCTCAAATCCAAATCCATCAAAATTCATTTTAGTCTTTACCTATTGTACTTCACATAAAATAGTCACACTTTCTCTTAAATAAATCACTTTGTTCGTGTAATGATAACTCTAATATTGCTTAATTGCATGATAGAACTGACATTAACTTTTCTGTAGATTGTTCATGTACTTGGTGTTTGTGTCTATCAAGATTTGTATATCCTCAAAAAAATTATTTCTTTCAAACCAAATAAACCAAAAAAACTGAACCAAACGTCAATAACCAAATCGATGGTTATTTTTTCATTTGGTTTGATTTGGTTATAAGAATTTAAAAAAACGATTTAGATTGGTTTGGTTTTGATTTTAATCAATAATCGATCCAAATTGAACCACGAACACCCCTAGTTATAGTTATACATTATTTGTTAAGGAGGTTATGGTTGTATATTTTTTTCGATTTGTATATTTCACTTGCGAATATACAATTAGAGCAAGTATATAAATTTTATATATTTAACAATTTTTCAAAACTCTGTTTGTATATTTTGTTTTTCAAACAACGTAGTTTATTATGAATTTTTTATAAACCTCATACAAATAGTCAAGGTAAACATATACAAAATTCTAAATTTATACAATCAGGAACAGAATTATATAAATGTACTGAATGTAGTGCTGGCAATTTAAGCCCATTTTTCAATTATCCGCCAAAATAGCCCTTCAAATATGGGTTGAAAGAGTGATTTTAAATATAGGTAATATTTGGGATTATACCCATATTTTACCCATTAAAATATGGGTATATTATGGGTAAACTACGGGTCAAATATGGTATTCCAAGTTTTTTTCAAATTTTCAAAAAATCTTCTGTTACCAAATTTTAGAAGCGATTTTTTAAAACTTTCATATATGGGTCCCTATTAATATTTCAACTCTCGACCTCCACCCCACGCTTCCCAAAAAAATTAAAGTTTATTTTTAAAAAATATTTTGAACTTCAAAATTTTATTTTTTCACCCCAACCCTCGACCCCCCCCAACCCCCCCTCCCACACCAGCCCCTCACCCCCCACCCCCCAAAAAATAAAAATTTAAGTTTATTTTTAAAAAATATTTTCAACTTCTAATTTTATTTTTTCATCCCTGCCATCGTCTCCCATCACCCCCACCCCCACCCCACCCAAAATAAAATTAAGTTTATTTCAAAATTTTTAACTTCAAATATTTATTTTTTCACCCTACCCTGGACCCATCCCACCCCAGCCATCGTCCCCCCACCCCCACCCCCTACCGCAACCAATCCCCACCCTTCAAAAATATTAAGTTTGTTTAAACAATATTTCTAACTTCAAAAAATTTTCACCCTACCCTGGACACACACCCGCGCGCCAAACCCCGAAAGTTTTTTAATTTTGTTTTTTACTTTTATAATAAAATAAAACTAAATGAAGCATTTTCAACAGATTTCATCTAAAAAGAAGACTAAAATATTTCTCCATATTGAATTCTTAAGTAAAGAAATATTTATTCATGAAATATGGGTAAAATATGGGTAAACTAGTATTTTACCCAACCCATTTATTACCCAACCCATTTTTACCTATATCAAATATGGGCGGGTTGAATGATTATCCATTTTCAACCCGTTCATATTTGACCCATCCGCCCATTTGTCACCTCTAACTGAATGTATACAAATCAGACGAATAGTAAAATTGGCGAAACTATAGCTGCAAATTAGAATTTTCCTAAACAATAGCTATAACATTTAATATGATTTACAATTTTAAATATTTGCTATTCTGTAAAAATTTCTATATTTTAATTGATTAAAAATAGGATTGAATCATATAGTATCACAAAAATAAAATACATAATTAATCAATAACTTCAGGGACTAATAGTGTTATTATTCATAAAATATAATTTAGTAGTAATGGTTGTGGGGTTTATAACCACGTTTCCATTAATGTTAATTATTACTAAATCCTTAATTAATATAGGACAAGTATTGAGCAACTGTCAGAAGAAAAAAGTAATTGATTAATGATTAAGCAAACACCATGTGAACTCAATTGTCTACCAATTACAAGTATTAAAAATTTAATAAGAAAGATAATTATACTAATTAATCCCTTAAAAATAGAATTTTTTAAAAATAAATGTAAATACTTAAAAAAAGAAATTAATTGCAAGGATAATTTTGGAAATTTTTAATTAATTTTCATGATCAACTAATATGAAATAACTATTTTTAATAAGATGATCAACTAATATAAGATAGAGGAAGTATAAGCCGCCAATTTCATTAATTATCTTAACTTATCAATTAATAAAAGACCATTTCTCCACTCAATTCTTGTTATAAATATCATTAATTTCTAATCTAATCTACTATTTTATTGGATTAGATATCAACCTAATAAATGGGAGAGTTAATAATTAGCTCAAAGTTAAAACTTACATGAATTAGATGAACTATGATTTTATGGGCTAATTTTATCATCTCTAACTATGCCTATCAAATCACACAACTTAAAATAGTTAGAACTATTACCAGACTACTAGTAATATATATATATATATATATATATATATATATATATATATATATATATATATATATATATATATATATATATATATATATATATATATATTAACATAATGGTGTAGTGGAGTAGAATATATATATATATATATATTCTACTCGGTGTTCGATATTCACATTGGAGCTTGATTATTCTTAATTCACGCTGCTAGGGCTCCATTATGGGGAAACGTCATCTATCAAGAATTTTTCCATATTCAAAGCGACGTTTAATTAAGGGAGGAACAACCCCACTACACCATTTGAAAACTAAACACTATTCAAAAGATGAAGTATAAGAATATAGTTGATTTTTTTAAAAAATAAATTAAAATGACAATTATTTTAAAATACAAAATGTAAAAATTAGCCAAATAAATGATTTTAGTGGCTCAAGTAGGAGCCTAACCTCATTATTTAGTGGCTCTCCCAAGTCAGAGATATAGGTGGGGGCCGTGGGGCTCTTTTTGACAAACGAGATAAAATAAGTCCAATATTCCCTATAGTCCATAATAGATAAATTGTTGAATTTTTTTAATAATATAAAATAAATAAATTATTGAAAGTTCAAAATAATTGTTTGGGGTTCTTTCCATGTTTATCATTCATTTTTTTAGATTCGTTACTTCTTTACATTTTTAGAAGAATAGTTTGAGAATAGATCAAGATAATTGTTTGGGAATGGGGTCCCGGGTCAGGGTCGGGTTCTTTGGTTGAGGTTGAAAATCAGGTCTCTCAGGTCGAGGATCTCGAGTTGAAGTAGGGAGTCGGGTCTTGGATCGAGGTTGGGGTTGAGAGTTGGGTCCCGGGTTGGGTCAGGGTCTGAGTTGGGATCAAGACCTGACTCCCTACCTCAATACGAGACATACTTTCAACCTCAGCCTAGACCCGACTCCCAACCTTTACCGAAGTCCTAACCTCGACTTGGAACCTAATTTTTGACCATGTTCTCGATTTATACCGACTCTCATTTCTGACTCTAACCCTAGAGCTGGATTCAGTTCCAAACCCTAGATCCAAGACCTAACTTTTCACTCCTGACCCTTGACCTGGCCCTAGACTCAACAATCTAACTCCTGATTGGAGATTCGATTCCGACCTTGACCCATGATTCCACCCCAACCCTGACTTGGAGTTCGTTTATGTGTTCTTAAGTGGTGGAAATTCAGATTCAGTGTCATACTATTTGTCTAGATTATACCTAAATGTTTTGGAGTAAATCTTTTTTGACTAATGAAACACCAAAAAATAAGTAAGAAAATCAAACATTCTCCTTCCTACTAAACAGACCCTTGATAAATCTCCAAAAACTACTACTTTAAAAGCGATAACACTCTATTATTTCACATATCTCATTATAATACTATTCATACTTTCTATTTTTTTTTCACGAACTATTTTCTTACGTTATTTAAGAATTACTCTTTCTACATCAACATCAATATTGCTTTTTACTCTCTCTTACAACAAAACCTCCAAATTTATATATATGAAAAAACGTTAGAAAATAAAATAAAATAAAATTTGTTCGTTACAAATTAAATTTTTTTTGGAGCCAAAGAATTTTTCACATGTCTATTACCAAAATTATCACATAGAATAAACCCATAATCCATACTCATAATGGTTTGCATGCCAGAACTACCCATTCTTTAGTAGAGTAATTTTTTTCGTATTAATTTATTTATATATTTTTTTTCAGGAATTAATTTATTTATATATACGTTGAGTTTTTGTCTCATAAAATAACACTCGATTAGTCAAATAAATACACGCTCATAGGAATAAACTCTATTAATATACGAGAGCGAAGAAGCAATACAAATTACAAAATCGATAAAATTCACTAACTTAATTCAAACTTTGTATTTATGCTAAGTTTTTTATGTAATACGTATAAATAGTCTATTCAACATTCAGTAAATTATAAAAATAATGAAGAGTCAAAATTACTCCTGATCTATTGACTTATACCCTCAATTACATTTAAAGATCAAAATATCCCTGTCGTTATTCCAAGATACCACAAATGTCCTCTACAGTTAGCTACCCAAATTTTTAGTGATGTGACAAACCATATGGGACTAAACCATCCACCAAAGCGTTGTCAACTAGGATTTACTTCTAAAAAACTAGACCTTTAGCGGCGACAAAAGCCACCATAATTTTTTAAAATATTGCCACTAAAGGTTTTGGGTGAATTTTTAGCGGCGACTAACGCTGCAATGGACATTCACTAGTAAAACCTATTATTTCAACAAAAAAAAGATAATTAATTTTCGATTGCAACTTAATTTTTTAAAATAAATAACATGCATAACAATATTAAAAACATCCAATATTATTACAAAAATCATCAAAATTACTTCTCGACTTAAATCTCCTACTACATAATGCATTATTGTAACTTTATGCATGCATATACATATGACATTAATATAAAACACCTTCAAACTCCTCCTTGATCGATATCATTTGTGATTTTTCAAAAACAATGAAGAAAAAAACACAATATCATAATTCAATGCTAAAACTCAGTGAATCTTCCATGGCGATATTCTGGGCTTTTGTCTCGACTTTTATCACCGCTAAAGGTCTAATTTTTTTAAAGTGAATCCTAATTTTACAACAGTTAGGTGGAGGGATTAGTCCTACGCCACTAAAATTGAATTTTATGCTAAGGAAAATGTGATTATGTCAGAAGTAATTGAATCAATTGAAAAAGGGAAAACACCATTTCATAGCAATGTAATTGATAATTATTTTTGTAGTAGTTTGATTGCATTTCCACTTTATAAAGTGGACTTTGGTTGGGGAAGGCCCATTAGAGTGAGTATGGGAACTGGACCTTTTAACAAGTGGTTTTGTTTATTGGATAACCAAAGTGGAGGTGGAGTTGAAGTTATAGTCATGTTGGATGGACAAGATATGGCTATATTTGTAAGAGATCCAGAGCTTCTTGAGTTTGCAAGTCCAATTACAAATCTTTAATTATAAAGTATTATGAAATCTCCAATATATGTTGTGTTTTTAAGTTGTTTGATTTATGTTGTTTATTGTACCAAGGAGGCCGCTTTACCATGTAACATAGAAATTCAATTGAACTTAATAACTTTTTTTATTGAGGCGCTATGTTTGTATTTATGTTATTTTGTACTATGTGGATATTTCTATCGCTACCAAGCTCATTCTAATGGGCCTTCCCCAACCAAAGTCCACATTATATATCCCTTCCTCATTTTGCTTTGGATCGAGGGCCAGGTTAAGGCCGAGAGTTCAGTCTTGAGTCGAGGTTGGGATCCAAAATTGGGTGCCGAGTTGGGTTGGGGACGACGCCTCAGGTCAAGATTAGGACTTGACTCCCTATACCTTGATTGGGAATCCAACTTCCGTTCCCGACCCCAACCCAAGATCCATCTTTTGGCCCCAAGCTCGAGATCCAACTCCGACTCGTGATCTCTAATCCTAACTCGGGGCTCAATTTCTATCAAGCTTCTAATTTGAGATTCTACCTCAACTCTAAACCAAGGTTCGATCCCGACTCATGTTCAAATATGTGTTTGAAGGGTGGAATTCGAGTTCAAAAAATAAGTAAGAAAATCAAACATTTTCCCTTATTAGCCATCTTTTCTATTTTTTTGCAAGACAATTTTCTTACAATATTGTCTATGAATTATTCTCTCTACTCAATATTACTCATTATTTTTTTGGTAATTTATTTTTTCACAAATTTATTTATTATTGGAGCCAATCATTCACATGCACATGTCTCTTATTATCACATAGGATACACCCACGATACGTACTTATAATGATTAATGGCTTGCGTAACAAACTAAACATTCTTTAAATTAATTTTTTTTATCTTAATTTACATTTTTCATGGAATTAATTAGCTCCAAAAACAAGATAGGAATTGACCTATTACTAATAATATATACAAATTGAGTTCCACAAAATTCATCAACTTTGCTCAAATTTTGTATTCATGTTAAAAAAATTATTTGATATTCCCTCCGTTCAGATTTTCTTTGTCAAATATTTCATAATTTGATCTCTACTTTTACTTGTCATTTTTGACAAATTAATAAAGGACAATTTCCCCTCTATTATGCCCTCAATTTATTATCATTGAGTTAATGTCTTTGAAAAATGAAATTAGTAAATATATTTGGGACGCTATCAATTAATACGAGTAAAAATGGTAGACATAGTATATCAATCATTATTTTTTGTAATAGATGTGGCTAGTCAAAATTTGATAATTAAATCCGAACAGAAGAAGTATGTATAGATAATCTATTGATCAACATTCAGTAATTTAAAAAAAAATACATTTCACAACTTATAAATTAAAAATCCGACTCTATATCTCTCTCTAGACAAATACATGAGAACTAAGAAGGGGCTTATCCAGGAGGGAGTCACCAGGGACACGTAAATCCATGCCCTCATCCCGAAATCATATATAGTATTGTTATATTATTTTTAAAAAATATATGTGTGAACCTACCTTCAAAGTATCATATAATGACCTATGATGATGATTGGGTGCAAGTCTCTGCGTGAGATTAGAAATTTGAATATTTTATTTATCTTGCTTATTTTCCTTTCTAAAATTTGGTAACACCTCTCTAAACAGTTGGATCGATAAAAATAATCTTGAACCTATAAGAACCTAAGTGTCAAATCAATCAAATTTATATCTTTAATCCACTTTTTTTTTATAATAATGCACCATTATTTCAAAATCTTGAATACGCCTCTAAAACGAAAATTCTATAAATTGTAGCTCTGAGTTTGTTCAAGACTTAAAAGCATAATGGAGTCATCACTTGTTTCCTTGACTTCCAAGAAAATAATCAAGCCTTCTATCCTCACTCCTCCTACTAAAAAATCTCACAAACTTTCATTTGTTGATCAAGTTATGCATATGTCTATTCCTATGGCATTTTTCTACCCAAACATTGGAAATTATGAACCTACACATGTGTCTCAAATTCTTGAAAAATCACTTTCAAAACTTCTTTCATTTTATTATCCTTATGCTGGAAGATTGAATAAAGATAATGATAATTATGTTGATTGTAATGATATGGGAGTTGAGTTATCACATGTTCATGTACATTGTCCTATGTCTCAAATTTTTAGACAACCATACACCAATGATGAACATGTTGTTTTTCCTCTTGAGCAACCTTATGCCCACATGCATGAAGGAAAGTTAGCTACAACTCAAGTAAGGATAGTTAATTCGATTTTTGTTTTGTTTAACCATTTATATTTAATTTCAGGATCATCGTTTAAGTCATACTCACAGTACGTTCCACTTTAAAACAATTGGAGATATGTAGTGTATGAATTTTCATATTCAATTGAAGTTCGGACACATATGAATGAAGTTCAACTATTTCTGTCGTGACATTTTGATCAGGTAAGTCCTTTTGATTGCGGAGGAATAGCAATTGGTGGATGCTTATCACACAAGATTGGAGATGGTTGCACCATAAGCAATTTCTTCAATAATTGGGGAATTTTGACTCGTGATATTAATGCAACACTTTCTCCTCGTTTTGTTGGAGAATCTATTTACCCACAATCTACTGATTCTTCTATAGTATCAACTTTCAAGTCTAAAGAATCAACATATTTAGGGAAAAAATTTGTATTCCACGTTGATAAACTAAATGCATTGAAAGCTAAAATCGTGCATGAATCAGAAGTCCAAAATCCTACTCGCGTTGAAGTTGTGAGTGCACTTCTCTACAAATGCGCTATAGATGCTAGAAAAGTGAATAATTCGGGTTCATTTAAACCATCTTCCTTGTTTCAACTTGCTAATATGCGTCAAAGGCTTAACCCACCTTTGTCTTATGACACGTGTGGAAATATATTATCTGGTTATTTCGTGAAAATAAATAACGAAAAAGACATAAATTGTCCGAAATTGGTAGGTGAAATGAGGAAGGGGAAATTAAATCTTCATCCTAAGGAAAGTGTCATTATCTTAGAGGTAGTTAAATCAATTGAAAAAGGGAAAATACCATTTCATAGCAATGATGAAGTTGATAATTATCTTTGTAGTAGTTTGATTGAGTTCCCACTTTATAAAGTGGACTTTGGTTGGGGAAGGCCCATTAGAGTGGGCATGGGAGCTGAGCCTTTTGACAAGTCCTTCTTTTTATTGGATAACCAAAGTGGAGGAGGAGTTGAAGTTATAGTCATGTTGGATGAACAACATATGGCTATATTTGAAAGGGATCCAGAGCTTCTTGAGTTTGCTAGTCCAATTACAAATCTTTAATTACAAAGTATTTCAACTTTTGTGTTGTTTTATGAGATCTCCAATGTGTGTTGTGTTTTAATTGTTTGCTTTATGTTGTTTATTGTACCAATGGGCAAGGAGGCCGCTTTACCATGTAACATATGTATTCACGTGAATTCAGATTATATATATATATATAGATACTTTTGAAAAATGGAATAATATTTTTTTAAAAGAGTAGGAAAATCAAACATCTCCCCGTCATACCAAACACGCCCTTGGTAATCTCCAAAGAATACTATAAATTTAAAAAATAACACTCTTTTATTTCACGCACCTCAGCTAGTCACATTTTCTAAATTTTTTTTCATGGACAATTTTCTTACAATATTGTCTATGAACTACTTTCTACTCAATATTGATTCTTACTTTCTTTTTTTTGGAGCCAATCATTCACAGACACGTTTGTATTACCAAAATTATCTCATAGAATAGACCAACACTGCATACTAATAATGGCTTTATTGGCTTGCCGTAACAAAACTAACCATTCTTTAGTTTACAATTTACATGGAATTAATTAGCTCCAAACATACGATCAGTCAAATAAATACACAAATCATAATAAGAGAGAGTTCGTGTTGAAGCATGCACGTCTCTGTTGACGTGTCTACTTCAATGTACTTCGAAAAAAGATCTTTAAAAAATCTTTCTTTTGTTCTACTTTAATTTAATTAGTATATAATTTTATAAAAAAAGCTATGTACCACCTTGAACGTGTTTCAATTTTTTTCCCTCGAAATTGTGGAATCCTTTTATCGAGAGGTAGGGTGAAAATGAGGTGTGTTGAAGGGAAGGAGCACACAATTAATGTCGAATGCCACTTGTGAAACTTGTTTTCCCTAGTCCGTTTAGGATTTTCATTTTCGTCAATTCAAGGAACTTATTATCCGAGAGAGAATATTTTCCAACCAAACATAAAAAAATTGAAAACTCCGTACCGAAGACATCCTTCACACACACACATATTAGCTTTCACACACTAGCAATAACATAACAGATAGTATTAAGTAATATTTTGCAGGTTTACTTGAAACATGAATTCAATATCAACCAAACACTACGCAAGCATTTATAGAGTGAGCTCTCTCTACTGCCTGAAATATGATGTTTCACAAAGATCGCGACGAAGCAAAATCTTTAGGTCTATGTTAGTTTCTTGTGCAAAGCGTTGGACAGACGAGTTTATTAGCGTTCAGCATTTGCAACGTACACTCTGTAACGTTCAGACAAACGTTCAGCAACTCTGTTGCCAACAACACTGTCTATGAGTTCATACTTCTTATAAGTTGCATTCAAGATCTCTGTCTGTTTCTTCGCAAGATTTTCCTCTTCCTCTAGTTGATGCTACACAGAGAGAAAAAAATGAACTTCTAACAAACATTTTTACTCTCAAAATGAGATCTCCGCCCATTTTTACTTGTCCAGTGGCACACCCCTCCAGGCGCAATAAATAGAATGACAAATTTATAGTATCACCCTTTAAATATAATAAACTCAATGTTTTGGAAAATGACTATAGTTTATAATAAGGATAAATTAGGAACTAAGTGTTAAATTAAGTCTTGATTTTCTAAACTGGACAAGTGAGAGTGGACATATATTTTTAGAACAATGACGAGTAAAAGTGTAACGGAGAGAGTGTTGTGCGCTGAAATGAATAAAGAAAGTTTACCTTGAGGCAAAACTTGGCTTCTTCTGCATGTTTGCTAACCAAATGCTTGATCTTCTCGGTGACCTCAAAATCAGGATCGCTGGAGTCCAGCCATCGGCATACTATCTTCCTACCGGGTTTTATAGGACGGTCATCGAACATCTCTACTTCAGCAGCACGTGCCCTGACAGGCCTTGGCATACCACAGATCATAAATGAGGAACTGCTTATCTCGGAGATTATAGTTTTCGCCTGGTTTGCATTTTCCAGCTCAACCAATGCAGATAGTCCAACGGTCTTTGGTTCAAGGTAGTTTGAGATAAACTTGACCTTAATGACATTCCCAAATTGACCAAGTGAAGCTCTAACGACAGCTTCAGTAGCCGCAGGTGAAAGGCTGTCAATGACTATAGTACGCTTTACTTTCTCTTCAAAAGCAGCATACTCTTTCATTAAACTTTCCATGATGAGTAACAGCAAATTTCACCTAAGCAGAAGCAATTTACCAGAATCTTTAGAAAAAGAGGTAAACCACAGTTCACATAATTTTGATAACAAATTACTCGCTGACACAAATATATCATCTTAGTGCCAATCATGCTGCAACCACTTAACGTAGTTGAAGGATATTATGTGTGTGCGCTCGTGTGTGTACACATTCGTGCTGGAACACCATGATGATGGCTGAAGTGGATCACACCAGCATTCTCAGCTGTCTGCTCCAGTGATTTCTTCTCTTTTGACCCATGGAGCAAAGTTGCAAAAATATGAGTAGCGGAAGTAATCACTACGGAGTTGGGAAATGACACAGCAGGGAGGGACTTGGCTGTAATATTAGAGAGGTTCATCGAAAATGGGAAAGAGAAAAAAGTGACTGCAAAATAGATGCAATTCCTATAATCTATACAAGCCAGAGTGCATAGCACCAATGTTTTTAGAAAGGTCGATATGCAAGATAGGAGGTTAACTATGTCAAGAGAAGCTTGCTGGGGATTACTCTATTTCCTATTTGCTTGAATTTGGCGTTAGCAACTTCTCTTGGGGTCTTCCAAGGTCCATGGATGTAATCTAAAGTATAAACGGGCGGGTAGTTCTATGATTTAGCAACAGCAAAAGGATAATGGAACGTACTCTGATGTCTTGGAGTAACTTAATGAGACACATTTTCTGGAAGAAAGAATAATTAAGTCCTGTAACTTCTCGATACATTGGAATTTTCAGACTTAATTCTGGATATGGATCCGAAAGAGATTCCATTGACAAGAGGAAGATTCACTTGGCTGATTGGAGAAAACATAGGGAAGTTTTACAAGCTCGAACAATTTCAATCTCAGTAAATTGGGAAGGGAAATATGCAAATACAAGGGAGTCTTTACTACTGAGACTTCTTTATGATCACTAACCAATAATGCTGGATTTGGATAGATAATCAAGACACCTATCAGATTTGAGAACATGCATTTTGAAAGGAAGGGTTTAAAGACCAAGTAAAGAACTGGTTGGAATCAAAGTCCAAGAAGTTGACGAATAGGATTTATCATGAATCTAAAAGGCAAACTGAGAAGATTGGCATCAATACAGGACACAATAGGGAAACATGAAAATGTAGAACATGGTGGATCAAGGAAGCAGGCAAAAACACTAGATTTTGTATAGACTGGAAAATACACATCGCTGCTACTACAGTATCTTCAAATTGTTCATTACTGACAGAATAATTGACAACACAAATGAGAATTAGAATGAAATCTTTTACTTCCAACAGTGGAAGAAATTCATCTTGCAGGTTTAGTAGAAGAAGAGAAAACTTAAGTAGAGAGTTAAGCAGTCATAGAAGCAGAAAATTCACAAGCAGGATATATGCTACCAGGTCGGATAGATGCACAACGGAGTTTATATTGAGAATGTTGAGTGATAGCCGATAGGTAAGAGAGACGTCCTGACAACCTTCTATTTTCAGGATGGACTAGATGCATCTTCAAGAAACGAAATGAGCTTGATTGAGCTACTAATTTCCACTCATTGTAGCTCAAATATTAGTATTTATAACTACTAGATTAATGCCAAAGTTGTTGCCTTTGAGGTTAGAAGTAGTCAAAGTATCGGATGCACAGAACATATTTTTTTGAGAAAGCCAGCAGAGTCGCACACAGTTAGGAAATGAATGTTTGGATGTGGATTGAAAGAGGAAACTATTTGAAAAACATGTAACCATGTGAACCGGGAAAGGAGGATAAAACAATGATTATCTCTTATTTGCATAGTGAGGTGGTAAAACTATGAAGATATCTGGACTATATTTTTCTTTCTCTGACTAATACAACAATGCCTAAAGCCGTTATAAAGTGCTTAACCACCTTGAGGTGCTTTGCGGAATTTTTAAAGAAGTGTAAGCTAAAGAACCTAAAAGCTTACAAGATTTATCATCATGTAGGCAAGAAATATGAACCAAAACTAGACAATTTCATAAGAAAGATTCGTAAAGCTTTTGCAGCACCAACTTGGTGCTTCTAATGTAGTTGTGAATTGTGACTGAACTGTGCAAATGCGCAATTATTAATAACATTACTAACAAAAAAAGTCTCCACTGTCTTTTTACAACAACAGCAACAAACTCATTGTTGTAACTAATGTTAGGGAGGCTGTTCCGATAGACCCTCAGCTAAATGAACAGAACGAACAGTGAAAAAGAAAAAAGTAATAGCAACAAGCAGAAACAACAACAAGATAATAAGATACCGAGGCTAAAAAAACAACTAGCACCTAACAACACAGTTGTACACAAGTACATGATACATAACCATTATCTTTGCTACACAGAGACATACACTATACCTACTTGTATAAAAATCACATATGACAAAGCTCAACCATCATCCAAAATTCCAAATTACTCAGTAACTTCAAAATTTAGTACTTATGTAGCACCCCCCTTAACTCAATTCACCCAGCAACAATTACAAGGCCTACAGAAATATTCAGTTAACAGAAAAGATCCAATTTTTTTGTTTCAACAAGATAAAGAATCCAGTATAGTACAACCCCTCCACCTCCAAAATTGAGAATCAAGTATAATAATGAATTCAAGAACACAGATTAAATTTCTTCAACCAAAACCTAAATCCCAAGTTCAAGAATCAATTTTTGGCCAACCCCACCTCCTCCAACCCCAAAACAACCAAAACCCACAAAATAAAACAAAAAATTAAATGGGATGAGGGGTTTTTCGATGCTAATTACCTTTGAACTTCGCCCAGGTTGATGGAACCTAACTGGAACCTACTTAAGACCTAGGATTGTGCTATTATGGTGATTTTATAAATTTTCAGTTAAGTCTTAGGGAAAACTGTTAAGTTCCATTTTAGCCCCCAAAACTATCTTGAAAATTACATAATGGGTCCATATTGTCATCTTTTTATAATTGTTTGGGAAAATGCATAAATATCCACAATTTATATAAAATCTCAGAGACACACTTATATTATACTAAGGTTTTATTATCCTTGAGCTTATTTTATAAATAATTTTCTAGCCCTTTTTGGTCTACGTGGCACTATCTTCTGAGCTTAGCGCGTGTTGACATTTTTTTCAAGCTAGTGCAACGTAAGACGTAAAGGGCATAAAATTATTTATAAAATAAGTTCAGAAAGATAATAGGACCTTAGTATAATATAAGTGTGTCTTTAGAATTTCGAATATAGATTAAGAGTACTTATATATTTTTCCTAATTGTTTAGAGTATAAATTGGAGGTTAACTTAATAGTGTAAATATTGTAAAATATTCGTACAAAATATAATGAGTTAAATGGTAAAATCATATTTCAACTATCATATTTTTGCAAAGTCTATAGTTTATTATATTTCTGTGAGTTTCATATATAATTTTCTTTGTGTTAAAATATACTTTGTTTTTCAGTTGACTACACGTGTTTGTTGTCAATTGAAATAATATTTGATTAACTCAGCATTGAGGTGTTTTAATATGAAAAAAGTGATAGTTTAAATGGGTAGTTTAAATAGATAAAGAGAACAATGGATAGTCAAGATATAAAACTTGTAAAAAATAATAATTTATATGTATTTCTTCAGCCTCTTATTGGACAAAATATATCCGTATATAATGTTTATATCAAATCATACTTTATTAACCCATAAGCATATTAGTTGATCGTCTTCTTACATCCTAGCATATAATATAATCATAATGAGTGTCCGAAGAAACACAAGTTTTCCACCATACTATGAGACTAGAGTTTACAAAGAGAATAATATAATATATTCGGTGATAAAGTCGAGATATCGGAGATGTTATTCTTAAAAAGAGAAACCTGTAAGTCTCCTAACATGTATTTTCCAACAAGAATCTGCATATAAAAACTATAGTTTAGTGATAAAAATATAGAGAAAAGATATAAAGGCACTGAAGTTGTTTTAAATTTTTAAAAAGATAACTTAACTTTGCGGACATCCTATTACCCCATAAAAGTATTGTATATCTTTGTAAAAGGATCATTTTGATTTATTTTGTCGCCATGTTTGTGAACACGCACATGACGCGCGTGAAGGTCCACTTTTGCTGTCAAAAATCAATTGAAAAGTGCAACGTTTCAATTATTTTCTTTATTAATTATTTACCTCAGCATCTTCCTCAAATTGGGTTACAATTGCCTCAAATGTGTTGAACCTAATTAATGGCAGATCAAATATCATTAACACAAATCTACCTCATCATCTTCCTCAATAATGCTTTAATAATATTAATTAAGGTTTGGGAAAAATTATTATTCACAAATAGAATCACAACATACTATTTATAATAGATGCTTTAATAGGAAATAACTCATTAAATTGACACATCTCAAAAAAACTTCAAACTAATAATATCAAGTTCAGATCTCCGTGAACTAATCAAAAGTAGTAACTTTAACATCAAAAAGTAACTAACAATAAGAATAACTGCTCCACCATTTTTCTTAATCTTCTTCTTTGCGTTTTTGGACACCAACTTAGTTTCACAATAACAGCCTGTAGGCAAAACACCTTTGCCCAAAACTTTGAAATACCCTAATTGGGTAATCTCAATCAACGGAGTAGTACCTTTATTGGCAGCAACAACGTTCTTCACCCCATGAGGAAGGAGAGACCATGGAGTTTCACGCGCTACTTTATTGATGAGAAGTGGGTCAAAAATAATCTATTTACAAAGGTATATAATACTTTTATGGGGTAATAGAACGCTTGCAAAGTTAAATTGTCTTTTAAAGCATTAAAGATAACTTTAATGGTGATTTTATGTACGAATAGATATGAACAATAGAAACATATAGTGTATGATAAAAATTTAATTCATGCATTGTACAAAATCCAGTAAACTTTTTGTTTCACCAACTTTGTTTATCTATCGCAATTTTTAGAGTACATTAGGAGTATGTTCGATATGAACTAGAAAAATAAGTTAATTTTTTTCTTATTTTCTTGTGTTCAATATATAAGTAAAAAATATTATTTATATAGAATCTAATAAATATTATGAAAAGGGCATTGAAGCGAGGTGGTGGAGATGGAACTATGGGTGACAGGTGAAGTTTGAGGTGTGATGTGCTGAGAGTGAAAGGCTACAATCAATGTGTAACGTCAGAAAATTTTTCTAGAGAAATTATAATTTAAAATTTTTGATCTACGAGCCATGAGTAAACCGCACACACCAGCTAAGGCCGGTCATCATGGCACACTTGCTAGTCAATAGGAGAGTGTTCCGGTGTACTCTTATCACTAACCCCGAGAGAGGCTATACTCTAAGAGCCAACTGACTCACTCATTATCCCTGAAAGCAACGATTAAGAAATAGCAATGTATCAAGGGCTGAGCATACCTTCCACCCCGCGTCCTTGCGAGCATGTTCTCAGTCTAACTAACCACAAGAATTAATACTTCCAAAAGAAACCAAAGCACTTTCAAATTCACAATTCTATTTACAAGCAACTGGACCAGCAAACGTTGAGGTCAATACGAAGATAAAACCATGTCGATGGGTTCAGAAACCAATTTAACAGAAAGAGCGAACAGTCTAAAGCACAACTTGCTTAGCTATGGACATTAACTTAGAATACTTGAAATAAACTATACCCCTAAACCTGATAAGATTACATAGACTGGTTAACTCTGCAAGACTGTAATCTGAATAGTCATTCAATCACTGCAAAGATCGTCAAAACTCACATCTTCTGATATAGTATCCAGTTCGTTCATGGCTGCCAGATTGGGACGGATATTAGTATTGGTATATACTAAGCTAAAGAACTCAAAATCAGATGCCACACAACTACCTTCATATTCTTGTTCTATCTTATCCTGAGGATCCAAAAAGTCGTTGGTATCTGCTGCAAGAAAGGCTGATCCAGAGTAGCCCTCGAGAATCTCTGTATAGAACAGAAAGTAAAAACATATAACCATGTGAAATTGATCAACGATATTACAGAAGAATAGAAGGGAACACAAACCAGAAGTGTTGGGAAAATCAGCTGTTAAGTCCGAGAAACTGAAGTTTCGAGGAATCTTTCCCAAGAAACCAAAGGAAGATGTATCAACACCCCAGGGCTCCTCATTCACTGGTTGTACACTTGGCTCAACATTGCTAAAATCTGGAAGAGATGGATTCCCGATTCCAGGACGAGCCTGCTGGAGAATGCCCTCACCACCATAGTTGCCCGAATAACCAGCTGAGTTGATCATCTCCCCAGTTGGTCCTTGCATCAGTCCCAGGTTTGCATGCTGAGGCAATAGCATGTTTGGTGATAAATCAATGCTTCTTGCATGAGCAGAAACATCCATAGCAGCTTGCGCATATGATTGGACTGACGACACACCATCTGTGTAACCATGTGGTAAATTGCCATTAATAGTCGGGTGCATGTTGGCAAGCTTCACATTAGGCTCAGCATGCTCTGTTGCTTGAAAGGTTGAGTTCTTTGCTACTGTCAATATGTGATAGTACATAATCACTTACTTTTCCTTTATCAGTATTTAATAGGATGAAATTGTACAAAACCTAAAGCAATATAACAGGTATACAAATGCATAAGATGAGTTTGTTTTCAGAGTCGCAATGTACACTCCTTCACCCTTAATCTAAACGAAATAAAAAAGGGAAATTAAAATAATAAACTAAAGGAGGATTTTAAGACTACGATGTTGATGATTTGATGAAGCCAACACTTCATTTATTTCCTCCATTTCTCCCAAAGTTTTATTCAATTTTACTTATCAAAATCAAGAAACGGATTTTATCATATTCACCAACTTCAACAAGTATCAATGATCTCAAGTTGAAAACACAATCACGGTGCCGAAAGACAGATCCTCTGGGACACTTTTCCTGAAAAAAATCCTTCCAACAACTATCCTAAGATTCACATTATGATCTGCCACTTTAAACCCTCAAACCTTTCCTTTGACTATCCAGCCGAAAATCCTATTTGATTGTATGAAAATACAAAGCAAGGAAGCTGAAAATTGGAAATGAGTGGGAAACTATAACAAATTTTACGATGGAAAAGAAAAACACAGGCATAATAATTATTTCCAAGATGATCAATAGGGAATCTATGATATTCATGTCTTACCTGGTTGAATCTGAGATCCATTAGACACAGGAACGGATTCACTTGCATACACACGCATTGACTCAGCCTGTCTCTCAAGCAACTCATTGAATCTCGTAATTTGATCTTTTACTATCAACCTCGTATAATAAGCCCTGAAAAACTCATGATTTTCTTCTTCAAGCCTTTGCCATACTGGAAAAGAGATCAAGATGTCAAATTAACTCCCCGTAGACACATGAAGCACATAGATCACAACATCAACTACTTGAGATAAGACAGGCCAAACGCATTTAAAACAAATACTAATAATAATTTCAATACATTTTTCAATTCCATCAGAATAACTGATTGATAAGTAAATACTATTCTGAAATAAGTAGAGGGAGGAATGCCTTCCATAATCCCTCTTCAAATAATTTTCTTCCTATTCATCATAATAGAGTTAATTCCTTAAATGGTCATCCAAGTAATGAAACTGACCCAACAAAGTCACTTTTTTTAATCACAAGCAAGTCCTTCAACTATTACTTTATCTCTTATGAAATATCCTAGCCTTTTAAGTTTCTACTATACTCACCTATTTTGCGTAGTTGGCATCTTAAATCTCATTTTAATGACAAACCCCATTAAGTGAACCCACCAAAGACCCAAAATTTGACCCAAAAAAAATCTCTTTTTGTATGGAATTCCAGTATTCCACTAACATTTGAAGATCATTACAATACCTAGTCAATTTAATCATAAAACTCAATCTGCTACATGAGTGTGGATAATCATTGGCTACTGATTGTCTGACATACCTGAAGTATAAAATGACAGAAAGGAGGCTAGTTTTCTTTTCTCTGTGTTTATTTTTATTTGTTTGGCGCCAACATCAACTGATATAGAAGGCACAAGTCATTTGTTAGGGTGTCCATTAGATTAATCAGCATATGGTTCATATATTACTAATTGTTCTTTATTTTATAATTATAATTATTTGGTGATAGTATTTAAGAAGGTTACAAGACGAGGTTGGATTTTTAGGGAACTTATTCTTTAATTGAAAGAATAAGGAGTCATAGATATTTGTTTTTAATACGAATAAGACATCAGAATATATAAATATACACATGATTATTAAGATACTGTATCTTTATGTAAACACGGTAGAATTAAAACTATTTATTTTCTTGTTGGTCAGATTTTGGGTCTTAGGTGGGTTCAATTAATGGGGTTTGTCATTAAAATGAAATTTATATGCCAACAAAGCAAATTAGGTGAGTTAAGTAGTTCAAAAGGCTAGGATGATTTTATAAGAATAAAGATTTTGTCATAAAAAAACAAAAGTGATTTTTTTAGGTTATTTCCATTACTTGGATTAACGACCATATAAGGAATTAACTCCATCATAATAATTCTCATAACAGGTCGTTTCTCTATTTTATTTCCTCAGATTCATTGTCTTCCAAATTAAGTAAATATTAAGAAACTTGAGAGTACAGATAAATATTTCTCTGAAAAAGTCAAAAGCATACTATTAACAAAATATAAGAAACAAAATAGAAAGAGAGAGCACCCACCGAATTCAGTGAAACTAGGCTGAATCTTTGCCTGATGTAAGAGGGTATCAGCAGTTTCCTTCTGGTTCATGTAAAGCTGTAAACATCTTTCTATGAGATTTTGCACCTGAAATCAAAGAAGCTCATTGTTAGGAGAGAAAGCACCATAACTCTATGATCCTATAAGATGATCACGTCCCAATGAGATACATCTCGGGAGGGTGAAATGTACGCAGACCTTACCCCAGACTCCTGCCTTGTATGAGGTAGAGAACATGTTTCCGACATATAAACAAAAAAATAGAACAAACTACAAAATTCAGTTTTTTCTTTCTCTTTTCGAACATGTAACACAACAACTACTCAATCCAAATCTCAACCAAGTCGGATTCATCTAGACGAATCATTCACTGTGCATGTAGCTAAATTTAAACCATGCACATGCCTAGGTTAAGATCACTCCTTCTGACCCAATTTATGTGGCACTTTTCGCTTTTCTAATTTAAATTATGTTAATTTTGACCAACATTTTAAAGGGTTAGGCAACAATTCTTGCGGGGTGAAGTATCCTTTGCCTTGAAGTAACTGAAAGAGTTATAAGTAGCAAGAATTATATCTACAGATTAAGAAATTATCCACGCAATTCAATCAAATACTTGCTATATATGGTCAAAAAAAATTGTGCATGCTCTATCTCTTTCCATTTGATTCAGGGCTTATTAAATGATTCATACCGAGAAACAAGAAAACGAATGTTATGATTGTAGCACAATGCTTACCAGTTGTATGTCTTCACGCGTGATTTTCCTAACCTGCTCACCAGACATTTTTTCAATCTTCCAATGTTAAAAAGCTCAGCAGAAACTTGATGCAATTTCTGTTGACAAGGTCAGGTAAAGAAAAAATTCAACTCTTGCTAACAAAAATAAATAACAATTGATATCACCTGATAAGTTAAAGATAATTAGGGTGTAATTAGAAAAGCACCACATAAAATATAAACCACTTTGTTTATATTGGATGAATTGCAGAGAAAGGAATATATATATATATATATATATATATATATATATATGTGTGTGTGTGTGTGTGGAGAGGCAAGAGCATTATGTTCTTCTGGTGAAAAGAGAAGATGCATTTGTGCATATGTAGTTAGATATACCTTTTCTAAACTCCAACCTAATCCACCAATGTCAGCTGTAAGCTTTTAAATACCACCTTGTCGTAAACGTTAACATCCAAATGACTTTTGACTTATTAAAGAAAAGAATAAAAACTAGGTCATAATTGACATGTAACACTTGTTTTAGAATAAATAATTGACATGTAACACTTGTTTTAGAATAAATAATTGGCATGTAAAATCACTCCTCCAATGTCAAAACTTAAACCATAAGTTAGTTAGGGCAAAGCTAGAATTTTTAAGAATATTTTGGGTATAGGGGTCGGTGGACATGAAGAGAATCTTTAAACATGTTTTGGGATAGGCAAGGAATTTTCACACTTGAACACAGTTTACTAATTGCCAGCTTATTTTTTAAAAAAGAAAAAACAACCAACTCACAAACTACTATCATGTGACAAACTAACTAATAAATAGTAAAAGAGAGAGAGGAATCGTATAGTCTCCAATATGAAGAAAAATGTGAGAAAAATGAGGAAAAAAGGTATGGGTACAAGGGCAAAATAATGCTTGGACTGAAGCCTATCATTCTAAGTCTACATAGTACGTACACAAGAGGTGAAGCTTCAAGTATCTTGGGTTCATAATCGAAGGAGAGGGGGAGATTTATAATGATGTTGCACATTGTGATGGAGCAGGGTGGGTGAAACAGAAGCTTGCATCTGGGGTATTTTGCGAGAAGAATGTGTTGCTCATTGTTGTACGGGGCAAAGTGTTGGCCAATTAAGAATGCCCACATTCAAAAAATAAATATAGTGGAGATAAGGATGCTTAGATGGAAGTCCGGACACACATGAGAAACACTATAAAGAACGAAGTTATATGAGGTAAGGTGGGAGTGGTCTTAGTGGCAAGTAAAATGAGAGAACTGAGACTAAGATAGTTTGCGCATGTGATTTACACTTCTGGTTTGTAAATTATTTACAGCTACACAAACGGCTATCACTTATTTTAGACCACAAATTTCAAAAGTTTTTCTTTCATAAACTTTAAACTTCGTGTCAAGTCAAACTAGCTCATATAAAATGGGATGAAGGGAGTATGTGGTTTCTTCTAGTAAGTCGAAGCCTCGGAGAACAAAGTTAGCGAGACTTGATACTTGCACCAGTTAGAGGTCTCGCACGTGCTTCATGAAATTAGTGGAGATGCACAAGCTCGCCCGGACACAAACACCATCGATATCAAAACAAAAACAAAAAAAGACACATTTTATCATAACCACCATAAGTCTATGATCTCACAAAATGCCCACATCCCAATAAGATACATCTTAGAGAGTAGAAATGTACGCAGACCTTACCCAAACTCCTACCTTGTGTGAGGTAGAAAACATGTTTCCAACATATAAACAAAAAATAAGAACAAACAAAAAAATTCAATTTTTTTCTTCCCATTTCCAAACATGTAACACAACAACTACTCAATCCAAATCCCAACCAAGTCAAATTCATCTCTACAAAATTACTAATCATTCACTATGCATGTAGCTAAATTTAAACATATATCACTCCAACATTACATAAAAAAACAATTTTTCAACCGATTACAGCTTCTCTACGTTTACAAATAAGTTCAGTTCAGTATATCAAGGGCAACCAACCATTTTACAAAATTGAGTCTCAACGAAACTTAACCTCTGCTACAAATCATCAACACTTACAATCTATCGCCGGAAAAATCCTAATCGGAAACTCACCTATCGTTGCCTGTGCCGGTGCCGTCTGATTTCTGTTCACCGCTTCCTCGTTTTTCTCCTTTTTTCCGCAAAGTTCTTCGAATAGATCACCGAAGGACAAACTCAAATATGTACACTTTTTCAGTTTACAAATATATATTTGATATTATTATCTATGAAGTCCCTCTACTTTACTTAAATTATGAATTGACCCCTTATCCAAAATAAAAACAGTTACGACAGTTACCTATCTTTTTCAATAGTGATTTTTATAATTTTAAAATTTTTTCCTTATCAACTCCTTCAACTTTCAAAGATTTTTATAATTTTTCATATTTATGGTAAAAGTATAAATAAATTTTTATAGTAAGTTTAGTTTTCTAACTAAAAATAAAAATGTTAAATTTTTTCAATTTTTATAATTTAAAGATTCTTTTCATATCAACTCACCAACTTTCCAAGTTTATAATATTGGATTTTTGATGCTTATAATAACATTAGTATATAAATGAATAGTTATAACTTACCATTATTTATATATGATAACAAAATATAAATAAATTTGTACAATTAGCTAGATTAGTTTGCAACTTAATGAAACGTTTTATTTTTTTTTAACAATAATTTTATATTTTAAGATTGTTTTACTATTAACTCCCCTGACTTTTTAAGTTTTTTTTTATATTTGATATTCATTTTTTTAATATTTATGATAATAGTTGTACAAAATATTTACGTAATCAGATTATTAATATATGGTAACATAACAATATTAATAAATTTCTATAATGAGTTTAGGTTATAAGTTAATTATTATTTATTTTAATAAATATGTCAAAGTTCAAACTAATAGATAACTACCATAGCATGTATTGTTATCAATTATAATACTTATCATTAAATACTTCATATAATCACTTGCTATAATTAATATGCGGATATTAATAATCATCCACTTACTTTATTTTTGTTTGTCACTAACTTTACTCATAATCAATACTAGAAAGTTATTCTCCTAGTTGACACATTATTCATGGAAAATAAGTTCATGCAAAATATTAAATTTTATCAAACATGTAATTATTATATCGTCAATTATTTTAAATATAAAAAATAAAAGATTTCACAAATGTATGAGAAGCGATCTAACATGGACATTCGTATAATGTTTTCATGGCTATTTAATAGAAAATTCACGTTCGATATCTATATCAACCAATAAATATTGAGTAGCAACCCTATTACACGATGACTTAATTGAATTTAAAATAATGGAACATTGTCTCAATTATTTTCCTATTTTTCTTATATAACAACCTATAGACTTAATTGGAAATAAATAGTCTATTTTAAAAAAAAATAGCGAAAAAATTATTTTAAAAAACTAGGAAAGAATTTGAAAGGTGATTGTTTTGAATAATCTTTTGCTAGTTCAAGGAGAACTGGTTGGAAGTTAGAAGAGAGATGATATTAAATATTTTTTATTATTTTCAAAAATAACACTTTAAAAATGTTGATATATTAATTTTAAGCTATTACGTGCCAATTTTTTTACGAAAAATTTAGCAAACTATTTAATCAAAATAAATTATATAGCTATAGTTTCATTTAATTCTAATTCGTAACAAACACATTGTCATTTGCCTCTTTCCCTTGAATCATCGCTCGCCACTCTTTGGAATCTCGCTCGCCACTTTGTTGTCTCACTTTATACAAACACAAATGTATAAATTGTGTTTGTGTTTGTATAAAGTGGAAGAAAATTGTATATACAATACACATATATATCTTTTCGTCCTATACACTTAGAATTATACAAATATAAATTCCCCCCGTCCAGCTTTCTTTTGCCTTTCTCTCTTTCTCGCTTTATTCAAACTCAAATTATACAATCTCGCTTTATACAAACACAAATTATAAAATATACAATTTGTGTTTGTATAAAGCTACGAGAGATTTGTTATACATATACAAATATTTTAATTCAATTTAATTGTATATAAATTCAAATTTTATGTAGATATACAAACACAATCATTGATTCATATATAGTAGTTACATATATACAATTATCTAACCGATATACATATACAGTTGCTTGGATTTTATACGATGAGATGCCTGCAAAGCACATGCTCCATAGCAAATATAGTTTGTTGGAGCATAAATAGCAAAATGTAGCTATAGAGCGCTTATATGATTTTTATATTTCTATTCTTAGATTTTGTCATTTTTTATTTGTTTATTAATTGCTAGTTAATATTGGACTATATGTTACCAAATGAATGAAACAGTTGTCTCTTTGTTTCAATTCCTCGAATTTCTTAAAATTTTTCCAAATTTTGTAGCTCAAGATGCAAATAATGGACTTATCTGAGCCCATAGTGTCATGAAAAGTGTAAAGCCCAAAAGATTATGACATAACCAGAGTCATTTAGGGCCCATAACAAACAATAAGGCCCACTAAACAAAAGATTGTTTGATCAATTCTTTTAAATTTGATTTATTTTTTTTGTTTTATCATAAATACAAAAAGATTACCACTCAGATGTAGGGGCGGAGCTATAGTCACCGTAGGGTGTCCAAGTGGGCACTTTTTATCGGAAAATTAGGTTGTATATATATATTAATTCTACATTTAAAGGATATGTATTGATACTCTTAACAAAAAAATTGACTTTGATCCATTTAAATAGAAGAGTTTCAAATTCAAACCCTGAATAACATAAATTTATTTTGTAATTTCTAATTCTGCTACTGATCATAAGATTATGCTATCATCTTCTTACTCAATAAACAACTCATTTCATGATCTAACCACACTTTCAAAATGTCACCTCATTCATATAAATAAAAAAGACAAATTTTTCCAATTATATTTGACTCTAGCATCAAATCATCTTTAGAAGAAAAAAGGAAAAGAGGCCATTATTTTCAACCATCCAAAGCAAAAGTTATCCAAAATCTTTCTTCTTTAAAGAAATGGGGATTTAAAACACTTTCTTAGACAAAATAAACAAGATGAGACATGAAACTTTAATCGTCAATGTTGCTACTTGCAATCAATTGATATATGAGAGTTTTTTATATTCTTTAATATTCGAATACTTTAAGGTTAAACATTCAGCAATTACGTGTAGAAAAAATTATTCATCAGTATTAAAAAAGTTATTATCTTTTCATGACAAGTGTCTTTCAATTTCGATGAGTAGCCAATTTTATAATTAAAGCAATATGAACATTTTTAAGACATCACCTTTTTTCTTAATTAAGAAAGAAAGTTATTTTCAATTTCATTTGACTATAGTATTAGATAATCTATTAGAAGAAAAAGGCAAAAAAAAGAGGTATTATTTCAACCATACAAAGAAAAGCAAAAATACTGTTTCAACAAATCAATTGCTATCTTGAAAAGTTAACCCAAAATCTTTTCTATATAAAAAAAGAAGATTTTGAGGAAGCTAATCACTTTAGAAAACTTTAATAGTCAATGTTCTATTAGTCAAAGTTAGTACTAATTCTTGTAAGAAATTAATATCTCAAAGTTCTTTTTCATATTCCTCATGTAAATACACTTTGAAAAATGACCCTACCCCCTACCCCTACCCCTACCCCTACCCCCACCCTACCCCACACAAGAAAAAAATATATAAAATACCCTTCTAAAGTATTTTTCTTTTGATTATCTTTAACCATATGAGAATCCTATTACCTTCCTTAGTTACTTTGAAAGTGAATTACCATTCTTTTTCAATCTTTAACTATATGAGAATTCTATTACCTTCCTTAGTTATTTTGAAGTTAAATTACCACCCAAACGCTTCGTTTGCTCATGTCTCCAATGGTGGCAATGGAGTTTTCTAAATGTAACTGAGGTGGTTGGTGGTGATGAAAAAAATGACATGTCAATCAAAAAGCTAAAAAGAGACGTGGCAATGATATGGCTACCACGTGTTGCTTAAATGGAGCACGTATAATACATTCTCCAGTAAAACTCAGTGGCAAACCCAGAATTTTCGTTTAGAAGATTCAAAAAATAAAAATGTTATTGATAAAATTTGAACTTGGAGCATGCAACTTAATATTATATTCAAGATGTTACCATTGAGCCATCTATTTTTAATTGTAGAGAATTCAAAATATATATATCTACAAAAATATATAAAATTTACCTTATATATATCGTGTATTTTTTTATCGAAGGTGTTCACTGCCCCTGGTGAAACTAGTCAAAGGGCAACAAGGGGGACATAATTTCACTACTTCTAACACGTTAACGAGGTATTAGAACTCTAGTTAAAGATTGTAAGGCGCAAAAGGGAAAGAAGTTAGGGCAAAAGAAGTCATATACTATTTGTCTATATACAAAAACAAAAAAAAACAATTTATGTAATCCCTCCTTAGATTAGCCTAAACAAAACTAGCAAAAAAAAAATAATCATGTGAAATGTGTATAATAGACCTTTTACATGTCAACTTAATATTTGTATTATCCAAGTTATGTAAGTAACAAGAAAACATTATATAACAAAAAAACCCCAAAAAAAGAATTAACCTAAAAAATGTTACTTTAGCAACTTTGTGGAGTAAAACATAAAGTGAAAATTATAATATATGCATCATTCATTAGATTAGATAGCAGTAAGGCTACTCAATCTTTGTCTTGTTCTGTCTGGTGATAGATTTTCTTCTATGGCCTTTCTCTTCTTGTTGTTGTTATTGTCTTGTGATTTCTGTTGTTGTACTATGTTGTCATTTTGTTGTGATGGAACAACATATGTTGTGTCTATTGATTCTTGTGTCACAATTATCTCAGCTACTTCTTCTTGTTGTTTGGGGCTTTTGCATTTGGTTTTCATCATATGAGGTTTAAGTTTATTAACATCTGATAATCTTACTGGCTTCAAGAAAAATTCCTCTGCCCCTTCTTCTAAGCATCTGTACATCAATTCAATCGAATCAGTCTTGAAACAACAGTAAAGTTACATGTTCGAGTCGATGAATTTGATTGTTCTGCTCTTACCTACTGATTCTTGAAGGAACATTTTCAGATGACATAATGACTACTGGTATGTTCTTCAGAGATGCAGATTCCTGTTCAAAAGAATGAAAAGATGTAATCAGTGCGTGTCAGAAACTCCAAAAGTAGTGTATTTTTTTAAGAACGACAATATTTTTGGAGAGTAAGAGCAAGCGAAATAGTTGAAAATGACAAGGGCACATGACTTTTTCAATATCTAATAAGGCACTATATTAGATATGCAATATTTGCTCATTAGATTCTCAAATGATCTCAAAAATTGAAAGGTAAGAAAAGGACATTAAGTCCAAGTGGGAGAAACACTTTAAAAAAAGATAAAATCTTTAAAATGAGAGAAGCAATTTTATGTGGAAAATTTTGTTTTTAGAGTATTTTTCCAAGAAAGGAAAATGACAGAGAATTTGGAAAGAAAGTAAAAAGGAGAATATAACAGCAAACAGAAAAATAGAACAAAATATAAATAAATAAAATAAACATACCTTAATTTTCTTTAACAAATCATAGCCTGTCATCCCAGGCATACAATAATCTGTTATAATAAGATTAATTTCCACTTCCTGCAATATTTCAGTAAACAAAGATTAATTTTTCTGTTAAAATTTTCTTGGAAAATCAGCGGGAAAGTTCAAGAAAAAAAATATCTGTCTTACATTTTCTTTTAGTCTGTTTCGATAAAAATTATGGTACATTTAACATATGTTTAGTTTAATACTACGAGATCCAAAAGTTCTTTTTTACTTTTTAAAATTCTGTATCAATTTAAAATCAGACAATCAAATTGAAACGAAATCTGACGGGCATTAAATTACCTGTTGGTTGCTAGGAGAAACACAAGGGTGGTTCTGTTCATCATGTTCTTCTTGTAAACCAAGAAATTCCAAAGCTTTACTTCCAGAATCCACAGTAGTAACTGCAATTAACACAATACAAAATGCCCACAAAAAATAAATAAAAATCAATACCAATATAAATTAGAAGTTAATTAAAACCATTTCAAATACAGAATTATTTTTATTTTTTTTAGTTTTTCGTTCAATATTCGATATTCAAAATTCAGTATTCATATTAGCCTTCTGTCAAAAAATTACATATCCAATAACCTTAAAAATAAATGATCTTGAACTTTTTAAAACTCCGTCAAGTTGAAAAGTCAAACTATACTCGAGACTTCTAATTAAAGGTGAAACGAAAAAAGTTACCTTGACAAGAAGAGATTTTAAAGAGTCTTTCAATGAGTTTTCTATCAATTAAACTATCATCAACAGCAAGAACATGAAACTGTAGATCTGCAGCTGCCATTCCCATTTTTATTTTTTTTCAAAACAAAACAGAGAAAACAGAGAATTTTTTTTATTTATTTTTCTCTCTCCAAGTATTTTTTTTATTTTTCAAGTATTTGGAGTTACAAAGGCAAGAGAAGCAATAAGAAAGACCAATGAAATAATAGAAAGTGGAATATATATAAAAAGAATTTGGATTACCAAAAAGATTACAAATCTGCAACATGGGGTTGCCTTGCTTTTATTATATTGCTTGATAATGATGATGATTCTTGGAAATTTTATTATTATTATTATTTTTATATATATAAGACCAAAACAAAGAAAATTATCATAATAACATATTCAGTATAATTTAATTAACAAAAATAAAAGATTATTTATTAGAGATCTTCGACTCAACTAATTTGAAGTGATCCTCTAACCAACTAAAATTTAATTACTTCTCATTTCATTTGTCATGATACTTTTCTTTTTAGTCTATTTATTTTCTACATATTTTTATATTTAGTATATTGTCTTATTTTTCATTTTAGTCTGATTGAAAAAAAAAATATTTACTTCTTCTTCTTCTTCTTTTTATTTAGTAGTTTTAATTTTAATTTTTCACATGGTATATTTATGGGGAAAAAATTTAAAATATCCTCAAATTATTAAAAATGGTATAAAACTACTTTTCATTCACATATTGGCTCCAAAATATCCTTCTCATTCATCTATTGGCTTCAAAATACCCTTGTTATCCACCTTTAATTTCAAAATTGACCACTTATTTTAAGCCATTTTCCGTTTAAAATATAAGATTAAACAATATTTTGATAATTTTTTAATTTCAGTTTTGTTTGTTTACTTTTCTTTTTAGTTCATTTAAAAGGGGATTTCTCTAATTTTAACTATAAGATGAATGGGAATTGATCTGACAACGGCTGGGCAAAATCCATCTCTTTCCATCTCTATGTTCGCTAAACTTGCTTCCTTTCTTGCTTTCATGAAGCCGACCTTAACAGACATCTCATGCATTTTTTGTTTAAACTTTGTATAAAATAAAAATCAGATAAATAAATTGAAACCGATCAAATATTTATTTCAAGGAAAATGCAAGTGGGAGTTGAAGTGTATTGGGGGGTAGAAGGGACCCACAAAAATCCATGAAGAGATACAGGTGATGTAAGCAATGGTGAAATTTAATTATGTGTGCTTACCATATCTTCGAGACATGGCAATTTCTTTCAAGATTTGTTTCCCCATGTGTGCTCCTCCATCTCTATATGTTTTTCTAAGCCATTCTCATTCATGCATCTTACCTTTTTGAAATTGAGGCGGACTCATAATTTTAAATTTTAACGTATTACTTTGATACTAAAAACTAGAAGTATGGTTTAATAGATAATGAATAAATTTTTTTTTTATATTGTAAGTGAAGTTTCTTAATATAAATGATCAAAATCCAAAAGAAATTTCAAATTTGGATTTCTTATTACTTCATGAGCAATGGTTATTCTTGGGTGAAACTCTGCTCCTATATTAAATAGCTCGCAGCTTACACAGGAGAAGTAACTGGACTAGGCAAGTTTGATACGACGAGCTCGATCAAGAAGACAAATTCATTGACAAGAAATTTTGAACTTAAGACCTCTAACATGGAAGTTGAAACCCAAATGCCACCCCAAAGGATGATTCATGAGCAATTTTGAATGTTTCATATAATTCAAAGGCAAATTTGACTCAATAAAATAATGTTTATACGTTAAAAAGCTTATTCTTAATTAATAAAAGCGTCGATATTTAGAGGTTTAGATCAATCGTTTGTTTGAATTTATAATTTTTATTTTTAGATGTTCAGATCAATCGTTTCAATCGTTTGTCTGATTCATTATTTTTAAATATAATATTATATTTGAGTTCATGCTTTAATAGTATAATAAGTTTAATATTTTTAAAAAAATTAAAAGTTAAAGCCATTATAATTAAATTTTGAATTTACCTTTTATTAGTTTGTTAACAAATAATAAATATGATCTATTTTACAATATTTAGGGATAAATTTAAATCTTTCCCTATATATAACAAACAAAAAAGACAAATAAAATAAATAAATATTATCATTGTGATGTCTATTTTTTCGAAAGAAGTCAGTATTAAATTTATTGTAGAGGCACATGTCTGGCAGATCATGGAATCTTCCAACAATTTGACCAAACACAGAAAAAATTACTCTTTAAGTTTTTTGTTTTCCGATATAATACATAGATAAATATTTTAATTTGATCTTAAATAATTGAATATAAAAAAATCGGTTAGAAAATATGGCTAGAATAACATTTTACTTATATTATATTACCTTTTTGAATATTTTTATCATTTTAACTTTAATATCTTTTAACTAATAAATGGAAAAAAAATAATTTATTTTGAAATTGAAAAAATATTATAGATTTTTTTTCATTTTCTGACCAAATTTTCTGATCATTTAACATTACCCATGAAATATTTCAACTTCAAAAGATGTCTATTTAAACATCTCAGTCGTTTTTGTTGTATTTATCAAACATTTTAATTTATATAATGATTATCTAGACATTTCTAAAATTTATATATCTCGTTTATATTAGATATCTACGAGACATAATGCAAACAAATTGAAATGTCTAATACATATTTTAAAATTAATGTTACTATTGCCGTGGCATGGACAATGAGAAATAATGTCCTCGATGAGACGCAATTGTTATTATCGTTATATTTTCAATGCAGTCTTTATTTTTCTCCAGAAACAACAAATATATATATATATATATATATATATATATATATATATATATATATATATATATATATATATATATTACTTCCTAGAAATGAGAAAGCTAATGTTGTTAGGTTAAACTAATACATAACTAATTTTTAAAATTTAGTAAGATATTCTATTTAGACACTTGAATTAAGTCAATATATTTCAAAAGAACACTACAACTATTGTTTCAACGGAACACTTTTGATTCAAAATTTGAATAAGTAAATATAAATAAATTATGTGTTCTCGTAAATGTCGGTGTGTTATAAGATAATCAAATCAACCACACACACAATATATATATATATATATATTAATTAATTATACACATTCTAGCATCATAAAATCTTAGACATTTTCTACCTGAGATCGATCGATATAATTAAATAAGACCCTGCAAAAATTATATTAAATAAGAAGAATTATATTACTAATTTAACTGATAATAGACTTATTATTGTATCGAACAAATTATATGTCACATAAATTAAAATATGGTAAATTATGTAATTGACTATGTAAGTTCACAAAGGCATGGGATAGACAACCCAAAGACACATATAACTACTTTACATTATGATAAAAATTATCCAATCTTTCACAAAGCCAAAAGAGGGAAAAAAGAAAAGAAAAGAAAAAGAAGATCATAACTAGCTTGATACAGTGTTCTTTTATTTGATTTTGTGAGTTGGAGGGAAAATGAGAAGGGATGGATTTGTAATTGATGAATTCGTAATTTGAAATTTATATACTGTTATAGTAATTTTAATTCGATGTAATGAAAATTGCATTTATAGTTGTAATTTTTAACTGCTTATAATTTTTGTCATATATATGTATAAGTTTGTGTAAAGAAGTTATTAGATTCACAAAGACTCTCGTATTACAGTGAGATCCTCCATGTGACCGTGTCAATCATCACCGATATATCAGTGTGGTTGGAGGGAGAGTGAGTAAGGAATCGACCCATAATTAAAGGTAATTTTAGAATTTTAAGTATAGAAATTCTTAAAGCTACTTCAATTTTAATATATTACATATATAATATCTGAGTAAAAATTATTAAACTGATCACGTGAATCCACATATTACATTACAGATCGATCCCTGTCCCATCATGATCATCACAAACGAGTGTGGTACAATTATAATTAGAAACCTTCCATTCTTAATAATGAACCTAGAATTTGAATCCCTCACACCTTAAAACAAAAAAAAACTGTTATTAGGTAGTGTTTTACCATATCTACTCAATGAAATAAGGAGAGTATTAATCTATAGACCTAAGTTTATACAAAGTCATCTACAACTATCATTTTTTTTTAAAATTTCACTTATACTGAATACATTATTATTGTTATTCAATGTGATTTCGAATTAGTTGAACCAATAAATTTAGAATATCATATGATTAAAGAAAATAGAAGAGGGGGGTGGAGGGGGGGGGGGCTTGGACCAATAATATAATCCTACCCAATGGCGTAGCCACATAGTGTTAATGGACACCCTTCGTCGAAAAAAAATACCATATATATAAGTAAAATAATATATGAAATGATTAAATAACATATTTTGGACACTCTTAATTCATAACAAATTGCTATTTCTGAACACCCTTTATTAAATTCCTGACTCCGCCACTGATCCTACTATCTTTATTATCTTTATTGGACAAGGAAGAGTATTATCAGTTTTTGGTAACAGTTTTGATTTGGAACAGATTGTGTCTACCTATTGAGGAACCATGCATGTTTTTATCATCCTATTTTTCATCATCATTTTGACCCTACCAATGTTTTTAAGGATATTCCCATCTAAAATGGATCCACAATATCAGATTTACTGTCTTTTTGTCCATATATTAATATTGTCTTGTAACAATATTTGACTACAAATTAAGTTTATAAAAGTAAAATAAAGAAATCACAACTTATGATTTCTATGACATTTTTGTTAATAATTGGATCGTACCGTATCATATCATATCTTATTGTCTGTAAGGTATTATACTGTTTATATGAAGTATAATATTAGGATGAATTATATTATGTTTGCTATGAAACATAATTGATATAAGAAAATATAGGGTATAAGATAGAATTAATTATTTTTTTTAAAAAAAAGTTAGCTACATTGTTGATGCATGGTCAACACCATCCAAACAAGCTATAATAAGGGGTGGAGTTGGATATCGACCTATAAATTTGACCGAATTTAGTAACTTTAATTTAACTTTTATAATTATATTTAAGAAAATTATTAAATTCGGACAGAATTCAGTTATAAAAGTTGACGTCATTAACATAGAATTTAAAACTCATAATGGAGTTCAAATCTTGACTTTGTCTTTACAATTAAAGATAAAATGATAAAATAAAGTTGGAAAAATGATATTTCTAAAACGAATTCATAAAAAAAGAGTATCACATAAAATGAAACACATTTGATCAATTATAATAACTTTTAAGTCGATTGACACTTTAATTAAACTAATTTATGACATTATAATTATAGCTGAAGTTTGATATTCTTGTAACTAGACCACATTTAATCAATCTTAGTAACTTTTAAGTCGATTGCCGTACACTTTAATTAAATTAATTTATGACATTTTAATTATAGTTGAAGTTTGATATTCCTGTTACTAATCCACATGTTTATTAATAAAATATACAAGTATTTGCATCTTTTTAATCATTTTTTTTCGATTAAAATGTTTACATCTTTTTTGAAAAAATATAACTAATCATCTCATGGATTTATCATTTATTTATTGTCTTTTTAACTTGGTCCCCAATTATATTCTGGCAGAATATGTTCCTTCAATTTTCAGTTTTCTTTTTCTAATTGGTCCCATTCTTAGAATCCCAAAATATATATATAAATTGGGTCCCCCAAAGTCAAACGTATGGACCATTATATTGGACCTCCTTTTTCACTTTACCTATTAGGAGTTGAAATTATATTTTCTAGTAATTATAATTATATTACCTAAAACTTGTTATTAGCATTCAACCATTCACTATTACTTATTTCCTTCGTTTCAAATGATCTGTGTTATTTCCTCCGTTTCAAATAATCTGTCGTATTTTCTTTACACGCTTTTAATGTGTTTGTAATAGATAGATTGTGTTTTTTTACACGTACGTCTCTTGATGTGTTTGACTATTTCACCTTCATTAATATATTCACACTCTTCATTAAATATTTAATCTATTGATGTGTTTGTAATTTAAAACAATGACAATTTAGGACTGAAATGGAGAAAAAACTAATCAATTTTATCCTAAACTCATAAAATGATAAATAATTTTAGAGAATTATTTTTAAAAATAATGACAAATTATTTAGCCGGAGGAAGTATTATTCTAACCATGGAAAATCCTCAACATTGCCTCTAATAAGTTTTCGTCCTATCTCAGTTTAAATATAATTGATCATACTTTCGAACTAGTTACTTATCATCTCCTCTGTATTCTATAAGCTATTGTCTCACCAATTAACTGATATGAACCCCTCCTCGAATTAATTTATTGATTAGGTTTGTATATAATATCATTTTATTGTAAGAATATTAAAAGAAAATTAAAGCCAATTATAGTAAGTCATCCCTTCGAATAAAGTCAGCTCGTATTTTAATCTGAAAATCTTCAATGTGAGAATCCATTTAAGCAATTAATTTTGAGGACTAATCAAAAGCCTTAAGCAAAATTGGATTTTATTCTCCTAATTAATTAAATAATAATATTATAATATTTGACTTATGTATGATATATATATATATATAAGGGGTTCATAATGTCAATTAATTAGTTGATATTATTGATATTCTTAATCTCTTATAAAAAAATTTAATCAACATGTCTCATAATATAAGGTTGGTCATCAATATATAGAAGGACGTGATAAACTCACACTCTTTTTATTAAAAAAATAATAATTATTTATGATTAAATAATTAACGTGTCTATAGGTAACAATTTTTTTAACCTTTACATACATATTATTTTTTTCATACTTCATTTATAAGACGATTATACTGAATATGTTATTATTATTATTATCGTATTTTCTCATAAATTAATTAGTTCACGAGTAGACAATCCAACTATGCAATTATTTCTGTCTAGTAAACCAAAAAAAAAATAAAAATATAGAAAACTTGTCGACCAGAAGCCATGCTTGAATAATAAATAAAGATATTCTTTATTTGTTAATTAAAAAAGAAAGAAAATAAAAACAAAAGATAGAATTAAATAGTAGTAGTAATGAGCTGGTGGAATTAATTGCTATATGATTAAACTAATTTGGTTCATTGAACCCTCCACTATAACCATTACTTTTAATTAATATAAAGTGATGGGCTTGTACTTTGAGATCTTATTTTCTGATCATGCACCATTAAAATACTACTCTCCGTTTCAAAAAAATTGGCCTAATTTAATTTGGAACGGAGTTGAAAAAAAGAAAGAAGACTTTTTAATCTTGTGGTTTTAAATTAAAGTTATGTCAAATGTACCAAAATGTCCTTTAATCTTGTGGTTTTAAACATGCCACGTGAAAAGTTAAATTAAAGTGTTGCAAAAAAAGGAAAGGGGTCATTCTTTTTGAAACAAATTAAAAAGAAAATATGGACATTCTTTTTTAAACGAAAGGAGTAATATATATATATATATATATATATATATATATATAACAACTATCTTGTTTACGATCAACTAAGGATATGAGTCGACATCCAAGTACTATTGTCTTTGTTAAGAAAAATATATTTTTTACAAAGAAAGTCTCAAATTCAGAATCATCAGTTGGGCTAATTTCTTGAGAAACAAACTCATCGGCACGTATGTTCAGAACTATAGACCAACAACTCTAAGAGTCATACTCATCCATAAACCGATTACTAGTACAAATAACACTAAAAAATGCAACTAATCTTATTGAAAGAAGCAACCCCCAAAGATTTGGAATAAAAAATAGTTAGTGATGACCATTGAATAAGTTTCTTTCAGCTTAAATTACATTTAAAACATGAAATGTATAATATGTATACGTTCGATCCATCATATAGGGTTAAATTTATCAAATTGAATATATACCTACACAAACATATATAAAGAAAGAAAAATACCATGTTAAAACATAAAAGAACTAACTTTTGACAAATATTAACATTTTTACGGAAGAAAAACATAATTTTAGTAAAATCAAGTTACATTTCGTAGCTAATCACGCTTACAATACATTATCAAATAAAATTATCAAATTTATCTGTCATTAATTCATATTATTTTAGCAACAAAACCAAATAGAAATCATGATATTAATTAGTGTGTGTTGGGCTGAAACAAACTATAAATTATAGGAGTAATTAATTTTTGTTTGGCTGAATATTTAATTTATTTGTTGATGGGAAGTAGCAACTAGTAACGTAGTTGTTAACTTGTTATAAAAATTTAATAAATTATGTATTTGTTAATTAAGGTACATTGCACAAAGCACAAGTGATAATAAACTAGTACAACTTGCTTAAGAGGATCTCTTTTGAGATAATACAAATCTTAATCAAGCAAAATGCCAATTAATTTATTTTCTTGAGGTGTTAATCAACTAAATCCAGTTGTTAAGACAGAGATTAATATGATTCCTCTTACATAATGGACAAAACGTGTGGGCTAATTAACTAATTAGCAATGGTGAGCTACAAATTACGATTCAAATATATCAAGGGAAAAATTCCAAATTCGCCCTTCAACTTTGTAAAATTATCCCTTGATTAATAGTTGAGATCATATAACATACTGCGATCTAAATTAATAAAAATTGTCAAAATATGTCCTTATCCTCTAAGAACATAAATTTTCAACATATTATTAAAACAGAAGTAGTGACCCCTTATTCTTCAAGCCTTGAAGTTATCTGTGTTGACGAGAGGTAGCTAGTATCACGTAAAACTAGTTAAGGTGCATTCAAACTGGCTTTAGTTAATATCGCCAAAAAAATTGAATCAAGGTAGTATAAAGCATATTAATGGGCTTTTGCAATCTATTGGGCCTTAGAAACTTCATTATATGGGCTTGGATAAGAATCTGGCTACTGGGCTTGGGATAATTGGGCTTGTGTAAGGTAAGTTCCATAACGAGCCGAACTAACAAAACTCGTGAACAATTGAACAACACATGCAAGTTTTTGCCAATCGGACAAAACTTGTGAACCATCTAAACTAAAGTTATACTAATTTTTCATGACTCGTAAACAAGGCGAGTTTTGCTCATTTGACACACCTATACATACCGAAGTTGCACCCCCCCCGCCACGCCCGTCATAACTTGTGAAGTAGAGAGGTTATTCTCTATAACGGTAAATGCAAATCACTTTATATATGTATTAGCCCCCCCGCCCCCCAAAAAAAATTTAGGTATCATCAATTCTCTATAATACTAAATGCATCTAATTTCATACTACTAGCCAAACAAAAAAAAGAAAAACTAGGTATGATTCTCATTGCTACTATAAATTGTGTGATATTATTAATTTACACAACACAACAAAAAAATAAAATAGAATACTTTAGTCCACTACCCAATTTTTCCAAATTTATACACCCCCACTCCAACAACTTCATATATTAGGATGATAAAACTCAAAGGAAACTTTTTTTGAACAATCAAGATGATGAGGTTTAGGGACAGTTCTTTGATCTTTTCCTTAGATTTAAGAGGATATACTATAGTTTTCATGAGGTAGAATAAGTCGTTCGTATCTGATACGTGAAACACATATTGTGAAAGTACATATTGAATCTATAATTTTTTTTATAAATCTCTCAAAATGTTAAGTTTTAAGATACATTTTATATATACTGAAAATTCATCACATATTGGATAATATAGGTCTCACGTATAATTTTTTTAAAAATACTAAAAAAAATCTATGAACAAATGTTTTATAACAAGAAAACTAAAATATATTCCATTTGGAAATTAAAACAGAAAAAGAATAAAGTAGAGTAGGGATAAATAAAAAGGACCTTTACAATAGAGTGACTGACGGCGGTTCTCCGGCACCGGCCATGGCCATAATTCCGGCGGTATCCATCGGAAAAACTTGTAAAAAGTTCTCCATTTTTTCAAGCTCTTTACCAAAAACCTTACTTGTATATCATATTGATGTTCAGTATTCAACGTCTGACTAAATTTAAATTTACATTGCAGAATTTGAAATAACGCTTCAAACAAAATTTATAATCCGAAACATGTGATTAAAAATAAAAAAAATCTTAATCATTCCACTACAATATATGTCGATTAGTATCATATTATTCAAAAGAAAGTTAAAAGAATGAGAAATAATTATTATTTTTTTAGGTAAAACAAATTTGAGGGAAAAAAAGTAAGATATTTAGAGTACTATGAGAGTGATAGGGGCACACAAGCTATTAGGTACTATAAAGACACGTGTGGATTGTTTAAATAATAATAAATAAAGAATTTAAATTTTGTGTACATAAAATTTATTCTCATAGAGTATTTACATTAACTGAATCATATTAACGCGATATTTTATATTAGTTCACTAAAATTTTCGCTATACATAGAATTTGAGGAGAGAAATAAATATAAGAATACATTATACGTAATTTTATCTTGTATTTCTGTAAGAAATTGTTTTGAAGCTTGATATATTAAAATTCGATAATATTTTTTAAAATACAGCTAGAAAAAGAGTAAGAATTTATTTTGACTCACGTGGTGGAAATAACTGCCTGGGTTATTATTATTTTTTTCTTTTCAGTCAGATATAATCTTAAATAAGTAGGACCATTTATTTTGTACTTTGTACCTATTGATTTAAAATAGTCCACGATTGAGGAGGGGTATTTATTACTAATTCTTAAGTTTGCCAAAATTTAGGTGATCGCTAAGATATTTTTAATTCACGTTTAGTTGTCACTTATATTTAATATAGATATGTTTTTTATAAAATGGCTAAAAGCCTCTTCAATTTATAATCAAATTCTCAATTAGATATTCATACTTCCTTTGAACATTTTTTTTTACTTATCTCACCCTTATTTGCTGATCATTTTCTCAAAAATAAATTACGTATTTAAGTAATTTTGATATATTAAAAAAGAATTTGAGAAAATTACGTAACTAAACAAAGATATATACTAGTTAATTGACTAATATAACTACAATTTACATTAATTACCATTCGAAAATCGCAAAGAATAATAAGTAGACATCAACTAAAACAATATTTGATTAGAAAAAATAACCATTATTTTATCTTGTTGCTAAGGCAAGTTTCCTTGATGATTTATCGGAATTTATTAGAGAAGAAAACACACTTTTCATTTTGGGATTTTTAGGTTCCTAAGACTCTACAAAACGTCAATTCACGCTTAAAAATTGTACATATCAAAATTATATATCTGAACCCATAATCTTAAAAATGAAACGAAACTCATAGATCTTGTATTCGTGACACATCATGTCACTAGCAATATTTTGATACAATTCATTACAATTTAGTTTTTAAAACATCAGCAGACACTTGTACAAGATGAGCAAAATCATTATTTTTTTGACTTAATTGAGATTGACCACATGAATCTTCACAAGTAAGAGCTCTATCTCCAGATTGCAAAATTGAACCAATTGCTTGTGTAAATTGATCAGATCTTAATTGTGTAATTGAATTTGGAATATAAGTATTGATACACAAATTGTATTGTTGGATACAAATTTGTTGACATTTATTTGGAGCCAATTTTTGGACTTGACCTAAATTTTCTTTGGCATTATATAAACATTGATTGAGAATTGTATTTGCTAAACCTTTAAAATCATCAGAAGAACCTTTTGGATCTTTTCTAAGAGAATTTGCACATAAATTTGGATCAAGATTTTTTTTGCAAATATCATCTATTTGATCTCATTGGAATTTTTCATATAACAAAATATGAGAAGGAGAAGGAAAAAAAGACCTTTGTTTTCCATTTTTTTTTTTGGGTATTTTGAGTAGATCTTTGTTTTTTTTATATATAATAAAAAAAAATGTTGAATGGTAAACAAAATTTATAGTAAGTCCACAATAGTCAACCAAATGTAAATGCTTAGAATCCATACTTAAATACTTGTAACTTTTTTTTTAAAAGGTAAAATGAATTTTGTGCTTCATTCGATTCTAAAAGTTAGGATTATCTAAATCTTTTAATCTGAATCTAAGTTAGAAGTTAAATTTAGACATAAGGTTTGACTTTTATTTTCGAACTTAGGCTTTAATAGAGTTCAACTTCAAATTTAAAAGGTAGAATTTTCCGTGCCTGAAGTCGAATTTCAATGAAGCATTTATATACTTCAAAAAATTATAAACTTTGGTTATTCTTTAAATAACGATCCTAAAAACGACTATTTATGCACTGAGAAACAATGTAGAATTAAGCCCATGTATTTCAAGCCCAAGCCCAAAACAATGTAAATGTAGCCCATGTATATTTCAAGCTCAATTCCAAAACAATCACAGGAGTAGTTTTGTGGAAGCCCGAAGTCAAGTGCGTTCAAAAGTGTTTTCTTCGTTTTTAAGTTTTGTATCAAATCATATTATACCATACAAATTAAAACAATGGAATAATATCTTCTTCTTTTCATATGTACATTGTTAGTCCAACAAACTTAAAGATTGTTATCTTCATTACTATATTTTCTGTTCTTATTATTTTGGATATACGTTACTAAATTCGAGGGTTTATTCAAATACAATCTTTCTCTACCTTCACAAGGTACGAGTAAAAGGCTTCGTACACACCACTATCTTCAGACTTCGTTTATAAAATTTGATTGATATGTCGTTGTTGTACAAAACATTAGCTTAAGATACTTAAAAAATGAATACAATTTTTTGTTTAATATTTTTCTTTGTGGAACAAAGATTCATGAACAAAGTACTTAATACTACTTGTTTGATGATTGAAAGTCTAATCAAGCTACAAAAAGAGAGACATTATATATTATTAACAAGAAAACTCTCCTTGTGGGCTGTTTCCTAAAGAACATATAAATTATGTAGACAAAGGAATTGAAAAAAATATATATATCTTGTACATTCATGTAAACATATTATAACAATATTCTTTAAGTTTCTAGTACAATGAATCTACTATCATTTTTAGTTGATTTTTTTTGTTGAACATTCATATAAAAGATCTTTAATTTTTCCTTTTTGAGGAAAAAAAGGATACCGTTTGAACTTTTATGTACAATGAATCTACCATGCCACCATTCTCCTCATGGTTCACATTATTTTCCATTCACACCATTCTTCTTTTTTTACAATTTGTTATTTGGATTTATCGACTCGATTAATTTTTATCAACAGTAAATGGATATGTAATTATATATTATTTCATAATGTATTATGTTATATTATATTATTTATATTGTTTGATAAATATGATACTAGGGTAGATTGTATGGCTTTTTGTAGTTTCATAATTAATGTCACACATCAACCATTAATACGAAGAAGATGTCCCTATCTTTCCACCGAAATATTTAATTGAAAAATGTTTAATGGTTATTTTCAAGATATTTTAATGGAATTGGTGAGAAAAAAATAGTAATATTTTCATATGAAAAAATTAGGAAATTTGCCACTATTTTCAGTGAAGGATATGTTTTCTCGTGCATTTTCCAAGTGAGATGGTTCAGTGGGATATGATTGAAAAAATCATGTTCTATAGCATAATTTTTGTATTGATTTCTGACGGGAAAAGCCTTGCTTCTAGTAGTGCTAGTAGTCATAATTCGATTGGTTACTTGAATTTTTAACTTGTAAGTGAAGATTTAATTTTCAACATTTTAATCTCTTTTTTTTTTCATTTTTCTTTTTCCTATAACAATTGTTTTTTCTTTAAAAAGAAAGGAGAATAAACTTACAATATTACAAAGAAAAATAAAATGCATGCATGATAGATATAATAAAAAAAAAGAGAATATAGAATCAAGGATAAAATCCAATCATTAAATAATAAGTACAAATAAAATGAGTTAAAAAATATGTAAAAATACAATCACATCAATTGATCGGTATATAAAAGAATATTTTTCATCACTTCATAACAACATATTTAACGATATAATACAGTAAATGTACATTTAAAATAACAAAAAGATCACTCAAAATAATTAATCTACACAAATCGTAATGAATAATAACTCAAAAAGCTTGATTTCAAATAATTAATTACCTTTCGTGTGTTGAACCTAGTTCTTGTGACATGTGTATACCTTACAACCACACGTGCTTAAATTTTACTTACTTACCCCCACCAATAAAATCTATATATAGGGCCACTTTCTTAATTGCATATACCCTAATTGTCAATATTACAAATATTACAATTAAATGTAGCATAAAGAAGAAAATTAATTGCATATTAAAGAAAAAAATAAAGAATGTAGGTCCTATATGTGCCCAAATAAAAGGAAAATAACAAATAATGTAGTACTGTAAATTTATATTGATCTTTATTGAAAAAACAAATAAATCAACATCTACTTTTATCAATGGTGTCTGTCTTTTTCAATCATATTGTATGTCAAAACTACAAAAAATAAAATGCATTTTGTTGTGAGATATCGACAATTTTTTTACTAAATGAATTTTTGTGGTACGAATTTAATAAGTTTATTTTATTTTTGTTTATTTGATTCAAAGACAATCATTGTCATTTAGTTAATAGCAAGTATTAGTTAATTAAGAATATGTATAGTTATCAAAATATAATTTGATTCGATAAATATTATTATAAAATAAAAGAAGTAATTAATAAAAATTATTAAATTCAAGTAAATAATGTAATTTTTCTAACTCAAAAGTCAAATCCAAACTTTATGGGTGCATGCATTTAGGTAACAAAACAATTAAGAGCATACTTTTCTGTCTAGTTAGTAGTTCTGCTGTCTTTAGTACTATTAATTAGACTTTTACGTTTTTTTTGCACTAATAATTTGAAAGACATTTAATTAAATTAATTTTAAGGTAATTATAAAGAATAATCACGATAAATGATAACCAATAACTCGATAAAATATAATTAACTTCTACTTATCACATATAAAATTATCAAATATCGTTTTTAGTGTAAGTTTGGTTACTTCGCCAAAAGGTATATCATTTCTCTGTTCTTAATCGAATGTTTGTTGTTCAAATCATTAAAGCTAGTGCTCTAAGATTCCGAAAGGAAACTCTTATACGCATAAAATTCAAATATGTATATATACCATATAGGCATACAAAGGGTCAAACATATATGATGATGAAATCATTAAAATATCTTTATTTTTAATCAAAAATTTTAAATTTGAATTTTAGAATGATTTTTTATTAGAAAGGCCGCAAATTCAAATTTAATTAGATATCAGTAAGCTAACAAAGAGTATAACTCTTGTTTCACATATACATATATACCTACTAGCTAGACCTTCAAGGATATACTGTGAGAGTGGAATTATCAAAATTTGAGATCTGTTCACTTTTGATTAATGATGTTAAATTTAAATTTTCAAAATGAATTTCTTTTATTAGGAGCGCCGGCTTGCCACCCAACAAATGAAATTTGTAATATGAAATTTCAAATTTAATTAGATTCCCAATATAAATACTCCTCACATTTCACAGGAAAAAGAAGAAGAAGAGCTTAGCGTCACGTCCCGCCAATTCTCAATAAGATTTTGCATCTGGATAGGAGTAGAAAAATCTAGAGTTTTAAAGAGGTTTACAGAAAACTCTAGAAGCCCCTAGATATTTCAAGAATGTTTTAGAATTTCTTATAAAGTGTAGATAATTCTAGAAAGTGACCAAAGTGTAAAATATTTAGAAACTTGTAAAGTAATTATAAATTACACTTTAGCTCCTAGGTGTTAGTATAAATAGAGGTGCAACTCATTTGTAAAATCATTCATCCAAGTTGTAAGCAATATTTCAAGTAATATAAAATTCTTCTTCCAAATTAGTGAGTAAGTTTTTAAGTCCGTGACAACAACCTTATTTAGAGGATCATAAGTGATAGTAGAATAACTGAAATCTCTTATCTTCGATTAGAAATTTTAAATTTAAATTTTATTTACGAGCATCATCCACAAATAATTTCTACATATAAATATAAATTTTAATCATATCCTAATAAAAACGTCAAAACATCGAATACGGAAAAGAAAAAGCCCTTCAAAGACGTTATGCTTCTTTTTGTCACAGCCAAAATAAAGGGAGGAAAACTTGTCTATCACCACAGAAAATTCTCCTTTCTTTAGGAAGACATCAAAGTTAAAAGAGTTTCTCATCGACCAGAAAATATGAAATTAACTATAAGTTTCTTTTTCAATTTTCTACTTAATATTTAAATAATCTCAATTAAATTTAGATCGCGCACTATAGAATCTTTTGAAGATAACTCTAACAAGATTTTTTTATATTTAAAACTCGATCCAATAACCTCTATTTAAGGAAGCAACAGTCTATCACCACACAACATGTTGGTGCTATTTTCTTAATGGTGCAATGTATTTAAAAGGTTATTATAGACACTACTTGGTGTGTACTCTCTCTATATGTTAATGATGAATTTAGTGACCCCTTTTCCCACTCAATATTTGAAAGACAAACAAAAAATATCTTCGTTTATTACAAATTAAATTATATTATGTTAAAAGAAATATTATGATATCGTTATATTATGATAAAAATAACTTTTAATAATTATAAACATACATATTAATTACTATCAACCATATTAATAGTAATGAAATTAAACATTTGTGTTTAGTAAAGTATACTCCCTTTATTAGTTAGTATAGAAATTAGTAATTAATTAATATTTAATTATTTTAATCATAAATTTCTCAATAATTAATAAGGATAAAAATAAAAAAACTATGTTCAATTCATGTCTAATCTACTTTTTTTTAAAGCTGTGAAACACCTCAAAAATTCAATCAATATGAAATAGGAGTAATTCAGCGTTAAATTAATAAAATTATTACTTATAATTTACCCTGGTTTTGCTAAACCATATGGAAAAGCTAGCCAGTTGAATAAAATATAATTTGACCATCTATAGATATTTAGAAAATTTATGCATAATTAAAGACAATACCAGTGGCGGCAAATGGTTACAACTAATTAATATATTACTATAAATTCGATTAATTTTACCTTAATTAAACGTTAAAACTGTGGATATAATTACCCAAAAGTTAACGCTTATCAAACAAACATTCAAATGTTAATCAAATTCTTTTTGTGTGATCTAGTAATTAATTAAGTGAATAACAATTATATATTTTAGATTCAAATCTTAGTAAAAACATGATTATTAATGTCTTTTTCAACCTTCGCTGATAAAGGAGAGTATAACGTAACTGATAAAATTATTGTCATGTGACTAAAAGTTCAAATCGTAAAAATAGCTTTTTACCATCAAAAAGAACAATAACAAGACTGCATATATTTAACATTTGTGATTCTGCTCTTTACAAAATTAAAGATAACAAAAGCTTAATACATTCGACGAACATGTTTTTTTTTAGGGAAAATTACACGGTTAAGCAAAGTTATATTATTTAATTACTCATCATAGCTATAGTTTGCTATAATTACCACTCGCGACTAACATTATATATTAATTACGTGGGCTGACTTTGAGTTTGTATAATTAGTCATGTTTGTATATGTATAATTCACCAAGATATACAAATACATATGTATAATATACAATTTTTTAACCTATATACATATACAATTCACCTCTCTCCCACTCTCTGCCCTTTCTCGCTCGCCTCTCTCCTCCCTCTCTCAATCTCGCTCGCCTCTCTCCTCCCTCTCCCAATCTCGCTTGCCATTTATACAAATTTATATGTATAATATACAGTTATATACAATTATATACATATACAATTCACCTCTCTCCACTCTCTGCCCTCTCTCTCTCGCCTCTCTCCATCTCGCTAGCCTCTCTCCTCTCTCTCCCAGTCTCGCTCGCCTCTCTCCTCCCTCTCTCAATCTCTCTTGCCATATATACAAATATATGTGTATAATATACAATTATCTAACCAATATACATATACAATTCACCTTTCTCCCACTCTTTTCCCCCTCTCTCTCGCCTCTCTCCTCTCTCTCCCAGTCTCTCTCGCCTCTCTCCTTCATATAACATGTAGCTACAAGTTATAATTATCAAACTATAGCTATGGAGAGTAATTAATTATTTTTAAGTGGCTATATGTGAAAGTTTCCCTTTTTTTTAAGTAAGTTCTAATTCCATATATTCTCTAATGAAATTAATTCAAACAAAGTTTCCTTATAACTACTCTATTCAATGCACCATGAAAATTCCAAGGTAACTAAAATTCTCCATTTGTTTTTTCCTATTAGAACTCACACCTTCTTTTGCAATATATATATATATATATATATATATATATATTTGTCGATGTAAACAAGAATTCAAACTTTAATGTATGTTAACTTCAAAATGTAAACAAGAACTCAAAATTTAATGTATGTAAACTTCAAATTGTGGATTTGAGGTATGAACTATAAAAACATACACAAAAACAAATTTAAGAATTAAGATTTATGATATCAATTGAAGATTCTTCAACATTGAACTTATAACATTTTTAAAGTTTAGTTAGAATCTTTTATATTTGCATCGATAATATTAAATTCAAATAAACCCCAAAATAATCGTACTTTACTTCCATCCCTACACAAACAAGTTTACAAACCAAAAAAACTAAACTATTAACTTATAACTTATAACTTTTTCATATATCAGAATTACACCAATTGAAACATTCCATAAAAAGAAATTATATTTCTAAATTCTAATAACAAGCATTCTAACAAAACGTCCATCAGAAATTCACGTGATATATAAAAACAAAAAAAAAACAAAAAAAAAATCTCATATATCTGTCAAATATGACTTTATATCAGAAATTTCATATATTTCTGTCAGAATTACACCAATTGGTACATTCCATATTTCTAACAAACATTCTGACAAAAAAACGTCCATCAGAAATTCACATTTTTATCATTACTACATAAAAACAAAACAAAAAATCGAAATTATATTAATTCGTTCTATTAGCATTCACAGTTTTACAACGAAGTAATAGGCATATTATAATTAGGTAATTGAGAAGGAGTAAAAGCTAAAAAAACAAGTAAAATTAAAAGCAAAACTGGAACGCACAGTAGCATTAGCGGCGGTGGTGGTAACGGCGGCAGAATTAACGGCAACACCAAAAGCGTTATCGTTAAAATCACCATGACGAAAATAACCCTAGATGAACTCAAATTCTTCAACATCATCATATTTGTTGAAATTGATTTATCATCAAATGGATCAATTTTGCACATCATCATCTTCATTCATTTGAAATATGTATATATATATAATGTAAGTAATTTAATAAAATGTTTGATTTATATAGAAAAACAAAAAGTATGTGTAGGGGTATTAAGGGAATGAATAGGTATAATAAGGAAGATGAAAGGGGAAAAAAAAAGTGAGGAGAATATGTAGGAAGATTTTGGGGTGTGTGGGGTGTGGGGCATGGGTGGGGTCTAGGTGGTAGGGAATTACGAGTCAGACACGAATTTAGAATTTAAATTTTTAATATTTAATACAATAATTATAATAATATATATTTTTTAATATAATTTCATAAATGAGGTTTAAATATAGACAAATTATAAGTCTCGATACATCACCAAAGGAAAATTTTATGGGTTCAATATTAATACTGAATTTATAATATATATTTTTTCTAAAATATACTTTAATATTTTTTTTCGTTTTAATTTATTTGATGTACTTTTAATTTGGTGATAGGTTTAGAAAATAAAGGAGGTTTTGATTAAAAGATATTTTAAAATGTATTAAAAATATCGTTGAATTTTCTAATCTTGAATATATCAAGTGTAAAATCGAAATCAAAAAGTTACTAAAACAAGAATGAACTATTTTTTTGAAAAGGATAAATAAAAAGTTAGGTTTAATAAATATAAATTAAGAATATTTTTCATAAAAAATACTAGATTCAGATGAATTCGACTACGAAAAAATATAACAATATTGGTATTTAAGAGTCATCGTCAAACCGACACGTCACCTGACCAACCACAAACGTAATGTCAAAATTTTGGGTTGGATTCATCGTACAGAAGGGTATATTAGTAAATTCAAAAGAACATGGATATGAATGTTACTGCCGTTTGTTTGAGATTTTTCCAAAAAATTAAATTGATAATAAAATCTTTCATGTCTTCTTCGCGTTATAATTTGACTAATTTAAAATTTGAAATTGAAATCTTTTAAATCATACTTTCTCTGTTTAAAAATGGATAATTTAATTTAATTTGGAATGGAGCTTAAGAAAAAAAAGAAGACTTTTTAATCTTGTGATTCTAAATTAAAGTTATATTAAATATATCAAAATACCGTTTAATCTTGTGGTCTTAAACATTCTACGTGGAAAGTTAAAATTAAAATGTTGTCCAAAAAAAAAAATTATTCTTTTTAAAATAAACTAAAAAGAAAATAGAAACAGTCTTTTCGAAACGGAGGAATATTTCTTTATGGTCGAAAGCTGAACTTCATGTAGGCCAAATTTTAGCATAGACACTTCAAATGCTAATAAAAAGAATTAAGTTTGCGAATAATAATACAAGAAGATTATCATATATTAAAAAAGCTTTACTCAATATTATAATTATCCTTCTCTTACTCAACAAAATAAATGGGGTTAACGATTGTGGAACAGTAGTGAAACTGTCTTATTTTTTAAATTTTGCTATAAAGAAAATTTTATTAAGAGCATTATTCTAAATGAGCACTTCAATGCACAACTTAAATTTTATCAGAGTTTTTTTACAATTTTCGAACACCAGATAAATGTTTTTTTTATAAAAAAAGAGAAGATCTTTAGTTGAAGTTTCTTGCAAAACTCAAAAAGAATACAATGTTTTCAATTTCTAATTAGAATGTTCCAGAATACGTTTGAATATATTTTAAGTGAAGTTATTATTCTTGAATTGATATAAAGTGGAAAGATTATCAGTATGATAAACATTCTTGAATTAATGGTCGATGATATTTTCTATAAATGGAACGAAATTATTTAAGACGTTTTTACTATTTTAGTGCATAATAATAAAAATTGTTTGAATGTGATTAGTCAATTTTTATCTTTTAAATTAAGTTTAAGTTTCACATTGTGCTAATTAAAAATGCATTGATACTAATTAATTACGTATTTCCTCCACCATTTAAATTGAGTTCCGTTTGGATTACAATTTACAAAAAAAGATATAATTAACAAAAATATTTTAAATTAATAATTATGTCAAATGTATTTTGTGGAAGTTTTTTTTTTTTTGTAGCATATTTGTTTATGAGGTAATATAATGAAGTTATTTACTCAAAAATATATTAACCAAGATCTTCACAAAAATTAAATAATGACATCTTTTAGGGCTTATGTAAATATTTAATTGTCATCTAATTAACTTCATTAGGTGATAGTGGCATATATCTACCATCTATCGCAAACTCGATTCTTTTTTTTTATTATTATATTATAATATAGTATGTATTATTTTAGAAAGATATTTTTTCTTGATTTTAATTATCTTTAATAAAGAAAGCAATTTTCTGAGATAAAAATGGTTAATTGAGTGACTATATGAAAAATATCTTACACCTGACAGACAATTTAAGGAAAAATATCTTCTTCAGTACGTATGTACATTTCCTTAATCCATTAATTAACGAGTAATTAATAGAATGTTGATGGTGATATAGTGATAACTTCAAAACAAAGACAGTTAAGCTAAATTATGATTGATGACTAAAACCAAGAACCTTTGTATCTGGTCATCTAATTTCTTATTAGTACCTCCAATTTAAAAAACTAATTAATTAATTAATTAATTACCATTGGCCTTTATTATTGGTGGTATTAATTAATTTATTTTCTTGAAGAAAAAAAATATTACCCTCTTGCTAATAAAGGACTTAAGTGAAATGATAAATGTTAGATGCCAGAATATTATTCCACATGCAAGTTGAGTAATTTTCTAAAAGGATTTTTTTTAATTATATTTAATTCTCCACTTGTTTAGATTAGAGAAAAATGGACTATCACATGTGTATCGATAGATAAGCAATCGATTTAGAATCACATGCTATATGATAGGTAGAATCAACTATTCATGTACTATCAGAAATAAACGTAAAAATATTAATAATCATGATTATTACATAAGTGTTTGTATGTAGTTGCTATAAATACTAAGCTATTTAAGTATTGTTTTTTCATTCATGTTCGATAAATTTAAGATTTGAGTGATAGCTCAATTGATTGACTGATTAAACTCTCATCTTGTTCGTGTGAGTTTGATTCTCCAACTTGTACTATAGCTTCCCCTATATAGCCCAATTATTTTTTAAAAAGTTTTTACAAGAATTTCTTATTCTAGGTAAAAAAAAAATTACATTTTCTAAATAAGGTAAATTCTTAAACTTTGATCTACACAAAATATATGTATATTTAATGTAAATATTCTAAATAACATAAATACTTAAACATATTATTTTAAAAAATCTCACGTTTTAACTCATTTTGGATATTTGCTTATTTAGATTTGGAATCTCCCATTTGTAGATTAATTGAATATGTACTTTTTCATATTTCAATTACGTACACAAATTGATGAAAAGTAAAAAAAAAAAAAAGTTGTTATTCTTTGGAACAACTAATTTAATCATATGGAGCACTTTATAAATTACAAGCAATAAAGTTGAATCATCAACAAACATAATAAACGATAGATACTTTGTATTATTACATGAATTTAGACAATTTATGTAACAACGTTATGAAGAAGCATTATGGAAATACTGACAATATCTTCATAATATATATGTTGATAAAAAGATTTATATTTTTTTAAAAAAAGAAAAAAAATCTTACTTTTTCTAGTAGTTAATTGAAAGCTTTGAGAGGAATTGTTTTAGTACTCTTTGTAACACTTTTAACGAAAGACGATAGGATGAGGGCAAATTAAAAAACATACGTGATATTCTAGATAAAAAGAATAATATTGTACCATGAGCTTTGTTTTGAAGCCCTACAATAGTTTGTGAATGAGAAAAATGGTCTCGCAACAATCTTCATGACCTTTTGCGCTAATTTTTAATATTTGTAATCAATATTCATCAATTTTATTATGATAATAGAGTTATACTCGTTTCATTTCTTGATTGATCTCGATATTTTAGACATAATACATGAACACCCTCATGCACAAAATCAATTTAGACATTATTGCACGTGCAATTGGTATTTTTGCACAAATTAATTTAGACAGTCCCACACGATTATATACACAAGTATAATATTGATTTTGTTCTTAATGTGGAAAAGGCATAGCTTGAAATGATAAAAAATCACACCATATCTGGTACAAATTAAACATCACAAGCTAGCATAGTCGAAATCAGAATTTTTAGTTTATAAGTCCTGAATCATAATTCTTTTTATTTCTATATATTAAATATTTTTTTCTGATATAAATATAAAATTTGAATCAAAATTATTGAATTTTACTGAATTCATAATAGAAACGATGACTTGGCCCTAGAAGCATAACCACACATATTTAATATGTCTAGCCATACCCCTTTGTAACAAAACTATAATATATATTAAATCTTGTTATTCTTAACGAGATTTCTGACATCGTTTCGACTTGGCCCCTACAAACTAGGAGCATGAATGGTATGACAAAAAAAATGGGAGATGAATATTGAGACAACGTAGGACCTTTGGTATCCTCGATTTTGAGAATGTACACTTTTTCCTCTCTACCATATTTCAGACCAGACATTTGATTCATTGAAATAAGACATATCTTTAATTTTTAGCTAATATCATCAATTGATACATTGACCCAAAATTACTCTATCAAAATACTAGTAGGACACTAATTTGACTTATTAATAAGTACTTGTACAAACTTTTTAGCTCCATTAAGATACTATAGCTGATATTTTCAAATTAAAATTAGATAATAAATATTGACACTACAAGCAAAAATAACTTTTAGCGACATTAAATATTGACATTAATAAAGAGCGCTAAAATCTTTATCGGCATTAATTAAGTGACACTAGAACCAATGTCACTAAAGGCTTTTAGGGACATATACAAAGAGTGATAATTGCCGCTAAAAATACATATTTAGCGGAAATTAAGAATTAAATATCGCTAATGGTCATTTTTGTTGTAGTGTGATATTTTAAGGCGTATCAGTTTATGCAACACTTATTAAATTTCAAGAGTTAAATGTGTTTATATTTATTACTCTTTCAGTCTTTTCTATGTGTTATTTTTCAATTTTTGGATGTTGAACGAGTTTTTATTTCGTCGTAACTTTTCATATAATTTTAAATATTTTGTATTATTAATTCTTATAACTTATGATGTTTGCTAGTAGTTATTTCAAATATGTAGGTTTATTTTTAAAAATCTAAAGATTTTCTGTTCGAGCTCATGACTCATGAAATATATATTGTGTTATATAAATTGAGATAAAAAAATATATTTTTTCGTATTAAATTTTATGAATTTTAAATTTTTACGTTTCTTTGGATTTTTGTTGTAATTTGCAGGTTTGACATATTGCAAAATTTTAGATCTTAATGTTAAATTTTTGACTATGAAAGATAAGAAAGCAAAAATGATTATGTCTTTGGAAAATGTATAATGTGGAAATATAGTTTTACTTTGTTGAAAATTTATCTTTGACGAATCATTGGACAAATCTAATCGCCGTTTTAATTATAATTATTTAGATTAAGATTTGAATTGTTAAGTCTTTTTTTTTAGGTTTGAATTATAAGTGTACACATCTTAATAATTAATTTTTTTTTTAATATTTCATTAACTTAATGTGCATGAATAATTACGTCTATAACAAAATCTTAATAACATTAAAATGCTTATTCAAAGATTATTTTTTTTAAAAATATAACAGCTCACAAATTCTTTTGATTTACTGTTATCGACATTCTCCACTATTATCAACTATCATTATCATTTCGCACCATTAGCGACTTCACGCTCAAGAGTTTTAATTAATAAATATTTAGACGTGTATTCAGATTGATACATTTCGATATTAATGCATATTTAATATTTTATATGTTTTCAAATTCATACATCTTTATTTTAAAAATAAATAACGTCTAAAGATATTAAAGGGCGAGTTCGATTGAATTTAAGAGAATCAAAATGAAGTAAATAAAGTTATTCAATAATTGGCCTAAAATAAATAGAGTAGCTACAGTTTGATTTAATTGTGCTCCATAGCAAACGTTTGCCAAAATTTGTCAGTCGCCTCTCTCCCAAAAATCTCGCTCGCCACTCTCCCGTTCTCGCTCGCCACTCTCCCGTTCTCGCTCGCCACTCTCCATCTGCTCGCCTCTCTCGCTTTATACACAGAAGTGTATAAATTGTGTTTCTGTTTTGTATAAAGCGAGAGAAAATTGTATATACACATGCAAAAACATATATCTTTGTGCTATACACTTAATTATACAATTTACAAACATTTTACTTCGATTCAATTGTAGACAAATGCAAATTTTATACAAATATTGCAGCGAAAAAGGCCAACGAATTATACAATTGCGAATTATACAATTGCAGTGAAATATAATTTTCTCTCGCTTTATACAACAGAAGTGTATAAATTGTGTTTCTGTTTTTGTATAAAGCGAGAGAAAAACATATATCTTCTTCCTATACACTTATAATTATACAATATACAAATATTTTACTTCGATTCAATTGTATGCAAAGCAAAATTTATACAGATATTGCATCGAAATAGGCAGCGAATTATACAATTGCGCATTATACAATTGCAGTGAAATAGGCCAACGAATTGTACAATTTAGGCCAGCGAATCATACAATTGTATATGTATAGCGAGGCCAGTGAACTATACAATTTAGGCCAGCGAATTATACAATTGTATATATATAGCGAATTATACAATTATATGTTTGCTATGGAGCACAATTATGCAAACTTTGCTATAACATACAAATATAAATTTTTTATTTGCTATATGTGAAAGTTACCCAATATTATTTGAGCCTACATGAATTAGATCAAAATGGGCTTTATAAGGTACAATAGCCCAATTGCACTTTTTTTTTTCACATTATGTCTTTAATAAGATCGTATTATATAATTTCACATAATTTAATGTGATCAATATTAATCAAGCATGAATAATTTATCGATTAAAATCATTTTGATACATCTAAATTCAGTACAATCTATCCATTTAACTATATATGGAGTTAAAGGAGTGGCTAACACTTCTTTTAAAAATATTTTAATTTTTTTATTTTATTTTCAATTTTTAAATGGCTTCACGTAGTATTTTAAAGATGTTTTAAAAGCAACAACTTTAAACTATATATGAATTTTTTCTTCTTTTTTCACACATTACTAAAAGCTTCGTCTTCAAATTCTGAATGTCCATTTCTATTGGTCCTTGCATCTGCAAAATTCACAAAAGAAAATTAAAAAGTATTAGTGAATTTTTAACTAGTTCACAAAAGAAAATTATTTTATATTGCTTAAGTGACTTAATTTTATTTAAAAAACAATAATTATTTTTTACTTTTTACAGTACTTATCAAAGTTGAATGACTTTTTCGTTATAACAAAACCATCAAAGTAATTAAAATTTCATTTTTTACAACTTTTTCCAAATACTCTTCCTTTCGAAATCCACATTTTTTTTTATGTTCAAACGTCCACTTATATAAGTTTTTTTCATTAAACATATATATGTATATGTACCTGAAAATGCAAGCTGTGAAAAATCTTATCTCCAAAAGATTTAAAGGATGATGAATTTAGCAAAATTAATCCATCTTCCTCTAAACTTGCAAATACTTGTGAAATTGGAAAATTATTTTCTTGTGTAGTTGAAATTTGTACCAAAACTTGTCCATTACTTAGTTGACTTGCACAAATTGATGTTGTTGAAGAATTAGAAGAAGTTCCACCAATAATTAATTTTCTCTTATTATTATCATCAATTTGGAGTAATGAATAATTTGATTTCTTTAATAAAATCAAATCCTTTGTTTTGCTTAGCCTCTCTATTTCTTTCTTCAACTCTGGTATGTATTCTTGTACATATGATACTGTTGCTGGAAAGCTTAATTTTTTCTGTAATTAAAATAAAAAAAGAGACATATATAGGTTAAATAAGTTATATGGACAAAAAAAATAATTTATGCACATCTAAATATTAATTAAATCATAGTTGAGGTAGATGTTAACCCTAGTTGAGAGACGGATTAGGGATCTGAAGTTTATTGGTTTCAAAATAAATCATTTATACATGTTATCTTTTTTTTTATAAAAAAAAAAGACAAACCCATGTATACCTTTAACAAACTTTACAATAGAATTTAGAATTAAATAACTCAAATAAGTGTGATTTTATTATATACGTCAATTCTGTCTGTAAACCTAAATAGAATTTAAAGTAATGAATTCAGTTAAAATCATAAAATACCATCTAAGATAATCTTCCAACTTTTGGAAATTAGAACAACCCCCCTCCCCCTTATCCACCCTAGGCTAGGGTTATATATCATTTCAAAAATATTCTAAAACTTTGTTATATAGATATCTAACTATAATAAGTTGTAAAATTTCTTTGGTGAATTGAAGAAGGGCCTTTTACCATCAAGATGTGTAATGGAATAGATGATATCCTTTTATCTTTAAAGTTTCGAATTCTATTTCTGATTTTTTTTTAAATAAAAAATATCTTGATAAGAAACGCTTGTGAATTTTTTTACAAATAACCATTTAAAACATAGCCAAAACTTATAAAATATTTAAAAATTGCCCCCCCCCCTCCACCCCACCACACACACAATTAAAGTTCAAATCGACACAAAGGTATGATTTAATCTAGTTAAACCTTAAATAGCGTCTCAAAAAGTGAATACCTAGTGCTATTTGAGCCTTATTCACATAAATGGACCTTACACAAAAGACATCTTGATTAATCGAATCAGTAAATTCTTAATATGAAACGTCAAATAAATAGATTTTGTAAAGTTGTACCTTTTGATGTTTATTAGTAGGAGGAAGCAAAGAACGAAGAGTTGAATAAAGAAAATTCATCTTCTTCCTTCGATTACGTTCACTTGCATTATGATTTAGTTTTTTCTCCATTAATGACCTTTTTACCCCCAACTCATCAACATCAAACTCACTTTCTTTCAAACATTGTTGTCGATAATGATGAGATGAAACTAAATCAATAGTAGTATCGACACGTAAACCTTCAAACTTGTTATTCTGATCAGTTTGGAATTGAGGCGTAGTTATTGTTGTCGTATTTTTATGATAATCATCATAGCTAAGTGGTTCTTCAAAGGGCCATCCAATACTATTCATAGTTGGAAACATATTAGAAGAGGAAAAAGCTAGCATTTTTTTTTTTGGTATTAGGTTTTCTTAAGGAGAAATGATTTTATTGAGAGATTGACTATCTTGAGTATTTATACAATTTGTTGTAACCGTACGTTTACTTTTTTTTTTTGAATTTAATATTTTGTTTTATTATTTTAATCTAAGAATTACAATTAATGAGATAATTGAACTTTTGATCCATCAATTATTATTAAATTATGATTTTGGTCCTTGTAATATTGTTTTAAGCTTATCTAACCTTGAAATAACTAAAATGTGTATTTTGATCCCTTTATAAAATATATGCTTTGATATTTAGACTTCTTTTAGAACTATATATATTGTCTTGAGATATGGATTTACAACAAAAATTGATAATTGAATGGTTTAGTGCTTAACAAATCATTAAATCAAATGTGTACATATCAATTAATTGAAGGTTAAATGTGCTTAACAAAACATTTTAAGGATCAAAAACTGAATTTATCAATATTTAAGGGATTAAAAGGCTAATTTCTTTAATTTATTCATTGTTGAAAAAAATTAGTTAAAATAAACATAATGCTTGGTGCACTTTGGTGCGTTTGGTGTAATTACTTATTTTACGATCTTATCTTGGAAGCACATAAATAAAAATGGAATCTTGCTCAGACTTGGGTGAACTACATAAATATAATATATTTTCTATTTATTTATAATAACTTATTCAGTATAATTTTAGGATCTGAAAAGAATGATTGTGTGTAAATAATCTTAATTCATATCCTTTTCTTGTAAAAATAATGAGGTTATTTCTGATAAATTCTTAATTTAAGTATAATATATTAAATCATATAAAATAATAATGAAAAAGTCACCATAAAAATAACTGATAAAAAAAAAAGTCAACCACAAATAATAGTTTGATAAATAGAATAGGGTATATACTTAGCTGATGAATACTTCTTATTGTATTTATTAATTATAATTAAAAATAATACAAAGTTTAAGATATATATATATATATATATCAACCGCAAATAATATTATGATAGAATAGAATAAGGTATATACTATATAAGCTGATGAATACTTCTTATTGTATTTATTAAAAATAATACAAAGTTTAAGATAATATTTGACCTGAATCTTATTTTAGTAGTTATCCAACACTTATGGAGTACTAATAAGAAATGGAATATATACATAACTTCAAAACTAAAATTTAGTAATATAACTCGCTTATTTATTAACTCAATTTCGTTTATATTTATCACGTTAAAATTTAATAAGTTTATATTTTGATACTTTTAATTTATCAGTTAAATTTTATCATATAAATTAAGATCGAACATTATCGTGATAAAAAATTAAGTGTGTGTGCATGCATGGACAACACAAGCAAAGAGTAAGCTCTCATATTACAAGCTCGAGCCAAAGTTGATGGACCACGTGGCTATACCACTTAGGTTTATTTTCTAAATTTTATATTTTAAAAATTCAACTATCGTACAATTATTATTTAATTACTTCCATATAATTAATTTGATTTTGATTCCATCAGCCAGGAATCTTTTTCATTTTTTTCTTCTTTGTCAAAAGTATATCCTATAGTTTAATTAAAGTTTTTTATTGGACAGACGACTAAAGAGAGAAGATGTGCTTGGTACGTTGATTCCTACCTATTCCTTTAATTTGGTTTAAAACTCTACAAAATGCTTCTTTCAATTATATCTTCGAATTATTATGGAATCTTTTATTTCATGTAATTGGGACAAAGTCGATTTTCTCTCAATACACTCTATTAGATGACCTCTACCTCTTAATTAAACTTCTGTAAAGTTGAACAAGTTGACACAAACGTCCTACGTGACAATTCCGCATCTTATGTGATGTTCTACATGACATGTGTGTCTACTTATTCAACTTTATACAAGTTTAAGTGTCTACTTATGCACGTTCATAGTTAAAGAATATATATATATATATATATATATATATATATATATCAACTGAGATAAAGTTAAAAAATATATTTATGTGTTATGCCTAAATTAAACTATTAAAATCTTCTTTTAGTAAATAAAGTTTCTCATAACGAGATCCAAAGTAATGTATTACAAAGACATGTCTAATGTCTTATTAACGTAAACTATTATAAGTAACGATATTACTATTAGATGTTTGTTGTGAACTTAATGGATTTAAGTTTTATAAAAGTATTATGGTATGCATAATAAGGAAGAAAAAAATGTGACATGCTCTAACTTTTTGCATGTAAGTATATACATTTTATTAAAAATGCTTAAGATCTTTTATTAAAAATTAACTTAGATCACTAATTTTGTATATTAGGTCTCACCAAATGGTGTTACATTTTATATGATACTTGATTAGTTGTAATTTGATTGCATTTGTACACATTTATGAGTCTTTTAATTTGTGTGAAAATTACACAAGAAAAAGAAAAATGTCTTTCTATGCTGAATTTTTGAAATATTTAAAGTATCGAACAGACTAACAAAATTGATGGTGATAAAAATTACATACATGTGATCACCGATAATTCAAGTATAATCAAATTTTCTATGCACGTGAAGAAGATAATCTTATTAAGTTTTAGGTGTACACATTTCACAATGCGAAACAAGATAATCGAAACAAGATAATCTTATTAAGTTCTAGGTGTACACATTTTACTATGCGAAAGAAGGTGACAATCCGATTACAATGATAGATGTTTGGGAGTAATACTTTATTTGGAGTATGTATAATAGTTAAGTTCGTAAAAATAAAGGTAATAAAATATATCTTTCTTTCTATTTGAATATCTAGAGTGTATAAAAGTTAAAGTTAGTAAAAGTAAAGGTAGTAAAGATACATCTTTCTTTCTTTCTATTTGAGTCATTCAATGTTACTCTATTAATTACTAGTAGCTGAAATAAATCCTTTCTTAGATAATGAATGTTTGTTAGACATCACCCATTATCCAATTCTGACTAGCACTAATCGTTGCCTTTGTTTGCACGATCTCATCGTTGCTTTTATTTGCATGGTCTCATCACTTGTTGGACACCATCATTTATCCAATTCCGACTAACGCTCTTCGTTGACTTTGTTTGCATGATTTCATTGTTGTCTTTATTTTCCCAGTCTCATCACTTAGTGGTCTGACATGCAGTTAATCAGGTTGATTCTAGAAACTACTTTCTTAAGTATGGTATACTAGGGGACAATGTAGGAGGACTGTATAAGTTACTCGTAATCTTCCTATTTTTATCGATGAATTAAAATTTTATTCATGGTGAAAAAAACTTCTATCGTTCTTCAATTAAAGAATTCGAAAGTCAATACAATGCTAAATAGGAAATTCGACACACGATTTTGGTTAGAACTCATAATTGAGCATTGAACATTGAACATATCAATCTATAGTGCGTACAATCGAGTACTTGGCGCGTAAGCCTCACATAACTAAGCCCTAGACATGAGTCTTGGCCATTTTTAAAAAAAAAAGCCTTTTAAAACAGAAATTACCACAAATGAGTTTCTAGCTTTATTTTTACAAAAATATATCTAGTGATGTATTCACACTTTCCTTTTCTTTCTTTTGCATCTTTTCTCATCAGCAACAAATATAAATACCACTTAAGAATTCGAGAGGGGTATAATATAACATATACGAAAGTTGATTCCAAAGAAAACTAGACTGTTATAGTGGATGACTGTTATAGAGCGTTCTGACTGTACTTTATAATTTAAATTAACCGTTGTTTCTGAAAAGCAATTTGAGGTAGGGAAGAACCTTAGGGAGCAGCGGCAAATCTGCTAGGTTTACACTCATTAAATCAAAAGCGATACATGTTCTTTGCATACTGACTTCATCAAGTGCAGGTACTTTCGGGTATCTTTGGCTGAAGTGAGTTAATATTACGCGGTATGCACCAGCAGAATCTCCCACTTCTAGAGCTTCCTTGATTGTGCTGTGATTTCTTGCTATAGCCTCCTCTACAAGGCCATCCTCGAATGTAGCCTGCAGAGGATAATGTACTAACATGTCAATCGTAAAAAAAGATTACCTTGTTCTACACGTTACAATTCGTGCACTTTGCATAACCAAGGATAAGTTACAGGATTCAAAAGCTTCTTTCAATTTCTTAAATTCCGTGCCAAGTTAAAACCAGACAAACATTTTGACACAAGGGGAAGTTCATGCACTGACCTCATGTATAAGAATTGTTGCTCCAAGAGACGCGTCTATAACTTCTGAGCACGGTCTCGTGTCACCAGAGTATACAACCTTCCAACCAGGTACTACTTCCCCGCGATTCATTCTGTCTGCTGATTCCAAGACAACACCAAATGCGTCATCACAGTGTACAACAGGGAAGCTAATGAGTCTCCCTAGCCCTGCTTCACCGAGAACTTTCCTTAAACGCTTTCGCAATGTTATGTCATCAAGTGGAGTGCTTGGCTTCAATTTTTTCAAACAGGGCTGCAGTGAACTGTCTTCAGCCTCCGTGTTATCCCACTTAGACCGTGTAGTGCTCCAACAGTTGAGGAACAACATGTCTAGATCTTCTAATTTTATATATTCCTTGAGAAACTCCCCAACCTTTTCTGGCCCAATAACCAGTATGGGTTCATGCTCTGCTCCCTTCACCAAATCACGTCTTAAAGCAAGTATACGAGCCAAACCAGCGTGGTGATCAGCATGGATATGGGAAATCCAAATGCATTTAAGATTTCTAACTATACTGTCTGCACCACTAATGCCATATCTGTTATTCACGGAGTTGAAATAAGCCCGGGGAGTGGAACACGACATAAAAGAATGACAATAATGATTATGAACGACATAACATTGAATCGAAAGAGTTCAATGTAATTACCTCCTCTTGAGTTGTGCCAAAGTTCCTTCTCCGCAGTCTAGGAGTAAACCTCCTTTAGAGAAAAGATTAACATAGATGGAACTGACATTTCGATATTTTGAAGGTATGGAAGAACCGGTGCCAAGAAAAACAATCTCTAGATCATCTCTCTGTACATTCTCGAGACACCTAGGGGTAGAGAATTTCGAAGGTTCTTCAGTCACGACATCACTACTGTCTTGCCTGTCGGATAATTCTACCTCATCTTGTTTTGGTTTGTACCAGAATTTGCTTATGTTCTTCGCTGCATCAACAATCTCAGGAATCTCTGCAAGTAACTCTTCAATGATCACTGAGGAGGTCATCGTATTTTGAACACATGATCTGTCCAATCCCAGCTTTCTAGGAGGACGTAAAGCGAACTGTTCAACAGGTTAGACAAGAAAAGTTCATTCCATGCAAATGAAAAATAAAAAAAAGAACGTTGTTGGAAGATGCCGATTCACTGTTAGGTATCATAGAGTCGTCGTAAGAAGCCTAAGAATATATGCTTGCTCCTTTTCAACGATAAATATAGTTCCATCTATGTTGCTCGGACTCATCAAAAATGTTGCTGAACCCGTGTTGGATCCTCCAAAATACACTAGCTTTAAAGTATCCGATATGCAGCGGGGACATTTTTAGAGAGTCTGAGCAACATAATCAGGAAAATTGGAGTCAACAATACCTTTAAGAGATTTTCAGCAGATATGCCACAAACTGAATCCTCCACTGGTACTTTGATATTTGGCGCTGCAACGTCGTCATCATCATTCTGAACATAAGGAAAACTAGGATCTGGAAAAAGCTGAGGACACAAATAATGCAGTCTTGTAGCTATTCTAGCACTAGATGCTAGAATTGGAGTTGTTTCATGCTTCCTGTGACAGAACGACTATGAACCTGTGTTGATTATGGGAAAATCTAAAATAAGCATCAAGAGGAGTTATATACCTTGTAGCTCTTGCCATAATATGTTGTGCGGAATCAAATTTCCTCATCCATTTCTCATAAACTGGACTATTGACGACAGTAGCTGGGCTCAAATGAATGATGCAGTTCACAACGTTCGTGGAGTTGCTTTGGGAATCTGAATAATACCCATCAAGAGCTTGTGCAGAGAGTAACTCTTGTGCATGAGGTTCTGTTGGACAGTCAACAATTAGTACAATCGGACCAGGAATAGGCGGGCCTATAACATCATTCGGATGGACCTGAACGAGGCAAAAATGAAAGTCGGCTGACTTCAAAGAATACTGCAGAAACAATGTCCTTACGATAGTCCAAACGATCGAGTTTATTAGAAATGACCTCTCTATCCAGAAGATCTGACTTCACGCTGATCCCTTTCTGCAACTGTCCAAGCTTTCTCTTATCTTCGAGTCCACAAGCTTTAGCCTTTACGATGTCAACTTTCCCCCTGATGTCATGTAATTTACAAATATATACAATGGAGGTATCATTCGAACTAAACTGAGTCGGTGATAGGAGAAACGCTGATATACTAACTGCCTTGAACTTGTCAACATCTCGCAGCTCCTCCACATATAAAGGGGGGGCTAATGCAGATCCACTTTGTGGAATGATATTTTTTTTCGTCATGACAGCATGAGGTACATAAGTCTTCATTGCATTAACCAACAAATCTAGATTTGGAGGACCCCATATACGGACCTTGAAAGACAAATCGAGAAGCTTTTTTAGCAAGTAGTAACACCACTATCGCTAGTCATTTTAATGAGAAATCGGGGAGGTACTCACATGATCATCACTCTCAGAACTTCCGTTTTTAATGCCAGCCAAGGTCAATAGCAAGCCTAAGACAAAGTGAATTAGGTATCATAAACGAAAATGATTTCACAAGAGCTCTGATTATTGGGATCGTAATAAGTCATACCACATAGAAAAAACAACTTAATCCTCTAAGACAAGCTTAGTTATGGTTTCAAAGTAGTTCATTATTCCCTGAAGGTAAAGATGCAAACCTGGAAGTCCACCAGTTGTCTCCGAGCAGACACGAGTAAGACATATATGGTCTACCTGTTTATCGATTGTTTAGCATTGATCAATAACTTTTGTACTAGTTTGGAACTGATATCGCGCATTTGAGACATACATACCTGAGATAATTTAATCTTATACTCCGTGCAAAAGCGTTGTAATCCCTGCATCATGATCAATGCTTTAAGGATTAACACCTTTACAAGTGTTGTTAGAACTAAGTAACTAATTAGAAACTCTTGCAAGTAGATACATACAGGGGCGGACCTAGAGTATGCCGAGGGGTTTTATGTTTATATATTTGATTTTGAAACTCTTGAATATAAGATTAGAGGTTGACTTAGTGATTTAGGGGTTCAAACCACTATTTTCTTTTTTTCGAACCCCCTTAATGGAAATCTTGGATCCGCCACTGGATACGTAGATAATATTATGACTCAGAGAGTTACCTCTCCAGCATTAAATATGAATCTTTCGTGGTCGAAGCAGAGCAGAACAGACGGGGATGTTTCTTGTGTATCCATTCCTGTCCCCAAAATCTGTAATAAACATGAAAGTAGCAAAAATAATACTACGCGATCACACCAAATTGGTTGTTACATATAATGGGACTTTAAACACACAAGATTTTGAGAAAAAATAAAATTAACAAAGCACTGCACAAATATTTTTTTCAAAAGAAAAAAAGAACCTGAACATAGGCTTGTGTATTCTGGTCTTTGTTCCTCTCCATCAATTTCTACTTTTGAACTTGTAACTTGTAAGTGAATTTTGAACTGCTCGAACAGTAACCAAACCTTTAATTATTCAAGAGGTTCATAATATATATATATATATATATATATATACACATTAAAAAATTATATTTTATATATACAGTGTAATTTTTTTGCAAAACGAATTTGAGTGAACCCTTGCTAACCTCTAGATCCGCCCCGGGTTCTTGCAGGTATGGGTCGCAGATACACAAAAAAGTAACCTATTCGGACTAGGCGTCCAATTGCTTCTTTTTTTTTTCCATATATATAATTTATTTATTTGTAAATATATTATTTAAAATAAATTATTAATTATAAAAATATAGGAGTTATAATTAAGCTCCGTTAGTGATAGTGGAGATGATTTGTAGGAGCATATGGTGATAGTTGTTGTCGGTGGTTAGTAATGGTAATAGTGATAGTTATGATGATTGAGGTGGTTAGTGTTGTAGTGACTGACGTGATGATGACGGTTGATGGTCGTGTTGTTGATTATGATGATGGCTACCCCACATTTACAGTTTCAAAACAACCAAGAGTACACAACACTAGCAGACTAGAAGGCAAAAACTACAAAAACTCATAAGTTTTTAACTACACAACACTAGAGGTCTGAACAAAAAGGCAAATCATATATATATCATACTTCCCCTGGCCAGTATGAGCTCAACAATCTTCTTGCTATCTCTCCGACATCACGGTCATCCCTCTGGCTCTTGATCTTAGCAAGCCCTCCGTTCTCGGTGGTTATCTGTGTGTAGATGTTTACACCATCTACCTTATGAGCTTCTCCAACCCTCAGAATACCGCGGAGACCCTGGAAACAAGAGGCTCTTCTAGTGTAACCTTCACATAAAAGGCCTTGACAAAGTGCTGCAATTGAACCATGATCTACCAAGTGTCTGAGCATGGTTCAATTGCAGCACAAACCACATCGTAGAATTAATACTAATGATCATACAAAAGAGAAAGATTCAACATGAACATTTCAATCAAGTTTCTAATTTTCACTAGAAGTCATGATCACAACATTGAACAAACTGAAAGAATCTAAAAAAGAAGATTGTACCTAATCTGCTCGTGAGATCCTCTCGTGACAGCACTTGAGATGGCGTATATAGCCTCATATTTGGTATCACTAATCTCCTGGTTAATCGAAATCTGAATAATCAAAGGGAAGATTCCTGCATCAACCATTCTCTGCTTCATAGAATAAGGCTTTAGTTAATAATATCCATATAGAATGTATATATAGCACATGTCAGGAAATGAACCTGGATTTGACTGCTCCTGTAATTCACTATATTTGCGATGGCACGACAAACACTCCTCAGATGTAAAGGAGGTAGGTTGTCATGATTCATTAGTATTTCTAAAACATGTTGAAGAACTTGGTTGTCATGTAGAACCTAGAAAAATTAAGTAGACTTCCATTCACAAAAACGACATAATAGCTACGAAATAAGTAAAAATCGACTATACAATATTACCTGAATTTGATTCTCAGTTCCATTCTTAAGGAAGTTCTCTACAACCTTCAGCACACTTGCAACTACCTCACTGTGAGGATGTCTGTATAGCCTCAAGTTTATTAGATTCTCGGTTATACTAGTTAAACATTTTATCAGAACTAGCTAAGTTATCGTCTTAAACAGAACAACTTACGCCAAAAGCATCACCAGCATTGGGCACATATTTTCATCAATCAATGCATTTATAGGATCAAATCCACCGCGTGACAGACATGCAATAATCAAGCAGGCATGCTTGATAACAGGATGTGCTCTTTCTCCTATATGAGGTTCCAGTTGATTTATGAGAAACCGGAGGATTGTTAATGACGGACTCAACTGAAATAACAACAATGTAGCGCGTATCAGCATTAAAGAAATAAGTGAGGTGTCTGTGATATATTGATCTCCAAAGAACAGAAGACAAGCTCAACCTTATCAAATGGTGGAGGTGGACTACCAAAACACAAGTATCCTATAGTCCTGGCAGCACTGATAGCTGGTGAAGCGTCAAATGCAACGATGGCATCATCTGCTAGGGAACGAAGAACCCGAAATAATGAGATGAGATCTTCACCACTGTCAATAACAAGATCCCTCAACCTTCTTGAACGACGGGCAAAATTACCCAAAATCTCTACTGCCTTATATTGTCCACCTAGGAGGTATAAATCGGACACCACAGGCTCGACAATTATAAGTCTGAGATGATGCAAAATTTGGTTGTCAAGAAGAACCTAAAACACATAACATAAGATGAACACTTGGTAAAACAATAAATGATGGAATAAGACACAACAACTTCTTTGGAGTTTAGACTACCTGTATTTGCTCTTCAGTTCCTATAGTAAGAAAGTTCTCCACGAATGTCAATACATTTTCAACTATGGTGTGTCTAGTATTCCTATAATCAACTCATTTTATCAGATCGCGTAGGCAAAACATAGCAGAACCTAGTGTACGACAAGCATGTGATCGAGAAGTACTAACCTGAAAAGCAACATCAGCCTTCTACACAGATTTTGCTCAACAAATGCAGTAACCAAATCACCCCTGACATCTACTTTAGTTGACAATAAAGCCAAAGCCTTCACAGCCTTTAGTTAAAAAAAATTAAAAAATAAGTTCGAAGATATAAAAACCTCGATCGTATACATGATTTTAGTACAATCATTGGAGCTCCTTCAAGAACATGTACTGCAGAACAAATTAAGAAAAAATTTAGCTTTGTACCTCAACAATTAGTAAGTCATCCAACCACTCCTCATCATCGAGGTCTATAGCTTCCTCATCATTAAGCATTTGCAGAAACATTGCAACGACACCACGTCTAATCAATTCCTCATATTGTGCCATCGTTCCACATCTAACCAATTCACGTAATGTCTCAGCAGCTTGACTCTAAGAAAACAAGAGCAAAATCAGTAACAGAACAAATTACTTTCTATATATCATCAAACTACTACTACAACTTACTACACTCACACGAAGACTACGCCAATTTCTTGATCGACAACATTCAATTAGATTGTCTACAATCCCATTATTGAAAAAACTATCCATATCAAGATTGTAATGATCATCATCCTCTGCATAATTTTCCAAAATAATTTAAAATGTCACCTCAAACCATATAATTTATAAGCTAAATCATTTCTTCTAGTTTGAGACGTATCTTACTGTTAACTATTAAAAGCATGATCCTATAGGCAGCTGACTCCAACAAAAATGGCGCGATATTTGGTAACTGCTCAATCAAAGCTAAGCCCACAGTGAAATCTTTCATCATCTCTGGTAACTTTTCAAACTGTTTACATGAAAGGTAACAAGAATGTTAGTTGAATAAAGTAAATCTTCGATGAAGAAAAAAGATGCAAACGTACTAATATTCGCGTATATCCATATTTGATGATCTGTTCAGCTTCATAATGCTCCTTGTTGAAATATTGATCAGTTCTATTTGCGAACATTATTTGATAGCGTTTATCTTTTTGAAAGTTTTTCCAATTTTCTGTATAATTTGATAAAGGGATATGGAGTTTCTTCATAGATGTAGAGAATGTAATTAATGGAGTCTTGCAGAAAAAGAAAACGTGAATATGATGAACAGAGCCAAAAGTTAGTTTCAGGTAGTGCTTAGCTATTGTAGGTACAAAGAATGTGTTAGATTGAAGTACTGAAAACACCTTGAAAATTGGCGTAAATTATTAATTGTGCCATTGAACTATTGACAGCCTTAAAAATATCCCTCTACTTGACTAATTAAGTTTAGATATACTCCCGATAACATTGTTATGAACCAAGGTCACACAAGAAGTCATTGGGCTGATAAGAGCTATTGAGCTGAGATCGAGCAATCAGCTGAGAACGAGCAATAGGGCTAGGTTAATTTGGGATCCAAGTTGAGTAGGGCATGAGGACGGTTCCATCAAAAAGGATAGTGATAGATAATTTACGAATTATGTAATTGTTCAGAAAAGAGTATGTTTAATTCCTCTCATCTCCCTTCTTAGTCTAAGTTTCCGACCCATCTCCTTCTATCTAGCTCTATATTTTCTAATCTTCTTTTCCTTCGGTTAAGTTTTCTCAATTCGTTGTAAGGACGTTAGTCGTTTTCATTTCTCAATTGTATTTTGTGTTCTTCCACGATTATAATATATATCCTCGTTATGTGGTAACTTGAGTTGTTACAGATAGGGGTGTACATAGGTCGGTTCGGTTTGATTTTTTATTTTTAAAAATCTAAACCAATTATGTCGGTTTATCAAATCTAAAAACCAAATCAAATCATATAATTTCGGGTTTTTCGGTTTCGGTTTTAGTCGGTTCTTTCGGGTTTTTTCGATTTTTTTGTTTTTTTACAACTATACCGTATTTGAAAAAGCGATAAACATTTTTTCACTTACCTGTGTGATAAGCTAAACTTAAAAAATGTTAAGTGAATAGAAATTTTTGAAAAGACTGTCAAATTCACACGAGTAAAAAATATTTTTTTTTAAATATCAACGTTCATTATGCTAAACTAATAAGATTAAAGGCTAGATGCAAACTGAATACAAAAAATATTTACAAAGTAAATTGTTAACTTCGAATTTGAAAAACTATAACAATATAATTATAACTTCGGATCTTAACACAAAATAAAATATTTATAATTTTTACAAGTCCAAATTTGAAATAAAATAGATAAACATTGAAAACTATAAACTAACTTAAAATATATTAACAAAGTAGATTATAAATAATATTTTTTAGTTATAAATAAAATAAAATTATATATATATATATATATATATATATATATATATATATATATATATATATATATATATATATATATATATATATATATATATATATACAAAATTTTACAAGCCCAAAGTTGAAATAAGATATTTAAAATTGAAAACTATAAACTAACTAAAAATATATCAACAAAGTAGATTATATGTAAATAATTTTATCTATAAATAAAATATATATATATATATATATATATATATATATATATATATATATATATATATATACACACACACACACATTGAAAATTATAAACTAACTAAAAATATATTAGCAAAGTACATTATAAATAATATTATTTAGCTATAAATAAAATAAATTATATATATGTATATATACAAAATTTTACAAATCCAAATTTGAAATAAAATATATAAAATTGAAAATCATAAACTAACAAAAAATATATCACCAAAGTAGATTATATGTAGATAATATTTTTAACCTATAAATAAAATAAATTATGTATAGATATATGTGAGTCGGTTTGGTTTGAGTTCGGTTTGATTCTTTTTTTTTCTAATACCAAACCAAACCAAGAGTGGTCGGTCTTTTTTCAATCGCTAAACCAATCAAACCAAATCACAAGTCGGTTTTTTTTTTCGGTTTGATTTGGTTCGTCGGTTCGATTTGACTTAATAATTCGATTTGTACACCCCTAGTTATAGACATAGGGAGTGGTTTCAAACTTTTTTGAATGAGCATGAAACTCTTAATAAAAAGTCAAGAAAAGTGTTAAAAACACCCTTCAATTTAACAAGAATTTAGGAGTTTATTCACTCTTGTGGCAAGATCAAAGGTGTATTATAGTTCAGTTAGTCAAATAGAGATGTATTTTTAAAACTGTCAATAATTCGAAAAATGAAACTAATAATTCACGCCAAAGATGAGTTTGTTAATTCACCAATTGATGCTTATTTTCACGCTTTTACATATAAAACTAAAAACGAATTTGTAAAGGACTACCAAATCAATTGAGATTTGTGGAAATGGTGATCACAATAACATGGTAAATAAAAAGACATTTACATTTTGAATTGCTCGATCTTGAGTTTTGTTCTAAAGATATTTTTTTAAAAAATGTGTGATTACAATGTTTTTCAATAAACATATACAAATGTAGAAATTCATTGTCATAATAAGTTCTCTTCATTCTCAAAATATGATGATAGCTTGTCTCTTAACATATCAACCTCAACTACCATACTTCCTTCAACCTGTTGACCAAAATTTTAAAAAAAAAAACATATAAGGAAAAACACTATATATAAACAAAAACGAAAATAACATACAATGTAATATCATAAGTGGAGTCTGGAGATAATAGAATATACGTCGAGAGGTTTTTTGCGATCGATCACTCTAAATCAAACATGCCTAAAGATATATAACATTCCTCGAACCCTCCAAAAACGTTGTCCCAACTTATTTTTTTAGGAAACGACACACATCTGACAACATTTTTGGAGAATTCGAGCAACAAGGTGAGGATTATAAAGCAATAGAAATAAAACTAAAAGGATATTTAATATAATACCTGAAAATGCAAGGTGTAGAATACTCTATCTTCAAAAGTTTCAAAAGAAGTTGCATTTAGTAGAACAAGTCCTTCATCTTCTAATTGTGAAATAGCCTCACCAATTGAACCTTTATTGATCTTCAAAGTTGATATTTGAATCACTATTTCTTTATCACCTAATTCACTTGTTGAAATAACAAGTGAAGAATTCTCAATTCCTCTTTTTATTCTTTTTTGTTTGGTAAAATCACCTAAATTTTGTTTATTGAAAATATTTGTTGATGTAAATTCTTCTTTCTTTTGAACCAATCTCTCCACTTCACTTTGTAATTCTGGTATGTAGTTTAGAATTCTTGATACTGTTGATGGAATGCTTAGCTTTTTCTGTAAACATAAAAAAAAATGATGAATAATTAGTGAGCCTAATTATGAATTAAAATACTTCACAATTAATTAAGTTTAAATCTCCATATTGTCAGGCTAAAACAACCTAAAGATACTCTTTTATGAAGCCTCTAAGTCATCACTCAACCAATTTCATATTTGTCTTATCAAATCGCTCGCTCTGATACTAATTGTTATTCGGTGCTAAAACAACCAGAAAGACAATTTCTAAAATTCATTTTGAACCAAAATCGCATAATTTTTCCCAAAAAACATCACAGCATATATTTAAAATATCCTTAAGCTTTAAAAAATCATATACCGTGTGATCAGAAGGAGGAAGTAAAGAACGAAGAGAAGAATATAAGTCGTTGATTTTCTTTCTACGATCACGTTCACTTGCGTTATGGTTAAGCTTCTTAACCGTCTGATCAGGTTGATAATGATCACCACCGTTGATAATAATTTGATCAAATTTATTTGAATCACAATGTTGAAGGCTTTTTTGAGATGAATTTGAAGTTTCTCCACTATTTGTTAATTCATGGCTTATAAGATCTTCCAAAAGCCAACCAAAATTATTAGTAGTAGTAGTAGAAAATAAAGGAGAAGATGAAGAAGAAATGGCTAACATTTTTACTAATTAACACTTAATTTTTCTGCTTTACAACTAATTTGTGATTAAGACAATGTTGTCATATGACATTTATAATGAGAATTAATCTATACTATATAGCTTTGATAAGGACATACATCATATCATAACAAGGGAAATAAATTAATGTTTAGTCTTTTTTATTTGTTAAAATAATAATTGTATATAATAATATAGTTCTTGTGTAATTCTATGGACAATGTTTATTTGCATTAAAAATATGTAAGTTTGTAATGCGTATTGCGTGTGGATACCATGTCATGCACGAGCATTAAGTATGATTTTAGTTATAAATTGGAGGAGTAAGTTGCCATGTCACGTGCATGTATAAGCATGTTTAATTAATTAAATTAAATGTAGTTAGATTAACAAGTTTTCGAATATCGAAGAAGAGGTGTGCGTGAAATCTTAGACGAATAGAAATTCCAAGTTTGTTTTGTTTCACCTTCCTCTTTCATGATCATATTATTTTTTCCGATTAAGAAATGAGATATTTTTATCATGTTACATGAATCCCATATTTTGGGCTAGACAATAATATATATAGCTAAGTGGACAATTCGTAAAATCTGTTGGGCCAAACAGATAATAGGTGACGTGGTTTAAATCGCCACGTTAAATATGTTATATCTTTTAAAGATGAGGAGAGTAGAGCTAGAAGAAAATAGAATGCGAGTGCAAATAACTCTTATTTGTGAATTACTTGGTACATGGTAGGGCTCAATGTGATACAATGAAATATATAAAATTTAATATGTGTCAGATATTAGTATTCCACATTGGTTATTAGAAATGGGATAATTAAATCCCTTATATATGGTTTTTGATAAATGGAGCTTTTTTTTTTTCCATTGAGTTAGAAACAACATCAATTTGACCCATACGTGAATTAATAAGAATAGAGAATTGTGCTTATGTTCAATAACTAAAAATATTAGATGAGATTGATAACATACTTCAACACTTACGACTTACGAAACAAGATGTTTTAGCAGGTTTACTGATCAAATTCTTATGGTTTCAAAGTTTTAAATTCAAGCAAATCTGACTGATTTGAATTCAGCCATAACAACTCATTATTAGTAGGAGTGGGCCAGTTTGTCAGGTGTGAGTTCACGAAAACTCAACAACTTTTACTTAAATCCTATATAATATTTGACTATGAACTCAATTATTGTCATATAATAAATTAAAGTTATTATAGAAATTGATAATAAACTTCAAAATCTTGGATTCGTCTCTACCTACCGAGGAGCTTTGACATAAATTTCCCATCAAAGAAATTTGTATAGAAATCTACTAAATCCCAAACTTGTGGAAGTGCAAATGACTCAAGATCCAAAGAATATTACTATAATCAACATGTCTATGATTACAAGATATTGCCTCTCTTGAAAATGAAGGCACATTCACAATGACAAGAAAAATAAGATGGTATTTACATATATATATATATATATATATATATATATATATATATATATATATATATATATATATATATATATATATATATATATATTAGCAAAAAAGGAAAATATTAAACTGAAATTAAAATGTCATTTTTATATAAATTAAATCCTTTTAAAAATTAAACTAAAAATTCATTGTTGTAATTATAACTTGTCTTCCTTCTCAAAATAAGATGAGAGTTTGTCTCTTAACATGTCAATCTCAATCACCGTACTTCCTTCAACCTGTTGAACAAATACCCAAATCAAAAAAGAAAAACAAAATAATTAGCAAAATAGAAAACAAACAAAAATTTACTAATATATGATCATGCTTTAAATATTGTCTAATAAAAAGATAATTTTTTTTATTTTTATTAGTGTAATTCAGTTTTGTTCTTGTGATAAAATGTCCTTTTTCATTATTCTTGATTAAGCGATAGGTGAAGTTTCAGATACCATACGATTAAAAAGAAGACAAAAAGATATTTAATACAATAACATACATAATCCTACGAGTGAAGTCCATGAAGTTTGTTTCTAACAGACGTTCAACTCAAAAAAAGAAGTTTTCGAAGCAAAGATTGAAAGAAAACATGATAATTATAATAACAAGATACAAAGCAAATACAACGACAGACAGAAATTAAAGGATATGTGATAATACCTGAAAATGCAAGGTATAGAATACTCTATCTTCAAAAGTTTCAAAAGAAGTTGCATTTAGTAGAACAAGTCCTTCATCTTCTAATTGTGAAATAGCCTCACCAATTGAACTTTTATTGATCTTCAAAGTTGATATTTGAACCACTATTTCTTTATCACCTAATTTACTTGTTGAAATAACTAATGAAGAATTATCAATTCCTCCACTTCTTCTTTTTTGCTTGGTAAAATCACCTAAATTTTGTCTATTGAAAATATATGTTGATGTAAATTCTTCTTTCTTTTGAACCAATCTTTCCACTTCACTTTGTAACTCTGGTATGTACTTTAGAATTTTTGATATTGTTGATGGAATACTTGGTTTTTTCTGAGAAACATGAAGAATAATGAAGTCTCATAAGCATATGACCAAAAAAAAGAAAAAATTACTCGAAAATTAATCGTCTGTTTGATCAAGTTTTTGAGAAGTTAGAAGTGTTTGTTAGGGAAATTTTTTTGACTTAAGAGTAGTAGAAAGATCTTTTTCCTCGTAAGCACAAATTATTGATCTAATATTGACAGAAGTATTTTCCAAATTGATAAGTCAAACATAAAATGTTACTTGTTAAAAGTAACTTTTTGTAAAGCACTTATGACAAAAATACTTTTCAAAATAAAGGGATGAATATGATCGAAGAAAAGAAATCATACCATATGATTAGAAGGAGGAAGTAAAGAACGAAGAGAAGAATATAAGCTGTTGATTTTCTTTCTACGATCACGTTCACTTGCGTTATGATTAAGCTTCTTCACCGTCTGATCGGGTTGATGATGATCACCACCGTTGATAGTAATCTGATCAAATTTATTTGAATCAGAGTGTTGAAGGTTTTTTCGTGATGATGAATGAAGAGGTTCCATGGGATTAATGTTAATTTGTTGGCTATTTGGATCTTCCAAAAGCCAACCAAAATTAATATAATTAGTAGAAATCATAGGTGAAGAAATGGCTAGCATTTTTGCTAATTACACTCTTAAGACTTTTTTCTACTTTAATTACTAATTAGTAGTACTATTTTGTAAGACAATGTTGACATGATGTTTTTATATGAGGATTTATAGTTTATTACTAATAGATTTCACAGCTCATTAGTCTAATTAAGAAATATTTAATTATTCGAGATAATTGCATATTTGGTCCTTTAATTATTGAACAATTTTGATTTTAATCCTACTGACATTTTATTAAACTTTGGAGTTACTTAATCGCACATTATGTTTGTATTGTTACTCTATATTTTACGGTAATTTGATTTTAAAAGTAATTCAAATATTTTTCATGCGTAAAAGGACTAAAAACACATATTTTAATTGATTAGAAGTTAAATATGAATAATCAAATAATATAAGGACCAAAACAGTAATTTACCGATAATTAGAGGACTAAAAGTGCTATTAACCCGTTTATTAATATACAATTAAATGACTAATTATTTATTAATATATTTGTAAGGAGTCACTGCGTGTGGGATCATATGACATGCACGAGCCTTGAATATATTTAAAATTTAAACTCGTGTAATTAGTGGATATGTCACACTTAAACACGTTTAATGAATTAAATATGCCACGTCTACATGTTTAATGTTAAAATATTATACAAGATTCTTTAGGATGATGGAAAACTAATAAAATCAAGAATCAAGAATATAATACCAAGCTGTTTTATTTAATTTAATTTTTTACGTAGATGTGAAGGGATTGATAGCTAGTTGAATCAATTAAGTCGCTTTTTAAATGTCTTAATCATTTGAGTTTCACTTCTATTTCAGTTTGATTTCGATTAATTTTCAATATTTCATTTTCAAAACATCAAATATGACAGATGTGTAACTAAGATTCTCATTACTTTTTTAAAAAATCAACGAAACTTCAATTTAAAATTTAAAAGTCGGTTATTACTTGAAAAACAATAATAGATAAAATGAGTTATACTATCAGATATACCTACTCTTTGAATACTAATGGTATCTAAAACAGTTTATTAAAAGTAGAAAATTGTTTGCATAATGTGTTTTAGTAGGGATATATTGTCTCTGATTTTATTCGATCATATATTTAAAGAAAAATATATCATATTATTTTTTAAAATTTATTTTATTACGTATAATTAAAATTAGATATCTTCAAATATCTCATGAATTACTTTGATTCGTCTTTGGTTCACTAATTTTTGATATTTTATTTTTAGAACTTTGTGTTAAGAAACATATAGATGAAGAACCACTAACTTTCAAAATATACCTACTTTTCTTTTTATTTTATTTAATTAAAAAGAATTGTTACATCAAAAGTAGAACTAATATTGATACTCTATTGTTACAAACTTAAAATAATAATCAGTCGTTTTCGACCAAACATTTCTTTAACTTGTGAGTTGTGACTTATATAATGTTTACTTTTATTCCTTTTATTTTTCTGTAAAATATAGGGTTGAGACAACCATTAAGTCAGCTGCCATTATATTTTATTTGTGATACCAAAAAAAAAAATATTAATGAACACACTTTCATAAACAAGAAAAGAATTTATTTAGGACAAATTATAGAATATTCCCAAATTCTAGGAAAGATAAAGAATCAAATTAGTTGAGCAGTCAAAATGGGCTTAGCCCATGGGGCCGATCCAACCCAATTTGTTATTGGGTAGGATTGGGATAAGATTTTTTTAAGTTTTTTTAAAATTAGGGCTTATAAGTTCAATTCATATAAGCCCTTGATCCTTGACATTTAGTCGGGGTTGGGCTAGGGTCGATCCATGGGCCAAAACTATTTATTTAAGAGTAAAATTAAAATAATCTCTTTAGTATATGAGTTAATTACTTAAATACACGTTATGTTATAATATTATGAATCTTATCAGATTTTGGTACGTCTAGATACATGTATCTCAGGATACATATGCTTCAAATTAGGTTAATTTATTCTAGATACACTCTATCCAATTGGATTTACATATATCTAAGATACATAAACAAATTTCGCACCCTTGCTTACCTCCTATCTTGCTCGCGTATCTGGAATGCATCATAATAGATACATGTATTTCGCATATTAAGTATCCTAGATATATGTTATTACATTAGATTTTTTTGCTAGTGTTATTGAAAAAATACCATTGTTCACCATATTTGATTTGAAAATCTTCTCATTTTTTTGATGTTATAGAATTTTAGGTTTGGAAAGAAGAAAAATAATAGAAAGGAACAAAAGAAGGGTTAGCCCGCCGCAACTCTTCTAGGGTTGGGTTGGATTAAGCATTTTCAGGCCCTTTCAAATAAAAAGCCAGCCCACCCTAAACCTTCAAAATCCTTGGCCCGCGAGACTTGGGTCGGGTGGAGCTGGACCGACCCTTTTTGACAATTATATACCAATAAGTATCCCAAAAATGTAAAAGGGCTATTATTTGCAAAGGCCATTTTACAAAGAATTCAAAAAATAATTAGAACATAGAAAAGGCCCAATAATGAGAATTTGGGTTAGATTGATAAGACAAAGCCCATTGATTTTAATTTTTTTAGAATACTAGATCAGTGTCGTACAAAATAATTCAGAATGGTCTGGTATTTTAAAGTTCGGGTTTTGATATTTTGTGGCATGATAAATTGATAATCATAATTTGATTTACTTTAACTTACTTATAACCATATATAATAGAGATTATGACTTCGATTTTACATGAAACGCTTTCATTATATCATACTAGCACTTTACACATGTAGAAATCTTCAAAGGAAATACAACAAATTTCCTTCGTTAATCAATCATCTATAAAGAATATTCAATCAAAGTAGATTAGCCAAAGTTCTGACATCTAATAATTAGTTTTGTATTAGTATTATTTTATATGTTTGCAATTACTATTTTTAATTATATACTTTGATATGGTATTCAACATTATATATGCATATCAAATATCATAATATCGAAGTTGCAAATATCAAGGAAAACATCATTGATCGTTACACTACACATTATTTTGGCTAAAATAGGTTTTATCGTTAAAAAAAAAAAACTTAGCAAATAACAATGAAACGTAAATCTAACACACCTAATTATTAAAAAAACTTGGGAATATTTTAATAACGCTTTTGTTGGATCAATTTGAGCTATATATTTAGTTTAACGTAAGCACAAATTTGAAACTTGTGATCCCTTCTACCTTAAAATTTATTTAAGGGACACAATTTTCTTAAGTTCTAATAATTTTAATTAAGCTTGATAAGAAACCACTCAACTTACAAGTTACAACACTCAAAGAAATTATTAAGCACTAATATAGTAAGCTTAATTAACAAATTAAAAAAATGTTGACCTTTAAAAAGTGTCACATGTCTATTTTTATTATTAATAGAAGTCTTTCAAAGGCACTACTTATTTCTTGATTTGATTGTCAACATTAATTAATTAGTAAACACTGCTTGTGGTCAACAAAGTAGATGGCCCCACTAAATTGTACACATATAGATAAGGTTCCACTTAATCATAAAAATAAAAAAAAACTTTAATTAATCTCTTTCCTTATAACTACATTTTTCAAACTCGATAAATTTCTAAATAAATTGAAAATATAATAGATTAAAAAGAATGTATTGTCTATTTTTCATTTTGTCAAAATTAAACAAGTAAAAAATAATAGAGGAAGTATTGATTACTAGAATAGTCATTACAAAATTACAATATTTAAGCATACCAGTAGTTGCACCATTAGGTCTCTAATAGCAGGGGCAGATCTAGGAGGACGAGTGCATTCACACTAATTTCATCGATAAAAAGTTGTATTGTATTCAGAATCACAAAAATTATAATATCATTAACATAATATTATCGTAATGAAAATTATATTATTGTCACTAAATCATTTATTTGTTACTTGTATGGTATATGTCACATCATATCCACAAGCCCACAACATTTTGGTTCCACTTGTGTAGGTGAATCAAATTTAACCCACCAAACATTTTAGTTAATTTCAAAACGGAAAAGGGTCAAAATTGCCCCTGAACTATGTGAAATAGATCACTTATACCCTTCGTTATATTTTGGGATCAAAAATACCCCGCTGTTATCCTAAGAGACCACAAATACCCTCAAGAGTTAACACCCCAATTTTTTAGTGACGTGGCATGCCACATAGGACTAATCCCTCCACCTAAGCGTTGCCAACTAGGATTCATTCAAAAGAACTAGACCTTTAGCGGCGACAATAGTTGTCACAAAAGCCCAAAAAATCGTCACTAAAAGTTTTAACATTAAATTCTAATTTTTATTTTTTTCTTCACTATTTTTTTAAAAAAAACGCAAATAATATTGATTAAGTAGGAGTTTGAAGACACTGTTTTATTTTTATGTTGTATGAAAATGTATAAAATGTACAATGATGCATTATATAGTAGGAGATGTGAATCGAGAAGTAATTTTCGTGATTTTTCGTGATAATATTGGGTGCTTTTAATATTAATATTGCAAGTTATTTATTTTAGAAAATTAGGTTGCGATCGAAAATTAATTATCATATTATTTTTTTTGAAAAAATAGGTTTTACTATTAGTCGTCACTAAAAATCACTCATAACCTTTAGTAACGATTTTTTGGGCTTTTGTGGCAACTATTGTCGCCACTAAAGGTCTAGTTCTTTTGAATGAATCCTAGTTGGCAACGCTTAGGTGGAGGGATTAGTCCTATGTGGCATGCCGCGTCACCTAAAAATTGGGGTGTTAACTCTTGAGGGTATTTGCGGTCTCTTAGGATAACAGCGGGGGTATTTTTTATCCCAAAATGTAACGAAGGGTATAAGTAATCTATTTCACATAGTTTAGAGGCAATTTTGACCCTTTTCCGATTTCAAAACAATTATTATTATGAAAATGCCACTTGTGATATTCTCTTCACAACTGTCATTTAATAAATGTATTTATGGAAAAGAATCTAAATGTAGAGTAATTCAACAGAAAATTGATCTAAAAATATAAAACATCAAAAAATTAGGGTAAAATATATTTAAATATAGATTTAAACTTTAAAATTGAAAGACTGTTGACTAAAAATAAAATAAAAATCATCATAATATTTGTCTATGAGCATAATATTCAAAAGTAATTATATATTTACTTTTAGTTCAAATAATTCTTCACTAGTGTGAAAAAAAATAATTTAATTTGGAATTAACTATATCATCACAAGGGGAATAGAACATCACACAAAGTTTTGTTGTTGATAGAATTTTAGAAATGGCAAAAAATATCTTAAAAAGAAAGATTCTTATGCGTTAATATAATTTTTTTTAAAATAAAAAGTGAATATATTCATTTTTTTTTTAATTCAATCATTTTTATGACCTAATAAAAAAGCAAAAAAGTGACGATTCTTTAGTTTATAACTTGATTTGAAACTTGACAATTGATTAATTGCCTGGACCATCCAAATAGCTAGGTAGCTATCATGCCATGTTGGTTAATATGAACGGTCGATTAAGACTGAATAAACTTTATTCATATTCGCATTTTTTTAATTACGTCGTTTGGATCATTATATAAATATTCAATTTATCAAATATGAAAACTTCATCCTATTTTTTTTTACGTTATTCATCCTGTTAATTATTATTACCACAAAGAAAAAAAACAATTTAGTAATGCCCTAATATAATTTACATTTATACTCTATGGTACTATAGAGCATATACCTATAATAACTATTTATAACCTTTTCTTTTTACATGATAAAAAATGTTATTTTCTATTTCGTAGGTGCATCTTTTTGTATAATTTTTTTTTGACAGTTCACCTCCAAACTTTTAATTAAATGTATGATAAATGATCTTGGCCTAAAAATTAAAGGGAAAAGGGTCAAAAATATCTCTCAATTTTGATTTATTGTTTAAATTTATCCTCGCCGTTAAAATAAAGTTAATTACCTCTCGCCGTTAAAATAAAGTTAATTTTACTCCTCCTATTACTAATTTCACCAAATTTACCCCTCATTAGACGGATTGACCCAAATTGAACCGAATTTCCCTCTTTGACATATTTAATGGAGATTTGGGAGAATGGGTAAATGGGTATAGGAGATTTGGAAGAATGGGGTCGGGTTATTTTAAATGATCGGGTTAATAGATTAAAATAAGGAATAGTTTTTTATAAAAAAAATGGGGTCAATTTGGGTCAATCCATCTAATGAGGGGTAAATTTGGTGAAATTAGTAACAGGAGGGGTAAAATTAACTTTATTTTAACGAAGAGGGGTAAAATTAACTTTATTTTAACGAAGAGGGGTAAAATTAACTTTATTTTAACGGCGAGGGGTAAAATTAAATTTATTTTAACGGCGAGGATAAATTTAAACAATAAATCAAAGTTGAAGGATATTTTTAACCATTTTCCCAAAATTAAATGTTTCACATTATTCCAATGGAGAAGTTGTTTGACTGAATTAAGGCAATAAAATTAAGTGTTGTTTTCCCCTTTTAACTTTTGCCAATTTCACAAGTTTTTTTTTTTAATCTCGTATATAATATTTGATATTTATTTTTATTATTTTTACGTTATAATAAAAATGATCATTAAAGACAATTAATTCTAAATTGCTGTTAAATATATATTTTTAGCGGTAATTGTCACTCTTTATAAATATCCCTAAAGTCTTTAGCGACATTGATTCTAATGACACTTAACTAATGCCGGTAAATACTTTAACACTCTTTATTAATGTCAATATTTAATGCCGCTAAAAATTATTTTTGTTATAGTGTTAATTGATAGTAACCAGTAAATCCTTATCAACGAATATTTATGTGCAAATCAAGGTTTACATATAATTTTTGTTTATGAATCATTTTTCGCTCTTATACTACCATTCAATATATGTGTGAAAAAGTAATTTTTTTTTTATATAATAGATCTACTACGGATTTCAAAATTTCAATCAGAGCGAAGAATAAGTATTTGTAAAAGCATTTGTCTCCTCTCAACTCTATGACCGTTAGCAAATATAATATAAGCAATCCGGACTTACAAATCACTAATTAATCTAAATTCACATCGTATAAATTATGAAATACAAAAAAAATAAATGCTTCAGACTAACATTTTTTCTTTTCATAACCAAGAAAATGAAATAATTGCACACATCCTATCCTACTCTATAAATAAATAGTATCCATTTATTTCACCAGGGAAAAAAATTTCAACACGTTATCTACTGTATAATAATTAAATCACAGCAAATTGTAAATTTAGTTTTTGAACTAACTTTATATAGTATAGTTTTAGTATACTATAATTAGTATAGTCTAGTAATATATATAAATCGATCAAGACTAGCTACAAGCTTGCAACAACTTTATTAATTTTTTGGGTCTTTTTTTCTTTATTGTCCCGTATAAAATTAATGTCCCTCTTTGTGGTTGTGTCATTTTGAGAATATTCAATTTCAAAATCATGATATAAAGATTTTTTTCGTTTAAATGGATATTATTTCACAAAATCAGATTATGATCGATTGATCAGTTTACGAGGAATACTTACCAAAAATGATTGAAAGTATAAAAAATTGACTAGGCAAATCTTATATGATGAGCTCGATAAAAAAAATCATGTAGGATTTTTGTATATGAGACCTTTTATTTGAAAAATTCTATGCTAAAACAATTCAATCATCTTAGTAGGTTATATTCGTTAAAAAAAATACTTGGAAAAATAATAGTTGAAGCATAATTATTGGAAATAATTGTCAATAATTTGTTTTTTTTACTAACACAATGTTCTATTCGTGCTAATTTATGACATAATTCTTTTAGCGTGTCTTATAAATAATAATAATTTTTTATATTTAGTAACAATTTAACTTTAATAGGTCAATTTTATTTATTTTAGACCATAAATATTTTTAAAAAATCTTTTCTTTCTTAAATTTCATATTATATTAAATAATATCATATAAATTTAAATGAATAAAAGAGTATATTGTTTCCTACTGAAATAAATTTAAGGAATTAATTAAATCACCAAAATAAAGTACGTCTGAAACTTATTTTTGAATATTAAAATTTTAAATTTGACTCTGATAATTCAATTATCGGTGATTTATGGTATACCACATGTTTATAAAGTACTTATTATGGCAAAAAGAAATTTTAATTTTTTAAAAATTATATTTTGTGTTTAAATTTCTACCATTGATCAGTTTATTATTTCCTTCGATTAAAAAAAATACTTAATTTTTATTTTAATCTGTTTAAAAAAAAAGTGAGTAAAGACTCACTTTTTTTTTTAGCAACACTTTAAATTCAATTTTTCATGTGATATATTTAAAATCACAAGATTAAGTAATATTTTGATACATTTGATCTAATTTTAATTTGAAATCACAATTTTATTTTATTTTGTAAAACTCAGTTTCAAGTCAATTTTAATTTTTTTTTTAAAATTGACGAAATACTTACTAGTGACCACAGTTGACCCACCAAAATTGAATTGGAAAATGACAAAACGGGTCGGGTCCCACTTTTCTTTTCAATTGTTGTCAGACTTTACGTTAGTTTTCCATAAATTAACGCAATTGAATTTCACAACGTGACATAAATCACTATAAATTCCTCTTTACTTTTTTTTATTTGTACTATTATACCCTTTCTCTTTTCTTTATCACCACGTGTTGTTACTATTCTCCTTGTGGCTCTCTCCGTCCTTTCCCAACCCCACTTGTTGTCATAAATTTTAAAGTCGAAACTTAAGACGTGAACATCTTTTAGTTTAAGGGGTTATTTGTTGTGAGGGATAAATAAAAATTTTTATATCTTGTTTGGTTGTTATTTTGGGATAATTTATTCCAACACTTATATCATAGTAATGAGATAAGTTAACCAATATATATGGTGTGATAAGTTATTCTAAGATAGTTAACACAGGTTAACTAATCTTGGGACAACTTTTTCCCAACCAAACGATCCCTTATAATTTTGTGAGTGAGAATTTCAAGAATCGACTTAAAATTTGACTAAATTTCATAATCAAATGAATATTTTTACTCCTAAAATCTACATTTCAATGTTTAAGATTTTTGATGTATTACTTACCTTGGTTATATTTACGAGGTATCTAAATAAGCGAAAAACAACTCGTAAATTTGTAAAGAAAAGAGCACTTATTAAGACAGATAGTAATCTCACCTTCGTGGTTCAAATGATAAATTGTATCCTTATTCAGTTATGAACCGTTCTTATTTATTGAATTAGTTTTTTTATATCAGATTAAATCATAAAGATTCATATCAAGATTGTGCACGCAAAGTTCTTGTTTATCTTGTCCACAATATAGATGGCCGGCGTAATCAGCGGGTGTTCAAAGCCTCACGTTGGTAAATAGGATGACAATTGATGTCCTTAAATGATCTTGAACAATTAAAACTTTTTAGGTTATCCTTTACGATCACGTCAAATTAAAATTTAAATCTAGTATATCCGACCAATAACATCTTATATAAAATAGTGAATTCAGATAAATTTAATATCGAAACACTGAATCCGACCTTACTCACACACTTCCCTTCACACACTTACTCTTCATATAAAAAAAAACTCAAACTTTCATCTCTCTTAAATCTTCATATCTTCATCTCTCTCCCTTCAACAACAACAACAAAAAAAAAATGAAGTTTTTTCCAATTTCTTATAAAAAAGCAATCTTTTTTACCATTTTTATCTATTGCATGCTAATAACTCCATTAAAAGGGGCAAAAACCTCTGTTTCTTCTTCTTCTTCTTCTTCGTCTTCTTCGTCTGATCAACAACCTGAATTGATCACGTACTTCAAATCCACAACTTTATTGAAAAACCCCACAATTAATGACATTCAAAATCAATCAAGAACATCAAAAATCAATCTTTTTACACCATCTGATTGTTCAATTTGGACAAAAGAATGCTCAAATGAAATTTTGAAAATTGCCCAGAAAACAGAGCATGTTAAATGGATAAAATCAGTGAGGAGAAAAATCCATGAACACCCTGAACTTGCTTTTCAAGAATTTGAAACTAGCAAACTTGTTCGTCAAGAACTTGAAAAAATGGAAATTTCTTATCGGTTTCCGTTGGCTACCACCGGAATCCGAGCCATCATCGGCTCCGGCCAGCCGCCGTTCGTTGCTCTTCGAGCTGATATGGATGCCCTTCCAATTCAGGTATATTTTTTTTATTATCAAATGTAACCTTCTAATGTTTTTTTTGTCCGATTAGATTTCTCAGATAATCACTTAACTATTTTTTCTTCGTCATAATTTTGTTGAATTTATACCTAAAACATTTAAGTGTTTATTTTAAATATATATTTGAAAATCATGTATAAATTAGTATAGATTCCAAATTATAATAATTAACAGATTAACTTTTTTAAAAAAAAGTTTGATCAAGAAAAAACATGACGACTAACTCTCAGAACTTTTGTAGTGCATAAAATTGAGATAAAAAGAATAATAATTATTGCGTATGAAAATTACTTTCTTTATTGGAAAGAATAGAAAACATGTAAAAGCAATTTTTTGATATATTAATTATTAATTAAGTGACGTATGAGAAATTAACTCCTTTTTAGTGTTTTTTAAAATTTATTTTACTTCTTAAACTTAAATTGAAACTTGAAACTCATTTTTTATTTAGTTATTTATCTTGTACAGTATAAAATTGACTTTGAAACAGAGGAATTAACAGTTTAATTAAGGATAAATAAGTAAATATATTTACAATTGTATGTTGAAATTATTAACAGTTTAGTCTCACATGAAATATCTATTTTTATTTTTTTAGGAAAACATCACACATTATCTATTATTATTTCTACTTTTAAAATACTGTATTTTGCTTACATTTAATGACACTATCTAATTTTCCAAAAAGTCTTTATGTACTTTCATAATATGTGTCTCATGTATATCTGACATCAACTATATGTTTGATTTTAGTCTCACATGCATAACTATTTTCCGGAAAGCGTCAAACCTTATCTTCATATCTACATATCTTTTTACTTCAAAATACTTATCAAACTTATGTTGAACGACAATATCAGATCTTCCTTTTATTCATTCTTATGTACTTTCACAACATGTGTCTCACTTATATCTTACATCAACTATCTGTCGATTTGACTTAGACTCAGATTCATTTTATGAAACACGTGAAAATATATAAATTTTAATAAAATGAAAGTATTTATCTTGATATTATGACCATCCACATTTTTTTTATTTTTTATTTTTTTTGAAATTATTAGGAAGCTGTTGAATGGGAGCACAAGAGCAAAATTGCTGGTAAAATGCATGCTTGTGGCCATGATGCTCATGTGGCTATGCTTATTGGTGCGGCTAGAATTTTAAAGGCTCGTGAGAAGAACTTAAAGGTTTGTTTTACAATTAATAGCCAATTTTTTTTTTTCAATATATGTTACTTTTTCTAGTGATAAAATTACTATTTTTGTTTTCTTTTCTTGAAAATGAAATAAAGTTTAATCTTTTCATTTCTAGTCACATAATGTTATGGTCTTTATTCCCTTAAACTTTAGTGAAAAGAACAGTGTAGAGAGTACGATAGGGAATTTTAATAGCTCAGCAGGTTAATTATCTGAACTTTCACTTTATTGGTGAGAGTTCGATTCTCTATTTTGTAATTTCTTTCCTCAATAGACTATTAACAACAACAACAACAAAAATAACATAAACAATATAATTACATACACGAGTAGGATTTGAAATAGAAAATATATGTAGACCTTAGCTATTCTTATTTTTATAGGTTACATTAGAAAAATTATCTTCGTTAGACTCTCGATAGTGTGTAGACTATCAATCTAAGGTTATTCTTGTGAGTGACAGATAAAAAGAACACGTTTATTCTTGTGACGCCTTAAAATAAAACTAAAATATTCTTTTATTCTCCATATGGTGGATTCCATAATATTTGGCACAAACATTTGAAGAATATTGGAGCAATTATCTCTTATTATATGTTATAATTTTAATTGGTCATGGGTGTCTTGGACTATTTTATTTTCAACTATGAGAATACCACCTAAACTTTTGGCCAAATAGCAAATCTAGTGATCTATATTTAGCTTACTTAATTATTATATATTATGATATCTTTATAGATAATGGCACTTTGTACGAACAATATTAGTTATAATATATAGTACTTAAATTAAAAATAATTAGAGTATCTACTTTCTAATGTTTCTTTTAGAGCTTTTGCAAATATAATTGCATTGGATTCTCCATTGAAAGTGCATTTTGAATGGTCTTTATATTTTTGAACTTCATTTAACAAAACATGGCTCTCGATCGATATCTAAGTTAGTGGGAGGTAATACATATCTCTTGAATAAATTAACGTACGTATAAGCTGATTCATATCTTACAATTATAAGATCGGATTTAACTCGTCGATTGATTTTCCATATCTTTTGGTAAGGTGTTTGATTTTGACTCATGCCTCACTAGTATCTAACATATTAGATCTACTTGATCTTTCCATAAATGGAGGCCAAGTAGTGACAATTGAGAAGTTGTCACTTGAACATTTTAGTCACATGAACCAATAGGTCTAAGTGGTAGGCTAATATTATACGTCTGTTTTTTTAGCGGATGTGATCATTAATTACTCATATTTTTATTTATGATTGATACTTTATATTTTTATAATTTATTTCGATAGAACCACAACCCTTCAACTCACATCTCTCATCCTCCATATAGCTTTTCATTGAAAAAGAAACAAAATACTATGACCTAAGTAAAATATTTTATTTTCAAATATTAGACTTATATTTATTTAATTATTAGCCCCTTAACCTTTATGCAGCAAATAGTAGAAGCATGAACAAGTTGGGTACTAGATTTGACTTAGGAATATTTACTTAGTACTATGATTATCATAACTTTATTTATTATTATAAATATAAGCATATATATTTAAAATAATAATAAATCAATAAAATTAGAGAAAAATAAATAAAATGGTCCCATGGTCATTATAGTTGTGTACTATAATGTCTAGTAGAGCCCTGTCAACAGTTGGACTGGTAGTTACATGAACAAATCTAACTAAAAGAAAAGGTCATTTACAGTTTGTACTATTTTGTGGTAGGTGTTTTAATTTTTACTCCTACAGAAAAATATATATTCGCGAGACGTAAATTTATTTCGTTAAAGAACTTATGTCATGCTAGATATAAATTCAATTTTTAAAAGCGTAAAATTAAAGATCAATTCATTTGAAAGATTGAGTGATACATGAAATAAGGACTACTTGCGTTATATACAACTTTGCCTTTTAATTTTAATTTAATTATTGTCAAAAAGAATACCTTTTTTAATTTTGGTTAAGAAGTCAAATTTTAAAAGGACTTATTGAGGGTGACATCCAACAACTTAATTGAGAGTAAATTTGGGACCATAGAACTATATTGCCAATGTATTATTTCTGTTTCAAGTCATTTTCACAATTTAAGGACCTTGAAGAAAATGCCAATGTGCTATATTTTAAATGGGGGGCCAATGGGTTAATAAAATGGGATAGATTAAAGCACCTCTTTATAGTTGCTTTTTTCCTTTTTTGGGAGTTTTCTCTTTTCTTTAATTACTAAGCATTTTTGGATAGAATTTTTATTTTTGCTATTTGCTTTTTCATCCATAAGAAATGATGTTATTATAGAAAGATTTATTTGCAAAAAGTTACGCTCATTTGATCTAAATCATTTCCTTCATTTATATATATATATTAATTTTGAATTTGTGTTAGAAAGTCTCGTATTAAAAGTAAAACGCTTCTAAACAAAGATATTTCTTTACTCAAGATTTGTAACTGAAATCTTTAATTAAGAATAAAGGAAAATTCACTACTCTACCACAACTCTCGTAAGTTCGTGTCACTTTTTTGTGCAAGTTAGAATGGGCGCACATGGTAAATTGTTCAAAGTTTAACTTCTATACACCGAAAATATAAACGACACGAAATTTGTATGCTATTAGTTTACATAAGAAGTAAATAGAAAGGTAAAATATCATTACAAGTGAAATTGGTTACTTTGAAAATAAGGCAAGCAATCTTTTATAGCAGGCTAAACTCCAATTATGGTGTACACATTTATTTGCATTATCAGACTATCCGTTTAGGTAATTAAACATGTGGTGACAAACATGAGTTGTGATGCACTGGTGGGAGTGCTTCACCCTTAATCAGAGGTCTCGGGTTTGAGCTCTGGGTATGGAGAAAATTCTGTTGGGAGCGTCACTCTCGATTGGACCCTGCAGAGCGCAATTCAAATTTAGTCGGAGCTTTAATATGGACTTCAGATACCGGGTGAAAAAAAAACAAAATTAAACATGTGGTGTATACATTTTGAACCGTGCGTCAAAGAGTTCCACATCGGATGAAAAAAGATGATTAGTCTCTTTATATGATTTTGATTAATTCTTCTTTAATGAGATAACTCTGAGGTTGAGTTTGATCCACATTCATTTCATTACACGATAGTATAGCAAAATCGATGTTTGTACTACCTTGTAGTGAAATGGATGTTAATTCAACTCTCAGAGCTTTCTTTTTCATTCGACATGAGACGAGTCTAATTCAACCCCAGAAGCTTCTTGATCCGTCAATGTCCAAACAACACCCAATTATTACATTTTATCTTATTGGTTTTGTGTTACTAATAGTTTTTCATCCAATTTTCTATATTGAGCCAGACTAAATCGAATTCATGTTATAGAGACTAACAGTGAAAGTAAATATTCCTTAACAAAAATGACTCAATACTCAAGACTCTTATCTGAAATTTTTATTAAGAATGAAGGAGAAAATCCTGCTCCACCAACCGGCCTTTTTCGTTCGTGTCATTTTTCTATGCAAGTTAATTAGTGGGCATAGATGGTAAATAATTGTAAGTTTACCTTCTATACACTAACAAAGAAACGACAAACAAGTTTTTACTTTATTTAGGCCACTTAAAAGGTAAATAAAAATTAAACTATCATAATTAGTAGAATTAATTACTTGAAAATAAGGCTAACAATCTTTTATAACAGGCTAAATTTCAATTATTGTGTAAATATTCATTTGCTTTATCAATGCAAGTAATTAAATAGGTGGTGTATATACTTTGAGTCGTTCATTGAAAAGTCCCACATCGAAACAAAGAAGGATAATTGGTACCTATATATGATGTTGAATAATCCTTTCTTCATAATCTTTTGAGTTGAGTTAAATTCAATATTCATTTCATTACATGATATCATAGCAGAATTGACCTTGAATTTAACTCAAATCAAAATGTTTTTATTCTTTTCATATGATGTGAGACTCTTAAATAACAATCTATTACAACATGGGCTTTGTGGGACAAAGCAATTATATCGTATATTTTAGATTAAATTATTTTTTTTGTGTATATAAAGTATATGTTGAATTTAGTGATTTTTTTTTCTTCATGTGTTCAGTTTTTTATATTTTGAATCTCATTTTTGAAATCTTGGTTTCATCATTGTCTGTTGCTATTGATGTTTATGAATTCCCTTTGTGAAAATTCAAGTTTCATCACTATCGAATCATGTAGATGTTTATCAAATCCCTTTGTAAAAATTCGGATTTCATCACTATCTAATGTTGTTGATGATTACTTTTATGAAAATTTTGGCTTTATCACTCTTTGATGGTATTAATGTTCATTTACTCCCTTTTGTGAAAAATTAGGTTTCATCATTGTCTAATATTGTTGATATTTACGAATTCTTTTTAAAAAATCTTGATTCCATCACTTTCTAATGTTATTGATGTTTATGAAAATCATGATCCTATTATTAGAAGTAAGACCTCCTTAATAAAGATATTTCTATACTCTAGGCTCTTATTAAAAAACCTTTGATTAAGAATGGGAGAGAACTCAGTACTCCACCACAACTCCTGTAGATTCGTGTCACTTATTTTATGCAAGTTAGTGGGCACAAATGGTAAATTATTCCAAGTTTACCTTCTATAAATTAACAATATAAATGATATTAAAATTCTAAGTTGTTAGGTCACTTAAAAGGTAATAGAAAGGCTAAATTTCAATTATTGTGCAAAATTCATTTGCTTATCAATGTTAAGTATAATGAAATAGGTGGTTATATACTTTATATTGTTCGTTAAAGAGTACCACATCGAACGAAAGAAGAAAAATTAGTATCTATATATGATGTTGAATAATTTTTTCTTTATAACTTCTTCAGTTATAATGGAATCAGTATAATGGACTCTGATTCCATTTCTGCTTGAATAACAATTTATTACCTTATGGCCTCTGTGGGACAAAGCAAAATAATAAAATTGTTCTTAATTAATATCAATCCAATTTTCTCTCTCTTCACAACCTTTGTTTTTGAGAGCTCCTTTTTAACAGTTTTCTTGATGATCTAATGTGTTAGGGCGAAGCTAGGGACGCGAGATGTTCATTCGATCTTTTTGGTTAAAAAATTATATTGTATATTTAAGATTAAATTATTTTTTTGTGTATATCAAAGTATATATTGAATTTAATGATTTTTTTCTGTGTTTAGTTCTTTATATTTTGAATCCCCTTCGTAAAATTTTGGTTCTGTCATTGTCTATTGTTGTTGATGTTTATGAATTTTCGTTTGTAAAAAACCTGATTCCAACACTATCTAATGCACTTGATGTTTATGACTCCCCTTCGTGAAAATCTTGATTCTAACTTTGTTTAATATGCTTGATATTTATGGCTCCCCTTTGTGAAAATTCTGATACAACACTATCTAATGCACTTGATGCTTATGAATCCCATTCGTGAAAATCCTGATTCCGACACCATCTAATGCACTTAATTGTTTATAATTCTCTTTCGTGAAAATCCTGATTCCAATACTGTCTAATACATTTAATATTTACAAATCTTCACAATGAAAATCCTGATTCCGCCATCTGGTTTTACCAGGGGACAGTTATTCTAATATTTCAACCAGCAGAAGAAGCAGGGAATGGAGCAAAAATGATGATCAAAGATGGTGCATTGGAAAATGTGGAAGCTATATTTGCTGCACATGTTTCACATCAACATCCAACTGGTGTCATTGGATCAAGAACAGGCCCTTTACTTGCTGGCTGTGGGTTTTTTAAAGCTATCATTAGTGGAAAAACAGGTCAAGCAAGCAATCCCCACCACTCAATTGATCCTGTTCTTGCTGCCTCTGCTGCTGTAATCAGCTTGCAAAGTATTGTTTCTCGTGAATCCAATCCATTAGACTCTCAGGTGGGGTTTATTTTGCACCTAGTAATCATCAACTTTCCTTTTTTTTTATCGTATCGAGTGCTCGATATTCATATTAGAGTCTGATTAATTCGTATTCATGCTGATATTCATATTAGAGTCTGATTAATCCATATTCATATTGATATTCATAATAGAGTCTCATTAATCCATATTCATGCTGATATTCATATTAGGGTCTGATCAGTCCATATTCATGATGCATAAGCCCTTAATAGAGCGAAACGACCTCTATGAGGAATGTTTCCATAAAGATCCTATCAATCGCATCACAACCGTGGATCATATCAAGATCTCACTCCTGTTTGACCATAGATTTTGAAATTGAAACTTGAGATTTTTTAAGTTTTTGAAATATAAAAATATTTGAAGTTTTGTGAGTGAAAATTTCAAGAAACCCATAACTGGCCTGAGTTAGTATTTGAAAATTAAAATTTCAAAATCTATGATGAAACGTAGGCTTCATCTCATCTGAAAATTTGTCTATCTTTTTGTACTAAAAAGATCATATTTTTCACTTCAAGTGGGATTTTCAAGTATTTTCTGAATTTTACCCTCATATATACATATACTTAAGAGTCTAAAAAATTATTTTCTAAAACTTCATAAGTGGTTGTCAAGAATATATAAGTTGAATCAAAGGATATATATATATTCATTTTATAAGTGAGGTTTTCTAAGTAATTTTGTTAAATTGAATCACTTAGAACATAATTGCAAAGTTATATTTCGATTAGTAACTTGTATTATAAAATAAGTTACTAATTATAACATGTTAAAATACACTGATAATTCGAGGCCATCTTCAATAATTGATTTTTGGATTGATTTGTGATTTGAATTTTTAGGTGGTTTCTGTGACATCTTTCAATGCTGGAGATAATCTTGATGTGATACCAGAAACAGTTACACTCAGTGGGACATTTAGGGCTTTTTCAACAACCAGTTTTTATCAACTTCTTAAAAGGATAAGAGAGGTTAGTAAATACTATATAATTAGTACTAATATTGAGACTTTGACATTCTTAAAAATAAATAAGTCATATCATATCATAGTTACTGCATATTTATTAGTATTAGAATAATATATATAAACAGTATATGTTACTATAGTCTATATATTTCGATATGATATTTAGTATAACAAAAAAATCTAAACTGTGTATCATATACTCCTTCTGTTTCAATTCATATGACTTACTTTTCCTTTTAGTACGTATAAAAAATAAGGACACACTTTCATATTCAGTAGAATAACAATTTAACTTTAAAATATCTATTTTATCCTCAATAAAATAATTTATAATCATATAAACTCTTTCTTTCTTTTTTAATCTTCGTGATAAACCAAAGTATGATATATCATAATCACAATATCAAATTTTTTGATTTCGATATCTATCATACCATACCATGAGCTTTATGCAGCAAAACTTATCCTAAAATTGCAGAGATAGATAGGCCTGTTTTGGCTAAATATCATAGGGACCCAATGTTGCTCATATCCAAAAAAAAAGAAAGAATTGATTGAAGAATTACACATCACATGGTATGATCCCTATGTGATTGGGCCAAAAGTTTTTGAAATAAGCAAAGACAAAATCATCACTTGGATATTCATGTTGCACCATATATAACAAGGACAAGTCCTTTCAACAATTTTCTAAAAGATCTTATCATTAAATGGAAAATAAAAATAAAAATATATCCAAAACAGTAGAACAAGACAACATAATATAACAAAAATGTGCATAATAAAATAATATAATATTTTAGTATATGGTCAGTTGGCTATATTGGAAATAAAGTCACTCAATTATTGGAATGTTCAAACATTCTATACAAGTTAAAATTGACGACAAATATCATAAAAAATAGTTACTCTTTCGTTTCGATACAAGAAAAAAAAGAAGATTTACACCCCACTTTCTTGTATCGAAAACTAGGAAGACAAATAATCCCTCTTGGAAATTTTTTTCTTCCCCGCATTTATCCCCGACTTTCGTAAGTCTAGTATTTAGATAAATTTGACTTTCTTTCTATTTAGAAATAGAAAGAAAAAAACTATTGATCGTCGTAGCGTGTACTTTTCACTTTCAGTGTCATATCCATGTCGGATTCTCCAAAAATACATTACTTTCGACGAATTCGATACATACTTCTTCACATTTTTAAAAGAGTCTGCGTAACATAACTGACAGTGAAACCTGTCAATAGTAACATAGTCACGCTACTCTAACTAAAAAAAACAAAATCAATATAACTAAACGTTAAATATCTTCTTCAAGTTCTACATGACATACTCTTTCTCTATGAGATACTGGTTCAGTCATCGAGTATACATTTTCAGGCTAAGAGTATAAAGTTCAAACATAACGAAAAGTCTAATTCTTTTTTAAACGGACTAATAAGTAAACTAAAGGATCTTTAACATAACATTTTAACAACAGGTATTCACAGAACAAGCTAGTGTATTCAGATGCAGTGCAACAGTTGATTTTTTCGAAGACATGGACACGATCTACCCTCCGACTGTGAACGATGACACAATGTACGAGCATGTGAAGATAGTCGCGAGTGATTTGGTTGGAACGACCAATTTTAAGGTCGTTCCGCCAATGATGGGAGCAGAGGATTTTTCATTCTACTCTGAAGTAATTCCTGCTGCATTTTTCTATATTGGTATAAGGAATGAGACCTTAGGATCAATTCATACAGGACATTCACCACATTTTATGATTGATGAAGATGTATTGCCTATTGGTGCAGCTACTCATGCTGCTATTGCAGAAAGATACCTTAATGAATATGGATCTTGAAATAAGATTTCGTTTTTCGTTCACACCAGGAGGATCAATAGTGTTCTCATTTGTCCTCTAGTGTGACTCGAACCCTTGTTGGTTGTTCAACTACTTGAGCAGGCCTCACTTATCGATCGTGAAATAGGAATTTTCGTTAATGCAATTTTTGCCTCTTTTTTTTTTTACTCCCATATTGTATGCCAACCTATGTGATTTGACAATTAAGATGTCCATTCTTGTATAATGTTTTTTTTTCTTCATGAGGTTGGACATATGAATCATGGAGATAAGAGAAGATATATGATATAAAGGTGTTTGCTACAATTTGAATTCTTGTATTATTGTCTTTGGAATGTCACAACGTAAGTTCATGGCACGTATTGTCTGCTTTGGGTCTAGGACAATACGGATTTGTCTATCGGGCTAAGACTAAGCTCAAAAGCACGTGGATCATATCCATGTCACGCCCCCACGAAGGGCAGACTGATGAGGGCAGGTCAAGCAGGATTGACAGATTTCTAAACTGACAAGCTTCTGAAACAGAAGTGCACATAATAAATTCTATTTTCTCCCTCACGGAGATATGAGATTCGTCTAATATATTATGTGCACTTTTGTTTCAGAAGATTGTCAGCTTAGAAGTCTGTCAATCCTGCTTGACCTGCCCTCATCAGTCTGCCCTTCGTGAGGGGCGTGAAGTGGTCAATATTCTTTGATCATGAGGAATCAACTTTTGTAATTTTCTAAATCTTTTTGTGGCTTTACAATATTCTTTCCTTCTACATTTTATTAATTAGCACGTTGCTAATATAATTACTTATCAAAAAGGAAAAGCATAAGTTTTATAATTAATTAACTGCATTTCAATATTCTCTTCTCATCTTAATCCTCTGTTCCAAGAGAAATACAGGGGAGCTATCAACAATCAATTACTTATAATCTTGATTAATTAACTAATAACCCCATAATATCAAATTCTTAAACAAAATCAACATGTCTACTTCTGGTTTACGTGGTCACGTAAAAGGTAAATACGAAGTTAAACTATCATAACTAGTTGAATTATTTTCGTGAAAATAAGGCGGATAATCTTTTATAGCAGGCTAAATTCATATTATCGCGTAATAATTCATTTGCATTATAAGTTTAAGTAATTAAACATGTTTTGTATATACATTTGAATTGTTTGTCAAAGAGTCCCACATCGGATGAAAGAAGGATGATTGATCTCTTTATATGGTGTTGGATAATCTTTCCTTGATCAGTTGACTTCTACGGTTGAGTTAGAAATAGTGTTTATTTTATTATAATATTATACATCAAGATGATGTTTGTATTATCTTGTAATGAAATGAATCCTATTTCTAATTAGCCAAAAACTTTCCTTTTTGTTTGTCATTCGTCGGTCATCACTTGGAAAGTCTGTCAATCCTATTTGACCCGCCCTCATCAGTCAGTCCTTCTTGAGGGGCGTCGGTCATCACTTGGAAAGTCTGTCAATCCTGCTTGATCCACCCTCATCAGTCAACCCTTCTTGAGGGGTGTCGGTCATCACATGGAAAGTCTGTCAATCCTGCTTGGCTCGCCCTCATCAGTCAACCCTTCTTGAGGGGCCGTCGTTCATCATTTGGAAAGTCTGTCAATCCTGTTTGACCCACCCTCATCAGTCAACCCTTCTTGAGGGGTGTCGGTCATCACATGGAAAGTCTATCAATCCTGCTTGACTCGCCCTCATCAGTCAACCCTTCTTGAGGGGCGTCGTTCATCATTTGGAAAGTCTGTCAATCCTGTTTGACCCACCCTCATCAGTCAGCCCTTCTTGAGGGGCATCGGTCATCACTTGGAAAGTCTATCAATCCTGCTTGACCCACCCTCATCAGTCAATCCTTCTTGAGGGGCGTCGGTCATCTTGACCCACCCTCATCAGTCAGCCCTTCTTGAGGGGCGTCGGTCATCACTTGGAAAGTCTGTCAATCCTGTTTGACCCACCCTCATCAACCCTTCTTGAGGGGTGTCGATCATCACTTGGAAAGTCTGTCAATCCTGCTTGATCCGACCTCATTAGTCAACCCTTCTTGAGGGGCTTCGGTCATCACTTGGAAAGTCTGTCAATCCTGCTTGACCCGCCCTCATCAGTCAGCCCTTCTTGTTTGTCAATCCTGCTTGACCCGCCCTCATCACTCAGCCCTTCTTGAGGGTGCTTCGGTCATCACATGGAAAGTGCTCAGTATTCTTTGTTCATTACAATCTTCTTTACTTCAACATTTTATTAATTAGCATGTTCCTAATTACTTGTTAAAAAGGAAAAGCATAGTTTTAATCATTAATTAACTGCATTTCAAGATTCTGTTCCCATCTTAATCCTCTGTTCCAACAGATTATAAAAACTAGAAACAGGGCAAAACAGAGAGCTATCAACAATTAATTATCTATAATCTTCATTAATTTCACTAATCAACATGTCTTCTTCCAGTGAATCAAATTTAGCAATTGCCAAAACTGTAATATCAGCAATTGGCTCAGCTGCTGCAATGTCCATGTTGGTACATAATCTCCCACCAGAAGTTCAAGATTACCTCTTTTTCGGCCTCAGACACGTATTTATCAAGTTCTCGAATCAACTAACTATGGTGATTGACGAATTTGATGGAATGGTGAGCAATGAAGTATATGAATCAGCTCAAATTTACTTAGGCACGAAGCTCTCTCCTGATACTCGTCATTTCAAAATTAGCAAATCTGAGAAGGAGAAGAGTTTCAACACGAGCATGGAAAGAAATGAGGAGGTCATAGACTATTACAAAGGCCATAAGTTCAAGTGGATTTGGGTGTGTAAACAAATTCAAACATCAAGAGAGTCGTTTTACAATCCTCGTGATATCAACTCTACTCTGAGGTCTGAGGTAAGATCCTACGAACTCATGTTTCATCGAAAAAGTCCTTGAATGTTACTTGCCTTACATTATCAACGAGGCGAAATTGCAATATCTTGAAACCAAGACACTGAAAATCCACACTATGGATTATGAGAAGATGCATGATCTTAGTGAAGTGTGGACACCGGTGAGTCTTGATCATCCCGCGACATTTGAGACATTAGCAATGGACTCAGAGCAAAAAGATGAGATTTTGAAGGATTTGGATAGATTCGTGAAGAGGAAAGAGTACTATAGGAAAGTTGGGAAGGCGTGGAAAAGAGGGTATTTGTTGTATGGTCCTCCGGGGACAGGGAAATCTAGTTTGATTGCAGCTATGGCGAATTACTTGAACTTTGATATATATGATTTGGAGTTGACTGAGGTGAAGAAGAACTCGGACTTGAGGAGGTTGCTTGTGGCAACCGCTAATAAGTCCATTTTGGTGGTGGAGGACATCGATGCTACTATTGATTTGCAAGAGAAGTTGTCTAGTCGCGTAGCTTCTCATTCAAATGACTCTCATGAGGAAGAAAGCAAGGTTAGTGTCTTCATCTATCTCACACTTTTTATGTGTTCTAATTTAGTATAATGTCGTTGATAGAAACAAAAAGAATCTTCTCTTCACGCTAGTTCAAAGATACTCTTAGCATGATATGATATAATTACCCTCGGGTCAAGTTCCACATGGTTCGTCAGGGAAGATTGACAAACCCCTCAAACCTAGTACCACATGGCTCGTCCCTAAGATGACGGGCCAACCTATCACCAAGATTGACAATCTTTTCTCAATTGAAACGAGGTTAGAGGTTGCTTGGTAAACGAGTTGATCATTCAGGATGTTCTGTCATTGTCGTAGTCCTTCTTTCTTATTCGTGAAATAGGGTTAGAACTTTTCCATGCATTTGTAATTTGTAGTCTAATTAGATAACATCTTGCATCAAACATAGGAGTTGCTAAGAGTAAAGTTCGAGAAAAGGAATCAATTGTTACTTTAACACTCTTTAACATTGACAATGTTGCTTTTTTCCCTTGTATTACCAATGTGAGACTAGACTTTCTTCGCGCCTTATAAAGCCTCTACATATTTCCGTTCTCTGTCTTTTATCGTTATAGGTGACACTATCCGGTTTGCTGAACTTCATCGATGGATTATGGTCAAGTTGTGGCGATGAACGAATAATAATATTCACAACGAATCATGTGGAAAAGCTCGATCCTGCATTGTTGCGACCAGGACGAATGGACGTACACATTCACATGTCATATTGCACTCCTAGTGGCTTCAAACTTCTTGCTTCCAATTACCTTGGAATTACAGAGCATCAACTTTTTGAAGAAATTGAGAATTTAATCGGAGCCACCGCGGTGACACCAGCTGAGGTGGCTGAGAAACTGATGAAGGATGACGATGTTGACATTGCACTTAAAAGCTTGATTGATTTTCTTCATATGAAGGCGAAAGAACATGAAGACATCAAGGTTGAGGAGATAGAAAATGAGTAGAACCTACTCTCTCTGTTCACTTTTACTTTGTAACGTTTCGCTTTTCAAGAGTCGTATGAACTTTGATAACTATTATATTTGCACAACTTGTAAAAGTTAAAGATGCATAACTTGATAGAACAACAGCTTACACCAACATATACAAAAGAGGCTACAAAAATATGGCATTGAGAAACCAAATTTCTATAGCCTCTTTATTCAAAAAAAACTAAACATAGCCACTAACAAAGGCCTTGGTGATTTCTCTCATACTGATTACAAAAAAACAGAATATATACATACATACATAGGATTATGAGGAGATTTCTACACAAGCAGCGGCTTTTTACACAAGTAAGCATCTACAAATATTACCCTTTCAGACCTCGACGCCTATTCTCTGAGCAACCTGCACGAGACAAGTATCAGGTCATGCAACAGTTTCAGGCGAAAGATTAGCTTAGTCAAATCTAAGAAGGTTATGCAACTAGTAATGGGAAGTTTTCTAGTGAATCGCGACCAATAGTTTTGGTTATACCAAGATGAGTTAGAAAATGTGATCTCTTGATCACCATAGCAACAACTATAGCAACAACTTTACCAGTTATGTCAAGGCTCCCGTTCTGATTACAATAATGCAGTAGAAAGTATAATTTACAGATGGTATTGGAAACTTCTTGCTCATGGCCTTTATACGCCGGAAATTTAAATTAAATTCATGCTAGCAGATCTTTGTTTTCCCCCTTTTGTTAAGTAGCAAAGCCAAATAAATCAAATTCGGGCAAAAAAATACCTCTTTGAAGGAGACAACGTCGCTTCCCCACAGCCAGGCATCACAACCTGCATCTCTAGCACCCCAAATGTCATTTCTACGATCATCGCCTACATGAACAGCATCATCTGGATTTACTCCTAGTAACTCACAAGCTTTTAAAAATATTGTTGGATTAGGCTTCTCTGCTTCTACCTGTTAAATGCCAAAAAGAATATCAGCTATTGGACAGCAGGGACGAAAAAGTAAGCCAAAGGAAAGACGACAAACAAATTACCTCAGCTGAAACTGCTACGGCATCAAACCAGTGATCACAGTTCAATGCCCTCAACACTGGTCTCAATCGGGTATCAAAATTCGACACTATAGCCAACTTTACTCCCGCTGCTCTAAGGGCCTGGAATACCCTTTCGGCTTCTGGATCACAAAGATGCCAAGCCTATTGAAGAATGAAACTAAAATTATTGAGTATCTTCTTATTAGTTGCGATGTTGTGTTGTCAACTCAAAGAATAAACCAATTTGCCGTAAACAGAAATGGTAATTCAAAAGTGAGAGAACCTTTTCAGTCGTATAATAGTTATACAGCTCCTCAAAGTACTGAGAGTCAGAACAGCCAGTCGAACAACTAACTATATGTTGCCAAAATGGTCGTCCATCGTTGACATATCTGCAATATGCAGGCAAGAGAAATTTAACAAATTATCACATAGGAATGAACGCTAAGCAGCAATGAACTAAAGCAGAATATGATTAGCAGTGACTGATCTTCTTCTTTTCGTACGATTAAAACAATATCGACAAGGAAGCAAGTTATTACAGATATAAATACAAACAACAGGTAAGCTAATAAGTGGTTCAAAACAAGATACCTGAGACTAGATTTACCCCAAGGCTGCCCGTAAGCCCATCTGTATCGTTGCAATATCTCATCTTCAGAATACTCCACCCCGTACTTCTCACCAATTTGCTTGTAAATCTATGACATCCAATATGGTTAAAATATTGTCAACAAGAACAAAAGGGACAAGCAGAATAAACAGAGAGAAGTCCATCAAAACAAAATTAAAATATACTAAAGAAGTCATTAAAGAGAGAAACACCAAAAGATCTACACAATAATCAAATTATTCAAACACAACATCGCAGAATGAGACAATTCAAATAATGTAACTTTTCAATATTTAGAAACAAATTAAACTTTAAAATTCTCCTTTTTAGCCATACAAATGTTTAAGATTTGTTTTAGACGACAAGTTTCAAAAGTCTTTCCTTTTTTTCGTAAACTTCAAGCACAGTCAAACAGCAGCACATAAATTAAGACGGAAGGAGTACTTCGATACATCAGAGATACAAGCGAAAAAAGAAAAATGTTACTATCTTTTCTTATTTTTCAACCTTTACCATTAGATCCAGAAAAAAAATCACTTCTTTTGACAATTTTTTCATTAGAAACAGAACAAACAATACAATATACTACAAGCAGATACAAAACTAAGTCGTGGAGGTAGAGAGACTGTTTCCGAATACTCAGCACAAGTACAACAAATCAAAGTAGTAATGAAAACCCGAATAAACATAATTTATAGCAGATAGAAAACCACAGAACATGAAAACAGCAAAAGAAAAATAAAAGAACTAAACATATAGCAGAAGAAAATGTAGAGCTTAAACATATGATCAAAAATTTATGTTGCTTTTGCAGAACCCGTGTTAGATCCTCCAAAAATGCACTACTGTTGAAAAATCCAACATGCAACCAACAATATTTTCGAAGAATCCGAACAAAATAATGTAAAAACTACAAAATGGGTATTCAAAACTTGTCAATAAATCTAACAATTTGATGAAATTTTACCTGAGCCATTGGTTGAGAAGGAATAACAAGAGTACCCACAGCATCAACAAAAAGGGCTTTATGTGTAAGCCCACCATACAAACCCCTTCTATAATCTTCATATTCTTTTACTAACCCAAATAGCCTCTCAACCGACGCCGGCGCCGGCGCTTCCACAGCAGCGGCCGCCGTCGAAAATGAAGACCCACAATTCGACACCGGACTTCCAGTCGGGTCAGCCCGAATTACATCAGAAGACCCATTTCCAAGAACCTGCAACTTCGGTTTATGGGTCAAATTGCTGATTGCTCTAGTGATTATCCTCGTCCTTAACGCCATTAGAGAACAATCTTTTTTTTGAAAATGAAAATTCGTTTTCGTTTTTTTGATGCTTTATTTATGGGGAAAAAAAAAGAAAAAAGAAAGGTGGTTATTTAAGACTCCGGGTTCAGTTCCCGGATAATCAGTAAGGATATCTGAGTTGGTGCAACGTAATTTTTAATCAAGCTTATCCCATCAAATTTACTTGATGCAATTTATATTAATTATGAGTTATTGAATAAAATCGAATTTACTCGGTGTGACCGTGAAGTAAGACCAAACTCATAAGCTTATTATCTTGGGCAACTTTCACATATAGCAAATAAAAAATTCATATTTATATGCTATAGCAAAGTCTGCATAATTGCGCTCCATAGCAAATATAGAAACTGTATAATTCGCTATACATATACAGTTGAAGCGAATTGTATAAAATGAAGTGTATAAAACGAGAAAGAGAAAGACACTTGGGCAGAGACTTGTATAAAAACGAAGTGTATAAAACGAATTGTATGATTATAAGTGTATAGAACGATTATATACAATTTGAATTTGAATAAAATGAGAAAGAGAGAAAGACAAAAGAGACTTGGCAGGGAATATACAATTGAATCGAATTGTATAAAACGAGAAAGAGAGAAATTAGATACAATTTGAAATTTGTATAAAACGAGAAAGAGAAAAAGGCAAAAGAAATTGGGCAGAGGAGTATTTTTATTGTATAATTATAAGTGTATAGGACGAAAATATATGTACTTGCATGTGTATATACAATTTTCTCACGCTTTATACAAACAGAAACGCAATTATACATTTCGCTTCTGTTTGTATAAGTGAGAAAGGCGAGGGTGGCGAGCGAGATTTGGGAGAGTGGCGAGCGAGATCTGGAAGAGGGGAGAGAGGGAAACAAAAATATATGTATTTATACAATTTCCTCTGCTTTATACAATTAGAAATAATTTTTATACACTTGTGTTTGTATAAAAAGTGAGGAAGCGAGCGAGAGATTGGAGGAGAGTGGTGAGCGAGATATTTGGGAGAGAGGCGCCTGACAATTTTTTGCAAACGTTTGCTATGGAGCACAATTAAATCAAACCCTAACTACTCCATTCATTTTAGGTTATTAGTTTGCTATTATATATAATTATCCCTATTATCTTAGGTCGGAACAAGTTGATAGGCCCTCTTATTTACATTTGTATGTTTCCACCGTGTGAGGACATGAGGGCAAAGAAAAAGAATGAGATTTTTCTCGATTTTGGCATAACGAATCCTCTCCAATGGGAGGCTCGCACGACGGGCTATTAACTCAGTGACGTGTGCATTCAAAAACAAAGACTACATAAGTTAAAATTTATGTAGATGTTTTGTATAATCAAAATATTTAAGTACTAATTGGTAAATTAAATAGTTGGTCATGAATCACGATGCTTGGGTTAAGTGGCCCTTTTGGTATATCCAAAAGCTTTCATTAATTAATAATGAATCTTAATTTCAAATCACAAATTAATTAACCGTTAAATTTCATGACGTAGGATACTTTAAATTTCTTTTATATTTCAATTTTATAGAAGTCTGGACAAGAAAGTAATTTGATTTATTTTGGGTTTGTTCTGAGCGGAAAAAAAATATTCTTTAAAAAAATAAATAGATATTTCTATTTCATACGTAGGTAAAAAACATAATCATACAATACATGATATGAGAGATAGGGCGGTGAGGATGGGAATGTGGGGTGGTGGAGATAGAGGTTACGAGTTGAGGCTGAAAATAAGGTATGTCATAGTGTAGTTTCTTATTTTTCGATTATCGTATTATTGTGTTATGGTTATAGTTCCTTTTTTTTTTAACACTAATTTGTCATATTTTTTATAGTATTTTTGTCATAATTTCTTTTTGGATCTAAAACTAAAAATTGCTCTTTAGGGAATAGTGACGTGGCCAGATGACAAATGTCGTTACAAGTAGTTGAATCCACGTCAGCAGCTCCACATCCCATACTTTGTTAAAATCACCAATTAATTATAATTACTATTACTACTAATAGACATTATAATTAATAATTAGATTAGGTGAATGAAATTAGTCATGTGGAGTGTGACTAAAGACACCTTTTTTTCAATCGAAATGGAGTGTATGTGAGATATATCAATAATTAATTATTGAGGCGTGTTTTAAGATAAAAAAATAATTTAAATAAATAAAGAGAAAAATCGAGAGTCAAGATATGAAACTTGAAAAATCACTCTTCACGACTTATTTTTATATTGTGAATCTTAACTAATTGGATCAATAAATTTGATATGGTAAAAGCTTATTTGCACTTGGTAATTCACCGAACGAATAAATGCATAATATATTTCGTTTTTTCTTATTATATTCATAACTTAATCGGCAAACATGTCTTTACTTCTTTCTTTTTTTAATGATCGTGACGTTCGAGTTAATTTTCACATATATTAACTAATTTCACAAAATATCTGTCACGTCTCATCCATAAAATAGTTTTCGAACACCATTATTTGAGAGATACGTGGAGTAGACCAAAATAGGCAAAGTGGCATCTCCATCAAATACTTGTTGGCTTTCAATGTCTGTTCCATTTATCTAAAGGACAAGTATGGTCCTCGAAATTATTGTTTTCATAATTTAATATTATTATAAAAAGATTCTAGATATTTTTATTTTTTAAGAAATTATTTTTAATTGAAATGAGTTTGACACCTTGTTGAAGTATAAAAATAAAATAAATTGGTATGAGGAAAAAGACAAAGAAAATTAGGTTCTTGACATACTTTTTTTGTAGTTATATACACTATTATAAATTTCGTCTTTGATTTTTTAAATTATTTTTTTCAATGAGAAGTGTGTTGCTTTCTAAAGTTTCAAAAGATAGTTTGATTGCAAATTGGAAAAGGAAAGTTAATATTTAAAAATTGAAGTTTCTTTTTCTTTTTTGTGTTGTATGTATGCATTGTGAGCAGAGGTATAACTGTCTATGGATGCACGTATACTCGTTAACTTTTCAAAAAATCACATGTATATACATATCTATGTTAAAAATTTTTAGAATACAATTAACAGTGCACCCATAAAAGAGTGCCCTTATTTTGTTGGTAGAAGCTAGAGGAATCACCCTGAGACTAGGTTTTGAATCTAACTAGAGACTTATTTTTCTTTGTTTTTTTTATTTTAAGTTTAGTGATAGATCCAAAGTTCTCAAAATCATGGGTTCGCCTCTGATTGTGATAGGGTTAGGGATGGGGCTGAAATCTTGATATTATAATCTAAACAAATACTATAAAATAGAGATGGATAGAAGTGTGAGGTACGTGGTGAGGACTGAGGATATAAGAAGCTACGAAAATGGAGTGAAGATGAAGTGTGTTGGAAGTTTAAGGTTATACTTTTACAAGTAATCACTTAAAGGTTTATAAGTGGAAGATTAGACGTATATAGATTAACTAATTAATATCCTTTTAATGGATGAACCTGATTCAATAGTATTTTTAAATCGAAGATAATTTCAAGTATTTGAATCGAGGTTTATTGAAAATATAATATCTACCTTTATAAGTAAGGTGCATTCAAGTACATCACCCTTTTCAAACTTCACTTCTAAAATTACACGATATTTTAATCTACTTTTTTCAAATATAATTTTATATAATATTAGATATTGAGTTAACGTATCATTCTATGTTCAATTTACATATTTTTCAATATCTTTAAATTTGTTAATAAATCGCATCTCACAAAAGCGTTTACAAATGCTCTTCCAGATTCATTTAGAAAAATCATGTTAGAGCAGTGAGAGAACTTTTATTTTAAAAAAAAAAACTAAAAACCAACATTTTGATGGAAATTTATAAGCACTTATTTTTATTTTTTTAAAAAAAGTTTGATAAGCATTAAGAAAAATATAAAAATAAAGATATTATGATATTCTAATTTTTTTTATAGATATCATATGGAAAACTTAAATGTATGTTATAACATTCAATCTTTATTTTCTAGGATGTGCGTTAAGAAAAACATAAATTTATGTTGAAAAATCAATATACTAATACAATTAATATAGAAATTATCCTTTTTTTCTTATAAGAAATAAAACATCTATAAATAATATACATATTGATCAAGAAGAAAAGTTTATTAAAAGGATTGAATTTTCATGTCTTAAAAATATTTTATCTTTTATTTTGTGAAATTAAAATCTCAACCCAACCCCCCAAAAGGTGTCCATGGACTGACTAGTCAAAGTATTCGGTGTGAGTTTGATCAAATCTTTATCGACAATAGTTACTTAATTGTCATTAGAATCAGTATTACAATAGGTTTTTAAAATATTTATTGTTTGCTAATAGTCACTAAATTTCACTTCAGATGTAGTATAACTTAAATAACTTTATCGATACAAAATATATGTAATTAACTTTAGTAAATAATTTTATATATGTTATTCTAAAGATAATCTCGTCTCAAGATAAATGACAAAAGGAAGAAGGCAAAGATTAAAACAAAACCACAAAATTATAACTTGACAAAAGTCATATATTCAAAGATAAATTCAATGAAGAACACACAATTATTTTATGGCTGAGATCCATTTCAAATATATCGTGGAATAAAAAATTTCAAGTCCCACCATATATATATGTAACAAAAGGACTTTAGATTCAAACTAAAATCAACAAATTTAAAACACAAAAATTGTCAATTGGGACCCTTATGTCTTTTGAAATTATGGTTATTGGACATTTGATTGATTCACTTGACAAGTAAAATAGGGCCCCCCAAATTTTTATTTCTTTAAAGTTTAGCCACACAAAAAAATAAAATAAAAATAAAAATAAGAAAAGCAAAATGCAGATCACCACTCGATTCGTTAAGATTGTTAAAATGACCGCTCAGTCACAAAAGAGGCAAAGAAAAACTATGTGAAATAGTGTTTGTAATAATTCACTTATCGAACGCAATTTGACTTGATTGATATTCATAATGTTGACAATTTCTTTATAGTTGGAGAGTTTAATATTTAAAAGCAAAAAATTTGAATTTTAACTTTATGATTTTTAAACTTAGAAAACATAGCTTAATGAGTTGTTAATATATTTTTATATCTTAAACAATTATTTTTAGTGTAATTAGAGATATAGTTCGCACAATCGCTAATATATTTTCAAAATCGATTAAATTAATAATTAAGTTTATATACACTAGCTCAATTATCACTAAATATGTATTTTTAGCTGCAGTTAACACTCTTTGTATATGTCCCTAAAGTTTTTAGCAAAATTGGATCCAATGACACTAACCAATGTCAGTAAAGACTTTAATACTCTTTATTAGTATGTCTATTTATTACCATAAAAGTTTCTTTCTGTTATAGTCACGTTAGTACCACATCCAAGTGCATGTCTATTATACAATATTTTTTTTGAATTTTACATCCAGTGTCAAGTGTACACAATAAAGTCTAACCAATTTAGATTACGCTGCATATAGCACCATTCGAGAGATGGGCTGGAAGGACGCACCCTATTAAAAAAAAAAAAAAATTTATATTCAAACTCAAATCCGAAACCTAATTAAAAAAAAGCAATCACATTCGAAATAGTGATATAATATTGACTTTTCTTCGCAAGTAATATCACCCTTCTTATCCAAACTCTAGATAGACTTTCCTTAAAATCATGTGAGTTTTCATATTTTATTTATTTATTTTAGCTTTAATAAAGAATACTAATTAAGAACTTCCATATCACGTGATATCATAATATGACTTTTTTAGTAATAAATTCAAAAATAATTAAAGAAGTAATCATTAAGTAAAATTTGTCTTCAATAATTGGTTTATTTGACTATGAATTAACCCTAGAGTTACTATAACAAAAATAACTTATAGCGATAATAAATAGACATATGGATAAAGAGTATTAATGCCTTTACCGGCATGAGTTAAGTGCCGTTAGATTCAATGTCGCTAAAGCCTTTAGGGACATATGCAAAGAATGTTAATTGTCACTAAAAATGTATATTTAACGGTAATTGCTAACTAATTATCGCTAAAGATCAATTTTGATATAGTGAGTTATCAATTCTCACCTCAAGTGTATCACTTAACCATATGATAATAAGTTAACACAACTATTAAAACATAATAGAAAATTGATTATGAATTCATTACACATATATATGATATTAAATATAACTAATATAATTTTTTAATAGTACATTGCTATATGTTATTTAACGACAAAAATTATAACGTTTCATAATAAATATATACTATTTAACGATAAAAGTTATAATATTTCACGATAAAAGTTGTCTAGGTAAGGGTGGTGACTTAGTGATAGTTTGTTGCATGTGTTTGGTTTGAATTAGTTTTTATTCTAAGATTGAATAAACTAACATAACAAGTATTTTTAAATAGTAGAAAGTAAGTTTTGAAATTTCTATGTAATTAATTAAGGGAAACTTTCACATATAGCCATTTAAAAATAATTAATTACTCTCTATAGCTATAGTTTGATAATTACAATTTGTAGCTACATGTTATATGGAGGAGAGAGGCGAGCGAGACTGGGAGAGAGAGGAGAGAGGCGAGAGGCGAGAGAGAGGGGGAGAGAGGTGAATTGTATATGTATATTGGTTAGATAATTGTATATTATACATATATATCTGTATATATGGCAAGAGAGATTGGGAGAGGGAGGAGAGAGGCGAGCGAGATCGAGAGAAGCGAGAGAGAGAGGGCAGAGAGTGGGAGAGAGGTGAATTGTATATGTATATAATTGTATATAACTGTATATTATACAGATATATTTGTATAAATGGCAAGCGAGATTGGAAGAGAGAGGAGAGAGACGAGCGAGATTGAGAGAGAGAGGAGAGAGGCAAGCGAGAGAGGGCAGAGAGTGGCAGAGAGGTGAATTGTATATGTATATAGGTTAAAAAAATTGTATATTATACATATTTATTTGTATATCTTGGTGAATTATACATATACAAACATGACTAATTATATAAACTCGAAGTCAGCCCACGTAATTAATGTATAATGTTAGTCGCGAGTGGTAATTATAGCAAACTATAGCTATGATGAGTAATTAAATAATATAAGTTTGCTTAGCCGCGTAATTTTCCCATTAATTAATTAGTTACTCCAAATTAATATTATTCTCAAAAGGTTGTTAAAGTTTATAGCATCTTATGTTTGGCATGTGAGGAAAGGGAAAGGAAAAGCTTATAAAGACTTCTTTTTCTTTAACTTTGTTAAATGAATTAAAAAAAGAAAAAAAAGAATCTTCCTTCATTTTGGATTTGCTTGAAATAATCTATCCAAATTACATAAAATACAAAGTAGAAAATCCTAAGAAGGTAGAGTGTAGATAGATTTTATTATAATTTTATGAAGATAAATAGATTCTCTGGTCAAAAGAAGAAGAAAACAGTAACAAAACATAACAATTAATAGGAGTAGTGCAATGCCTGAAAAAAAAACAATTACAACAAATAAATAGTATAATAATCAAAACATTATAAATAGATAAAGATAATTATCAATAAACTAAAAACTAATAAAAATAGAACTCAACGACAAACACTAACAAATCTAATTAAAGATAGACCACACTCCACTGCGTACAATCACGATAAGAATTAATTACTATATTATATCATCTGCTAAGGTTAAACTTTAAGATATTTTTTTTGAGGAAGCTTCTAATATTTGTGTTCCCAAGAATGTGGATATATATATATTATATGATCATAATTTAATTTTTGTTAGAAGATATGGTAACGTGTTACAATCCCCCTTACTTTTAGTCAGCAGCATGTGATCAACATCTGTATGTGAATTTAAGTCGATGAAATCGAATATTCTCGTGATTGAATTATATTTATATTGCGTTTGATTGATAGTAGATACTAGATAGAATAAATTAGTTCAAAAATTATAATCGAGGCGCTATAATCCCGAGATAATTAAGAACACAAGTGTATTAAATAACTCCAATTCTAAGTTTACACTTAGTCAGGTAACTACAGAGGAAACTGAGAAAGTCACAAATAGTTCACTTAAGAAAGTTTTAATAACATATCCAGTGTAATCTGACAAGTAGAGTCTGAACGAGGGTGGGGTTTACATAGCATTACCCTACCTTGTGAAGGCAGAAACATTATTTCCGATAAACTCTTGGCTCATATTAAAAACTTATTCATCACCAAAAGTTGGAGCTAGATATAATAACCTATTTAGGATACTGCAACTTTTAAGACAATTCATAAACTCCAATAAAAGGCACCAGTACAGAACCAATCCACAGCTTGCCATTCTTCTCCTCAACCTCGCTTATAAACTTCAACGTCTTGCTCTCGAGGTCTTCTAGAACATCCAAAACTTGCCCGTCCTCGCTTAGCTTAATTGCAGTTGCATGAGGCTGTCCTCCAACTAACAAGAAATGCAGTTGCTGGAAGGTGAATGGAAGTTTTAGCATTGTCTTTCCGAGCCATGAATTGGATGTGACTAATTTTGCAAGCAGCGATCTTTTTGAATGCAAACCGACCCAAAACTCCCCTCTCGAGTTTCTTCTGATGTTGTCTGGATATCCTGGTAGATCAGCAAATGTATCGTGTTTTCCTGCATGAGGGCCTTTAAGCCAATGCCTTACTACTCTACAGGTAGTAGTTTCAGCTACTAGTACAAAGGACTTGTCTTTGCTCAAGGCTACACCGTTGGCAAAAGCAAGGCCTCGTAGTAAAACTGTCACTGATTTGGTTGATTTGTCGTATTTCATCAGCCGGCCTGTCTTGTCTCCACTTACAACAGATGCAATAAATTGCCTAGATATAAGATGAGAAATCGGAATCAGTTTCTGCACGAGTATCTATATGTTACAAAGTGGCATATAAAGCTAACAACGAAACTGACTTCTCTGTTTTGCTTCATGTTTGTCAACGACAACCCTATATGCAATCTACATTATACCATTCTATCGGCTATCATAACCAATTTAGCTTCGCATGAACAGATTCAAATTTAAATAGTCCATTGGCTATAAATTACCTCCTCTGGAACTGTGTGCTGGTATCTGTGAAGTAAATTACATCTTCTTGCTCATCAATGTCAAGGTCATTTGTGAAGCGCAGAGGCTGGCCTTCAACTTCTGTGACGAGTGGGGTAGCTAATCCACCAGATGGACTCACAACGTGAAGTCCTAAGTAGGCATCAGCAATGTAGAGATCTCCGGTTCTTGTATCAAATCGTAAGCCCAGCGGTCTTCCGCATACGTGCTCCATTTGGGGAGCAAAAGGGTGCACACATTCCTTCCTTGATGATATCATGTCAAGTTCCATTAGATAATTTTGAAAAAGGTGTACACAGAAAAAAATAAAGAGAAGCCAAAAACTAGTTCATCTCAACGTTTTTTCGGGGGCAATGAGGAAAATGTAATAGTCATATTTATCAAACACATAAACAAAACACATTAAATTGCAAGCGTTTCCCTGCTGAAACAAGGATATTTGTGTCTTTTAACAATACTCGTATTAAGGATCATTTATAGTAGGAATCTGAAAAAATAAACACAAAATGAACAACGGTGAACTAGCCATAAAATAAAACGATGACATACTGTAATTACACATTAGTATGAATCCTCAGGTGACAGAAGATATGAACTAGACAAATAAGAAGAGGACTTACATATTCTAGTAATAAGACAAGTTACTAGAGAATTTTTCTGAACTCAAACGTAAAGGTGGTGCAATAGAGGAAACATGACATCGCAACATAACATTTTGGAACTTACTAAAGGTTTACCAGAACCCACTAGCTCGACTAATTCAGATTAGCTAAGTATGGCCAATGAAAGTGGGGAGCCCTCCCTACTAAAGGTTTCTCTATTTACAAAACTCGAACCCCAGACCTCTAGGTGAAAATAGAGGGATCTTATCCCTCCCACCAGGCCACTGGATGGTCTTTATAAAGTATACGTATTTTTCCAAAATCTTTGTTTTCTATGTCTTGAGATTTAATACATAATTTAACAATTGACTCCATCAATGAAAAAATGTGTCACTATAGATAGATAAATGGAGTAAAGTAGGATTCTTCAACCTCCGGAATATATACATTCCACAACCGGAGGCCCATTAACTCATATAAATATGTCTAAAATTTTGAACTTCGGCCACAATTGACACTTCCATTAACACAACAACAACATACCCAATGTACTCCCATAAAGTGGCGTATAGAGAGGGTAGAGTGTACGCAAACATTTCCCCTACTTCAGAGATAGAGAAGTTGTTTCTGATAGACCCTCAACTCAAGGAAAAATAATAAATGGACACTTCCATAAATCGTAAGAAAAGTAAATTCAGAGCTTAAGAAGGAAAGTTATCTCACGAGACCTAGAATCACACGACATACTTTTAAACTAGCCTATATATCACCATTATCATTTGAAAAGATACTATATGATTACGATTATCACCGTTAACAACAATCAATAATCAAAGCAAAAAATAACAGTTTAATGATAATTCCAAAATTTGAACCGTCCACCAGCTAGCCCTCGACAGTTTCCTGTTTATCAAAAATATGAAAGAAAATGGATCCCTCTTCTTACAAACTCACTCATGCAACATTTCTAACAGTTCTATCATACTTTTCTTATCCTATACATACAATTTTTTACACCAAATTCCTATGGTTAGTTTTTCCTTCAAATTTATGTTAACAATGCAACTTAGAGGACAGAAGCAAACACAACCTTGCCTTACCAGCGTTTATCGTTTATCTAAACTCACTACTTTCAACGCTGAGTATAAATTTATGTTTAAAAATTCATTAAAATCACATAAAAGTTAAGTTCATAGACTTTAAATCCTGAATTCGTTCTTAAAATCGGCCCGCATTACAAGGAGGTTAATATCTCATATGTTTGCTCCACTCAAAAAGTCAACTTTCTTTCTTAATTCCATTTTTTCCCAACAAAGACAGTGACTTTCGAGATACTTCTAATAATAACTATTACTCGACTGACCGTCTGAGAAATCAAACTCATTACGAGCATATCTAACAAGACTAATTCAGGATTGAGAATACTAAAAAAATACTATTAAAACAAAAATTACCAAAAATAGCCATAGAAATTGGGGATTTTTGTTTTTACCTTTGAGACGAAGTGACAGCAAAATCAACCCAACCGTCAGAATCTCCATTCCACTTAAGAATCCGGCCATCAGCAACGCCGGTATATGGACCTTCTCCGTTCGGGTCAAACGCAATACTCTCCGGCCCAACTGCTCCTTTCAGATGTATTACTTCAGATTTCGATAAGAGATCTTTGGATCCTGGTATTAAAGGTGGACTGTAAACATTTTTGGAGCTTAAAGTCAATAGAACAGTGATTATTGCAAGTGCTGCTGCACTAAGAAAGAGCTTTAAAGCATTCATGGAGTTAATTTTCCCTGTTAACAAGTAGAAAAAAAAAACAGGGGAAATTGTGAGAAGATGAAGAAGAAGAAGAAGAAAAAATCAGTTTATATTAAACAAAGACTGAAATTTCAATGTTTGTTCCTTTTGAGGGTTTTTTATATTTCGCTATTATTTATTTCAGAATTGTTATTCTATTTTCTAGATTATAATTTTGAAATGGCTAGTATTTTGAAAAATTATTTCTTCCGATTAAAATATGGGATAAATTTATTTTAAGATTAATTTCAAATGAGCTCTAATTTATTTCTTGTTTTAAATGACATACTAACCCACATACTGTGTGATACTTTAAAGAGAGGTTCAATATAATTTCGCAAGCAAAATTCAGAGAGTATAATATATACGGAAGCTTTGATTGTTTAAATAAAAGTATCATTACAAAGTGGTTTGGAGAAAGAAAACAACACAAGTGAACAAAGTATAAGACCAAATGTAACATGAAACTTCCAAAGTAACGTTAAGTATACTAGTTCGAAAGATACGAGACAAACTATCAATTACTAACAGTTCCTTTGCCCTAATTCACGGTATTCATAATCTCCTATTAGGTGATTATATTCATTATTTCATAATATTAAAGAATTTTTTGAGACATTCATCATATTTTTAGTTTGACAACGCAAAACTCATGTCTTTTTTACTTTTTAAAACTTTGTAAATACTACACGTTGATGGACTATTGCTAATTTAAATAATAATTAATTTGTTTGAGCTTTTTGCGGTCATAAAAAATTAAATATTAACTAAATAATCATTCTTAAAAATAATTTTATAAGAAAAATCAAATAAGTAATGTAAAAGATATTAAGTTTATTTATCAAGTCATGATCTAAAGATCCCAAAAAAATATTTGTACGAACTTCCAACATTTAAATATTCAAGAAAGCATATGAATATAGAAAATTACCTAAAATTTCAAATTACTTCCCTCCCAATGATGAAAAAGCATTGATAAACAATGTTTTGAATATTGTCAAATTTTTACTCTCTAAATATCTCAGAATTGAGGGTATTGGCTATATTGGGGCCGAACAAATGAAAATTGTGTCACATAAAAAAAATCGTGTTAACTTTAATATATATGAATAACTTTATAAAGATGTTGAAAAATTTCTCTGCCTATATAAAAATCGTCATAGTTAAAAGTTTATTTCAACATATAAAACTAATGGAAAGCAAAAAATTACTATATTCACACATATTTTTGTGTGATTATGTAATTTCATAATTTCTTCACTTCTGTTATTATATATAGAGACACTTGGATACATATATCATTTTGCTTGAAATTTTTTTGAAGTTTTATGAGTAAGAGTCTAAAAAATTGCGTCATTTTAAATCTTGAAAATATTTAAAGATCAAATATTCACATGACCAAATAGATATTTAAATATAAAATTTCAAAATTTAATCTAAAATCTACTATAAAGTAACCCTAAGAACCATAAAACCACAATTGACAACAAGTGGATATTCCATATTTATTCTCTGAGCCAACTTATTGGATTTCCAAAAACAGCCCATTATCAATTTAAGATATAGGCCCACACTAAAGTAAGCCCAACCAGTCTTATTGGATCTCCAAACATAATAGGCCCAATTAGTCAAGAAGTTCAACATAGACCCAACAAAATAGTACTCCCTCCGTCCCAATTTATACGACACATTTCATATTTTGATATTCAAACAAATCAATCTTTGATTGTAAATTTTCAATATGTATTTTAATTGTTTTGAATTGCCAATTATTGTGATTTATAGTACTTTTTACGTAGTTTATAAATATATAAATTTCATTAAAAAAAAAGATTTCACGCAAATTTTTTTTATTAAACTTAACTTATTTGACTTACGAAAAATGAAAAATGTCAAATAAACTGGGACAGAAAAAGAGTTAATTTTCGGAGTTTGTTGTAGTGTTCAAAAATTGAAATTATACTTTTCGAGACATATGTTGTACGTGTTTTGTTTTTTTTTTTAATATATTATGCCCTCTCAACTTAAATTATAAAACATTTATAGAGTTGTTTTATTTTTTTAAAACTGAACTTTTTCTTCACTAGACATAAGTTCTTTGGAAATTAAGCGTGCTATATATATGCAGCATAAATAATGTGTATTTTCATAATTTATTGTAATGTTTAGAAATCGAAGTTCAATGTTTTTTTCAACATATATTCTTTATTTTTTGAGTTGATTAACATGAATGATACATCCCACCAAAACATAAACATGTTTTTCACACTTATGTTTAAGATCTATAATAAATCTTATCGTGTTGGGTCCATTTATTAATCCATTTACAAAATTGGATCAAGTAGGAACAATATGAAAAACATGATAACGTTTTTCTCTGTATATATAAAAGTCAAGATCGAAGTAGAATTGGTGTGAAGTGTCTGAAAAATCGAAATTGATCACTTGAGAATCAATAGATACGATTTTACTCCTTTCTATATTACTATGAGATTAATACACGACTTTCTTTCAGCTTAAAAAGACTACGATAAGAATAAATCACTTTGTATATACCAAAAAATGGAATAACTAAAGTTTTGACATGATATAATTTGTATAATTTTCCATGAAGAAATTACCATGCATGAACGTAAGGCTTAAAATACTTTCTAATATTTGACTTCTATATGATTACTATTTTTTTAAAATAATATGAAAGACTTTGAAAAAAATATCTCTATTTATTTGGTCAATTTAATTAGTTAATAATTCACACACATGTGAATCCAAAAATTGTGTTTTTTTTATAGAAACAGCATCACAAAGGACTACTTTTGGGACAGTCACACATGCAATATGAATAGTCCTTAATTAATTAATTAGGGCACATTAAATTGTGTATTATTATGTAGTGGGTACCACCTAAACAGCATAAGGTGCTACCTGCAAACAAAACCTAACTTAATATTGCTAAGTTAATTAAATACATCAATCGGAGATGTGGTGGAGTGATAAGTATTGTTTCATTCTTAACTAAGAAATTTCGAATTTCAGTAGGAAACACATAAAAATAACATGAAAAGACTTTATAAAAATATTTTAAATCTAAAATGAATTAATCGATAAATCTATAAAATTAGTCTAATTATAAATGAATTCCTTGAAATTCAGGTAATCAACGAAAAAAACAAAATCATATACATACACAATGCGATTAGCGCTGCACAATTGTGGATCAATATTTCACCGATCCAGTACAAGTGAAAGAGCGAAAGCTCAAGATGGTGATGCTGGTGGTGGTGGTGAATTTTTTCTTAGGGGTGGGGGGTTGTTAGGTACTATTTATATAAGGAAAAAAGCTCAAATATGTCATCGAACTTTCAGAAAAGACTCATTTATGCCATCACATAAAAGTTTGGCTCATTTATGTCATTACCGTTAAAGAAAAGGCTTATTTATGCCATTATTTTTTAACAGTGATTTCGTAAAACCATTTTTATATTGTCAATTATAATTCGATCACGTCATCAATAAGAAAGAACGTTGTGGCCCAATAGTACGAAGAATAATTAAGGGTATGTTTGAACGCATGGAAAATGTGTTTTTTTTTTAAAAAAATAATGTATTTTTTATGCTACATAATTAATTTTAGAATAATTATAACCACATTGCAATATCATAATCAAATGATAAATTGGGGAAGTTAACTATGTATAATTATGTGATCAAAGGTAAAATGCACATGAATTACAATTTTTACGATATCATGAATTTGATGAAAATATATAGAGAAAAGTTTCCAAAATACTTCTAACTTTGGTGTGAATTATTAGTTTCACCTTCAAATTATTGACTATTTTAAAGACACTCATTTACTTGACTAAATTAAAGTTAAATACACCCCGGTCTTGCAACATTAGTGAAATACACCTCTAAATTCTCGTTAAGTTTAGGGGTGTTTTCAACATTACTCTAGATTATTATTAAGAACTTTCTGATACAAGAGTTTGAAACCACTTGTTATGTCATGTTGCATATCAGGAGTGTATCGGGGTGTATATATCTAAGTTTAGTTAGTCATGTAAATGAGTGTTATTAAGGTCGTCAATAGGTCAGAGATGAAACTAATAATATGCAGCAAATTTAGGAGTGTTTTTGATATTTCTCTCAAAAATATAATATATTTTGAAGTGTCGATTAAAGTTCACATAACTTAACTTTTATAAGAAGTCAAATATATAACAACTAACATGAGACAAAAGAAGCAGATCAATATATCAAATTTGAATAAGTTCCTCGTAAAATTTGAGTCACGCATTACAGTGTTCATTTAAAAATAGTACTTTCAACATAATTTTTTTCATATTAAAATCTCAAACTCGAGGCCTCTAATTAAGAATAGAACAATCTCCTTATTACCATAATCCATATCAATATAGGTTCTTTTACTTATTTATTACTAAAACTGTCCCGTCAAAATAAGACAACACTAAAAACTTACACACACCTCAGCCCCACAATAGAAGGATAAAATCTTGAGTAAAACTTTGACACCTCATAGCCATAAAAAAGAGTAAATACTTATTCGTACTCAATATTTATATCAATTATCATGTTAATAAATATAAATTATATATTTTCTATAGCTCTCTTTATATACAGAGAGTATATGTACTTATACCCTAACGATGGAAAATGATATGGGTTCTTATTCTATATATTCAACGTTTAAGATTAATTATTTAATTTAATATAAATATCAAATGAAAGAAATATTTTAACAAAATGTTTTTTTTCTTAAAAAAAAAAAAGCATAGGTGACCCACTATATCCGGCAAGAATCTTTCGATTAGAAAAAACCTCCCCAAACAAAATCAAAAGAATCATTTGTTTTTAAGACCAAATCCTTCTTTGGAATTAGAGATTTGGTATTTTGGGACCATTTCATGTACCATTCAATTCAATATATTATCGTGTCATCGTTTGTTTGGATATTTTCTTTTATTAAGATAAATTTTTGTTACACGAAAATATATATTTTTTTTATTTAAAAAAGAATGATTTTTTTTTCTTTTTAGTCTATTTAAAAGGAATGATCTTTTTTTTGGTAATATTTTGCTTTAGTTTTCCACCTGACATATTTAAAGTCACAAGATCAAAGAGCAATTTTGTATATTTGACCTAACTTTAATTTAAGAACACAAGATTTAAAAGTCTTCTTTATATTGTTAAACTTCTTGTCAAGTCAAATCAGGTCGTGAAACAAAGGGAGTAATATATACTAGCTTCACATTCAATCGTTACTCGATAACATGGTCCTTGATTAACTTGATTGATCTGATTCTAATTAGACACTTGCTTTTTCCTAGCAAAGGTCACTAGTCAATACAACTTTTTTCTAATTCCATTTTCGACGAGAGTTGATATTTTTAATTAGATCTTCTTGTTACTAATTTCAAAAAAACAAACTAAATTATTACAATAATATTTTATTATACTCGATGACTGTTATAGAAAGATCGAAATATTTTAACTCTTGTGTTATTTTAACTTTTTTATAAAAAAAAATGTTATTGTCTATGGTGGGGGTTAGTGGTGAAAAAATTAGAAAGATTTAATAGGTCATTTTCCTAATAGATCATACAATATAGTCTTGAAGACCATGGAGATTTGCTTAACATAATCCCCTCATAATCATTGTAAAATTTGACGATTTTATTGATTATTATTATATACTACCTTTTCATCTCTTTTACTTCATCTACCATTGCGTGGAAATTAATTTCGAAAAAAAATCACATAAATAAAGGGTACAATTTACTTTATTCCTTGCAAATTATATTTTTTTCTAAAAATATTTTAATTTGTCATTCTAATGAAAGAGATTATATCTTAAAACAGAAATAATTATTAAAACTTACTTTTCATATAAAACATTTTCCTCATATTGAATACACCCTATATGAAGTTGAATAGAGTATATATTTAACATATATAGTTTAGTTTATAATGGATTATTATAGAGAAATAAGCATTAAAATAAAGTAAGTGGAGTTTAATTAATTCAAAATTTGTAAAAAAGATCTAATTGCGTTGTTCATTCAAATGGAATAATAGGTACTTTAAACTTTTCTCCAAGAAAAGAAAAAGTTCAAACTAATTAAAAATTAAACCTAAACTCAAATTAAGAATAGTTTTGAGTTTGTATATAAAATCCAAATTCCAAAAAGATTTTCCATATGTGGAAGATCCATTAATTATTAATCAAAAAAAAAAAAAACTCCCAAATCCCTATATAGGTCACCTTTTTTGGTCTTATCTTTTGTCAAACAATAAAATATTTACATTAGTTGTAGCTAGTAGCACATGTAGTTTTTTTTATTATTATTAAAAAAAATTCCTATTTCATTAGATATTTTAATTTATAATTAACCAGTTAGCCCACATTATCTGTCCAAATTGTATCTAACCCCAAATAATTAAAATAGTTAAACCAATGTGGCGTTTTGCTTGATTTGGATAATCTCCAAATTAAGAGTAATATTTATATTTACTAGTGCTTTGTCCAGTGTATCTTTTCAATAAGATTAAGAAAACACTTAATTAGTTTGTTAAGAGTCATATATATTGTGATAAGCACACGCTATACATATTATTACTATTAATTTCAAAATTTAGGTTTTTTTTTGGAAATTGCACAAGTACTTTCTTAATCTATGCCCGAAATTCCAAAAACATATTTATACTATACTAAGGTGAGTTCGGAGCCTAAAGGATATAAAATATTAATAAAAATTCTAAAACGGTATATGAATTTTTATTTTAATCAAAAGGGTAAAATCGCTAGAAAAGGAGCGATTTCTGTCGCCGAAAAAAAAATCAAAATCGCTGCAATAACAGCGATTTCCAAAATAATTTTTTTTAATGATTTTTTAATAAATCGCTGCCTAAGCAGCGATTTCTTTAATTTTTTATTTGAAATTAAAAATAAAATAAGATAAGGAGCATATCGCTGCAAGTGCAGCGATTTGTCTCCAATTTTATTTTATATTTTTTTAAATTTTTTATTAGTATTACTTATTTTAAAAAATCATTAAAAAAAATTTTATTTTGGAATAAGTAGTAACAAAATTTAAAATTTAAAATTTTAATTTAAAAATTGTAAAAAAGAAAATTTTAAAAAAAGTGATTTGAAAAAATAATTAAAAAAATTTGGAGACTTGCAGCGATTTGCTCTTAGTTTTTTTTTTTTTTTTTTTAACTTCAAATAAATAATTAAAAAAATTAAAGAAATCGCTGCTTAAGCAGCGATTTATTAAAAAATCATTAACAAAAATTTGTTTTGAAAATCGCTGCTAAGGCAGTGATTTTACTTTTTTCGGCGAGCAAAATCGCTGCTCTTCCAGCGATTTTGCCCTTTTGGTTAAAATAAAAATTCATATACCGTTTTGGAATTTTTGTTAACATTTTATACCATTTAGGCTCCGGACTCATACTAAGGTCATATTACTCCCTTGAACTTATTTTATAAGTAAATATTCTACCCCTTTTCAGCCTACGTAGCACTAGTTTGGGGGAAAAAATCAACCATCGTTGGACCACAAGATAGTGTAATGTAGGTCGAAAAGGGGTAGAAAATTATTAATAAAATAAGTTCAGGGGATAATAGGACCTTAGTATAGTATAAGTGTGTCTTTGAGATTTCAGGCATTGGTTGAGGGAATACTTGTGCATTATCCTTTTTTTTTTTTTTTTGATAAAAGCAGATATGTTAATTTTTAATAGTTCAATTTAATCAAAAGCACTTTAATTCTCCCTATGCTCATTTCAATATTAAGATGTTTATCTTTAAATTCGAACATTAGATAATTAAGAATGTTTGCTTACTTTTCCAACATTTAGATACTTTGTTGATTGTGATTTGTGATATACCATTTCAATAGAAAAAAGAGAAAAATTATTTTAATAATTTAGTGTAACTAATAATTTCAACAGCACACACTGTATATTAAGTTTCTAACTTAATTATGCTTCATAGCCATAATTTGCATATTTACGAGTTGTGCTTATAGTTTAAGTTGAATCGTCTGTAGATACATTTATATAATTCAGTTATTTTATATAAATTCGAAATAATGAATTTATACAATTACGGAGATCAAAAATATAAACAATTATATAAATTATAATATACAATTCTGAATCATACAAAAGTTATACAAATTATAATATACAATTTCAGAATTATACAAACGTGCAAATTATACAAAACTAAAAAGTTAAGCCACGCAATTATAGTTAAAAGTAGGTCGCGAATTCTAATTAAGACAAACTATAGCTATGTTAATTAATTAACTAATATATGTTTGCAATATACGCGTAAGTTTTCCTTATCATTATTATAAAAGTAATTAGCTTTTTCTTTTTGTGTTGTCTAAGTGTATGCATGTATGTAATGTGTTTAGTTACAAGGTTTAATTTTTTAATCACTATATTAATTATAATAATGTGCTCTTAACCGGTCCAATCATGTCTAATGTTGATCAAAACAAACAAAATTAGGCTAAACAACAATGTCAAAATAGTTGACATCAACCTTGTACGATTGAATCGATGTCAAATCTCAAAATGATGATTAGCCAAAATATCTAATCTTAATTAAGAGTTTTGATTAGGTCAATTAAATTATCGAGTTTGAATTTTAAGTATGAAACATTTCTTATACTAAGTACTTTTTTTTTTTGCTTTTGATAAATTTTATGTTGTGCGAATTCAATTTAATCATAAAGTTTTGATACAAATATCGAACATGTGGAACTTCATTAAATGTTCATTTGTATCATCAAATCTCAAAACGATGATTAGTCATAATATTTAATCTTAGTTAAGAGTTTTAATTAGGTCAATTAATTTATCGAGTTTAAATCTTAAGTATGAAAAAATCCTAATAAAGAGTACTTCATTCTCATGAATTTCATGTTGCGCGAATTCGATACGCTAAAAGTTATGATGTGAATGTTGAACATGTGAAACTTTTATTATATGTTCATTTGTAAAGCAATAATACACCTAAATAAGGGAAAAAAGACTATAAGTTGGGTTTTTTGTGGATCCACAAAACATGGAAATGTTGATGAAACAATATTGGTAGGGTCAAAAGTGATGATGAAAAATAGGAAGAGAAAACATGTAAGGTTCCTCAAGGGGTAGACACAATCTGCTGGAATCTATCTGTTTGCACTATTCATAATATACTCTCCTTGTCCTAAACATGGATGGGTAGTAGCCTAGAAAGGTCCATCCCCACCCCCTACCCTAACATGCCACACACGAGTCAGAATTTTTAATAAGCGAAAATAAGAGGAAAAAAATTGGATGAAGTATTCCTTGTTCATGATACAAACATCAATAGCCTAGAAAGTTCCACCCCCACACCAACACTCCATGCACACACGCGATTCAGAATTTTTAATAAGCGGGTTCAAAAAATAAACGAAAAAAAAGAGATAATCGATTACATGAAATATTCCACGTTCATGCAATATCCAAGTTAGGGCTATACTCCAAGAGGTAAAACATAGATAACCCTATCATGATACAAATATCAATAGTTAATTTCATATACTAGTCATAATTTTTAATAAAGGGATTCAAAGAATAGAAAAAAGATGATAATTAGTTACATGAAGTATTTCGTATTCATGCAATATCCAAGTTGGGCCACACTCTAAGATATATATTGATTTCATGCACGAGTCAGAATTTTCAATAAACAGATTCAAAAAAATAATAGGTTGTATGAAGCATTTCATGTTCATACCATATCCAAGTTAGGGCGACACTCTAAAAAAACGTAAGTAGATATCATATCATGAGACAAATATCAATACATGATTTTATGACTTAAATTTATAACTTATAAATCACAGAAAATAATTTTATTGAGCTTCAAGATTTCAACTTTTTAAAGCGGATTGAAAGAATATTATATGCCAATTAAAAGTCTTTTTTATCTATATATTTAAAAGAGATTCAACAAATTATACGTATACATTAATTTATAACCCCACTCCATATAGAGAAAAGTGCTAAAAAATTACAGGCTATTTTCGCAATTTTCAATCTAAATCGCGATTACAATTAGAAAAATTAAAAAATAATTCGAACTTATATGCCTATCCAAGTTGTTATAATATATCCAAATAATCAATTGAGTTACATATGTACAATTATATATATCAAGAAAAATATTCTCTATATATGCTTTGAAGATAAATTATTTACTTAAATCCCCCAAAAATATGAATAATTATATTATCATTAGACAAAAGTCAAACAATTAGGGTAATGTGAAGATTAACAAGTCCTAGTCTACAAACTTAAAAATACAGTGGATATGTACAAAAGATTTAAAAAATTTCAAATTTCGAAAAAATTCAAAATTTGATTTCAAATTTATTAAAAAAATATTCATGACCAAATGGACAATATACTATATCATTGAATCACATTACTTTTGGAAAGAAAAAGAATTTGAAATATTATTATACCCTTTGTTTTGTGATATAATATGAATGGAGGAGATACATTCTTTATTGTTTTTTAATTTTTTTTAAAAACTATATAATAAAAAAAAATTGGACTCAAGCAAGACAGGATATCCTATTTATTATGATTTTATGAGTGTGGATTAAGTGAGACAGGTTGTACCAGACAATATATGGTGAGTTTGGGAATCTTTATTCATAGACACATATACTATTTACGATCTTTGGTACATGTTGTACATTATTTTTAGAATATAGCGTTTGTAATTTTTAATTATTTTGTTTCGTTTTAATTTATCTGTCTGATTTTTATTTGATACGAAATTTAAAAAAGTAATAAGATTTTTAAATCGAGTGATTTTAAAATGAAGATACATGCAAGGTACTGAGATGTTCTTTGATCTTATAGTTTTAAACGTGTTACGCTGAAAGATGAGAATGAAAGAGTTGTCAAAAAATGAGAAAGATGTTCAATAGTGTAATTTTTCTTAATACTCTTAAATCATGTAAAATATACTCCATTAATTAGAAGTAAATACTCATAATAAATGAAATTAGCAACTTAACAATTAAGTTAAGATAAATAAGCTATAGCATGTTAATTTTTTTATACTTATAAAAGTAAAAATTGACAGTTTATGGGCCTTCATATTTTGAAGAATCTTATGTAGGTCCCAATATGATGTTATATTATTACTTTTTTTCTATTTTAAATCTTCTTGCATGACCAAATCCTTTTTTTTCTTTTCTATGGTCAAAAAAAGTCTTGTCTCTTTTATTCTCTATCTAATTACTACTAGTTTTGAACAAATAATATAGGTAATGAGTCAGAATTTTTACTAATGAAATTTAAAATAATAAAATTTAAAAATTGATGCCAACTATATATATACAAGTTTCTAACTAGTTTCGTCTTTATATATCGATAAAAATTTATTTATAATCGATATTTATTTATTATCTATCAAATTGTTGTAAAGTTCCATGATATACATGGGGATACATCTCATAACAACAAAAATACAGCATTTATTTTACGCTTTCGTTGCAATTTCATAATGACATATTTAATTTATTACTTTTCATATTTAAAATTGATAATATCTAGGTAATAATTTGAAATCCATTTTAATAATTTTAATAAGTATTCTGGATCAAGACCACTTATTTTGTACGGATTTTGGAATAATTTTAGGCAAAACATGTGGTGAGAATCTTGAATTATATATCCAAATATTAATATGGGGTTTGCAATTAAAAAATTTTAAACATGTAAGTAGTAATTTCTTGTGTTATTGTGTTTCATATCGAGTCTTAATGTCATACATCATATAGAAAAAAAGTTTGAACTAGTTTATTAAAGTTTTACGTTAGTCGACTCATTAAATTAAGATACTAAATTTAACATTATTCTGCGATCGACATTTGATAATTGTATTTCTGTATAAACACAAAGAAAAAAGACTTTAATAAGTTCAAAGAAGTTCGCGAATTTCTTCTAAGCTATTAGAAAAAGCGAAATCAGACCTTTCTCAATAAGATGATAAATTTAAGATTAATTATTATACCGAGCATGATGAATCAACGGCAAATGAGAAGATAGGCCAGAAAAATTAGTCATTCTAAAATTTTACAAATCTTTCAAAATCTCTCTAATTAATATAAAGTTGATCATAAAATTATAAAACTGTCTAAGTTTGTGACAATTATTTTTAAGTGTCCACTAATATAGGTCACCTAGCCTATATTATCTCAATTCTCAACTAATGGATCTCCCAAATTTATAGGCCAATAAATTGGAGTTAATGTAAGTCACCAAATATCTTTAATCAAACCAACAAATTTGTGTGCTTGCACATGTTATTTAATCTCCCCTTTAATTAAATTGCATTATTAGTAGTACTATATCAACTAACCTATGATGCTTTAAATAGTGAACGATATAATGTAAGATGATCAAATCAAGTAGGATTCACCTTTATGAGATTACTATATATTCTATCTGTTCTTTTTTATATGATATTTTTTTTTAATAAATATTTGCTCCATAATATTTATCATTTCATAAAATCAACAACCTATTGTTCTTTTTTTACCTTGTGAGTTATAAGTTTTGAAAATATACATTTAACCAACTTATAAAAGTTAAGTAAATGATTCATGTTTATTAGTTAAATTAATTAAAAAAATAAATTAGTCCATATTCATTGATTGAAATTTTGAGTTTCAAAAAATTAAATAAAGGTAGAAAGATAAAGTTACATTATTTCTTAATGCGAGTGCAAAATAAAATGACATATAAAAAAGAATGCAGGAAACAATAGTTTTAGTGCTAAATAAAAACACTAATTAGGAGCGGACTTAGCTTAGAAATTAGCGCTCTATAAATTCACACTAATTCATTTATTTCTATCGAGATGTTGTACATAAATTAATTTTTTAAAACAGATATCTATAAATATCTAATCGTTAACTTATAGGCTGCTCTTTAATTTGAATTTATCGTCGATAAACATAAAGAAATTTAACATTGTTATTCTAATCGTTTGTCTAACCTCTTATAGTACATATATTGTCAAAGGGTGGATTCGTAGGGTATATCACAAATTCACAATTCATGTGAGTTTCGAAGTTTTTCGCAAAATTAAAAATTATAAATATATATAATTTTTAAAATTGATGTAATATTATATGCTAGGTTGGATGGTACATTTGATCGAATGGTGAGGAATATGGAGCCATTCTTACATAATATATTATTTTTATTTGAAATTATAGATTCATGTTATGTTGTGTATTATATTATTATTGTAATAATAATAACAACAATATATTTAATATTATTTTATAAATGAAATATGAGGCATAAAATATATGCAAACTTTATCATTATGTCGTAGAGGTTTTCGAAGGACTCTTGATCACTCCGATACAATAAATTAAAGTAAGTATGAAAAACAAATGACAATAGAAAGCAAAAATAAGAGACAAAAAAAAAATAAAGCTAATATTATAATGGATAGCCACAACCAAACCTAAAAACATCAAAAAGTAAAACAATATTTCATTATCTACTAATCTTCTACTCCAGTCTTACGATTTTTATTCCATCTTACCAAATATATTATCATTGCATATAAATTAAGTTTATAACATTTGATAAAATTGTTTCACTAAAAATAAATTTCTTAAAAAAATATTACACTTTTGTACCACCTTGCACCTGCTCAAGATATGGTAATCACACAAGATTTTCACACCAGGAAAAAGGTATCACTGCTGACATCACCTGTATCTTTTGGGTGGATTTGATGGGTCCCACTTTTCCCCCACCCCCCTACGCCTCCACCTTCCAAAATACCCTGACCCCCACTTTCCCTTTTTTCCTCTAAAAACTTATTTTCCTTTCAATATTTATACCATACTTTTTTCCATTACAATATTTATACAAACAAAACTCAAATCTTCAAGAATCATTTTACCCATCACCCAATACTTTATAAGTTTCAAAACCCATATTTCCAATTTTTTTAAAAATTTAAAAAAAATCACCTTTTTTTTTTATAAATCAGATTTTCCCATTGCTTGCCTTGTAATTAAAAAAAAAAAAAAAAAATCAATCTTGGAAATTTGGAGAGATTTGGTCAGATCTTGCTTTGTGAGTTGTGGAGATTTTGTTTGCTATTTTACTTCTATACAAAGGCAAAAACTTTCCTCTTTTTTTCTCCAACAAACTCATCTTTTTTTCTTTATCAAGAATCTCATCAAAGAAAGAAAAAAACTTTCTTTTTTTTTTCTTCTTTTAAAGATCTGTTTTTTTTTTTGTGAAAAAATTGTAACAATGGGAATGGCAGCTGTTGAGTCTCAGTTTCATGTTTTAGCTGTTGATGACAGTGTAATTGACAGAAAACTAATTGAAAGGCTATTGAAAACCTCTGCTTGTCAAGGTACTTTCTTGATTTTTTTATGTCGAGTTAGGATTTTAAGTTTATGAGTTTGAAATTTTAAAAGGAAATTACCTTTTTGTAATTTTGTACCGAGTTTAGTCAAACTCATAATAACTGTTAGTTGAGTGATCATATGAGATATTAACTCGGTTATGTGTTTGTTGATGCAGTTACAACAGTAGATTCTGGAAGTAAAGCTTTAGAATTTCTTGGTTTACAAGAAAATGACAAGAATCAAACAAATCAAACTTGTGTTTCTCTTGATAATCATCAGGTAATAATTTGATTAATTTCATTTGATGGAACTTTTTTGTATGAATTTAGCTGAAAAAAATTGAAGTTTTTTTTTTCTTTCTGTTTGTTGAATTTGCAGGAAGCTGAAATTAATCTTATTATAACTGATTACTGTATGCCTGGGATGACTGGCTATGATTTGCTTAAGAAAATTAAGGTATTTTTTTGTTCTTGTAAATTAGTTTATTTAGAACATAATTTTACTCATTTATGTTGTTTGTTGTATTATAAAAATCTAATCTTTTTTAAACCAAAGGGCTGTTTATTCAATTTTACCCAACAAACATAGTTTTGGCATTGTAAAAATTTGATCTTTTTGTTCTTCCCAAGAAAAAAATAATCTTTTTTGTGTGTAAGGGGCTTTTCTTAGTTATAATGTTTGGGATCCTATTTTTGACTTTGTATATTTAGAAGGTGAGCCTTAGCGTAACTAGGAAAGTTGTCTTTAAGAAGTTACGGGCTCGAGCTGTGGAAACAACCTTGATAAGGTGTACAATAGATCCTATGTTCTTGCCCTTTTATGTTTGTCTTTGTATTTAGACGGTGAGTTTTAGCGTAACTAGGAAAGTTGCCTCTATGTGACTAGGAAGTTACAGGTTCGAGTTGTGAAACCAACCTCTTGTAGAAATGCAGGGTAAGGCGTACAATAGATCTTATGCTTTTGCCCTTTTATGTTTCTCTTTGTATTTAAAAGGTGAGTCTTAGCGTAACTAGGAAAGTTACCTCCTCCCATCTGACTAAGAAATCACGAGTTTCGAGATGTGGAAACAATTTCTTGTAGAAATGTCTTACGCCCTTGCCCTTTTATGTTGCTCTTTGTATCTAGATCTAGTGTTTAATTGTTGGACTAATTTTGGTTAATTTACAGTTTTTTTTCATTCTTTTGAATAGGAATCTGCATCTCTGAGGAACATACCAGTAGTCATAATGTCATCTGAAAATGTTCCTTCAAGAATCAGTAGGTAAGAGCAGAACAATCAAATTCATCGACTCGAATATGTAACTTTACTGTTGTTCCAAGACTGATTCGATTGAATTGATGTACAGATGCTTAGAAGAAGGGGCAGAGGAATTTTTCTTGAAGCCAGTAAGATTATCAGATGTTAATAAACTTAAACCTCATATGATGAAAACCAAATGCAAAAGCCCCAAACAACAACAAGAAGAAGCTGAGATAATTGTGACACAAGAATCAATAGACACAACATATGTTGTTCCATCACAACAAAATGACAACATAGTACAACAACAGAAATCACAAGACAATAACAACAACAAGAAGAGAAAGGCCATAGAAGAAAATCTATCACCAGACAGAACAAGACAAAGATTGAGTAGCCTTACTGCTATCTAATCTAATGAATGATGCATATATTATAATTTTCACTTTATTTTTTACTCCACAAAGTTGCTAAAGTAACATTTTTTAGGTTAATTCTTTTTTTGGGTTTTTTTTGTTATATAATGTTTTCTTGTTACTTACATAACTTGGATAATACAAATATTAAGTTGACATGTAAAAGGTCTATTATACACATTTCACATGATTATTTTTTTTTTGCTAGTTTTGTTTAGGCTAATCTAAGGAGGGATTACATAAATTGTTTTTTTTTGTTTTTGTATATAGACAAATAGTATATGACTTCTTTTGCCCTAACTTCTTTCCCTTTTGCGCCTTACAATCTTTAACTAGAGTTCTAATACCTCGTTAACGTGTTAGAAGTAGTGAAATTATGTCCCCCTTGTTGCCCTTTGACTAGTTTCACCAGGGGCAGTAACACCTTCGATAAAAAAATATATGATATATATAAGGTAAATTTTATATATTTTTGTAGATATATATATTTTGAATTCTCTGCAATAACAATTAAAAATAGATGGCTCAATGGTAACATCTTGAATATAAGCATGCTCCAAGTTCAAATTTTATCAATAACATTTTTATTTTTTGAATCTTCTAAACGAAAATTCTGGGTTTGCCACTGAGTTTCACTGGAGAATGTATTATACGTGCTCCATTTAAGCAACACGTGGTAGCCATATCATTGCCACGTCTCTTTTTAGCTTTTTGATTGACATGTCATTTTTTTCATCACCACCAACCACCTCAGTTACATTTAGAAAACTCCATTGCCACCATTGGAGACATGAGCAAACGAAGCGTTTGGGTGGTAATTTAACTTCAAAATAACTAAGGAAGGTAATAGAATTCTCATATAGTTAAAGATTGAAAAAGAATGGTAATTCACTTTCAAAGTAACTAAGGAAGGTAATAGGATTCTCATATGGTTAAAGATAATCAAAAGAAAAATACTTTAGAAGGGTATTTTATATATTTTTTTCTTGTGTGGGGTAGGGTGGGGGTAGGGGTAGGGGTAGGGGTAGGGCCATTTTTCAAAGTGTATTTACATGAGGAATATGAAAAAGAACTTTGAGATATTAATTTCTTACAAGAATTAGTACTAACTTTGACTAATAGAACATTGACTATTAAAGTTTTCTAAAGTGATTAGCTTCCTCAAAATCTTCTTTTTTATATAGAAAAGATTTTGGGTTAACTTTTCAAGATAGCAATTGATTTGTTGAAACAGTATTTTTGCTTTTCTTTGTATGGTTGAAATAATACCTCTTTTTTTTGCCTTTTTCTTCTAATAGATTATCTAATACTATAGTCAAATGAAATTGAAAATAACTTTCTTTCTTAATTAAGAAAAAAGGTGATGTCTTAAAAATGTTCATATTGCTTTAATTATAAAATCGGCTACTCATTGAAATTGAAAGACACATGTCATGAAAAGATAATAACTTTTTTAATACTGATGAATAATTTTTTCTACACGTAATTGCTGAATGTTTAACCTTAAAGTATTCGAATATTAAAGAATATAAAAAACTCTCATATATCAATTGATTGCAAGTAGCAACATTGACGATTAAAGTTTCATGTCTAATCTTGTTTATTTTGTCTAAGAAAGTGTTTTAGCTATCTCAAAATCCCCATTTCTTTAAAGAAGAAAGATTTTGGATAACTTTTGCTTTGGATGGTTGAAAATAATGGCCTCTTTTTCCTTTTTTCTTCTAAAGATGATTTGATGCTAGAGTCAAATATAATTGGAAAAAATTGTCTTTTTTATTTATATGAATGAGGTGACATTTTGAAAGTGTGGTTAGATCATGAAATGAGTTGTTTATTGAGTAAGAAGATGATAGCATAATCTTATGATCAGTAGCAGAATTAGAAATTACAAAATAAATTTGTGTTATTCAGGATTTGAATTTGAAACTCTTCTATTTAAATGGATCAAAGTCAATTTTTTTATTAAGAGTGTCAATACATATCCTTTAAATGTAGAATTAATATATATATACAACCTAATTTTCCGATAAAAAGTGTCCACTTGGACACCCTACGATGACTATAGCTCCGCCCCTACATCTGAGTGGTAATCTTTTTGTATTTATGATAAAACAAAAAAAATAAATCAAATTTAAAAGAATTGATCAAACAATCTTTTGTTTAGTGGGCCTTATTGTTTGTTATGGGCCCTAAATGACTCTGGTTATGTCATAATCTTTTGGGCTTTACACTTTTCATGACACTATGGGCTCAGATAAGTCCATTATTTGCATCTTGAGCTACAAAATTTGGAAAAATTTTAAGAAATTCGAGGAATTGAAACAAAGAGACAACTGTTTCATTCATTTGGTAACATATAGTCCAATATTAACTAGCAATTAATAAACAAATAAAAAATGACAAAATCTAAGAATAGAAATATAAAAATCATATAAGCACTCTATAGCTACATTTTGCTATTTATGCTCCAACAAACTATATTTGCTATGGAGCATGTGATTTGCAGGCATCTCATCGTATAAAATCCAAGCAACTGTATATGTTTATCGGTTAGATAATTGTATATATGTAACTACTATATATGAATCAATGATTTTGTTTGTATATCTACATAAAATTTGAATTTATATACAATTAAATTGAATTAAAATATTTGTATATGCATAACAAATCTCTCGTAGCTTTATACAAACACAAATTATATATTTATACAATTTGTGTTTGTATAAAGCGAGATTGTATAATTTGAGTTTGAATAAAGCGAGAAAGAGAGAAATACAAAAGAAAGCTGGACGGGGGGAATTTATATTTGTATAATTCTAAGTGTATAGGACGAAAAGATATATATGTATATTGTATATACAATTTTCTTCCACTTTATACAAACACAAACATAATTTATACATTTGTGTTTGTATAAAGTGAGACAACAAAGTGGCGAGCGAGATTCCAAAGAGTGGCGAGCGATGATTCAAGGGAAAGAGGCAAATGACAATGTGTTTGTTACGAATTAGAATTAAATGAAACTATAGCTATATAATTTATTTTGATTAAATAGTTTGCTAAATTTTTCGTAAAAAAATTGGCACGTAATAGCTTAAAATTAATATATCAACATTTTTAAAGTGTTATTTTTGAAAATAATAAAAAATATTTAATATCATCTCTCTTCTAACTTCAAACCAGTTCTCCTTGAACTAGCAAAAGATTATTCAAAACAATCACCTTTCAAATTCTTTCCTAGTTTTTTAAAATAATTTTTTCGCTATTTTTTTTTAAAATAGACTATTTATTTCCAATTAAGTCTATAGGTTGTTATATAAGAAAAATAGGAAAATAATTGAGACAATGTTCCATTATTTTAAATTCAATTAAGTCATCATGTAATAGGGTTGCTACTCAATATTTATTGGTTGATATAGATATCGAACGTGAATTTTCTATTAAATAGCCATGAAAACATTATACGAATGTCCATGTTAGATCGCTTCTCATACATTTGTGAAAGCTTTTATTTTTTATATTTAAAATAATTGACGATATAATAATTACATGTTTGATAAAATTTAATATTTTGCATGAACTTATTTTCCATGAATAATGTGTCAACTAGGAGAATAACTTTCTAGTATTGATTATGAGTAAAGTTAGTGACAAACAAAAATAAAGTAAGTGGATGATTATTAATATCCGCATATTAATTATAGCAAGTGATTATATGAAGTATTTAATGATAAGTATTATAATTGATAACAATACATGCTATGGTAGTTATCTATTAGTTTGAACTTTGACATATTTATTAAAATAAATAATAATTAACTTATAACCTAAACTCATTATAGAAATTTATTAATATTGTTATGTTACCATATATTAATAATCTGATTACGTAAATATTTTGTACAACTATTATCATAAATATTAAAAAAATGAATATCAAATATAAAAAAAACTTAAAAAGTCAGGGGAGTTAATAGTAAAACAATCTTAAAATATAAAATTATTGTTAAAAAAAAATAAAACATTTCATTAAGTTGCAAACTAATCTAGCTAATTGTACAAATTTATTTATATTTTGTTATCATATATAAATAATGGTAAGTTATAACTATTCATTTATATACTAATGTTATTATAAGCATCAAAAATCCAATATTATAAACTTGGAAAGTTGGTGAGTTGATATGAAAAGAATCTTTAAATTATAAAAATTGAAAAAATTTAACATTTTTATTTTTAGTTAGAAAACTAAACTTACTATAAAAATTTATTTATACTTTTACCATAAATATGAAAAATTATAAAAATCTTTGAAAGTTGAAGGAGTTGATAAGGAAAAAATTTTAAAATTATAAAAATCACTATTGAAAAAGATAGGTAACTGTCGTAACTGTTTTTATTTTGGATAAGGGGTCAATTCATAATTTAAGTAAAGTAGAGGGACTTCATAGATAATAATATCAAATATATATTTGTAAACTGAAAAAGTGTACATATTTGAGTTTGTCCTTCGGTGATCTATTCGAAGAACTTTGCGGAAAAAAGGAGAAAAACGAGGAAGCGGTGAACAGAAATCAGACGGCACCGGCACAGGCAACGATAGGTGAGTTTCCGATTAGGATTTTTCCGGCGATAGATTGTAAGTGTTGATGATTTGTAGCAGAGGTTAAGTTTCGTTGAGACTCAATTTTGTAAAATGGTTGGTTGCCCTTGATATACTGAACTGAACTTATTTGTAAACGTAGAGAAGCTGTAATCGGTTGAAAAATTGTTTTTTTATGTAATGTTGGAGTGATATATGTTTAAATTTAGCTACATGCATAGTGAATGATTAGTAATTTTGTAGAGATGAATTTGACTTGGTTGGGATTTGGATTGAGTAGTTGTTGTGTTACATGTTTGGAAATGGGAAGAAAAAAATTGAATTTTTTTGTTTGTTCTTATTTTTTGTTTATATGTTGGAAACATGTTTTCTACCTCACACAAGGTAGGAGTTTGGGTAAGGTCTGCGTACATTTCTACTCTCTAAGATGTATCTTATTGGGATGTGGGCATTTTGTGAGATCATAGACTTATGGTGGTTATGATAAAATGTGTCTTTTTTTGTTTTTGTTTTGATATCGATGGTGTTTGTGTCCGGGCGAGCTTGTGCATCTCCACTAATTTCATGAAGCACGTGCGAGACCTCTAACTGGTGCAAGTATCAAGTCTCGCTAACTTTGTTCTCCGAGGCTTCGACTTACTAGAAGAAACCACATACTCCCTTCATCCCATTTTATATGAGCTAGTTTGACTTGACACGAAGTTTAAAGTTTATGAAAGAAAAACTTTTGAAATTTGTGGTCTAAAATAAGTGATAGCCGTTTGTGTAGCTGTAAATAATTTACAAACCAGAAGTGTAAATCACATGCGCAAACTATCTTAGTCTCAGTTCTCTCATTTTACTTGCCACTAAGACCACTCCCACCTTACCTCATATAACTTCGTTCTTTATAGTGTTTCTCATGTGTGTCCGGACTTCCATCTAAGCATCCTTATCTCCACTATATTTATTTTTTGAATGTGGGCATTCTTAATTGGCCAACACTTTGCCCCGTACAACAATGAGCAACACATTCTTCTCGCAAAATACCCCAGATGCAAGCTTCTGTTTCACCCACCCTGCTCCATCACAATGTGCAACATCATTATAAATCTCCCCCTCTCCTTCGATTATGAACCCAAGATACTTGAAGCTTCACCTCTTGTGTACGTACTATGTAGACTTAGAATGATAGGCTTCAGTCCAAGCATTATTTTGCCCTTGTACCCATACCTTTTTTCCTCATTTTTCTCACATTTTTCTTCATATTGGAGACTATACGATTCCTCTCTCTCTTTTACTATTTATTAGTTAGTTTGTCACATGATAGTAGTTTGTGAGTTGGTTGTTTTTTCTTTTTTAAAAAATAAGCTGGCAATTAGTAAACTGTGTTCAAGTGTGAAAATTCCTTGCCTATCCCAAAACATGTTTAAAGATTCTCTTCATGTCCACCGACCCCTATACCCAAAATATTCTTAAAAATTCTAGCTTTGCCCTAACTAACTTATGGTTTAAGTTTTGACATTGGAGGAGTGATTTTACATGCCAATTATTTATTCTAAAACAAGTGTTACATGTCAATTATTTATTCTAAAACAAGTGTTACATGTCAATTATGACCTAGTTTTTATTCTTTTCTTTAATAAGTCAAAAGTCATTTGGATGTTAACGTTTACGACAAGGTGGTATTTAAAAGCTTACAGCTGACATTGGTTTAGGTTGGAGTTTAGAAAAGGTATATCTAACTACATATGCACAAATGCATCTTCTCTTTTCACCAGAAGAACATAATGCTCTTGCCTCTCCACACACACACACATATATATATATATATATATATATATATATATATATATATATTCCTTTCTCTGCAATTCATCCAATATAAACAAAGTGGTTTATATTTTATGTGGTGCTTTTCTAATTACACCCTAATTATCTTTAACTTATCAGGTGATATCAATTGTTATTTATTTTTGTTAGCAAGAGTTGAATTTTTTCTTTACCTGACCTTGTCAACAGAAATTGCATCAAGTTTCTGCTGAGCTTTTTAACATTGGAAGATTGAAAAAATGTCTGGTGAGCAGGTTAGGAAAATCACGCGTGAAGACATACAACTGGTAAGCATTGTGCTACAATCATAACATTCGTTTTCTTGTTTCTCGGTATGAATCATTTAATAAGCCCTGAATCAAATGGAAAGAGATAGAGCATGCACAATTTTTTTTGACCATATATAGCAAGTATTTGATTGAATTGCGTGGATAATTTCTTAATCTGTAGATATAATTCTTGCTACTTATAACTCTTTCAGTTACTTCAAGGCAAAGGATACTTCACCCCGCAAGAATTGTTGCCTAACCCTTTAAAATGTTGGTCAAAATTAACATAATTTAAATTAGAAAAGCGAAAAGTGCCACATAAATTGGGTCAGAAGGAGTGATCTTAACCTAGGCATGTGCATGGTTTAAATTTAGCTACATGCACAGTGAATGATTCGTCTAGATGAATCCGACTTGGTTGAGATTTGGATTGAGTAGTTGTTGTGTTACATGTTCGAAAAGAGAAAGAAAAAACTGAATTTTGTAGTTTGTTCTATTTTTTTGTTTATATGTCGGAAACATGTTCTCTACCTCATACAAGGCAGGAGTCTGGGGTAAGGTCTGCGTACATTTCACCCTCCCGAGATGTATCTCATTGGGACGTGATCATCTTATAGGATCATAGAGTTATGGTGCTTTCTCTCCTAACAATGAGCTTCTTTGATTTCAGGTGCAAAATCTCATAGAAAGATGTTTACAGCTTTACATGAACCAGAAGGAAACTGCTGATACCCTCTTACATCAGGCAAAGATTCAGCCTAGTTTCACTGAATTCGGTGGGTGCTCTCTCTTTCTATTTTGTTTCTTATATTTTGTTAATAGTATGCTTTTGACTTTTTCAGAGAAATATTTATCTGTACTCTCAAGTTTCTTAATATTTACTTAATTTGGAAGACAATGAATCTGAGGAAATAAAATAGAGAAACGACCTGTTATGAGAATTATTATGATGGAGTTAATTCCTTATATGGTCGTTAATCCAAGTAATGGAAATAACCTAAAAAAATCACTTTTGTTTTTTTATGACAAAATCTTTATTCTTATAAAATCATCCTAGCCTTTTGAACTACTTAACTCACCTAATTTGCTTTGTTGGCATATAAATTTCATTTTAATGACAAACCCCATTAATTGAACCCACCTAAGACCCAAAATCTGACCAACAAGAAAATAAATAGTTTTAATTCTACCGTGTTTACATAAAGATACAGTATCTTAATAATCATGTGTATATTTATATATTCTGATGTCTTATTCGTATTAAAAACAAATATCTATGACTCCTTATTCTTTCAATTAAAGAATAAGTTCCCTAAAAATCCAACCTCGTCTTGTAACCTTCTTAAATACTATCACCAAATAATTATAATTATAAAATAAAGAACAATTAGTAATATATGAACCATATGCTGATTAATCTAATGGACACCCTAACAAATGACTTGTGCCTTCTATATCAGTTGATGTTGGCGCCAAACAAATAAAAATAAACACAGAGAAAAGAAAACTAGCCTCCTTTCTGTCATTTTATACTTCAGGTATGTCAGACAATCAGTAGCCAATGATTATCCACACTCATGTAGCAGATTGAGTTTTATGATTAAATTGACTAGGTATTGTAATGATCTTCAAATGTTAGTGGAATACTGGAATTCCATACAAAAAGAGATTTTTTTTGGGTCAAATTTTGGGTCTTTGGTGGGTTCACTTAATGGGGTTTGTCATTAAAATGAGATTTAAGATGCCAACTACGCAAAATAGGTGAGTATAGTAGAAACTTAAAAGGCTAGGATATTTCATAAGAGATAAAGTAATAGTTGAAGGACTTGCTTGTGATTAAAAAAAGTGACTTTGTTGGGTCAGTTTCATTACTTGGATGACCATTTAAGGAATTAACTCTATTATGATGAATAGGAAGAAAATTATTTGAAGAGGGATTATGGAAGGCATTCCTCCCTCTACTTATTTCAGAATAGTATTTACTTATCAATCAGTTATTCTGATGGAATTGAAAAATGTATTGAAATTATTATTAGTATTTGTTTTAAATGCGTTTGGCCTGTCTTATCTCAAGTAGTTGATGTTGTGATCTATGTGCTTCATGTGTCTACGGGGAGTTAATTTGACATCTTGATCTCTTTTCCAGTATGGCAAAGGCTTGAAGAAGAAAATCATGAGTTTTTCAGGGCTTATTATACGAGGTTGATAGTAAAAGATCAAATTACGAGATTCAATGAGTTGCTTGAGAGACAGGCTGAGTCAATGCGTGTGTATGCAAGTGAATCCGTTCCTGTGTCTAATGGATCTCAGATTCAACCAGGTAAGACATGAATATCATAGATTCCCTATTGATCATCTTGGAAATAATTATTATGCCTGTGTTTTTCTTTTCCATCGTAAAATTTGTTATAGTTTCCCACTCATTTCCAATTTTCAGCTTCCTTGCTTTGTATTTTCATACAATCAAATAGGATTTTCGGCTGGATAGTCAAAGGAAAGGTTTGAGGGTTTAAAGTGGCAGATCATAATGTGAATCTTAGGATAGTTGTTGGAAGGATTTTTTTCAGGAAAAGTGTCCCAGAGGATCTGTCTTTCGGCACCGTGATTGTGTTTTCAACTTGAGATCATTGATACTTGTTGAAGTTGGTGAATATGATAAAATCCGTTTCTTGATTTTGATAAGTAAAATTGAATAAAACTTTGGGAGAAATGGAGGAAATAAATGAAGTGTTGGCTTCATCAAATCATCAACATCGTAGTCTTAAAATCCTCCTTTAGTTTATTATTTTAATTTCCCTTTTTTATTTCGTTTAGATTAAGGGTGAAGGAGTGTACATTGCGACTCTGAAAACAAACTCATCTTATGCATTTGTATACCTGTTATATTGCTTTAGGTTTTGTACAATTTCATCCTATTAAATACTGATAAAGGAAAAGTAAGTGATTATGTACTATCACATATTGACAGTAGCAAAGAACTCAACCTTTCAAGCAACAGAGCATGCTGAGCCTAATGTGAAGCTTGCCAACATGCACCCGACTATTAATGGCAATTTACCACATGGTTACACAGATGGTGTGTCGTCAGTCCAATCATATGCGCAAGCTGCTATGGATGTTTCTGCTCATGCAAGAAGCATTGATTTATCACCAAACATGCTATTGCCTCAGCATGCAAACCTGGGACTGATGCAAGGACCAACTGGGGAGATGATCAACTCAGCTGGTTATTCGGGCAACTATGGTGGTGAGGGCATTCTCCAGCAGGCTCGTCCTGGAATCGGGAATCCATCTCTTCCAGATTTTAGCAATGTTGAGCCAAGTGTACAACCAGTGAATGAGGAGCCCTGGGGTGTTGATACATCTTCCTTTGGTTTCTTGGGAAAGATTCCTCGAAACTTCAGTTTCTCGGACTTAACAGCTGATTTTCCCAACACTTCTGGTTTGTGTTCCCTTCTATTCTTCTGTAATATCGTTGATCAATTTCACATGGTTATATGTTTTTACTTTCTGTTCTATACAGAGATTCTCGAGGGCTACTCTGGATCAGCCTTTCTTGCAGCAGATACCAACGACTTTTTGGATCCTCAGGATAAGATAGAACAAGAATATGAAGGTAGTTGTGTGGCATCTGATTTTGAGTTCTTTAGCTTAGTATATACCAATACTAATATCCGTCCCAATCTGGCAGCCATGAACGAACTGGATACTATATCAGAAGATGTGAGTTTTGACGATCTTTGCAGTGATTGAATGACTATTCAGATTACAGTCTTGCAGAGTTAACCAGTCTATGTAATCTTATCAGGTTTAGGGGTATAGTTTATTTCAAGTATTCTAAGTTAATGTCCATAGCTAAGCAAGTTGTGCTTTAGACTGTTCGCTCTTTCTGTTAAATTGGTTTCTGAACCCATCGACATGGTTTTATCTTCGTATTGACCTCAACGTTTGCTGGTCCAGTTGCTTGTAAATAGAATTGTGAATTTGAAAGTGCTTTGGTTTCTTTTGGAAGTATTAATTCTTGTGGTTAGTTAGACTGAGAACATGCTCGCAAGGACGCGGGGTGGAAGGTATGCTCAGCCCTTGATACATTGCTATTTCTTAATCGTTGCTTTCAGGGATAATGAGTGAGTCGGTTGGCTCTTAGAGTATAGCCTCTCTCGGGGTTAGTGATAAGAGTACACCGGAACACTCTCCTATTGACTAGCAAGTGTGCCATGATGACCGGCCTTAGCTGGTGTGTGCGGTTTACTCATGGCTCGTAGATCAAAAATTTTAAATTATAATTTCTCTAGAAAAATTTTCTGACGTTACACATTGATTGTAGCCTTTCACTCTCAGCACATCACACCTCAAACTTCACCTGTCACCCATAGTTCCATCTCCACCACCTCGCTTCAATGCCCTTTTCATAATATTTATTAGATTCTATATAAATAATATTTTTTACTTATATATTGAACACAAGAAAATAAGAAAAAAATTAACTTATTTTTCTAGTTCATATCGAACATACTCCTAATGTACTCTAAAAATTGCGATAGATAAACAAAGTTGGTGAAACAAAAAGTTTACTGGATTTTGTACAATGCATGAATTAAATTTTTATCATACACTATATGTTTCTATTGTTCATATCTATTCGTACATAAAATCACCATTAAAGTTATCTTTAATGCTTTAAAAGACAATTTAACTTTGCAAGCGTTCTATTACCCCATAAAAGTATTATATACCTTTGTAAATAGATTATTTTTGACCCACTTCTCATCAATAAAGTAGCGCGTGAAACTCCATGGTCTCTCCTTCCTCATGGGGTGAAGAACGTTGTTGCTGCCAATAAAGGTACTACTCCGTTGATTGAGATTACCCAATTAGGGTATTTCAAAGTTTTGGGCAAAGGTGTTTTGCCTACAGGCTGTTATTGTGAAACTAAGTTGGTGTCCAAAAACGCAAAGAAGAAGATTAAGAAAAATGGTGGAGCAGTTATTCTTATTGTTAGTTACTTTTTGATGTTAAAGTTACTACTTTTGATTAGTTCACGGAGATCTGAACTTGATATTATTAGTTTGAAGTTTTTTTGAGATGTGTCAATTTAATGAGTTATTTCCTATTAAAGCATCTATTATAAATAGTATGTTGTGATTCTATTTGTGAATAATAATTTTTCCCAAACCTTAATTAATATTATTAAAGCATTATTGAGGAAGATGATGAGGTAGATTTGTGTTAATGATATTTGATCTGCCATTAATTAGGTTCAACACATTTGAGGCAATTGTAACCCAATTTGAGGAAGATGCTGAGGTAAATAATTAATAAAGAAAATAATTGAAACGTTGCACTTTTCAATTGATTTTTGACAGCAAAAGTGGACCTTCACGCGCGTCATGTGCGTGTTCACAAACATGGCGAGAAAATAAATCAAAATGATCCTTTTACAAAGATATACAATACTTTTGTGGGATAATAGGATGTCCGCAAAGTTAAGTTATCTTTTTAAAAATTTAAAACAACTTCAGTGCCTTTATATCTTTTCTCTATATTTTTATCACTAAACTATAGTTTTTATATGCAGATTCTTGTTGGAAAATACATGTTAGGAGACTTACAGGTTTCTCTTTTTAAGAATAACATCTCCGATATCTCGACTTTATCACCGAATATATTATATTATTCTCTTTGTAAACTCTAGTCTCATAGTATGGTGGAAAACTTGTGTTTCTTCGGACACTCATTATGATTATATTATATGCTAGGATGTAAGAAGACGATCAACTAATATGCTTATGGGTTAATAAAGTATGATTTGATATAAACATTATATACGGATATATTTTGCCCAATAAGAGGCTGAAGAAATACATATAAATTATTGTTTTTTACAAGTTTTATATCTTGACTATCCATTGTTCTCTTTATCTATTTAAACTACCCATTTAAACTATCACTTTTTTCATATTAAAACACCTCAAATGCTAAGTCAGTCAAATACTATTTCAATTGATAACAAACACGTGTAATCAACTGAAAAACGAGGTATATTTTAACACAAAGAAAATTATATATGAAACTCACAAAAATATAATAAAATATGGACTTTGCAAAAATATGATAGTTGAAATATGGTTTTACCATTTAACTCATATTATATTTTGTACGGATATTTTACAATATTTACACTATTAAGTTAACCTCCAATTTATACTCTAAACAATTAGGAAAAATATATAAGTACTCTTAATCTATATTCGAAATTCTAGAGACACACTTATATTATACTAAGGTCCCATTACCTTCCTGAACTTATTTTATATATAATTTTATGCCCTTTACGGCCTATGTGACACTAACTTGAAAAAAATGTCAACACACGCTGGGCTCAGAAGATAGTGCCACGTAGGTCGAAAAGGGATAAAAAAAATTTATAAAATAAGCTCAGGGGTAATAGGACCTTAGTATAGTATAAGTGTGTCTCTGAGATTTCGAACATAAATTGGGGGTATTTATGCATTTTCCCAAACAATTATAAAAAGATGATAATATGGACCCAATATGTAATTTTCAAGATAGTTTTGGGGGTTAAAATGGAACTTAACAGTTTTCCCTAAGACTTAACTGAAAATTTATAAAATCACCATAATAGCACAATCCAAGGTCTTAAGTAGGTTCCAGTTAGGTTCCATCAACCTGGGCGAAGTTCAAAGGTAATTAGCATCGGAAAACCCCTCATCCCTTTTAATTTTTTGTTTTATTTTGTGGGTTTTGTTTGTTTTGGGGTTGGAGGAGGTGGGTTTGGCCAAAAATTTGATTCTTGAACTTGGGATTTAGGTTTTGGTTGAAGAAATTTAATCTGTGTTCTTGAATTCATTATTATACTTGATTCTCAATTTTGGAGGTGGAGGGGTTGTACTATACTGGATTCTTTATCTTGTTGAAACAAAAAAAATTGAATCTTTTCTGTTAACTGAATATTTCTGAAGGCCTTGTAAATGTTGCTGGGTGAATTGAGTTAAGGGGGGTGCTACATAAGTACTAAATTTTGAAGTTACTGAGTAATTTGGAATTTTGGATGATGGTTGAGCTTTGTCATATGTGATTTTTATACAAGTAGGTATAGTGTATGTCTCTGTGTAGCAAAGATAATGGTTATGTATCATGTACTTGTGTACAACTGTGTTGTTAGGTGCTAGTTGTTTTTTTAGCCTCGGTATCTTATTATCTTGTTGTTGTTTCTGCTTGTTGCTATTACTTTTTTCTTTTTCACTGTTCGTTCTGTTCATTTAGCTGAGGGTCTATCGGAACAGCCTCCCTAACATTAGTTACAACAATGAGTTTGTTGCTGTTGTTGTAAAAAGACAGTGGAGACTTTTTTTGTTAGTAATGTTATTAATAATTGCGCATTTGCACAGTTCAGTCACAATTCACAACTACATTAGAAGCACCAAGTTGGTGCTGCAAAAGCTTTACGAATCTTTCTTATGAAATTGTCTAGTTTTGGTTCATATTTCTTGCCTACATGATGATAAATCTTGTAAGCTTTTAGGTTCTTTAGCTTACACTTCTTTAAAAATTCCGCAAAGCACCTCAAGGTGGTTAAGCACTTTATAACGGCTTTAGGCATTGTTGTATTAGTCAGAGAAAGAAAAATATAGTCCAGATATCTTCATAGTTTTACCACCTCACTATGCAAATAAGAGATAATCATTGTTTTATCCTCCTTTCCCGGTTCACATGGTTACATGTTTTTCAAATAGTTTCCTCTTTCAATCCACATCCAAACATTCATTTCCTAACTGTGTGCGACTCTGCTGGCTTTCTCAAAAAAATATGTTCTGTGCATCCGATACTTTGACTACTTCTAACCTCAAAGGCAACAACTTTGGCATTAATCTAGTAGTTATAAATACTAATATTTGAGCTACAATGAGTGGAAATTAGTAGCTCAATCAAGCTCATTTCGTTTCTTGAAGATGCATCTAGTCCATCCTGAAAATAGAAGGTTGTCAGGACGTCTCTCTTACCTATCGGCTATCACTCAACATTCTCAATATAAACTCCGTTGTGCATCTATCCGACCTGGTAGCATATATCCTGCTTGTGAATTTTCTGCTTCTATGACTGCTTAACTCTCTACTTAAGTTTTCTCTTCTTCTACTAAACCTGCAAGATGAATTTCTTCCACTGTTGGAAGTAAAAGATTTCATTCTAATTCTCATTTGTGTTGTCAATTATTCTGTCAGTAATGAACAATTTGAAGATACTGTAGTAGCAGCGATGTGTATTTTCCAGTCTATACAAAATCTAGTGTTTTTGCCTGCTTCCTTGATCCACCATGTTCTACATTTTCATGTTTCCCTATTGTGTCCTGTATTGATGCCAATCTTCTCAGTTTGCCTTTTAGATTCATGATAAATCCTATTCGTCAACTTCTTGGACTTTGATTCCAACCAGTTCTTTACTTGGTCTTTAAACCCTTCCTTTCAAAATGCATGTTCTCAAATCTGATAGGTGTCTTGATTATCTATCCAAATCCAGCATTATTGGTTAGTGATCATAAAGAAGTCTCAGTAGTAAAGACTCCCTTGTATTTGCATATTTCCCTTCCCAATTTACTGAGATTGAAATTGTTCGAGCTTGTAAAACTTCCCTATGTTTTCTCCAATCAGCCAAGTGAATCTTCCTCTTGTCAATGGAATCTCTTTCGGATCCATATCCAGAATTAAGTCTGAAAATTCCAATGTATCGAGAAGTTACAGGACTTAATTATTCTTTCTTCCAGAAAATGTGTCTCATTAAGTTACTCCAAGACATCAGAGTACGTTCCATTATCCTTTTGCTGTTGCTAAATCATAGAACTACCCGCCCGTTTATACTTTAGATTACATCCATGGACCTTGGAAGACCCCAAGAGAAGTTGCTAACGCCAAATTCAAGCAAATAGGAAATAGAGTAATCCCCAGCAAGCTTCTCTTGACATAGTTAACCTCCTATCTTGCATATCGACCTTTCTAAAAACATTGGTGCTATGCACTCTGGCTTGTATAGATTATAGGAATTGCATCTATTTTGCAGTGACTTTTTTCTCTTTCCCATTTTCGATGAACCTCTCTAATATTACAGCCAAGTCCCTCCCTGCTGTGTCATTTCCCAACTCCGTAGTGATTACTTCCGCTACTCATATTTTTGCAACTTTGCTCCATGGGTCAAAAGAGAAGAAATCACTGGAGCAGACAGCTGAGAATGCTGGTGTGATCCACTTCAGCCATCATCATGGTGTTCCAGCACGAATGTGTACACACACGAGCGCACACACATAATATCCTTCAACTACGTTAAGTGGTTGCAGCATGATTGGCACTAAGATGATATATTTGTGTCAGCGAGTAATTTGTTATCAAAATTATCGACCACTATGATCCTTTCCGTTACTATCCAGTATCCTTCACTTAATATTTCAGTCTTTATCGAATACATGCATCTAACGCACACATTAGACTTTCTTTTTATTCCCATTCTCTTTTGAAGTGCTTAAACTATTGTAAGACAAAAAATGAAACTATAGAGTTACTTAGTTTTCAAGAATTCATGATAATTTTGATGAAAGCAAGATTGACTTTTACTTTGATCCCTTTGTTTACTTTTTGTTCAAAAGTTGTTTTTTTCTCAATCTTCTCTTTAATGAAAGATTTGGGTAAAATTTTCAACAGCCAATTGGTGAGTTGAATGTCATTACTTTTTGACTTTATTGTCCAATTCACCTAATAGAAAAAAGGTTCAACCTGTTTTCTTTTGATGTAAAATTAGAAACTTTGGTATCAAATTATAATCTTTAATGAGTGTACTCAAACCCCACATTAAGGTTGCCATTTATGATGTAGTATGACTTTTCAAACGCTCTTAATATCGTGTGATAAATGATTTGAGTCAAAATTAGATAAATTTTATCACAAAAAACTTCGTACGATACTATTAAGAGTATCATTGTATCTTATATATGTAACTTTTTTGTCTTTTTCGTTGTTAATGTGAAATTTTGTTTGTATACCCAAAGTCTCCCCCTTTGAACTAAGTATATAGTAGTAGAGTCATTGTAGACGGACAAAAGGACTAAATTCGGCCTCCTCACCATTACTCTATAACATTCATACTCATTTCATCTGATCATTAGTATAATATTGTTCATTTTAAGTCAAGTCTATATTGTCGCACTTTATATATAGTATTTTTTTTCTTTTCAACTATTAAAATAATACTGTATTCACACATTCGATATGACTTTTTTAGACAAGGTGATAAAGAGTGTGAAAGAGGGAAAAAACATTATTTTTTGGGGTGCACTTAATGTCTCTTTTCCCCTATTTTTCTTTTATCATTTTGACAAAATAAAAGTACTTTATAGCATATATCATGATCAACAAAAGTCATTAGTATATGCTTTGCTGATTTTATATAACTTTTAAAGTTGAAAAAAAAAGCAAGATATCTAGATTTTACAGCATGCAGAATCTGAATATTTTTCAACTATCTACAAATCAAATCCTCTTTATGCTTTAGATCTTCACAAACATTAAAAAAGATTAAATCTAAAGTAATAAAATTCTAATTTTGAATTGTAACAAATTTAAACTACTGATCATTGAACAATTTTTTATTGGAACAATTTACTTACATGTTAAATTAGGTTGATTCTGTGTGTGTGCCACAAGTCCAAATTAAAGTAGATAAAATAATTAATATTTTTAAATTTAAAAGTAAACTATTTAAGCACTTAATTAGTGGAGAGTGTGTAAAGTGAACTAGATTACAAAAAGATCTTAGTAATATTATTGAAGTACTTTACAACACTTGAATCGTTAGTGGTGTATTTGTCTAGATATGTTAAATATTTTAGAATATTTATTCTAAATTCGATATATATATAATTTTTAATTGTAAATAAATTTTGACAATACTAGTGAAATGTAAGTTCAACTAAAATTCTTCATCTACGTGAGTTTACTTATATTGTCCATCTCATATTCAAAGAAAACGTGTCGAGTCCATCTTTTCACCATTATTAATAAAGTAAATAGATTAAATTTATAAAATTCGTATATTTCGTATATCATTATAAATAAAATATGTTGAATATTATGAGATATTTTAAAATAAAAGACCCTCATATTTATAAATTGAGACAGAAAGTGTATTAATTTGACCGAGGCTTTTGTCTAAATTAAGCCTTCAATTCTCTTCTATGTCGTTTGCGAGCTATTGCATAGGAACATGTTTTTTACTCTATGCGCACCTAAAGGATAGTAACTGTGGATTTTCCTTATCGTAAAAAAATAAAAATAAATTAAGCCTTCAATTCAAACGGGTGTGTAAAATCTGATAATAGAAAATTGCTATTCCATCCGTTTTATAGATTTTTCTTTTTACCTGTTTATTTTAGTAAATTAATTTTTTTTTATTCGTATAAGATCTAATCTTATCCTAATCATTAAATAACTGCATAAAATATTTATAGTCAAATATAGATTTTCATAATACAATTTATAAGGTTATTCTAATAAATTAAATTCCTAACAAATAATTTTCTTAAGGAAAGTATCAAGTCAACACGATCAAATAATATAAAACGGGAGAGAGTATTTGAAAAGGGGAGTGAATTGTTTATATTTTGGAATATTGGGGTCGATTCATTATTAAAAAAGTTTAACAAGTTGGTACCTGATATGAAAAATATAAAACAAGTGGGTGTTTAAAACGCATATTCTATAATAATGGGGAGTTAAAAGACAAAAATAATAAAAGATTCTGGTCTTTGATGATCTGTTCAAACAACTTTGCATAAGAGAAAAAGCGCGAGGGAGAGAAAACGGGGAAGAACGAAATCGGAGGATCGGCGCCGGCGATATCCCTACTTGACTCCACCGCTGATAGTCGTCAACGGTTGTTTCCGGTGAACTCATTATATTTCAGGTAAAATTGATCGAAAACTCCTTTTTTTGTTTCGGTGAAGAAATAGGTTTTTTGTTGTTGCGTAATTACCTTGATTTTGATTAATTTATATTGATGTAGTTATGTTAAAAGGTTAGGATTGTTCATAGAGCTATTTTGTTTGATATTATATCGGAATTAATGTTATTAGAAGTTGTTTATGTACGGAATTGGTAAAAATTTCATTTGCTTGAAATTGTTTGTCTATTGTGAATCTTATGGAATCGTTTTTGTTCAATATTAGTGACATTATTATTCAAAAAATCAGAAAATAGTTGTGGAAATTTTTGTTAGTTTGTTTTTTATTCTTAAAAGCTGTATTTTGTTGTTGCTTGATACCTCGAGGACGTGTTAATGTAGCTGATAGCTGCTTTTGCTTCCTTTTTTCCTTCTTTTTTTGGGGATTTTTGGTAATTTAGATGTCTAATGCTTAGTTTAGTTTAATTATCAGGTGATATTGGTTGTTTTGTATATTTGTTAGCAAGAGGTGGATTGCATTTCTTTGCCAAGCCTTGTTAACACGAATTGCGTTGGATTTTTCTGAGTTTTTGCAGTATTGAAAGATTGAAAATGGCTGAGGGGGAAGCTAAGAAGATATCACGTCAAGATATACAACTGGTAAAACAATAGCTTAAATCATTGGTTTTATGCACTGCTTGTATGAAACATTTAAATGGAGAAATATGGACAGTAAGGATCATATAGTTGGACAGAACTTGTCTGGAACTGAGGTGTAGTTGTAATAGTAGAACATCAATGGAAGAAATAGAGCATGCAGTTTTATGTTTACGCTTATAAATTAGGCATTTGATTGCACTTCAGTGCTTAGATAGGAACACTCTTTGTAGAAACTCTTTCAGTTAATTCTGATTAAAGTATTTTAATTCTTTGAGAAGTTTTGCCTAACCATGCATATCCATGTATTTATGTCTTTTTAATTCAAGAGACTGCCAGAGTATGTAAATGAGGCTATTATTTGGAACTTCCTTCCTTTGTTGAATGCGGAGGCCTAGGTTGTGTTAGTTATTCTTGTGGGCATTGTTTATAGGTCACTGGCCGTCGCTCTTTAGGTCAGTTGTGATAAACCTACCCATCTAAATCAGTTAATGATCTCCATAATGACATTAATCATCTGAATCAAAGGAAGTATTTGAAGACATATTTTCTGTTTGCTGATAAGCACTGTGGTTAATATTGTAAGCAGCACCAGGGTTTGTTGTATGTGTTGGGTTTTTGGTGTGGATGGGGTTTGACTCCATGACCTTTGGGTTAGCTAATGAATGGGAAATGAAGAAGACTTTGTCCCACATAGGAAGGAGAAAAGAATTTTGTTAGGTATAAATGCAAAAGCACTTCCACTCTAGCTTTAAGAGTTGGGAAGATGGTATGCCCTCGCGCCGTCGCTCGCTTGCTCGGCTTGACAACACACCTAAATTCTGAACAGACACCCTCTTGTTGGCTAAAAATTTAGAGGTTTTGCCTCAGATTTGATATATTGAAAACACAACAACAACATACCTAGTGTAATCCCACAAGTGGGGTTTGGGGAGGGTGATGTGTACGTATTCCTACCCCTACCTTGTGAAGATAGAGAGGTTGTTTCCGATAGATTCTTGGCACAAGTGAAGCATTAAGAAAATAGTGGATAAAAGAATAATAGCAACTACAAATGATACGATAAACGAAGCAAAGAAAACAACAAGTAATAGTGTTTACGATAGTAGGTGAATTACTAATAACACTACTGATAAGGGAAACTAGACCATGCACGACTATCTATTAACCTTGTACCCTAATCCTCTACCTTTATATTCTCCTATCTAAGGTCATGTCCTCTATATATTGAAAGCACTGAAATTCAAAATCCCCTTCCTCTTTTCTTCTGCATTTTTTTCTAAAATAAAAGTAAGTGTCAAGTGTGATTTGCATTATTTTTGGAGTTCGCTGAAGTTCTGTAATTTGAAGTGCCACTATTATAGAATAGTTTATTAAGTTCTATCATGGAGGAATTAATCCAAAACCTTGGGCGACAATGAGGGGATTAAGTTCCTCAAGATTGTTATCTCTTGTATCCTTAACCTAATTAAATAAAATGGCGAATATTTTATATTTTAAAAGCAAGTGACGAATCAGAGCAGAAAATTACAAGGATTTTAGTTTTAAAAAAAAGGAAGTAGAAGACCACAAAGATTATAGTCCACCAAAAACAGAAAGATGAAAACAAAAAATATAAACAATCTTGAAGGAATTAGTTTATGTTAATATTTTTTGTATTCATCTTACTTTTTAGTTTTGGGATACGAAAATCTTCATGGTTTTCTACAACTATTTTGAAGACTAGAATTCTTGTGATTCTCTTACTCTGATTTGTTACTCGGTCCAAGGATATAACATTTTGTTGTTTTATTAAATCTTTTTAAGGGTACAAGAGATAACAGTATGGAGTCCTAACAATCCCATTGAAACACATAAATGTTCTGTCAACTTCGGACTTCCTATCATAAAGTTTGTTCCTGTAAAATCCATGTCTTTAAGATGAATGATTCTGGATAATTTCTGGTATAGAGAAGATGCCACTCTTTTTCTCCCCGATTACATATTGATTTTAGATTCACAACACACGGTAGTCACAAGTGCACAAGTTTTTACCTGTGAATTGTTGATTTTGTTATGGAAAATGTTCTTGTAACTTAACCAAATAAAAGGAAATATTTCAAGTAATATCTCAGTCAAAGCAACAGTTGAAATGGTAGAAAAAAGAAATATGAAGTTTTGCTTCCCTTTCGAAGAAGTAAGCTAAATTATCATAGAGAGCAGTCATCTCCTCATGGACTCACCAAGTGCTATTTGGCGTTTTCTTTCAATTTCCAAAGGAAATTTGTCATAGAGAACAGTATTACAATATCTTGATGGACCTAGCCAATTTCTTGTAACTTTTTGTGTAGTTCTTATCGGAAATGGGATTATGAGGCCTAGCTTAGAAGTTCTCTGTTTTAGGTGCTGATGCAGTTGATACTTCCAAATTTGTTATAGGTTTCTAATTCTGTGTTTGCAGGTTCACTGTTCATGTATGGTTGTTCTTTAGCTGTTCTTCTGCGATAGGGTTTGTCTTGTTATAGTTAGAAATATGGAACCTCTTTATCTGTTGTTGGTGTACCACAAATTTTGCATCTTTTAATTTGTTCTTACAGGTAAGGAGTGGTCTTACACAATTATCAAGTTCTTCCTTGCTGTATAATTGCTCGCATTCCACATGCATTTCTTTCCCAACATGAGCTTCTTTGATGTCAGGTGCAAAATCTTATAGAAAGATGTCTACAGCTTTACATGAACCAGGAGGAAGTTATCAGAACCCTCTTAGATCAAGCAAAAATTGAGCCTGGTTTCACTGAGCTTGGTTCGTCCTTTCTCTTCCCAACATTTTGTTCCTAGTTTTTTCCGATGCGACGCTAGCATACTACCATATCATCTCAGATGTAATTTTGGTATTCCATGACTTGGAAGGAAGGAAAAACATTCCAGCTTTGACCTGATATATAGATAAACTAGGATTCAATGACCAGGAAAATGAAAAGACTACTAAAAATTGTCCTGTTATCGGAATTGATCTAATGAAGATGACAGACTTGTTAATAAGATAATGTGTTCCCTTTCAATGACAAACGCTCTGTTCAGCACTTCACCTACTTCTATTTTATTGAAAGAATTAGTAACTAGAGGAACTAACGTTTAGACTGAAGTTTGATAGAAATGAGGTATCTGAAATTTTATTTTTCTTGATTCATCTGGTCAATATCCCATTTCTTAAGATCTGTAAGCAACATGTGTTATCTATGCGCTCCACGTGTCTCTTGCAGAAGAGATAAATCTGACATCTAGATATGTTTCCAGTGTGGCAGAAGCTTGAAGAAGAAAACCAAGAATTTTTCAGGGCATATCATGTAAGGTTGATGGTGAAGGATCAGATAGAGAGATTCAATGATTTGCTTGAGAGACAGGTTGAGGCAATGCAGATGATTCCAACACAACCAATCCCTAATGGATCTCAGATTCGTCAAAGTAAGGAATAATATCTTAGATTGCCATGTTGATCTTCTTGGAGATAATTATTCTGCTGGTTTTTTCTTTTCAATTGCATTGTAAAATTTGTGATGGATTCCCTCCAAGCCCAACAAATTTTTTTTGAAACTTTTATTTGCTTGAACATGCTTTCTGTTTTTGAATTGAATTGTTAGAAAACTAATTGTGGCTTAGTAGCTTTAGATGTTTCCAACACAATCAATCCCCATCTAATGGATCTCAGATTCGGCAAGGCGCTATCTCAGATTGCCATGTTGATCTTCCTAGAGATAATTATTCTGCTGGTTTTTTCTTTTCAATTGCATGGTAAAATTTATGATGGATTCCCTCCAAGCCCAACAAATTTCTTTTGAATTTTTATTTTCTTTAAAATGCTTTTTGTTTTTGAATTGAATTGTTAGAAAACTAAATGGCTTATTAGCTTTAGAATGAATAATTGTGGGAAAGGTTTAAGCCATGAAATTGCCTGAGAAAAATGTGAATATCTGTGGAAGGAGTATATTACAAATGAGAAAGAAAGCACAGGAGGATCTGTCTTCTGGTTCTAAGGCTGCTTCTAATATGAGACTCTGAATGCTATCATGGATGCTATCAATTAGGCTCTTGAATTCATGTTTCCCTTGATCACGGTCAATTTTATGTATTTATGCTAAATCTATTTTGCTAATTTGGGACTTAATTTCGGAGACGCGTGTGCTTCTTGCTTAAAGCCCAGGAGCAGTGTTACTTTTTTTCCTTTCAATTAAAAAGTACTGCTTCTTTCAATATATGATATATGATATGATGATAGATATACTATTTTTCAGATTCTAGATTAGCTGAACTACCATTCCCTATATTCTTTGTTGATTGTTTGCTTACTTCCGCCTCCTGCTGTTGTCCCTGTGGTTCATAGATTGTACTTTATTAAATTTTGCTACTTTTGTTGTTTCGATTCAGCAAGACCAAAGAGATGTAGTAATTTGCTTATTTTACTAATATGTTATACTTTGAACTGCTGGTGCAACACTGAAATTAAAATCTCATGCTTGATTATGCATATCATTTCATCAGTGACTTGTTGAATAAGGATGAAAGTTATCTGATGACTGTTACACTTTTACAGTCCCACCGAACTCAACATGTCAAGGAAGAGATCATGCTGGACCTCATGTCAAGCCCGAGAATGTGCACCGGACTGTTAATGCAAATTTATCTCAAGTATACACTAATGGTGCGTCCTCGCTTCAACCATGTATGCAAAGTGCTATTGATGTGTCTGCTCATGCAAGGAGAATTGATGCATCCTCAAATATGCTATTGGCTCAGAGCTCAAATTTGGGAATGCTGCAAAGTGTGAGAGGGGGGATGATCAAGTCAGAAGCTGGTTATTCAGGAAATTTACCCTTCATGTATGGTACTGAGACAAATATCCTCGAAACTCATCCTGGAATTACGGATCCATCTGTATCATCTTTCAGCAGTGTAGAATCAGATTCACAACCAGTAAATGAGGCTGTGTTGGATGCTGATTCATCTTCATTTGGTTTCTTGGGGCAGATTCCTCGAAACTTTAGTTTGTCGGACTTAACAGCTGACTTTTCCAACAGTTCTGGTTTGTGCCTGCCCTCTCTTCTTAGTTAATATTTCTTTCGAGTGCACATTCTTATCTTTGAGTTCTGTCATTTGTAGATATCTTGGAGAGCTATTCTGGATCAGCCTTCCTGGCAACGGATGTTAACAATTTATTCTTAGATCCACAAGATAGGAGAGAACATCAAGGTTAGTCGTGTGGCATGTTAATCAATTTCCTTAACCTGGTAAGCAAGTAGTTATATCGATGCCTCACATTTTAGCAGACGTTAAAAGGTTGGATGCTATATCTGAAGGCTTGACGTTTGAAGATTTTGCCAGTGATTGAGTGAACAATCAGATGGTACCATCTTGTCTTGATTTCAGAATTCTGGTTAGGGAGTATAGTATAGTAGCATTCCAGCCCAATGTCCATAGCTGATAAATCTGTGATTTGTTCTGTATTTGTTATCAACATAGGTAGTTCCCAGTCTATACGCACTCTTTGTTGTATAGGTGTAACACTTATTTGACGTTACTTCCTTTTTGTATGATTGCGATTGTTGCAGGTTCAATGGCTCCTGGTCTCAGAAGGTTTTGTAAATAGGATTGCGAAAGGAAGTTGCTTTGACACCTTTTGAAGACACATTAGTTTGTCAGTTTCAAGATACTCGTTATGGTTGACATGTCTGGGGGTCTGGTGTAAACACAAAATAATCTAAGCAAAAATCTCTTGGAAATGGTTCTATTTTATTTTCTTAATCCTAGAAAGAAAGCATTATTTTGTTTAGTGTTTTGTGAATAGGGTTGTGGTGATTGATGAATTAGATCTGATGTATGTATTTATTATTTTTTTCAAAAGGCCTGATGTATTTATTTTTTTTTAATAAAATGACCTGAAGTTGTGCTTCATGACTTGCATCAATTGTTAAAACATTTGTATATAATTATGCCAGTCATATGTGTCTTCTTCACATTTTCCCAAGTCATCATGGTCATAATTATCTGATATCTGTGTTGATGGAAAGAAGTAAATACTCGTTAATTAGTCGAAGTGTACACAAGTACATATGTCGAATTGCCAACCAAAAGGTATAGAAACAACAAAATGGATAGCAAAATGCCATGAACTGATCACCTTTTCAATTCTTCAATTTTGCCTAAAAATCAAAGTGAACTCCAAAGAGAGCAAAATTTATTACATGATATAATTAGCAGATCACTCAAAAATCAAGTTCATTTTGAACTAACTTGCAAAAATCAAACCCTTGAGATGAATTAAACGACGCGACAAGCGCTACAATGGAAAGTGCACATAAGCTTGGGATCAGTTCCACAAACTTGCTTAATCTTCTAGGCAGGTCCAGTCTTGAGTGCATAGTCTAAATCGTCTATCAAGTCGTTGACATCTTCAATCCCAACAGAAATTCGAACCAGGTCCTCAGTAAGACCTCTAGCTTCTCGTACTTCAACAGGTATGCTCGCATGGGACATGAAGCAAGGCAAGCTTATGAGTGACTTGACACTTCCTGCAAATTTTGAGGACCATATAACACGTTTGGACAGCGAACAAGGAAAATGCTAATGGAAGAATGGGAATATAATAATGGCATCAATGTAGAATAGTTTTGAATAAAAAATGAAGCAAAAGATCTTTTGAAGCATGAACACAAGAGGTCATTTGATGAATCATTCGCGTCACTTTGTACCATACCAGTTCAATTAGTCAAATGGTTCCAGTGTGTCGGATGCACAAAAACACTTTTTGATTTCCATGTAAGTATTTACAAGCAAGAGACGAGTTATTACTCACGATCTTTTTTTCTGTATTCCCCATTTGTTCCCACCCCTAGTACAAAACAAAATCTACAATTATAACAACCCAGATTAAAGCTGAAATTCTGATCCCCGCCTAATATTCATAAAAACAACCAAAAGACATGAATAGTTGTCTACGTTCATCTCTCTTGCTATGGGAAGTGTTCTATGGATAGCAAATATACTTGAGTTGAATTGAGTTGGATACGAAACAATCCAACACACTATCTCCTCGTCTTTCTGTTAGATTTAGAGTAAGAGGCTCCACATCTAGGTTATTTTGCATATGCTTCTTATTGGTAGTTCGGTCCTTCCCTATCTTTGATTGCACTAGTTTCAAGGAATATAGCCTATGCTTCCATCTTTTTTCTGCATTGCTCATTCTTAAGGTTTGTTATCAGACGTGGTATTCAAAGAGCAACATTGTTTTGATAGTTATGGTTTTCATCCTTTATAGAATATGGTTTCTGTCTTACCAAAGCAAAACAATATTGCACGTTTACTATAATCAACAGGGAAGAGAGAGAGAAGGCAAACGTCATTAGGAATTGTATAGTCTGATAGGAAAATATGATCTTATATAGGAAAATGTAATTGAGCATTAAGATGAAACTAACCAAAACTGACAGTAATGCTGAAATACTTGGTAGCCTCAGCAACATGCTTAGAGAGTGCCAGAGAACCTGTCAAGAAACTCAGCACCGATCCTGCACCCGTGGCCTGCAAATTGATCAACATTTTAGCAGTAAGATTCAAGGTAAAGCTTCATGGTGGCAGGACACCGACAACCATAGCGCCTTAGTTCAAATTCCCAAAAAAAAATAAAAAATGTTTGAATACCTGAGAGAAGTGCAAAGACCTCCCTGGATGGTCAGGAAGACCTGCATAGTTGACCTTTTTCACTCGTGGATGTGAAGATAAAAATTCAGCAATTTTTTGCACATTCTCCTGCAAGATATTGAAATTATTTGGTTAGAAGAAGGTGATGTGACAGTTTTACGAACCAGCGTAACTTCTCTGAACAATATAAAGATGAAGATGCAGTGGTATGCATCCCATAATCATGAAAATCTATAGGGTCAAGAATAATAGATTAACAAAGGCGCAGGAAGGCATATATGTTTCTAGAAACAGTGGCGGAACAACTAATTTCACCACAAAATAAAAGAAAAACAAATAAAATTAAACCTGTTGTTTTTCAACACGAAGAGCCATTGTTTTGATTCCTCTTAAACAAAGCCAACAATCGAATGGCGCTAACCCTGCACCTTCAGCATTTTGTAGGAAGTACACCTCTTTCGCCAAGCTGGTTAAGCAGGAAACTTTATAAGGAAATTATTGAAAGGACACTTGAGATGTCCAAAGAGAAACAAGGCATCATACATCACTTACGTTCAATACGCTATACATAACTAACTACGGATTTTCAGATATAGACTTGTCAATGAACTTAATTTTATCAACAAAAATAAAAGTTAATTTCTCAAACTTCATGGTCAATTATAAGAGCAGCCAGTGCATTCAGGAAAAGAATTTCAGTGTCACGAAGTACTGCACAAATTTGTGCATTGCAGGGTCTGTAGGGTGCTGCATAAAGAGGATTTCTTGTATACGCCTTAGCCATATGGACGGTATCCATTTTTGACTTGCACACAACCCTGAGTAAGCATACTAAATTCGGTGAAGGTTCCACCCTCGGGACACAGAGAAGGCCCTTATTCTATGTAAAGAATTATGTGAGTTGCAAGACAATAGTCCTTGACATCCTTTTAATCCAGTCCAAAGAAAATAGAACTCTTATTTTTACAAAAAGTAGAAGAGGAAAAGGAAGCATGACCATATCAACATTTGCTACCTATTGTTGAACAGTTCTAGAGTTTCACTATGGGTTGGGTAAGTGATTCATTGCAAGAGAAAACAATCATGCGTCTATCACAAACTCTCGTTCACTATAGTCAAGCTCCTAATGTGATTATTGGTTAAGGCCACCAAAAAAGACTCAAAAAACTAAGAATATACAACCATAAGATAACAATAAATCAAAATATGCGAAATAGAGGATAAACCTTTCTCCTCTGACGGCAAGTACACCAGCCATGAGATCACTATGACCGGATATGAACTTAGTAGCTGAATGCATCACAATATCTACAAAACCATGGACAAGTAAGACAACATCCCATGCATGTTATTGGAGAATGTTCCAATTAGTGGAACAAAAAGTATTTGCACAATACCTGCTCCGAGCTCCAAAGGATGGGACAGTACTGGGGACATAATGCTGTTATCTACCAGCACAAGAGCCCCATGTGCATGAGCGATCTTGGCTATTTTCTGGAATAAATCAGAAGACAACAATATGAGACAAAAAATCATCGTCTTTTGAAGATCATTATATTACTATCTATCAGCTACAGTAAAAGCTGAAAATTGTACGTGCATAATCTACTATGCTACTGTAAATTACCCACACGAATATCACAAATTTGTTGACGAGGGTTGGTTGGGCTTTCCAGCCAAACAAGCTTTGTCCATGGTTTAATCACAGAAGCAACCTCATCTAAGTTAGTGGTATCCACTCGCCTGTACAAATAAGTGACAATCAAAATTCTAATAAACTGATTAAAAACAATGTTACACTGATAAAAGAGATACCAACTTGACCACGATCCCGGCTTTTGGAACAACTTGTGAGAGCAGCCGGTCAGAACCACCATATATGTCATCCCCGGCAACAATCTCCTCACCTATAAAATCAACAAATTGAAGCTATTCGTTTGTTAACTATCATTTGCTTGCCAAGATGTCGAGAAAGAAAACACTACCATGACACAAACGAAGATTCAATGTCTCATCCAACAAGAAAGCATAACCATCTTAAATGGCAGAACAAACTTTCAAGGTCTTCATCAAGTTTGTTGCATAATTTATCTGGTATGCACATATTCAGATTCTTCTATACAAATGCATTGCGTGTACAATTTTTAGAAGTACCAGCTTTAACTAGACGAGTTACAGCTGCCAAGGCGGCCATTCCACTGGTAAAGCAAAATGCTCGATCTGCTTTCTCAAGCTCTGCAAGAAGCCTGAAAATTTTCAAAATGTGGTAATGGTATTGATAATAATAATGTTAACAGATGAACTTTCAACTATTAGCAGGACACAGTTTAACTTACTTTTCCAATGCATCCCTTGTTGGATTTCCACTCCGTGTATAATCATATTGCCCATTTTCGGTCGCTGAAGGCTGCAGAAGGATGAAGAAACAATTAAAGCTAAGACACGCTTTTTGTTACATGTGTCTATGGAATTGTAGTTCTGGACTCTGTTGCTGAAGGCTGAATAGTTCTTAAAAAAAGGATCTGAAGAGACAATTAAGCAACAAAGAAGTGATGAATTGTGCTGTCAAAAGAGAAAAGGAGAGAGGAAATGGTTATTTAACAATGTACAAGAGGGATTCTTATATAGAAGTATTGGGTACATGAAACAAGAAAATTTCTTCTGATAAAAAATATACTACACAATATTCTTAATTGCTCTCAATCCCAACCATTAACACAACATTATCTATTAATGGCCACATCCTGCTGGAGCTTGACGCCATCTTGGATCACAGAATTTTTGCAGAGCTCAAAGGTGAGAGGTGGATTAAATGGTTCAGTTGTCCTCTTAAACATGATTCATGAGGATAATAATTGTTTTAGAATAGGTGCAGCCAGTCATGTGCCAAGATTACCGTTGCAGACAGAAAAACTCATCAAAGGAGTTAGTTTATTGGATGACAGTATGGTCATTTACTCGAGTTAGTTAAACCATCCCAAGGTCTGTTGGAGGTCCTGGAATCAGTAAGCACTCTCAATTGCATTGTATTCATTCGGTTTGCTTTAAAAGGCATGGCCATACTGGGTAAGCCAAATGCAAATCCCCTCTTCGTTCATTCTTCTATGCAGCAACTCGTACACGAATATTTTCTTCTTCGAGTTAGTTAGAGTTCTGTGACGTGCTCTCTAAGTTTGATAGAGCTTATTCCCTTTCCCTAGTTTTAAGGACTTCTCCTACCTTACAAAGGCCAACCACTTAGCTTTATAGAGGGTGACTACTCCTATCTTCCTAATTTGGCCTTTTTCTTCATGAAAGATGAAGACAATAACTCTTGCTCTGCTTAAATGCGCAAGGAAACGGGCATTTTTCCTATAACACCCTACTACTTATGAAGGGTCTTTTACATATACACAGTGCAATACATTTTCTCTTTTTAAAAAAAGATTTGCATTCCACTGCCAATCTTTTTCATAGTATTGTGAATGGTTCAGAAAAGGTGGGTCAACGATAGTGGTGATGTGGACATTACATGGAGAGCAATAGAAGACATGCTCAAGACACAAATGAAAAAGAAAAGGAGTGAAGGGATGTTAAAATTTGTGTCCTAGTTACTCTTATTGGTCTTTACTCTTTTGCATGTAATACTAACTTACCATTCTTATCCTTGTTTCACACTATAATATTTACAAATTGGTTCATGTATTAATCCAATATATTGCACAAAACCTCCAAATATTTTGACCGATTTACATCTCAGATAAATATAGTAGAAACAAGTAACTGTGGAGCATTGATTGCAAAAAATTGAACCATTAAATTCTTCCGGAAAAAAAAGCAGCTTTACAATGTATTATGAAATTACATTCCACAGTTTCTTCAGAACTTACTTGCTTAAAAGTAGATGTTTGATACAAGGGGGTACTTAAGGCACCATAAGGATCAAAATCATTACTTAAGTTCATCAACATTGTTGAAACACTTGGCTCTTTTGCTTCCCTAGCCTCAACTCGAGGAGGTAGTTCCATAGTCCCCATCTCTGCCATCAATCAATACGTACTATTAGCTCAAAGATAAACCCAGAGAATAGATCTCTTTTATCCTCGTCTAAAAATGGATTTGGTACATACCATCCATGCATTCGGCAGCAGCACTATCAATCAAAGCTGATGCAGTGAGATCCATCTCCTTGTCTCTTGAGCAATTCAGTTGGAATTTCTTTTCTATTAGAATTCCCTTCCCATTCATGCACCCAAATGTCACTGGAAAATTTACAGGCAATTTACCCTACACATTAGCACAACATTCCATCAGAAGCAACACTTTTGCCACTTGTTTGGCTGCTCAACAAGTAAGAGCAAAACAATCTATCACATTATTCCATCTAAGTTTAGCAAAAGAGCCCAAAACATAAAGAAGATGATGCCTTAGCTTAAACAAGAGGTTTAGTTTGGGTGAAATACCAATCAAAAATTACTTTACATTACACGTTCTTGATGTAAGGCCACAAAAAGCAAAACAGTTGTGTGAAGCTCATAGAAGCATAAAGATGATAACTTTCCAATTTTCAAGCTTAAATTGCTCAACTTTAGACATTCTTCACTTCCACAAAAGAAAATTAGAGAGCCCCAACAAGCAAAACAATTTTTCGAAGCTCATAGAAGCACAAAGATGATAGTTTTTCATTTTCAAGCTCAAATTGCTCAGCTTTTACCCTTTTTGATAATTGTGGTGTCCGAGCCAGCTTTCACGCATCTCGACTAATTTTTCAAGAGACCTACCACTTCCTACATAACTCTATCCACTAAAGCTAGGACACATGTGAAAACATCACCTAGTATTTTGAATTCTCAACATACTTCATTAACCACTAACCACTAGCCCGTTCAAAAGCCCTGATATCTTTAAATTGCTCAACTTTAAACATTCTTAACTTCCCCAACAGAAAATTAGAAACACCCAATAAGCAAAACAACTGTATGAAGCTCTCAAAGCATAAAAATCATTAAAAATCCAATCTTTTTTCCATTTCTCGAGTCAAGATTGAATAAAGATTACAACCCAGTTCAAGATTTCTCCATTTTTAATGATTTTTACAAAAAAAATAATAATAATAATAATAACACCATACAAATCATTTTGCGCTAACCTGGGTGGTTGTGTTGGTAGGCAGAGAGGTGAATGGCTGCTTGAGAGACAGAGAACTTGCCATTTCAAAAATTGTCGTCTTCTTCAATAAGGGCTGGAAAAAAAAATAAAGTGGTATATATACTCTTGGTGTACATTATGTACTACTATACTAATTAATTTTAAAAAATTGCAAAAAAATAAATTATTGTTGATATTTACCTTGAAATATAGTATTAAATTTAATTAAGCATGAAAGACTTTTTTTTTCTAAAAAATGATTTTCATCTCTTTGAGCAGAGTTTTATCCAAAACAAATCTTTTTATCCTTCCAAATTTCACCAGTGGGTTTTTTTTTGGCAACTTTCACAACAAAACATAAAATTTATATTTGTATGTTATAGCAAAGTTTACATAATTGCACTCCATAGCAAACATATATATGTATAATTCGCTATACATATATAATTGAAGCAATTGTATAAAACGAGAAAGAGAAAGAAACTTGGGCAAAGAATTGTATAAAACGAAGTATATAAAACGAATTGTATAATTATAAGTGTATAAGACGATTATATACAATTTAATTTGTATAAAACGAGAAAGAGAGAAAGACAAAAGAGACTTGGGCAGGGAATATACAATTGAATTGAATTGTATAAAACGAGAAAGAGAGAAATTATATACAATTTGAATTTGTATAAAACGAGAAAGAGAAAAAGACAAAAGAGACTTGGGCAGGGAAATACTTTTATTGTATAATTATAAGTGTATAAGACGGAGATATATATATTTGCATGTGTATATATAATTTTCTCTCACTTTATGCAATTAGAAACACAATTTCATAATTGTATAAAGCGAGAGAGGCGAGCGAATGAAGCCGAGCGAGAGAGGAAAAGTGGCGAGCGAGAATATGAGGAAGAGAGGGACTGACAAACAGTTTGCTATGAAACACAAATAAATCAAACGATAGCCAAACCTAAATAATTGTACTAGGTAATTGACCTGATTTTGGGAAAATAAACAAATACCCATAAAAGCAAAATAAATATAAATATATACCCCTTTATATTCATACCCCATTTACTAATTTTGTTTAATTGATACTAAATCACTATTATATATACTGTAGTGATATCGTTAAGATTGATAATTTCGCTGAATTGATACTAAATCACTATACATATACTATTTTGGTATCATTAAAGTTTGTTGTTAAGAAATTACTCATTAATCAATGATACTATTAGAGTATATATATTCTTAGAGTATCATTAGTTAATAAGTAATTTCTGAACAAGAAACCTTAATGATACCAATACAATATATATATATATATATATATATATATATATATTGTGATTCCTGGCATAGAGCAAAATACACCATTGCTAGACTCACATTTATTTTTTTTGAAGACTTGGATAGAGAAAGCAAAACATTACGCCTCAGTATCAAACAAGTTGGATTCACTAACAAAAAATAACTTTGTAGAAAGACCAAAAGCAAAGGTGGAACAAAAGTTCTTAAAATATGGAGAATTGAATCCCATAGGAACCATATAATTGCCTCAGAGGGTACCTGGAAATCAGCCAAGAACTGAATGTCTCATTTTTACAAGAAAATGATCCACAACATACTTAGGCTCAGAGAAACAATGACCATTAAAAAAATTTAGCTTACAATGCAGTTGACAGGCAAGTCAACTGCCGCGACTAAATTGAGAATGTAAGGAAACATTTAATTCTACGAGGGTGGTTTAGGACCTTCGCCTGGACCTGGTTATTCTTCTTGTGGAATTGGAAGTATCAAGGTTTTGATCACTTCTACTGCTGCTCTTAGCTCTGGATTTAGTGGCACCTGCAAATGTAGAAGTGTTAATGTTTGTTCACCCCATTAGAGAAACAAGTTGCAAGGGATATAGAGCGTTGTAAGGAACCTCTGGTGCGACTTGTAGGGGACTGAACTTCATTTTCATCAATTGCTGAATCAGTCACCTCACTTGAAGCATGAGAGTTTGCTTCTGATTCAGCGTGTGCTGGTTCTGAAGGTGAACATTCTGTTTGTGCTTCCATTGATGGATCAGTGACTTCAGAATCTGGTACATGATTAAGAAAATGAAGTTACAGAAGATTCAAGATAACCAAATGAGGCACTGTTCCCGTAGACTAATTGCAATAGTGGTTACAGTGATATCAGATATGGAGGGAAAGGATCTAAATGCGCTATCAAGGAGGTCAGTTCCAAATTGATAGAATATCAAGAGACGTTGCAATCTACATACATGCAAGAGGAGCAAGACAGAACAAGTGACAAGATTGCCTCCAACAGTCAGAACAATATGCCTTGAGGCAGGCCTATAGTTGTCTTACCATGTTTTGTTGATTGTTAGATATAAGCTTAGCTCAATGTTTTCCTTAAACACCACTCTGTTTTATTCCCTAAGATGGTGCTGCTTTAGGCTATAGAGGTTGTGAGAAACAGGGGTCTAATCCTGTTTAGCATTGTAATTTTTGCAGTTTTGGTAATCAATAAAAGTACACTTACCAACAAAAAAAAAAAAAAAAAAAGATACAAGCATGAAGCTCTGGTGCTCTCCACCATATAAATGTTCAAAATGAGAACCTTGTAAATAAAACATGAACTAGTAACAACTTAATGAACAGTAAATAAAATTGGAGAAAACTACCTTCAGAAATTTCAGATTCATTGATTTCCTCTTCTTCTTTTACAGTCACCTTGATGCTCTCCAATCTCTCTACTTTCTGTTGGTGGCTTTGAGCATTTTTGGCAGTAAGTTCTTGTTCCTTCCTCTCGATGTGGAACTTATTCAACTTTTCTTCAAACTCCTCAATGCATGATTTGAGTTCAGGTTTAGCAAACTTCTTCCCCTAAATGAAGACATTCAAACAGACAGATAAGGCTTTAACACAGTGAAATGAATTCCCAATAACTGCCGAAAACTAGTCCAAGCCTTGTGATGCCACAACAAATCTTACCTTGTTGATAATAGTTCGAAAATTATCCATCACAGAGTCTTCAGATAAGGCATGTTCATAAGTCTTAAACAACTCTATCAACTTTCTCATGCTTTTATCAGTGTACGATAGCTGAGAAAGGCAATAGGAGATGTATTCACATAGCCTAACATCTGCATAAAAAAAGGATGTTATAACATGCAGAAGTTTAACCGGTGATAATTCAAATAGCAATCAGAAGCTAATCTATCCACTATAGTCTCTTCATTTAAAGGTCTCCTAATTGTAATTTTCTTTTTGATTTTTGCATGATTCTCCTAAAAATATGGTAAACATGCCTGACATAACAGACAGAAAGTTGAGTACAAAATCAAGTATCTCATGAAGCATCCACAAAGCCTTGGTGCTAAATACTCAAAGTCTGGCAACTCCTCAATCAATCTCAAATAAGTATATCCTCCTCCTTAAAGCTCGCAAAAACACAACTCAAAGTAGACAACCTCTGGATCTTTGAAATGTAGCGCAAGCAGGGATTATCAAGAAAAAATATTGTAAAATCTAAAGCAATAGCAGTGGAGCAAGGTGGCATCATGATTTATCCACAAAAATGTGAAACCTCGCCGAAAGTTGTGGAAAATCTCAATGCAAAGTTTACAGTTAAAGAAAAAAGAAAGAGACATCCATGTTTTCACAAATAGTCTTAAGCAAGTATATGTAATCAAGACCAAAACTAGGGAAGAAATAGACTAATTCCGACTAACTTTTTAAATTAGCATAGTGTAAACTTAGAGAACAGATATCCTTGCAAAATGTAAACTAAAAGTACCTGATACATTTTCTCTCCTTCTAAATTATTGATCAATAGTTGACAATTTATAGTTAGATCAAGTACACAAATTCAATAACACATCAAAACTATTTTCAAATTCCATACCAGTAACTCCACTGAATCTATTGCAAAGCTTCTCGACAAGAGCTTCCATTTGCTTGTCCTAAAAATACATATAAACATTTCAGTCAATCCTATAGAAAGAGCCAAAAAAGCATGTCAAATTCATGGTACCTTCTTAATTGAAGCAATTAAAAATTGCATGATGTTGCAGAAAGATTCTTCCTTCAAGTTCTGGACAGATAACTTCCCAAGGATATCTGGAAGTAGGTTATAAACTGGATTGTTCCCTGTAAACATTAAGTGTAAAGAAAAAATATCAGTATTATGTGATGTGTGTAGTTGTGTACACACAGAAACACACAACAACAGATGAAAGAAGCTCAATAGTAGAAAGACTAGAAAAGACGAACTTCTTTATTAGCAATTGATGAAGAAAAGTTGGGTAGACATACTACCTTTCTTTGACAACTCATGAAAGAAAAGTTTGGCAAGATTTGAAATTCTTTCATCTTCATCTTCCAAACAGATGGCCATTTCATTTATATAACCTTTCACCTAATAATGGTAGACGCAAGTCAAGATGACAAAAATTCTACCACATGAAAGTTAAGTATAAATGATTGATAATCCAGTCAAACCTTCATCATGTCATTCAGTATCAGATGAGAAAGAACCAATACAGCATTCTTCCGCACAGAAACTGATGGATCTCTTAATCGTGCATACATATTCTCTGTCCATGGCTCTAAGAGATTAGGAAAACGAACTGCCAGATCTCCAAGAGCAACAGTGCAATTTGATCGAACTGTTTCAGATGGTGCATTCTCCACAACAGTGAAAAGAAGCTGGAGATTTGCATCACTAGGAAGTAACATAGACACATGTTTAGAACTTCTAACAAAAATCTTATGTAATAAAACAAGAAAAGAGGAATTGAGAAAAAGCCTAACCAGAAGTCGACATCAATTATCATAAATCGGCATAATGCAAGCATTCCAGATGCTTGTAGTTCAGGGTACTGGAAGAGATACAAAAGATATGTCAGTATCAATTAAATGATGTTGGATTGAGACTACTGATTCAACAATGAAGTAAACTGTCCTTGGGTATACTAATAAAGTTTGGAGGTTCTATTTTCTTCGATGATAAAAGTCTAGAGCCACAGCACCCAAGTAACATATCAATAGAACACGAAACAAACATTTCACATTTGAACTCCAAAGCGACAAAAAATTTATTAACTTAATCTGAACAAAAAGTGCATCATTCACTGTCAGTGAAACTGCCTTTCAAATTCATACTGGTCCATCTGATTATGGAGATTCATGTGAGTTAAACAAGGAGCAAAAAACAAAAGAGGTCAGTATAGTTCCAGTGTTTGAAAGCACAAAAACATAGACAGTGTAGGCATAACAATCACCTTCTGCATCAAACTGTAATTCCTACAGAGTTTAGAAAGAAAAGGTGCGCAATGGCCAATCAAATTTCTTTCACAGGAACGTCCGGATACAATTTCTTTCTCTGCTCTTTCAGATAGTGTATCGAGGAATGCATCTTCAGAAGCTGCTAGTCCTAGTTCTGCATTGATACCATTATCCTGCAAAAAAGAAGAACAAATGTTATAAAGTATTTAAAGTTTAAGATGGGTGCAGACTTCATCAAAAATATCAATGTGCCGCAAGAGCCTTCTCACCTTCGGTGGACCAGTATTATCTGTGGAATCAACCTTATCCTCCGTAATCATTTTCTCTCTCTTTGCTTTATCTTTCTGAATCTTGCGGACCCAAGACTCAATGTAAACCAATTGATTCAAAGCTACATGGCTTACAACAAAAAGAAGCCTGCTGAGTTTTGTTACTTGAACTGTGGTTAGCATGTTGGAGCTATCATTTTGGAGCTCATCCCCTCCACTGCAATCAAATACAGATCTAAGAGCTTTCTTCACCAGATCAGCAGCCATTTTGTCAGGATACGGATGGATAGTATATATGGTAGCTATTGCTCTATCTGCAGCAGCATACCATATATGCTCAGGAAGCCAAAATCCAGTAACTAAGCTTTCTAAGATACTGAAAACCCGATTTCCATTAGTGGTTAACAATTTTTTCTTGTCCTCTTCAGACAGCCTCTGAAGCGCAAGGCATGCTGTCCTAGCAAGTAAAGGTTCCATTTTTGCCCAACGCCCAAAGCCTATGTCAATGATGTCTTGTAAGTGAGAGCTGAGAACAGAATTTGATGTTTTTGCTGCCATGCATAAAATAGATAAAGCACCACGACTTTGCTCTGCAGTTGTTCCAGCAATATTGAAACAGAAGAAATCCCATAATGCTGACAACTGCAATATTAAAAGAATCAATATTAAAGTTTTCCCTTGAGCTTTAGGAAAAAAAGATAGATGAGTTAGGCATCAGATAAGTAAAGCTTATCCATTTGTTATGACAATGGGTTAATTGACATTAAGTCAAAGTGAGTTAAGCAAAGGCAATATAGCTTATTGAAGTCAACAGAGTAGTCACTTTCCAATCATGCCAGAGATATTAGGCTGTTAGCACCATTCTTTTTTTATAAAAAAAAAAAAAACATTAACACCACCAATTTTGTCAGTTTGCAGTTTTTTCTAACACAATAAATTTACAAAGCCTTTAATCCTCGTCAAGTCTTTAGCTCTTTATTAATATCAAGTTTCATATTATATGAAAGACGTTTGCTTCTTCTCAAATCCTGAATTTGTTAAGACAGTCAAATTATTCCACATTACCACAAAAAATATAACCATTCCAGCAAATCAGCAATGATGCTGATTTAAATGATTGAAATAACCACTTATAGGTCCAAACTGGATTGAAAGATAAATGACACTTTTTATTTGATATAATGATTATCTTCAGCCACGCTACAACAACATACCGAGTAAAATCCCACTAAGTGAAGTCTGGGGAGGGTAGAGTGTACACGGACCTTACCACTACCTTGTGGAGGTAGATTTCAGCCACGCTAAAGTGTTCCAAAGAAAATGCACATTGTAACACTTAACCCATCGCTTTCTAGCTCATGCTTAACAACAATCTCTAAAGCTACTAAATCAGCACACGTCATCCAGTACCAAAATAAACAACTGATATTCATTTCCTAAATATAATTAAGTAAATAAAATTATGACATGTTCTCTCCACCATGAACTCCTCAAAAAAATAAATGCAACCATTTCTACCATGCTTCTAAAAAAAAATTTATAACTTCTTGAGTCATGCCTCACTAGATTTCTTATTTAGCAATTCAAAAGAAAAACGATTGGAATGAGTTTATAGATTACATACTGTGCTGCTCGTCAAGTCGCCCTTCGACATTAAGGCTCCAATTAGGAACTCCAGTGAAGCAAGATCTCCAATATTTGTATCGATAGCAAGATTCAAGAGATTTTTAGCAGTTTCCTCTGGGCTCTTCCTTACATATATTGTAATAAAAGCATTCTCAACAGCTTCATAAATTGCTTTGTCTTGTGAAAATACCTGCAGATGTGCTTTATTAGGTCAAAATGTATAATAAGTCCTCATCGATAAATCATATTGAAATCAGCTGTTGCTCCGAATATACAAAGTTAACATTACCAGTGGCAACATTTTCCGGAGGCAGGCTTCTGAACCATCTATTTGGAACTGTCTGCATCTCATCAGTAAAAGAATTGTGTTCTCCACATCTGTGGCAGAAGAGGAAGCCATTAATTGGACAAGGGTTGGCATTGTGGCGGATACACAACTGGAGAATCTCAAGCCTGCCTCCAGCGATGCAACCAAGGTCCTTGTTTGCTCCAAATTCCCAAAATCTGGCACAGAATCGTCTGTCTGGCCTATCATATCCTCCTCATGAGGCAAGCAGCTATCTGTCAGACTGTCAGACTGTTCCTTGTTCATCTCTTCACCCACATTGAGGACCTCTCCATCTTCATTGCTAATTTCATCACAGGAAGACAATCCATCCAAAACACTTGTTGGCTGAGCCCTCGGTCCTAGGTCATCTAACTTTTTCTTGTATTGTTCTAAGGTTGCTTCAAAAGATGCTGCTCGAAGCTGGGGTCCAAAGGGATTGTGCTGCAACATCATAATAAGTAAATTCAGTGCAGATTTTCTGACAATTGCACTCTTATCCTCTAACCTCCCAGCCGCTACTTCTGCAACCTCATTCCACATGCCAATTGAAACTGAATGTTCTTCACATAATTCAGCCCAGACCTGAAGCACTCGACTCCTTGTATAGGCTGACACATCCCTACAACGTTCCAATAAGATTTCCAACATGGCCTGCTTGGTTCGGAGACGAATCGATTTAGAACTCACTTCACCTTCACTGTCGTCGAAAGCCTTCATGACCAACTTACCCAACACCCCAACAAGAGCATTTCTCATCTTATAAGATTCACCTCCAAAATGTGGGATTAATAAGCCAATATTAGTTGAGATCAACTTAGGCATTCTATCAGCGAGCTCTACAAGAAAGCGCCCAACATTTTCAGCCCCTACTGTATCCTTCACATAATCTTTCGGGGCAGTCCTTCCTATCTCTCTGATAAGAGAAGAAGCCATGCTACCATCAGCATACTTCTTTTCAGCCCAAGCAACTGCATCAGCCAAATGGGAAACTGCAAAATCTAATTTGTGAACCAGGTGCAAAATTGAAGCACATGATTGTGCAGCATAGTGGTATTTGGTAGCACATGTCCCGATTATGCGAGTCAAGGCGTCTTTTGTGTCTGAATCTTTTAAGACTACCGCATTCTCAAACACCGAAAAAGCATTCCTGCAGCAAACCACATCATCAGATTGAGTTACTACTTTGATCCACTAAAAGATAATCAGCTCAACAAAAAAAAAAGAAGAAAAAAACTTACTTCACAATGAAGGACAAGTAATTTTCATCAGGATCTGATGATCCAAACAGCATCGAGAGGTTGATCTCTAATGAATTTGCAACTGAATTCAGTATCCTTGCCCGTTGTGGCTCCCAATTCCATGCACTAACAAGTTGCTTCTTTCGACTATTAGCGACCACCTAAAGCCAACCAACATACTATCAATTGCCCTTGAAATACGCACAAGGACATCACAAAATCAACTAAACTCAAATTCTCTAGAATCCATTGGAACTCCGCCTGGGATCATTTTAGTACTCCCTTTGTTTCAATTTGTTTCTCTTACCTTCCTTTTTAGGTTGTTTAAAAAATAATGACTTTTTCCTAATTTGGCAATTCTTTGATTTCAACCTCATTTGTTGCATGTTTGAGACTACAAGATTAAAGAGCATTTTGGTACATTATACATCTTTGACTACAAAATTCAGAAGTATTCATTTCTTACTGAAATTTGGTGTCATGTCAAAACTAAGACAAACAAATTGAGACGGACAGAGTAACAACCTTTAATCATTTTTAGTATCAACAGGATTACAATATCCCCTTACCAGCAAGAATACACATTCATACATGAAGTTGAAATTGACTAAAAACAGTAAATTCATTATAAGCATTTCATAAAATTGCACTCCGTGTGAATATACTACATGCATCACACACACATACTATCAGATAAAGAAAGGAGTTTACTTTTGTGCTGTTGTTAGAACTAGAATTAGACTCCTCAATGAGCACAATGTGAACGAGGAAGAAAGTATATATTTTGAAAGCATTTCGATATGATGCAACTCTATCAGCAAGCGAACACTCATCCTCCTCACTGTCATTCTTCTCTTCATCAGCATTTCCATCCTTCTGCTGAGATACCCTCAAGAGGGAATCCACAGTGGGGAGCAAAACACTGAGATTGGACCTAAGAGACTCCACCAAATTGAGCTTACAACCAGGAGTAAGGCAAGCAAACTCCTTCACCACTGAATACACACGGTCAAACACGTCATGCTCCTCCACACAGAATAGCTCTTTGTCCGATAGGTCAAAAGAGACGCCTGTTTAAATTTAAAAAATTAGAGAACCAAGTAGAAAAAATCGAAAAAGAATGAGAACCCAGTAGCCTAAATCGAAAAAGAATGAGAACCCAGTTGCCGAATTCGATAAAAGAAGAAGAACCCATTGTGAAAAATTGAAGAGCACCCAGTAGGTAAGTTCAAATTTTTTTTTATAAATTATGGAAAATTGACCTTTAAGCTGAAACCCAAGATCGGAAAAGAACAAACCTTTGACAAATTCTTCCAATTCAGAAGGACGGAGGTTGCTTAGTGAAGTTGGATTTTGAACTGAGAGACGGCTGCTATCGGAGTCTTCTTCTTCCAGAGAGTATAAATTTGGGGGAAATATGAACGGTGGAGCCATTTTTGAGGAATGGGGTCAAAGATTTGAAGAATTTCTACAGAAAACAATGGTGTAAACTTCCTAGATCGGTTTGATTTTTGAATTCACAAAAAGCTTAAGCAGAAGAAAGAACAAGAGGTTCTTGCAATGAGATGAGAAAATTTGAAATGAAAAAAAGAACCGTAGGGGAGCGGGAATATGAAACCATTCATTATTATGTTTCGGGTTCGAGTCCTTTGTATTGAGTCAAGTTAGGAAATTTTACCTAAATATAAAAAATTTGGTGTGAATTTAAATTTGATACAATATTAACGTAGTTATCAAATATCGGATAAAAAAATCGTTAAAAAAAATCGCTCATTTTAATTTTTATATTCCTTGGCTTTTTATTTGGTATCCAAAACAGATACGAAACTCAATAAAATATAAATTTAGACATTGTTAAATACATTTATGAAGGCATCACACTTCTATTCTTCTAATAACAAGAAGTATTATATTCTTTAAATTCAAGATCTCTAATTAAAATTGAATAATATCATTGTTAATTTTTCATTCATCCTAATTTACACTATCAAATAAAGATAAATATTTATAATAAACATTAATTTTCAACTTGCTAAAGGTATATTGATAGTGTTAACATTTATTTATTTAATTAAAAAAATGTATACAACTTTAACCAATTTTATACTTTTTAAATTTATTTATACTTAGAAAGTTGAAATAAAAAATAGATGCAAAATAATATTTACCCCAAAACAAGAAAGGATTTCAAATTCGGACCCAAAATCCTGTCGATCTCTCTCGGGTTGCATTTCAATTGTAAGTCCAATTGTTTCTCTCTCTAGATTTTGGTTTCTGCTGTCTCTCATGAAGAGAAAACCCAAAAATCCCTTTTTGAATTGTAGTTTTTTATGGTAAACTGGGTTGTAATTTGTAAAGGAAGTTCAAAGTGACATTGTTCTTTGTGATTGTTTTCACACTGGTATATGTTAACTATGTGATGATAATCCCCAAAATTTGTGTTGGGTTTTTGCTAATAATCGTTAAAAATTCAATTTTGAATAGTTTTGTTAGAAAAAGAGAGAAATGGGGCATCCAAGATTGAAATATTTGTATTGTATGTTGAGTTGTTAGTTCTTGGGTAAATTTACAATCTTTTAGCAAACTCTTTGAGTTTATGTGACAATGATTTTGATTTCTAACAAACAATTAAGCTTGGTTTGCTTAAATACTTATCAATGAGGAGGTGTGAAGATGCGCTAGTGAGGAGGTGTGAGAGGTTGGTTGTAGTAGGAGTTAGGAGAGGTAGAGGTAGGCCGTAGAAGAATTGAGGACAGGCGATTAGACAGGACATGACACGGGTTTAGCTGACTGAGGACATGACCTTAGATAGTAAGATATGGAGGTCGAGGATTAGGGTAGAAGGTTAGTAGGTAGTCGAGGGTTGTCGTACTTCTAGTAGTATGATTTAGGTATCACATAGTCCTCTTTTCCCGATGTGTATCAATAGTTGTTGTTACACTTGTTTTATACCTTTGCTATGTTGCCGTCTCTTTTTCTTTCTTATTTTCCTGCATCATTTACATTTCTTTTAAGCCGATGGTTTATCAAAACAACCTCTCTATCCCGCAGAGGTAGAAATAAGGTTTGCATAAATCCTACCCTTCCCAGACCCACTTATGGGATTACACTGGGTATCTTTTTGGTGGTGGTGTTGCTTAAATCCTTATCAGCCTGTCAAGACTGGTCCTTGAGTTGGTCTTGCCATGATGTTAGAGATGGAGACATCTTGAGGTTTTTAAGTTAGTGGGTGAGGAGTATTACTGTAATTGCTACTTGTTTGTGACGTTGAGTGTGAACTTAAGCATATATACACAAACAAAGATGGGATGCACAAATGGAGAAATGGTCATTCAAGTGTCTCTATGTTGTATAGTGACTACTCCTTTGTGACATCGAGTACTAAAATCAACATAGATAACCATATAAAGATGGCACATAATAATGAAGAAATGGTCCTGTATGTGTTGAATCGATGTTGAATTGAAGGTGGTGGATTCATCATCACCAGCTATCTATGCATAGCATCTGCCACTGGTTAGAGATCTTGATAGTTGACTCTCTTATTTTTTTGATAGAGTAGTTAATATCTCTAATAACTTACAGTCATTTCATCTAAAAGGATATAATTATTTCAGAGTTATTTGTGTAGTCCACTTTGTTATTCCTTACTGTTATCTTGCAATGTATATCAGGTAAGTGTTTGTCTACTGATTTTGGCTGAAGGGTCTGAAAATTCAAAAGGTAGGAACAAGTAAAAGAAAGAAAGAGATGAGTGATATAGTGGGGGGACCTGATCCTTCTGCCATTACTTCAGTAACAGCAGAATCATCAAAAACTACTGGTTTTGATGCAAATCGAATTTCTGAAGTGAAAGCTTGGCTTACTTCACAATTTGACGCTGTGGGTAAAGATGTCCCTGATTTTGAGTACACTCCTCGAAGCATTGCTGAATTACACAAGATTGCCACTCTTTCGCAAGCCAAAACTCAAGCCTCTGCTATTGTTGCCAATGATTACCGCCAAAAAGCAGCTGAGTACAGGTCCCAAGGTCATACTTTTTCTGTTTAAACTACTCGAGCCGGCGTTTGGTTGAAAATTGAGGTTGTTGTCCCATTGAGCTGATTATATGATTTCGATTGCAGCTGCTAGGATAAGAGAGATACTGGAGAGTGTGGGATTGGCCCAAGAGAGTTTACCATCTAATGTGGTTTCATCTGCACATGTTCTTGCCAAGGTTGCAAATTTGTTGGATGTTAGAGATACTGAATTAAGTAGGTAAGTCACCTTTTTTCACTAATTAACCCTTTTTTAGTTCTCACCCCTTTAGTTTCGTTGTCTTACTAGGAGAAACATTGTAGTTTTCTTGTTGCAGTGGCAGATCTTTCTCTACGGAAAACAGCAGTAGAAGAGAAGAGAGCTAAAGTGCAGCAGGAATCAAAAGTTCTTCTTGAATACACTCGAAAGGCAATAGCAAGATTGACTTATTTGAAAAGGTAAATCTTTTGTTACATCTCATCGCACTCTTCATGAAATAATGTTGTGGAATGGGGTAATAGATAGCACAACGGGGAGTCAATGTTCTTATATCGTTGAGTTTGACTTCCTGGCACTTTCTTGCTGCCGTATTTCGTTTCAAGAAATGAATACTTCTCTTACCAAAAAGAAATCATGGGTCTTTCAGTTAATCAATGCCATCTTTCATCTCTTAGCTTTATTCTGTGTTTCGGCAGAACACTCTCACAGCTTGAAGATGATATTGCTCCATGTGAAGCACAAATGGAGAACTGGAAAACAAACTTAGCAATTATGGAGTCAAAAGAGAGGCAGTATTTGCAGGAGTATGGTTATTATAAGGTAACTTTACTTTTGTCTTAAATAATTTGCTGCAAATTTATGCATTTCATTTTCTTCTCCTAGTTAAAAGTCAAGATGCTGTTACAATATTTAATTATCGTATGGGCGGTTATGAGACATCTTTTTATGTAGTATATCCTACAAATGTGGGCTTCAAGTTTATTAGTTTTCATGACGCGCCCTTTTTAACATTCAGCTAGTTTCCATGGAATAGGTCTGTATATACGTGCTCGTGTTCATGTATATGTGTATGAATTTCATATCTTTGAGTTGCATTTACTTTTGTGAAGAAGAAAGCTTGATGCAAAAGTCTTTATAGTATAGAGAAGATTCAATATCCTTAAGATGATAGTTTGCAACTTTTCAAGTGAGTGTTTTATTTTATTTCTCTTCTTCTGTGCCAAAAGAGATGGGAGATTTGTTAGTACCAATTTTGTGAAAATGAAAAGTCGCTTAGCAGTGTCTCTCTTCACGTTCAATGCTAAATGGATGATCTTGTTCAAGGTAAACAGTCATGAGTTGGCTGGATATGAGGATTGATGAAGGCCTCTAGAGGGCTCTGCTATCTGTAAATATCTAATCCTCCTTTTCTCCCTACTAGTGACAAAGGTGAGCTAAATTGTGGTTTAATCATTGTAAGTTGTCGCAAACCTTGAGTCAGAAGGCACAAGGCAGCACTTCTAGGACCAGAAGCATGCACATGTACGATGACTAGATGAGTCAGAAGGCAGTACCTCTAGGACCAGATAAATTACTTAGCAGGCCCAAATTATCATTTTATGAAGCAGTAACTTATCTATATAATCTGTCATAAAAGCTACTTCTGCTGTGCAACACATTTTATTTGATGATCTACCCTTCAGCAGGCAATTTCTTCTGAAAATAGAAAACCTATTTTAATCTGAAAAGATTGGATCCTTTTTGCCTCAACATGCTAGAAACTTTGTGATCTGAATGTATTACTTGCACCTGATCATACTTCTTTATTTTCGTATACATGAAACCATGAAGTGGATGTTAAAAGGTCTTTGGATGCAGGCTGTACTCAATCGTGTTGGTTACACCCCAGAGATAAGTCACGGGGTACTGGTCGAGATGGCAGAGCATAAGAAAGACTTGGAGAAGAAAACAAAACCAATTCTTGATACTCTGAGAAGCTACCAAGACTTGCCTCCTGTAAGTATTTCTAAACGCGAAATACATTCCATTATTCTCGTCTCTCAAATTATGCTGTTGACTGTTTGTGACTTCCATCTTCAGGATAAAGCCTTGGCGGCGTTGGCAATTGAGGACAAGAAAAGACAGTATGCTGCTGCTGAGAAGTACCTTGAAGATGTGTTGCAGTCTGCTCTTGCCTCCTCAGAGTGACGTAGAATGCTCTTCTTCGAACATCCATTTTGCCTTCACTTCAGCTCGTAGTGCCTTGCCTGTCAAACATTTGGTAAATGAGATTGCGATTGATTTTCTTTCGACTCTTTTGCTATTTTATCCTTCACTTTTTGTATGTGCCATGATGGTGTATTCTCAACACTGCAAAAAACTCTTGAAATTGACTCATAATGATTTGTGTAATTTGAATAGGAAAAAGTTGTTCCTAAAGCCTATTTCCTTTGTAATTTTTACTTCTTTGAGAGCCTGAGAGATGTCAAAAGGCTCACTCTTTGTTTACTTTACTCTATTATGAGACTCAAGCTTTCATATTGTTAAAGAGATCACACTTTTAGTTATCTTACAACACACCTCTATGATCAACTTCTACTTGGTTATGTTTTTGACACGACACCTCATAATACGTTTAAGTGTATGACAATCTCATCTGAATACTTAAGCCGTTAGAGAAATGTATACGTTTTCTCATAAGTGTCTAGTGGTTGGCAAGTTATCTTTATTTTCATATAAATTAGTAGTGTAAGTTTTTCGAGAACATGACCTTGGATATAATAAATTCATGAAAACTAACATGCAAAATAATTGACCAAATGCTTCCTTTACACGTTTGTATTTTTTGTCAGTTAAAAAGTGAATTTTTTTTATTTTAAAAAAAAAAAGAACAAGAGACAAAAAAGAGGATAGATTTTGCAAAGATGAATCCAGAATAAATTATATTTAATAATAGCCATTATTTGTGTAGTCACACTCAATGTTGCATTCATGCAAGACAAGCTAATCAAATTTTTCATAACAAAATCATGTTGTGATTAGACAAATCTTCTTCATGGTATATAGATACCATCCGTTATATTTTTGAGATATTGATATTTCTGTCGTTTAAAAATTAGAATATATATATCATTCACTCTAGTAAAAGATTAAATAAGGTCACGTGACAGTCTTATATATGATATTTAATAAATGTTAGTCAACGAATATGATTATGACACATGTATATGCGTTATTTTTCGGAGAATTTCAAAACAATCTTTCTTCTTAGTGAAAAACTATATTTTGAATCTCTATAATTTTATCTCCGAGAATAAATAAAATTCTATAACTCGAACATCAAACATGTTATGAAACTTCAGTCTCTCAATATGGATCAAAAAAAAACTTTGAAATTTTCATTGTTTAATCAGTTATTTCCTATTAAATTTATTTTTGAAACTTTTAAATTAAAACTTTTAAAAGGCATAAATGCACACACCCAAAAAAATTAAAGACTTGTACTTATCTTTGAATATATAAATATTAAATGCTACGAATTCAATTAATATAATATTTAATTTGGGACAAAAACTGCAAGATGGAAATCAGGCGGTGGGATGTGGAGACAAGAAAATTATTGGTTGCAGAAAATAGTCCATGACATAAATATTTAAAATATATATAATTCATTTAATATAAATATTTGAAATAATTAATTTAATATTAAACTAAAAAGAGTTGACAGGCCATTAATTGGTGCAAAATTTGGCCTGTGTCCCTTGATTATCATCAAACGCAAATTAAAACTTAGATTCTCTTTTGTCTATTAAATTAAATTTCAATTCCACCGCTAAATGCCCATTGTATTATCAGATTAAATTTATCTTACGTTTGGTTTGAGTTAAGCATATATTAATAGTTAAAAATGATATGTTATTTAATTATCAAAATCTTGAAATAACTTAATCTCATATAGGAGATAGGATAAGTTATTCAGGTTATAATTTTAATGCAATCTCAATACGTTAAAGCGAACACAATTTTATTTAATTTATCTGTTTTAATTTATTTGATATCTACAATTAAAAATTTTGATCATGAATTTAGACACAAGAGCTTTAAGCTTTTTTAAAATAAATTTGTACATCTACAAAATTATATTTATAATCACAATAATTAACAATTTAAAATATATATAACAAAACTTAGTTGCCTTTCTAAGTATATAACAAACTATGACAATTAGCGAGGCTATACTGAATATGTTGCCACATAAATTGAAACGGATAAAGCATTTAGTTTTCATTTTTTCAAACACATATTGTAAAAGAAGATGATAAAGATTTGAGAAGAAACATAGTACTAATGCAATCTTGAGTAATTAATAATATTCCCATGATATTACTTGACCATCATATATAATATTTTAATTTACCATTCCCATTTTTGTTTCATAAATAGACAATTTTGTTATCTATCTAGTAAAAGAGAAATTAGATAGATAAGCAAAAGATAGAAAATACTCATCATGAATATGGACGATACATCGACGATGGGTCAAATCCACCATGCCTATTTTGCTTATTGTTACTATTATCATGATCATCCTCGTTCGTTATTCTGTTGCACCCTATTTGTTGTGCAATCGAAGTACCAGCACCTAGATTCAAATACACCATCCTCGAGTCTAGATTGAGGTTACTACCTCCCACATTGGTCGTGTTGCTCGTGCTAGAACCATGATCTTCGTTGTTTATAGGTTGAAATATCGCGGTGGAAGATGGAACGTTGTTTGTATTTTCTTCCTCTCGTGAAATTACCATAGCCGCGGATTGAACTAACTCAAGACATAGACGTAGTTTATTTGGTTCGATATGAGTTAGACCCGGGATCGCACCTTTGAATAAAAAATCGGAAGTTAGGGTTCGTAGAATGTCGAGTGGAGTGATCCCATCCATCGTTCTGACATTAGGATCCGCGTGGTGGTCTAGTAGGACTGCCACCATGTCGGGGGACACCATTTCGGATGCAATGTGGAGGGGGGTTTTGCCAGCTGGACCAGCCGGGTGGTTCACGTTGGCTGCACCGAGCTCGAGTAACGCTTTCACAACCTCCCGGCTACAATTCTCGACCGCGTAATGCAACGCGATCGATTCATCGAGATTTAGTCCTTCTCCCATGACCATAAGTTTGACTAATTCCACGTCGGATGAGTCTAGGGCTCGTCTCATTCGTCGAATTTTTTGGTCCTCGAGCTCCGAGGCGGAACATAGGTCGTGCTGGTGATGGTGTTGGTGATGGTGAGAGATCAAGGATCTTCGCGCTAATGAAGTTTTTAGGCGAATTTCCTCGATTTTTGCGACAACGTCGATAGAAAGGTGCTTGGCTAGAATTTCAGATGGAAGGCCTGATTTTGCAACCAAATGAGAACAAGTAGTCCAAAGTTGAGGCATGTCTTGTTTTCTTGAAGCAATTAAAACTTTCATCACATCCTCAATTGAAGTTTTTTCCACCATGCTTGTCAATTGCTTCTGCGGAATCAAACACAATAACTACATTTCAGTCTCAAACAAGTCGATCAAAAGAAAAAAAAAAAGACTCACAAATGTCACTAATGTGATTTAGTTTTCATACATTTGACATATTTAGAAAGTTTTATCTTTCTAATCAACAATACAATTGATATATGTTTTTTTGTGCAAAATATCAAATAATTCCATTTTTTAATATTGGTTCATGAAACCAAATTAGGAAAGTGGATTTTGATTAGAGGTATATAAATCACTATTGAAAGATATGACTCAAATAACCAAATTTAGAAAGAAAAAAAAACATATAGACAACAACATTTCAAGAAATTCAAAATCTTTTTTCATGAAATCAAGTGAAATGACACAACTAACAACAAGCTCAAACGCTTCAAAAATATTGGTAAAAACACATTAAATTCAAAGGAACCATATGTGTTGTAACAAATATTTTCGAATAGTCAGAACAATCCGATAAAATTAAATTAAACCTGAGTAAGCAAAGCAAGTTGTTCAACTCCAAAAGATCTAGCGGCTGAGAGTGTATCAAGTGCAAGATCAACGGCTGATGTGCAATGTGTATGCCAACAATTTCTTTCACCACAATTAGGCCTTGGTTCATGTTTTTGTGGCACAATTGAAACTTGTCCACTATACAAAAATTGTAACATCAACAAAAACACCTCATATCCTACAGAGTTCACAGGTATTACTACCTGTGAACTACTCGTAGTACTAGTCCGCGGGCTTCCAAAGCCCGCGAAAGGGTCTGGGCCGCCACCAGGCGACTCAGGCCCGCAGAAGAATTTTCTAAACACAAGACTCCTAGCAGCTAAGATGCATCTATGAGCATGTATTAAACGACCTTCAACACTAAAAGTAACATCACTAAAAGCTTGACCATTGATAAGAAGATTTAGATAATCTAAAGAGAGAGTTTTTAAGGAATCTTCAAGAGTACTCATATTGTTTGTAAATTGTATAGATGAGAAAAAAATAATTTTGGTGGATTTTAATTCACATAGTGGAAGATGATTTTGTGTTAGTTTTTTTTTTTTTTCTTAGTATAAGATGATGAAAGAAGTAGACTATTATTATTATTGTTATTTTTTGTGAGAATCTCTCTTTTAGTGATGGAGTTTCTGTCTTGCTATGTGGATAGATATTTATTTTTTTGTGAGGGTGGGTGGGTGGCTATTATGGACGGCTGAGGTATTTAAAAAAATATTCAGAAAATGTATAACTATCCTCTCAACGTATGTCTGAAATCTCAGAGATATACTTATACTATATTAAGGTTTTATTACTCTCCTAAACTTATTTTAAAAATAATTTTCTATCCTTTTCAGCTTACGTGGCACTAGTTTGAAAAAAAATGTTAACACACGCTAGGCCCACAAAATAGTGCCACGTAGAACGAAAAGAGGTAAAAAATTATTTACAAAATAAGTTCAGAGGGTAATAGGACCTTAGTATAGTATAAGTGTGTCTCTGAGATTTCGGACATAGATTGAGGGAGTACTTATTCATTATCTCAAAAGTATATATATATAAATATTGATTTATAAAATTTATTTATTTACTCTATATGTTTTTGAATATGTTAAGACTTTACGTTATAACTCATCCTTATAAATTTTTAAGTGTGGATTTACCTAAGTTAGTCGTTTTTTTTTTATCATTTTATGATTATAATAGATTTTTGAAATATGTTAAGACTTTACGCTTTAACTTACTTTCATAATTCTTGCTAGGTGTGGACATGTCTATAATGTTAATCGTTTTCACTTTCTGATTATAGTAGGGGGTCATATAGAATCATTATCACGAGGACAAATATTGCACTTATCATTTATATTTTTTATCTCTTAATAATGATTTTAATTTCACTACTATCAGAATGATGTATTGTTTAAAAATTGATTAAAATTTAAGTGAAAATTAACTAATGATTAACTAAGTACTCCTTAATGAAAAGTTTAATTCTAACGATATCGATAATATATGATATGAATTTGAATTAGTCGGTTTAGGAAAATAAATGTATGAGGGTAGGATAGGGAGATGGTCAATTTATGCCTAATTAAACATGCAGATCTTTCTTGGGAAGGTATTTAATTTAGTGATCTTGTGAATTAAAGGTTCTTGGAAAATGTAGTATAATTTTATTAAAGGGTAATGCTAAATGGCTAGAAAATTTTGGCCAGAATTTGGCCAGAAATGTAAAAAGACTAAAATAACCTTATTTTAAGTTTTACATTTATTTCCTCAATACTTTTCTCTCCAAACAAAATTAATTTTTGTCTATTTCCCAAACTCCTTGGACTACTAAATATTAACTATTTGGCTGCCAATGAAAATGAAAAATATTTTTTTTGTGTGTGTGTAGTTTATCTTTAAAAATAAGTATTGTTTAATTAATTAAAAAAATGTACACTTTAATTAAAAAAATATTTTTGTAATTTTATTTATACATTTATATTTTTTTCGTTATATAGCAAATTATGTTCTACATATACCCCTCCTCCAAACTCAATTATGATCCTAAGGTTTCAACTTTGAAAAATTATTTTTTCGCTTAAAATAAACCTCTTTATTGAAAAAAGACAATTAAATTTCTCATTAATAATAACTACAAATGACTATCTTATCTACTAAAGATTATACTTAATTATTTTGTAATAAAAAAATTATAAAATATAGTAATTAAGCATAGATTAAAAAAATTAATTAAATTTCTTTAAATATAATCAACTAAATAGATAAGTCTATATAATGGACATATTTTGAGAGAAAAATTATATTGAAATTTTGATATTTTTAAAAATAATTGATAATAAGACATTCAAAACTATGTCATAAATAACACATTATTTTTTTAATATTATAATCATTCCGTACAAGAATTAACATATATAGAAAATGGTGAAATTATTTCACTAATTTTAACAATGAATAAATAATCCAGTTATTCGAATAGTATTAATTAAGTGGATATTTCAAAACAAATGAATAAAAGATCACTCAATACCTACTTATCAATTATAATACTTTAAAATAGATGTATTTTATGTATATATTAATTTACAATATGTTTAACATGTATAAGTAAATTATAACATAACTAGGATATATATGTTTTAAAAATTATTTTCATTTATCTAGAATTTTTATATTTCAATAACGACAATCAAATCTCAAAATACTTTCGAGTTGATAGACATCGACACATTATAAAATCCATAATTTAATTTTCTTAAAACATAGTAATCAAATATGTAATTTAAATTTTTTAAATATGTAGTTTAATTTTTAAACATGTTGTTGTAAATATGTAGTTTAATTTTTTAAAACATAATAACCAAACATAAACTTTAAATATGTAATTTTTCAACATTAATGTGTAGTTATCTTGGGTTGTTGTTAAATAGGATCGACACTTATAAACCGTATGATTTTTAGTATTTCTTTAATGTGTTGATGTTTATCAATTCTAAAGTATTTTGATTTTTGATTGTTATTATTGAATTATTTTACATTATATATATAAAAAATGTATTTAAAAATTAATTTAAATAATTATTTAAATAGGTAATTTAAATTTATTTATATAATAAATGCAATAAAATTACTTAATTTTAAAAAATATTAATCCGTTCAAAACAAATATTAATTTGAAAGAAAAAAAATAATATTGTGACTACAACTATGTATACTTAATATTTTTGCAGATCATTTAATAGCAAACATTTTTAATAAAATAACAAATAATACTACTAAAGAAAAATATATATGTGATGAAACTTAAATCTAGTTCATGTTAAATTTGTATTGTCATTGTCATCGGAGAACTATAAAGATGTTTTTCTTTCAAATTTTTGTTATAAAGTTTATTTTGAAATCATAAAAAACTCTCTATATCCTTTTTATGTTATTAAAATTTTTTAATGAAGCACCATCAAAAATTTTATAAAAAAAAATTGTACATGTCTCTAGTAGTGAAATAATAAATAAAAATTAATTTTAATGAGTCTTTTTTGTGTATGACATGATTCATATGTTATCGAAAATATGAAAGATAATCACATAATAGAGGAAACATGATGATAATTTTAGCTTTCTTCTTATTTCGCTCACATAATTTTGAGTATAATTGAATAAAATATATTTTTATCATTAAATTTTTTTCTAGAAAATCGGTGTATAACAATAACTCCTTTGAATAAATAAGAGTAACTCTTTAGCCAACTCGAGTAATTTCATATTTTTATATTTTAATATTTTAATTTAGATATAAATTATCTTTTCGCGATTAAAAATTATAAATTAAAATAGATAATTTAACCTTAGTTCTGTTTTATACTTTTAAAATTTTTTTTATCATTAAGGAATAAGAAATGAAAAAAAAAACTAAAAAGAATAAGTAAAAAGGAGGAAAATTGAATTATGTTTTTTTTTGGTGAATTTTTTGGTTCTTTTCCCATGTTTAATTAAGAAATAATCAATAATTAATCTCACTAATTATTTTCAATGTATTGAAAACATAATTAAATAATACATTTAATATTTAAGTTAAAGGGCAAAAATATCTAAAAGTAAACTAGATTATAGTGTGAACATATCATTTTACTATTCTGGCCAAACTTTTCTGGCCAAAAGGACTTTTCCTTTATTAAATTTACTTACTGTTAACCTATCTAGCTACTAAGTTTTTCTTTCATTAATTAATATTAATAGGTGATATAAGCCTATAATTTTATGTGTAACTTTTTCTTTTTTTTTCCTTCCTTTTTTCTACTTGTAAATTGTACGTAGACTTGTCGTGTTACGATATCGAATTTATTTGAATTTAATATTTGTAATACAAAAATATAAACTTATATTAAAAAGTTAAGTAGTATATATATATATACTACATGGAACAATGTCATTATTCTCGTTTGCTTTTGCACTCTTTGAAGAAAGAGTAAACCATTGATCTTTTTCGATTCTTCTGAATTAGTCTTTTTAAATATGAAAAATTGACTATAATTTAATCTCGAAAGTCTAAGCTTTAGAAAAGGCGATTGACTCCTCACAACTACATGAAACACTATTTGGAGGGTCTAGTAAATTTGAATAGTTTTTAAAGAAAACCATTTTTATGTAATTTCTTCGTCCGAAATTGTTTGTTATGTTGCGCTTATCGAAAGTCAATTTAACTAATTTTCAACGGTAAATTAGATTACATTAATTTGATATTTTTTTAAAAAAAATAGGTATTCTAAAATTATATGAAAAGTACTATAAATTATAATTTTTTTTTGCATATTAATATGACGAAAAAATACATCTTAAAATGTTAGTCTAAATTTTTATAGTTTGACTAAAATAGAAACCATGACAAATAAAACCGGATGAAGAAAGTATTTTTTTTTTCTATAATAAGTGAATGATTTCTTTTGATATTTATAAATAAATTTACCTTTAAATATTTCATCTTTATTAACGACATGATTTTATCATAAAGTATCATTATTTTTCAAATAAATTAAAAAATAAATAAATAAAAATTTACCTTTGTTCACACCCTAAAAAAGTTAGTAGTAACTCATAAAATAATGAAACTTATTGTTCAAATCGATAAAATTACATCAAGTGCTTAAATACACACATACTTTATTTAATAACCCCTACATTATAGTAGCTTAGGATAAGTTGGCACTTCCTTCAAATCCAACCTCCCTGAATTAAAAAAAAATTGGCGAAATTTGAATTTTAATTTTATATATTTCAAATCTTTTAAAAATAACAAATTTTAATTAATATCTACATATATTTAACAGTTAACAATACATATTCGTATTCGAATCTCATTTGATGATTTTTTTTTATTAAGATTAGTCGATTGATATTAATGATGTGCATTTAAAATGGAATTTTTTTTCTCATCTGATGTTTGATATTTATATTAAAATTCGTTTTTACATTTAAAATTTCACAATAAAATAACAACACTTTCTAATAAAAGCAAAAAACTCGAAAATAAAAAAAATAAAAACAAAAGGGAAGAAATAGAAGGGCAGTGATTGACAACATATCACATACTGTCTAATGATTTGACATTTTCCGATTTGACGTTTGAATTGTCATTTCATCATACATCTCCACCTTTTCTCCGAAATGGCGGAACTAGAAATTTTACTAGTCGCATTAAATATTTTAAAAATATATATTTTCAAAACATTGTTATAATTCATAGATCAATATAATATACTTTCTCTGTTTATTATTATTTGTTATATTACGTTTTTTGAAAGTCAATGTAATTAATTTTCAAAGTTAACTTAAATTATATTAATTTGATATTTTAAACAAAATATTCAATATTAAAAAATTATACGAAAAGTACTATACATGACAAATTTTTATATATCAATATGACAAAAAGTATATCGTAAAATGTTAATTAATTTTTTTATAATTTAATTCTAAAAATGAAAAGTATAATAATTAATAGTAAACGAAGGGAGTAATATAATTTTTTAATAAAAAAAATTTGGGTGACCACTCATTGGGCAATATAGTTATGCCACTAATCCTAACTCCCCCACACCCTCATTATATTAAGGTCACTATAAAAAATCATAAACTTTAAATTTTTAAATTGTATATACTCTAATCCTGCATTGAAAGAACAAACTTTTATTCAAGTTTATAATCGTACAAATCATGATATTATATACAAATAAAATCAAGAAACTAATTTTAAATAATTTTATTTGATGTATGATATCGCTTCACATAATATGTGTTATGATTTTTTTTATATACATACTAAAAAGAAAAATATATCGAATAAAATAGAGCGCCTATAATTAAGGTATAATTAATTTATATTTGTTTCTCAACCTTTAGAATTTGGAGAAGACACATTGTATTTCCTAATTATAAAGGGTCGGCCAATTTTGACTTGGCTAATTGACACTATAGAGTATGGACCAAAAATCTGACAAATTAAATTAGGGTTTGACAAAATAAAAAGTATCATCAACTACCCCTTCACATTAAATTTTTCAAAATATTTTAATCTTAAAATTTAATAATTTCTATGTTTCAATTAAAATATCTTACTTTTCTTAGTTCATCTTAAAAGTATGTTCGAAAAATTATATTATGAATAAAAGATAATATTGTGTATATAGATCAAAACAACTTTTTAGAGGAATATAACATTTTTAAAAATATTTTTAGTGAAACTGAGACGTACTCACTACGCAAATAGTATATACTGTATTTTTATTTTTATCACTATGCATAATTAGTTTGATATATATATAATTCAAGTTAATTTTTTCCAATTATTTCTTTTTCATTGTATGTGTCACAAATTCTAGCTGAGGTCCATCAAAGTAAAATATAAAAGATGACAAGTGTCTAATGTGGGTCGTGACTTGTGATGTAATGGTGAGATTGCTTTATTCTTGATCAGAGTTTTTCGAATTTGAGTTTTGAGTATAGAGAAAATCTTGTTGGTAACACAATCCTTAAATCATGAGCCTTAAATTGATGCGCGGTCCGAATTTATTCAGACTCCAACGAATACTTCAAATATCGAGTAAATTTTTATTATTGTTTTTAAAAAAAATGACAAGTGGTAAACAAAGTGGGACAGGAATCAATTAATTTTTATATTAAAGCTATTATTATCTTCAACTATTCAATAATAAAAAAAAGTCCCAAGTATTTTTTTGGATTCATCTTTGACTCAAACAAAATTTCCTAATAGGGAAAAAAAGTGGTAAAAATATTTACTGTTATTTTCATGATCTTTTACCATATGACATTTGAAGAATAAAATGATTACGACTTCAAAATAATGATTCCAAAGCTTCCTAAAATTCATTTTTAATTCTAGAGTTTTAAATTTCCAAATAGGGAAAGGAAGGAGTTAATTAGCTAGTAAGTAATTTTATACAATTTATATTGGCTTTATGAGTAATTATATTATAAAAATATTCTTTAGATTTTATAATGAGAAATAATTCTTTAAAAGATGCGTAAAAAGTAAAGATAAGGGGAACAATAAAGATATATAAAGTGAGGCACTGATTAAGTATAAATATTTTTAAAATTATTAAAATTTAACTTACAATAGAAGGTTGATTGTTGTTGAGAGTGTAAACAAAGAATTATATTGATAGTTGAAAAGAATGCAAAATATATACAGGGTATAGAAATATACTTATATTATGTGATTTTTTTTTTGGGAGGAATAGATTTCCACTCAAGCGAATAATATCATATCATCATGTTAAGAGTGTTTTTTTATCTTTAACTTATTGTATCAAATCAAGTGGTTCAACGAGACGAATATGAAGGTAATAATAACAGAGTGTTAGGGCTCGATTCTATTAATTGTCTTTACCATGCCAAAGATAGCTTGGAAATGCACGTGTACAAGAGATGAAGCAGCTAGCTCTGGGCTTTCGCGCCGATCATAAATGCTCAGTCAAGTGAGTGATATAGAGTGAAACTCATTAATGGACTCGTCGATCTGGAACTTACTTCGAAGAAAAGATTCATAAATCATAGCAATGAGCCACGTGAAACATAGTTTGATGGAGAACTGTTGAATGTTCAAATAAAATCTTGATAATTTGAATGAAAAACTATAAATCTCCAAGAGAAAATAATATGAACCAGACTCATAACGAACAATATCACAATCACAAATTTATCTACATAGTAGCTAACAACTATCCATTTCAAGAAAAGGCCACCAAATTGCTTTATGACCTTATTTGTTGATCATACTTACTTTTGAGGGAACATAACCCATAGGAGTATGTTTTGTTAAAGCAAAGGCCATCCAATTAAAAAAATTCACTTTCTTATTAACCCCTTTGACTTCTTCCTTTTTTAGACAAACTTTTAATCATAACCAAGTCCATAATTACTTCAATTTTTTTGAGTGGCATTAAGATGATGACCTCCAAATTCCCATTTTTCAATTTGAGTGGAACAAAGGTAATAATCTAAACTAAAAAAACAACTAAATTTAGATCGTCATAGACGCCTTCTAAATATAATAACAAGTTCAGAATTACGAGTAATAAACTTTAAATTCTGACTTCACGTTCTGATTACGAGCATGCATGGTAGGTCTGTGATATGATATGTGGTTTAGTGACTAACATCACATGGAACCAAATGATGAAAATGTATCATAGTATTTACATTTTTGTTTAGACAGAATATTTTGGACTTCAAAAATGAATAATAGTATAGTGACAAATAGGAAAAGTTTTCTACTACTTTTATGACTAGTCTTTTTTGTCTTTCTGCACACTCACTAGAAGTATCACCAAAAATTGCATTATGATTGCATGTGGACCAAAAAAAAATTAAAATATCTCAAACTTAGTGTAAATTAACTATTGATCATTACTCATTACCCAATAAAATAAGCCATTTGTGTTGTTGAAGACACAATTCATTAAAGAAAAGAATTTAAAAGAGAGTTATCTAGTGGAGTTCACAGTGAAAATCTAATATATAGACAAGTAATTTAATTGAACTTAATTTCTCAATTTAAAAGGAGAAACCATCTAACAAAAATATTCCTATATTCTTGTTCATACACCTAAATATTTGAAATATGAAAATAAATGAGTGTCTTGATCGAATTAATCAGGTCATGATATCTTATATTATATATATATAGCGTAGCATCTTCTTGTAAGAAAATTAAACGTCTTAGACAAGGACGATATCCAAATTTTCCTTGTAGCTAATTAAATGTTTGGTTTGATCATTCACTAAGCAATACACCACTCTTTTATATTCTTAACCTCTTATATTCTACAATTTATTATTCTAAACCATATCAATTACATCAAGCTAGACTCGGTGGTGACGCTCTCATCTACTAATACCAGGTCTCAGACTCATTTCATTTACTTAATTCATAATTACTTACACAAGATCTCAGACTCACGTGTTTTGATCGTCTGAAATTAACATGTTCTAGAATTACGTATATAAACGTTTTAAATCTTAATTTCATCGCTATAATACTCAATAAATCATAAAATCCAAAAAAGGGTCAGCCCAAGCCAATGCATGAAACATTATTAGGTGGTCACTTCTTATTAAGATACCAACTTTGATGTGACAAGACAATGCAAATGTGACAATTGCTAATGACAATATAATTTTGAGTGTATCTTCTTCTTACTTTTTGACAATGCATATCACACATATATACAATGAACTACTCCATCTTTCCATCACTCTCTATTTTGTACTTCCCTAAAACTCAGTTTTCAGATCACTAATTTGTTTGCAAGATTTTTTTTAAACTCCAGTTATGGTTTGTGGCACTAACTTCAGTGTTCGACTCACCTTACTTCAATGATACGATTAATTTAAATTCGTTTCTGTACTATGAAATATTTTAGCACCATACATGTAAATTAGGTTTCAGATTAAACTCAAAAGAGTCGAAATGTTCAAGTTGATCGTAATGAAATTCATTCCATTCATTACCTCTTTCACGCTCAGATCTAAACATTCTTTATGCAGGATTTTACTATTAGGTCTGTTGTATGTCCTTTCATGGACCGAGGTAGTCCAACCCCACTACAAGTAAAACATGTATAAATTTTTTTATATTGAATGAGTCTAAGCAAAATAATAAGACGCAAAACTTATAGGTCGCTATTGCTCCAACGCTATCTAATAAAGACTGGCATATGAGTAATGAGATGTTAGTTGGTTAGAAATAGATGAATTCATTTCATTACATTCGTTGATGATTATAAATGTTGATTGACCTCTTGTACTTCTTCTTTCGCTGATTAAATTTTTATGAGAGTAATTACTTTTTACTAGCTATTCAATAATTTAAGAACAATTTGGTAATTCATCCTAGTACTATTCTCGTCTAAGCATATACTTAATTTTCCAAGTTAGAATAAGAAAACGATGCATTAGTGTTGATATGATTCGATTTCCCCCCACCCCACACTTTAATTTTAGGCCTTTTTTAGTTATATTGTATTATGGAGTTATGAGCTGAGATTAAGAGTTGATTTTTTACCTGATCATTTAATTAATAATTACGTATTATCATTAAAAGTCACTAAATAGAATCAAGAAAAAAATATTTGAAATAACAATTATTAATTGAATGATCATACGAAAAATCAATGGAACGGAAACGATCCTTTTGGCTTTTGATCGAAAAGAACTGATTCGTTATGATTTCATATTTAGCGTCTCTTTCAATCTGTCTTTTTTTTTAAAAATAAAATTCTTTTTGCCTCTCTTTAAAGCAGCTTTTGCTAACTGAACTTATAGTTTCATTATACTATTCAAGTCTCCTTTTTCTCTTTTCTTTATTGACCACCTTTTTCTTTTTTATTTTTTTTAAATTTTTTATCGATATAGCATATTTATATTAGAGTCATTTATCGTGTAGGATCCTATTTAGAGGAACGTGTCTATTTAAAATTTAAACTCAAAACGTCTGGTTAAAGAAGGAGCAGTCTCATTCACTGTGTCATATTTTTGAGTGGTTATTGACCACTTTCTATTCACTCACAAATAAATAATTAATTTAAATAATCAGTCCAATGGTACAACCAAAACTGAATTTGACTTTTTTTTTAGGGGAAAATTTTCATGGGCAAACGCTTATGTAATATGCTAGTTAATTAATTGAACAAACTTTTTTTTTATATATATATAATAAAAACAAAAGTGAGATAAATAAGTTCTAATCTAGTGAATAATTTGATGCAAACATTGAGTACGGCTAATAAGATCTTTGGAGACGACGTTCGTGTCTCATTGTATTCTATGTATGAGATATGTATACACGAACTTGGTTATTGTATATCAATGAAAAATTATATTACGTATATACGAGCTCTGATCATACACTAATAGGAGATATAACTAGACGATAATCGACTAGAATATATGTATATATGGTGAAAATCAATTAGGTAAATAAAATAGTAAAAAAGTTTGTAGGATTTGTAGGTGCAGTACTACCATGGGACAAAGACATAATTGCAGTAGGTTTGAAGAAGACTAATTTTTTGAGCAATAAATGTACAAGTGTAATGTTGAATAGTCATGTCAATATATTAAACTTCATTGATTCTTCTTTTGTTATCTTATGATATCATCTTATAAATTTCTTTTTTCGTAAGCGAAGCGTTTGAGTCTATTTATGTACATTTAAAGACTGGCTAATGAGGTAGAACAATTTAAGTAGGCGTGGAGTAGATATGCACTTAGGCGGGCGGGGGGGGGGGACGGGATGAAAGTGGGACACGAAACACTAGTTTCATCCCGTCCCACTAAGGTTATGTTATGGGATGAGCGGAATATCAGGCATGTCAATTGTTTTTACGAGATAACTGTTACTTTTCATCAAGACAAATAGAAAGAACTCACCTAGTAATATTGTCTAGACTTTAATATAAATATGATATCGATCTCATGATTGTCGATTTGTTTCATTTATCACTATGTCATACCTTTGGATGGTTCGAGATCTTGTCATGGTACTACCTTTAGTACTCCCTCAATTTCATTATGTGTCACATAATCTTATTGGACATGAAATTTTATGAGGGGAAATGTGCTCTTTATTAATATGTCACAAGATTTCTTTGATTCTGAAAATATCTTATTAAAGGTAAAATATAAAATTTTAAATCAAATACTTCCAAATATACATAAACGTGTCATTCTTCTTAGATTGAACTAATAAGAAAATTATAACACCTAAAACAAAATAAACTTTTGAGTATTTCCTTCATTCCGTTTCATGCTATGATATTTCATTGAAAATTAGAATTTACGTAATAAAAAATGAGCTCTTTAAAATTTATAGTTTAAAATAAAATTTTCATATTTATATGACTATTAATCATTTAATTAAGGAATTATTCCAAAAAAAAAAGGAATTTCAAAAGCTGAAAACAATTTATATGGGCCGGGAAAAAGTCTCATTGTGATGAAGAAAAAGCCCAATGGTTTTATGTGTGGTATATTTGGGCCTTTAAATAACTGGACTTTATCTTAAAGACTTTCACTGATGGGCTTTGTTTTTTAAGGCTTAATATATCGATAATCCCTTAAATTTGAATTTACATGTCTTCTCAAATCTCAAGTGATAAGTTTGAAAATATGTTTAATCATTTAAAATATGTCAACCTTTTTAATTACAAGCATTAATTTCAATAACTCGTAAAATCTCTAATTATTTTAATCAAGGTTGATGTGTATAATTAGAGTAGATGACAAATTTTATGTGATTGACTTAATTACCTAAAAGACGCTAGAGAGCAAGCACATAAGTTGAAGCGAAAGTGTCTACTAAAAGCACTTTATCATAGGTGGAGTTTCGTGGGTTCGGACAAACTCAATAGCTTTTTCATAAACCCTATATTTGTACTAGAAAATTAAGTAATAACTTGTGAACCTCTGATAAAATTGATTGACAGCTCAATGATAAAAAAGGGGAAAGAAATTCAAAACCCCTAAACTCAAATATGTCCTTTTCAAATTTGATAATATTAATTTTGTAATGTAATGAGACAAAGAAGGCAATTTCTGAAAATTTTCATACTGTTATTAATTATTATACACTCCCTTTATTTAATTGGGAAACTTTCACATATAGCCACTTAAAAATAATTAATTACTCTCCATAGCTATAGTTTGATAATTACAATTTGTAGCTACATGTTATATGAAGGAGAGAGGCGAGAGAGACTGGGAGAGAGAGGAGAGAGGCGAGAGAGAGGGGGAAAAGAGTGGGAGAAAGGTGAATTGTATATGTATATTGGTTAGATAATTGTATATTATACACATATATTTGTATATATGGCAAGAGCGATTGGGAGAGGGAGGAGAGAGGCGAGCGAGACTGGGAGAGAGAGGAGAGAGGCGAGCGAGATCGAGAGAGGCGAGAGAGAGAGGGCAGAGAGTGGGAGAGAGGTGAATTGTATATGTATATAATTGTACTATATATTATACATATAAATTTGTATAAATGGCAAGCGAGATTGGGAGAGGGAGGAGAGAGGCGAGCGAGAAAGGGCAGAGAGTGGGCAAATGTATATGTATAATATACAGTTATATACAATTATATACATTTACAATTCACCTCTCTCCCACTCTCTGCCCTCTCTCTCTCGCCTCTCTCGATCTCGCTCGCCTCTCTCCTCTCTCTCCTAGTCTCGCTCGCCTCTCTCCTCCCTCTCCCAATCTCTTGCCATATATACAAATATATATGTATAATATACAATTATCTAACCAATATACATATACAATTCACCTTTCTCCACTCTTTTTCCCCTCTCTCTCGCCTCTCTCGTCTCTCTCCCAGTCTCGCTCGCCTCTCTCCTCCATATAACATGTAGCTACAAATTGTAATTATCAAACTATAGCTATAGAGAGTAATTAATTATTTTTAAGTGGCTATATGTGAAAGTTTCCCAATTTTTAACCCAATATATAATTTAAAGCAAAAATTAATTAGTTCCTTTGTATTATAGCGCGATAACCATAACTATTTATCGAAATACAACTTATAAAATAACCATGAACACTATTTATTTATACTCTAGTACTAAAAATGCCAAGTTTCAAACCCATCCTCAATGGAAGAGACAAAAATATATTATTATTTTTTTAAAAAAACATTCTATTTTAAAAAAAATATATAGATATTTAATAATTGTACACATGTCAGTCTTTAGTTATAATTTCATATGGTCCAAAGATCAAAATAGAAAAAATATGTTTACTATCACTTCACTCCAAACCGCCCATGTTTGATGACTTTTTATAGTAAATTAAAAAACTAAAAAGTTTATTAGCTAAATTAAAATAACTATTAAAAATTAGTATGGCCATCTAATTGACAGTTAATTTTTTATTTTATAAATATAATAGCTTTGTCTGATTAATATTATTATTTAGCATATGTATATAAATATAAAATGAACAATTAATTTTAAATATATCTTTTTGGTGATTATATTGAAATATTATTATAGAGAATCTGTTTGTATTAGGTTTAACTAATTAAAAAACTTGTTACTCCTAGCAAGATAGGAGCTCTTTTGATCGGGTACGAATTTCAAAAAATAAAATAACAGATTTTCGAATTCTTATCATATTAAAGTTGTCATATCGAGAAAAGAACCATAAACAAATAGCAAAAGTAACAACTTGCATGGATATTTATCAATTTATGGCCTTAGGTTATCGAATTTAATTTTGCCTTTTATGACATAGTGTTTGACATTTAAATCAATTATTGAACCTAATGATCACTTAATTTGTTGCATTAGTTTTCTCCTTACACCTAATTTTTTGTTTTCCTTGTTTCCCATTTGCTGTTTGGAGTCTGCATTGAAATTCTGACAAAATACGAATTACTCACTTCAAAACTTATTCGGACATAATGCTCCCAACAAGATTTTTTTCATAATCAGACTTCAAACTCGAAATTTCTAATTAAGAGAGCATCCGTCTCACTATTAAAAGTGAAAGCAAGTAGATTTTTAGAGAGTTGAGTAGCTTATCTAATGGACGGTTGGATGATGATTTGATAGTGAGAGGTGGGGCCCAACCAAAAAGAAAATAGAATTTTATATAGTTATTGGAGTTATATATATCGGTAAAAATTGACATATATAATATCAAATTATTGTTGATTACATGATATTTATCGATCAAAAGGATAATTGAGTCATCAAAGTATGAATGATGTGACCATACTCATCACATATTATCAAGACTAGTTTAAAGTCTAGATGAATATAAACTCGATTTATTTCGTAAACTAAGATTAATGTAATGAACGTTAAGATAATATTTTGCAAATAAATGTGCAGATTTTTTAACGAATGAAGGACACAAACATAAAAAAGATATCGTAAGAAAATAAATGAATATTTGAAGTGATAATTAATAATTAAAATTCAAATCAAAGAAATTATTAGTGTGGTTTGTATTTAAGGGATTGGTTACAATCCAATTACTAAACCATAATTAAATTAATAGCATTAGCCTCGTGCTTAATTAATCATGCTTTAAACATAATAATGAGATAATATTGCAATTCAAGAATAAAAATAAAAGATACTGTATATCACTATTTTAAGACAATAATATCGATAATATATTCCCTTAATCTTACAAATCAAATATGAGAAGGTTTATCTTTATGAAATATGAAAATCAATCTCGATAGACCACTACTTTGAAATAAAAAATATTTGGTGAATAACACAAATGGACATGCTTTGTACCAAAATTCCATTAAACTTGAGTTTTTCTCTATTAGCATATGCTCTATTTTTAAGATGAAGAAAATATTATCAATTCCACTCATAAGGTAGTAATAACAATTAAGTATATTTATGTGATATGATAATGGATAACTAATTTGCTATATAGTATAAAATGGGAAAAATTACTTTTAAGAATGTCTTTTAATAAATAATTACTAATTTTAGCAATATTTTTTTATATATTATCACTTATAGCAATACTATATTAAATCTTTAATATATATCAAAAGTGAATTAAATATGCAATACATATGTATTATAACTGTTTTTAAAAATATAATAGACTTTTTTGATAAGAAGCTGACAAATTGTATTACAAGTGTATTAAAATGTGTGATAAATATATTATCCATCAATAAAACTTGTATTATATATAAATAATAAATTATTTATTATAATATAAATTAAAAGTATATTATAAATGTATCAAAAGTGATCAAATAAAAAAATAATTGCTTAAATGCTAAATATATTTTTTATTTATAATATATTTATGTAGTTTCCATATAAAATGCAACAATTATTTAGTCTTTATATACACAATCAATTATAATTTAGTTCAATCATTTCCACAAATGATTTTGACATTCTATAAAAAAAAAAAATGAATTGAGACAATATTATTGCTAACATGGCACATGTTGAACTACCTATCATTAAAAAATTAACATCATTTATCACTTAATTGTTTACTATTTCGATATTATTTTTGTTAGATTCTCAACTAAACAAGATAAATATATATAAATCAAATTGTTTTTGATAATTCTCGAGATAACGATACAAGAACCAAAATTACGTAAACGTTTGATATTGATATGCATAATAAGCCAATTCCATTTCGGTTTCAGGGGTAAAAAAGGGAGGAAATTTGTTCTCACATGTATTTACGAGATTAATAACTTTGGTACAACCTCCAAAATGGATCAATCCTAGCCGTTGATTAGATCCTAATCAAATCCCCACCCTTAAAATAAACACACTTTTTCACCGAAACTGGAAAAAAAAAAAGGAGAATCAACGATCACCAATTACTTATCAACATCTCTGCTGCTGTTCCATCATAACACAAAAGTCCTCGAAGCATACAAACCCATCACCATTTTTATCCACACCTCTTATCATACGCCGGCACTCCTCTAACGTGCACCGTGAATCTCCGATCTGTCTAAACACGCTAAACAGTTCATCCGCCGTGATCTTCCCGTCGTGATCAGCGTCGAAGAAATCAAAAGCATCTCTCAGCTCGGAATCACACGCCGGCGGTCCAAACGCCGAGCTAATAGCTCCGAATTCCTGTAAACTAATACATCCATCTCCGTTTACATCAACTTCTTCAAGCAACAACATGAGTTCCTCCTTACTCGGTGGTTCAGTTCCGACTCTGCTTAAAATCGCTTCCAGCTCTTCCTTCCTTATCTTACCGTCGCCGTCAGTATCCATCATGTGAAACGCATGGATTAGCTCAGCGTAAACTACTTCCGCAGCGGAGATTTCGTTTGGTAAGACGCTGGTTGGAGTAGATGATCCGGTTGGTTTTCTGAAGCCGCGATGAGGATTGGAATCGGAATCGGAGGAGGATCCGAAGGATGAGGTTTGAGATCTGGAAATGGATCGAGTTTTTTTGTAGTTGAAGAGCTTTTTGGGGAAGTTTTTGAGGAGCTTCATAGTTATGGAGGATGAGAAAGTGAAATGGAGAATGAAGAAGAAGAGATTATTGTAAGGAAAGAGAGGAAGAAGATGGAGGTTAAATGGGAGAAAACCATGGTGAATTTCCAGGAAGCTTCGTAGTGAGAGAAAATGATTTTTGGAGAGAGAATAGAGAGAAGAGTATATATATACTGTATCTTTTGGTATATTTGTTCAGTTATATTTGGGCCTTGGGAATATATAACTATGGCCGGTACTTTTCGGTACGAATTTAAAATTAATCTGCTTCATCGGTATCGGACCAAAAGAGAAAAGAAAAACCTGTAGTATATGTTGATATTTGATATTTATATTTAAGTACTTATTCGATATTCGATATTTGTATTTATCTGCAGAGTTATAACTTATAAACTCAATCTACTTGTTACTCGTATCGTCATTTCGAGTTACTCGAATTATATATATTTTTAAACTACACTATAGAAACAATGAAAAAGGACTTATAATACGTCTAAATTATGATTTTTGATACAATAATACTCTTCATTGACCATTTTAGGCCGAAGATATCGTGTTATTAATCTTTTTAACTCTAGATTTATAAATTTCAATTTTTGTTATTGTCAAATTTTATATTAAGTCAAAATATATTTCTTATGATTTTATACCTATTATAAATTATTAACATTATGTGATTATGTAGGAAAATAAGAAGAAGAAATAGTGAAGGTCAAAATATGGGAAATTTTCTGAGTAATTTTATTGAAGAAGGAATAACTATTTATGCTAATACAAAATAATAGAAACGTGATAATGTTGATCTGAATGTTGGGTCATGAATATTGGATCGAATTTGACTTTAGGAACAGGTCCTGTCGGCGACTTGTTTCTCTTCATTCTTCAGATGAGACTTGAATTTAGAAACAAGTCCTGCAACCTGCTCTTCATTCTTCAGATGAGACTTGAATTTAGGGAATACCTATGTCTAATTTTCATGACTGCGACCTAGCCTCATTTTCATTATCATTTCAATAGATTATAAAAACTTTGTATTAAAAGATACTTAAAAACTTTTGAAGTTAAATATTCATAAGTACAAAAATATTACTTTATTATTACTATATAGATAGAAAATCGAGTTTATATGGTACATGTACTATTAAACTCAATGATGATATAATTAAAAAAAATATATGATTTATTGAATCAAAATGGACAATACCTTAAGTCACTTTCATTATTTAAGTTTGTGGGACTTTAATTTAATCTCCAACTACTACAAGTATTCTGCATTTAAAGAGTCATAATTATCTCTTTTAGAAAGTGTGTGTGAAAAAATGAGTGGTCGAGGGAGGTTACGTGTTTATCATAATTATAAATTATAATATAATGTTTATCTTTCAAATAATGTAGAAAAAAGAAAAAAAAATTATTGGATGAAAATTAAAGAACATGAAAGTTTTTAGTGAAAAAATAATGTAAAAGGAAAAGCCAATCAACTTTTATATATATATATATATATATATATATATATATATATATATATATATATATATATATATATATATATCGAGCGCGAATAAAGATTTGTGAATATGTGATTGGACATATTGGTTACAAAATTTAATTAATTTTTAGGTATTTATGATTGATATTCAATAAGTAAATGATTGGACATAAGTTAGTTTTAATTAGGTACATTATTAATTATATAAGAGAATCATCTTATGTTTATATTCTAAACTATGATTTCCTATTCATTCATTGCACCAAAACTTGGTGTTGGATTCACATTAATTAGTATAACAAAATTGCTGCATATATAGATCATGATCACCAATATTATTGGTAAGAATTGATATTGCAAGTCTATCGAACCTCAGTATACTACTTATTATTTTAATATATATATATATATATATATATATATATATACACAATAGGTTTAATCCGTCTCATTTGGGCTACACTCATCCTAAGATAAAATAATTCTCGCACTTTAGTTCATTTGAATTTTCGATCTTAAATATCAACGTAAGATTTAGATAACTTTAGTTTTGTGAAAAAGACAAGTGGTGGGTGGGGGCTTAGGATGTCCATCGGGGCGCCCTAATTCAATTGTTCATCAAAAATTTTCATTTGATCAATAAGTTGATCACGAGATTATGAAATTAATTAAAATAGGTTTAAATTATTAGTGATCAAGAAGTGACAAATATCTCGTAAAATTAATTAAAATACGTTTAAAGAAAAAGGGCAAAAAGTCATGAGTGGTGTTATGGGAGCATGGCTTCTGCAATTTTTGGAATTGAAACTTAAAAAATTGTGAACCTTTTGGCTTTTATATTGGCACGCCAAGCTAGATTAGCACATTATTTTACTAGCAAAAGTCACATTCGAGTCGGATTCTTTCTCAGTACTATAGTAAAATATATAGCCTCGATGAATATACTACCTAGCTCTAAAGAAATGTATGTAATGTTCATGACACGTGAGCATTAAAAAGAACGATCGATTGACAAACTTTAGAATTAACAACTATCGAAGAAAACAATACACTATGACACTTTTAAGTGAATTTCACATTAAAAAACAAAAAACGATTTTTTTTTAAAATTATAATATAAGATATAGGTGTTTTCGAGGTCGATAATAACATAGCCCTAGAAATAAATTTATTGATTGTACTTAGGGGTGGCAAACGGTCGGATTGGATTGGATTTGCATGGGTTGAATATGGTTTGAGAAAAAATGGGTTGGATCATAATCCATCCAAATATAATATGGTCAAATATGGATTTGGTCAGATATGGTTTGGTCAAAATGGTTCTAACCATTTAACCAAATTTGTTTTTCAAAAACATAAATGTACCCCTCTCCACATACCCCCCTCCACCTTACACCAACCTACTCCTAAAAAAAATTATTTTTCAAAAATAAAAAAATCTGTTTTTCAAAAAAAAAAAAAATTTACCCCGCCCCCGGGCAACCCCCTGCCCCCCCACCCCACCTTCCACCAACATACCCTATTTTTTTTAAAAAAAGAAAAGAGTTTTTGCAAAAAAAATGAAAAATTTGACCTCTCCTCCCGGGCATTCTCCGCCCCCCACCCCACCCCAACTTTCACCAACCTATCTCTAAATTATTTTTATTGAGTGAAAGTGAAAATAAGTGATCTAATATGGATCAAATGGATACCCATATTGAACCCATTTTGACCATATTTGAAGAGACTTTAAATTAGCTTGAAGCCCATATTTAACCAATTATAATATAAGCTATCCAAGTCATTATATATGATCAAAATGGGTTTATTTTATTAATATAAGCTGAAATTGCCACCCCTAATTATACTTTGTTAAAATGAAATGTTTATAGATTATTAATTTGTCTCGTTTGGTCTTCACTTGTCTAAATACAGTTAATAACACTGACAGCCCATTCAAACATCTTTTAATTAGACTTTATGGCCTAACAGTCAACATGCAATTGTTTGCTTTTGGACCACAAAAATTAAAATTATAATAATATCGATTACATTAGTAAAAATATATTCAGTATAATTTTATACTTTTGAGAGGTAGATAATCATTTCCAATCGAATATCGGCAAAATTATAATACTGTTACAATAACAACATACTTAATATGACTCCATCGTTATCCTATCCCAACCTTAAGAATTAGCTAGAGAAATTATTTACGATAAACTCTCGATAAAATAAGGCATATTTAAAGACTTATGACAACTGGAAAACCTCCTGTCCAGGACTCAAAAGACTTGTCAAACATAGTCTTATTAATTTCTTATTGACAACACACTTCAGTGGCAGACAATTTGCACATGCCACTCCTCCAAATGCAGAGAAACAGGATCAGAATTTAGACAAAATTCTGCTCGGAGCGTCACCCTTAAATAGGTCACACAGTGAGCGATCTAACATCTGATTAAGTCATATAGTAAGCAATCTGTCAAAAATGATTTTCTCCCTAATAGGATATTACCCTTATCATTTATTAATCTGTCAAGTCAATAACAGATAACTATTATTGAATAGCGAGAGTAACTAATATCTTACTCAGAATTATCAAAGTTGTAAATTTTCATTGATATCTAAAAGTACTATGAACTAGTAGAAGGGTGATGATCAGTACACTAAACAATTATTACACATAAAATTAGTAACTCTTGTATTTACAATACCAATTCTGAGTGTGTTAGCTCTGACTATGATCCATTTGAGTATAAAAGAATTTCGAGTGTCCTGTGCAGAATCATCAAAGCTAAACGAACCTCATTTTTCTCAGTGATCGATAACTTGCTTGTCGATAACTTGTTTATCGTCACCATCATCAATGGTTGAACGATTTTCACTAGAGTGAACGGAATCAACTTCATTTATCTTACCACTTTCTTGCTCAACATAGTCCTCACCATCCTCAGATACTGAGCTAATATCCATCTCCTTTTCTGGACTGTCAAGTTGCACACACTCAGCAACTGTGTCCTGCACAGAACAGTTATTTTCTGAATCGAGGCTTCTATTCGATGGGGTTAAGTCTCCTTTTCTTACCACGTTGAAGACGATACCGTTGTTAGTCCTTTCAGGCTGTAGAAGGTCACCTTCACCTACCATAATGCTTGAACTACCCGCGGGGACTCTAATACTGAAATCTCTTTGATCAAATTCGGTGTCTGAAGTTCTATCTGGTGTTGTTACCCTTGGGCTTGGGGAGAACAGGTCTCTACCAGCCATCTGAGGAACGAGATTGTTGAGGTCGATAGTCAATCCTTTGTTCAATCGTGAACCGATTTCCAAGTTCTGGACAAAGTCGATAAACTTATCAGCAGATGTTGTCCTCATCAGAGGACCACCAGATCTTGTCCAAGAGTTCAGGTCCACATTTTCGGACTCGCTGTCACTGCCATCATGCGTGCTACGGTGTGTTCGCCAATTTCTGGTGGTATGTGCCCCGGAACCACTGCCTCCTTGATGATGTGAAGCAGCAACATCCGCAAGAAAGTCTTCAAGGGAACCTGTTGAATTCTCTCGCGCAATGCAGTTCCAAGAAGGAATTCTTCTGGAAGCATTAAATCTGACAGTGCTTGACAAGCCGTGAGAAGCAGCAGCCGCTCTCTCGGCACTCCTTTTCAGTCTACGCATGTGATTCAGAATAGCAACACATTCATCAAGTGCAAGCTCAATTCCACAGTTGGCTTTAATGGCTGAGAGTTTTTCCCAAGTGCACCGTCTTCCTTGATTTGCTGCCTTTTGCAGCTCCAGAGTAGAAGGGTTCTGTATGATTTTCGAGTACTGTATAATACAAAAAAAAATTGGAGAAAAGATCAGATGTCGAGCCAACCTGCAGTTCTTTAATCATAGAACTTATTATGAAAATTATTAAGACAAACTTCCATATTAAACTTGACATGATTTGACGAAACAACACTTTTTTCTTATTTGCAAAAAGAGAAATTGCTCGTAGTGGACATACCTGAGCTAGAGTGGCAGGCATCACAACAGTTACGTCACCCTCCCAATCTTGAGCAAAAAGCTTTGCTATTCCTCCCAAGGGAAAACCAAGTTCTAACACCTGATGGCATCTGTGCTTCACCTCCATTTCAGCAAGCTGGGCAAGCTGCACCGCCAAATACTTTATGTTACAATGGTTCTGCTTAAATCTCAGTCTCAACAAAAAGATAACCACAACGCTAAATGAGGGAATCAAATAGCTCCTTATCACCATATGGTTGAAGTCTATGGTACACACATCTACCTATAGATACAGAATAGTTATTTAAAACTAACTCAAGCATCACAACAACCAAAAGCATTTTAAAGTGCTCTAACCTTCTGTTGCAATGAGACAAATACATGTACAAGAGTTAGATGAAGCACCAACAGTGAGCATGGACATCAACTGAAAGCAAAGAGACCAAGACCATCTATAATAAAGACAATAGAAGTCCACATGAACATACCTTGGCAGCAAAGTTGCCTCCATAAGCTCTTACAAACTCTTTGATCCTCAGTAGAGGAGCGATATGTGGATTCGCCTGGCTCACAATGAAGTGATTGACATTGAAGAGCTCCTTTAGCTGCATCATTGGCAAATCAACCTCCAAGCTACCATCCCTCCACCGGCGAGAAGATGCACCAGAAGTGTCATCAGGTCCCAAATGAAATGGTGGGTGATATGGAACAAGATCTCCACTTCTATCCTTTGCCATCAGTTCTTGAGCTTCGAAGAGACCAGGAAAGGCACAAGAAGCAGTCACAGCACTCCATATAACAACATGAGGTGAAGTCAAGTAATTCAAGCATCTAGGAGGTTCATGTTTCCTAGGGGAGCAAACAGTAATCCCGAGAACTCTACCAGTCATGTCATAGGCTTCTTGGAAAGTAAGATTATTCGTGAGATTGCGTAAAAGCACCTGCAGCTGTCTGATTTCATGTACAGCACCCTGGGTCATGACCCTCCTGAAAATAGTAAAAATTCCACCTAACTGGTCGAAAAATTGCAAGGAGTGCCAGGAGTCCTCGAAAAAACTCTGGAGCTCAGGCCAAGATCGAGTCGCAACTATGGAGCACATAATCGATCCTACACTTGAACCAGCAATTATCCGTGGCAGCAGCTTGTGTTCTACAAGCGTTTTCACCACACCAACATGGAAAGCTCCTAGAGAGGCACCTCCACTTAAAAGCAAAGCCGTCCTACCAAAGGCATGTCTTGTTTCATGCATGAAAGCAAGCTTCTCTTCCAACAGAAGCTCCTCTGAATCAGAGTCACATACCATTTTCAACTGAGTCGAAACCTCATCAATATATTCCTTAATAAGTCTAGGCACATGAAGCCTTCCCTTGTGAAGTTCTGAATTGCACATATTACCAAGATTCCTTACAAGGTCAGCTCTCATACAGAAAATGATATCTCTTAGAGAACCCTCTTGCCTACGATGTCGAAGCTCTTGAAGTTTATTTCGAACTAATTCTTCATCATAAAGATCTGCCTCATTCAATTTAGGCGTCTCTTTATCTAACATCTTAGCAGCATGAGCCCACTCCTCATAAGTCAAGGCAGATCTCATCATATTCCTCCAAAACTTCCTCCTATAAGCCATCTCAGCCTTAACTTTTACATTAGTATACCGCCTCAACAAGAAGGCGAGAAGCGTTACTAATGCCAATATCCCTTGTGGATTGCGAGGGTGCAACCACGAAATCAAAGGTGTCACATAGTACGAAAATCCTTTCTTAAACTTGTACAAGTAATACACCAAGAAATGAAACAATCGATGCCTCAACTGCGTAATCGACTTGCAAAACAAGACTCTAAAGGCAATTGTTCGACCCAATATCGTAGAAGGTCCAATAGCAAAGAAGTCAATAGTAGCCTCATTACTTATATCCATCTCAAATGGACAAATGAACTGGTTCCAATAGGTTGCTCAGCAAAATGTTAAGACAACCAATACACAAATACCCTAATAATCTAAAGGCTCTAAACTTATACCAATTGAACAAGATTAGCACAACAAAGGTTTGTACTAGCTCTGAATATCAAAGTAACACAAAAACTAATGATACTTTGACAAAGGTTATTCACAAGATTCAAAGGAATCAGATTGAACCAGAAATTAACAAAGCTAAGTTAAAGTTCAAGAATAGAACTACAAGATCAAAGAAAATACCTCAAATATTAGGAAATTCAAAGAGATAAATTCCCAATCTTTTCCTGTTTCAACCTTTCCCTTTGTATAAAATCTTATCAATCCAGCTCAAACACCAACAACAACTTGACAAAAGCACAAAACCCAACACACCCAGAAATCAAGATTCAATTTTTATGCAACCCCACAAACCAAAATCAAAAGGGGTTCAAGGAATCAACCAAAGAAACTAAAATTTCTCAAAAAAAAAACCAGAAAAGGGAAAAGAACTCAAGAACAGGCTAATGCTTCTTTCTCAAAAAATACAGAGAAAATGTGGGGAAAAAAATTAATAGCACTGCAATTTGGCACAGATTGGATTTAATAGAATCGTATAGGGATTCGAAAAAGGAAAAAAAAGTCAGAAATTTGGATCAGATAACGATTTGGAGTATATGGTTAATAAACTGACGTATGATATGTATCAGCTAAGGAAGTATGGATAGACATGATTAAATATATTATTAATTACTAAAATTCAATTCAATTCTATAAATATAAATAAAATATTGTTCAACAAATTTTCTTATTCTGCAAATTCTGTAAATCGTTTTAACTATTTTTTTAAATAAAAGTTTGAATTTGTCCTTTTCTCCTTTCTCAATATGAAAATTGTTTTGATTTTTTGAGAGAAAGGAGAAAAGGGCAAAAGTAAATGTTGTTGTTGTGTTCGAAATATGAGGTTGTTGCTTGCAAGTAATTTATAAACAAAAAATTTAGATTTTTATTTGGCGTTCAATATTCAAGTTAGCATTCGGTTAAAGAAAATTTATGTAGAATATTGCAAATCCAAGGATGGCGCGTTCTATCAAGGACACGGAACTAAAATTTGTGATTAAAAAAGAGTTGTTGTCTAATTTAATGCATCACATTTTTAGATAACTTTTAGGTTGGTGGTGATTAGGTATTGTATTTATAGTTCAATTAGTATAATAATTTTAGTTATTTTGGCTTGTTCACGGATAATTGTGTCATGATATGTTGTTTATTATATCGACATGATTGAGAATAAAATAGTTAAAACAATTCCTAATTATTTTTTAGAGTGTAATATAGAAATACGATAATAATTTGATATAATAAAGTATGACGAAGATATAAGACACGTGCATTAAAGAAATATTAAAAGTTTGAAAGTAATTAATGAGTAATAATACTACTCAATTTTTTTGTTGTTGTGTGTAAATATTGAGAAAATGACATTTGGAAATACCTTTCAAGTAGATCAATTTAGAATTAGTGTTACAACTTAATGATCTTATTTGTTGTTTGTGTTCATAGTACTATAATTAATATTTTTCTTGTCTCTATACTTGAAAAATATTTAGTTCGTCAATACATATATACATACATATCTAGTAGTTGTCATACATATATAACTACGTATATACACTGACAATTTACATATTTGAAATACTGACATGTAAGTTATATTCACAAACATATATAGGAATGTATCATATGTATGTCACTATATGTGTGATGATACGCGTGATATTCTAAAATGATTTAAACATGAGATACATACACACAACAAACATGGATATATCACATATATATTGTGTATAACATAATGTATATAGTGTAGAATAATATATGTGATATATAATGATTTATATACACTCTAACATATATACAACTATTCCACCATCACTACAAGAAGAAGTCGAAGTCAATGACACTAACGAGAAAGATGAAGAGAGATAGAAAATGAAAATCCTAATTGCTGAATCGGTTGATTGTTTGAAATTGCATTTTATTGGTGAGAATTTGATTTTTCGCGATCCCAATTAAGAGAGAGAGAGAGAGAGAGAATCGGAAAGAATGGAGGGATTAGGTTTATCAAATGAAAATCTAAAATTAAGGTATTGCTATGTTTTGTAAACTAATGTTATGTTAGATAATAAATTAAAAATATTGCTAAAAAGGATAATCAAGGAACTTTTATAATCATTTCGAATTTAGATCATGTAATTTTTCCCTTTTAATAATTGGTCCCATCTTTTAGCCCAATATATATATCATAGACACCATCAATTCTAATTAAACATTAGGTGAGAGATATTAGGCCCAAAGCATTCACTAATATTAAGTTTGAGATAAATAGATAAATGTGATTTGTAATAGCAAGTTATTTGACGAGTTAACTCAACTCTGCATCACTTAAATAAAGATTAAACATATTTATCGAAAGAATAATTATATAGCGATACGCTAATACAGTAACACACCTTGACAAAAATCTAAATTCTTTTAACAAACTCTAACTTTAGACACCATTATATATATATTATTCCCCCTCCCTCCAAATTATGTATTTATTTTCTTACTCTAAATAAGGATTGTTTTATATATTCCAGTTTTCTTAAATAAATTAAAGTTATTTTTCTAATAGAAGAAAAAAAGATATTGTTATAGTGATCTTCCAACTAGAATTCCAAAATACCCTTTAAATATAATTTAAATCTTTTGAACTATTACATCATCTTTATTTGAATTTTCATTTTTTTAAATTCCAAATTTTTATTTTAATAAGGTTTATCTATAGATACATTTTAAAAATGATTTGAATAGTGTAACCTTTTTTATGGTGTATTATATATTATAGATTCAAAAATTTTTACTTAATTGTTAAGATTTTAAATGATTACAGTAACATATTTAATATAATTTTACGAAGAAAATTTAAATATCATAATGTGTACGTAAATCTTATCGATTATCGCTAAATTTGTGTATGTGAATAAAGAATTAAAAAACCAATCACTTTGACCCAACATCTAAATTTGTAATCTGTTGTCATTTTTGTCAGTCATTAATTTAAATAAACACACTAACAAGATAACCTAACTTTCTTGACAACTAGTCAACTACTTTATAATATAAACTATAGAATATAATAACAACCATTTCATGTAATAATAAATGAAAAAAATCTCAACTCCAACACAGCAGAAAAAACATTTCAACTACCTTCCAGAAAAACAATTAACTAATAAAAAAACTCTTAAAATAAAACAAATAAAGAAACCTTTTTCCATATTTTATTTTTAAAAAAGGTCAAATCTTGGAGAGGCAATGAAGACTACCTTAACCACCAAGAGATATACACCAGATTATCGAGTTTGAGTCATGAGAATAAAGGACCTGTTGGAAGTTGAAACTTGGAAGCGAGCCGTTTAGTCCCGTTAATGGACCCACCTGACACAGATTTGGATTCGTTAGGCTTGTGAATTTCGGATACCGGATAATTTAAGAGAAAAAAAAGTACTATCTCAAAATTTGGCATCTAGATGGGACAAGACACCATTCAGAAACCAAACAAACTTAGGTTCTTTCCTTGCCTTTTACATTGCTCAATCAACAAAACATCCCAAAACAAGATAAACCAACAAGTCCAATTTTCAAAAGCCATCACCAAGAATAGACTAATAAAGATTGAAAAGTTCATTTTTTTTCTTTCATTTTTTTGCAAAATGATAACAAATTTTGGCAACACAAAGTCATCTTGGAGAAGAACAAAATCAAGAATCAAGCAGGTATCTCCCTCTGATTATGCATCAACCCCTCAACATCCATCCTCACTTGAAGTATCCGAATTGTCGTCTCATTGTATGAAGGCAACAAGTTGTTCTAAAGGGAAACAAGTTCATATCCAGGCAAGTCCTGATCATAGTCCATCTAGTAGAAAATCGTCGAGTTCTAAGTCAACTTGTTCATCCACACTCAAGGATTCAAAGTTCCCTCAACAAGTTGAACTTCATCCTGGACTAAATGAATCAGACAGGATTTCAAAAGTTAAAGTTTGTTCATACCATCATTGTTCACTCAATAAACACTCTGATGATGATCCGTCTGCACCAGTAAAACGCGTATATAGAAGGAGAAAACTCTTAAAACCACAGAAAAGCAACCTTATTCAAGATGTTGGAGTTTTCGGAGTAAATGAACCTATTGATCAGTATGCACAAGAGCAGGATACACTGGTTAGTTCTGATGTAGAATCAAATGATCAGAGTGTAACAACATCATTTTTCCGCGATATAGAAGCTGATATCTGTCATACAGTTCTGATAAAGCCGATTGACAATGTTGTTGACACCACGGGTGAGGAGGTTGAGGATATCAACAGAGAACTGTCTAAGAATGAATCATCGTTGACATATGATCTCGTTGAAGCAAAATGTAGCACTGAGTTTTCCTCTGCTTTAGCTAGCAACGATACAATGAAACTCGTAGACAATTTGCAAGAGACGGATGACAAAGCTAATCCAAATGAAGACGTTGATCCCAATGCCTTATCCAAGAAGTTGCACTTAGCCCAGCTTCCGAAACAGAAGCATAGGAGCATGTGGAGCCTGATTCATAGACATATGATTTCGGATGAATCTATAGAATTGGACAGCAAAGTGATCCGAGGAGCTGATGAAGATAATCACAAGGATGGGAGCAACAAGTCTTGTGCAGCAGAAAGTTCTGATTCATTTTTGAGTTGTTTTGAAAGAGAGTCAATGACTACAAATCAGGATGCAAATAACCAAGAGACTGAAGTGCGTAAGCTTTTAGCAGTTAAGTTAGTACGAGAAGCAATCGAGAGAATTCTTCTTCCAGAAGTTCAAGATCACTCATCAGATAATCAATTAGTAACAAGTGAAGGTAAGACATGAATACTTCTACATGTGATTGTTTACTCTCCTCTCCTTATATGTAAAAATTTTCTGCTAATTATCGATATAGGCATTCATTATACAACAGTGTGTAACGAAGAGAACTCCAACGAGTCAGACACCAAGAATCAGGAATGTGATAAGACAGATGAGGAAATTATTATCAGAGAAAACATCGACAGCCCTCGTGAGATACAGGAAAATGAAGAACGAGTAGTCATGAACAAAGCTGCGAAGAAAGCACCAACACACTGGAGCAATCTTAAAAGATGGATTATTCTCCAACGATTCATCAAAGAATTGGAAAAGTTGAGAAAATTCAACCCAAGGAAGCCGCGGTATCTGCAGCTGGAGCCTGATCCTGAAGCAGAAAAGGTTAATCTGAAACATCAGATGGAGGATGAGAGGAGAACTGCAGAAGAATGGATGCTTGACTACGCTCTACAGAAGGCGATAAGTCAGCTTGCTCCGACTCAGAAAAGAAAAGTAGGACTACTTGTAACAGCTTTCGAAAATGTGGTTCCTCCCAGAGGCAGTAATATCCAGGTTACATTTCCTAAATTGAAAACTAGAAATGAAAACAATTTGCAGACTGCAGGCAAGGGAAATGCATCAGTCTCGAATGCAGATAATGTTCATGAACACGTAGACAAAAGGAATGCAGAAGATGACAGTTCGATGTTAAAAACTGATGATACTCGAAAGGCCATTGTCCTCTGCCAGAAGCTGGATGAAGTAGCAAGCACTTCGAGTGACAAGGGATCGGTTGAAATAGAGGAGTCTGGTGATTCAAATGATGATTCTCTAAGAGGAACATCTTCTACTATCTCAAACTTAGGCAACGACGGTGATGAAACACAGGAAAATAACATGAATCTCTCTGAATGTGAGGCCGTGGAGAGTATTACTGTATCCAGTGATGAGAACGAAAAGATAACAGAAGCAGAAGACAAAGACGGAACATACAGAAAACAGGTGAACAAACAGAAGAACATCAGCATGTGGCATTTGATATCACAGCACATACTTTCAGATGTTGTATCAAAAATAGGGAATGAACAACTCGATGAGGTAAATGACAACAAAACACTAGCTGAAACGAACACGGACAACTCACTTCACGATTTCTCTGAAGAAAACGATGATATGAGCCACAATGGGAGAAGTTTCAGGAGAAATGATGCTGTCAATCTCATAAAAGAAGCAGTTAGTCAGATCCTAACAACGCCAATTCAAGATGATTCATCCAATACACGGAGTGTCACTAGTGACACACTTCCAGATGAGGAGCCACCAAAAACTGATCATACAGATTGCGGAGAGCAAAATAGTACAAATTCACTCTACGAAAGCTTGAGATATCGTGACAGTCCATTAGAAACAACGGAACTTGTTGCTAATAATCCTGTCGCCGAGAGTAAATTTGAGCCACCAAAGTCCAAGAGCTGGAGCAAGCTGAAGAAATTGATCCTCCTTAAGAGATCAATAAAGGTATTGGAAAGAGCTCGAAAAGTCAATCCACAACCCCCTCAACTTTTGCCCCCTACACCTGATCAAGAACAGGAAAAAGTGGATTTGAGGAACCAAATGACAAATGAGAGGAAAAAATCTGAACAATGGATGCTCGATAATGCAGTGCAGCACATGGTCAGTAAGCTAACTCCTGCACGGAAAACAAGAGTGGCGATGCTTGTGGAAGCTTTCGAAGCAGTTGTTCCACTCCCAGAAGTGGACTAAACTAAGTCAAGAAAATTCCTTGAGAACCTTTTTACGCGAATTGTGAAGGTAAGCAAATTAACTACCTACACTTACTAGAAATAGCTAAAGGCAACTCAATGAAAATCCTTAATAGAGGATCTTTTTTGCTTTCCCTTTTCATTCTGTTCCTTGAATAAGGTAAATTTAGGTAGGAATTGTGTCATATTTTCCCACATCGTTTCTGAACAATAACTTATTTGTGGTTATGTTTCAGATGACAAGACACATTATCGCTGAGCCTTGTAACGTGGGCTTGTAACCTAAGTTGGGGCAACAAAGTGGTGAAATGTTAGACTGATCTTGACGGGCTGGGGTTGGAGGGCGAATCTCTGGCTTGCCCTATCCAAGCACGGAGTTGGGTCAAGTGGTCTATACGAAGGTATAGGTTGCTTGATCTTTAGAGTGGGGCGGACTGCGTGAGGCTGGTTTCACAGAGCAACGAATAGTTTCTGCTCTGTGCAGTGGAAGGATAACGAGCCGGTGCTTTCCAAGTTCAATAAACACCCGATGGGTTGTCTAATTAAACCACCATTTTTTTGTTGCTCCTTAATCCAAAGGGTCTCGTGTTTGAGTCCTGGTTATGGAAAGATAATTGTTTGAGTCATGATAATGTAGTGCAACAAAGGGTCAATAAGCTAACTTCTGCACGGAAAACAACAGTCGCGATGCTTATGAAAGCTTTCGAAGCAGTTGGTCAATAGGCAATTCTAAGGTTGCGAAAATCGTTGGCCTTGGTCTAGTCTAGTTCATTTTTGTTGTTGTTCTTTCATCATTTCAAACTGTGTGTCAAATGAGGTATGATGAAGTATTCAGAATAACATCACTGGTCTCATTTAAAGGCGGATCCAAGATTTAAATTTAATAGGTTCGACATTTAAGATTCTTACTATTGAACTCATTTTACTGTCAAATTATGAATTCAGATGTAATATGTCTTGATGTTTTACTCTGTGTCCAAAGCTACACCCACTCACCCCTGGTTACACTACCAGCACTTGTACTATTAAATATCTGCCACTGAAAAGGATAACAACAACAACCCAGTATAATCTCACAAGTGGAGTTCGGAGAAAGTGAAATGTATGTACACCTTACTACGCTTGTTTGGGGTCAGAAATGTTATTTCCAATAAACGCTTGAAGAAAAAGGAAACCAACATTAGATGTTATTTTCAAACATAGATTGAGTAAATTCTATATGTTTATCTACTGGTAGAAAAACTGTTTGAAATTCTAAGTAATAAAGGTATCTTTATCCCACGTCATTTATGCATAGAGACCTTTGTGACTTCATAAATGAGAAACAAGACAGATACATTCGCTGAGCCTTGTAACGTGGGCTTGTGACCCGAGTGGGGGTAATAATGTGGTGGAATGTTAGGTTTTGATCTTGATGGCTGGGCTTTGAAGGGCTAATGTTCTGGCCTGCCCTATCCAAGCACAGAGTTGGGCCAAGTGGTCTTTACGAAAGTATAGGCTACTTGGCCTTTAGAGTGGAGCGGACAGCGTGAGGCTGGTTTCACAGAGCAGCGATTAGTTCTCGCTCTGTGCAGTGGAAGGATAAGAGGCTGGTGTTCTTCGAGTCCAACAAAAACTTGATGGGCTACCTAATTAAACCACCACTTTTTTGGCCCGACGTTTTGCATTTTATGTCCGACTCTATGATTTAGATCTTGGATATGTCTATGTTGGTACTTATATCAAATCGTGTTACTATAGAGAAGTAATTTTTAACAAGATGAAACTTGGATATGTTTATGTTTGCACTTTGTTGTAGCAACTTCTGTGAATGTTTAATGAAATAATGTCATAGATCTAGACTTGATTGACTTCCAGTTCTTCAAGTTTTATTATACACCATAAAATAAAGGCAAAATTAGGTAGCCATTCTGTCATTTTCTCCCACATCGTGTTCGAACAATGACTTATTTATGTTTATATTTTAGATGACAAGACTCAACATCGCCGAGTCTTGTAACGTGTGCTTGTAATCTAAGTTGGAACAACAATGTGGTGGAATGCTGGACTGATGGCCTTGGAGGGCTAACCTCTGGCTTGCCCTATCCAAGCACGGAGTTGGGTCAAGTGGTCTATACGAAGGTATAGGTAGCATGAGGCTGCTTTCACAGAGCAACAAATAGTTTTCGCTCTGTGCAGTGGAAGGATAATGAGTCGGTGCTTTCCAAGTTCCAATATAAACCTGATGGGCTGTCTAATTAAACCACCATTTTTTTTCTATCTTTAGCCCTTTTTTTACCATCCAATTCAATTTCATTTTTCCCCATTGTTGCCCAATTCTCAAGTAAATGTAAATCTTTTATTTTGGGCAAATGCTTGTGTAAAATTAATGTATAATAATAGGTGGATTTAAGATTATAAATTTTACGTTTTAAAGAGATTTTTCTATTGCTTTCCAAGTTCCAATATAAACCTGATGGGCTGTCTAATTAAACCACCATTTTTTTTCTATCTTTAGCCCTTTTTTTACCATCCAATTCAATTTCATTTTTCCCCATTGTTGCCCAATTCTCAAGTAAATGTAAATCTTTTATTTTGGGCAAATGCTTGTGTAAAATTAATGTATAATAATAGGTGGATTTAAGATTATAAATTTTACGTTTTAAAGAGATTTTTCTATTGCTTTCCAAGTTCCAATATAAACCTGATGGGCTGTCTAATTAAACCACCATTTTTTTTCTATCTTTAGCCCTTTTTTTACCATCCAATTCAATTTCATTTTTCCCCATTGTTGCCCAATTCTCAAGTAAATGTAAATCTTTTATTTTGGGCAAATGCTTGTGTAAAATTAATGTATAATAATAGGTGGATTTAAGATTATAAATTTTACGTTTTAAAGAGATTTTTCTATATATATGAGTTATCTAAATGTGTAAAAAGATTTTTTATATTGACCATTTATATTTGAATTATTACATGAAATGAATGATAAAATCATCAAAAAAATGTGGTGTGATGGATGGAGTTGCTCATTAACTATAGATCTCGTGTTCAAGTCTTGATTATGGAAAGATCCTTGTTAGGAAGCGCTTTTCTCCAAATGAGGTCATATATGGTTCAAATTAATCGAGCTTTAATGCGGATACCGAATATCAGAAAAAAAAATGATATCAAATATTCTTTTAACTTAAAAATTTATCATATAATGTATGGAGTAATGACTTCCACATGAATTATTTCATACAATAATACAAGTTGAATGGTTGATAATGATTTAGGCCTATGTATGTGTGTTTTCATTGACTATTTTGTGGTGATAAGTAGTTGGAACTTTCATATTGTGGCCAACTTTTCACGTTACTAATATATATTTTATTCCACTTATCTCTTCTAATAAAAGCATGCAATAATGCAAATTAAATAATGGAGTAAATTAATCAGCTATAGTCAATTGACCACATACATTGAATTGCTACCCTTTCAAAATTGTTGTTATTCTTTTAATTATTTGGGATAATGCACAAGTACCCTCTTAACCTATGCCCGAAATCACAGAGACACACTTGTACTATATTAAGGTCCTATTACCCTCCTGAACTTATTTTATAAGTAATTTTCTACCCCTTTTCGGTCTACGTGGCACTAGGTTGAAAAAAAAAGTCAACCAACATAGGGCCCACAAGATAGTGTGTCTCTGAAATTTCGGGCATAAGTTGAGGGGTACTTGTGCATTATCCCTAATTATTTAGATGTAATTGCTTACGAGCTATTATAATAAGACTAAAAACTTTACTTGGTATAATTATTATTAACTAAGACGGTTTGTGCTGTGAAGAAGAGATGTACATATATTCCGATAAGTAGGTGTGAAAGATCGGTTATGGTGGATCTAATTAAAGAGAGATAGAGATAGATCGAAAATATATTAAGAAAAAAGTGATTATACAGCTTGACATGATACATCTTTAGCTTACAAATGACATGATTCTAGATAGAAAGTTTACAAATCGAGAACGAGGTAGAAGTTTAGAAGATAGTAATTGAGTATTATTTTCTGTGGAAAAGGCATCGTATTATTTTTTTAACCCTCCCTTAGGAGCTCCCATTACTCCCTTAGTGACACGAACTCGCAACCTTCGGGTTGAAAGTGAGGGATGCTTACCATCCGAGCAACTCCCTCTCGTCTGGAAAAGACATAGTAATAGTCGTTGGGAGCACCTTGCTTGCTCCTTCTTTTCCACATCATTATTATTAGTAGTTTTTTGTTCATATTGTTAATGTTCTTTTCTCGTTAACATGACTTCTTCATTTTTCAAACTTGCTTTGAAATATTTTACTCAAACAGAGAGTCTATCAGAAGTTAAAGTCTACATACGTATCACTCTTCCCAATGAAATTACACTAAATATCATTATTATTATTTTATAAAACGGACTAAAAAAATATAATTGATGAACATGATTTGATTTTTTAGGGGTAAAATACCGTTTACCTTTTTTTTAAAAAAAAATCTAATTCTATTTTTGATGTAGACAATTATCAAGATTTATTTGGCCAGCAAAAGAACAATATAATTTAGTGGAAAGAGAATCTTTATTTTGGTCCAAATACGAATATACAAAGATTTATTATATATTAGCTCTTATAATAAACCAAAGGTCGTTTAAAGTATCTCTCAAAGAATCAAAAAATAGAATATGATTTTAATAATCCCACTAACCACATGCCTAACTGCCTAATTTTATCACTCTCAATAATTCTTTATAATAACATCGTTTGTTTAATTAATTTTTCGACTATAATACAGAAATATTATAATTTATTGAGAACGATGACATAAAACACAAACGTGGAAGATCATTGTTCAGGTGATATATCAAAGTGGTCGGCATAGATACTACTACTACAATAAATTTAAAATCAACACAAAATAAATTAATAATAATTAGGTAAATTAATCTTATTTAATTTTTTTGTGAAAGAAAAAAAACTGTCAAAGGCTTTGCAAGTCACTATCATTTTGGAATTTAGGCTTATCTTTTGGGTTTGGTAGTGATAATATTATATTACTATTCGTAATTAAAGATTGATGAGTTGATCGATATGATAGGTTTTATCTCATAAATAAGATCAAAAGAAAGAGATTAATTTCTCTAATCAATGTCTTTTTAGTCGAATTTATCGTATCATACTTGTTTAGTGAAGTTTGTATCATGCTGCAAATTTTTACAAAAAAATGAGTTTACTCAGTATACATCTAAAAAATATAACTGTGAGTTTTCTTCGCGATTTTTCAAAACATATTATCTATGTTTTAACACACAAATAAATAAAGATTTGATAATAGATGACATCTTCTTTTCTAAAAATCATTAAATATTTTGAATAAATTCAATTCAATAAAAGAATTATTGTTAATATTTTAAAAGGGAATTAGTAGTTACTTGCTTTGACATGTATTGTTTGCGCATGGTGTCACAAATAAAGTCAAATAAACTCATGAATTTGACTAGTGGAGTATTTATTTCAACAAAAGCAAATTTGAATATTTCCTCTTTTCATATCATACAAGTAGGTAGATCAATAGCACAACCTACCTAGGTGTAGGACGGATTGATTTCATTATTTTTAATCAGATATTATATATATAAATTGTAAAAATGAAAAATAATAATTAATAAGTGTGTTTCTCCCGTAAACAGCTTCTATATACGATAAATCTAAATTTTTCGTTTATTTATTCAAATATCTTCTCAATAAATCATCATTTATGATTTTATCTCTATTTTAAAGATTCTTAAAATTATCTGCTAAAACTCACAAAATGTTAGGTTAGTGTGTCTATAAGTTCTAAACTTTGATCCAATATTATCTCATATAATTTTCAATTTGCTCAAAACATATTTTAATACCGTTATTTAAAAAGTTCATAATTTACAAAAGAAAAAAAGATAACCGTTGAAAATTTCATAAATTTCACAAATAAATAAAATTTATATATAAGATAATTATACCAACAATAATAATAATTCAGTGTAATTTCACATATCGACCTCTAGTAGTGTGTAAAGTTAGATCTTTTGCTTGGAATATTCTAGGAATAAAAAAAGCATTTTTTTTTTAAAAAAAAAAAGAAGAATCCAACTCAAAATCAATGACTTCTCAATACCCTTTGAGGGTGTCTAAATTTTTTTCTATAAATAAGTGAAAATACTCATCATAATTTTTATCACAAAAAAAAAAAAACACAAACAAATTTTTAATTAGCACTTTGATGGCTGGTCTACAATACAAATTTTTTCCAACAGATTTTTTCTTCCCAATTCAAAAAACAATTAGTGGAGAAAACATATCAAAGCAAAATCTCTTAATCAAGATTAGAAATAATGATGAATCTTTAATTGAGGATTCAAATGGCAAAATTGTCATTAACAACAACAAGAAGAATCTCAAAGATATTTCTTCATCTTCATTAGCTTTGATTTCTGTGCCAAAACAGAAGAAAGATCAAGATTAATCAAAGATTATTCTTTTAATCATATAGTAATTAATTGTATGATTAAAAATAATCTTGTTCTGTTTGCTCTCTGTTCTTCTATTCCTGTTTTTTTTTTTTTTTTTTTTTTGAGTTTTATATATAAAATTAATATTTAGGAGGCTTTTGGGAAAAATTATTAGATTTTGTTTTTGATGTATTATATAAGTTTGCAATTGAATAATACAGGAACAATAGTTTCTATGATCATATATAATTTTCATGGCTTGTCAATTTATTTATTTTATTTTATTTTTTGCTCTTTTTATTAGAACTATTGGAGTTTAACTCATTTGAAGGGTGAGAAAATATTATTAAAAAGAAAATAAAAGTAATATGAATGAGGAAGAAAAAAGAGATCTAAATCGGAGAATTCTGATGTTGTTTCACATATTTTTTAATAGTTTGATATTGAATCGTAGTCAAATTTTTTTTTTTCCAGGTTTAGAAATACTTGTTCGAAAGGGCAAAAATCAGTTGTTTGCTCTTCTTCAAAGACTAAGGGAGCAAAAGAGAGAAATGACATTGTATTGTATATTAAATGATTATAACAATATCGTTGTACGAACCTATTTCGTCCAAATTAATTGTTTTTTCTACGTTCATATGAGCTACTATCTTATTTATAAATCGATCGGCTCAACTATAGTATTTGAAATCACTTTTGTTCATCAACTTTTTATTTACCTACATATTTTTGTGGTTAGCAAATCGTTTTGTATTTGTTAAGTCCTAATAGTCGAATTTTAGATATTCAAAGTAAATAAAAATAAAAATTATTCCCAATTTTAAACTCTTGTTTAAAATAAGGGCTGGCAAAAATTGTTATTTAGACTAGAAATTAACAGAATTGCTCAATTATCGATGGTCTTGAGTCTAATTTGACTCATTTTCTAATTTAACATGTTTTTGGTCAATTATGGTGGCTTTGTGATGAAAGAACAAACCACAATAATTTTTTCAAAATAAATAAAAAATATATTTAGAGAGAGAGAGTCATGCACACATGCCGTATATTTCGAAAATCATATCAGTTGCCATATTTTATGAGAATTAGTTTAACTATATTTTTAAATTAAATTAAATTTATTTAATGTAATATTTTAAAAAATTATACAAATGTCAATAAGGTGATAAAAGTATATGTTAAAACCCCTAGACATATGGTAAGTTTTTTCCGTTTTGCTTATATTATACCGTTAATTTATTTTTAATATTTTACTAAATTATTTTTTATTTTACACGCTTTTTAATTAATTATAAATAAAAAAAATGATCAAAAGAGAGCTATTCATATAATAAACATCATTTACTTTTAAGTTTTAATTAAAAATTATAAGTTTGAGTTATCAAAAAAAACAATAAAAATGAGAGTTCGATTCTAGGAGAGAGTAAGTACGACTTTAAAATAGTGGATTTAATTGATTTGCACATGTCTTTTGTTGTTCTTTGAAGACTTTCAACAACCAATTTTACTTTAAACCAACTTCCCTTTATTAATTAATTATTATTATATGCACCTTTTGTGCTATCTACTTTTTTAAAAAATATTTTGGGTACTCACGTTTAGCATATGCCTCATCAAGATAACATGTGGAGGAACTTTAAGACTCTTTTGGTATTATACAATTATTAATATTTTATTTGTGAGATTGATAAATATATTTAACTAATTTAGTCTAACTGAATAGTAGCTTTTTGTTTAAGTTCAGTATGTTGAAAGATTAGTTAAACATGTACAAAGATTAATTTATTAATACCTGATATAATTGTTCAATTTTTTTTTTAACTCATAAAATTTGAATCTCTAACTCCATTTATGTAGGAGCAAACATTAGATTTGAACCACACATTTTAGAGAAAGCATAATTTCTAGGATATGTTTGAACAACTTTTTAAAAGAGGGACAAATTCTAAATGATTTTCTTTTTTTTTTTTAAAAAAAAGTGTAAATCAACCAAATGATAAAGAAAAAATGAAAAATTTGATTTTATGGAGTTTGAAGATGGATTAGATTTGTTTTTGGCAAAAGACAGAAGTCACATACTTTTAAGACAAAATTACTATTTGTCCCTTATAAGTTATAATTACAGAATTCCCTCAAACTGATACAATAATATAACACTGATACATTAATCAGATGCGCGAGATACATTAATCGTTAAGTAAGATACGTTACATTTTATACATGATACACTAATCTAATGTACATTTTATACGTGATACACTAATCTGATACGCGAGATACATTAATCTGATGCGCGAAAATAAGGAGTTTTACGTATTTATAAAACTAATAGGGATAATGGTAATAAGAGAATTTAAATGTGAGATTTCTGTTTTTTTCCCACGTATAAACATGTAATATTAGCTAAGCGGGGATCTGGCCCAACTAATTCATTGGACTTAATTCAGGGCCCATAACTAGCTCATTGGTCCTGGGCCTTCTGGCCCATAACTAATCATCAGAGCCCATCTAAAGAAACAAACAAGATGTAGTCTTTTTTTCTTGACTTTCACCTTTTCATTTCTTTTTGCCCCGATCCATCGAAAACAACCTCCCAATACTACTCTAAAAAGATCAATCACCGTAAAATTGATATGAAGCCTATTTTTACCAAAATTACTATGATATTATACTTATCAGAGGTGGAGCTAGATGGAGATTCGTGGCTTCAGACGAACCCAATAACTTTTCTGTAAACCCTGTTTTTGTACTATAAGGTTGACCAAATATATATGTGTATTAATTTGTGAAATCCGAACAAAATTAATTGACTCAAACTCTTAATTCGGGCATCGCCTTTGTATATTATTATTGTTTCATTTAACTCCCACCACGATAAATTCCTCAGTCTGGTAATTTTGTACGATTCTTTTATTTCTTTACCTTTCTTCCTCAAATCGAAAATAAAGTGAACATATTATACTCAACTTCACAAAACATTTAGCAATTATAATATCATTTAAAACCACGTTCGAAACTTCATATCACGATATATCTAAAAAACTATATTAGAATAAACAACATCGTTACAAAAAGGTTTTAACTATTTTGAACCTAAATTATTCATTCATTTGGAATTTCTATGAATATTTAGGTGGGCATACCGACCAACTCATCCATGTGCACGACGCGGATTACGGGGAATTTTAGCTAAACAATGGGTCCCACTAAACCATTCATTTGAATACATCATCATAACTAATCAAATACTTATCCACCGTCCGATTAAAACACTCTCATCAATCAACCGTTCATTCATAAAACAACATTGACCCTACACAATTATAAAAGGATCAATCACCGTTTAATCGTCCCGATAAGAAGTTTCATACCAAGTCAATTACTAACACCTGTACACACTTTACCGGCTGCTTGTTTGTACTCGTCCCGACTCGAGAAAAGTATTAAAAAACCTTTTAAATTTGATATAAATTGCTAATTTATTTTACAACTAACGAAATATTAGAAATACCCCTCATACTTTTGTAAGAGCGTGAGATTCTTAATAAAAGGTTTAGAGAAGTGTTGAACAAGATCAGGGTGTATTTAAAAGAATACTTTTAAGACTGTTAACAATTCGACAATGAAACTAATAATTTACATCAAATCTAGAAATGTTTCCAATACCTGATGGCTCACATATGTCTGTTCTAAATGATATAGGGGATTGTTTTTTTCTTAATTAGAGATCTCGAGTTTGAATTTGGATATACAAAAATTCTAAATTTCTCCTAAATGAGGCTCTACAGAGTCGTTAATCCGAATTAGTTGAGCTCCCAGGTAAATATCAAAAAAAAAAACCGGTTTATGGAAAATTGACCGGAGGTGCCGGTTTGGTATTAAGAATATCTGTTTGGCTATAAAAGAATATCTGGAATATTTTAATTAGAATTATTTAACTCTTTCTCGAAGGTCAATCAGTGGACTGGTTCGGTCTATCTAACCTCAAGTTCGGTTCCAAACCTAATAGGCTCGGTATTCCTGCCTATAAATACAAGGCCGTAACAGCAGATAAGATTTCATACGTGTACGAGTTCGTCTCTGTTGCTGAAGAACAAAAATCTGTTAAAAGGTACTGTAAAATCGCCATTAAAGCTTTTTTCAAGCTTTCAAGTATTTTTTCTCGCTTCTAATCTGTCGATCTGTTGAATTTTATTTAGTTTTTTTTAAATATATTTTTAATGGATATGTTGTTAGCTTTTGTTTTGATGAAGTATATATGCTGATAGATGAATATGTTTGAAAATTGTGATTAATTGTGATATGTGTTGTTTGTTGAGTAGTTTTAGATTGATTTCTGAAGTCAATTTGAGTCAATATTGTATACTTTTTGTTGATGAAATAGGGAAGACTATGGTTTTGAGTAGATCTGTTGAGGATCGATGAGTTTTTCGAGAAAGTGAGGTTAATTATTATTAGATTATCTGAAAGAGGATGGGTAGAGCATATTTGGCCGTGGAAAGATGAGATTTTTGATTTGTATGACTGTTATGAGTTAGGGTTTGGAGTAGAGAGTTGAAATTGCAGTAGATGAAGGCTAGTAATTGTGGTATGAGGTTATGTTGCTTGGACTCTTTTAAAAATGATTATGGCTGCGTGTCTGATTGTTCAAAAGTAGTGTTTGGGGCTTTTGATGGATCCGACACGGTGTGCCATCATTTTTGGAGAGTCCGAGCAACATAGGAATGAGGCGTTTACCTCGTGTCTATGGCGCTATCGTTTTGACTGTGTAGTGACAGGTGCTAGATAGAATCATTGCTGAGTGTAGAAAGGATGTTGTTGAAGTTTGGTTAGAGCTTTATCCATGTGAGACCAGATAATTCGGGTTTGCTAATTCGTATGTACCTGAAGAATGTTAATTTCCTTTTCTGTAGTGTTCAGTTATCATACTTTCATAAATTTGCTCATGAATTTGGTTTATAAGGCTAGGAAAAACATCTATTTTAGTTCTGTGGGTGATTTTAATATTGAAGCTGAAACTTGACGTACTAAATATGACCATATTCGGTATGTCATGCACTAAGGTGTTTTTTGTTTTCTCGAACAACTTCAGGTATCAATTCTGAAAAAGCAATATGGCATTAGTTTCTGGAGGAAGATCAACGCTGAATCCAAATGCCCCCCTCTTTGTTCCTTCATTTGTGCGACAGGTAGAGGATTTTTCACCAGAATGGTGGAATTTGGTGACAACTTCAACATGGTTCCATGACTACTGGATGAGCCAGAACCAGGGAGAGGAATATGGTGCTGGTAATGATGTTGCTGATTTGCTTCCTGAAAATATTGATCTCAATGTTGATGAGGACATCTTGAACATGGAAGCTCAGTTTGAGGAATTTCTTCAATCTTCCGGAAATGAGCAACAAGGAATTAAGTCATCTCTCTATGGTGTCGATGCGATGCCACAATTTGGTATGCACAACCTGTCTATGTCTTGCAATTAACCTACAGTTAGCACAAAGATAATGTTCGGTTTGCATGGTTTACTGAACTTTTAGTGCAGAACCTGTCTTGAATCCGAAAAAAGTGAGGAGCCTTTAGTCAATTAGATCTTTATACTATAAACTCAACGAGTCCGGGGATGCATGTTGGAACAAGATGGGAAAATTCCTACATGCCTGGTCGTAGTTGTGATTATTTTTGGTGTTTACGATGGTTATTACTGTCGATTCTTGTATGATGATTTCCTTATAAACTTTACCCACTTGATAAACAGGTTTACCATCTGATGCACTGATTAGAACATTGAGTTCACCAAGATCCCCCATCGGTCCGCCCAAATACTTTGAGAAGCCATCCAAGATCGTGAGCCCGAGGAACAGTTTCCGCAGCATCCAGCAGCCTCGTTGAATTCCCAGTCTCTTGGTTTGCTTTCAGAAAGCCAGTTGTTAGTCTGCAGCAGTTTAGAAAGTCTTTTAAGTTTTAGTTTCATGTAACCTTTGTATAGAGCAAGGTAGGTGGCGCTCTTGTATCTAGCCTTGTTCATAGTCTGATATCCTTTCTTTAGCTTAACTTCATGTAAACAACAGAACTGTAAAAGTCCAAAAAATTTGTAAAAACCAGTTGAACAAAAGTGAAAAAGAGCAGCTTTTAAGTTTCATTTCTCCAAATAGCTATGATGTGAATTATGGTCAATTTTGTTTGCTCCTTCCCTTCCTCTTACCTTTTTTTTTGTCCATAACATAAATTCTTGTGTAGCATAATTGTGCTATTTGCAAAGTAGTAACGGAAGTCAGAAAATTTGAAGAAGGGCTTTGCCCATGTTTGCAATAACATGTACCTCACATCCTTTATGATCCTGGCATATGGTCAGGATATAAAGGCAAATTCAAGATTTAAACTCGTAGCATTCACAATATTGTAATGTTGTTAAATGTTGACATGAACGGCCAAAAATTAGTGGAGTATAATGCTTTATCCTGGTTTTATATTCGTTTAAAAGATGCATTACTTGTGTGGCCAAGTTATCTAACACCATAAAAGTAGAAAAAGATGGCACTAGAAAAAGTAGTATGTTGTCATGCAACGGTCAATTTCCATTTCTAATCATAATGACATTCTCCTTTCATTCAAAAAAAAAAAAAAAAGGTAAAAACGATTTTTAAATTAAAAATATATATTATAATTTTATGATCTTAAATATGTTATATGAATAAAATTGAAGTAAGAGATATCAAAAAATTACTTATATTATATTAAAATAAATTAATACGGTGAGAATATAATAAAATAAAAGATGGAAAGCTAGGTTAGTGTCTGATACAATATGATTACGCCACTTGTGTGCTGGACCCAAGAGGTAGTGGACAATTTAAAAAATTGGCAATTTGTGTCTACATTCAGTGTATTAAAGGGACATATATTTGGATTCGATTAGTAGTATTTGTATGCTAGTGTTAGAAAACCAATTTGTAAATTATTTGGTCCCCTATAATGGCATGTTAATTAAAACGTGATCAATGGAGTATTAGAATAAGTAAGTTTAGAACTTTAGATCTTTTTCTCAAAGTAAATTTTTATGGGCAAAATACATACCTTAATAATTATGTTTGAATATTCAATAACAAATTTGCAAACAAATTATTAATCGGTCATATGATCTAGCTAGAATTTTTATTATAATGAATACAAAATTTGAATACATATCTATGTTACTCTAATCTTATCTTCGAAATGAGTTCTTTTTCGTAATTTCTCAAGTCTAATTGTAATAGTAAGGATAACAATAACTTGCTCTTGTGGAACTAGGCTCTCTTAAGATCGTGCGAAAGAGTTCTTCTTTACCGAGAAGATTGGCATGACTATTTCTATAAGTAAAAGAATGGACCCTTTCCCGAGACAGGGAAGACCTTATTGTTAGGATGGCCTTCCGCATCCGCGGCGGAAACATGCTTCCTTGAAATTTGTCAGAACTGTCATCACCTATGGTTGATTAAGAAAAAAATTGTAATTTCAAAATTTATCTAATTCAAACTAAATGAGTAAATTTAGTTTTTTTTTTCTTATTCCTTTCTATATTCTTATATTTTAATACAATACTATAGACATAGTGATTTAAAAAGTGTAAATTTAATTATGAGATTTTATCAAAAGATAACACTACAAACAAAATATGCTAAAAGAAATACACAAAAGATATTTGTACTCATTTTCCATATCCAAACGCCCGGAAAATTCCCCATAAACATTTTTCAGATTCCGGCGACTTTCCGGCTGTTCTCCGACCATAAGCCAGTCGTAGTAAAACCCAGCTCCGGTAAGTGCTTAAGCTTTTTCCTTTTGTTATAATTTATTATTACTTGGTTCTTTTTTGAGCTAATTTGATCTTATTCTCAACTAATTTGGGTCTCTGAAATAAAAAAATTTGGGGTTGAAATATTCAATTGATTTTGATATATAAGTATGTAAAGTTAGAGTCTTTATGTCTTGTATAATGAGAATTTGATGTACCATAAACAGAAATTATGTTTATTTTTCAAGAATGTACTATTTGCTGGAGATTTGTTGAGCGGAGGGTCTATCGGAAATGGTCTCTTTAGGCTAAGGTCTGCGTACACTCTAGCCCTCCCCAGGCCATATCCGTGGGCAGGGGATTTAAAAATAAATAAATATATATAGTAATGTCGAACCCCATTTGGCTAGTTCATATGTTTAATTCTTCAGAGTTGGACCCTCTTAGTGAAAATCTTGGCTCCGCCATTGTCTGTGGGATTACAATGGGTATGTTGTTGTAATATTGCTGGAGATAAGTAGTAGGATCTCATGAAGGGACCAATTGCTGATTGGAAAGAAATGAAATTTACGTTGAAGAGCCATAGTTTTCGAAGTTAAAGAGCACACCTTTGTAGTTCATTGATGTCAACCAAATTAGTTTTTCGAAAGTAGTTCATAGAATGTCTGCACATAAAGCGTCATTTGCAAACACCGGAGGAACTACCAAAAAGCTACTTCTTTGCTCCTTCGTTAGCTAGAAGGTCTGCCAACCTATTTTACTCTCGCTAGTTATGTTTGATGACCGTATTTCCTAGTCCTTGCATCAATAACATGTGTTCACAAGTAATAGAAGAGTGAGGAATGTGTCCTTGATTAATCATTTTATTACCTCCATAGGACCAAATTGCTAGGACATAATTGATCACATGACGTGATTTAACTTGCAATATTTATGAGTACTTTTTTTTTGTATAACCATCTGGTATCCGGTTCGAGCCCCTGTGAATGGAGAATCTCCTGTAACGATTTCTTTTACGAGTATCCGATGACAGGTGACATGGACATGCCAAAAGGAGACAAACTTGTGCTGAGGGGTTTAAAGTTTCATGGATACCATGGGGTGAAGCAAGAGGAAAGGAAGCTTGGTCAGAAGTTCCTAGTAGATGTTGATGCTTGGATGGATCTTCGACCTGCTGGTGAATCTGATTGCTTGTCCGATACTCTAAGTTATACTGATATATACCGGTGAGTGATGCTTTCGAGTTTAATCATTTTGCATTTTTGAGAGTTGAGATGAATGAACAGAACGAACTTGATTTCATAGCTTAATAAATGAAACATCTTGAACGTTTATGTAACAAGGTTCTTTAGCTCAGAGGTCAGTTTAAATATACTTCTTTCACCAGATAGAAAAATATGCGAGGATTGAGCAGTTTCACCAAAGTTAAACTGGAAGAGATGAATAGAACAGAACAGATGAGACCTCTAAATTGGGTTATAAACAGCTGTAAAAGGACTAATGATTTTATAAGTTCTCGTAGTAAGAACATGACTCATTTGAAACATCTTCGAGAGCACACTGAAGCAGATTTTTTGATGCTATGTAGTTTCTTGGATATTCCATCATACATGGGAATTTTGACGCCACCGCTAAAGGCTCTCGTAAACCTCTACTTTTCTTGAGGAAAAATTGGACTATTGCCGTATTATTATTATCTTAGAGGAGTTCACTTTGCACCAAAGGGCGAGATCTAGTGGTCTGGATCCTGATTACTCAAGTAAATCTCATGTCAGTGTGTGGTAATAAGAAACACCCGCAATTCCAATAGGTTAATCACTGATATAAGGTAATTTGCCTATTGGCGCTAACTGATATCCTGGATGGTGTTTGCTTCTAAGTTACAGTTTCTTTTCTTGTCTTAGCTAGTCTTAAGAATTTTCACAGATCAATTTTCTAGCTAGTAGGTATGTATGCTTGTTTTGGTGTGATCATTCATTGATTCTATCTTTTAAATCTATGGATTGGCAGAATAGTGAAAGAGGTTATGGAGGGGCCACCTAAAAATCTGCTAGAATCCGTGGCTCAACTCATTGCATCGACAACCCTCACCAAGTATCCAGAGGTATCTGCTGTTCGCGTTCAAGTTGGAAAGCCTCATGTGGCCGTCCAAGGGCCTGTTGACTACTTGGGTGTCGAGATCATTAGATACAGAAGTCTTGATGTTCAAAACTAGGACATAATATGCTTGTATTATTAGCAACTTCAAATTTCTGCCAGTACAATTTGATCAATTGTCTTACTCCTTGATGCTTTATTGACTACCTTTCCTGTTACACACTGCTGCAGTGACACAATCTTCCCAAAAATAAAAGAGGGCAGTTCGATGCATGATGCATTCCACGTTCACACAGATTTTGGTGCAATCTATGTTGAGCAACCATCATTGATTTCGTAGTTCGAACACTTTACCATTTGCTCAAAATAAGAATATAGAAACACAAATTTCATAAGCGATATTTCACTCGATCATCTGCTCCTTGCACAATCATCACTACCATCATATTTCTATTTGCTTAGATTATAAGTATATAGATATTATTGAAAAAATATTTTTTACTTACTAACCAAAATAAAAAAAAGTATGAAAAACTTTAGTTTTAAAAAAGGAAGTAATTTTTCCTGAAAAATAATTTTGGAGAAAGATATTTCTTTCTACCAAACACACTTTGTTAGTAGTACATCTTGTTATAGCAATTTAAAACTAATAATATCATCTAACTTTTTGAAAAATGATATACGTAAAATATCTTGGAGATATTTCACACAATAATATTGGGATTATATTTTATTTGAATTAAGAATTTATCAAAAAATATCATCTCTACTTTTCACAAGATACGAATAAGATTATGTACACCATCCTTTTCCGATTATGATAATAATGTTGGGGATATTTTTCTTAGACCATAGAAGAATTATAAAAACAGGAATGTGGCACGTGCACCTCACCTGCACCACTCTCCATTTCCCAAAACCCGTGTTCTTCGCGGCGGCCGGAAAATCAAGAAACATATTATCCACCACCAGTCTACTACCAGTATGGCTAAAATGGCGGCTGACCCTTTTTCTGTACGGACAGAAGCTACTTGTTCGTCTTCTCCATTGAACCTTCGAAGCTCAAAGACAGCAACTTTTCGAATTCGAGCTCATAATAATCAGCACACCGATGACAAGAACAGATTCTACAAAGAACTTGGTTTGTTTCTTCTCTTCTCTTCTCTGCTTGTGTTCTTGTTTTAGAAATGTAAAGTGAAATCAACAATATCACTCTTTTGTAGTTCAACTATCAATAGTTCTATTTAGCTATCTAAACTGTTAATTTTTCGCGAGTTTCACACTTAGATACAAAGAGTGATAATTTAAACATGTAAAGAGAATAATGGATACTTGAGGTATGAAATTCATGAAGTGAGTGGAAATGTGGAATATTGGTTTGGCTAAGTATTGAGGTGTGTTTTAATACAAAGGGGAGTGATAGTTTAGACAGGTAAAGACAATAATGGATAGTTGAGGTATGAAACTCACGAAAAAGTGATAATTCGGGTGTGTTTTTGATCATTAAGTTTTTAGAATGAGGTGGTTGCTAAGTTAAGTATGTCCTTGATAAATAAGTTAACTTGTCCTTGCTTTATTAACTTTTAGATGAGTTTAACTACTTTTGGGTTATGGATTATTTTGTGTGAGGTGTTGAGGTATAAATTTGAAGTATTACCATAGTGTGCAAAGACTAGTGTTTGAGACTGAGAGAATGGAGACAGAGAAAGCTCAGTGAGATAGTGAGAAACAATTAAGCAGGCTAACTTAAAGAACGATGGAACCTTCCGAAGTGCTTAGTGAACTGTAAATAAGAATGAGGGTAAAGGGCAGTCCGGTGCTCAAATCATCCTGCATTAGCAGGGTCCGGGGAAGGGCCGGCACCCCAAGCATGTGATGTAGACAACCTACCCTAATGCAAGTATTAGTGGCTGCTTCCATGGCTGTAACTCGTGACATACATTGCTCCAGGGCTCCCCTTCAAAAAATAAGAAAGAATTGAGAAGGAAATGTAAAGGCGTGACTAAGGTGTAGGCAGTGCACACAGCAACAGAGTCACAACCAATCGTTGCAGAATTATGCATAGGAAAAGATATTTCTTGAAATATATTGAGAGAAGGTTAATTTGAATCCCCTTGACATAGAGGCAAAAGTAGTTGAAGGTAGTTCAAAAGTAGCTTGGAATGATAAGTGCGGAATTTTTGAATTCCCTTGTGAAATGACCTTACCCACAAGGGGAAGTGAAGTACATGCATTTATTTTTCCTTTTTCACACACCAGGGGATCTTCCTTAACAGGTCTTAATGCTTTTTTAAGTGTTGTGTAGAGAAGATAGCATGGGAAAGTGGACAATTTAAAGGGAAGAAACACTAAATAGCTGAGAAGAATCTTTATCAAGAAGCATGTGAATGCAACACAATCAAGTTAGAATCCTCAACATATTCATGTTCCTAAACGGACTCACCATTAGAAAAATTATACACAGCATCAAGATACTGCTATAAAATCTTGGCATCGAATGCTTGTATAGTAAGTAATAGTCTGTTAATTTTTCGTGGTATTGATGGTCTTATGATGTAGGCACATTTGCTTTGAAAAGGAAGATTGAAGATTTGGTACTCCGTGCTGAAATGTTAGCACCAACAGCACTAGAATTTGAAGAAGCAAGACACCTCAAGCAGGAAGAAATTATTCGTGAATATGATTTGTGGGATGACGTAGCCAAGTCAAATGAAGACCTTGTGCAATTAGCCGAAAGCGCCAAAGCGGTTGATGCCCTCAAAGACCTTAGATACAAGGTATCATGCAAGATAACCCAAAGCTAATTCTCACTTGTCAGCATATGTTTATTGCCTAGTTATTTAAGACTTAAAAGGGAAAACCATCAAACTCAAATTTTATTTCATTGAGTGTGCTTCTGCAGGCTGAAGAAGCTAAGCTGATTACGGAGCTAGCAGGAATGGATTCTATCAACTATGACTTTTTAAAGCAGGCTTATACAGCTTGTGTCAGTGTGAATAAAACGTTAGATAAGTATGAAATGTCCAAGCTTCTTAGGGAGCCATATGATATGGAGGGAGCATGTGTCACCATTGAATCTGGAAACGAGGGCATTTACTCTAAGGTATTCTCCTGTGATCTCTTGCTATATTCCCGTATGTACTTGCAGAGTCAATAGTAAAGATCCATATGCATCTCAGGTGAAAAAAAGAAGGCCAATAAGTGTTCTGGGAGATATAAACATGCTATTAGGTAGGTATAAGAAGTGGAACTTTCATGACGAGTTCCCTGCATTTGAAGTTGCAAGGAGGGAAGGGGGCTTATAATTGTATTATCAGTGCCCTTGCTCCTTATTAGTGTTACTTATATACTCATCTCAACCATAAAGTTAATAGTCAATCTGCACCATAGATTCTTCTCACTAAAAGATTTAAATTTCGACTGTGAGAAACCTATTTACGTGGAAATGATTCTGAACTTCCAATTGTTTTGTTCTTTTATGGAAAACATCGAATTTCAGAGAGGAGGTAGTAGTTTGTAGACCTGATGCCTGATAAGGATTTATACTTGAGATTAGGAAGTAGGTATACTAGCCTTCTACTCCTGGCAACTCGTCTTCAAGCTGCTCATGAGCATCTATTTATTCTACTTATTTAAAACCGAAGAGATGGTTTTTCTTCAAGCTGATGTAGCTTTATTTCCTTAGAAATTTCATTCTAGGCAAGACTGTGATACTGTTTCTCACTGTTAGACTTATCCACTTTGATCCAGATTTGGGCAGAAAAACTCACAAGAATGTATATCAAATGGGCAGAAAAACAAGGTCATAAGGCGAGGATAGTTGAGAAACAAGATTCAGAGAGTGGTGGTATCAAATATGTGATGATTGAGTTAGAATTCAAGTCAGCATACGGCTATCTTTCAGGGGAAAGAGGCATCCATTGCATGACTAGAAGTTCTGAAGCTAAATTTGATCTTTCAAAGGTATAAATCTGAGGACTCTTAGCTCAAATTCAGTTCTCCCCTGTCGCTATCAGTTGATTATGTCAATTATAATAGTCCAATAGTTTCCTATTTCCTACTCAATCCTTTGAGTTATGTGTTCTATGAGAGTCATTAGACATACTCTTGTAGGCCTTTTAAGAGGAGAACATCTTTCTTGTGTCGTCTTAAATCTCAGTATTCTAATGCATTCTGCTTACAGTTTAGTGTATCTGAAGTGAATAAATCACAACCACTTACCGTTAGTTCAAGAATTCTCTGTAATCTATTTCAGGTCATAAAATGAGACTACTACCTATTAATGTTATGAAGGAAACTGTGATTGTCCAACATTTAACTGAAAAGGAGAAAATATAATATAGTTGTCATGGTGCGGTATTATTGCATAGATAAAATAAAGTACATCAAGTTTTGAGGAAGTAGTATAAAAATTGATGATTTATGAAACAAGCTTAAATTTACATGCTTCGATGCAGTTCAATTGTCAGTAGAATAAGGGGTGACTTATGAGTTAACAAAAGTCAGTACTCAGTAGAATAAGGAGTGAAAACAATCATATGACGCAAAGTACACTGATCTCTTCCTATTACCAAACTTGCACTAAGATAAAATAACCCCCTTTCATTCTCCTAGAACGTGGAATTAAAATCACTCGGCCATCGTTTTTCATGATGAGGTATTGCTCTTGTGAAGAAAGAGCTCCTTACGTGATGATGTCACAGAGACTTTATATGTCAGGAAAGAGGGGAACTTTAAAATGAATACTGAAATTCCTTTAAACTATTGGGAATACAGGAACTTTAAACTTTTGAAGTATTAACTGACTAATAAAGGATGATGATTCGACACATGTTCTATTGAGCAATCATTATGTACCTTACATTAACACAACGGCCTATCTGGCTACTTGTATCCTCTTAGATGTTCATCAAAATGATAAACAGGTTAATCTTAATGGATTGTGCAGGATGGAGCTGCTGCGATCGATGTTATTCCTCTTTTTCTTGAATCATCCCCTGACCTCCAAATCGATGAAAATGATCTAGAAATTACAACATCGTGTGAAGAGGAACGGGGTAGGACTTCACCTTCACTCACCATTCATCACATTCCAACAGGATTGCAAGTTCGGTCAACAGGTAATAATGGATGTTTGAGTATCATTGTCTCTGTATTACTTCAATGTTTTTGCACTATGATCTATTTAAGGTGTCTACATGCACACATAATCTTCTCTATATTTGTAAGTGTAAAGAAAATTTTATTTGGTGTCTCTATGGATACATTTTAAACAAGCAAACGAGTTAAATGTCTATGGGGCACCCAATTCAACATAATAAGTCTATATAATACCTATAAGTTGTTACATATCATTGTAATCATGTGGAGACCATATATAAGTGTGTCACTGATGATACCACTGTTGAGTGAACTCAAAAGAATTGCTTGAATGTTGGGCACATTCACAGAAGTTTTCTTGTCCGTTGGGTCATTCAAAAGTTATACTGCACATAAAAGTGATACATTACATTTCGGAGAAAAAAAAGATTGTATTTCAAGATTCTGCAGTAGATCGTATACTACTACATTCATGATAGGTGCTGGAGATACTGTCTTATATTCAATATTCCATGACGGCTGTGAGATACTGTCCAAGATATTTGTGTCCGACACAATTGTGTTGCCTTCTTAGGAGAATACATGCTCTAAATTTGTAGCTCTGAGCCTCTGACTAGTACTTTTGCCTGTGCAAGATGAATGTTTATTTTCCACACATCTAAAATCTCTTTTGGTTTCTCAATGTTTTATTTTGGGCTACTCTCTACCATGATAGTTTCTATTTACAGGTGAAAGAAGTCGTTTCGCAAATAAGCTCAAGGCTCTGAATCGCTTAAAGGCAAAGCTTCTCATTGTAATGAGGGAGCTAGGAGTGTCAAACTTGGCTAGCATCAGAAGTAGTGATATATCTAGTAGTTGGAACCAAGTGATAAGGAGGTATGTATATCATCCAAACAAACTGGTAGAAGATATGAAGACGGGCGTCCAGTTGTCTGACCTTACTGCTGTGTTAAACGGAAACATTGAACCATTTATCGGTGCTCACATCAACAGCAGACGACATGAAATCCCATGATACATATAGCTTTGTACTCCTCTCATGCAAAAATAGAAGAAAGAAAGAGAAATTTTATGATAGAAAAGCAGCAGATAAAGATGAAGGGTGGGAGAGAAAAGCAGTCACTGCTCCATGTTCTTGTATTCTTAAGTTGGTGGTAACTTATCAAGTAGCTGTGCTCTACAAATCTGTAAAATTTTGGTTAACATCTATCGGAAACAACCCGTCTACTCTCTCAAAGGTAGAGGGGTAAGGTTGCGTACACACCACCGTCCTCAGACCCAGTAGTAGGATTATACAGAGTATGTTGTTGTAAGAGAGATTTATTTCAATTCTAAAATCTTATCTGTTTCATATATATATATATATCAAGCCATCATAGTACAAAAGAGGTTGTTCTCCATTTGCGGAGTCCAGGGAAGGATCGGACCTCAATAACCTCATGATCATATGACAATAACTTTACCAGCTACTTTAAAGAGTTACACCAAGGCTATCCTTCTACGATGCACAATAGCACGATAATATAAAATAATTCAATTGAAAGCAATATTTTTTTTTAAAAATAATTAATTCGATCGAGCATGGAATTTTGGCACTATCACAAGAAAAAGAAAGTTGCACCATTTCATCTCTCATCAAAAACATTATACAAGGCGTTTACATTCTTTTGCAGTCTAACTAAGAAGTTTTTTGCAAAGAGAAGCAAATTTACATCAGACCTATTATTGAGTAAAATATCACAAGCTCACAAAGTGAACTTATGGGAAAAAAGAATATGACTCTCAATGAAATAAGGAGAGTAAATAACAAATTTCTTTAGGAAAATAAAGCTTCTAAATAGTCATCAACATAAGCTAGGCATGGCCAGTGATCTGTTCGAATTCGAACGAGTGTAGAAGTATTAGAAACTTCCATCTGAAAAAGTAGGTGAAATCTTGGAGGAAGGAATATCAAAATCTGAATAATGCCTAGGTTTTTCTTACTAATTTGGACATAATCCCCTCCTCCATCATCTTCATCATCCTTGTACTTGAGGTAAAGGGGTCCGCCAACTAAACTGGTTTCCGCGATGGTATCATCGGTGGAAGAGGAACTCAAGTTAATCTCATCCCATGTTATGTCTCTTATAACTCCTCCCTCCTTCATGAGGTTGGTTAGAGAATCACCGGTTACACATACAATAAAAGGTGCCAAGGATCGCTCTACGGCTTGTATCAAAGATGCCACAGGAACCTCTAGTAATTTCACGGAGCGAGTACCACTGATTGCTGCGACCCCTTTGCCTCCTTTGAGTACAAATGTCTCCCGCCCAGTGCTGGTTGAAGCGCCACATGCTTCCCACAAAGCATTAAACAGATCCACGTAGTAACCACGTTCTGCATCTTCAGGCATGTCATCTGGAACAATAGCTTTGACAAACATATCTTCAATTCCTACTGTAATGTTATGCAGCTGGCCTCTAATGATCTGACCATTATCCGCATTCGTTTCAATGAAAACATTAACAAAGCCAGGTATTGGATCCTGTGGTTCCAATTCAATCAGAACAGGAGCTTTGAAGCTTTTGTCATCTCCAGGAGTTTCAGAAACATCTTCCACAGGGATGATGTCAAGGGAATTCGTCTGGCTAAAAGAGTAGAAACCTTTGGGGGGTTGACCTAGAAGAAAAGGAACGTGACATGATGGAATGGAGCCATATGGCGCAGAAGAAGATAACTTGAGAACAGTTGCATATAAGGCAGGAAGGGTATCGACTCCATTAGCTGGCATATTGTTTCCCCAAATACGACTGAAGGGCTCTGACTCAAACCTTAGAGCACAGGATATTTTGATCTTGGCACCCGGCATGTGTCTGAAGTCAGGAATACATGAAAAATGCTTCCTCAAGATTTCAACTATCCGTGAAATCTTTGAATCCATCACACGTAATGGCTCCTGAGGCTGATTGTGCCGATTGGTTTCAGAGATCACTGTATCATCAGTAATTTTGTCAAACTCACTTTGCTCACTTGGGGATGCGTTGTCCTTGATGGGTTCTATATAACTAGATTTCTTGGCATCAAATCCCAGGGCTGGCAGGGACAAAGACCAAGATTGTTTAACCAATAATGGCACCATGCGCTCAAGATGCATGCAGGACGAAATATTCCTAGATTTCTTAGGGTCGTGAGAAAGTCTAGGAGACTGAACACTGAAGAAAGAGCTGGAATGGGTAGATGGAGAAATTCCAGGAAGCTGGTCCCCACTGTTTAGGATGTCTCTTAGCTTTTTCCCAGGAACACAAATCAACATCCGCAGGTAAATTCTGCAAAATACCACCAAATGTTAGAAAACAATAGTATATTGCACACTCGATATGTCTATTTTCCCCAGTTAATCCTACAAAGTGCAAATTCAATGGTGAATAAGCTCCCAACGTTATTGACATCTGTCATTTGCGGTGAACAGGTGACGATATAAACAATGTGTACATCCCAACAGAACGAGTTAAGAAATGGGATGGAGATATTTCTCATAGTATTACCTGGCATTATCACGAACCTCCAGATCTGGGAAATAAAGACAAGTGAATGATAAAAGACGAGACAACCCAACAAATAATTTGGAACTATAGTGATGCATGATCATAGTTCGACAAATTCCAAGAACTTTACTCCCATGACTCCAAGACCTGATTCCTGTATCTGGACCATGTTTTTCAACAAGAACTACCATGAACCTGGTAAGGAGCTCTATTAACCCACTAGGTGAAACTTTATCACTCTCAGCAATCCTTTCCAATATACAGAAGTAAGACACCAATTTGTAGTCTATCTTGAGTTTTGGAAGCAAGTTATCATCAAATGTCTTAAGTAGGCGTTCTCCCAAAAATTGATGTTTGTAACATGTCAACAAGCGGTCTGTGAAGCCAACAATGACAGGGACCAATCCTCTATATTCAGACAAAGAGTCTATAAGTGTTCTCTGCAAAACAAAAGTCAAGCTTCAGAAACATTTAGGCAAAAAATATATGAGCATCATTGCAAAATCAGAGTAGAGTATCAGTACTACTGATAAGTCAGGAGGAGATGCATCATCTGTCATTCATTACTAAACTCTTATAAGACAAACTCCAATAATATAGCTCCCAAGATTTGACAAGATGATGGAAGACACTAAAGCTACATATGTGGAAGGGCACCTATAGGGCCTGAAAGAAGAACAAGTTTCACCTGAGAATCCAACCTAACCTTATGCAGCAAAAGAGACTCAAAAGAATGATATATATTGTTGGAGAGTTACGGTGTATGCAGATTCTTTTCACCAAAGTTCTGATCTTTCATTGGAGCACATCTTCAAGACCTATCTATTATGCTACAGCCTTCTAACCTTCTTTCATCAATAATATGTGTTCCTCTATACTTTCAAATTCAAACAGATCAAGTAAAAAGGAAAAGACGAAAAAATTTAGCAACTGTTTGCACATGGAGACGCAAAGTGAGAAGAATGTATAAGATCTTTCCTTTTAGTGAAGCACCAAATGCATCAAACCAATGCCACAAGACTCAAAGTAAGAATAGAACAACAGGTTCTAAGTATGTGTACCTGCACAGTGTGGTAGATTGCTGGCTCCAAAAGGCTTTTATTGGAGATAGAATCATTTTCTGCGTGAGATGTCTGACCGATCAAAAACTTATGGATTGCACGGAATGCCACAGAAGTTTCCATACTCCAAGGAGGCAACCATTTAAAAGCTGACACACAAACAAGGCCATCTTCAAATAACTTTTCCCGAGTCATTTGTGGACTGCCTTTTGAACTCCTTATTCCGTTGACATTATCAATCAAAACTGAACAATAGGCAAGCAAGTCGAGCTTCAATGATTTCAAAGCGAGGGGATCAAACAACGATGGGTAAAAGCTCAAGCTCATATCAACAACATTCTTCCTTTTCTCAAAATCCCTCTTCAGTACCAACCCTATGAACCCAACTAACCAGTGCAGCACCAACAATCTAAAAAACAAATGATGCTGAGATTCTTTGGATAACAACAAAAGTCGACTCGCAATTTCCATCTCTTGCCCTTCGAAAGAATCCATATAGCTTAAGTACATAACTAAATATGCATGCCATAGCAATGGATCATATGTATGAAGCAATCCCGAAAACTGAACCTTCAACAAAGATGGCTGCAAATCCAATACTGCAGCAACTGGTAATGTCTTATCCATAAACTCCAATAACCCCCAAGGAGTCAAATTCTGTGGACATTCAAGCAAAAAAGCAACTACTCTCCTTAACTCCCTGTTACTCAAATCCGATAACTCCCCTTGAAAATGTCCATTTTTAACATTTTCATCAACCAAAAACCTAGGTACAGTAAACGGAACCAACGTCGAAGAATTACTGAATGAAACAGTAGGTTTTAATCTAGCAATGTTATGAACAACAGTCGCTAACAATAACGCATAGCTTTGGGAAGCATGAGTACGCTCATTTTGGCACAAACTCCACAAATGTGATCCAATTTCCGAAAGTAAACAAGGAAAAGCAGTTTCTAATTCACGTAAACACTCGCAAGCAATTGATCGAGTTTGCCGGTCAACGCTATGATTCGGCCGGTTAATAATAGTTAACAAAAGCTCAATTAAACTTTCAAGAGGAGTAACAAAGCTAGAATCGAGACAATTCGATGTATAACTCACGTAATTAACGAAAATTGAAGTTGAAGAGATGAGAAACTGTTCCTTGAGAGCGAACGACGTTGAAACGCCGTCGTTTGGTGATTGGATTACTGAACGGAGAGCTTCGAGGAGACGGCTGAGGAAATTAGGTGAAACGATGTCGTTCTCGTCCGTGCTGAAGTGTTCTTCGATGAAGATGAGGAGCTGGAGTTTGAGATTGTGAGGGATATCTTTCCGGAGAAGTGATGAAAGTGTGAGGTCAAGGAGAGGAACGGCGGCGTAGTTGATGGAAGTCCACCGGAGCCGCCGTGAACCGCCGTGGTTGTAATCGTCGATTAGATTTTCCCATTCTTGCGCCGATAAGGGTTTGAGTTCCGGTGACATTTGTTGGGTAATGACTCGGCCCGAGTCCGAGTCTTCAAAACTCGGTTGATTAATGGGTCTTAATTCTCCTCATTTTTTTGTCAATGTCCAAACGTGACACTTTGAACTATACTACGTTTTAATTGAACATCTGAACACATAATAACATGTTTTCACTATATATTTTCATCTACGTAATTGACACTTGAAAATATATGCAAAAAATTTCAAATGTTTGAGTCGGAAATATATCTAATAGAAATATTTTATTACGTGTTCAAATGTTTAATTAAAACAGGTTGTAGTTTGAGCGTCTAAATGAAACTTATTATCAAATTTAACGGATCGTTTGTGTATTCAATATATTTCTTTTTAGACGTGCATCTCCTTTAATCATTATCGAGTAATTGTTACTCCTTACATTTACTTTCACTTATCCAGTTTGAACTTTATACATATCTTAAGAAAGTAATCGTTCTCTTCTTGTTGTGCTGCGAAGGATTTGATCTATTGAAGGAAATGGTCGTATGGAAGACGATCCAAGATTTGAACGTTATGAATTATAAATTTTTCAATGACGACTTCAAGTATTAATAAGTAATAACTATGTTCTTTAGGTTATTCAATCACATTTTAGTAGACATACACTTGGAGGAAAAGAAGTTCAGACAGATAATGTAGGATGAGTACATATCACACGAAGGGTTGCTCTCCATTCAAGTTGAGCAACGATTCGATTATTCAACTACATATTATAAAGAGAGAAGATCGACAACTCTTATTCCGTTATTTATCTAGCATAGTCTAGCTAGTTGAAACTGATCGCGTATTTTGTCTGCCTGTTTGGTGTAAACAGTCCAAAATGTTTCTCAATTTCAGGGCTCTTGAGATTTTCATTAAACAACGCGAAAATGTAAGCCTCAATCGGCTTTGATGGTCTTTTCGGACTCCCTCCTTTCACGTGTCTAATCAAGTTGTTGTTGTAAGTCCTCGCGTTGTTAATAGAGGTCAATTGCCCTGCTCCAGCTGAAGGCCAACCGCTCTCTGATACAACGATGTCCAAAGATGAACCACCGGCTTTTTCAAGGGCTGAGTATGTAGCATCTAAGAGTGCATCAAATAAGTTTCGGTATTGTCTTCCATTATCATTTACAACAACTCCAGGGGATGTAAACAACGCGTAGTCAAGCTTAATAGCTTGATTGTTTGCTATTGCAAAGTAAGGATATATGTTGACAAGTAAAGGTGAGCGGTTAGCTACTAAGAATCTAATGATGGGATCAACATACCCTCGGACGTTGTCTTTAAACTTGCCTCTTGATGGAGGGTAAGTATCTGTAGTAAGTTCGGTTTCAATAGCAGTAGAAACTTTGATCTGGTTTCCTAAACCAGCACCAGAAATCGCGTTCTGAATGTTTCTCATTGCATTGATCACGAAAGGTACATACTGCGCGTTACCATTTAATGGACTAACTTCATTTCCAACAGCTATATACCTAAACTTAACATTACCATAGTTTCTAACATTGTTTTGAACCCAAGCATTCGCGTTAGCTTGGCTAGACGCGATATTCTGAAGATCAGGATTTGGCACGCCTAGTATGAGTTCAATATTCGAGCCTCTAAGGGCTTGGAGAGTTGGTTGATGAGGATCATAGATTCTCATTCTTCGTATATTGTTTCGATTACATAGAGCCACAACATCTGCTGGAGATGGTAATCCATTCCCATTTCTTCCATAACAAACTCCTGTTTGTGCTCCTGTATAACAATATTACTGTCTATTAGCTCGTGATCGTGATCGTGATGAATCTATGTATATCACGACAACTAGAAAGATATAAATTATATGCACTGTCAATATAACGATTTTCAAAACTGTATAAGTACCTGTGAAATCTAAGGTAGCCAATATAAGTATCACCAGCAGAGTCGTCGCGGTAATTGGAAAATGTAGTTTGGTACATGCCATGGTTGTGGATGAAATAGAAGAAAAGCTTACACATTTTATAGTGAAAAGTTTTATACTATGTTACTCTAATTTCCACAGCTAAGTCAAGTTAATCAATGGAAAAAATGTTACACCTTATTACAAGATGTAGAAAAGTCTGCAGCCCCTAAATTTCCTTGGTGAAAATGACTTAGATGAAATTATGTGGAATTTGTTAGGCAGGTATGCAATTAATTGTTCCATTAACCATTGAGGAAATTTTGTACATATTTAAGTCTATCAGAAACGACTTTTCTATCTTAAGGGTAAAGCTACGGAACACACAACCCTTTCCTGACTTTATTTGTAGAATTATCCTAGTCTATTGGGAAAAAAAAAGAACTTATCAATCTTCTCGAGTTAGGGGTAGGATTTTGTAACAAACTAGTCTCTCCAGACTTCAGTTGTGGGATTATGTTGGGTATGTTATTGTTATTTATCTTGGGATATATTAAACAAGAATATCCACTACTTGGATGCAAGATGGCTGTAATATTTTGACAATTCAAAGTTTGGACTACTAGCATGTCACTAATTTCTAGATGTAATGTCCATATAAGCAGTGTCGATTTATTATCACAATTCAATTTGTATACGGACTTTAGTCCGGAATTCAATAGTTCTACTTGCTATTCCAAAATTTATCATTTTTTTCCAAAGGTACAAGTCTACTATGCATGTATTTAGTCATTAACTGTTTTTCAGAAATACATACATGTATGTGTGTTTATACGTGCCCGTATTTCCCTTTAAAACGATGTCTAATGATGCAAATAAGTACATGTATCGGTGAGAGATAGCAAGTACCTAATGATATTAATAGTTGTGAGAACAAGCTGACCTGAACACCGAACTTGTAAAAAGAATGCATTTGCTTCTACCGCTAGAGAGTTACTAGTACTTGTGTCAAATGTAACTTTGTAATATAAATGTAACTATATAATTGAATTAATTTGACGTAAAAATAGAACCATTTTAAATGTCATACATAATACGTATAGCAATGGTTAGCATGATATTATTGACTATATTAAACACTAGACACCATAACCAAGGGTGTGTTTGATAAATATGATACTATTTTTTTTTTTAGAAAAAAAAAGTTCTTATTTATTTTCTAATACTTTATGGTAAGTAAGTAGAAAATATTATTTAAAAAATATTATATATAATCTATTCAAACACTATCATAGTAAGAGTGTGTTTGGAGGGTTATGATATAAGACGTGTAGAATACTACTGATGCAATTTATTTTCTCAATAATCACTAAAATGTCATTTTTCCTTATCTATAAGAAACTAATTTTTCTGGACGAAAAAATAAAGACTTTTAATTAAAAAATCATTCCCTCCCTACCAAACACACCTTAATTATTGAAAATTTGCCAATTGATTTAAGACTTGACAATAGAAATTGTTCTAGATGTGTTAGGTTAAGTCCATGAAGGACTTAAAAGTCAGATGGCCAAAAAAGGTTGGCCAAAAAAACCCGTAAAGAGTAAATTATATTTTATTCATATTCTTTTTCTAATTATAACAATGCGTTAAAATTTGTACCTTCTGAATATATAAATTATCATATGGATACATTAATTCGATATAAGAAGAATCTTTTTGTTGCATTAAAAAGGAAATAAAATCCTTTTTGTTGCGCTTAAAAAGGAACATAAACGTAAATTAAATATCAAGTTCATAAATCATGCAATGTTGTTTTCAGTGCTAATCAATCTCTCTGAAAGCATAACAACATTAGGAAAATCACATTTCATATTTCTTCTCCAAAATTTTCAAAAATCTTTTTCAATTTCGATTCAAAATTATTGAAAAATTGAGTCAATTCATCGTGAATATCTCTATTTTGTTGAGACATTCTAGAATATGAGAAAATAAGGTGAATTGAATTAATCATTGCAGCTCGAAAATTGATGAGTTGAATTAGTCATTACAACTCGAATATATATATAAAAGCAAGGAACATAACTTGTAAAATATTAGTACGATGCAAAAACATACCAAAAGAATTATTTGTCTAAAGGGACAAAAGTTTAAATCAAACACAAAATAGAGACAAAATTGCAAAACCTTTTAAAATAATTCCGATATTTCACTACAAACGAAGCAAATAAATGGGGTGGGGAGGAGCAGAACAAGCCTTTTTCTATTCTTGTCCGGAGGACGAACTTAAAATTTGAAGACTTTAGATGCACTAATATAAACATAGTTCAAATATGAGCTCAAAGCTAAACTTAAAATAAAAATAATAAAAAAAAGGCTTTAGTTGATTTGAACTCTGGTCTCAACGGTAGTATCTATAGCACAAGAGCACTCTTATGCTTTACAGGGTGCACAATTAACTATATTCTAATTTCTATCAGTTTTTTTTTCTCTCTCTATATATATATAAGACTTTTTCGAAAGTTAGCAGATGCACGTGCACCTCCATAGTGTGAATCCGCCTCTGATCATGTTCTTCCTTGACCCATTATGCCCTATCCCGTCCTATTATTGAAAAGATAGTAGTGTAGGTTTCATCATAATAGTCAAACTTTACTCATTTACGAAAATTTACTTATTTCAAAATCAAATTTTACCCTATCCAGTCTCGTATAGGGTTTGCCCCGCCTTGCCCTATCAAAAGTTAAAAGTTATAAGATAATTTAAAATTTTTAGTTTTTTTAATGATTGCTTTAAAATTAATTTTCTAGTATTAATTAAACTTTCATCACATATTTAATGAATTTATATACATATACATGATATAAACAAGAGTAATTTTATTCTTTTAAGCTAACATTTAAAGCCACCCCTAATTAATTTATCTTGCTCTGTCATATATAGTAATAACAAGGCTAGCTCTAGCACATGCAAAGTACTATATTATATGCAGAATGGAAAGCAACTTATCAATCACAAAAATCTTTATATTATATATATACCACTTTATATATAGATTCATGAGAGAGAATTAAACAATGACAGATAATAAATAAGGTACTTAAATGTCTTTAAAGAAGAACCACAATTACACCAAGAGTATTCAAAGGCAATTATATTAAAAAGAATCTTGTTGGAACATACATTAAGCCTCTTGGTTTGGTGATTAATAAATAAATTAAAAATATTACCATAAAAAATTGGAATGACTTATGAGCATCTATATTAATTCAAACAGGAAAAGGTTCAAATAAATCATCAAACTCTCATAAAAAACTTATTTATGTTATTCATTAAAAGTTTTAATTCATTTATATTATTTTTCAGTTGAGAAAAAGGCCCATCCATGTCATTAATAAATTATTAACTGAAATAATATAGATGAACCTTTTTCTCAAAATTTGAGTCTTTCTCCTTTTTAAAAAATAATTTAATGAATGACTTGATCTAATCATAATTGAACTATTTTCAGTTATCAAATAATGGTATGGATAAGCCTTTTCTTAAATGAAAATGACATAAATGAATCAAACTTTTAATGAATAACATAAATGAGTCTTTTCTTAAAACACGATAACATTATATTTAGTCTTTTCCTTTTACCTTATATTTTTAAGGGAAAAAGGACAAATTAAATAAAACCCTCGAACTATTGCAAATGATATGCAGATTGTCATACTTTTGGAATATTGATGCCCTTAGTGCCAAAAACTAGAGCATATATACCCTTTATACTAACGGACATATACGTTTCATAATCTTATCCACCGATCCGACATTCATTAAATATCGAATCCACAGATAAAATTGCAACACATCTCCTATTTAGTCTTCTGTTAGAGTGAAAGACATATATATATGCTCTAATTTTTAGACAACATGATTATCAATATTCTAAAAATATAACGAAGAATATCTGCATACTATTTATGATAGGTCAAAGATATATTTATCCTTTTTCCGTAAAATTAATTGTAGTACCCTCTCTGTGTGGTATGTTCTATATATGTACTAGACATCCACTTGTCAAAGACACAAACATTGGTTGAAGTTCCTCAAGGGGGGGGGGGGGTCAAGCAACTTGGTATTGACACACAACTTGTATATAAAAGTATATGTGCCTTGAATTACTAAGTCCATTAACTAACTGGATTTCATGCCCTACCAATTTAAAACTTTTAAAATGTCTCTCCATCTTCTCTAAATGGCTATCTTTTGTTTGCTATAAGTAGTCACATGTACCTTTAATATTATTATGTCTCAAAATGGATGATATCTTATGTGACATCCACTTTTGACAAATCTTCTTAAATGTTCTTATTGGTCAAAATTTAATGCATATTTTATCCCACACAAAACACTCTTTGCAGAAGCTTATGTTTCTATTAATCCCAACTACTAATGAAGCATGAAGTAATCATGTGGGTATTAGTTATGCAATGATTAGTTATTCATATTATAGTAATTAGTAGTGAATGAATTTATATATTATTTTATGTGGGTATTAGTTATGCAATGATTAGTTATTCATAATTTATATATGTATTGATCATGCGGATTTCGAAATTATTAACTAAACATCGTATTAATTTTATGGATGAATAATTTATTTCTGATATACGTACTAAACACCATGCAAGTTACATAAAAACTAATACATAAATAACTTGTTTCTTATCTAACTACCAAACGATCTCTTAAAAATATAGACTTTTCTAATTGTGTTAATGAAAAAACTGTGTTGTAAAACAATAACTTTTTCATCCATTTTTCACCAAATTATCTTATTGGAAAAAACTCATGATGAATAACATATTCTTATTTAAATATTAAAAAAAATTCTAAATTTTTCATGTGAAAATACTACTATGAATCTTTTCTCGTTTGCTCAATTAAAATATCTGTAAAAATAGCCGCTAGACATTTTCTATAAGAAATTTCAATGGGTAAATATTGATCTTTTAGTAGTGGTAATTAATTCTCAATATTTAGCTAAAACAACTACAACAAATAAAGGATTTAATAGCAACAATATAATTGTCACTATATTATGTTTAATGAAAATTATAAATCTAATCATCTATAACCAACACTCTAAATAAATGCTAGTAAATATTTTAGCGATTCTAATTTTAACGATATTAACTTAATATTGCTGCTAGAAGAAAAATCTATCGAATGTCTCTTTTAGATATTGTAACCTAAATTGACCTTATCATGAACAAGATTTCTATGAGTCATAATCTTGCAATAATAAAATGTCTTTTTTTTAATGATCTTGAAATCTGATTAATTAAGGATTCCTGTCTGATACACAATGATACATATATTTCTATTTATAGATAAGGAAAGGTGAGAAAAAGAGGGGATAGAAAATTATGCAATGGCACCTAAAAATCATAAAAAAAAATCACCCTAAATTATAGCATATTCTGTCAAAAAAGAGGCTTTAAATCCAATCATATAGGTCTTATGGGAAAATACTAAGTTATAATCAACAATATCCCTAGTTTGTTTTTTGGTATAATAATTATCTGGTATTTGTCTGTATCTACTAACTTGATTAATTCAGATTCACGTTATAGCAAATTCATTGAAAATGAAATGTTCCCTATCATAGGAGAAACGTAATTATATTCCACGTCAAAAATCAGTTTCATTTTCAAGTTTTGAATTTGAAACCTCTGAATAAGTGATTCCGTGGTGATAATTATTAGTAACCCTAGATAGTTTGCTAGCTTCTTGAGTTGCTTTCAGTATAAAAGTTTTCTTGATATTCTTTTTATGTGGGGTACATAAATCTCCTAGTAGTTCCCTCCACCAACTTATTGTAAATGAATTAATATCATATAATGATGATAATCTCATATTTAATAATATTATAATTTATAAGTTATAAAACCATGAAGACAAACGTTTAATTCGTGATATTATAATATTTTTTAATTTGCGTCAGCATAAGGCCATTCAAGAAATATTAACCCCCTATTATTAATAGAAATATATAAAACATAAAAAAGAAAATGAAATTATTAATACTACACTTCATCTTCAAAAAGATATATTTTTTCCTATCTTAATGTAAAAACCATAAAAAAAGTTTATATGTAGATTATATCAATCAAACTAATGAATACATGATACATAATCTACATATATTCTTTTGATGGTAAGATTATATGAATATTTATATATATTAACGATATATAAAATTTTATAAATATTTGATGCGAATAAATTGTAACAATCTCTTTCTCACTCTTCTCTCTCTCTATATGTATCTTTCTGACCAAATTGCCAACTTGATTTCCAAACACTAAGAGAATGGAAGGCAGACATAAACCCTAGAAAACACTTTCAATCTCAACCATCAGAATTTGCTGACTACTTCAACAAGTGGAGTGAATAAAATCTCGTATTAATAGTTGAAAAGATAAATTAATATATAAAATTATAACATAATATAATAGCGTTCGGTATGTGAACAAAATCCCAAATTGATAGCAAAAAGAGAATACAAAGTTACATATAATAAGGTGAAGCTATGTTTTAATGGTATGTGAGCAGGAGCGGACCCACCCTATGCCGTGGAGGTGCACGTGCACCCGATAACTTCCAAAAAAATCATTTGTATATATGTATATCTATTTTTAAAAACTGGTAGAAAGTAAGATATAGTCAACAGTGCACCCATAAAAAACATAAAAGTGCTCTTGGGCAATTGGTAGAATGTAGAGATAACACCCTCTAGACCAGGGTTTGAATCCCGCTTAAGGTTATTTTTATTTTAAGTTTAGCGTGGACCTTATATTTGAGCTATTTTATATTGGTGCACCGTTATTTTTATTTTAAGTTTAGCGTCGACCTTATATTTAAGCTATTTTATATTGGTGCACCCAAAACCTTTAAATTCTGGGTTCGCCTCTGTATGTGAGGATCTTTGTAGAAACAACACGATTGATCCAAGTTGATGAATCTAAAGCAGACAATATCAAAACGTTGAAATAAACTTGATGAGGATTCTTGGGTGACCTAATAAAATGTAATACTAATAGTAAAAAAGGAAAAAAAATACGCTTTTTTTTAATAATATATTGTTTTTGTCTTATTAAAATCTAAACTTTCTTTTGAGTTATTGTCTCCTCTTTAATAGCATAAGCAATAATACATATACCTCCATGTTTTTTATTTTATTGTAAGATAATATTTGATGTTTTTGGTCCTTCCATAAGTTCTTAAAAAATAATATTCATTTGCTTCCTTTAATACCACAGAAAATAAATATGTCAATCATTAATGGATTATATTATAGAGTATTTTTTTATATTTGTCATAATTGGATCAATTTATACACACTTACGTTAATTGTACGAAATATTTATTATCTACCACCAATATAAATACTAAAACACTTTTATTTATTAAAATTAAACAAATTAATAAAATCACCTAATATTTTTTATCTTCTTATTTACTAGGTCAAATAAAATATCATAGTCACAACTCACAATGATGTTGTCTATGAGAAAAAATATAAACCAGTCTTTATATATTATGCTGATGAGGCAATTAGTGGATTACAGGCAAATTTTTCTAAAAGTATCCTCTGACCTAGAAATAGAATTTAACCAAATCAAGTAACCAATCATTTTATATTCATTATTCAAAAAAATGGAAATGATTTGTTCCAAGAAAAAATATATAATAAAAATGAAATATTATATATATATATATAATGTAATTTTTTACTAAATTTTTTTTAGGTCCACCAGCGCTCTAATGAATATTAATGTTGTAGATATTAAAATTTTGTAAGGCTCTATAAGATGAGTTCTATATCAGTTAGAGTCCTTGGATGCTATATTAACCTAAATTCAAACCCGTGCCTATAAGGTAATATATATTTCCTTGCAGAAGTATATTGAAAATTCTATAAAGAGATCAAGATATAGCCTTCTACGGATACGAAAATCACAATTTATTGATAGAGTACGCGCGTTTCATTATTTTTTTGTTACTGCAATTTATTTTTATCACTTTAAATTTGTTGCACACAATTATATTATTGAATCCCCATTCCTTTCTTCGATTTCACACTCATCCTTCTCCTTTAACATAGGATCCTCCTATTCAGTTTTTTTTACGTAATATTTTTTTTTGCACTTAATTAGCTTGATTTGAAATTTAATATTTTTTATATATTTACTAATTAAATTTCTTTAACACACATATATAGGACCTAGGCCAAAAAAGATAAAAAGAGTCTATTAGTATTATTCCTTTTAGAGTATGATGGATTTTAGATTACGATATACTGAAAATGTCACCTATGTAATTATCTTGTCTCTGGAGAAAAATGTAACAATTATCATAACTTTGGGTGTTTATCTTATAGTCAGGGGCGGAACTAGTATGCTAATTATAAAATTTAGTAAAATTTGAATAGCTTTGATGCAAATATTATTTTAACGTTCAAAGAATTCACTTAATATGTATGACTAATTTATCATAAATCTAATAACCTTATCTTTTTAGAATTCAACACTTATAAACTCAAAATTTTAACGCCGCTTTAACAGATTATAAGCCACAATAGACCATTACATCATTGAGGTCATTTGCCAAATTCATACAAATTTAGGCTGGCTATCTTTCTTTTTTGTTGTTGTTGTCACATAGAGGGTGACTAAAACCTAACCTATTGAGCGGGACTGGATTCAGGTAAGATTGAGGGGATTTCTTCGAATCTTTTTTGAGAGAAAATTATATTATTTATATATGGTTAAAATTATGTTTAGTGTATATATATAGTATATGGATATTAAATTCTTCATTTTAATTAGTTTTTCATGTATTCACTTTTTCATATTTTTTAAACCTCGAAGTGAAAATCCTAATTTCGCGACTACTTTTGAATTTTTAAAACAATAAGTTTATGTCTCAATTTATGTGACATTTTTCTTTTTCGGAGAGTCGAAGAGTTGAAGTTTGGTTGGGAATTTAGGCATTAGATCTTCAATTTTTACAATTTAAATAAAAATATTGAAACTAATTAAACAAAAAAAAGTATTAAGAATATTCCTAAATTTGATGCAGACTTGGAGACTTAAAAACATCCGTATATATTTGACGAACTAAGCTTAAATACACTTATTCTGTGTCACATGACATAGCAAGTGATTAAACTTTCTTTCTAGTGCCTGAAGGTTAGAAAAATGCCAAATCAAACTTTTTGTTTTGTTTTGTTTTATAAAAAAAATATTTTTGAAGCTTTCAAATCAAAATTTAATCTAACAAAATAAATAAACTTCATCAAGCGTTTTCAATCTTAAAACCTTTTGGTTACGTAGTGAGATTGAAGAAAAAAATTTGGTCAGGATGAGAGGTGAGACACTGAACTATATCAAAAGCCTCTGATTTTTATTTCTTTATGATTTAAAGAAATAAAAAAGTTATTTTATTTTTATTTTTAAATCATCATATATCTATATAAACCTTTTGCCCCCATACGTGGCGCCACCACAAGGTAGAATTTCCTTTCAAATTTATTTATTTTCAAAAATAATCTTTCCATTTCATAAAAATATATGACTTTTATAAAGAATTGCGACTTTATGAAAAGATGTGACTATTATGAAAAGTTGTGACTTTTATAAAGTGTTACGACTTTTATGAAAAATTGTGACGTCTATGAAATGTTGTGACATTTTCGAGGGGTTGTGACATTTTTGATAAGATACAATAAATATTTGTTCACACTACTCTTTGTTATATATAAATAGAGAACTTTCCTCTCACCTTAAAGCAACGAAAATTCTGAACTTCTTCTTTTTCTGCACAATTAAATATTTGTGTACTTTGCTACTGTTAAGTTCCTCACTAACACCATTGTTTTTTGTATTAATACACTTGTGAATAGAATCGTTCCATCCCGGGAAGATCTATTCCTTTAAACCTCGGGTACTAGAGAAGAATAATTTCCTTAAAGAGATATTGTGTATTCAGTGAACTCAGTTTTTTCCTTTCTGTATCCTGGTATATTTTTTTTTTTACGGTCATTAGTTTATACTTATGATATTGATTGTTGTTTTTGAGTACATGTTTTAAACTTTGTTGTTTATATTTTTACAAAATTATTATTATAAGTATTTGTTAGTACATATAAACATTATTTAATTATTAAAAAATTAATATCTCATGTTAATGTTCATCTAATTTCCCAAAAATATCCCACATCAGTAAAAGAAAATCTGCATGTAGCGTGAATGTCACATTTTTGTATATGGAATGGGATGGGTGCTTTCAGGCTTAGTTCGTCAAGTATATGAGTGACTTTAAGTCTATCAATAATTCGAAGATGAAATCAATAATTCACATCACGTTTGAGGGTGTTTTTAATACTTATAGCCCACCTTCTATAATATTTATCTATTTGACAAACACATTATTATTATTCTTTTGAGATTTTTTATTTAAAACCTACTCAATAGATATAACTTTTAATTAACTTTGTAGTCTTTAATAGTTGAGGATTGATGGGTTGGGGGATTCATGAAAATAAGGCGTGTTAGAGGATGGGAAGGACATAATTAATGTAGAGTGTTATTTATGAAACGTATTTTCTTGATTTTCACAAATAATAAAATTGAAAATTATTTCCGAACCGAACATACCATTAGTCTTTTTCAAGAAAATTGCAGTGCTTCCTTATGGTGCCTGACCCCTACATAAACAGTATTAACACAGGTTACTCTTTAACCTTGTATGCATAAGGCTGACAAAATTAGTCCACTTGTTTAATCCGTTTAAGTTTGAACGGGTACGCTGACTAAATATCTAGTTCAAATTGACTAATCAGAGATCTCATTAGATTCGAGCTTAGAAATAATATATTAGGAGAAACTAGTTATATATACCTTTCAATATCGTAAATTCGATTTAAATATTAGGATGGTCAATAGATTTCAAATAATATGTATTTAGATTAGTTAGGCCAATAAATTTCATATAATGATCAATGTTTGAAGGACTTAAAACTAAAATAACATGCATATTCAAAGAAAATAATCATAACATCCTAATAATATATAAACTATGGTTTTATTAAGAATAATCTATTGGAAGTCACAATATATACTAATGGTCAAATCCATTTTTATGTTTTCCTAAGAACCATAATTATATTAATGTTTAAATCCATTATTTCACATAATGACAAAGATCAAAAGACAAAGTCTTAGTGTAATTGGTAAAATTAATTATCGTCATATGATTAGGAGATTATTAGTTCGAGTTATGAAAACAGTCTTCTACAGAAATACAGGCTACACTACTTACAATAAACCATTTTTAGACAAAAAGCTTAGTGCACCAAACTGCCTTTTTACGAAAAGACAAAATAAGGACCACCACTACTCATAACTCTTAACATCAAAATGAACTTAGTAGGGGCCTCCCCATTTTTAGGCTCTCAAATAACCACTAAAATCCATCAAACATATCTAAAAATCTGACATAGTACTAGTGGATGAATGACTATATATTAAAAAAAAAAAAAAAAGGTCATTTTGAAGATGACACAATATATTAAACAGTAGTACACATCCATGTGAAGAGAAATTTCAAAATTTTATATCTAGTAAGTTGAGAATGAGCAAATAATTGTAGCAATAATATATAGTATGATACTATGATTCATTGAACATAATGTAAAATATAACTTATCAATTTCATGTAGAAATGACTTTCTATAAATGAAATGGTGTCATATCATCACCTAATATAGAAAGATTCTTAAGATATAGTTTTGCTCAAAAGAGAAATAAGACAGTAAACTGTTAAATTATAGTTGATACAATGGAAAGTACAAATAATAGAGACCCTATGAATTAGGTAGCTCACGAGGCGAGTATTGTGCAAGTCCATATGAGGAGAGAATTGAACACTCTCGGCCCAACGGACTCGGTGTTTGTACTAATAATAGGTGTTAAATCAACTCTAAAGACTAGGTTAGCTTATGAAGCTTGGATTGTGCAAGGTCATATAAGGAAATAACAGTTCAGTACATGAACCGATGTTATGTAGGACAGTGTAACACTCTCGGACCCACACACCCAACTTTTGATATAGTGATAACTCACAAGGCGAGTACTGCACAAGGCCATATAAGGAGACAATAGCTTAACACCTCAACCAATATAGGACAATCTAACACTCTCGGCCCCGCACACAATAACTCATAGAGCATGTACTGTGCAAGGCCATATATATAAGGAGACAATAGCTTATCACCTCAACCAATATAGGACAATCTAACACTCTAGGCTCCGCACACACCCAACTCTTGATATAGTGATAACTCATAGGGCGAGTACTGCACAAGGCCATATAAGGAGACAACAGCTTACCACCTCAACCAATATAGGACAATCTAACACTCTCATCCCCACACACCCAACTCTTGATATAGTGATAATTCACAGGGCAAGTACTGCACAAGGCCATACAAGGAGACAATAGCTTAATTACTACCTCAACCAATATAAGAGAATCTAACATTCTTGGCCACGCACACCCAACGCTTGATATAGCGTGAAGTACTAATATGTTACAGGTGTTAATTAAATCAACCCCGGCCAAAGACTAGATAGCTCAGGAGGTGAGAATCGCAAAAGGTCATATAATGAGACAATACCTCAATGCCTCGACCAATGTAGGACTATTTAACACTCTCAACCCCGACATCTAAAGAGTGGGCCCAAATATCAGATAAATCAAGAACATGTATAATAAACATCGACATTAAGCCTAACTCAATCTCAAATCTAACTCATAACAATATAACAATAGGTGAAACTTTCCTCTTCAATCAAAAATAAAATAAAATTGAGCCAATATATGATCATACATTTTCCATTTGCAAACAATAAAAACATGATAATACTTAACCACAAGTGCCCAACATTGACATTGACATCTCAAATATTCCCCTTTATATTCTCTTCACCACCCTATTTCTTATTCCACTCAAACAACTCTCTATTCTATCAAAAAAAAAAAAAAGAAGGTAAAAACATATTTTTTTTCTCAATACATATATTGGAAAAATGAAGTCACCAACCCAATTTTTCTTTATTCAAAAGCATATACTTCTAACATTGCTTATATTCATATTCTTCATTTGTTCAAACAATAGAAGTAACATATGTTGTAATCATCATTTTCTTAACCCTTCAAGTCTATCATTGAAACAACTAAAACTTGAAGGGTACCTTAGTTTTGAAAAACTAAATCATGCAGCTAAAGACTTTGGCAATAGATGTCATTTCCTTCCATTAGCAATTTTGTATCCAAAATCTGTTCTTGATATATCATCCACCTTAAAACATGTCTTCGAAATCGGTACTAGAACAGACTTAACTGTTGCTGCTAGAGGCAATGGACACTCTTTAGAAGGCCAAGCTCAAGCTTATCAAGGACTAGTTATTAACATGAAATCACTTCAAGAACTGGAAATGAAGTTCAAGATTAATGAGGAATTGTCTTATGTTGATGTATCTGCTGGAGAGCTTTGGATAAATGTTCTGAATGAAAGTCTTAAACTTGGGCTTGCACCAAAATCTTGGACTGATTATCTTCACCTCACTGTTGGTGGTACTTTGTCTAATGCTGGAATCAGTGGACAAGCTTTTAAGCATGGACCGCAGATCAATAACGTCTACCAACTCGAGGTTGTCACTGGTATGTTTGTGAACTAACGTTTGGATAAGCTTATAAGTCGATCAAACTAGCTTATAAACACCTCTTTTGGCTTATCTACGCGTCTGGTGTGCTTATATACTAATCTTATGTTCTTTAGGTGCAACGGTTAGACATCCTAAGACGAAAAAAATGGTCTTTCAGGATTGGTCGTTGTGTGTCACCTTTGACATCTATCTTGTTGTAGGTAAAGGAGAGGTGATTACTTGTTCAGAGGAGCAGAATGCAGACTTGTTCCATGGTGTACTAGGAGGATTAGGGCAGTTTGGTATTATAACTAAGGCAAGAATTGCTCTTGAAACAGCACCAAAGCAGGTAGACATTGAACTCTAAATCCCAAAGAAGTAACATTACTATAGGACAAATACATATATAGACGATCCGTCAAAGTTGACTCCAGTTTTCATTTCAACACTTCAACTAAGGCCAGTACCTATCGAACATTCCAACCTTGTGACTTTCTGAGGTTGGAGCGCTCAATATGTACAGACTCTTAATCGAAATGAAAACTGGTGCCAACTTTGAAGCACCGTCAATAGTAGTTGGCTCCAGTTTTCATTTCAGTACCTATCATAACACTCCAACCTCATTCCCACGGGCGGCTGGTAAGCTTTAAAAAAAAAAACTTTGGCTTTAGGCATCCCAATTTTAGGGGGGCCCATTTTTTTTAAGCTTAGGTAGGATTAAATTAAAAAAAAAATAGAACAAAGACTCAAAATGACCAAATCCAAACGGCATTAATGAGATAACTGACTTACTTTTTACCTTCTCAACGTGTATTTCTTTTTTATTTGTACAGGTTTTTTTTTTACCTTATACTTTTTCTAATTTGATTTTTATGTATTCTTATCATTCTCTCTTCCTCTCGTCTATTTCTTCTCTCTTTCACTTTTCTAATCTTACATATCTCTTATTCAAAATTTAATAATGTACTTGTTTTATTGATAATTTTAATTTTTGAAAAAATATAATGTATGTTTTAAATTTGAAGAAAAATATATCACAACAATCCAATTCAATTTGGAAATCAAGTGTTCATAATTTTAAATTCGGTAATATTATTCTAATTTCTAATATTACTTTTATTTTGTATCTTATGTTTATTATATATTTTATTTGATATAGTAAATAGTGTTTAAATTATTTGTTGGATTTTAATAGGTCAACTAGAAAATATGAATTCGCTCATTCAAAACTTAAAAGAAAAAAAAAAGTCGATAACTTTAGAAAATCATACAAGTAGAAGACAATAGTCTAATTGAGATAATCAAATAAAAAGACTTGATTCTTTTCCAAATGCTTACATTGCTTATAGAATAATATTAGCAATTCCTGTAATAGTCCCCTCAGCAAAAATAAGTTTTTCAAAATTAAAAATAATAAAATCTTATTTAAGATCAACAATGTCTCAGAAAGATGATTAAGTTGTCTGGCTTTATTATCGATTGAAAAAGAATTATTTGAAGAGATTGACTACACAAAAATTATTAACAACTTTGCATCTCAAAAAGCTAGAAAAAATATATTTGAAATAAAAAACATTTATAATTTTTTATTTTTTTAAGGCCTCTAGTTTGATTTTAGCCTTAGGCCACCAAGGGGTTTGAGCCGCCCCTGCTCATCCCTTTGTGTGACTTTATATAAGGTTGTGAGTGCTCGATAGGTACAAACCTTAGCTAAAGTGTCGGAAATGAAAACTGGTGCCAACTTTGAGGACCGAATGAAAAGAAAAGCAAGCTCATTCAGCATTGCTATACCTATTTTCTTCACAGGTCAAGTGGATCAGAGTATTGTATTCAGATTTTGCTACATTTTCGAATGATCAAGAGAACTTGATATCATCTCAGAGTACATTTGATTATATCGAAGGATTCGTCATCATAAACAGAACTGGATTATTGAATAACTGGAGGTCTACTTTCAATCCTAAAGATCCACTTTTAGCTAGTAATTTTAGTTCAGAATGCAGAGTTTTATTCTGTTTAGAAGTTGCCAAATACTTCAATCCAGAGGACACATATAGTACTGATCAGGTAAAAACAGTAAACTTTTCCAGGTTTTTCGACAACTCAGTAAAACATTGACCTTGTTTATTACTACAGGACATTGATATACTCTTATCAAAATTGAGTTATATCCGATCAACGTTGTTCCTATCACAAGTCTCCTACGTTGAGTTCCTCGATAGAGTTCATGTCTCCGAGATGAAGCTACAAGAAAAGGGGTTGTGGGATGTTCCTCATCCATGGCTAAATCTTCTAATACCAAAAAGCAGGATTCTTGAATTTGCTCAAGAAGTTTTCGGGAAGATTCTTACTGATACAAGCAATGGTCCTATACTCATCTACCCTGTCAACAAATCAAAGTACTGCATTCTTGATTCTTCATAACTAACAAATCTCTTGATGATGCGCGTTTTCCTAACAATTATATATTATCTTGGATGATCTATGTTACAGGTGGAGAAAAGGAACATCAATGGTTACACCTGATGAAGATGTTTTCTACCTCATCGCGTTCCTGTCATCTGCTATGCCTTATTCAACAGGAAAAGATGGACTAGAACATATCATAGATCAAAACAAGAGGGTACTAAGTTTTTGTGAAAAAACGCGTATTGGAATGAAACAATATTTGCCAAATCACAAGACTCGAGAAGAGTGGAAACATCATTTTGGTTCTCAATGGGAAGCATTTGAGAGGAGGAAATCTACATATGACCCTTTGGCTATACTTGCTCCAGGACAGAGGATTTTCAGAAGGACAGCAGCCTGTGAAGATGAATGACCACAAATGTACATTCTTGAGTGGGACGGGGCGGGTCAAAATTTTGAGGTTTTAAGTTCCATCACGTCCCATTGTCATCCCTATATGTTATGAAAGAATTTCGATAAACAAATGTACATTTGTTAAGTGGTCCTGGCTTAGAAAAGATCCGCTGGAGATTCCCTCTAACTCCTTTCCCCTATCCCGGTATATGAGCATAGGTCGTTTGGTCGGATCAAATAAATGCTATCCAACTTGAAGATGAGATGTATTGGAGGGTAGGAAGACCATAAATATGAAATGTCACTTGTGAAACTTGTTTTTCACTTTGTTTGAATTTGTTATCTAGATGAATTGATTTTCCAAAATATTTAACCAAAAAAAATGCATGCATATCGCCTTGTCATGGCACTAGATTTATTGTGTTGTACCTATTGATGAAAGAGTAAAGCATCATATGAAACATAATGCTTGGAAAATTCCAGCTAAAACAAATTTTCTCATGGCAAAACGAGTATTAAAATGCAAAGGCATACCACTTCCAATGGAGACAACACAAGATAAAAAAGAAACTAGTTATACGAAACGATGTATAATTCATCATGTATCTCAAGGGAAATCCAGGCATTAAAAAAACAAAGATGAGCAACATTCTTGAATATAAAGGTGTTAATCAGGTACGGGAGTAATGCAAAATTGGTACGAGCTTAACGTCCTCAACCAAACTATCTAGCAAGTTGGGTTTGTGCATGTTCAAGAAGCTGGCTGACTAATTTGTACGTGCGTCCAGAAAGGGGCTTGGTGTGATCGATGAGCTGCTCATACCTGAACATGACAATGCTCATAAACATCAGGTGTATGCTAAAAATACGTCAAAGCATTGAATATTTCGATAAGGTACATCTGCATATAAACTTACACATTAGGCTGATTTGGTTCCATTGTCACTGTCCCGGTTTCAGTGTCAATCTTGGCATCAAGCTTTGAGGTCCTGATAAGATTCACTATCCATCGCTCTGCCTCCTCAAGGTTCAAATTAAGTTTCTCAGCTAGAACCCTGCCATTTATGAAATGAAAGAAATGGTTATTAAATAGGCACAACTCCGCTTTCTTAAGCAACTACCCTGACAACATCCCCTCTCAAAGGGTGACAAAAACAAAAGGGGTATACCAAATATTACAAAAAACTATGGACAAGGGGAGTGGGATGGAACCCCAAAATAGATCTTAGAAAGTGACTTTGAAGAATTAGCTACATACCCCATGTCAATGCGTTGGTGAATGCGGCAGTAGGTCTCAGAGATAAAAAGACGAGCATTTTCAAGGAATTCATCTCTCAATGGCACAGAGGAGAAACTGCCCTCTTCCGCTCTTTTTCCAAGGAATGGGTCATTCAATATTAGCTGCATATAGCATCCGTGTTAAAATGAGTAAAAAGAGCTGCATTTAACGGGAAGAGCTCTGTGGCTTTACTAAAGATACTTGGCTACAAGTATCAGAAACCAGTATGTTTAAGATCTACAAAACTTACATATATTTGCAAAGAGTCCTGCACCTCTACTTTCAAAACACAATCCTCACTTCATATATCATCTTAAAGCCAATTACAACTTATTTACAGAAAAGTTCAGTTTCTACCTCTGATATGCAAGAAATGAATCATAAAACTATGATGTGAGCATGCATCAAAGCAGATAAACTACGCACAAAAGCTTACCTCTTCGCACTCCTTCATCTTCTCCTGTGCCCCATCAAAATCATAGTTGACGTAAATACATGCCAAAAACTCTGTGATGGGATCTTTGCAAGAGTGTTGCTCCTGCTGAATAACCTTTATAAAGTCCTTAAATTGAGGTCTTCTTCTCTTGTTGACAATAAATGCAATAGCCAAGTATCGCAGCAAGTGGGGAGCACTTGTTTGAATGGCATTCAAGTATCTGCAAGACTTCAATGATTTAGAAAAGCTCAAAGGAAGAAGTAAATCCATTGCATACAAACAAAAGGAAAAATAACAGCTACTTTAATCGAGACACATCAAGAAGAAATACCATCTTAATGTATGTTACCACAAAAGAAGAGCAATATTTATTTCAAACATTTTGAAATAAGAAAATTATATTTCAAACATAATTCTGCTGTATGCAAACATAAAATACAGTGTCTTTCTGACCCTCCAGATCCGGTTTCGTTCTTTTTCATTTAGTTTTCAGGGCTCCATTTTCGCACTAAGGGAAAGAACTAGGTAATCGGAGCTTCCTAAAATATTTCTCTACATTACTCTGTAGGTGATAGTATCGGAAAAGATGCCTACCTCAAACAGGATGGGAAAAGCTAAAATGAAAACAATCATCTATAAGCAATAGCAACTAAAGTACAGTTGGCATACTTGTCCTGGTTAAACAGGTCAATGATCAGTGTCCTGCCATTGTCATGGTTGAAGAAGATGAATAGACTCCAATGCATTAGCCATATTCTATTCTGGACTTGATTCAACGGAGTAGAGAAACTCTGCAAGACATGCGACACTCTTAGTACACTTGGTAAACTGAGGATCATTCAATTTTTCCTACAGGATACTCAACTTGGTAAGACCAACTCAAACAGACAGACAGTCGACTCAATATATGCAAAATATTACCTTTGAGTCGATAATTTCTTTCAAGCGGTTGAGTTCCTCAAGTGCAATATCCCAATTCTGCATTAGTATCTCCGCTGCAAGCTTTCCCCACAATGCACTGACGCTCCTGTCACTGTTTGTGCACAATGCTCGGTACTGGTAAAGATAATCAGCAGCACCAGAGTAATTTCCACATTCAAACTGAAATTTGGCATATTGATACAATGCCTCTATCTGGTCCGGACCAATCTGGACAGGTTAATAAAAGCCAATTATTTAGTAGAACAATCAGAGGGTTTGCTAAGATGAAAATATATCGAGCATTGCTAATCAAATAAAAAAATATATTCACAAAATTAGCTAGAGACCAACTTCTGTTGGTGATCCCTTAACAAGTATATTATTAATTATATAACAGAAAGTACTATTAGAAGAAGGAACTCTATATCATGCAAACCAAACTAGATTAGCACCTGGTACCGCTCCTGGAGCAACTGAAGATTGTGCTGTTTGTCAGCTCTCAACTCCTGCACAGCACTGGAATTCTGCAAAAAAGTGATCAATGGGGCTGCAGCTTCCTCAAGTGCTTTCAACCTTGCCACAACCTCAGCTCTCCTCTCCATCATTTCTGAACAATTAAACAGCAATTATAAAGACAGTGCAGAATTAAACATGCAAAGGAACTCCCAAAGTCATTTCTGCTCAAACTAAACTTTTTTAATAACAGAGGAATCCCTGAGGGCAAGTGGCAAATGGTTAGAGACTCTGTACCGACACATACGTGTACCAACAGCTTATCTTATCTAAGTACACCAAGAAAACTAGGTTTTAATCTACATACATTGCATGCATAAACTGTAAAGCTCAAACAGAGAATCCAGACGACAACGTCAAAATTACCTCCCATACCAAATCATTATCTGATCACAACTACACAGATTCCTCTAGGGACAACTCCGAAGAAAACCTATGGAGACCACCCCAACAGAATTACAATACCCCCACCAGAAAAAAACTTCTATGCTAAAAAGGGCACTGCTAAGTCACCAGATTTTTTACTCTTATACCTCAACTATACAGATTATCCCCTCTGGATAATACCAGAACCATCAAAATTACAACCACCACCATCATCACCACCCCAAAAAAGAACCCCTTTTGCTAAAAGTGCACAAGTATTAAGACTAGTAAAGCAACAAATCAATTGGCATTCACCAATACGTGGACCCATATGTAAACACACACCAATATGAAAGGGAAAAAGGAGATACCTGAAAGACAACACTTCTACAACTTCTATAAAGACCATATCCATTAAAATTAACACCCCCCACCCCACCCCACCCACACACACACAACACAAAAACAACCTTTATGCTGAAAAGGGCACAAGGTACTTCGATCAGTAAGGGCACAAATCAATGCACATTCATATATAAGGAAAAAAAGAGATAACTTGACGGAAAACACTTACACAACTTCTCCAGAGACCACCATTAACAACCCCCCCCCCCACACCCACACACACAACACACAAAAAACCTTTATGCTGAAAAGGGGCATAAGGTATTTCAATCAGTAAGGGCACAAATCAATGGGTTTTCACTATTCGAAAGGGGAAAAAGAGATAACCTTGAGGAACAACACATAGACAGCTTATATAAACCATATCCATAAAATTCCCACCCCCACCCCCAAAAAAAGAACCCCTTTTGCTAAAACAGCACAAGTATTAAGATTAGTAAACAAACAATCAATTGGAAACACGAAACGGAAAAAAAAATGATACCTTGAGGTACATCGTCGGTATGATAAAGAGACTTATGAATATCCATAGCATAATCAACCATGTTAGTGTGATTAAGCAGCTCAATCTTCGCCTTGAGTATATATTCATCTGGGTATAATCCCTGCTCTTGCAAAAACTCCAGTAACGGGAAAATCAAGTGAATGTCCAATTGCTGCGCTATACGTGGCGTCAAATCGTACTTCGACGCCATGATTGCTACTGTCGGAAAAGATAACAACCAGAAAAAATCGCCGCTTTGCAGAACCAGAGAAACTGAAAAGAGAAGAAGAGGATCGGTAGAAGAAAGATTTCTAGGGTTTCGTTTTTTGCTGTAAGGAATAGATAATGTTGAAACTCACCCTTGGGTTTTAAATATTGTTACCTTTAACCCATCTTAAATACAACTACTTTTCCTTTTTGATTTTGGTTATTACTATACATTTGCTATATCTCGCAATTATAGTTTGTTTGATCAAGTTTATTTATATTTTCAAAAGCGTTGATTTGTAAAAAGTGAGATAAAAGTGTTATCATATTAATATTATTAATTGTCATCAGTAATTATTAATTTTTATGGTCAACTCACTTTCATCGAACGAAACCATCAATCATTTTTACAATCGAATAACTTTAGTATCTCTAATTGCAATCGTGAATTATTATTATCAATCAGTTATACTATGTCACTAACCATCTTCAATAACAATCTACGTCATTTTTACTAGTATCGTCAATTATTACTTTCATTGTTAATAATTACCATCAATCTATTATTACCTTCATTGTTAACAATTACCATCAAAAACTTATGTTGTTTTTAATTCATAGGGCTACATCATTCTGAAAAGTCTTATATCGTAATTCAATACCAAATAAACTCCATATAAAATTAGAAATAAAACACAACCCTTTATTAACCTTAAAATAAAAATAAATTTGCCTTTTGGTTCCTTAAAATAGATTTGTTTATATTTTTTTTTCTAAAATAAGTCCATCCAAATGCTCTTTTAAGTCGTCACGATTGTATAGTAAACACATCAAAAGAAACATATAGGATTTAGTTTTAATAATATTCCATTAACTGCTCTAAAAACACACTAGACTTCTACAAGCAAGTCATTCAACTTCACCCTGAAAACTGTTTACAAAAACTAACAGAAGCAAACATCTCTCCTGAAAACAAACGAAAACGAAAACGAAGCTGTGAAATTCATATGCCTCATCTCTAAGCGATCAGGAAAGGCAAAACTGTTAGCATGTACGACTCATAAGTGAACGTAGCAGAGCCGGAATATGAAGTATCCTTCTCCTTGAACTTCTCAGTTAGCCCCTGCAAAAGAAATGAGTGCTTATGTGAGAAAAACACCTAACTGGATAAAATAGAATGGTACATGAATGCCAGAATATACGAAGTTACTGTAAGCTTACTTTAACAGTGAGGCAGCACCTGAATCAAGCAAAGAAAACGGAAGAACAAAAGGCAAAGTTAGCAAAGCATAGAACAAAAGAGAAGATATAAAGATATGAGAACAATACGAAGAAGGATTTGCATTGATGCAGAAACATACTCAATGAAGTTATCATATTCAATGGCCCTACTCTTTCCACCAGTTTTATCAAACTTGGAGACCAGCAATTCCAGGATAGAAGGTGATACAGCATATCCCAGGCTAAGTAACGCGTCCCTCAATTCAGATGAATCAATTTTTCCACTCCTATCCCTGTCAAATCTCTCGAAAATTCCCTGCATTACATAGGAAGTTCCAATCAACTTGCATAGAAAGGGAGATTTTTTTTCCCAAGCAAAACGGTAAACACAAAGAAGTACAAAGGTAACCGTAAAAGATTCTTTAACTTACCCTCCATTCTTGGAGACTGTAGAATACTGAAGTGAATTCTTTGGGACCTGCTTACAGGGCAGAAAATAGATCAACAGGTAGAAAAAGAAAGAGGGAAAGATCTATAAGCTCAATGAAAGAAAAAAGCTTCGTAAAGGTATACACTCCAACTCAAATTCGATCAACGTCATTAAATGATACTCTTGATTAACTTCAAAAACTAATAACATTTGGAATAAAAAATATAGAACAAAAAGGGAATAGTTCTGCTTCATCTTTCCACTTGAAAAAACATAGAGCAAAAAGGAAGTCTGGAGAACATGTTAGCACACAATCATTTACTACTAGATGCTAAAACTAAAGTTTCTACGTAGAATTATCAATATACAAAGTTGCATCTTATGTAGGTAATTGTTTTGCCACCCTAATGGCTCAACACATGTTCTAAAGAGATTCCAACTTCAAAAAAGGGAGGAGAAAGGAAGAGGGGGAAAAAGAGAGAAGTCTAATTCGGCCGCTATCACCATATTGTCAGGGACTTGCTTCTGTTCCTTCCAAAGAGAACTAATAGTACAAGACAGTGTTAAATTAAGCTAGATATTGCTCAATTGAGGACACCACTTCCTTAGGTAGTAAGAACGTCTACTCTGCGTTGTGTAAGATCTCCATGCTGAAAAAATGTTATTTCTCTTTTTATATGGAGACTCCACCCTACATTCCCCCATCGATGGACCAGCAGGGTCTTTTCTCACTTTTCTTCCTTGACGACTTTGGTTTATTACATGGCCAATTCAGAATACATAAAATGGCCAGGCAGTCATCAACTCAAGGAACAACAGAACTCAATAAATTCCACGTAATCCTGGACGAGGACATAAAGAGCATTTCATACAGGAATTTCAAAGGCCATACCGAAGTCTTATAGTTCTAAGTCATATCATCCTGGCCAACACACACTTAAGGATGACCCACCAATACAAACCATAAGGGGTTGTTAAGTATAAGGTATGCCACGGATATCCCACTCGATCAGTTATCCAACCATATATTTATCCGTGGGACTGATTAATACTCCTAAGCGAATGCATGATAAAATAATCACAGAACTGTTATCCCTCGTCCCTGATACCAAGCAACCCCTAAAGTCTTGATCAAAATTACTTCTTTATTACGAATGATTACTCCAAATGACCTTTTTCAACCACCCTCAGTCACAAATCAACTGTATACTGCATGTTGTTACTAATAATTGTACACAACCTAACATTTTCAGCACGAAATTCATCATCAATCCGATCATTTTCTACAATACATGGCAAAAATTGAAACATTTCATAAGTAAATTTTGAGCTCAATAATTTGGAATTAAGATTATTACCGATTTTTCTAGTGTTGGTATTGGTGAAGAGATACATAAGCAGATGAACAGTCCTCAAGCTGAAGCTCTGATTATACGAAGAAAGCGCCTTCTGCAGCTCCTTATCATCAATCAACCCACTCCCATCCTGATCCGCGAGCTGGAAACAAGCTACAACATTCGGATCGGTTCCCGGTGGAAAAGCAGACGGCACGAGAGATGCAAAAGGGCTACTAGCTCCATAAGGCCCAGCAGGAGGTGGCGCGTGGTATCCACCATAAGGAGCAGACGGTTGTGAGTGGCTATCCTTCGATGGTTTGTTCGGATCACCGTACGGAGCCGAAGGAGGTGGGGCAGGGTAACCAGCCCCTGCCCCACCATAAGGGGATGAAGACTGTGGTTTATTCTCTTTTGGGGGTTTATGCGGATCACCGTAAGACGGTGCTCCGGCTCCGTAGGGAGACGGAACGGGAGCGTAAGGGGAGTGAGATTGAGGAGGTGGAGCACCGTAGGGTGATGGTGGAGCACCGTAAGGTGATGGTGAAGCACCGTAGGGTGATGCTGAAGACGGTGGTGGAGCACCGTAAGGTGAAGCTGAAGACGGCGGTGGAGCGCCGTATGGGGTGGAGGAGTACGGCTGAGATGACGGTGGCTGGCCGTAACCGTAGCCGGGAACATTGTGCGGGTAACCGGACATTTTTGAAAAGCTAGAGAGAGAAAATTCAAAAGATAAAACTTTTGTAAATTAGAAAAAAAAATAAAAAATATGCGGTTTTATAAATAGACAAATCATATAAATTAATATTAATACTAAGTAGAAATGTCCTGGACTTGGGTATTATTTACGCGGTTGCCACTTCTCTTCTTCGTTAAGTTACCGCGGATTTTGCAAATCCAAAGACTACACAAAATACTACTACTATTCTTCCTTTTTTATCCTTTTTGCGATTTTTATATCTCAAACTATTAAATAATTACTCTTTTTATAAATTAAAAAAACTTCTATGTAGAGTTGACATATTTATTCTTAGTCGACAATCGATGTATGTGGTCAAATCCAATATTGAAGTAAATTTTAATATGAAAAAAGTGATACACTAGATACGAAATTCGAAAAGAATGATTTTTAATTTCTTTTTTGGTATATTTTATATAGTTTTAATTCCGCACTATTAGATATTAACTTTATTTTTTTACATTTCATGTCAAGTTAAGCTAGATCATTCGTTTTAAAACGAAAAGAATAATACTTTATATAGATAAATATAAATAAAATGATGAATTAATAGTTAAGAGGCGAAATTTATACTGCAGAAGGTACTATCGTAATTGTCTGCATAGGGAGGGGTGAAGATGTAAATAAATAATTGACAGATATCGCTATAAATTCGACTACGACAGAAGGCACCTAAGTGGACACGCACGAGAACTTGATATTTGTAGTTTGACTTAAGAATTACCACCAAAAAATTAAAGGGGTGGAAAGAGATCCGCTTTGTTGCAATATTTCGGAATTTGTTTCTCTTTAGGTATAAGTATCGATGATTCTTCAGACTTTTTCTATACGAATTTTTCTGATTTTTTTTTCTTCTACACAAAGTTTCTTGGTATATTTAAGTGTCATTATGTGGCTCGCAATACAATGGTGATTGAGAGGAAATATTCCAAATCAAACCTAGAATGTTATAGGGGAATAATTTCCTTAAAGGGACATTGTGCATTCAGTAGGTTTGTTGATCTTCTTTCTATTTTGTTTCTTACAGATTCTGATATGTTTTTACAGATTTTAGTTTTGTGAATTAATTTATGTTCTTCTATTATTCACTATTTGATTGAAACTTTGATAACTTCTTATTTTTTACAAAATTTCTGTTATCAGCAATACAGATTTTAAACACAAATTGGCTAACAAATGTAATTGATAGAGTACTCTTGTTATTGAGAAGGGGAAAAAAATTGGATAAGTTAATGAAAATATTTAGTCAAATTAACCTTTTTAGAAGTTTCAATCATGCTACTCTAAACTTAAGCATGTGATCGAATTTCATATCATCCCAAAAATCAAGTGATTTGATATATCAGAATTAATTACTATTATTAATTTGATTCTTATTAGTAATATTATCAAATTACTCTGTTGATCTTGGCTAGGATAGAAAGAAAGAATTACCTAATATTTATTTGTCCTTATAACTCTCAACTACTTCACCGACTTATCTACCTAACTTAACTTGATTGCTATTTTTGTGGAAATTTTTGATTGAGTGCAAATTTGTTGCTTGATTTGTTTTGATCTTGTGAATATTCAATGTTATTAATAACTTGATATGAACATGCATCTATCTTGATATAAAAGGTAAGTAGGAATAAATTTTTACAATATACAACCATGTGGTAAGTTGACCCATAGTAGTAGGTTGGGCAAGATACATTATATTATAATTTTGTATCTATTTTACAAATACTTCCTCTATATAGAGCTCCACTTGATACATGTATACTACCAAATTCTCAAATATTCATCTTTATTATGGAAAAAGCATAAATTATTACAAAAAGGACCTTGAGTTTATTGAAGAGGTGACTAGCATGAGGTCCAAAACAAAGTTCGGGACGTTAAATAGGCGGATTGAGTTAAATTTGAACAGATTAAAATAGGTTAAGTTAATAATAGACCGGTGAATAACCAGGCTAACTCCTTTCATACTAGTAGTCATGGTATTGTTCATGTCATTTCTTGTTATTCACGGATTGAGTTGAATTTAAGCAGATTAAAATAAGTTAATTAATAAGCGGCGTCAGTAATCAGGCTAAATACTTTCATATTAGTAGTCGTAGTGTTACTCATGTCGTTTCTTCTATTACTAGTTAATGTTTCTTGTAGTGTGATTATCGTATTATTTTGTTGTAGTTACTGTTCATCTTTTTTTTTTCTTTTTATATGCTCTGTCATGATTTCTTTAGTATTTCATTTTGGCATCTTTGTTCCTATTGCTTTCATTTTTCGACTTGGTAATGTTTTTACTTGAACTGAAAATCTACCGAAATCGACATCTCGACTTTTCAAGGTAGGGATAAACTCTGTAGGTTTGATGTCAATAATCCGCCCGAAAGTTACTTGAGTTGAAATAAGTTAGGCTCAAATGAGTCATTTAACTTCAATTCTTAACGAATTATATTTTCATAGACTAATTTTATCGCCTCTGCTTGTAGGGTCATGGTCTCAATGGTCACACTGATAGAGACACATTCAAGAAACTCATACCAAGATATTCAGCCCCATATCAAACATATTGTCAATGATGATAAATCTCCAATCCTATGCTCCCAACCCATCTCTGAATTACTGGCAAGGTTCGTTTTTTTGGTGTTCGAGTCAGTTTACATAGTCATTATTATTGTACATGGTAATGTGTAAACTCTTCGATTGTTATTTCCTTTGCTTCGGTTATTTTAATTTATTATTTGTTGTTCTTTTCTATATTGCGCTTCAATTCAACTTCCTATGCCAGGAAAATGTAGTTTTGAGCATTGATGATGACAAGACTAATGAAGTTGAGCTACAAAATGCATCAAGCAATCTGTTTCGATTTGATGCACATGTAATCGTGTACACCAGCTATGTCGATATTGCCACCATTCCAAGCCACTGTGTCCTGTTCTGCAGGGAGCTGAGAGCGAATGGTTCTAGCTTGGACGAGCTCCGACTTTGTTTTCCTGTACTAAAGAAACTGGTAAAACATTCCTCTACATATTTTCATATAATAAGCTGCAATAAAAAGAATAGACAATTGCTATCATGACCAATCTTTTAGCAGTTATATAGAGAAGAAGTTGTTGCAGCTCAGTTGATAGTTTACGTTTTAACTTTAGTCCTTTTCTCCTTCACAAAAGAATTCAGAAACCATCCTATGTTTACTTCATGTAAGACTGAAAATTAAAAGAACAGAGAGATTGTTGTCATGGCCAATCTTGAGCTTGCAGCTTAGTGCGAAGCAGTTGTTGCAGGTCAGCCTTTCGAGTTTTGGACACCCCAACTATATTGAGTTGACTTGCCAATGCCTTGAGTTGAACCAATGACATGTTATCGATACATGCCATACGAGAAGATGGGGTAAGAGATGCCATGGGAAAAACAACTTCAGCATTATGAACATTCCAAGGCGCTTGACTTGTTCTGTCATATGATCTTATCAACATATTTTGAGCATTCCTCAGATTGTTATTCACTTGGAAGACTGGTACAAATAAACTTGTTTCGCTCCTCCTTCGAAAGTGGAGCTGAGAAGTTGAACTAATGCCTGCAAAATCACCAGCTCTTTTGGCTCCAGCCAGTTGTTGTTGAGTTCCCCTGATGGCGTTGTCACCGTAGTATTCACCTCCACCCATTAACTTTCGTTGTGGATTGCTTCTTTCACCAATTAAAGAATTCAATAGACGGGGTTGTGTGCCTTCTATAGTACGAACAGCAGTTCCAGCACGCACCACTTCTTTTCCCTTCGTTCCAGATGGATCATAATTCTGAACAGCCGTCACTCCATTTTCTGTTGATTCGCTGCTATATTGTTTAGTTGCTTGTTCTGCAGCATGTCTCTCCTCTAGAGTTGTTCCTGTAAGCTGTCGAAGAGATGGATCATAATTCTGAACAGCCGTCACTCCATTTTCTGTTGATTCGCTGCTATATTCTTTAGCTGCTTGTTCTGCAGCATGTCTCTCCTCTAGAGTTGTTCCTGCAAGCTGTCGAAGAGATGGATCATGATTCTGAACAGCCGTCACTCCATTTTCTGTTGATTCGCTGCTATATTGTTTAGTTGCTTGTTCTGCAGCATGTCTCTCCTCTAGAGTTGTTCCTGCAAGCTGTCGAAGAGATGGATCATGATTCTGAACAGCCGTCACTCCATTTTCTGTTGATTCGCTGCTATATTCTTTAGTTGCTTGTTCTGCAGCATGTCTCTCTTCTAGAGTTGTTCCTGCAAGCTGTCGAAGAAATGGATCATGATTCTGAACAGCCGTCACTCCATTTTCTGTTGATTCGCTGCTATATTCTTTAGTTGCTTGTTCTGAAGCATGTCTCTCCTCTAGAGTTGTTCCTGCAAGCTGTCGAAGAGATGGATCATAATTCTGAACAGCCATCACTCCATTTTCTGTTGATTCGCTGCTATATTCTTTAGTTGCTTGTTCTGAAGCATGTCTCTCCTCTAGAGTTGTTCCTGCAAGCTGTCGAAGAGATGGATCATAATTCTGAACAGCCGTCACTCCATTTTCTGTTGATTCGCTGCTATATTCTTTAGTTGCTTGTTCTGCAGCATGTCTCTCCTCTAGAGTTGTTCCTGCAAGCTGTCGAAGAGATGGATCATAATTCTGAACAGCCGTCACTCCATTTTCTGTTGATTCGCTGCTATATTCTTTAGTTGCTTGTTCTGCAGCATGTCTCTCCTCTAGAATTGTTCCTGCAAGCTGTCGAAGAAAATTTTCGTTGTTTTTCATTCAAATATTGCAAAAAAAGCAACGGAAGACATCATCTTAGAGTAGTTTGTGCTTGGACTTAAATTGCGAACTTCTAAACAATGCCAAGTATTTTAGGTTCTGCAAGCTGTTGGTTCTAAAATAAAGGTTGTCAAAGTAGTATATCAGGCAGTGGCAGAGCCAGGATTTTCACTAAAAAGATTTAAATGTACAAAAGTTGAACACACGAAAAAGGCAAAGGGATTCAACATCTACTATACATCACAACGAATGTGCCAAATCCTTCCAAAAGTGCACTACTTTTGGAGAATCTGACACTCACCTTACGACATTTTTAAAGAGTGTGACAAACATAGGTGTTACCTAAAGAACATGTATCGACTAAAGTGAACAAATAAAAACAAGTGACTATTGCCGCACACATGGAGGATCTGTCACACACTAGGCGACAGTATTGAAGAGTCGTAGCAACATAGGTATTACCTAAAGAGCATGTAGTGACTAAAGTCGACAAATAAGAACATGTGACAGTTTCAAAAAGCATACCAGCTGATCCTCATTCTGTAAAGGATTCGGCGTGCTCTCCATGTTAACAGTCTTCTCATTCGATGCAGCAAGACCCATATTATCTTCACCTGCAGGTTGTCCCTGGAGCATATTATCTTTACCCATATTATCTTCACCTGCAGGTTGTCTCTGGAGCATAGGTTCACCATCTTCAAGTACTACAATTTCTGAATCAGCTTTGTTTTCCTGTATCTTCATCACTTGCTGACATGATTTCTCGTTTAAAGCATCTGCCTCGATCACGTCTATGACATAGAATCAATTCAAACAGATGAGGTATGTCGATCAAAATTGACACTAAAAGATCTATATATGTGATTATTATGAACTTACCAAGCCTCGGATCGAAATACAAGTTATACTCCCATCTTGCATAGCTACTTTCATCTGTGTAGACTAAAGAAATCATCTACTTCAGTACTTCCATTACAAAAATCTTGAAAATCCAATCAAGGTAACAACAGAATATATATCAAACCTTGATTTTCAGGTGGATCCCAAAGAGATAAATCCATCTCATCAAGAAACATCATTCTGACTAAAGGAAAAAAAGAAGAAGAAGAGATCAAATCTCTGGTTTAAGAGATAAAAAGGAAAACAATATACAACAACATACCCAGTGTAGTCCGACAAAGTGGAGTCTGCGGAGGGTAGGGTGTACGTAGACCTTACCCCTACCTCAAAGATAGAAAATATGTTTTCAATAGACCCCCGGCTCAAGGAAAAACAGTCTAAAACTTCAAAAGTAAATTTTTTTAACATTTCCTAGGCTGATGATTGTAACACTATCAAGATTCAAAAGGTCATATTGAAAAATCAATGCTTCTATTTACTAGTAAAGCAATCAATCAAGAACCTTTAGGTGTATTTTTTTCAATAAACATGGTGTACGAGTCAGCCTGCGCATACCTCGACTATTTTCACGAGTTCCTACTACTTCTCACCAGCACATGAAGTAACATGCAACTTTGTGGTAATCTACATTTTTACTTCATTTTTTATTACCATAGTGTCAGGCCAGCTTGCGCACACCTCAACTAATTTCACACTATAAGTATCACCTCCCTCCAGTAACAAATACCAGATAATCTATATTTTAATTTATCTGTGTGTTAATTTTAGAAATATTGATTCTTTGAAGATTCCTAAGTCCATTACTAACCTTTGCTTTGATACCAATAGAGTACCCCCACTCCACTCTCACCAACACAAGTACCATATAACTTTTGTGGTAGTCTGCATTTTTTGACTTCTTTTATTATAATCATAGTGTCCCGCAAATTTGTGCGCACCTCAACTAATTTCACACCATACGTATCACCTCCAACCACCTCCAACCAGCAACAAATATCAAGTATGTTGTAATTTTAGAAATATTTGTTTTTGAAGATTCATGAGTCCATTATTAACCTTTGCTTTGATACCAATAGAGTATCCCTTACCCCACCCCCACTCTCACCATAACAATTACCATATAACTTTGTGGTAGCCTTCATTTTTTAACTTCATTTTGATAATCATAGTGTCTAGCCAGCTTGCGTACACTTCAACTAATTTCACACGATATGTGTCACCTCCCATCAGCAACAAATACCAAATAATCTATGTTTTAATTTTAAAAATATTGGTTTTTGAAGATTCCTGAGCCTATTATTAACCTTTGTTTTAATACCAATAAAGTACCCCCTACCACACATCCACCCCCACACCACACCACCCCCACTCTCATAGCACAAGTACCATATAACTTTGTGGTAGTCTGTTAACTTCCTTTTTGATAATTATAGTGTCTCACCAGCTTGTGCATACCTCAACTAATTTCACACGATATGTGTCACCTTCCACCAGCAATAAATATCTGATATTCTATGTTTTAATTTTAGAAATATTGGTTTTTGAAGATTCCTGAGCTCATTATTAACCTTTGCTTTAATACCAATAAAGTACCCACACCCACACCACTACTCTCATCAGCAAAAGTACCATATAATTTTGTAGTAGTCTCTATTTTTAACTTTTTTTTTTTATAATCACAGTGTCCGGCCAGCTTGTGCACACCTCAACCAATTTCACATGATATGTGTCACCTCCTACCAGCAACAAATAGCAGGTAATCTATGTCTTAATATTAGAAATATTGTTTTTTGAAGATTCTTGTGCCCATTATTAACCTTTGCTTTGATACCAATAAAGTACCCCTTACCCCACCCCCACCCCACCCCACCCCACCCCACTCTCACCGGCACAAATATCATGTAACTTTGTGGTAGTCTGCATTTTTTAACTTTTTTAATAATCATTGTCCAGGCCAGCTTGTGCCCACCTCAATTAATTCCTCACTATATGTGTCACCTCCTACCAATAGCAAATACTAGAGAACCTATGTTTTAATTATAGAAATATTTGATTTTAAAGATTCCTGAGCCCATTAATAACCTATTTGCATTGATACCAAAAGAGTAACCCTACCACCACCCCACTCCAGGACTATAGCATGCGTGAAAAAAGCATACTGGACGGGGGTGCTTCGATCGTGTCTCTGAGACACAATTGAATGTAGGTGCCCATTGTGTCCTGAACTTGTACATTTGAAAAATCAATGAAAATTCCCACATGATGATTTAAAATCAACCAAATTTACACATGATTAACTACTTCTATATACATATACACTTGCAAAGATTGATTAACAAATAACAAAAAAGAAAAAAAAACTTCAAATTTTCAAGAATCATCACATCAAAATTGGATATACCATCTAATTTTTTTTCTTGTTCAATTGTTACATAAAGTTCTTGATCCAAACATCAATAGATTAACGAAAAAATCTTGAATTTTTAGTTTAATTCTAAGAAAAGTTAAATTAAATAAAATGTACCTAAAAAGCTCTTGAAATTCCTTTGAATTGTTGAAGAAAATGATGAAATCAATTTAGGGTTTTGAAAACCCTTGAAAAATAATGGCAATTTCAAGTATAATTTGCTAAAGACAAGAGTGATAGGGGTTAAAGTGTAATAATTGGAATTTAAAGGGTTGATTAATGTAAATAAGAAGAACTTCTCTTTTGTCTAGAGCTGTCAAAATGGGCTTGACCTGCAGGGCGGCCCAACCCAACCCAACCTCACTTGGCCCGCTAGCCTCGTAGGCCCAACCCGCAAGCCTTAGAGGCCAGTCCGTGGGCTATAAATATTTAAAAATATTTTATATATATATATATATATATATATGTACACATTAATCAACCCTTCAAATTCCAACTATTACACTTTAATATATATATTAAAGTGTAATAGTTGGAATTCGAAGGGTTGATTAATGTAAATAAGAAGAATATTTTCTTTTGTCTGGAGCTGTCAAAATGGGCTTGACCGCGAGGCTGGCCCAACCCGACCCAACCCTTAAATTAAGTCGAGTTTGGCCTAATTTTTTGGCTCATTTAGAAACGAGGCTTTTTAGCCCAAAAAATTAGGCCAAACCCGACTTAATTCAAGGGTTGGGCCTACGAGGCTAGCGGGCCAAGGTTGGGCTAAAAGGCCTCGTTTCTAAATGAGCCAAAAAATTAGGCCAAACCCGACTTAATTCAAGGGTTGGGTTGTTGGGCCGGCCTCGCGGGTCAAGCTCATTTTGACAGCTCTAGACAAAAGAGAATATTCTTTTTATTTACATTAATCAACCCCTCAAATTCCATTTATATATATATATATATATATATATATATATATATATATATATATATATATATACTAGTGTTTTATTTGTCATAAAGTTCTTTGTAACGTTGTAAAGTTTGCTTAATTCTTTGGGCGGTTTCATAATGTTCCTCACCAACGATCCGAGGTTGAAGCATGGTTGACGGTTAGACGCCAATTGAAAGAGTGGTAGTTTTCTCCATGATGACAGGGTGGGCCCCTTTGATCTACTTCCTAAACTAAAGGAAGATGACGCTGTGGATGATTTCCCAGCTGGAAAGTCAACCTTTTCATATCAATGTCTGCCCTATTAGAGATTCCAACTATATATATATATATATATATATATATATATATATATACTAGTGTTTTATTTGTAAAATTTTTATCAATAAATATGTTAAAAACATTAAAAAAATCAAGTCTTTTAAACTAACTTGTTTTTTTGTGGAAGGAATGGTTGAATGATCAACATTTTTCCGCTAAATCTTGACTATTATGTATTATGGTAAGCATTCACCGAAGTGTGAGATTCATAAATATATTTATGTAAGTATTCGCTGAAGTATGTGATTAATAAATGAAAATTTGTATGTATTGATGTCGTGTTCATAGACGTCAACATTCAATACTTTTAAATACTCCTTCTAACAGAGTAATATTGTTCATTTTTTGGTTGAAGGGTCAACCCGTCCTGACCCGTGGCCCGCTTAGGGTGGGTTGGACCGCTATTTTATCGACCCTTTAATTAAAAGGATCAGTCTGCCCCAACCCATTTAATTCTCTAACCCGTTAGGATTGGATCAGCCCATTTTGAGAGCTCTACTTTTATCTTATGTGAAGAATATCCAAGGCCCACTAACCCAGTTCATTTTTAAATGGACATGGACCGGAGATTTGCATAAGTAGACACCTTTTTAACTTTGTGACCATTGTTTAAGTTTTGTCCACATTTAAAAAATTGGTGCACGTATGACCTTATTATTAAAGACACACGTTTCGTTAATTCGATAAGACTTATGAATAATTTAATAAAATAACAAAATAAAGATTGTATTAAAATTGTGATGTGTTCTTCATGACGGGTGATAATAATGTTACTTTACAAATAATCACTGGATTAGAGACTTGTGAACAATTGAATAAAAAAAGAAAATAAAGATTTATTAAAATTATGACATGCTTTTTACTTTGTAAATAACCACTTAGCTCGATGTTTATTTAGAGCATTCGAAACATATTGAAATAAATTATCATTTCATAAAAGAAAAACTATAGCAAGGTCCGACTAAAGAAAATTATATTAGGTAGCAAGGAACGGGTTGCAAATATTCTTAACAAAAAGACTAAGAAAAAAAAGGTGATTCGATTTGACAAAAACCATTTCATATTAGTATGGTTCTAGGACAAAAACCATTTCATATTAGGTTATGTTGTCAACGATATGTACGCAAGTCGACACAGCTCATGCAAGTATTAGTGATTTGCTTTCGAAATTCGAATTTATGACCTAGAAAACTTTATTTTTGCTCTAAAACTCCGGGGTTAATGTTCAACTTTGGGTGTGCACAAGTACACACTTAAACTTGTAAAAATTGAACAAACAGACACACACATCCTACATGTCATTTTTTGTCCAACATGCAGGTGTCCTACGTGTATTTTGTCACATATAGGACTCATGTGTTTATTTATTTAAAAGTTGGATAGTTAAAGTGCATGTTTGTACATAATGAAAGTTGGAAGTCAAAGTTAAATTTTAACGCTAAGTTTAGGGTCCAATATATGTAATATGCCTTGATTTTATGCATTGAGGAATTGTACATTCTTAGACAAGAGGTTAGAGTGTAAGTGGGAGTAATTAAAATTTATTATCATGGTACTTGACAAATACATATATAAATCAACACAATCTTTACATGTGGAAAATAGTGAATGTGTATGTATTTTTTTTTTATAAAAAAGAAAAATTCACTCAGAGTCCAATACAAACACTACATATGTCTATATCGCCTTTGTAGTCCTCTTCATGACGATAACTTTATCAAAATAATATCTTGACTAAAAAGTTTCATGTGAGAGTAAAACGCTCTCAACAAAAGCTACCCCAAATCAAGAATTCAAATCCAAAACACCTCTAACTAACGACTAAATGATATTTACCATCCAATCACAATTAAATACTAATAAAAGAAACATTTTTCCCCTCTTCACTTTCTTTTTCAAGCCTCTTTCATAGCTAAAGGACCTAGCTATAGATTAATTAAGAACTTCTAACTTGTGAGCTTCTAATAGCTCATGCAATTTGTATTCTGAATTTCATTTCAACATAATTTAGTAACTAAAAGTTAAATATATCATAAAATTGAAAACTTACCTAACTAATTCATGCCAATTTAGATTCATAAAGTTTGTTAAGAAGTTAAAAATATGATAGTAATCAAAATTTTCATAGCATCAAATGTTTTCCTTAACATAACACATGCATGTAGTAATTAGTTTGGTAACTTTATTCTATCTAAAAAGTTAGGCTCACTATCTTCTAGTGAGTTAGGCAATTCTTTATTGCTATCAGTCATTACAAAATATAATGAGTCAAAGTCAAAAGCACGGGAAACAATTACTTTTTTCACGAGTTTCATATTTTAACTATTTATTATTTATTTTATCAATCTAAATCATTACTTCCTTGGTATTAAAACATGATACTTCGATGGTGAGTTGATCAAATATTCTTCTCAATTAATAACAAACACACACACACGTATATATAGAAACCAAATCATCATCGAGATGTGTATAACAAAGAGAGTGCTAGCTTAAGTAAGTAAATACAACAATAAATAGTTAAGATAGAAAACTTGCGAAAAATACGATAATTAAATAGATATGGAACAAATACATAATTATGGGACAGATTTCATGAAGAAAAAAAGAAAGGATAATTGATGTACTATATTTACCATATACTATAAATATCATAAGCTCAAACATTTCAATAGATATGAGCAAACTTCTACAAATGAAAAAATAAGAAAACAAAATTCACAAATAACTAACAAATCATTTTATTGTTTGAATACTAACGTATTATCAGAACTCTCTATTGATAAATTTATCTCCCTATATTGCCTTCAAGCAGTAAAAACGTAGTGTGAGTTAGACGAACATCATAGAAACAAATGAACATAACATTTTAAGCAAACATGTATAGAATAATCCATTATCCATCAAATTTCGAGTTTAAATTTCAAATCGTACACCACTAATCCTTTCTCCATTAAAAATTTACTTCATCTCCAAATTTTATAATTGCATGATCCAACAAACATTCAGTTCAATAACATGGAAGTTCACCACATAAAATATGTGAATCACCACACTATATATTAAAATTTTAAAATTAAAATATCTTTTTTTTATTTCACCTTCAAAAATTATAAATTTAAAAAAGGGTCGAAATTATTGGATCACCCTAAATTTCAACTTTAAATTAGAACTACTCTTTATCTTAAATATCTAAATACATTGAACTTTTTTTTCTCTATATATACGAGTTCACAAAAAATAGAAATAATCTCCAAAATTTGGGTCTTGTGGGGAAGAAAAAGGAAGAAGAGAGGCACAAAAATAACACAATTGCTTCTCTTTCTTCCACTTTCATACATTCCCCACAAAAAAAGGTCCCAAAAACACACACACACACACTGAAAATCATTTTTTTTCAAGAAATAAATCTTGAAAATCTGTTGAGAAAAGGGTGGATTAATCAATTTATGAGTTTTTTCTTGTAGTTTCAACAAAAGGGTACCTTAAAAATTGAATCTTTTTGCCATTTTTGACAAAATCAAGAATCAAAAAAAAAAAATGTTGTCTGGACAATTAGAGAAGAAGGGTTTTTTCATAGCTACACTTATAACATTTTGGTATTCCTCAAATATTGGAGTTCTTCTTTTGAACAAATTATTGCTGTCAAATTATGGATTTAGATTCCCAATTTTTCTTACAATGTGTCATATGACAGCTTGTGCTGTTCTTAGCTATGTTTCTATTGTTTTCTTAAAGATTGCACCTTTTCAGAGGATTAAATCAAGGTCTCAATTTTTAAGAATTTCTACACTTAGTGTTGTCTTTTGTGGTTCTGTTGTTGGTGGAAACATTTCTTTAAGGTACTTGCCTGTGTCGTTTAATCAGGCTGTGGGTGCAACAACACCCTTTTTTACTGCATTGTTTGCTTATTTAATGACAAGGAAGCAAGAAGCTTGGGCTACTTATGGTTGCCTTGTTCCTGTTGTTACTGGGGTTGTTATTGCAAGTGGGGTATGTTTGCAAACTTTTTAACTTTGTTCTTTTTCTTGAATGAACAGTTAATTGCTTGTTTGTTTTTTTTGGTTTCCGTGTGTGTTCATTTTGAAGCTCGACTAATTTGGATTCAGTTTCACTTAGGGGATAAAACGCACTAGAGTTGGAACTCGAGACCTTTCGTTAAAAATAGAGAAGTACTTATAGCTCCACCACAACCTTTAGTGGTGAATAGTTAATTGCTTTTTTTTGGTCTCCGTGTTCTCAACCCATTTTTTGGGGGATAAAACGTACCTAAGGCTTGAACTTAAATCTTTCGTTATGGATGGAGGAATACTTATGGCTCAATCGCGACCTTTGGTGATGAATAGTTAATTGATTGTTTTCTTTTTTGGGTTGTCTTGTCCCATTTTGGGGTTCAACTAATCTAGATTTAGGAGGTTCCACTTTGGGGATAAAACATGCCTAGGGGTTGAACCTGAGCTCGTTGGTTAAAGATGTAGGAATACTTACAACTCACCACGACCTTTGGCAATGAAAAGTTAATTGCTTTTTTTTGGTTTTCGTGTTCTGTACTCATTATGGGCCCGACACTAGATTTAGGCGGTAAAGATAAGTAGTACGTAGCGCTCACCATGACTTTCGGTGGTGAATAGTTAATTGCTTGTCTTTTTTTGGGTTTCCGTGTTCTATACCCCATTTTGGGGCCTGACTAATTTGGATTCAGGAGGTCCACTTTGGAGGTAAAATGCACCTAGGATTCAAACCTGAGACTTATGGTTAAAGATGGATGAGTACTTATAGCTCCACGATGACCTTTAATGTTGAATATTTAATTGCTCGTTACTTTGTAGTAATATATTTAGTTGATCAGGTTGTAGTATGTTTTGTGTAGAAAAAATGGATCTTTTTTTCTTAAAATTTCTAACCTTTTTGGGCTGTTTAATTTCATTCCTATTAAAGTTGATCTATGATTTTTTAACAATGGTAGTAGTTCTTTTAGAAGTCTAGATTAACTGATTGAGATCAGATATGAGAATTTCTATGGATGCTCATATCGATACATTATAACGCCTCGAAAAATTTGTTGACAGGCAGATCTAGAATTTAAATTTAATGTGTTCAACACTTCATAAGTTTTTATCGAGCTTATTATACATTCAATTTCGAATCTTTTTAGTAATCTTCCACCTGTATATTGATGCCCCCTGTCAAAAATACTTTCCTCTGTGGACAATTCTTACCATTTCTGTGTTTTGCAGTATTTTGCTTTTCTTTTCAATGGAAATTATGTTATTTTCACATTCTATTACAATTTTCATAAAGATCATTTCTTTTTTCAAATGATAGTATCTTCCTTGACAACGTTTCCATTGGGGATATTCAAGGAAATTGACTTTGTGTGACGTTTCCTTATTAGAATGTGTTTTTTTCTTCTGATAATCGTGATGTCCGAGACCCTTTCGGGGTGGCCCAGTAGTTTGGGCTTGGGACTTCTATGTTGGAGGTCTCAAAACCCCTTGCCAGCGAAAGCAAGGGGTTTGCCTTCTGGGTCGAGCTCGTCGCACCAGATTTGCCTAGTGATGATTACCTCTCTTATGTGGTTTGCGAGCTATTGCATAGGAGCGGTGGTTTACCCTTTGTGCACCCAAAGGGTAGCGGCTACGGGTTTCTCTTGTCATCCAAAAACGTGATGTCTGAGCTAGCTTATCTGGTAACTCTGTCTACCAAAACTTGGAAAGATAGGAATAAATCACCTTGTATCTTTGCCTCTCAAGTCTCAATCGAGTGTGTTTTGATGACATATATACAGAATCAAACACTAGATGATAAATATACTTTGAGCAATTCAGAGATTCTCAATGTCTCAAGGTATTAGTTTAAGATTTTATTCAGTAAGAAATTGATAGTTAAATTACTTACCTTGTCTTTTGTTGTGTTATATTTGAAGTTTATTAAGCCATGACAAGTATCCATCTATTGGTTGTTGAAATAGGTTTTGTTTGTTTTCTTGTTGAAAAAATTGTAGTAACTTTTATTAAGTATTAATCTACCCCCTAAGGTAGCGGTAAGGTTTGCGTACACTCTACCCTCCCCAGATTCCACGTGTGGGATTACTCCGAGTATGTTGTTGTTGTTGTTTATTGACTATTAAGTTTCTTGATTTGATGATAGGGTGAGCCAAGCTTCCACCTTTATGGATTTATCATGTGTATTGGTGCAACTGCTGCTAGAGCCTTCAAGTCTGTTCTTCAAGGAGTTCTTCTTTCTTCTGAAGGGTAACTACTTTGCTTCTTCTAGCCATCTGTGTAAACGCAAAATACTTTTACTATCACGTCATCTAAAAGATAACTAACTACAGGTTACGAGTTTCTGATCTTCTAGTTTCCTCATTTCTTTTACATCTGATAGAGATTGGGGTTCCTTTCAAATTCACGACCCTTCATTCGATTTATTTGTCGTTCATTTGTTTTGCTGATACATTTTAACTAGTAGTTTTCTCCTTAACCTGATGTTATCTTTCAGGGAAAAGCTGAACTCCATGAATCTCCTGCTCTACATGTCACCAATTGCTGTCGTAGTATTATTGCCTGCTGCACTCGTTATGGAGCCCAATGTTATCGATGTCACTGCAACACTCGCGACTGAACACAGATACCTTGGCCTGCTTATTGTGGTTAATTCCGCAATGGCCTATGGTGCCAATTTATTGAACTTTTTGGTGACTAAGCATACCAGTGCATTGACACTCCAGGTTTGCTCCTCTCCTACCCCTCTTTTTTCCCCTTAAAGTGTAGTGTTATGTGGCAAAAGAAAGATGAAAGCATAATAATAACCGAGGGGTGTGGTGGAGTGGTTGTAAATATATTATCCTTAATCAAAAGTCTCGAGTTCAAGTCTGAACCTAGGATTAAAGAACCTTATCATAGATAGCATTCGCCACTATAGACCACTCCTGGATTAGCATATGTTTTTGTTCTCTTAACTCGCCATATGTCTTTAGACAAACACGAATGATTACGCCTAGTCTCTGGCCAAGAAAGGTTAATTTTTTAAATACGTTGTTTAAACACGACTTCCAAATACCCTTTCAACTTCAACCAAATACTATATTGCTCGGACTCTTCAAAAATGCTACCGAGTTTGTATCAGATCCTCCAAAAGTAATCCATCTTTACATGATCTGTCAAGATGCAACAACATTCTTGGAGAGTCTGTGAAACATCAACCAAATATTGTCTAAACACCTACTATATTTTGCCCTTTGGGGTGGTCCAGTGGTTTGGGCTTGAGACTTTCATGTTGAAGGTCTCAAGTTCAAAAGCAAGGGTTTGTCTTCTGGGTCGAGCTCGTCGCACCAGACTTGCATAGTGCAGGTTACCTCTATATGTGATTTGCGAGTTATTGCATAAGAGCGGGGGTTTTTACCATGTGCGCACATCCCCCCCCCCCCCCCCCCCCCCAAAAAAAAAAAAAAAACACCTACTATATTTTTCAAGAATGGTTACTAAATTCTCATAGTAGCTGCAAATGTACATATTTTTCACCTGTTTGAAACAACTAAACTCTCAATGGACTGGTGTAGGTCCTAGGCAATGCAAAAGGTGCAGTGGCTGTTGTTATCTCCATACTTATTTTCCAAAATCCAGTAACATTCATCGGAATCGCGGGCTACACAATGACTGTGATGGGAGTTGTTGCTTATGGAGAATCCAAAAGAAGGCACAAATAAGTTTTGACATCTTGTTTTCATAAATTACCACACACTTGTGTTTCTTCAAAAGGTGTCAGATGTGTTGTGGTAGAGTTAGGAAGAAATAGATTCCATTGCAATTTTGTAGCCCATAGACAGATGAAATGGTTAAAAGGGGTTATTTTCTTTTTACCATTCTTCTGTGGTATTCTTTCTATTAAGAGGGGATCTTTACATTTGTAACTAATTTTTGTGTTTGTCACAATAAATAAAGTCAAATAATGTCTTCTTCCTTCTCTATTTTCCTTGTATTTGTTTCCATTTTGCCTACAAACTTTCTTTGAAACTAATACATTACTTATCGGATTTGAATTCAGAATTTGAAATTGATAGATTTTGAATGGACGTTTTATTATATGTTTACATTTAAAACCTTTTCTTTATATATATTTATACACATAGTTCGAGACGAAAGCAATGAGTTCGAAGCATATGATATGACCAACTCTTTCATATTCCCTTTATAATATCCATATTCACTGTAGGAAAAAGGGTACCAAATACATCTGCTTTATAAGTACTTTTGAACATATATAGTTTTTTTAGAAACTCTAAAGTGATACGATTCTGAATTATTATATATTCGAAATTCATCAAAATAACTTCATAAATTTTCCCTGACTTTATTCGTTCAACTACTTTTTGCACAGTTTCAAAATATTCTTTCTCCAAAATGATTTTTACAACTTAAACTCGTGACATTCAATATACTGAATACTGATAGACTCTTACCGCTGCGCTAAGGCTCTCCCCTTTAAAAATTAACCAACAGTAAGTTTTAGCTGTCAATACAGTCTATAATGCTTTAAAAAAAGTGTTTTTTCCTTTTCCTTGTCATCCAAAACTATGCAAAAAAAAAACCTTCTGGTTCGACTCTTTTCTAAATCTCGCGCATAGCAAAAGCTTTAGTGGATCATATTGTACTTTTTATCGAAAATAAAGGGAACACTTTCAATTTTTATACTTCGAAAATTGTTTGCATTATTTGATATTGTTTAGCTAGTCACTAGAGTTTGATAATTAAAACTATTAAGATTCGAGTTTACAGAATTTGCAAGTGACTTGAGTAAAACTTCAATGTCATTTTGTCTCCAATTTTAGCTTCTTAATTTTTTTTTATAACCATGATGTCCTAACCAACTTGGACGCACCTCGACGACTAATTTCACAAGGTATCTGCTATCTCCCACCAGGGGTAATAGGCTAATCAAGCCCCCAAAGAGAAGAAGATTAACAAAGACAGCTTTTTTCCTACAATATTTTCAATAATTTCAATGTATATAAGCAAGTCAATTTCAAAATTTTGTGTTCATACCAATTACAAACAACTGAATTGTTGAATTAAAATAAAATAAAAAAAACTTAAATGTCTAAATGTCCTAGGATGATTAAGTAGCCTAAATGTCTTCTTCATAAGAACTTGCTTCATCAGAAATTTTGGATAGAAGCAAGTATTGATGTATGCAAGTTATTTATTTGAAGGAAGTTCGCGATTTTGTCCTCTTAACTTCTGAAGTTCCGGGAAATGCAGAAGCACAAAAGGGCTGAAAATAACTACACTTTAATAGTGAAATTATCTTCGTTTGTCACTACTACGAAAACTTATCTCATTCTACTCATGTCAAATGTAAACAACTTGGAATCAGAAACCTAACCAATTGATAACGATCCTTCGTGAGATTACACAAAAGCTCCATACCTCGTCTGAGCTATGCATGCTTAAAGATCTTCATGCTGAGCCAGTGGAAATATATAGCAACAACAAGGATGGGAAGCGTTAATGGAACCAGAAAGCAATAGTATCTGAAACAGAAATACAAACAAAAAACTCAAAACAGGCGCAAATCGCTATTTATACCAACACAAACATGATAGTTTGGGAAAAGGGGAAGAAGAATATTTGTAAACTATTGAACATGAGATATTCCAGCTACAAAACCTATCAAGCATTTAGTAAGATTTTGATCATAGCACGGTGATTACATTAGGCTAACAACCATCACAAAATCAGAAAGACATCTCGTAGAATCCTCCTTCCCAAATAACAATTCCACTCATGCCGTAACCGTGTTTTATTGACGAAGTCAAATTCAGTTAATGAAGACTCTTGTATAACTAAAGTATTAAGATAAGATAATCGAATCAACTATTACCAAATCATTATACCAGTACCTGATATTATGCTGCAAACTGGCTAATGCCTTAACAATGTGTAAGCATCTAGAATTGAGCATTACTGGTCTGATACTACCAAATCAACGCTTCGGATCAATGTGATGTAACAAAAAAGTAAGAAAATGGAAGTGTTTCTATTAAAAATTGATCTTTCAGGACGAAGAGTATATCTATAAGTATGCATAGCTGGTTGGAAGAGACCCATGCAGTTGTAAACCTCTTAAGCATATTAACTTTTTTATTGAAACCACAAGCAGTTAGATGTTCGAGTTGTAACTTACTGAAGAGCTACAAGTCGTACGGAAAGCATAATACATTTCGATCAGCAGCATCGGCTTTTCAGTTATCTTCTTTCTATATCCATGATGATTAAATGCAGAATTCCAAAAAGAACTTTTCCTATGAACTAGATAAAATCTCTTTATTTTTCAAAAAGGGCAGACGAGAAAATTCTTAAATAGACAGAAGTTTCACGAATATGAATGCAAGTTCCCTGGAGACGAGATCCTAGTAAAAAAAGTTACAAATGGGAGTGGGATCAACATCCCTGAAGTAAGAGCATAAATAATCCCAAACCGGTAAGTTACGATCTATACAATTTGCGAACAACTATTACCAACAGGCCAATCATACAATTTGTCAAGAGTAACAAAGTGAACAGCAAAATTACATTCACAAAGAGTAAGTGAACAAAGCCATTTATTGTCCCAAAACACTGTGAAAAACCTCGATATCTGAATTCAGTTTACGATCTACACAATAATGTCGCAGTGTCAAGTTCCTTCCAAATCCCTAAATTTTGAACATAATTTTATCTAAACAATCAGTTTCTAAGGTGAAACAGCGACAAATAATCCGGTACGCTCAATAACAGTTTGCATTTCACTGAGCAGTACATTATAATATTTCCCAATAGCTATCAAGACAGCCAGGCAGCGTAAGCAAATTTGACTAAATAACAGAAACTGAATAAAACTGAACAAAGGGAAAGTCACCTGTCATTCTGTATGGCTGCAAGGATCGGATTATCGAATGGCGGAAGCAACTTGGAGACAATAGAAACATAAACAAATACCAAAAAGGAAATGGACCCAAATGCAAGAAACGCCAACCCTTGAGCTTTTGAACCATACTTGTAAATAGAACACAACGCCATTTGATACTTGACAATTCACAGACTGGAAAAAGAAAGCACAATAATATATCAAACAATTGCAGAAAAAGAGACTGCTGATTTGGGTAATTTCACAATCAACAAAGCAACAAAAAGATCCAATCTTTCATGAGATTTTCACTGATAGAAGCAAATTGAGAAACAAAATCAAAAAGGGTTCAACACAAACCGTGAAAATTTAGTCACTATATTGCTGTCTTAGCAAACCCATATCAGAAAAAGAAGCAAAAAAAGATTTTGCTGATTTGGGTGATTTCATAATCGACAAAGCAACAAAAAGATCCAATCTTTCATGGGATTTTAACTGATACAAGCAAATTGAACAAGAAAATCGAAAAGGGTTCAACACAAACCGTGAAAATTTGGTCACCAAAACTGCTATCTGAGCATACCCATATCTATTTCCTTCTCTGTTCTTCAAAAAAGCTTCGAGTTTTCTGAATCAAACTCACCAAAAGAAACACTGAGAAGAACAATTGAAGAAATCCCAATACGTTTAGAGAGCACTGTAATTAGGCGTAATTTCTTGTTTGTGTTTGTTCGTATTTGGAAACCAAACTCGCTTGGCTGCCCCTGCCATGGAAATTTCCTCAAAGGGTGTTCAATATTACAAAAAAAAAAAAAAAAAAAAAAAAAAAATTATTACATTTTTAGCATATCAAAAACGTTTTTAAAAATAATTACTCATTTTAATATTATATTAATTTTTATTCATATTAATTATTAATTATTTTCTTAAAAGTGCTACGAATAAAAATATATACAAAGAAAATAACATAAGAATGTTCTCCTACTCACAAGCATCGACTCCTATTGGTGCGATGAACCACGAAAAATCAGTAATAAAGAATATGTGCTTCTCGTAGAAATACAATTTTTGCATCTTGTGAGCACGAGACTAGAAATTAAAATTCACTTTGAAATTTCAAGCAATCAAAATTAAGGTTTACACGAAGCTAATTAAATTGTTATCGAACATGATACTCGTATTTATTTTCTATATTATCATATATTAATTAATAATAAGGGAAAAAACATTAAAACACCTGAACTTTGAGTAGAATTATAGTAACACAATAACACATTCTATCTTTATGTAATCTTATTATACCGTAAACTTCTTTATAAATGTAGCTCATCAATAGCCACTTCAAGTTTGGCACAACAAATTCAATAAAACCGATTAAAATGAATAAAACTTAGTTAAATTCGCGTCTTTTATTATCTTGTAATATGGGCAATGAAAGAGTCCATCTCTCTGCCACTGCCACCACCATCCACCACTGATTTACTCAACTCCATAACCCTCTGTCTCATCTCATCTCCTTCTGCAGAATCCATCAATCTCTTAACACATTCTGCAACTGCAACTGAACTCACCAACTCATCTCTCTTTGCCCAATCCCTCAATTCTACTCCAATTTTCAACACATCAGTTACCAAAACTGCATTTCTTGGTTGATCTGAATGCATTGGCCAAGCTAAAATTGGTACCCCCATTGATATACTTTCCATACATGAATTCCACCCGCAATGACTCATGAATCCACCCGTCGATTCGTGTCCCAATATCTCCAATTGTGGTGCCCAATCTCTCACTATAACCCCTCTTTTCCCCACTCTCTCTTCATACCCTTCTGGTAACTCAACTTCTCTACTTTCCCCTGTAAAAATGTCACCTTTATCAGCTTCCCTCAATACCCATATGAATCTCTGCTCACTTTTCTCCAACCCAAATGCTAATTCCTTAATTTGTTCATCAGAAAACGTAGTCGTTGTCCCAAAAGACACGAATATTACAGAATTTGGTTCTTGTTCATCAAGCCAATTCATACATTTATGCGAAATTAATGAAATTTTTTTATCTAACCGTTTCACAGGGTTTAATGGACCAATAGCCCATTGTTTATTACGCGCACTTTTCTCTTTTGCTAGTAAATCAAGATACAATCCTTCAATTTCATAGCAAGAATTGTATAAATTACCAGAATTAACAATTTCTCTGAACTCAAATTGTACTCTGCTATACTCTGTAAACTCCGGCGTTACAGTGGATTTATCCCAAGAATAAATCGAAAAAGCTGAAATGCTACGAAAGCTGTAACACTCAACATTTGGTATAGAAGGAGTATCTTTAAGAACCCAAGCTATTAAAGAATCGTAAATAACAATTACTCTTCTGTAATTTCTGGAAAATTCTTGTAAAAGGGAAGTAATCGGGTGACGAAGATGAATCGTGGCGTGGAAAGAGGGCATCAATTGGGAAGGGAATTTGGTTGTGGAATTTGGATTGGGAAGAGGGGTTTCGTAATTTGGGATTGGGAGTTCGTGGAATTTGACGGTAGAGATGGAGAGTGGGTTCCAGCCATGGATGCGATTTTTTGCTTGACGGAGGTGTACGGCGGTTCCAGCAAAGTGGAGTGGGAGGTGATAGGCGGAGATGAGGCGGGAGAGGAGGAGGAGTTGGTTTAAATGGCCTTGTGCTGGTAGTGGAATCATTACTATGGCAACTTCATGATTGGTAAGTTTCGCCATGGAGCTTTTTTGCAAAGTTGTTGAAATACTTGTTGTTTATGGCTGTATTTAAAGGTGAAATTGGTCCGTATTGAATCTCGATTAAATTCGAATATATAGAAAAAATAAATTAACGTGGTTTATAATGAAACAAGTCTTTCAAAAATAGCCTCTTATTATGCCTACTTATCATATAAAGATGCTATCAGAATATGAAAGTTAACTAAGTTTTCTTACCTAGTTTGCAATTAGGACACAACCTAATTCTATTTCAAAAATAGCACATTTTATAAATAGTGGTGATATCTGCTTATACTTTTACCTTCTTTACTGTTACTAAATGAAAATATGAAATTTCACTAAATATATTATTATAAATAGCAAAGATAATTTTATATTTATAACTCAAACATAATATCTCTAAATCTAATCAAGAGTGAGGTAGTAGTAATTATCATTATATTATCACAATAATAATAATAACATAATTAATATAATTTATGAAGTTTTAGGAAAATTTTACTTGTAAAGACATGATAACTAACTTAAAAATGAGTAAAATAGAAGGTCAGAAAATGACAAGTAACAACAAAACAATTAAGATGAAACACTAATTAAGGTAATCTTTTTTATTTAGGTATGACGGATGTACACCTTTTTTTAATGTAATTGAAAAATGACAGACATAGATAACTAAAATTTAAAAAATACATCCAAATTTAGATTTAAAATAACTACTGGAAATATTAAAATAGTACAAAAAAGGGAAAAATTAAAGTTGTAGGATGAATTATGTCGTTTTGCAAAGTCAGTCAATATTGGGTAGCTAACCAATTTTTCCACTAAGAAAATGATTTGCACTTTTGAACTCTGTGACTTTTTGCATATGTTTTTTATTTATTTAATATTTATATCGAAATTTGATTAAATTTATATATTATATAATTTATTTTGAAAAGTATAATACTTCTGACAAAAAAAAATTATTTATAAAAGTTTGAATATGAGCAGGGGCCTTTATTTAATATTTATATCGAAATTTGATTAAATTTATATATTATATAATTTATTTTAGAAAGTATAATACTTCTGACAAAAAAAAATTATTTATAAAAGTTTGAATATGAGCAGGGGCGGACCCACATTGGGTCCAGGGTGTTCACCCGAACATCCTCGACAAAAAGATACACGATATATATAAGGTAAATTTTTTATATTTTTGTAGATGTATATATTTTGAACCCCCTCAATAACAATTAAAATAGATGACTCAATGGTAAGACCCCTGAATATTAAGCTGCATGCCCCAAGTTTGAATCCCATCAATAATATTTTTATTTTTCAAACCTCCTAAACGAAAATTCTAGGTCCGCCATTGAATATGAGAACTCTTATAAGGATGGAAGATTTTAATGATCTCATTATAACTTATATCGATGACCAGTGAGATTCCAGCAGGGTGTTAACTTTTCACTATTATTATTCTTCTTCGGAATAATATACAAGTACCCCCTCAATATATATTCGAAATCTTAGAGACACATTTATATTATACTAAGGTTTTATCACCCCTGAACTTATTTTATTAATAATTTTCTACCCTTTTTCAGCCTACGTGGCATTATCTTGTAGGCGCAATGCTGATTGACTTTTTTTTTTAGTTAGTGTCACGTAAGCCGAGAAAGGGTAGAAAATTACTTATAAAATAAGTTTAACTTTTATATAGTATAAGTGTGTCTCTGTAATTTCGAGCATAGGTTGAAGGAATATTTGTGCATTTTACCTTTCTTCTTTTGCTCGGATATTTATTTTCTTATTGAAAACTAAGGGGTCATAGAATAACAATTTTTTTTAATGTGATTTATAAGTTTATTTTTTTATGTGATTTATAACTTATGAAGTTAAGTAAAATTAGTTATTATATTGTTACTTATCAAAATGTTTTCTTTATTTTTTTTTAATTATGGTGCAATGAATAAGACTATTTTTCTCTTTAACTAAAAGTATTGATAATGAGTGTTTTCTTCTGAACGAAGTCATGTATAGAACGTCTAAAATAATTGAATTTCCGTTCAAATATTAAATACCGAGTGAGAAAATAAACGGAAAAAAATAACAGCTAAGAAAGACCAAGTCAAGTGGAATAATACTTTAACGTGATGATAAATTTAGGAAACTTCAATGAAGCTATAGTCTAGAAGGTTGAAAGACTTTGCAAGACGAGTAATTGATATCATATGTCAATTGTTCATGTAGTAAGCTTATGTCACCACTTACGTTTGTCCAAAAAAAAAATCATGTAATTTATAATATTTGAATAGAATTATTTTTTACTAATTAAAGGTTTTTAGGTCAAATTTTGAGTATCAATAAAAAAAAAATTGTAGGGCGATTTACCTTTTTAATAGCCTTTGTATGATATAAATTTGGATTAATCCGAATCACAACGAAGATTAGCAATGTAATAAGGATTACAAAAGAAAGTTGAGAAAAATCTTATATCTATTATCTGAGTAATAAAGAGGAACCTTCCATAACGAGGAAAGTCGTTTAAAGATATTTGTTCAAATTCAATTGTGAAGATAAAATAAATACAACGAATCTAAGAAAGCAAATTCTAAGATTTATAAAAAGTATAGAATAGATTGTTTGATTGAAAGTTATATGTTGCATGTATCTATCATTAATAAATTGACATGGACACATTCAATTAAAAATCTAATTCCAACCTCTTTGGAAGAAGCTTCAAAATAGACTTTACTTCGTGTAATTTTTCTACAAGTAAAGACCCCGTAAAACGTATTAAAAGAGAGCGACCCCTCTACTAGACAAAAAGGAATTAAGGCAACCTCTATTGCTACAATCAAACACGAAAAATGAGAAAATCAATTACTGAATCTAGATCTGGATCTGAATTACTATATAATCTATTTTGATATTACGTGATTTACTATAAATTCAATTCGTGAAATTGAATTTTTGATTTATTTTTACCACATAATAATTCATCGTCTAATTAAAATTGTTATGTATACACTTTTGATGAGCCCCTTACACCCATAGCTCGATCTAGGACAAACAAGTGATTCGCTTAACCTTAACTTTTCCGCTAGCAATCTTTTTTTTTTTATTTCACTTCACTTCGTTCTAGAAATCTGATCTCATTGACTAGACGAAATGGAAGGAAGAGATGAGTCAAAAAAAAAATAGAAAAGGCTCAAAAATACCCTTAAACTATCTGAAATAGCTCATATATACCCTTAAACTATATTTTGGCTCAAAACTACCCTTCCCGTCAAACTATTGGATCAAAAATGCCCTTCTAATTAACGGAAATTGTTAAATGCCATGTGGATGCCACATGGCATGCCAATAGGATTCCACTGCCACGTAGACTAAATAAAAAGGGTCAAAAATACCCTTAAACTATCCGAAATAGCTCATATTTACCCTTAAACTATATTTCGGCTCAAAACTACCCTTCACGTTAAATTATTGGGTCAAAAATACCCTTCTTATTAACAGAAGATGTTAAATGTCATGTGGATGCCACATTGCATAACAATAAGGTTCCACTGCCACATAGACTAAATCCCTAAATCCTAATTACTCCCCCCCCCTCATTTCATTATTTCCAGAAACGATATATTCACCCGTTCTCCCTCATTTAGCGGCTAGGGTTTCACAGTTCTCTTCATCGCTGGGTTTCAAAGTGGATATTCTTGGTTGTAGGTTAGTAAAACTTTTTTCTTATTTCATAATGTTTATAATTTCAAAGCATAATAGTTAGGATTTCACAACTTTCCCCTATCAGCTAAGGCTTCGTAGCTTTCTTCGGGGCTGAGTTTTAAAATGGATATTCATGCTTGTAGGTTAGTAAATATTTTTTCTTATTTTATTATATTTACGATTTATAAGTATGATAGCTAGAATTTCACAACTTTTCCGTCATTTCGCGGCCAAGGTTTCTTAACTTTCTTCGGAGCTAAGTTTCAAAGTTGATTTTAGTAGTTGTAAACACAATAAAATAAGAAAAAAGTTTTACTAACCTACAACCAAGAATATCCACTTTGAAACCCAGCGATGAAGAGAACTGTGAAACCCTAGCCGCTAAATGAGGGAGAACGGGTGAATATATCGTTTCTGAAAATAATGAAATGAGAGGGGGGGAGTAATTATGATTTAGGGATTTAGTCTATGTGGCAGTGGAACCTTATTGTTATGCAATGTGGCATCCACATGACATTTAACATCTTCTGTTAATGAGAAGGGTATTTTTAACCCAATAGTTTAACGTGAAGGGTAGTTTTGAGCCGAAATATAGTTTAAGGGTAAATATGAGCTATTTCGGATAGTTTAAGGGTATTTTTGACCCTTTTTATTTAGTCTACGTGGCAGTGGAATCCTATTGGCATGCCATGTGGCATTCATGTGGCATCCACGTGGCATTTAACAATTTCTGTTAATTAGAAGGGCATTTTTGATCCAATAGTTTGACGGGAAGGGTAGTTTTGAGCCAAAATATAGTTTAAGGATATATTTGAGCTATTTCAGATAGTTTAAGGGTATTTTTGAGCCTTTTCCGGAAAAAAAAACATTGTTATGTTCCTAGGAAAATTCCTAAATGTATACAACTTGTCAATAGTAGCCTAACAATTTAGAACCATTAAATACCCAAATACTACACATTCATAATTCACCAAAAAATTACAAAAATTATAATATGGTCAAACTTAGCAATGTTGAAGTGGCCATATTCCACTACCAGCACAAGGCCATTTAAACCAACTCCTCCACCTCTCCCGCCTCATCTCCGCCTATCACCTCCCACTCCACTTCACCGGAACCACCACCCACCTCCGCCAAGCGAAAAATCGGGTCCAAGGATGGGACCCACTTTCCGCATCCAACGTCAAATTCCACGAATGCTCAATTCCAAATTACGAAACTCCACCTCCAAATCCAAATTCAACCACCAAATTTCCCTCCCATTTGATGCCCTCTCTTCTCGCCACGTGTCATCTCCGCCACCCGATTTCTTCTCTTTTACAAGAACTTTCTAGAAGTTACAGAAGAGTAATTGTTATTTACGATTCTTTTATAGCTTGGGTTCTTCAAGATGCTCCTTCTATACCCAATGTTGAGTGCTATAGCTTTCGTAGCATTTCAGGTCAGTCGCGACTCAAGCAAATTAGTGGCCTAAAGTCAAATTCAAATAACAGACTCACATTATTGAACTTCTAACAATTCTTTCGTTTTATATACAAAAATTTACAGGTTTTACTATTTACTCATTCATCTGTGATGGTGCTGGAAGATTACCTGCTGATGCTGAAAATGAGTTTCTGGAAAAAATATCATCAATGGAGGGCTGCTTCACATCAGAATTTGCAGAATTCAGCAGAGTACAAACAGAGTTTAGGGAAATGGTTAATTCTGGTGATTTATACAATTCTTGTTATGAAATTGAAGGATTTTATCTTGATTTGCTAGCAAAAGAGAAAAGTGCAGGTAATAAACAATGGGCTGTTGGTCCATTAAACCCGCCGAAACTGTTTGATAAAAGGGATTCAAGAAACCCCCATAAATGTATCAAATGGCTGGATGAACAAGAACCAAACTCCGGCATATTCGTGTCTTTTGGGACGACGACTACACTTACCGATGAAGAAATCAAAAGAATTAGCGATTGGGTTGGAGAAAAGTGAGGAAAAATTCATATGGGTATTGAGAGAAGCAGATAAAGGTGACATTTTTGCAGGGGAAGGTAGAGAAGTTGAGTTACCAGAAGGGTATGAAGAAAGAGTGGAGAGAAGAGGGCTAATAGTGAGAGATTGGGTACCACAACTGGAAATATTGGGACACGAGTCGACGGGTGGATTCACGAGTCATTGCGGGTGGAATTCATGTATGGAGAGTATTTCAATGGGAGTGCCAATGGTTGCTTGGCCAATGCATTCAGATCAACCAAGAAACGCGATTTTGGTAACAGAGGTGTTGAAAATTGGACTAGAATTGAAGGATTGGGCGATGAGAGACGAGATGGTGACCTCAGATACAGTAGCAGGATGCGTTAAGAGATTGATAGATTCTGCAGAAGGAGATAAGATGAGACAGAGGGCTGTGGAGTTGAGCAAATCAGTGGTGAATCGTGGTAGCGGTGGCAAAGAGATGTACTCTTTCATTTCCCATATTACAAGATAAAAAGATCCAGCTTTGTACTAGTTGAGCTTGTCTCGTGTTTTGTTACACTGAATGTTTATTGGAATTTGAAGTTTATAGCATGTACAGACAACATATTTTTATACTATCGAAACAGTTTAATCGGTATACCAGATAATTACTCAAATGTTTAACAACATAATATATGGTTTAATACTATAGATTTGAAATTGTAGATCAACCTAACCTGATAAATGCGAACTTATCTGGTAATATGAGCAATAAATGAATCCATCTCCTTGCAACTGGCGCCATTCATCACTGATTTCTTCACAGCACTGCTCAACTCTGTCACTCTACGTCGCAGCTCCTCTCCTTCTGAAGAATCCATCAAATTTCTCACTGCATTTTCAATTTTCGTAGCGCTTACCAATTCATGTCGATTTTCCCAATCTCTCACAATGATCCCGATCTTCAGTACTTTTGTTATCAGCACAGTGTTCCTCGGCTGATCTGAATGGATCGGCCAAGCTGCCATTGGAACTCCCATTGAAATGCTCTCGATACACGAATTCCATCCACAATGACTCATGAATCCCCCGATTGACCCGTGTGCCAAGATTTCCAATTGGGGTGCCCAATTTTTCTCTATAAACCCAACCCCCTTTTTTTTAATTCTCTCTTCAAACCCAGCTGGCAAATCAGAATTACTTCCTCTTTCGACATTTTCGATATTATCCCCACCTTTTTTGTCAGCTCCTCGAAGAACCCAGATGAATTTTTGCTCACTTTGTTCTAATCCAAATGCCAGCTCGTCAATTTGTTCTTTCAATAACGTAGTTGTCGATCCAAACGAAATATAAATCACTGAATTTAGATCTTGTTTATCAAGCCATGAAAAACATTCATGAGTTAGTTCAGAGCTTTTTCTCTTTGAAATCTCCACTGGATATACGGGACCAATTGCCCATTGCTTGTTTTCGCGTTGTTCTTCCAGCAATTCAATGAAAACACCTTCGATTTCTTTGCAAGAATTGTGTAGACCAACTGAGTAAAAATCTCTCGACTCGTGCTGCATCATTATGTATTCTATGGTTTCGGAATCAAATGTGTTTTCCTTTGGCGGAAGCTCTGCAATTATCTCAGCCACGGGAGACGGAAGTGGCTTTTTTGTAGCTTCACAGGCGAATGACAGAGCAGTGAACGCAGAAATAGTGTGGAAACAGTAGCATTCTGTATTGGGCATTGACACTGCGTCTTGAACTACCCATGACATGCCTGCAACAATTTGGTTTTTGAACGCATAATTTCAAAAGTACGACTACAAACTAATAAATAAATGGCTTAACTCCGAGCACTCCATCGCGAATAGGAGGCAATAAGGTCTTCTTGACCACCTCAAAATAAGAAAGACTTGTAGCAGAAATCAGACTTGATTTCTCATATGGTCACTCAACTAACAACTCTTATCTCAGAAAGTTATAACTTTGTTCAATGAAGTTGAAACGAAGAAGAAATATAACTTTTTTTGATAATACTCTTCAGTTGAGTAACTATATGAGATATCAACTCGAGAAATTAAAATGATTGTACCCAAAATAGCTTTGATACCTCGTAAAGCAAAATAGACACGTGCACGAGTAAAATAGCTGTCATTCGTGATAGTATTTCTCCTAGTGTTGTTGCCATGATGAAATGGTTGTAATAGTCATTTTACTAGATCTTCTTTTGTTGAGTCATTTCTTAATTGTTCATCGTCTACTAATCTAGCTCCTAAAAAATATAACATTCTTGATCCTTCCTTTTACTAATATTCTCTTACTGAAATCATAAATAGGCTGTCTTTCTAAAAGAAGTAATGAAATAGAAGCTCAAAATCAAAGCTAAATCCATCAAATTTAAATTTTGAATCCGTCTTTACATACCTGTGTCATTAATAACCACTGTCCTTCTATATCCACTTGAAACTTCCTGCAAAAACTCCCGAATTGGTTCACGAAGCAGCAAAATGGATGTGAAGAATGAGCCTAGTTTCTCCATTACTGATGCAGAAACTGAGGAACAAGAACCAGGAGGAACAGGTACAAGGTCATGAAATCGAATAGTCGGAAAATCAAGAATGTCCCAACCAGATAGCCGGAATCTCGCCTGTCGATTACTAGTACTAGTACCTAGGAAAAATATAGGAAATTTGTATGTTGAAATTATACGAGATAGATTGAGAAGGGGATTCAGATGACCTTGTTCTAAATATGGAACAATTACTATAGCTGTTTGAGATGTTTCTTCATTGTTCATTTGGTTGTGTTTTTTCAGATCAAAGAGGTCAGCCATGGAAGAGTTTTGAGGTTTCTGGTACTCTGTGTAATGACTATAAAAATGACCATATGGTAATTGTTATATAATATTATATGAAGCACATGATGTTGGAAATATGTCTGAATTTAATTGACTGAAATACCCTCTCACTTGATCATCATGTGACACACATACTATCATCAAAATAGTTGATAAATGTATCACATCTGGTAATAATACTACAGTATGATATCAAGAAAAGTTATCAAGCACTGTCACATCCAATTAAGGATAACAGTCCACTCAAGAATTTCCTATTCAGATCAAATGTCAAATCTTTTCAAAAAATTGGACACACCCTTTAAAAGAACTTAAATTAAATGTGTACCTAACTAACTTTACTAATAATGCTTTAAAACTGTAAATTTTGCGATTGTTATTTTATATAGTTTCTTAATGCTAAAGGAGAAATGGAAAAATATACTTTATCCATCCATTTTTACTTGTTCATTTTTAACATATCAAAAAATTCCACATTAATTAATTGTTTTGAAACACCTTACATTTACTAATATGAATATTATTGTAAAATACTTATATTAATTATTATTTTCTTAAAAGGAGTGCAAAGTTCAAAATAGACCACAAGTAAAGTAAAAAGTGAACACATGAAGTGATGAAGTAATAAAAAAAATTTTGATCTCGCAAATTGAACAATTATTTTTAATATAGGACCAAGTAATATGAAACGAAAACAGAGTGAGTATTACGCACCAAAATGAAAATTATATTCCCTTCATTACACTTCACTTGGCTTCTATGCCAAAAATATTGTTTCATTTTATTCCCCTATTTTTTAAAAATATCAAGAGAGTTTTATTGTTTCTATCCATACTACACTTAAAGATTAAATAACCAAATAAAATAATAGTCACATGTAAAGTTCCAAAACATCAATAATAAAATTAATTTAGTAAATACACCTCTTATTAACCTCCTATTAAAACTATCTTTTCAACATGGGTCTCATAATATGAAAGGAAGTAGTTATTCAAGTTTTTCATCTTTAATCGACGATTTCGAGTTTGAACCCAAATATAAAGTCGATGTGGAATTTTCCATCCAGAATTCAACCCCGATACAAAACCGACATTGAATGAGAAAAGGATAAAAACAAGTACTTCCTTCATTTCATATTACTTGATCCTTGTTGATCTGACATAACCTTTAAGAAAAGGTTAATTAGAGACGTATTTTATTAAATTAATATTACTAACGATATTTTGAAAGCTTAAATTTGACCATGATTACTTTATTATAGTTATTTAATACTTAGAATATGAAGAGAAATAACTCCAATTCGCAAAAATACTAACATACCCCGTAAAATCACATGAGTAAAGACTACTGGTTTCAGGGGCGGAGCTACCCTTAATGATGAGGGTTCATCCGAACCCCCTTCGGCGAAAAAATATATTTTTTATACATGGTTAAAAAAAGTTTATATCTATATAAAATAGATGTCGAACCTCCTTCGGCTACCTATTTCTATAGATTTTAAACCCCCTTATTGAAAATCCTGGCTCCGCCTCTGACTGGTTTTACCTACCAGTTATCTTGACACCAACATATGCTTGATAATGGACAAATATAATTTAACTTCACAGGTAGATGTAGAGAAAACAGATGGTTACATCAATTCTGATCCACTAACTTTGCCTTGGATTTTTATTAGAATATTACTATGTTAGGTCCTAATTTTGCTCAGACTCGAGTGCGGATGTCCGATATGGATGCGAATTTAGAGATCGGATCCTCTACGATTTAAATTTTTAGATTCGGTGATATGGATCCGTATGGTTACGGGTGCAAAAATTTGGCTAAAAATAATTCAAATAACTAAAATAGAGTTATATAACCTATGTTACGAGATCTTATGAAGAAAACTTTGAGGAGAATCCTGGAAGAAGATAAAAGGAAAGGGAGTTACAGTAGAAATTTACATATGAGGTATTTCATTTTCTTCAATTTCACCTCAGTTCTTGTTTTCCGCACACAAATCATTGAATCTGTCCAAAAACTTCTCCCTCGAATTTGGTCAGAGTACCAACACTAATTTTACCAGATCAGACAAGGATTCCCCACACACACACACTGTTGTGTCGACAAGGGTGCAACACCAAAGTGAAGAGTCCGAGTAACTTAGGTTAGGTCAATATTAGAGATCACTTGAAATAAAGAAAGGATTTATATATAGTCACAACTTCGGCTTGAAGAGAAAACCATTTGTTTTGAACAAAGAAATAAGAGGGGGACATGTCTATAGACTAAATTTCATGGGTATATATTGTATGACGCATTTTCTTCAGATCCTTCCTAAAATTTGTTTCTTCAAATACTTCCTAAACTATCAGTAGTCTTAATTACCCCCGAACTTTGCTATTTGGTAGCCTTTACCACGTTGACTACTGATAGTAAAGGGGATCTGAAGAAAACACCCAAGTTTAGGATGGTCGTTAGGTATTGTGCATTCGAAACAGTTCCTTTATTCCCCAGCTTCCAACGGAACTAGGATAGTAAATAATTATTCGGTGGCATCAGCTATAACAACATACCCAGTAAAATCCCACAAGTAAGATTTGGATAGGGTAGAATGTATGCAAACCTTATGACTACCTCGTGGAGGTAGAGAGGCGTGGCATCAGCTACATAAAAGCAAATAAGAGATTGATACTTCCCGTCCCTGAGTAGTATTTTTACAATATCAGAAGTGCAGCATCTTCACAAGCAGACAATATCAATAAGAAGTTCCTTAGTTTAAAATAACCAAACTCAAACTTTTAAAGCAGCATGTTAACAACAACCTAACAACTATGAAATCTTTACTAAGAGGCATCTTGTTTGTCCGACTATTATGATACCACCAAAGTGGTTACTGATCAAGGAACTAAGGGGTCATTTGGTAGCTGTATTGGAGGTGAGTTACACTTATATTAAATCCTGTACAAGTAATACTTACCACGTTCGGTAGGTGTAGCTGGTTAAGAGACAAGTTATTCATATATAAAATTAATATAGTATTTGGTTTGCAATTTAGAAACCCTCATGACACATACATGTATAGGTAATGAGGGAATTTATGAATTATTTTATGCGGGATAGAAGGTAGAATAACTAATACCTGCATAGAATTATACGTAGATTTCCTCATAACTATTCCCCTGCATTATTAATACCAGCATAACTCTAACCAGCTATCAAACGGCCCCTAAGAGAATATGAATTCTATCTTCTCATCGAATTGGCAGCCTGCCATGCACATACATTTACAGCCAGAGCAAACAATATGAAAATTTGAGCATCCATGGGAAGAGAGACTGACCATAACAGTAGGCTTTTCCGCAAAAGGTTTCCAAAAGCAGTTCCCATGACTTCAACAAAGTCATATTCTTCAACAAAATAATCCAAATGCCAGCAAGGTACTTCTCTGTGAAGGCAACCATACCTTGGCACAGGGATTCCAAACATCGCAAGACACCCGTATACTTTCCTCCGATCATGAAGAAGGTACTGTGGCTCCAATTCATTCACAAGGAAAGGCCTAAGACAGAGGAGATAATATAGCATCATAAGTTGTCCACGATGGCAAAGGTTTATATAATTGTGTTGGATATTTCTTTCCAACATTTACAGGGGAAATCAAATAGAGGTATTTATCCTTGGAGCTTCACCACTCAACAGCATTAGATATTCTTCGTCTTGGGACCTTGTCTAGACAAAAGTAATATGATCAGACAGTGGGCATTATAACGAAAACCAAAACTTCATCTGAGAAGAAAAGATTGCCAAACAGATCAATATGGTAATTTCTGGAAAATCCAGATTTGAAGGAGATATTGAGGAAGACTTAAAAAAAACACAGTTAAAGCAAAACGACCGTTACTTCCATTTTTCTAATTTCGTTTAAGTCTATCCTGCATTGCTTACTATCCTTGAACTCCTAACAAATGCTTCAGATCTGCCAGCCAATCATTTATCACTTGCCAAAAGAATAAATCACAAACAATAGAGTTTACCCCGACTCATTGTATATGTTGCTATCAAATTTGAGAAGCCAAAAGATAAAAAGAAAGAAAGAGATTGACGATCAGTGACATCAAAAACTTTAAGCTTGATGTTTATACATGTTCAGACAGACAATCTTGTGATTTTATAAGGCTATACACATTGGCTGGATTATAGCATCGATGTTGCAAGCAAGCTAACGAAATCCTCAAATTTACCAAAATCTTGCATAAGCAAATAAAATTTTCAGGACTCTTACAATCTCTAGTGCTAGCAATTACTTTGGCGATGTCAATCAAAAGATCATTTATGCATGTCAAAGTAGATATTCAGAGGACAGAGAATGCCGCAAAAGAGAAAGCGAGCATGCCTGACAATGAAACTACATAGTGCAAAGGATGGATGGAACTTACTTTCTTAATGAAGCATATGCTTCTGCCTTCTTCAAAGGATATCCACTAAAATAGAAGACAATCAAGCAGTTGCACAACGAATATGAGAGTGATACACTGAAATATAGTGACATACAAGTGTATGTTGTATGAATGTAAAGTGTATTGTTGTATGTGTGACATTTTTGGGATGACTATAAAGAGTTTTAAAGTGTATTTAAGTTGATCTTGTATCCGCGTGATTTTAAGTTAGGCAGAGATATTGTAAGTGCGCAGATACAGTGTATTTCACTTGCGTGCAGATACAAGACATCCGCTAAATATGAAACAAATTGTTGTTACATTTTGTAAATACACAAACTATCACTATGTTTCCTAATTAGGGACAAAACTATCACTATCTATGAATTTTTCTCAACTTATAACCAAGAGCTAACCTCAGAGCCTCATTTGTACAATGTGAACATATTGGCAGAAGAGAACATGACAACAAAAAGTATAAAAAGAAACTCAACTGAAAATCATGAAAAGCAGCAAAAAAAGGTATGTGGAGGTATCCGTTAGAAGCAACGGCTACATGCAGGCAAAACAATCATTGCCAGAGAGTTCACAATAGATAGGACTGCACAGAAGAACAACAATGTTTTTAAAACTAAACGTTTGAAAGTTTATACATTGAAGTGCTACCATGAACCTGTCCTCTAATTCATGGTGGCACTTCAATGTATAAACTTCCAAACGTTTAGTTTTAAAAACATTGTTGTTGTTCTGTGCGTCCTATCTATTATGAACTACATGGCAATGACTGTTTTCCCTGCATGTAACCATTGCTTCTAATGGATAGCTTCACATATCTTTTTCATTTCTATAGACATAAAGGGGGGGATGACGAAAATAAAAACAAAACAAGAAAGAAGAAACAATTGATTACTTTGACATCAAAATGGCAGCATTGAGAAAAAATTCTCTCATTTAATCTCGATAGGGATTATGATACTTAGTAGCATTTATAGCATGAACATAATCCTCATTGTTGCTGGAAGATGATACAAAATACTACAGAATTCAAATTGAGCTGGGTGGATACATTCAGAAAATGTATAAGAAGGCAAAGGAGGTTATAGCCGTTGTCAGCAATATTGATACGAGGTTCACTGCATTATTATCAAGGACAGTAAGACCAGATATTCTCTTCACAGTTGGTCCTGGCTTCCCAACCACCTGCAAGGCAAGATATCATGAAGTATGAACCATCAATAACCTACATGGAAGAAGAATATCAAGTGTCCAAACTCTAAATCGTTGTTTTATTTTTGTTACTCATTTGCTCGTTTGCACAATGAACTCAATATCCTTTTTTTCTCTATATCTTTTCTGCAGGTATGTCTTTGCTTTAAATATAACATACCATGTAAACTCAACAGAAACAGCTTCAATAATTAAAGTCAACCAAAGAGAACAGCTGTGTGCACAAAATTTTAGAAAAATGATAGGTTCCTGAACATACAAGTAGACTGGCTTTATCTCTTCTTTTGGTTAAGTAAGTTATAAAGACCTTTAGTTTAGGTATGCAAAAGAAACTGCTTGTATTTTTACCAAATTCCTTTCAATTGCTAAAAGAATAGTTTGATTGGATATCAGAGCACAAAGAATATTTACATAACTTCAAGAGCTTCTCAAATACCGATAAAATTATAGCCATGGAAACTCAGATCTGGACGAGAACCATCTTACACAAACATGGCATGGATTACTTTTATGGTTTTAGGGAACATATTGACAGTCGTCTTCTACTTTTTCAGTTTTCTTTTACAGAGAAGAGGGGGTGGGGTGATCAGTTACTATGTACTATTTCTTGCGTAAACAAATCAACTTAGTTCTTTTAAGAGATAAACTATGGCTGACCTTCTTCCGAACAGAACAGAATCCACTGAATTGTAGTGTTGCTCCCAACAAAGAATCAATAACACTTCCACATACTCCAGCCAATGCAGAAAGTGGTATGACAAAAAGCTGCTTTACAGTCACATCAGATGTGCACTTTGTAGTGAAAAATCCCAGGACTACAAATGTCAATCCAATGACAGTGCCTGCTGCTGCTGCAGCCAAGAGTCCTGCTTTTGTTACTCCACCATTTGTACCCCTTCGAACTGGCTGATTTTAAGTACAAAGGAGAAATGAGAAACATAATCTCTTAATCGAACCATCCGATAATAGTTCAAAAAGGGTCGACATAAAGAACAATAAATTGATTATCATGAAATCTTAAGGTAGTTATCCAAGCTTAAGTAGAGAAGAACTCGGCTTATTATGAGATTAGCTCATAATTGACTCTCAATAAACTAATTGAAATTCTTAAGGATGAAATAGATAAAGGGAAAGTTTTATCAGTTTATTTGATTCCTAACAAACACTAAAGATAAAAGACATTCTACAGTGTTTTCTTCTATGTATGAGGTGTCAGAATAAATGAAAAACTAAAAATTTAGCGGATGTCAAAGCTATGAATTCACACCTTGAAGTTTGTAATTAGTCGAGGCTCCTCATTACTAAGTATCCCAAGCTCTGAAGACCATGTGTCCCCATTGCAGCAGCAGTACTGACCAATGATACCACCAATTAAAGATGTTATCATGCGTGACTCTTTTGAATCCAGACATTTGTCCTCTGACCCAGTCACTGTCCATACAGTCAGAACCAAAAGGGTTGCGATGCCACCATTGAAAAGGACTTGAATCCTGTAGACACAAATCAAAATACTAATAAGGAAAGCTAAGACCTCTCTCACATTACTTGTGGCATTTCCACAAGGTTACTGTGGTGTCCAATCACAACTTACAAAATGCGTTCTGCGGAAATTACAACCATCTTGAATAAAGCGTCACAACGGTAAGACAAACATATCCAACACATGTTGTACCTCCAGAAAAAATTCTTTGCCTCTATTCATATCCATAATGACTAGGTGAAGTTGTAAATTTATGATGTCAGGATAAAATCACTTTTTGACAAATATAAGGGCTACAAAGAGCCATTCTGGAAAGTTTGCAACAAATGACGAAATTGGTAGAAAATGTTGGTTTTATCGAAAGTTTGCAACAAATTATGAAATTGGTAGAAAATATTGGTTTTAATCACAGATCACATAATGTCCTAATGTGAAAAAATTCTAAAAATGACTTAATGTTCACATTCAAATAAATGTCCTCATGGCTCATCAGCACTCTAAATTTTTGAAGATGAGGTTTATGATTAAGTACCTTGTCATTGAAATGAAACAAAAAACAAAAATTCTAATAACAAAAAAAAAAAAGGATAGGAGAAAAGGGCTAACTTGAATTCACATGGAACAGTGAAAATTAAGATTTTAATTTCACATAATCCCAAGATATATCCCTTAACTTTAGAAAACAGATTTCAAAATTGTCATCAAATTTACGGAGATGCAAAGAGAGCATAATAGCAACAGATCAGCATGTAGAATTAAAGCAAGTTGATTCTGATGCACAGGTTAACCATCTTAATCTCCCAATTATCCTTCATCAGGTAACTCTTTAAAGAGATAATATCCAGATCTATTGATCTTTCACTACCACAAGCAGAGAACTTATGTTCTGCTACAGTCATTTGATCATTTAGCATCTTAAACAGGATAATGAACAGAACAGAATCAAAATCTTTTCATGTGTTTTTTTTTACATGAAACTGTATGGGAAAAAAGAGAACAGATATATACGTGTATCACATACAACAAATTCATGTGAAGTGCTACTTGCATCACATAGAACACATTCATTTGAAGTGAAGTATCATTTCCTTAGGTCTTAAAAAGCAAAAACTAAAATATAAAAAGAAGAAAGGATAAGCAATCTTCATAGAATAAATCGAAAACTCATATGGAGGTTTTGATCCAGAAACGAGATACCATCAAGAAAACTTTTCTCTATGTGCAGAGGTTTAGGTTGCTGAATTTCTTAACATTGTGGACACCTTCAAAGGTGTATTCATACTTAACAAGCTTACAGTATGATAGATAAACCAAGCCATCATAATCCAAATTGGCCATTGAAGCAAACTTGGAAAAATAGGATACCTTACAAAGTATCTTGTTTCATATGGTTATTGGCCCAGGAAGCAGCTTTGACTCAGGACAATGTGATGAAGAGAGGGATAACTTATGCTCTGGATGTTTCTTTGTAAGGAAACATCTGAGACAGTGAACCATAGGAATGGGAAATGGGGCGGGGCGGGTGCGGGGCAAACCCACATAAACCCGCAAAGATTTCGCCCCGCCCTGCGCCACAAAACCCGCCCCGCATAATTTATTATTTTTTTTATTAAAAATATACCAGTTATCAATCTGCTGCGTTGAAAAACAAATGCAACTTCATAAAGAAACAAATTCAGAATTGGAATTGGACAAGAAAAATTCAAATTTCCATTCTGAATCAGGTTGTGCAAAATTCAACTGCGTAAAGTACTATCAACTACTTATAAATCCTTGATACATTAGTTATATCACCAAACGATCCCAACTTTTTGCACAAACTACAACCTCAAAAAAAGAAAAATGCCAATCTCTATTAACATTTGATGTAGTTTTTTTGTAGTATTTTAGGTTTTACTCTTTCCTTTGATTTAGTTCAAAAGAAAAATTCACAACCCGTATATCCGCCCCGCCCAGCATGAATTTTAAAATATATATTTTGTACCCACCCCGCATGAATTTAAAAAAATATATTTTGTACCCGCCCTGCCCCCATAAAACTCCTTCTACCCCGCCCCACAACCGCTCCACCCCATTGCCATCCCTAGTGAACCATATGTTTCTACCCTGCAATTACACTCGGAAACTACGGAGAATGTTTCTAAGTCTCAAAGGCATCTCCTCCCAGAGAATCATAGAGGTTCTGAAGAGCTGGGAGGAAGCAAGAGTACATGCTAAAAACAGAGATAGATGGAGAATTATCTACTGATTGTGACATGATACAAAGTAAAAAAAAAAAAAAAAAGTGGAGAACAAACAACAACAAACCCAATGTGTTTCCACAAGTGGGGTCTGAGACCGGGTAGAATGTGCATAAACCTTACCCCTACCTTTAAGAAGGTAGAGAGGTTTCCGAAAGACCCTTGGCGGAGCAAAGGGGGAAAAAGTGACAATAGCAACAAACGGAGAAACCAACAAGATAATAAGACACACAAACAATAGGCAGTGATAGTATGAAAAATGAATAATAGTCCGGAGGGCAATCCGATACACTAAAGCTCTTGCTATGTTCAGAGCTCAAGGATCTATTGTACACAACATTATCCTGCATTTCTACAAGAGGCAAGGATCTATTATACGCAGCATTATCCTGCATTTCTACAAGAGGCAAGGATCTATTATACGCAGCATTATCCTGCATTTCTACAAGAGGCTATTCCTACGGCATAAACCTTAACAAGGAGGTCAGATAGAGGCATCTTTATCGGTTACTCCAAAGATCCCCTTCAAAAGGGAACATTTACTACAACAAAATAATATTATCTAAAGTACAAAAAACACCATATAAATTGATTTTCATGATAGAGCTATATTCAAAGAGTCAAAATCAGAGAAGTACCAATCGCGTTGACCGCCCTCTTTGAATTCAGCATCAATTTTCCTTTTCCTATCTTCTCCAAACTTGGTAAACTTTGAAGAAGTGAAAAAGAACACCAGCAGCATCGCTCCAAACCTAATGAAATCAATCACATGAATCAGAAATCACAAAAACGAAATCAATCAAAAACTAAGAATAAAGTATCTAACCGAATGCAGCAGACCTGTAGTTAACAGCGAGGTGAATGAACATGACAATCACCCCAGCAATGGCTCCGGACAAACTGAGAGACTTGCGCTTGTAAGATCTAAACGCGATCACCGATGAGAGAACCGCAGCCACCGCCGGTTGAATCAAATGCTTCTCCATTTTTCACCTGAAATGTTCACCGGCCGGCAACTACCACTTTTTCCGACTGATATGGAGAGTTTTGTGGGGGGTTTAAAGTGTGTGTTGAGAATTTATATTTGTTTTTGAGTGAGCTTATTTTGACTCAATTTTTTTATTATTATTTTAGTTTTAATTTGGGGTTTGAAAGGCGGAAAATTAGAGAGGAGATTATAAAGCAATTTAGTAAGATTTCTTTATTTTGATTCGATTTTTTCAAAAAATAATTATTTTAATTTGTGGTTTCGAAAGGCGGAAAACGTGATTACAAGTAATTGAGTTACTAAAATTATTTTATTTTGCCACGATTTTTTTAATAATTATTTTAAATTGAGGTCAGAAAACGAAAAATGGGAGAGGGGATTAGAAAGCAATCAAAGTAATATGATTGCTCTACTTTGACTAAGTTCTTTTTTATTAATGGGGGGATTAAAAGGTGAAAAATGAGGGAACGGTTATAACTGGTCGAGATTACTTTATTTTGACTGAATTTATCTTAATTGCACTTATTTTAAATTGAGGTCAAAAAAGGAAAATGGGAGAGGGGATTAGAAAGCAATCAAAGTAATATGATTGCTCTACTTTGACTAAGTTCTTTTTTATTAATGGGGGGATTGAAAGGCGGAAAATGAGTGAACGGTTATAACTGATTGAGATTACTTTATTTTGACTGAATTTATCTTAATTGCACTGTGAACTCAAATATTAATGACTAATTTCCTATATCTTTATCATTTCTTGCCGTCAAATTTTATTACTTCCTTCGTTTAAATACATTTGTCGTATTTTTCTTTTTAGTGCGTCAAAATTGATGTTTGTTATTAATTCGAACCTTTCACGTGATATGTGTAAAAATTAGAAAATTAAAAAATATTTCAGTATTTTTTATATCCTTAGTTTAAAATTACAAATATTTAAACTTTTTTAATTATCACAATTTCGTATAGAATTAAAATATGACAAATAATTAAAATAAAGAAAACATTATATTACTTTCTTTTTTGTCAACATTTCTTCTATTATCTTGTTGTGTCGCAATTTTTGTCATGTGTTTGGTCTTTGTTTCTGTGCCTCTTTTGATTTTACTAGTTTTCGAGCATGTGCGTTGCACGTGTATTCCAAGCTACATAATAGTTTATTAAAATAATATTAGAATTAATGTGTTAATTTTACTAGTTTTCGAACACATGTGTATTTCAAGCTAAATAATAGTTTATTAAAATAATATTAGAATTAATGTGTCTTTTGATTTTACTAGTTTTCGAGCACGTGCGTTGCACGTGTATTCCAAGCTAAATAATAATTTATTAAAATAATATTAGAATGGCAAAAATGTTCATTACCCCCCTTCACTTGAAGCCTTTTATTTGGTGTACACCTAAACTATATTCTGTTTTAATTAACCCCTCAAACTTGGTTATTGTACCATCACGTCACCTTTTTCGACCGCTACTCCTATTGTGACTACACGCGCGCGTCACGTGGCAAACGTGGTGATGATGTGGATTCCCACTTGGATAAATAATAGCCACCTAGATAAATTGAAATGGAAAAAAATAAATATCATATTCCACCACCTCTCCCACCTCATCTCCGCCTATCACCTCCCTCTCCACTTTGCCGGAACCACCATCCACCTTCGTCAAGCAAAAAATCGCATCCATGGCTGGAATCCATTCTCCACCTCCACCGTCAAATTCCATGGATACCCAATCCCAAATTACGAAAGCCCTCCTTCCAAATTCAAATTCCACCACCAAATTTCTTCCCATTGATTCTCCTATTACTTCTAATTTACAAAAACTATCCAAAATTACAGAAGAGTAATTGTAATTTATGATTCTTTAATAGATTGGGTTCTTCAAAATACTCTTTTTATACCAAATGTTGAGTGATTAGCAACTAGGTTGGAGAAAAGTGAGGAAAAAATCATATGGGTAATGAATATTTTTGTCAATATTTAAAAAAAACTTGAGATTTTACGGTTTTTTTTTATCATTATAGCTTTATGACGTGGCAAAAAATCACTCCCTCACGCGCCTAGTAGAGTGTGATTTCAATTTCTACGTCAGGTGGACAGAAAAGGTGCACGTGTTGGATGAATAAACAAGTTCGGGGGTGGGGGTGGGGGAGGTAATTCAAATGAAATAAAGTTTAGGTGTACACCGAATAAAAGGCTTCAAGTTCAGAAGGGTAATGAATACTTTTGCCTATTAGAATTAATGTGTCATTTGATTTACTAGTTTCGAGCACGTGCGTTGCACGTATATTCCAAGCTAAATAATAATTTATTAAAATAATATTAGAATTAATGTGTGATGAGTTATATGAACTTTTGATAGGGGTAGGTTACCTTTTGCCTGAATTAAACTTCAGAGTCCTTTCATAATCAAATTTAATAGAAATAATTAGTTAAAATGTATATAATATTATCAAATTTAACATTACAAAGTACTAAGATCAGTCACATCAAATTAGACAAATAACTTCAAACAATGAATTTATCCTCTAAAATACAAGTTCATCAACAATATATATCTCATATATAGTAAAAATTATCTTTAGTAATTCATGCAATTACACATTTAAGTGTAACCCGAATTAAAGCTTAATAGCATAAAGAAACAACTTCACTAATCAATATCACCTAGGGGTAAGCAACTATTACAAAAATATCAAAAGAATGAACTTGATTGAAGAGTAAAAATATGTCTTTAAACTTTATGAGGACATTCAATTTGATAAAATTTATTAAGTATTTATTACTTTAGTTTAAGATATTCTATTTATTTAATAGTATACCTAGATAGATACATATTAAAACCTTGAATATACTTTTTTCCTTTAAAGCTTGTTGCTCCAAACATGCAATCACATTCATTCATAAATTTAAGTTATTATTGTATTTCTAAATAATAACATAAAATATGATACATTAAAGGTAATTCATAGATGCAAGAGAATTTTCTTTCGAAGTTATAGAATATATTAAAATAAAATGATACGATATAAAAATATATATAGTGTGCATTTTTTGTTCGCCTAGTCACCACAAAGTAAGTAACCATCAAAAAGAAAAAATAACATTAGAGTTTTCTAACTTTTAACTCTATTAATAATCATATGACGGGTATAGTAGTATTCCATGCAATATGTATTGGGACTTGGCGTGAAAAGGATAAAACAAACAACAAAAAATTAAATCTAAAAAGCAAAAAAAAAAAAAGAGACCAAATTAATATAAATATATAATAGAATCTATAAACAGAACATAATATATGTGTGCATATGTAGATTTTCTTTCATTCAACATCACTTAAACCTTGAAAAATGGCAACAGATATCAAATGATACAAGAAGCAAAAGAGAAGTAATATCAAAATTAAACAATCAAGAGATACAATAACAAAACGTGACTAATTTTTTTTTTAAAAAAAAATCTCTTATTTTTCATTATTCCTCACACCTTGATAATGAAGCTGATGAAATTTTTTTCATATCATCAGCATTTCCATGGTTCATTATCTTAACAAAACAATCAAAATAAAAAAATAAACTAAGATTACTTCATGACAAAGTTTACAGTAGAGTACCTTCTCATGAATCACAGAAGTGTATTTATAAGTTAATAAATATAAAATGTCATATAGAAACTCAAAAATCATGCTGAAAAAAAAAAAGTCATACAAATAACTCTTAGGTTCTTCACCATACATGCACTTGCAATTAATTTGTAATTATTTCTTTTGGCTAATTCATTATACAATATAATTAATAATTATTTAATTTTCATGCTAATAAATAACTCATAACCTAAAAAATAATTAAAATATTATTACTTAATATTTAATTAATTAAACTTCGAATAGTTGATATATTTTTTAATTTGTTCTTACATAAAGTTTAAAGATATAATAATGTATTTATCTAATCTAATTTAAAATTCCATTCAATAAAGTATAAAAAAGTTGGATTATTCGATACATCGTATAATAATAAGATAATAACATATTTGAATGAGACACAAAAAAACAACTTATTATACTAAAATCATCAACATATAGATGAATGAATTTATATCTAAGACTGTATATACGAACGAACCAACAAAACTAATGTTTACTTGATTGTATGTATCTTTGAAAAATCCTTATAGTATTGTTGATAAAAGTCATTAAATTATTAAGGTCGGCCATTTTAAATGCTCAATGATGTTGGTAAAAAATTGTGTTACTACATGCAAAGAAAAATGTGATATCTAGAGATGGCAACGGAACGGTGTGAGTTAATTTTATGATTGTGGGGCGGAGCGGTAGATTTAAATATATATTTTAAAATATTTCATGCGGTACGAGGTGGTCACGGGTTTGAAAAATAAATCTTTTAGATTTGTGGATTTACATAGTCCGTACCAGTTTGCAGCTTTTGGATACTGGCTATATGTACAGGGGCGGATCCACATGCATCCTGTAGTTTTTTTTAAAAAAATTGTATATATATATATATATATATGTATAAACAGCTGATTAAACGAATATATATTTAATTATGCATCCTAGCAACTAAAAGTTATTATGGATGCACTGGTCGAAGTCACCAATTTACAGTGCTATTGCGCGAGATTGAATCCCACCAAAGGTAAGTAACTTTTTTAAAAAATTAAAATTCAGCTTTTTTTCTTTTAAAAAAAAATCTTTTCTTCCATTATCGAGTCCTACCAAAGGTAACTTTTTTTTTTACTTTAAAATCAGTTTTTTCTCTTAAAGTTTTTTTGTCCCGTTCCTTTCTTAATTAGATTTAAAAACAAATAAAAGTCTTAGGATAATTCTAAATAAAATATAAGACTAACTTTTTCTAAAACAATTCGGAACAAAATATAAGACTTTTAGAAAATCTATCGCTTACAAGTATTTTTCACTGCATAATTAAAGTCTTACTTCTTCTTTATAAACATATTTTTTTAAAGAATTTGTTGTTAATTCTTGTGATTTGAAATTGATAGATTTTTGACAAAACATTCTTCTTTTCAACCAAGTTATTGTTTTAGAGACAATTCTTCGTATTTTATAACTTAAATTGGATTCTGAAGAAAGAATATTCATTGATAAATATAGTCCTAGAATACGAGATGAAGTGAGAAGACACTATATTCAATAAGGTCCTTGTCAATCGAATATTAATGATAATGAAATAACCTCAAACTAGATTTGGAACGAAAATGTGTCGATTTTGTAAGGCATGATTTAGGGGTTCATATTCTAGATGGTTGGAGTATAGTATAAAGAAAGATATTGTATTTTGCTTATGTTGCTATTTATTTAAAAATGACTATGCAAAGGGAAATGCAAGTGATTTTTCACAAAAAATAGTTTTAAGTTTTAATTTTTTTAATTATAATGTTTAATATTGATTAAAGTGAAATAAAATAATAAAATTCACTATTAAAATTTATTGGGGCCTCAAAAATTTTCGAGACCTATGAAGGATGCTCCGCTAAATGCAAGTGAATTTTTTCACAAAAAATAGTTTTAAGTTTTCATTTTTTTAATTATAATATTTAATATTGATTAAAGTGAAATAAAATAATAAAATTCACTATTTAAATTTATTGGGGCCTCTAAATTTTTCGAGACCTAAGAAGGATGATCCCCTAAATTTACCCTTGTGAAACTCTTAGTGGTGCCCCCCATCTTCAAGTCCTGGATTCGCCTCTGCATATATATATATATGATGAGTCGTGTCACTACTTGCATAAGTTGCATTAACCATTGTGTTAAAAATTTACTAGCATAAACATTTAAGTTAAAAATTGACTATTTGAATTTTTTTTCTTTTACAAATTATGTGGGATGGAGCCAGGGGCGGATCTATTAAGGCCCGTGGGGGTGCCACGCTACCCACAAGCTTCGACGGAAACTCTATTTATATAGAAGTATTTCTGTACAACAAGATAAATAACACCCGTGCCATTTAAAGAACAAACACATTCTTTGGTGCAATGGTAGAGCTTTCAGATTGCAATCCCTAGTTTAAGGGATCAATTCCAGGTAGCAACCTTTTTTTGTTTTAATTTTTCTTTTTAACCACAGGCAGCGTTTCTTTTTTAAACTACTAGCATATTCTCTTTTGATTTTTGATTTTTTTGGGATACTTTCACATATAGCCACTTAAAAATAACTAATTACTCTTCATAGTTATAGTTTGATAATTACAATTTGTAGCTACATGTTATATGGAGGAGAGAGGCGAGCGAGACTGGGAGAGAGAAGAGAGAGAGAGGGGGGAAAGAGTGGGAGAAATGTGACTTGCATATGTATATTTTTAGATAATTGTATACTATATATATGTATTTGTATATATGGCAAGAGAGATTGGGAGAGGGAGGGAGAGGCGAGCGAGATCGTGTGAGGGAGGAGAGAGGCGAGCGAGATTGGGAGAGGGAGGAGAGAGGCAAGCGAGAGAGGGGAGAGAGCGGGAGAGAGGTAAATTGTATATGTATATAGGTTAAATAATTGTATATTATATATATATTTATTTGTATATTCTGGCGAATTATACATATACAAATGTGACTAATTATACAAATTCGAAGTCAGCCCACACAATTAATGTATAATGTTAGTCACGAGTGGTAATTATAGCAAACTATAGCTATGATATGTAATTAAATTGTATAAGTTTGCTTTGTTGCGTAATTTTCCCATTTTTTATATATATTAAGCTGTCAATTATTATGACTTATAATATTTTTTACGTAATTTAAAAATATATAAATTTAACTTTAAAAAAATTGAAGATTTTATGTGCAGATATTTGATCAAACTTAATCTGTTTAACTTTTGAAAAACGAATTATGTTACATAAATTGAAAAAAACAAACTATTATTAGTGGTAGTGTTCCTTACGTCTCAAAGATATATCACACATCCATTAACTTTGATTTTTAAACTTTAATTAAAATATTACTCCTAATATGTAAATTAGCTCATTATAGATTACTTAGCTTAGCATAAAGAAAGTTTAAATGATTTAATAAAGTCATAGAAAATTCCATATATTTTGAACAAAGAAATAAGAGAGCGATAGAGCCCCTTTACCCTCTATTAGGCTTGTGTGCTAATTATGGGTGAGCAGTGAGCTGGATATGATATTGAAAAGTTTGATTCGATAATTTTAATTTATGGCTTTTAAAAATATTATTTTATTATTATATTAAATAATTTGGTATGATTCGATATTATGTGGTACGATAAATTGATTTTCATAGATTGATCAACTATAACTTATATATATTCGTATTATAAGAAATCATGATTTTGACTTTTTAAAAAAATTTCTCAATTATATTTTACATATATGATAATATTCAAAATAAATTAATATTAAAAAAATATATTTATTTGATTTGATTTTTTATTTAGATTGAATTTTCATCAAATTGTAAACGCCAATAATGAAAGAGAATTTATCTCTTAGGATGTGTTCGATCGGCAGGGGAAGAAAATTCGATTGGTTAAATTTTTTAGAAAATACTCTCTCTAGAAAAATAACTTCCATAAAAATGAGAAAAATAACTTTTTACTATAGGAAAAAATTTCACTAGTGACATTTAATATTAATTGTGTCTAGCTCCACCTTCCAGCACACGTGCTCTTCACCCCGCCCTCGTAACCTCCTTTCCATCCTTCAACACACCTAATATTTACCCCGCCCTCGTAGTCCCTATCCATCTTCCAGCACACCTGCTCTTCACCGCGCCCTTGTAGCCCTCCTTCCTCACCCTTCAACACACCTCATCTTTATCTTCCCCCCCCCCCCCCCCCCTTGTCTCCCCATCCTCCAGCTCACCTCATTTTCACCCCGTCGTCGTAGTCTCCATCTCCACCCTCTAACGCACCTCATTTGTACTCGGCCCTCCTAGTCCTTATTCTCACCCTCGAGCACACCTCATCTTTAAGTAAGATTCCTATTTTTTCTTGTTCTTTCAAGTTTCAACATGTGATTTGTGTTGTACTTCAAATTTTATATTTTTATTTTTAAATTTTTAAATTTCACCCTATTGTTAAATACTTACGTGTGGCTGGCTAGGAATTCTTCTTTATGAGTCATATAAAGTTTATTGACTGACAAGACTATATTAGATATATGTACAATTGGATTTGAATTGATTGACACATGCTACCAACACATAATAATTTCTCACACATTATGTAGTACAATTTTATCATGGCTTGATGTCACATAATATACTTAAATAAATCGTTCGATTAATTTATCGGGACAACTGCTACAAGTTTCCGATTAAAAGATTATAATTTGAATTGTAGTATCACGTGTTTAAATTTCAATAATAAAATTAGATGTATATTTACTGTCTCTGTCTCAAATTATCTGTCATGTTTCTCTTTATACGCATCTTAAAAACATGAATATGAGGATGTTTTAGTTATTTTATCTTTTACTAATATTTGAACAATCATAACATCGTATAATGAGATGTATGTAGACTGTAGTCTTCAAACTATAAAGGATAAAATGAGATAATTTTGTCTTGATTACACTTTTCAAACTATACCTAATTTAAGATAGTTAATTTTGAAAATTACGATAGATAATTTAAGACGGAGAAATATATTCTTTAAGCAAGCATATTAATAACTAACCAACCCTGTCCTATACATTGAGAACTTTTAGCCTACTTACATTATTGACATGTGACTCATTAAGCAAATAATATCTGTCACATCAGTTTGTTTTTTTCAATCCAAACTAATCCCTTTGTATATTTCTTTTGATTTCTGGTTTAGTATTTGAAGTCTATATTAAAACTCTAATTAAATTTGAATCGCGCATTATAAGATTTATTTAGGGATGACGCTCCCAACATAATTTTCTCCATATCCAAACTCGAACCCGAGAAATCCTTTTATATTAATGTATCAAGAAATTACATAATTCAAATATACTCTTGACCTCGTGTACAAGCTATCTATATATGTTCACTATAGTAATTTGAGCTTAAACAAGGTTTTATTACTTGAAATATCTTGATGCTATACTTCAATATCTACAAGATAGTTACATCCACTAACTATATTTATTTTATTAGTGAAACTTTATGCAAGGCGTGTTTACCAATTGAACTACCTTAATAGTACACTTCGATAGCTACAAGCTAACTACGTTCACTATAGTAATTCGAGTTTAAGTAAAATTTTATCACTTCAACGTCCTTCTTAATTCATACACTTTACAACTATAAAGTAGTTATATATATCCACTACCTATATTCATTTTATTAATTGAAGCTTATACAAGGCTTTACCATCAAACCGCTTTAATGCTACACTTCAGTAGCTACAAGCTAGATACATCAATTACTTACATTTACTATAATAGTTTTCGTGCGCTTAATTAAGATTTTATTACCTGAATCATCTTAATGCTAAATTTTAACAACTACGAACTAGTAACATCCCCTATCTAAATTCACTCTATTAATAGCCAACGCTTATAATACAAGATCACTTTACCAACTGAACCACTTTAATACTACACTTCAATAACTAAAAGCTAGTTACAATAACTTTTTATATTTAATATAATAATTCAAGCTTAATCAAACATCTTTTTACTTTCATCTTAATATGCTACACTTTAACAACTACAAACTAGCTACATCCACTATCTACTTACGTTCACTTATTAATTGGAATTTTATATAAGATTTTACCAACTAAATTATCTTAATGCTACACTTCAAAAGCTACAAACGTACAAGCTAGCTAAACCAACCACCTACTTTTATTCCACCAACCCTTGCTTATCCAAAACTTTATTACCACCCTAGCTAACAAAATTTAGAACTTTATCAAAGTTGCACCAATTTTTATAAATTGATATGTAAGTAAATAATCTATTTTCTCTTTGTCCTTACTACTAACATGAAACACTGTCAATTACTCCCTCCGTCCACAATTTTTTATCGAGATAAGGTCATGTATTTTCCTCAAAAAAAAAATTAATACAAGATGTAATCTGATTAATATAATTTTACTGTACAAAGAATATCAAAAGTCTACATAACTTTTTAATTGAAAAAAATGAAGTAATTATTAAGGGCAGAATTAAAAAAAAATGACTAATTATTTCCTAATTGTTTAATGGAAAAATTACATGAATTGGTATATTTTAATAAATAATTACAGATTTTAGCAATACTTTTTATTTATTACCATTTATAGCAATACTATGTTAATTAAAAGTGAATTATGTATGCAATATATATGAATTATATATGAATAATACTTGTTTTTTAAAATATAATATGTTTGTTTGATAAAAATTTGATACATTGTATATAAGTGTATTAAAATGTGTGATAAATGAATTATCTATTATTAAAATTTGTATTATATGTGAATAAAAAATTGTTCTTTGTAGTATGAATTAAACTGTATTATAAATGAATTAAAAGTGATCAAGTGAAAAAAAATATTATTGCTATAAATGGTAAATATTTTTTATTATAGTATATTTATGTAAGTTCCCCTTGTTTAATGAGAAAAGGCTCAAATATGCCACTGAACTTTCAGAAAACTCATTTATGTCATCAGTTAAAAGTTTGGCTCATTTATGCCATTACCGTTAAAGAAAAGGCTTATTCGTGCCATTATTTTTTAACGGTGATTTTGCAAAACCATTTTTGACAAGTGACCAATTATAATTCGACCACGTCATCAAATATTTTAATAAAAAAAATCATAATTCTGAAAAAAAATTGAATTAATTCTTTTTTGATTTTTTTATTAAATAAATTGATGACGTAGCCAAATTATAATTGGCCACGTCATCAATTTTTTTAATAAAAAATTAAAATTCTGAATAAAAATTGATTTATTTTTTATTTTTTGATTTTTTATTTAAAAAATTGATGACCTAGCCGAATTATAATTGGCCACGTGTCAAAAATGTTTTTGCAAAATCACCGTTAAAAAATAATGGCATGAATGAGCCTTTTCTTTAACGGTAATGACATAAATGAGCCAAACTTTTAACTGATGGCATAAATGAGCCTTTTCTAAAATCAATGGCATATTTGAGCCTTTTCCCTTGTTTAATTTGATAATTAATCTTGGATATCTATTTTTAATATATATGTCAAATAATTATGGACGGACAAATAATTATAGACGGAGAAAGTATTATTCGGACGTATATATAATTACATTTGCATACCACTAATAATTTAACCAGACATAAAGTACTATCCTAATTATGACCTTTTATATCTATCAGTTACATTTGTATATTTTGTTTGAAGTTTGTAGCACTGCTGTCACCAGCCAGATATTACACCAAACTCTCTTTTTTATGCAACTATACATTTAATTATATGATAACTACTTCTAATAAAAAATGTCATAATTATAACAACTTTATGTCTACCTATGTCCTACAATAAGAGCTTCATGTCTATTTAGGAATGAAAGTAAATTTTAAAATTTTGAGTTTACTTTTTTAATTGAGTTAATAATTAAAAATATATTTGAGCTATCATTTTTTGCGATTTTAATTATTAGTTCTTTTTTTTATTAGAAGTTTGAATCTTTTTTCAATCTGAACTACTGTCATGTATGTATTAAAACACACCTAACTAGTTAAGTAGATGATGATAGTTAAAAGGTTCGCCTAATCAGCATCGATGTATTGACTTTAACAGTTTATGTAGAAAAAGAAAATGATAGATAACTGAGTATGAAACTCATGAATATGTTAGTTCATGTTTTTTTTATCATTATTTCTTTTTAAAGAAAAAAACTAACAAAAAAGAGTTCTTATTAAAAATATAAATTTTCCCCATTTTATCAGACTCGTAATTAAAACTGAAACTTAAACATACTACTTTTATTGCCATGTGACTCAATTTTCACATGTTCTCACCCTCTACAAATTAAATAAATAGGGGGTAGAGTTATGAGAAAGTTTGTACCAAAAATTTTAGCCAAGAAAAAAAATAAGTTCATATTTTCTCATACAAAGTTTTAAAATATTCATTGGGAATTTATTTCTTCAATGGCTTCCAATCTTCAAATTTGCAAAAATAACCAAAAAAGTCAAAAAATTGTTGTAGTAATAGTCCCTTTTCTAGCACAAGGTCATCTTAATCAACTTCTACAACTCTCTTGCCTTATAGCATCTTATAACAACATAAAAGTTCATTATGTTAGTACAAAAACACATAATCTTCAAGCAAAAGTTAGGGTTGTAAATAGTTTTGACTCTTTTTCCAAAATTCATTTCCATGAATTTCCCATTCCTAATTTCATCTCACCAAATCCAAATCCGAATTCGCGACTTAAATTTCCATCTCATCTTCAATCTTCGTTTGAATCATCGTCTTATCTGAGGAATCCTGTGAAAAGGTTAATCCAAACTCTTTCATCCAAGTATCAGAGAGTCGTTATCATAAACGACTCTTTGATGGGGTCAGTTGTTCAAGATTATGTGTCAGTACCAAATGCTGAGGCATACACTTTCCATAGTGTGTCAGCTTTTGCTCTGCTCCTATTTATATGGGAGCGAAAAAAGAGACCGTTTCTTATAGACTCTGAAATGTTGATTGACCTTCCTTCCCTCGAAGGTTGTTTTAGTCCAGAATTCGAGAGACTTATGAAAAGAGAATATGAATGCATGAACTTTAACTCGGGAAAGATTTATAACACGTGTAGAGTCATGGAAAGTCCTTTTCTTGATTTGTTGTCGAAAGAAGTGACCAATAACAACCAAAAACAATGGGCCCTCGGCCCGTTTAACCCGGTCACATTTCCCAAGAACGGGCCCAATACCAAAAGCCACACGTGTTTGTTATGGCTCGACAAACAAGAACCAAACTCGGTGATATTAGTGTCATTTGGTACCACGACTTCATTTTCTGACGAACAAATAAAGGAAATGGCAATTGGACTAGAGCAGAGTGAACAAAAGTTCATTTGGGTGTTGAGAGACGCGGATAAAGGGAATGTTTTTACTAAAGACTCAACAAGAAAGATAGACTTGCCAAAAGGGTTCGAGGAGAGAGTTAAAGAAAGGGGGATTTTGGTTAGAGATTGGGCACCTCAATTGGAGATCTTGTCACATTGTTCGACTGGTGGATTCTTGAGTCACTGTGGGTGGAATTCATGCATGGAAAGTGTCTCGATGGGCGTGCCAATAGCTGCATGGCCAATGCATTCTGATCAACCAAGAAACTCTGTATTAATTACCAAGATCCTTAAAATTGGAATTGTTGTTAGAGAATGGGCTAATAGGAATGAATTGGTAAAATCAAATGTGGTGAAAAAATGTGTGGAAAAATTAATGGCATCAAAAGAAGGAGATGAAATGAGGAACAAAGCAAAAAATTTGAGTGTAGAAATTAGAAAATCAGTGGCTGAGGGTGGAACTAAACGTATAGAATTGGATTCATTTATATCTCATATAACAAGGTAACACGTTCTCGCGATATTGTTCAGACTCTCCAAAAGTATTATCGTTAAAAAGAATCCGAGCGACATGGGGTATTGAATAAAATCAAGAATATTCATGCATGATGCATTTGAAGTCAATGTATAAAAATTCCATTTGGATTTAGCTTTTATATGTTGAGAGTGTTATAAAAAAAAAGTATAATTGTTGCTTGATGTATTTTCAGATAATTACTTTCCTTTATTATGAACAGTAACATATTGTTATCTTTCGTTTATTTGTATGTGTCATTTTATTTATAAAAGCAATTTTGCCAAGATTAGTTAAAGGTTTTAAATTTTTGGATATATAATTATAATAACTTCAAATTCATTTTACAATAAAAACCCGAATTCACGTGCATCAATAAACAACTCTCTAGCTTCGTGTTGAGGCATGATAATCTTTTTGTACCATTCTGATTATATCGAATGTGTGAATGATTTGCTCTCTTTGTAACTTAAAATAATTATTTATTTATATCGAGGATTTTTTTATCAAACTATGTTAATTCATCAAATATAAGTATTATATACAAACAAACGTCATGCATTATAAACTTGATCTGAACATCGAGTACGACTAAATACTTATCTTTACTAATTTAAGTTCATACCACAAAATTTTGATTTGAAAGGTAAATAACTCCAACTTAAAATAACTTTAATCTCTAACTAAAACTTTTAATAAAAAATGAACATATTATCTATCATTCCACTGTAATATTTAATAATCTATTTTTTGACAAAAATAATGTATCGATTTTAATCTCACAAATAAAATTTTAAAAAGATAAATAGGGTATATGGCCTTATCTCATCATTGGTGAGTGGTGACAGTGAGTATAAATGTGTATTTCATTAATATGTTGACAACACACAAACAAAATTAAAGGATCAGGTCCACAGACAAAAATCCATAGGTGATAAAAACAAAAAAAAAGTTGCTTTCCACACTTTAAGTGTCGACAACTAAGCTCAAAATGAATAGTTGAAAAGATGGAAAATATAATTTAATAATAAGAAAAAGTATGGAAAAATATGTAGTTTAATAATGAGAGGAAGTATGAAAAATACCTTAAATTTGATGCAAGTTACCAAATTTCACTTCTAAATTATTAACAGCTTTAGAAATATAAATTTATTTAATCATATTTTTAATGTCATCAATAATATGGAAGTGAAATTGATAATTTGTGTTGAATTTAAAGGTTAAAATTAAGAGGCTAAATTTTTTTTATTATATTTGAATAATGATATACAAAGATAGAAGTCAGACGTCACTAATACTGATATTGATTGCTCGTCACATTTTTATATTATGGTACTCATCTCATACCATGGATTTATTCTAATGTATATAAATATTTAGTTGAAAAACATAAATTTTTTTGTTGTTTATATTTGAAGGTATTCCCATTTGGACAGCTCTTACGTTACTCGGACAGTGCCAACAAGACTTTGATGCAGGGTTCGACGTGAGTCTACATGAATTTACAAGTCTACCATGTCCAAATATTTTTCCTCTATTACTCAAGTTGTTTGGAAATAATAATATGTCGTTATACCTAACATAGAAATCACACTTGGAAAGGGTAGACGATTAGTGGGAGCAGCAGGTGTAGTAGAAATCGAACTTCTACGCCTTGGGACTGCTTAGGCTCTTAATGTCCTTATCCTTGAGGTACCATTGAGGTATAATTTTGGAAACATGTGGATATAGATCCTTATATGCATTCTTTATAGTCCCTTCTGCAACTGTGGTTGCAATTGAGATATCTGCATGTACAACCTATCAGTCAAAGCTACATAGCTGGAATAAAAGTATCTTCGGTATATCTAGATCAACACTATTCTTTACGCAACCAATAGTCGACTTGGAAACAATAAAAGTATAGCATTAGAAGCCTTATAAGTACAGCGCGGTAAACATAATACATTCCACAGGCTTACAAAAAGAAGGTAAATGCCCAAACCTCGCAGGGGTTTCTTTGAACCTGTAAGCTGTGTTAGCATGTATATTATTGCTGCAGCAATTGAAATAGGACTCCTCCTGCAAAATCAGGAATAAACATTTCTGTTATTTAACCAATGAGATAGACACGTACAAATCTGTGGCGGAACCCATTTTCCCTCGTTCTAATCTTTTCATATCCACAATCTACTTGATTACTAGAATAAAATTACTCGTGGTCAAGGCACAAATAATAAATGTTCGATAATTTGATTAGACGATAACTGCAACCAAAAACACTTCTGTACCTTATATCAAACTCTTCTGACTTCTTGACAGTTTCCTGGACAGCCTTAATCTCTTCATGGTTCATTCCAATGTTAGAACAGAAACGTCTCTGACATTCATGCATGGTCCGTATCAGATAATACACAAATATTCATATTGTACTGAATGCGCTCACAAAGAGGAGCAGACCACAACACTTGCTCTCACTCACCAGATAGTCTCCAGCATGTATAGTCCCCATCTCCATTGAGTCTCCCATTTCAACCTTCAATTGTTTCACAATGAACTCTTTTGCTCGGCCGATTTCCTTCTTTGTAGCTCCATTGGCGATTGAGCATATTTCTAGTTAACACCCAAAGGTTCAGAGAAGTTCATACAGAGGACTGAACCATTAATCTACATAATAAGATGTCATAGTAGTACCTTTTACAGTGCGTGCTTTGCCTTCTTGCCGACACGCAATGTAAATACAAGCAGCCACCAAGGCGTCCAGATTCCTTCCTCTCGTACACTTCTGGTCTTCCAGCCTTTTGTATATCTCACTTGCTCGGTCCTGCAGAAGATTAAGGGAAATATGCATGTTAAAAAAAGACATGGGTAAGACTTGTTCTTAAGTAATGAAGGAGCAAATTTGTCCCAATACCACAGGGTTTGATAAGGATAAAGTTAAAGGTTGATTTCCAAAGAATGGATTAAAAGAGTACTTCCTTGATCACTAATCTGATGCTGATGGTTGTTGCCAAGGAAAGATAGCTGGCAACGGTGGCTACATAGGCTGTGTAGCCTTTGCATTATGATTTCAAGCTGTAATATGAAAGATAATAGCACGCATGGGTAGAGATCATAACAATATGATGCGAAAGTCATAGTCTTCAAACACGAAGATAACTCTAGACCAGAGAGAATAGATGTATGGCATCCAGAATTTGAGTAAAAGATTTTGAAAGACTTGGATTACCAGAATAAGAGTTACTGACAAATTAGAGAGTATCGTGCTCAAGGTGAAGCTCGTTTTGTAAATTGAAGATATATTCTTAGCAATACTACAAAAAACAGAGATTTAACACAAGCAAGCAACAACAATTCGAAAATTTGCTCCATTTTGTATGCGAAAAAGAAGAAGAAGAGAAACAAGAAACATCTAATAAAACAGGAGGACAAACCTTTATGGTGGAAACAAGGCTCAACCTGCAAAGAAGGAAAAAGACAACTAATTTAATTAATACACACAACAATGAGGGACACACTTGACTAATCCAACAAAAATAACTGCATTCTTAATCTTAAACTTATCAACATGTAAGACATGCAAAAAGGACAAAAAACAACTGTCTAAGATCTACAGTCACGGTGTCATACAAATCACAACAATATGTATTTGGAACCAATAATCACTTAGCTAGCCGTTCAAAAACAGTAAGAACATAAGGCGTACATAAGCATTGTCTCAATTAATCGACAGCCAAGGATAAATCAAATAATTGTTATGATAACATCTTACATAGGACTTCTCTCCAAAACCTAAAAAGCAGAAAAAAAAGTTAGCTGCTCCTCTTTTAAGTATTGCTACAGTGTTCTGCTTAGAACTGGTAGAAAAAAACAGTGGCGTTGGAGTATTCAATAAAAAAGAAAAAAGGTGCCACGAAGGTGGTCCGTTTAACTTGGATTGCTATGCAAAGATCATGTCTTACTGTTGCAGCTTATGTACATCTGTGAAAAGCATTGCTCTGTATGCTAGCAGATTCGGTGTAATGTTTTACAAATTTTTTTTGGAGTAAATGGATGACGTCAAGTAACTAAAAAGGAGCAATCAGTAGCTGGAGAGGACAAAGGATGAATCCATAGCTCAAAGTTCAGTGGAGCACCATCCCAATGTACGTATTTCGTAGACAGAAAGGAAGTCCAAAAGTTTTGAGGGAAGAGCGGCAGCACTTCATTAAACATGGATGCCTACATCCCTTGGTGTTTTGGTATGTAATATGATAAATGCAAACCATTGTGATACCTTGTTGGACTATATTAACTCCTTGCAAAATAGCAGGCTTCAATCACACAACTGGCTTTGGCAATAAATAATACTTAAAAATAAACTAAGAGATCATGGCCAAAAACACACCTACATTTCATACCTAAACTATTGACAATGTGAGTTTCATACCTAAACTCACACTACTATTTCCGTTACATACTTCAAACTACCCACCCTTCCAAGTAACATTCAAATTCATTATCAGTTCTCTTGGGCTAATCCATATTTGGTCCAAATAGTCAATATCACACAACACTGAACTCAACAAACCACCATATTACTCCCTCCATTTCAATTTATTTGCCTTAATTTCCTTTTAGTCCGTTTCAGAAAAGAACACTTTTTTCCTTTTTTGGCGACTTATAATTTTAAACATCGCACATGACATGTTTATAATCACGCATTTTGATACATTTTATGTATCTTTGGTTTAACACCACGAAATTCAAAAGTCTCTTTGACTTTTCTAAACTCCGTGCCAAGTAAAAAAACGAACTAGATAAACAAATTGAAACCGAGCGAGTTATATTTGCTTAAATGAAAGTACTTCCTCACTCCCAATTTTTCAGGATTAGCTCAAAATTCAAATATCCCAAACTAAATACTAATAAAAAAGGGAACTTTTAAAAAAATTGGTTTCAGTTCGATAAGTTTTACCTATCAGCCATATTAGCAATAGCCTTAAAAGCCATAACTAGGGCACGTTCAGGATCACCACCTCGATTCTGCAACCTAGCTAGAGATGAATCTCCATTACTTCCATTAGGACCTTTAGAAATGACAGTAGAAAGACCAACATCACCAAGCAACGGGTTAACGGGTCCTCCAACACGGTTCGGGTCATGATCACCGGATTCATCAGCAAACGTACGCCACTCAGAAGTCTCATCTATTGACCTCGATTCCAACACAAGTCCACACTCCGAACAAACTGTATCACCGGCGGCATGGTCAAATACCACCTCCGTGTTCCGTTTGCAGTCCGAACAGTATGAGTCACCCATCCCAACTGACCCGACCCGACCCGAATTTATGTGAACCCGAAATTGAGAAAATTGACTTGAGGGTTCTTCGTCAGAAGCGTGAACTGAGCTAGAGAGAGAAGGATAATGTGTTGTTAATGGAGTTTTCTCTCTCTACAAAATCTTTGTTGATAACTATGGAGAATTGAAATGTGGTCAACGGGTACTTATAAACCGATAAAGCTGAAGCGGGTCGGTCATAAAAGATTGAGAGTAGGGACCACATTTCGTTCATGCACAAAAAACGTGGAAATATTTATACCTGGTGAATGAATCACCATCAAATAGGAAGCTAGAATTTTAAATTTATTGAGTAAGATTAAATTTACATGCGAGTTTTTAGCCTCATCGTGTCTCACGATGACAACCACATATCGAGTTTAATTTTATCAAGTAGAGTTTCTTTGATAGTTAGGAAATTTGTCATGCTATTTTTTTACTATAATTACAAGTTACAACTCACAACCTATTAATAGTCGTGCCGTATGTTTCTACTTTAAACATAGTTAAATCTATACTCTAGTAAATAACTCACTTATTTGAAAGAGAAAAAGTTTAATGTATCGTAACAATTCAAGTAAATTGTTTTCTCCTTTTACGTTATATTCAATATCCATTTGTTCGATGAAACATAAAGTTATACAAAATGATAAACGCTATGGACGATAAATAATTTTCCTTCTATTGATACTGTTTATAAACTATTGAATTTGACACACAATTTACAAAGAAAACAGAAGTTTTTAAATATAACATAGTATTAATTTTGATATGTTTTCCCCCCTCAAATTAACACCGATTAGATCATTCAAAATAGTGTTCAAAGCTTTGGCCCATTAAGCCCCCAGCCTTATCAAAGTTGGGCTTACAAAAGAGCTTATATTAGTTGGGCTGGATTGGCACAAATCCGAGATAACTTTCCAATCCAATAAGCCCAAAGAAGCCCGTCTTCATTACGGTGCACTCCGTTTGGAAACTATAACACTCTTTCTTTCAAGGGAACTTTTACGTATAGCCACTCAAAATAGCTTAATTACTCTCAATAGCTATAGTTTGATCATTACACTTCGTAGCTTCAGGTTATAGAGAGGAGAGAGGTGAACAAGAGATGACAAAGAGTGGGGAGAGAGGTAAATTATATATGTATATTGGTTAGATAATTGTATATTATACATATGTATTTGTATATATGGCAAGCGAGATTGGGAGAGGGAGGAGAGAGGCGAGCGAGAGAGGGCAGAGAGTGGGAGAGAGGTGAATTATATATGTACATCAGTTAGATAATTGTATATTATGCATATGTATTTGTATATTCTGGCAAATTATACATATACAAACGTGTTTAATTATACAAACTTGAATAAAGCCCATATAATTAATGAATGTTAGTCGCGAGTGATAATTGTAGCAAACTATAGCTATGATGAGTAATTAAATAGTATAAGTTTGCTTAACCGCGTAATTTTTTCTTTTTTGATTTATGTTTTATTGTTTGGATTTCAAAAGTTAAATAATTTAATTTTGACTGAAAATTCAAATATGCTATCTTTAAGTTTTTGAAATAAAAATTATGTAAAAAGTACTATAAGAACTATGATAATTTAATATATTGTAGATATATATGGAGAAAAATTGGTAGAAAAATATTTGAATCTCGAGATTCAAAAATTGTCATATAAATTGAGGCGGAGGTAATATTTATCATGTATTATGCTTTGGCAAACTTGAGAAAAAATGTGATATTTCCTCCTCATCTTCACTTTAAAGTATTGGATGAGTTAGCATATAATAAGGTACCATGAGTAAAATGAAAGAAATTTCAGGTGAAATGAATAAAATATCACTGGTGAAAAGGATGTACATGAGTGAAATATAATGCATGTATAACTGCAAAATACAATATTAGTAAAATTATTTTAAAATAGTTAAAATTTTAAACTTTTATAAATTTAAGCATGAGTTAAAAAAAAAACTATTCAAAACTTGAGTGTTTTAATTCAACATTATCATTTGAATTTCTAAATTTGTCGATTGTCGATATATAGTTTGAGTTTCTCATGCTACAAAAGGGGTAGGCGTTGACGTGTTGTGGTCAATCGAGAGATAAAATTCGAATTATTCTTCTAGAAGATTTCATTGGATGTTAAACGTCAGAATTAAAATAAACAAAATCAATCTAATTATTTAATTAAAACAAATAGTTATAGATTCAAATTGTTATATATAATGACGGACTCAGAATTTTCGTTGAGTGAATTAAAAAAACATGCTAAATAGTGTTGATAAATAAACTTTACTTTCAAGTTAAAACATTGAAAAATATTGTTAGCCAATTTTGAACTCGCGCGTCTACTAATTTTTTAACACCCCATAGCCGTTGAATCAAGCTCCTTACTTGTGTTGAGGGGGTTAATATTAAATATAAAGATATAAAATATAAATTTTTTATTTATTTTATATAATTTTTTAATTTAATGAATTCAGATGAACGCTAAACTCTACGTAAATCCATTATATATCATTCCTAATATTTTTCATTGTAACAGAAATAGATAACATTTACATAGTCAAACTTTGGTCCAATAGGATTAAACTTCTTCTAGGCTAACACAATTTTCAAACTTTGGTCATAGATGATATTTGCGCCGAACTTTATATTTAATAGAGCTAAGCTAATTAATTAAGCTAAACTTTTAAAAGTTTTTTTTATTTGTCACTTAGTATTCAATAAATATATTTAATTTCAATTCAACAAACTTCTAGAGGGTAAGACATTTCTAATTAACTAAAACAAAATATAAGATAACTCCCTACCTAACTAAGCCTAAACCCCAAATCAATAATTAAATAAAAATAAATTATCACTCTACTCTACCCTAATAAAATTACATAACAAATTGAACAACAACAAAAAAGTACTAGATTTAATTATGCAATTAATAATCCATCAATCCCTTTTATGACTCCCTTTTTTTTTAAACATGATTGATTTTTAAATTTTTATTTTATTTTAAAAAGTTAACTCAAAGTAACAAACCATGCCCTCCCAAAAATAATTGTCGTTGAAAATGTAGGAAAAAAAGGTTAATAATCTTAATCCGTGAGCATACTTTATAATTCAATATTAATTAAAGCCGTAATCCAGGGGGTATCTTAATTCCATCAAAATTGTATGTTTCCGGCGATATTTTAGGATGTCTTTTTCCTCAAAATTCTATTGAAACTATTTTCTCTGTTTCAAAATAATTTAATTACTCAAAATCAAGATAAAATTATTTAAGTGTTAATAATATATATATATATATATATATATATTAATGATATTTTTGTATTCAACTCTCAAAAAGTAAGTTGTGAAAAATATTTCAGTACGAGGCTGCATTTTTGGTTTCTCATTCAACTTTTTTTTTAAATGTTTAATCCAACTTTAAAAATGAGATTTTATTATTATTTTTTGTATTCGATACGCAATGAATATTATAATAATATTTACAATATAAACACACACTATAAAGACTACACTATAAAGACTGACAAAAATATAAGGTGTAAGGGATAGATGGGGTGGGGTGGGGATAACAAATAAACTTTGAAATATTAATTTTGAAACTTATTTTTTTCTAATTTTATTGAAAACATTATTTTCTTACTTTTAAAGGAATTCATTTTTATAAAAAAGAAACATATTTTAAAATATTTTGATCCATCAAGCGTAAAAAAAATTAAAAATCTCTTATACCGCACCCCATCATTATTCAAAACTAAAGCCTAAACTAGAATTTTATATACTACTCTAGTACCTAGGTTAACATAAATATAAAATAAATAAATATTATGGGGTGGCTGGAAAAGCAAACTACTTTAGCTGAAAGAGCAAAATAACTAATTATTGACTTTTTTTCCAGTAAAAAGAAACAATATAATACAGCAGTATATTGTTACACATATTATCAAAATTATTCATAAAATTAATATGATTTGTAAAGGAAGTAAAAGACTGAAAAATTTCGTTGGCTTATAAAATTACTACTGATAATTCTTCTCTTTTAATCAGATATCTCGAATTTCAATTTCTAATATAAAAATAATTATATAAAAACCATCTTCCTTAAATAAATCTGATATAATATAAATTTAAATTAATTGAGGAAAAAAAGATTTAATGTGCCCCATATGGAATGTGCAGTAGTACTATAGCCCATAACTTTTGTCTGTCCCAATCACTTGTGTATTTGCTTTTCTTCTAAAAAGTTTTAGGAAAGTTTTAAAATTTAGTTATTTTAATTCTAGGAGGAGAATCATTCACAACTATATTTCCGTGATATCTGATAAAATATATATAATTTTTTATTTAATAAAAAAATACGAACTTTTATTATTACATAGAGTGGTATGTTAAAGAATTAATTATATGATGTGAAATTATACCTTCATTAATAAAGTAAATATTCATACACGTAATTAATTGAGTTACTGAAATTCTCGAAATATTTTTTTAATCTCTTTATGTATAGAAATAATATATTTTACTTATTTTTTGAACTATATTTTTTTGTCAAATATGAAGTAGAAGTATTATATATGTGTAAGTTGTAACATGACATATGAGTCCTTAATTAAATGATGGAAACTATTAATCATAATAATTATGATAAATTTGTGAATAGTGTTGGGTGGTCTTGGGCCTTCTCAACCCAAAAGCTAGCTCAAAGGTTGAGGTTTTTCCCTCACACTTATAAATTGACCACCAGCCCCTTCTACTTCCGATGTGGGATAACCCAACAATCTCCCCCTTCACACATCGGGCCTTGGGCTGGAGAGAGCGACAACCCAGTTTCTCCCGGTGGGCTGAGACTTGTTGACAACCTGGGCTCTGATACCAGTTTGTTGGGAAAACGCGGACAAGCACAACAATATATATGGTAAAAGTAATGGAAATAAAATGGGAAAATAACGACACCAAAAGTTTTACGTGGAAACCCTTCTGAATAAGGGAAAAAACCACGGGCCAAGAGGAGCAACTGATATTACTACAGTAAGGAATTTTACACTGTGTAGTCACGAATACAATACTCAAAGTGATTACTACACACTCAAAAGGAACAACACTCTTTTGGTTTCAATCTTACTAAAATATCGCTCACACTCTATTTTTCTTCACAGACTATTTTCTTGTATAGTCTATGAAATACCTCACTTTGCTCTCAAAATGGTTTTTCTCTCTAACTTGGTGTGTTCTACAAATGAGCAAGAATGCTCTATTTATAGAAGGATAAAACCATGCCTATGTCACTAATGACATAGGTTAAATAGCAAAGTCAAAAATGGTTTGCAAATCTTACCAATTTGCCAACTACCAAGTCTTAATTTTCAACTCCAATTACTATTCCTTTTTAACAATTGCTTGTACCAATTGAATAGCTAAAGTTGACTAAAAAATGGGATGGATTCAACAAATCTCCCCCTCTAGTCCCATTTACTGGAAGAAGGTATCTTCATTTTCTTTAGAGAGAAAGCTTATACCCACAAGTTCTTCAAAGCTCTCATGCCCTTGGGCAATTTTACCAACTCATAAGTGTGGTTCTCATGCAAAGACTTCATCTCGTCTTGCATGGCTTCAATCCATTAATCCTTGTGCTCATCTTCCATGGCCTCCTCATAACATTCAGGTTCTCCCCCGTCAGTGAGTAACACATACTCATTGAATGAATAACGGGAGGAAGGAAACCGCTGTCTTGTGGACCTCCGAAGCGGAATATTTGATTAGTCCACAACTTCATGAGCAATAGGATCATCAATAACAATATCATTGTTATTATCAACATCAACATGTTGATTTGATACATGATTCTGGGCGTCACCATGATTATCAAGCCCAACAACATCATGCACACTTGTGTGAGGAACGTCATCATGATGAATTATACCATCAAAACTTGAAGATTCTACCTTCTCCGCTTTGTCAATTCAATTGTTTGATTCTCCATGAAATAATATCACGGCTTCTCACAAGTTTCTTCTCAATTGGATCATATAGCCTGTAACCAAATTCATCTAGGCCATATCCAATGAAGATGCATTGCCTTGTCTTGGCATCTAACTTTGACCTCTCATCTTTTGGCATATGTACAAAAGCTTTGCAACCAAATACTCTCAAATGATCATAGGAAACATCCTTTTCAAACCAAACACTATTTGGTACATCACTTTGCAAAGCAACAGCAGGAGATAGATTAATAGCATGTGTAGCGGTCAATAAAGCCTCACCCCAAAATGAGTTCGGCAACTTTGCTTCAGAAAGCAAACATCTAACTCTTTCCATCAAGGTCCTGTTCATCCTCTCAGCCAAACCATTAAGCTGAGGAGTCTTGAGAGGAGTCTTCTGGTGTCTAATACCTTGATGCTTGCAGTATTCGTCAAATGGTCCACAATATTCACCACCATTATCAGTACGAATGCATTTCAATTTCTTTCCAGTTTCTCTTTCAACTGAAGCCTGAAACTGCTTAAAGACACCTAACACTTGGTCTTTAGTCTTCAAGACATAGACCCAAAATTTTCTCGAGCAATCATCAATGAAAGTGACAAAGTGAAGTGCACCACCTAATGTCTTTGTCTTCATTGGACCACATAAATCAGAGTGCACCAACTCAAGCAACTCTGTCTTTCTCGAAGGGGGGTAGGACTTAAAGGAAACTCTATTTTGTTTACCAACCAAGCAGTGCTTACACTTTTCTAATTTAGCACTTAAGAAATTTGACAATAATTTCTTCTTGGCTAGAACATTAAGTCCTTTCTCGCTGATGTGGCTAAGCCTCTTGTGCCATAATGTTGAAGAGCTATCGCTCTCAACCGCATTCACCATATCAACACAAACAGAGGCCGTAGTCCAATATAGACCACGACGTTTGTTACCACGAGCTACAACCAAGGAACCCTTGATGAGCTTCCATTTTCCATCACCGTTGGTACTAACATATCCTTCATCATCTAAAACACCAACAGAAATTAGGTGCAGACGAACATCAGGAGCATGTTTCACATTGTTCAAAACTAGTTTAGTTCCAACACTAGTTTTCAAACTGATTGTACCAATACCAACCACCCTAGAAACAGTCTCATTACCCATACTCAAAGTTCCAAAATCACCAGGAGTATAGGAAGAGAAAAAATCCTTCCTTGATGTCACATGGGATGCGGCACCAGTATCCACAACCCAGCTTGACTCATCACAAGCAATATTTATCATATCCGCATCAAGGACAGTAACAAGAACTTCGGTGGTAACGGTGGCTAGGCAATTTTCATTGCCATCTTCTTTAGTTTCCTCTTTGTTTTTGTTCTCCCTCTTCAACTTCCTACAGAACTTCTTCGTGTGCCCTTTCATACCACAATGATAGCACTCAATATCCTTAAGTCTGCCTCTGGATTTGCTCTTATTTTGTTCTCTATTCTGAGAACCACGAGTTTTGTTTCTCCCCCTGGGGCCAGTTATCAGGACATCCGACGAAGAGAAAACTTGAGTTTTTCTTCTCATCTCTTCGTTCAAGACACTACTCTTGGCGGAATCCATAGAGATCACACCATCAGGAGCAGAATTTGACAATGACGTTCTAAATGTTTCCCAAGAGTCTGGTAGGGAACCAAGTAGAAGTAAGCCTTGAATTTCTTCATCAAATTTGATGCCCATAGCAGATAATTGGTTCATGATCCCCTGAAAATTATTCAGATGGTCTGTCATCGGAGAACCATCATGATACTTCAAACTCAACATCTGCTTTATTAAGAACATTTTGTTGTTGCCAATCTTCCGAGCATACAAACTTTCAAGATGCTCCCATAGGGTTCGAGCATGTGTTTCCCCAGAAATATGGTTCAACACATTATCGTCGACTGCCTAATGAATCCACAAACCTCTCTGTGCAACAGATTCCACTCTTCATCTGTTTTATTATCAGGCTTTACAGTGGTAAATACTGGTTTGTAAAAATTCTTAACATAAAGCAGATCTTCCATTTTTCCCTTCCAAATGGCATAATTAACACCATTCTACTTGTGTTGGCTTCCATTGTATTTCCCAAAAAATATATTTATCGCAAATCAAAGTAAATCTTTTCTGATGTGGAAGTTCAGACTGTGCTGCAACCACAGAGCATATTCAGATAAAACCTTGGCTCTGATACCAGTGTTGGGTGGTCTTGGGCCTTCTCAACCCAAAAGCTAGCTCAAAGGTTGAGGTTTTTCCCTCACACTTATAAATTGACCACCAGCCCCTTCCACTTCCGATGTGGGATAACCCAACAAATAGTCACTACCAAAGGATCAAAAGTAAATGCTTCAATTATATAAATAAAATTTAATTTTTTTGAAATAAATAAATAAATAAAAAGTCAAATTAAGTTGCGTTGGAAGTTGCAATTTACACGCATAAAAATTAAAATGGTTAGTATTATATTGCTCTGTACAAGAAGAGGCCAACCTTAGCTTTTTCAATTTTTTTAAAAAATTGTTTTTTAAAAAAATTAATTTAAAAACTTCTTTTTAGTTCATTGAAGTATCAAAATCTTGTTAAGCACATGACTACACCTAAACCAGATGATTAAAATATCAAAAGCATACTATTTTAATCGGTTATTCATCATTTAATTCGTTCACTTATCAATGATTAAATACATTTACTATTATCGATGAATAAATTGAATGGTTATATCCGTTAAAATTCAGATTTTTTTCAGTTTGTTTTGTATAAATGTCATACGACTTATTTTCTGATAAACGAAAAATAAAACTTTTAATTTTTCCTTTTTTAAAAATTGGTTTGGAAAATACTTGACAAAAAATCACCAAACGCCACATAAAAATATTTCCTTGCGATGGAAGTTGGAACTAATAATTAGACAATAATAATCAGCTAATTAATTAGTTCGATGTCTTCAATTTTTTTTTTCTTCTTCTGTTATTCTGCATATTATAATTCTAATTTTTGAAGAAGTCAACATTACTCGATTATTATTCTTTTTCTCCCCCTTTAATTTATAAATTAATAATTAGGTACATTTATTTGCTTTGAATAACATAGTAAACTTGATTTTAATGAAAAAAAATATGTGTCAACAATAATACACGAAACATGCAACTTCATGGGATGTAAAAGAAAATACAAGAAAAAGAGTAAACTAAAGAGAATTAGGCAAGTGTTTTTGTTCTTTCAAATTGCTATTTTTTGATAATTTAAAGCATATTATGTTTGTCATGATTAATCGAAAAAAAAAAAGTTATGTATACGTTTCGTTTAAACATTCGAACATGCTTTGTTTTAATCAAGTAATTAAAAATATAATAAAATATTTTTATTAGATATTTTGAATATAAACTTTTAAGTTTTCTGCGCAGGTTCAAAATGCACTTAATTAGACTATTGATGTAATTTATACACATTACCCTTGTTGTAGAACCTTATGTGTGTATAAATAAATGAGTTGATTTATTTTCATGTGATTAACTTAACTTTAATATAGACGTTTGAGAATATGTAAACAAATTTTTCTCCCAAATTTGAAACTGGAAATATTTAAAAAAATATTGCATCGCATGTTTAGGTGCTCAATCGAAATAAACCATAGTTTAAATATCTAAAATTCATTTACAAATTTAAAATATATCATGTACTAAGCCATTGTGCTTCCATACAACCAACAAAATACCTTTTTTTTCCAATTTAAGTGACATTCTTTCTTTTTAATTCATCTAAAAAGGATGTAGCATTTTCTTATTTGACAACTATTCTATTTAGCAAACGTCATCCCTATAGTATCCTTATTGAATTTCACTTAACATTTTATTATAAAAAAGAATCATGTAAAAATAAGCATCAACATGACTTAAATAACAATTTGATAAACATAATAAATTTTCCTTTTATTATTTATTAAACTTCTTGCCTATAATAGAACTAGTAAAGTTCCAAAAGTTTATTCGAACTCTTTTCAGTAAAAAATTATATTATTTATATATAGTTAATTATATATATATATATAAATTCCCTCAACTTCTTTATATGTTTACTTTTTCATATTTTGAACTTTACTTCCTTCGTTTCAAAAAAAATAACCTAGTTTGACTTGAAATGGAGTTTAAGAAAAGAAAGAAGATTTTTTAATATTGTGGTATTAAACATGTCACGTGGAAAGTTAAAGTTAAAGTGTTGCAAAAAAAGGAAAGAAGTCATTTTTTTTTATACAAACTAAACAGAAAACAGAAACATTCTTTTTAAAACTGAAGAAATTATATTTTTTTTAATTTTATTTGTATTCAAAGAGTTCATCATTAATTGACGGAAAAAATATCGTATTATTAGTTCCACAGCCTCATAGTCATAGCTCATAGGCACACAACACACGCCTATTTTCCAAGTTGTAACATGTTAAGAACCCGTCTAAGCCAGCCAGCCAGGAAAAAATAATTCCTTTACCAATTGTACACGCCTTTGACCGTGAAAAAAAAAATTAAATCATACCATACTACTTGTTTAATTTTTCGTTACATTATATTTTTTGAAAGTCAAATAATTTAACAAAATTTAATAATGAAATTTTTTATTTTTAAAAAAAATATTTATATTTATAATTATGTTAAAAGTATAAAATATAATAATTCACAATAAAAAATACTTAAAATATATGTGAAATATTATTATCAATTTATTTTAAACTCGTGTTACATAAATTGAGGCAGAGGAATTATTATTTTTCCTTTTTTTTTTCCTTAAATTGACAGCTCCCATTTGAAGATTCCAAATAGTACACAGCAAACCTTGAACCCCAGCAAAACCTTTCCTTAAGGCAACTTTTCAAAGTTATAAACATTAAAAAGTTTCTTCCTTTACTCTGTTTTATTCACAAAGTTCATATTTTTCTCTCTGTTTAAGCTGTTTTTATGTTGAAGAAAATGGTGTATTACCAGAGATATCATCAATGGAGAAAAGGGGATGTTCCTTTTGTTTGTGAAAACAGCAAAAGAGTAGCAAGACCTAAGCTTTTGTTTCTTGTTCTTCTATCTTTTTTATCTTTTAGCTTTATTTTAGCTCCTCTTTTCTTCCCATCTGCTCCTACTCTTTCTCTTTTATGTAAGTTTCTTTCTTTCTTCTCTCTTTTTCTGCTTTGTTTCTCTTTTTTTTCTAACTCTTTTTGATGCTTTGTGTGGTATTTTGCAGATTCATTTGGTTTTGAAGATGAACGGGTTGTTTCTACATCAGATGTATATGCTTCTGTTTGTTCCTCTGTCTCTAATGGTTAGTACTTAGTTGCTTTTATGTTCATCTTTTTTTTTTTTTTGTATAATATTTGCTACAGCAAAAAGGGTGTTTTTTTTCTGAAGATTCCCAATTTTTTTGATAAAGTATTTTTGAAAATTTTCATCTTTATCACCATAAGTGGTTTATAGGCTTTAGCCCTTTGATTGCTTTTGTAGAGGAAAGTAAGTTCCTTTCCTATTACTCCGTTGGTTTAAATTTGTTTGTCTGGTTTTGATTTGGTATGGAGTTTAAGAAAGTAAAAAGCTTTTGAATTGTCGTAAATAGGTAGAATGTACCAAATGTGATCTTAAACTTTTTATGCGGAACGTTTATAATAAAGAGTTGCCATGAAACTGACTAAAAGGAAAAGTAAGACAAACAAATTGAAATAGAGTGAGGAGTAGTGTTATTTAGTTTAATGATTATAGAAAATGAGCTTATATGAAGAACTGGGGATTCGTATGACCGACCCCGGCTTGTTTGGGATTGAGGTGTAGTTGTTGATGTTATTTTGTTGTTGTTGTTGTTGTGTGTGTCTGTTGTAATCTAATATTGTTTTGAAAGGCATAGTTGGACCACAATATCAACCTTAATGCTTGCTATTTTGTTTTACCAACTTCTCTTTTTCAATTATTGAGAGATTTTTTTTCGTCATAATGTAGGGTCAATTTGCTGTGATAGAAGTAGCATTCGTTCCGATATCTGTGTGATGAAAGGGGATGTAAGAACAGATTCTGTTTCCTCCACAATTAGCCTCTACAGAAGCAATGGTTATGGCAGTCAAGTTATTGGGGCCTCTGGTGAAAATGATGTGATATTCCAACATGAAAAGATTAAGCCGTATACTCGGAAATGGGAAAAAAGTGTTATGGACACCATTGATGAGTTGAACCTTGTTACAAAGGGAGAGAATTTTGCTATTCATCAGAAGTGTGATGTTCAACATGATGTGCCTGCTGTTTTCTTCTCTACTGGAGGTTACACGGGTAATCTTTACCACGAATTCAACGATGGGATTATGCCTCTTTACATAACTTCTCAGCATTTCAACACGAAAGTTGTGTTTGTAATCCTTGAGTATCATGATTGGTGGATTTCAAAGTACGAGAACATACTTCCTCACCTCACTGAATATCCTATTATCGATTTTAGAGGCGATAACAGGACTCATTGCTTCCCTGAGGCCGTAGTTGGTTTAAAGATCCACGATGAGCTAACTATTGATGCTTCATTGATGGGAAGAAACAAGACCATTAGGGATTTCCGAGACATGCTTGACCTAGCTTATGTGCCTCGGATTAGAGGTTTGATCCAAGAAGAGGAACATGAAACACAATTGGATATGAATATATCTGCTTTGTCACCGTCAGCTAAGACAAAGATAGAAACGACTGAAGTAAAGCGGGAAGTGAAGAAACCTAAAGTGGTCATCATAGCTAGAAATGATTCAAGAGCTATACTCAATGAAGATTCGTTAGTCAAAATGGCAGAAGGTATTGGGTTCCAAGTGGAAGTTTTGAGGCCTCAACGAACGACTGAGCTAGCAAGAATCTATCGAGCTCTTAATTCCAGTGATGTTATGATTGGAGTTCACGGTGCTGCTATGACTCATTTCCTCTTCATGAGGCCTGATTCTACTTTCATCCAAATCATTCCTCTAGGAACAGATTGGGCAGCAGATACTTACTATGGACTACCAGCAAGGAAGTTAGGTCTCAGGTACATTGGCTACAAAATCCTTCCACAAGAAAGCTCTTTGTACAACGAGTACGAGAAAACTGATCCTGTTCTTACAGACCCCGACAGTGTAAACAACAGAGGATGGGAGTTCACGAAAAAGATCTACCTTGATCGTCAAAATGTGAAGTTGAACCTTCGGAGGTTCCATAAGAGATTGCTTCGTGCTTATTACTATTCTATGGCAAAGAAGAATGATCGTCTTCATCATCAAAATCAGTAATCCCTTTCCATCTTTTCGGGTTACTGGAGTGGACGGGAATAATCTCATTAGTTAACAGTTCTTAGAGTTGTACATCAATACTCACAAGAAAAAAAAAGCAATTTTTTTTGTATAGATCATTTTGCATTTGTTGTAAATCAAGTAGGAAAAATACACTCTGGTATATACTTCATTCACTTCATTTTTTTTTCTCCTGATGATTTCTGAAGTTGTGATTCTTTTGCATTTTATATGTCAATCTGATTCTTATTTTGGATATATCTACTGGTACTTTGAGATAAAAGCCGTGCCATAGTCGGTAAAGTTTTTGTCATGTTGAGAGTCTTATCGTAATTGGTAAAGTTATTGTCACGTGATTAGAGAGGTTACAGATTTGATTAGTAGAAACAGGTCCTCTTATACAAAAGACCCTTTGTGTCTGCATCAAATTCACTGTCACGCTGAAAAGACAACATAACCATCATTTTTTCGACTTTCATATTTCAAGTTATTTATTGTTCTTTTTATCTATCTAAATTATCATTTTCTTTTGTATTAAAATATGTCTTGATACAAAATTAGCTAGTTTTTTTTTTTGGAATCAACACTGAGTCAGCTAATTTAATATCAATACTATGTGTTTAACGCAATAAAGTGATAGTTGAGATATAAAATACGTCAGAGTTATGATATTCGTTTAGATATAAATAGAATATCAGTAACTTATGAAACTCAAAAAAAAAATGTATTTTTTTGTCGTGATTCCAGACATTTCTTTTACGACCTTTTAGTACTACTTTTTACCAACAGTTGGGGCTTTGCCGCTGATTACCGACTCATAGACGTGACGGTGGAGTTCGAAATTCAATTCCCGACCACCGTGAAATGGAGGAACTGAGTCGGAGTACGGCGGCGGAGATGGAAATAACGATTGATTCAATCAATGACGATCTTCTCCATAACATTCTCTCTCGTCTTCCAGCCTTAGCCTGTGCAAACGCCGCTTGTGTTAACCGCTCATGGAACCTCATTATCACTAGCCTCCTCTCTCTCCCTAACCTCTCGTCTGCTCTATCTATCAATCCTTCTCTCCAGGTTCTCGTCTGAACTTATAATCGAGTTCATGTGAATTCAGTACTTTCTAAGCCGAATATAAATTTATGCATAAAAATTCAGTAAAATTGCAACAATTAGGTCTAAATTCGTAACTTTTGAAATGTAACAAGTTCTCTAAAGTTGAAACTGTTTACTTTAAATCGTGAATCCGCCTGTGCTTACGAAATACGAAGAATTGTTCTTTTGCTTGAATTTGTCTAGAATGACTGATATATAAATTCAATTCTGATGTAGGATGCTGTAAATGAGGCTGTTGACAAGGTTTTGTCGAAACCTATTCGACCTAAGTTCGCCATTGCTTCCATTGGTCCTTCTTTTAGCTTGCAACAAGCTCACCAGCTCGTATGTGCTCTTCTATCTTTTAAATTGATTAAAGATCATAGATATAGTTCCTTTTAAATCTATTTGCATTTTCAAATGCAAAAGTTTTGTTCTTGATTACATTAGAAATAAGCTCTATATGCAGTTGCATGATTGATGGATGTTCTTATATTACAGATAACTGGAAAATTAGGGTCCAGAATTCCAATTATTACTCTGATATCTCAAGGAATTTTCGGTTGCAATGCTGTTGATGATGAATTTGAAGAGGTCAGTTTAGAGGCTAAGACTCAAAATAATTTTTTGGGTCAAATTTGTATGCATTTGTTATGAGAATTGAAGAAGATATTCTTCAGGTTCAATGGCAGTTTATTGGGAACGACGAGGCTCATCCTGATCATGTGAATGAGAACCACGGAGTTTTACTTACCGTTGGTTTCTTGCCAGGATTGAAAGTCAGTTTGATCCCGTTGTTATCGAAAACTCAGGTAACATTTTACTTTAATATTACCCTAACATATTTTAGAAATAAATCTGTGATATTGAGAGGATGCTGAACTTTTACTGTGGTAGTTGATTTCAAATTATGGAATTCAGTTTTATGAACTTCTTACTTGGGATATGAAACAAACTACTAGTTTCGATCTAAATGGAAATTGTGCTAACTTGATTTGTAATGAGTTAAATTAATTCGGTGAGCACAAATGTCAGGGAACTCAAGCACTCATGATTGATGAACTTGTACAAAATATCAGGGAATGCTCGTCCTCTGTTTCTGGCTCCACATCACCGGTGGCTATTCTGTTATTTTCGGTAAGTCGGTTGTCTCATTGTCTTTATTTTTTTCTTTCTATCTAAAAGAAAGAAGCTTTTATCTTTACACGTCAAAGCAATGACACATTGTGGATGTAGCAACAAAAATAGCCTAATGCCAATGGAATCAGGACGTGTACAACACGCATGCTAATCAGTTCACACTGGATTCTGTTAAAAGTTGGAAACACTTTTGGAATACGCTGCTTTCTGCTCTCTATTTGTAATTTAGCTGTTCTTTTGGGTTCATTTTAAATCTCATAAACGTCATTTACATGTTGGTGGTAGGATCACGAAACTGACATGAAACCGGTTCTTCAAAAGTTGGGTAAGCTTTTACTTTCTAATCAACAAGCTTTCTTGCTTTCCTTTCATAATAAACTTTATTTTCTTAAATTTACTGTTATCATAAATCACCAATGTTTTAAGACAAAAAGGAGGCAGTGTTGTCTACTCGATTCTGTGATAAACACGAAAACTCAAGTTATATTTCCGTGCATTCTTTACTTTTTGTAGATTATGCCTTTTGCCCGGAGACTGTAATTGTGGGTGAAGGAGGTTCACAGTTCTTATACAAAGGGGAAGCTGCAGTAAACCATTTTAATGACGCAGAATACAGTTCCGCTGCTGTTGCTCTTTCCTTTCTCAGGGATACTGGCAATCCTCCTGGTATGCATTGCTTCTCAACTGAAACTTTGCAATTGAGCTTTGAATTGTGAACTGCTTTTGTTTCCAAATAGATTAGTTTCTTTAATTAATGAACTTATAATTTTACCTTAATAAAAAAAATTAAAGAAGATAATAGTTTATTGAAGTGATGAGAAAACCTGTGTACACTGTACAAGGTGTATACAAAAGTAAACAATACTACAAAAAGACATGAGTAGGCTTCAAGTGGAAGAGAATTGACTAATGCTGTTGTGGTCTGTTGAGTTGTGATGCAGGCAAAGGTGAACCTAAGATTTGAGGACTGCGAGAACATCAATATTATCTTAATTTAGGCGTTAGCAGAACTTTCAATGACGATTAACGATAATGTTGTATTCGATTGGTCACTAATGGCTTGAACAATACGGAAAATATTAAATGTAATTATGAGTTCTAAGCTAATACTTGAACTTCACTTTGTTATAATAAGAGTATTGGATGGTCATGAGTTCGAATCCCTGATCTAGAAATTTAATTAATGTTATAAATAAGCGCTTTAAATAAAAAAATTATAAAAAAACAATGAAATGGGGTTCTAGCCAGAATCAATCCCTAGTCGTGCGTTTGGGTGCTTTGGCTTACACCAACAGCCCAAGGTGCACTTCTGATCTCTCTATGGGTGCACTGTTAGTTATAAGTTTTTCAAGATATATATATACATATATATACACATGTTTTTCCTCTTTGAAACTTTGAAGGACTTGACATTAAACTTGTCTTGGTGCTAGCATCTTTGAAGTTCCCAGTACCATTGAATTTTTTCTTTATAAAACATCAAATTACCCTTTGAATTGCAAAGAAAGCGATAAATTTGACTCAACTTTTTAAATCAGATTAATTCCTTAACTAATAATGAAGAAAAGAGTAGAAAGCAGACATCATCTCACTTATCCTTGTACATGTGCGTTAAATATGACGTGCTAATAAGTATTAAAGGACAAGAAAGGGATAAAAGACAATTTCCCAGCTACATTGAATGGGTATGACCTAGGACTATGTTGCTCTGATTCGGGTGTGGATGTGAGTCGGATTTGGCAAATCCAAATTTTAAGATTTGAGGGGACGTATCCGAGTATGGATACGTGTGCGGGGATTTGGCTAAATAAAATTCAACATTACAAAAATAGTGTTATAAAGATATTCTAAGTTTGTGAGATATTTTGTGATAGACTTACATGTATAATGTAAAATTCAATCTTTCATTCTTCAAGATGGGATTACTCTTCCATTCCTCCTATGAAGACAATACAATAGAATAAATATAACTAAAGAATCAAAAATAAATTGAAAGAAAATAACTAACCTCAGAACAAAGACAATAAAGATAAAGAATGTAACTTGAAATAAGATCACTTAAACAAAGTGAAAGTAGAAAAGAATTTTTATAATTTAAGACGTAAAAAAAGATACTAATCCATGATTTAGCTATTCATAATTAGTGAATCACATGATTAATCAGTATTCAGTACACCAAGTAAAAATTCACTATTTAACAAAAAACAAGAAAGCATTGCCTTGCTCAAGGATTATTTTCTTAACCTTCTGGAAGAATTAAGTGCTTAAAGATTATTTCTTAACCGGAAATCAAAGATTTTTTTTTCTGGCATTTATATCCATAGCTGTAATTGACGGTCTGTGGACCTTTTTTTCTATTTTATCATTGCCTTGCTTTCTGATTACTCTGTCAATTTCTGGGATGTTTATTATTGCTGCCATTTCTTTGGACTTGGAAAACAGGTGTAGGGGAAACTCAATTTCATGTACTGCTAGCCCCTGGCATTGCACAAATTGGGCCTACCTACAAGGCTGTTGCGGTCAGGGAGAGACCTAGAGACTTTTCTACTTGGCTCACGGCGAAAAGAGAAGCACAAGTTGAAAGTCTTGATGGTCTGACTATGTTAGATCAGATCTATGATGAGGTAAGATAGAATAAAACTTAAAACTCGCTAGAATGCAATGTAAGGGTTACGACAGATGGGACCTTAGTAAGGCAATTTCTAAGATAAGATGGACGACTTGGCTGCCTTCCCCGCTAAAGATCTTTCCCGACAGTCGCTGAAGCACTTTCACGCAACAAGAAAGCAAAGCGTATTGTATCTTGCGCCATCCGAATAGGTTTCAAAGCAAGCAGTATGGCACGGCGCAACAGAGGAAAGAACTTGTTATGTAGATTGTAGTCAGTTATTTTGATCCAACTATTTAAGTAGCTAGTTATAGAAAGAAGTAATTCACAGTTGGTTTTTCCCTAATGAAAGGAGAGGAAAGAAAAGAGTAGTGTTAAGTCTTGAAGTTGAGATTGTGCTGGGTCACTGAATCTTAAAACTCCATCTCTTTATTTGAACCCCACAGGCCAACACACACATAGAGGCACTGGCATTAGGCTAAAGAGCATGAGAAAAGAGGGCTGGTGGGTTTAGCAAGATGCACATTTACATATTGGTCTTAGACACACCAGAATTTTCCACGTGTTAAATTCATATTCCTGCAGGGAAAGCGTTATCCCCTTCCCACCCTCAAATACCCCCCCCCCCCCAAAATCCCAGACCATTCCACCGTGCCAGTTGGTACAAATCGAAGATGGCAATATCTTTTGACTCTTGGTCACATGGAAAAGGTATATTCTAAGTGAAGCAATGATAATCTAATTATATTTCTGATTGTAGGACATCCCTAAATGGTTTAGAAAGTTATTATGTGCGAAGCCTAGTATTTTGTGAAGGTACTACCTAGTTGGAGATAGTTGTCTTGATTGCTTAAACATGATTCTGTTGAAGTTTGAAAAGGAGTAGTTGAAGTTGAATTGAAGTGACATACTTTATTGTTTAAGTTGTCTTGATTGCTTAAACATGATTCTGTTGAAGTTTGAAAAGGAGTAGTTGAAGTTGAATTGAAGTGACATACTTTATTGTTTTTTTCAAAGTTGCTTAGTTAAGTAGCTTCAATTCAGTGCATATCGAAACAATATAATTCTCACTTTTCTTTCTGATTTCACTTCCACCAGTATGGAGGTGATCTTTATTGTTCTGCTCTCTATATTGGAGTTTCTAAAAGAAGAAAGTGCTCAATTGGGAAGGAAAAAGCAAGTTGGATATATTTGCAGGAATTCCATGAGGTTTTAAGGTAAGTTATAGTGCTAAGGTGTGATCCTTATTTCAATGTGCAACTCATGATACTGAAATCTCTTAGATTACATACATGGAGAAGGTCGTCTTAACTTTTTAATGCTCAAGCATTATTTATTTTTGAAAGTTCAAACTTCTTGTGGCTTTACTGGAAAATGATATTTTTCTTTTATCAAGTATGTAAAATTATATCATTTCAGCCTTGTGTTCAGTTCTAGTCTTAATTTTCATCACGTTATTTGTTTGGGAGGTGGATAATGTGTAGAGCATGCTGGCTGTGAATGGAAGCATGGAGCCCTCCTATTCTTTGGTTTTACTTCTTTATACCCGTGGATAAGCCTGTCAACACTTAGTTGAAACCAAACAATGTTGAAGACCTATTTATGCTTTGTTTTCCCTTCATTTTGTACTTTAACATAAAATCTTGCAGAGGGGATGAGGAGTATCTGTATGTTAACGGTGTTGGGATCAGAAGTGGAGACTCCTTCCAATTCTACCTTGCGAATGCTAATGCTACACGTGTTTCTTGCAACAATGCATCAAACAACATAACATGTTTGAAGCAAGATCTCGACCACCAAAATGCTGGTCGTTCTACTTATGAGAAGAAGTCAGTTTTCGGTTGTCTTATGTTCTCTTGCTGTGGTCGTGGCGAGTTTTTTCTTCAACCTATCCTTGATTGCTCACCGTTCATGGATAACTTCCCTGGGATTACTTTTTCTGGAACTTTTTCTGCTGCAGAAATTGCACGTGGAGATTTAAGCCAATATGGACCGGTGTATGAAGAACGCAGCTCTCTACGCTGCTGTTTGCATGTGTATAGCACTGTCTACCTGATTATGTCATTCACCCCTGCATCGGCATCGACATGATAGGTGCTGGCAGCATTATAATTTACATCTGTAGTTGCTAAAGATCATGTTGCCATTGACATTATATGATAGCACTATAGTTTACTTCAACAGAGCCATTGGAACCTGTTCGTTCTACAGCCAAATTTGGCCTTTTACTTAGTTAAATCCTTTTGTTGTAACTTCATATTTATGTATATTAAGCTCCTGTCTATTTAGAAGTTGAAACTTTGAAACTTGAAAATGTCGAATTTTAGAAGTTGTGTTTGGACATGCATTTTGTTTGCATTTTTAGAAAAAAAAATTGTGTGGGGAAGTCCTAAAAATGGGCTTGTCCTAATTTTTTGAATTTGAAAATATTTGAAGATCGAAATTTCAAATCTGATCAAATTTCATGGTCAAACAATTATTTGAAGATAATTTTGTTAAATATGGTCAAACGCTAGCTAAGTTTTGTGGATTGTTCCTCTACGTTGGTTTGTTTTGTGCAAGCAAAGAATTGACCATAAAAAGAAGATAATTTCCTTAGCATTTTCAAACTTTCCTTTATTTTCATCTCTTTCCTTTTCTCTTTACTTTAACAAAACAAGAAAGAAACTGCAAAATTTTCCTTTACTTTCCACTTTCCATAGTTACCACTTACCAAACAGGTTAAGAAACCAAAGTAAAAGGGTTTCTCACTAAAAGAGGAAAGAAGAATTAACCTAAATAATCACCTACCCAACCACTTAATATGCGTATGCTTCATGTACAATATGTGTATAATCAAAGTATAATTTATGTATACTAGTTTTAACAAAAGTAAATAGTGAATCTGACTGGCTATTTGTGTAAAGATCCCTTTACTCATTGAAAATGAAAAGTTCGGCAAGAATGAGGATACTAAATCTATATGATATTATTGTTGTCTCATATTAGTTGTCCACTTTCTTCTTTACACATTAATGGCGAAGTTATGATTTTTAATATAAGGTTCAAAATATGAATAAGTATACACATGAACTAGCTGAAGTTGGTTTAACATATACCCCTTATCCCAATTTATGTGGTACTTTTCGTTTTTCTAAAGTTAAACAGTTTAAGTTTGATTGGAATTTGGGCATAAAATCTTCAATTTTTTTGAAATTAAATTTCTATATTTGTAAACTACATAAAAAGTACTACAAGTCACAATAATTAATAATTCAAAATGTTTAAATGATCTATGAAAAATTGACAGTAAAAAAACGAGACTTGTTTAAATCTCGTAATCAGAAAAGTATCAAATAAAAAAAGACGGAGGGGTAATATATATACATTAAATTTTTTTTAACAACAACACGCCCAAGCTGGCTTCGCCCTTGCTACAACAACAATAAAATACCGAGTGGAAAGTCTGGGGACGGTAGAATGTAAGCAAACCTTACCATTATAGACTGTTTCCAAAATATTTTCTACCCCTGTTACACGTTTCTTAAAAATCGTATAATTATTTACAGTAAGATGAACAACTAATATCGGAAGGTGGAATAATCTAAACATTCATTTTACAGAAAAGAGAAAGAATCCATAAATGGCAAAACCAAAAGTGCAAGACGGCAAAACCATATTTAATGTACCTTACCACATTTAGAAAATTCAATATTTCCTTCCAATATTTTCCCTTCCAATTAAGGTAGTACTATTAATTAATTACCATTAACCCAAAAATTCAACTTAACCATAATATTATTTCTATATAATACATGATGGAATCAGTTCACATTGACAATTATATAACATCCATTGTATTTGTATTAAAAAAAGATTAAACCAAAACTCTTCTTAATCCTTTTCTTCCTCTCTTATTTTAATTTTTTTCTTAGTTTTTTTTCAAACTTTGTAATTAAAAAAAAAAATGGGAAGAGGTAAAATAGAGATGAAGAAAATTGAAAACATAAGTAGTAGTCAAGTAACATTTTCAAAAAGAAGAGCTGGACTTTTTAAAAAAGCTGAAGAATTGTCTGTTCTTTGTGATGCTGAAATTGGTGTTATTGTTTTCTCTAATACTGATAGGCTTTATAAATTTGCCAGCTCTAAATCCAGGTATACGTTTTGATTATCATATTATTTATTGTTTTGTTACTGTTCTTTTTATTGTAGCTTCTTTGTTACTATACGTCTTTCTCTTACTTGCTTTGAAATGTGTTGTTTAAGTCGAGAATTTATCAGAATTCGACTTTATATCTGCATAAGATAAAATTTGTATACACATTCCTTTACCCTTATTGTTTTTTTTTTGGCAAGGATGAATTTTATCGGTCGATAGTCAATTACTATTTATTAGTAAAAGGGATCGACTTAATTGGAGAGCCTAAACAATATTAAAATGCTGATTTTTTTTTCTTTTCATTTTATTTGTTGTTTAATTTGAGATTTGTTTTCTTATTTATTTGAATTATTAAAGGAATTAATTATTTTTTGGGGTAAACTCTTGAATGTTATTGTGATTTAATCCTTTTTTTTTTTTTTGGGGGGGGGGGGGGGCACTTATTAGATATTATATATACATTTTCATTTTTTGTTTAATAAGTAATAATTTGTCCTTTAATTTGATTATTGTTCCTCTATGTTAATATATATTTGTGCAGCATGGAAAAAATTGTGGAGAGATATAACAATTCTTCGCATTTATCTGAGCATCCTATCGCCGAAAATGTGGTAGAGGTATTAAATTATAAATTAATTAATTAATATTGAAGTAATTAGTCACTAATTTGCTTGATATTTCCTTTCATTAATTTCAGCCTGAATTGAATTCCTTGAAAGCTGAAGTTGCAAAATTACGAAAGGCTACCGGGTAAGCTCTTTAAAGATCGTTACTTTCTTCGTTTTAATTTATGTGATATATTTTAAATTTCGAAAATAAAATGATTTTTTCTTTGGCCTCGATTTTTCATATATTTCAAATCATTGCATTATAGTACTTTTTACATAGTTTTCAAATATGTTAAATTCACAATCAATAATAAAAAAATTTAACCCTCGAAAAACAGTGCTACATAAATTTGACTCTTGAAAAAGTTGAATTAATTTGAGCTAAATATGTAGCCTAGAATGACCTATGAGAATTTTTTCAGAATTTTTTTAAATTTTATATTATTTGATATGTTATATATAACAATAATAAAGAAAAAAGAATAGTCTTATTGGTTTCGTTTGATAATTAAAAAAAAGTTATAAGAAAGTAAACAAAACAAAAAAAAGATTAGAGTTGGATGGATTTTGACATTTTACCCATCTTGATCCAACTCATCTCAACTTAAATAATGTAAGAGTGGATTAATATAACTTCGTTTATTTTAAAACGTCTAAATTTAATATAACATGTTTATTTGTTATCTCAACTGTCAGTATATATAAATTAAATCTTTCGTAATATTTTTACATATTTTTAAAGGAGGATGATGGGGAAAGAACTTGATGGCCTGGACTTCAAAGAATTGCAGCAATTAGAGCATCAACTAACTGAAGGCATTTTATCTGTTAAGAATAAGAAGGTAATTAATCTATCTAGCATTATTAATCAATATTAATTAGTTTTAAGTATTGCTAATTAAATCATCTTTTGAAATTATGCCTATAATTTTTCAGGAACAAGTACTATTGGAGCTACTTGAAAAATCAAATCTGCAGGTACACTTTAATTATAATAATTACATATATTAATCTTTTGAAATTAAATTAGATGGAGGAATATTTTAGCTTTAAAAAAGAAATAAGCAAAGGGAGACAATGTAACATGTTAAGTTAAATTATGTTTCATCGTAGTATAGAGACAAAAATACGAGGTGATTTTTTATATATATATATATCCAAATCTTTGACGGACAGAAGAGAAAATACATGTTAAAATATTATCAATGGTATGAATTCATAATTGGGAACTTAAACAAATACTTTTTTATTTTAATTGTTTTTAATTTTTTCGAATATTGATTATGGTCTAATATTTTGATTTTTTTTAAAAAAAAAATTTAAGATTGAGGAGCTTGGCCACAAATCATGTAATCATTATCCTGAAAATTATGAAGCAGCAAGGAAAATTTCTGGTGGAAATTCAACAGTAATTTGTGATTTTAAATCAGTTGAAGAAGAAAATTCAGACACTTCTTTGAGCTTAGGGTAAAGTAAACTCAACTTTTTCTTTCTGTTTTTTTCTTTCTTATTCCGGAAGAGTCGCACTTTAAGGGGTGTGATATAAACAGTTTATCCTAATTGCAAGTATTAGTGATTGTTTTCACAGCTCGAACCCCGGAGGTCACATGAAAATAACTTTATTATTGCTCAAAAACTCTCATGACTAAAAAAAAATTCATATATATACATCACAAGATATACGAACGAACATCGTATGACTTATATATAATTACTTATAGTTATTTTTAGGTGATCGTTGCTAATATGTTTCTTTTTTTCATTTGTGCAGACTATCAGTTGCTACAAGTCAGAAGAAAAAAAATCCAAAGATTGAATGCACTTCAAATGATTCTGAGAATCTAATGATTTTAGATTAATATTTTCTTGAATACAAACTCACATTTTTCAAATATTTATTGTTGTGTTTATGTTTTTAGGCATTTTGCCCTACCTATAATTCTCTGTCACTAGAAAGTTGTAAGACCATCACATTATTGTTGTGTATTTTTTGGTTTTTTATTCGGAGTCTAATATTCGCCTTTTCTGACTAATTAAATTTTGTATCGCGTAAAATTCATTTAAGAAAACAATACTCCCTTTTAGAATTTTTCTGTTTTTATGACTCAAACCTATCACTTGCATAGAATATAAAATATATAATTACAAATTTCTTTTGAAAAGGACATACAGATATATGATTATTACTTTGACGCCTTGGGATTTTTCGATACCTTATTTATGAACTATTATTTGCTCATTTGATAAGATTATTTAAGAGTTGGAAAAGCTGAATAATTAATACAACTTAAAAAATTCAAATTATATATCCAGCCAAAATTTCAAATCATTCAGACCCTAAAAATATAAATTGTACACATGATAGAAAGAAAAAAAAAAGTCACGCCATTTTTCAACTCCAAACTCTAGATCTTGAATTCACCTCTGCCTACTCGTTCTAGTCCGGTCCTATAGTACGCGGACACGAGGCTATATGTGGTTTTGATTATAATGCAAAATTTCTCTTCTTGGCAAACTCTCCCACTATGAACACTCAGAAACATCGTATCCTATCAATGCCAATGACAAATGTCACTATTGTTACACTAACCATCAGGTCTATGAGGCTTTCCCAAGAGATGTTTTCTATTTACATTCCCGTCTCTTAGAAAGAGCAGCTAAACGATTGGACTAGAACGACACAAGTTAAGGCTAAACCGATAACACAACACTGCCAACAAATTGGGCTAGACAGAAAATACAACATTTCTTAGTTAGTACTCATACCGCCTTAGGTTGGATTTGCTCAAAGTCGAAAACCTCAAACATGAGGCGTCTTACATCTGGCTTTCCATATATAGCGTAAGAGAGTCCATGGATAGCTTGTTGAACGGAAGTTGTAGCTGGATTCCTGAGCCTACGATTGTGCTCGAATGCATCCTGAACCTCCTCACTGTATATGATAAAGCGATGAAGATTCTTTTCTCGCAAATATCTTCCACAGAATTTGTTCATCACAACACGCCGGTGTCTCTCCTGCAGCCATCTTCCAGGAGCATCGAGATGCTTCATAAGTAACCTTTCCGCCATTACCAAATCCTGTATCACGAGATGGAAACTATCAACGTTTTGTACAATTGAACTTGATGCTTAGCAAACTGAGCTGGTTCTAGATTAATGGTCCTTTAACTAGAGTAAAATAGTACGTTTTCCTGTCGATAAACAGAAAAGTGGATTCGTTTTCCTGTATTGAGATTGTGTACCAAACAAAAACTAAAAAATGGAACAAAAGAAAGCAACGGAACCACACAAATCTGACTGACACACTATTACTACACATACCTGGATTTTTTGGCCAAGATACTCCAGCCGCTCAAAGCAAAACCTTGGATGCTCAAATTTGTATTTTGACGGGTGCAAGAAAGCGAGCTGCATTTTATATAGCAGAAAAATGCACAGTATAGGTTAGTTTTTGCAATACTCATTGATAGACTTATGGAAAGAGACATCAAGATACTGATATACAAACAAACACCATAGACAACGAGACGTCAATCAAAATGGAGTAAAAGAATTTAAGGTCTTTCTAACAGGAGGGGAACAATAATATAAAGCCGGGTAAACAACAAAATTGGATTTGATAATTGACTTCTGGAAGATGGTTAATGTTGCGTGGCATCAATAATTACAAAAGGCTAAAGAGGAACTTACACTGTAAAGGCATATGCAGTTTGTACTCTACTATAACTCCTCATTTGTTAAGCGTTTTACTAAGTTTAGAATTTCAAAACCATACAAGCAATTTATTTTTTGATATGGTAATTTGCTCCCTTGGTGACTCAAACTCACAAAAAGTAGTTATATACATATTCCCCAGAGATTGTTGTGTAACATTTGAACACAACCTGAAGAGTAATACCTGTAAACCAAGTCCAAGTTCAATGTTTCTGGCTTCAGTAATCTCAGGAATTCTATCATTCATAGCCAACGGGTAACCCAGTGTCTGCATAACTTGAGGTCTGCTCGTATAATCCCATACATTACCACGGAACCTATGCATGCCTGGTGGAACACACGCCCTAAAAACCCTTGGGTGTGCAAAAAGAGCATCCTCTGGAGGCTGTCAATCATAAACACAGATATGAATATTCAGATGGTCATTTCCTTTCTTCAAGTTGCAATTGTTTGCACTGATATATTTGAGCAAGCAATTTATATTAAGGTGAATAAAAATGCATTAATATGCAGGATGAACAAGCACAGATATACAAGAAGTATACCAAGAAAGTAGAAAACATATCAACAGATTCACCTATGTACCAGGTGCACAAGCTTTTGGCATATGATTTTCAACTTTTACAATGCGACCGATACCAGTAAAGGGACTTATTCCTTCTCCCTACTTTTTAATAAGGTAAATTTGAAGAGTTAAAAAAGGCATCAAGAGAGTTCTGAAAGTTGCAAACTAAAGTTACATTCTTTCTACCTACTTTTTGCCCTGTTTTTCTTCAAAAGGAGGCTAATATTGTTGCTTGTTGCAGTATTTTAAGTTATTAGGCTTTAATCCAAAAAAGATGACTCTTTAAGATTGAGTGAGTAAATTATACATTTACATAAGATAAAAGGTTCAGATCTTGCCTTATAAGCAGCAACATCTTGCCAGCTAAGCTTTCTGCCTTCAAATTCTACTGAGACATAGTCTACGTCTTCCAACTGTCTTCTCAATTTGGGCTGGCAGTCTTCAGCCTCAGGATCCATTCCAAACACTTCAAATAGGACCCGATAAACTTCAGGCATTCCAAAACACAAGTATATTGCTCCAAACAAAGCCCAGAACACAGATCTGCCAAGATAATCATGGAATCCAAGCCAGTATGAGAAAGTGATAGTAGATAGGTAACTAATTAGCATCACCGAAAAACAAAAACCATGCGGATAAAAAAGATCAGGACACTGAAGAGCATCATAACACAGGTTCTAACAAATGATAATTCTTCCCTAGAATATATCCATTACCATTATAAAAGTGGGAAGACTCAAAGTGAAGTATTGATACATAAAAATATCCATATAGGGTTGATGAGCAGTTTTATCTTAAAATGCATTCTTTGACATTAATAAACAAAGAAGTAAAAATATTTTAAATAACTAATCGTCAAATCATGCAAGTTAGTGAAAACAATGTAGTACTATATGATAATAATGTGAAATAAGAAAAATATCAAAATACAACTAACAATATAAATTAGACTCCTAATCCAGCACCACAGCAAACATTCTACAACTACAGTTCATCCCACTAGAATAGGCTAGACAAATCACTTTCAAACATATTGTGTAGTAAGGATTTTTAGTTCAAACAAAAAATTTAGAATATGTGGTCCAAAATTCTATAATTTCTGCATTGTACTCGTGCAGTGCCCCTACTTGTGGACTAGTTACATAATAGTTCAAATTTCAAAGTATAACATAATTTGGCAATGGAAGAAATCTTCTTCAAAGAGGAATTCTTGTTTGTTCATTATGATGTCTTCAAAAATGGGAGGGCAGCTGTTGAAACTCATGAACCAGAATGACCTCTTAATACGTAAATAGCTTAATGTATCCTACCTCTTATAGGGACATAGATTAAAAGGTTGATACGTGAAAGAATTGGTTTTGGTTCTTGTGGAATCAAACTAAATGGAAGATGAATTAATATGAATATTTGGTAGGAAGATAATTAGTACAAAATACAAGTCAAAGATTGTATCTTGGTAGGTGAAAGTTAGGCAAACCATAAAATGGTTTGCTATGTTAACCTTGACAATTTTGACACATAGTGATGTCATGGATGACATCAATAGGATGAATTTATTCCTATAAATAGGTAGCTCTTAATTCATTTTCAAATCATCCTCTCACTTGTCTTCTCATCTTCTAAGGCATTTGTGTTCTCTCTCTTATAGTATTTCACTTGTATTCTTTGTAGAGTGAAATAAATATTGGTGCAGTTGTTCTTTGGTGGACGTAGGATCATTTTGATCCGAACCACGTTAAATATTGTTGTTCTTCCTTGTTCTTTAATTTCACGTTTCCGCTAACAATTGGTATCAGAGCCAAGGTTCTGTCTGAGTATGCTCTGTGGTTGCAGCACAGTCTGAACTTCCACATCAGAAAAGGATTACTTTGGTTTTCTGTAGTTCCAAATACATTGTAGTAGAAAAGGAAGAACAAGTAAAAAAAAAATGAGTTCCATGAAGTTTGAAATTGATAGATTTAGTGGGCGCAACAACTTCAATATCTGGAAAATCCAGATGATAGCGTTACTGCGGAGGGAAGGTTCAATCCATGCTATTGACGGAAAGTACCCCGATAAGATATCGGATTCCGACAAGGAAAAGATTGAAGGAGATGCATTGAGTGCAATCCAACTGTCCCTTGCACCTAACGTACTTTGTGAAGTGAGTACAAGTACCGAAGAGACGGCCAAAGAGTTATGGGAAAAGCTGGAAGGGCTTTACCAGGACCAGTCAGTGACAACAAGGATGTTGTTACAACGGCGTCTTCATACATTTAAGATGGATTCAGGTACTTTGTTGCAAGACCATCTAGATGCGTTCAATAAACTTGTGATGGACTTACAAACTGCTGGAATTAAAAAGGACGAGGAGACGCTTGCATGTTCTTTGCTATTTTCATTGACTTCAAAATATCGTGATATTGAGAATTCAATGATGTATAGCAAACAACCTATTAAACTTGAGCAAGTGCGGCAAGCACTAAACTCTTGTGATGTGCGGATGCATTTTGAAGGAAACAAAAGTGACGAAGCTAGTGGACTCTTTGTAAGAGGTCGTACTAGCCAACAGGGAAGGAGCAAATCAAAGTACAGATCAAAGTCTCGTGTGAACAAAAAGAATGCGGAATGTTGGGGCTGTCACAAGAAGGGGCACTTTGAACGAGATTGCCCTATGTCGAAGTCCAAAGAAAAGGCGAGCGCATCCATTGTTGAGCAAGTACATGATAATGATGATGATTATGTACTAACAACATCATGCAATAGTGGAGTCTATGACAACAAATGGGTCTTAGACTCTGGTTGTACTCTGCATATGACATTCCGAAAAGATTGGTTCAGCAGCTATGAAACAAGCAGAGGAACTGTATTAATGGGCAATAATGCAACTTGTAAAATAGTTGGCATTGGTTCAGTTCATGTTCGCTGCCATGATGGAATCGTGAGGACTATTACAGAAGTCCGTCATGTTCCTGATCTAAAGAAGAATTTGATCTCCCTGGGTACTTTAGATAAACAAGGCTATAAGTACATGAGTGAAGGAGGAACTATGAAAGTGACTAAAGGGTCTTTAGTCATGTTGAAGGCCAAGCTGGAGGATGGCCTCTACACACTTGCGGGAAGCACCATTATTGGCTCTGTAAATGCATCTACAGTGCAGTTATCTAATGATGACAAGGCAAAATTATGGCACATGAGACTAGGCCATATGAGCGCACGAGGATTGGAGATGTTGAGCAACCGCAACCTTTTAAATGGTGAGAAGATCAGCACACTTGAATTTTGTGAGCACTGCGTCTTAGGGAAGCAGAAAAAGGTCAGCTTCAGCACTGGCAAGCACAAGACGGGAGGGGTGCTAGACTACATCCATTCAGATTTATGGGGTCCCTCTAAGCTTCCATCGAAGGGAGGAAAGAGGTATCTTCTCACATTCATTGATGATTTTTCACGAAAGGTTTGGGTGCGTTTCCTGAAGACAAAAGGTGATGCTTTTGAAGCATTTAAAGAGTGGAAGATTTTGGTTGAAAATCAAATGGAGAGGAAAATCAAGTATCTTCGCACGGACAATGGCTTGGAGTTTTGCAGTGAAGAGTTCAATGATTTCTGCAAGGTTCATGGGATCGCAAGGCATAAGACGGTCAGGCACACACCACAGCAGAATGGAGTTGCCGAGAGAATGAACAGAACTCTTCTTGAGAAGGCTCGTTGTATGCTCTTACAAGCTAAGATGTCCAAAGTATTTTGGGCTGAAGCAGTTCATACTGCTTCTCATATTGTCAATCGGTCTCCAGCATCAGCGATTGACTTTAAGACTCCGAATGAGGTCTGGTCAGGTGAACCCTCTAACTATTCATACTTGCGAATATTTGGGTGTCCAGCTTATTATCATGTTAATGAAGGTAAGCTTGAACCAAGGGCTAAAAAGGCCATATTCGTAGGGTATGTAGATGGAGTAAAAGGGTACAAACTATGGTGTTTGTCTTTACTCAAATTTGTAGTTAGTAGAGATGTTACCTTTGATGAATCCTCTATACTTGATCCTCGTAAAGTTTCTGTGGAGTTATCTAGAAACGAGAACAACGAGCAGGTGGAGCTACCGGTGGAGCTTACCAAGGAACGGGATCAAGAGACTCAAATTGATGAGTCAAAAGATGCAGATCTTGAAGAACTTGCTTCCAATGAACCATACACAATTGCGAAGGGAAGGGACAAAAGGCAGATACGGAAACCGGAACGTCTTATAGAGCAAGAAAATCTGATTGCACATGCGTTCGTAGCTGCAGAAGAAGAGATTAAGGATCTCGAGCCCTCTTCGTATGTTGAAGCAACTTCTTGCAAAGATGCTGCACAATGGCAGTTAGCCATGATGGAAGAGATGGAGTCTCTTCACAAAAATGATACATGGGTCTTAGTTAAAAGGCCAAAGGGGATGAGGACAGTTGGATGCAAATGGGTCTACAGAAAGAAAGAAGGTATTCCAGAAGTGGAAGCTGCTAGGTTCAAGGCGAGATTGGTTGCAAAGGGTTTCAGTCAGAAGGAGGGAATTGACTACAATGAGATCTTTTCTCCAGTCGTGAAACATAGCTCAATTCGCATGCTACTAGCATTGGTTGCACAATTTGATTTAGAGCTTCAACAGCTTGATGTCAAAACTGCTTTCTTACATGGTGATCTAGAAGAGACAATCTATATGGATCAGCCAGAAGGTTTCCTAGCTGAAGGAAAAGAAGACCATGTATGCCAACTGAAGAAGTCTTTGTATGGTTTGAAGCAATCCCCTAGACAGTGGTACAAGAGGTTTGATGCATTCATGACTACACATGGATTTTCGAGGAGTGCATTTGATAGTTGTGTGTATCACAAGAAGATGTCTGGTAACTCTATGATTTATCTATTGTTGTATGTTGATGATATGCTTATTGCTGCTAACAACATCACAGAGATAAATATTTTGAAGAAACTGTTGAGCAAGGAATTTGACATGAAGGATCTAGGAGTTGCAAAGAAAATCCTTGGAATGGAAATTTCAAGAGAAAATGGTGTTGTACATCTTTCTCAGAAGAGGTACATCGGAAAAGTTCTTGAAAGATTCAATATGCATATGAGCAAGCCTGTAAGTACACCGTTAGCTTCTCATTTCAAGCTTTCAGAGTTACAAATGCCTCAATCTATGGATGAGGTGGAGCATATGTCAAAGGTTCCTTATGCGAGTGCAGTTGGTAGCATTATGTATGCTATGGTATGCACACGTCCAGATATTGCCCAATCTGTAAGTGTGGTAAGCAAGTACATGGCAAATCCAGGAAAAAGGCACTGGGAAGCTGTCAAGTGGATATTGAGATATCTCAAAGGAGCTCCTGATGTTGGCCTAACCTTCCGGAAAAGTGAAGGTATTTCAATTCTCGGTTATGTTGATTCTGACTATGCAGGGGATCTTGATCGAAGGAGGTCCACAACTGGATACATCTTTACTCTCGTTGGCAGTGCCGTTAGTTGGAAATCGACTTTACAGTCGATTGTCGCTTTGTCTACAACAGAGGCAGAATATATGGCAGCAACGGAGGCAGTGAAAGAAGCTATCTGGTTGAAAGGTTTGGTGGCAGAATTGAGTTCAGTTCAGCTTAAATCAATTCTAAAATGTGATAGTCAAAGTGCTATTCATTTGATTAAAAATCAAAGATTTCATGAGCGCACCAAACACATTGATGTCAGATTTCATTTTATTCGAGATGTCGTAGAAAAGGGAGCTATCAAGGTTGAGAAGGTTATCACAGACGATAACGCTGCAGACATGTTGACCAAAATAGTCCCGCTTGCCAAGTTTGCACACTGCAAGGACTTGGCGGGAGTATGCATCAATTGATGCAACTCTAAGAGAACAACTGCTAGGTGGAGCTGGTATGTTCAACAAAGGTTTGATTCTTCTTGTTTCTTACAATGGGATTGCCCAGTAAGCTTAGAAGTTTTGGCCGGAGTTGTTTATACGCATGCTTGGAACACAAACCAAGGTGGAGATTGAAAGAGTTGGTTTTGGTTCTTGTGGAATCAAACTAAATGGAAGATGAATTAATATGAATATTTGGTAGGAAGATAATTAGTACAAAATACAAGTCAAAGATTGTATCTTGGTAGGTGAAAGTTAGGCAAACCATAAAATGGTTTGCTATGTTAACCTTGACAATTTTGACACATAGTGATGTCATGGATGACATCAATAGGATGAATTTATTCCTATAAATAGGTAGCTCTTAATTCATTTTCAAATCATCCTCTCACTTGTCTTCTCATCTTCTAAGGCATTTGTGTTCTCTCTCTTATAGTATTTCACTTGTATTCTTTGTAGAGTGAAATAAATATTGGTGCAGTTGTTCTTTGGTGGACGTAGGATCATTTTGATCCGAACCACGTTAAATATTGTTGTTCTTCCTTGTTCTTTAATTTCACGTTTCCGCTAACAATACGTCTACTTTAATCACTAATCAGATCAAGACTATATGAAGACAAAACTTTCTCAATCAGTATTTAACCTTTTGTTGACCCACTAGGTACACAATCTTGATCAAAGTTCTTCTCTTCCTAACAAAAACACCACATTCGTTTGTGTTATGCAAAATTATTCTGATACTTCTACTACATGTACTACTATCATAAAACGAACTTTTAGTCATTGCCATATCTGCACCTAAGCCTACTTGGATTGTGTAATAAACCTCATACTTTAGGAAGTAAAACCATAGACCATGGTGTTTAGAGGTCGATCATTTTTCTTTTTTCAACTAAGAAACGCCTTAGCAAGATTATCAAGGAAAGAAGTAAGAAACTAATATCTACCGTTGACTGCTCAGAAGTGGGGGAGTACAGTGTTGCTAAAGTGTAATGCATATACACAAGGATTACTAATAAATAGCTCAAAAGTATGACATGACGAAACAAAATCAAATGAATACAATTATACAGTTCCACCTAAACAATGGCAAGTACATGATATGATGAATTTAAACTAATTAAGTTCAGAGCTTCCCAACGCTATGTATCCAACAGAAATTAAAATAGCAACAATCAAATGCCAATCAAAGAACCAAGATATCAACTTACTTGACCGGCGGTTCCCTATCCAATCTTTTCAACTTATCCATATCATCATATGGGAAAATCAAATTCTGCAAGCTTGCATTTTTAATCCACCTAGGCATATACCTTTTCCCAATCAATGCATACACCCTTTCCCTCATTGGACCAGGAGACTCCCTAGGATACCTCTGCAAGAAAAACTCGCACATAGCCAATTCAAGAACATACTCCCCTAAAAAACTCAATCTTGAATGTCCTGACCTTACATGCCTAGCATTAGTCCTCTCACACTTTGGATGTTGAAATGCTAAATACAACAAAGTATCAAATTGTTTAGCTGGATTATCATCCCCATAACTTTCAGAACTCTCTAAAGGGTACCCTAAACACTGTTTAGCTTCAATCAAATACTCATCAATCCAAGTTTTATCAGCATTATTAAGTCTTGAACATGGTAAACAAGAACTCAAAAGTGGAAATGACTTTAAAGACAATTGTGGGCTATTGAGAAATCTTTCAGCTAACTTAGCATCATCTAAAGGGGGTTTTAGTATGAATCTTTTTGGGGGTACTTTTCTCTTAGGGGATACTACTTTTTTACGCTCAGCTAATTCTTTGAGAAGTCTTTGGGGACTATTTTGAGGGAGACCTTTTGGGTCTACTGCAACTGCTAAAAGATGAAATCTTGGACCAAAATTGGTACTTTTTACATGGGTTTTTATAGAAAAGTGTGACAATGAAGATGAGAAGGAGAGATCAAATGAGTTGGGTTTGAAAGATGAACATAATTCCATAGCCATGTATAATGAAAAGGGTGTCTGAGGAACTTACTGAAGTTGATAAAATTGATAAAAATTAAGAATTTGAAGGAGGTTTTTGCAGGGTTTTTGGTAGAAAAGATTGAAACAGGTAATAGAGAAGGGGATAAGGGCAGACGATAGGCTGAGGAGAATCGGGTCGAATTAGGATCTGGTTTTGGATCAATTTTTCGGGTCAAGTTATATTTGACAACCATTGCATTTCTAAATTATCGTGGTATCTAGATTCGTTTTCGCATATCTCAATTAATTTGATTAGATATATGCTGCCTCCTACTAGTAATAGGTATCACGTTATTTTGTCAACAAGGCTAGGACAGATGAGAAAAATCATTGAATAACATTTTTTTTTAGATTTAAGGTGATTTGTGTATCTATTTCAATAATACTATTGTTTCATATTATTATGAAAAAAGAGTCGAGAAAAATATACACCTCTTTAGGGATGAAAACAATGATATACACTTTTATTTGGTATTTTAACCTAATTCCTTTTTTTCTTTACTTACTTGTTTCGGTATAGTTAATTATCGATGATCTATTGAAAATAGTCTCTCTCCAACTTTATAAGACCACGTAAACACCACTTCTTCCGATTCTATTTATAAAATTTAAATAAATATGTTGTCGTTGTTATTGTTGATCGTCCCTTCTTTTAAAATACTCATAGTTTCTTTTGAGCAAAACTGAAAATAGGGTTAAATAAACAATTATAAAGACAACAATTAAAATTTATCATTGATTGAGGGACTAAAAATGCTATTAACTCATTTCTTCTTAACAAAATGATTTTCAAAATTAAATATTAGCATGTAGTCTAATCCTAACTTAATTAGTCACGTAAATGACGACGAGTTCATATACTATATATTGTGGATTAAATTTAAACACAATTCTTGCATTACGTTTGCATGTCTAATTTATTTTATCAAAACCCTCTGCTTATTTGTTTATTCCTAAATAATTTTCATCATATATTATCTTTGATATTTACTATTCTTTTTCTTATATAAAATTATTTATCTCTAAAACATGTCGAGAACACAAAATTTACTTTATTAGGAAAACAATTAGTAATTCCTTTGTCCCTTACACCATGGGTGCGTTTAATTCGTGGGGTAAGGGTTAATAATTTCGAAATAGAATATTAAATTATTTTATTTTATATTTAGATGAATTTGAATTTCTCAATTGGTTCAGTAATCACGATTGTGACGGTTTTGAATTTTATATTTGGTTGAAAATATTGGCCTCCATGACGTATTTTACTTTATTTAATTTTCTAATATGAATATATATAGGAGTTCGGAGTTTAAAGGGCGAAAAAAGTTGACAAAAAATTTAAAAGAATATATCAAAAGAATTTCTAACCAAAATGGTCAAATCGCTACTAGCAATTTATTTTAATAGTGTTAAGCAAAATCGCTGCTCTAGGAGTTATATTGTACAATTTTCATTTTTTTTAAATCGCTACGTTGGTAGCGATTTTTGTTATTGGTTTTTTGAAAAAGAATTTAATTGGAAAAGGTTTTTTTTTAACATAGTGGGTTAACTTTTTTTTTAAAAAAAATTGAAAATCGCTAGGATGGCAGCGATTAAGTGATTTTTTTTTTTTGCGAATGATTTTTTCTTTACAAGAAATCGCTGTCAAATGAGCGTTTTTTCCTAATTTTTTTTAAAAAAAAATCGCTGATGTCAGAGCGTAATTAATTTGTAAATTTTATTTTTCTAAAAAAAGGGTTTAGCAGCGATTTAATGAATTATAAATAAAATGAATTCGCTGCAATGACAGCGATTTATAATCAATTTAAAGAAAAAAAAACTTCACTAAATCGCTGCAAACGTAGTGGTTTACAATTTTATTTTATTTTAAAAAAAGTTAATCCACTAAAATCGCTGTCTTGGCAGCGATATATTAACAAAAAACTTTTTCAATTAAAAAAATTAATAATAACAAGCACCGATTTTGCTTAACACCGTTAAAATAAATTGCTACGTCAGTAATGATTTTACCGTTTTGATTAGAATTTTTTTGATATACCCTTTTGGAATTTTTATCAACTTTTCTTGCCCTTTAAGCTCCGGACTCATATATATTGAGTCAAATGAAGATGACAAATGCTTCAAGAAAATAAGATTAATGTATGATCTCAGAGATAATAAAGGTCAATTGATTAATCATGTCCTTAAATATAATTTATAATTGGGTTAGTTTACCAATTTGATTGGCCATAATAATACAAGGCCTATTTTAGAACCGTCCCAATATTAATTAAATGTGTAAGATGATAGATTTTGATTACGTATTTAGTTGACTTGTTATAACAACGATTGAACGAGAACAACATGAATTGGCTCAAAAATGTAATTAGAGATTTTTTTCTTAATTTACTAAATGGATTAATTTAAATGACAAGAAAGTATATTAATGAGGTTTTTTTATTCATGTGAGGCTCGAAGAAGAAAATTTAAAATGCAAATCAATCACCTTTTTTTTTTAAAAGCAACGACTAAAGAGATTAAATTCTTGAATAAGGCTACATAGCTACAGATTGTTTCGACGCGCTCTTGACGTATTTTAATTAGGCATGAAAAAGACATAATAAAAATAAAAAATAACTAAACGACTTAATTTTGCATTCTTCTTCCTTTATGGAGAGAGGACCCTTTATCTTAGAGGGAAAACTCTTATATCATTCTTTCATCCTCTCAGTCTATAGTTCATGTCAATTGGTCTTATTCGGATGAATTGCATTACATTTTGCTATGAAAAACTGCTTTAAATATGAGTAATTCCTAAAAAACGTAAAGTCTAATATTTAGTGAAGATTTTTCTATTGATAAATAAGAATGAGTGCCCGATATAGGGGATAATATCCATCGATCTTCTCTTTATATCATAATTTTTTTTGTGAAAAAATAATTAAATATATATATATATATATATATATATATATATATATATATAAACTCCGTCCTTCGTGAACCTACTATTTTGCATTATATTTGACCTTAATCTGCATGCTCCTCATGCATGCATGTCAATGATGTCATCTCCTTCAATATGTGCTTCGTTTTCATCAAAATAACCACATAATTTAGTTGGAAATTGTCAACTGAATAGAGATATGATCTAGTACAATCCATAATAAAAATTGTTTTTTTTTTGGGGTGGAGAGTGACTAATGATCTAGCTAGCATGTACCAAATATTTAAAACGCCATAAAAAAGAGTTAGCTTGAACAATAAACGTTATTCACTTCTAACTTTTAAAATTATAAGCTTGACTCATATGGAAGCTGAAAGCTCGGAGCTTTGAAGAGGTGTAAAAATATTCTTATTAAAAAGGGTGTTTGGACTGACTTAAATTTTGATCAAATCTATTTTTAAGCCAGTTTTGACTTCTGAATGTGTTTGACAAATATAAAAACTAATTTAAAATAAGTCAAAAATAACTTCAAATAAATTCAGAAGTGTTTGGCAAGGTCAAAACTCAAAACTTACTTAAAATAAATTTAAAGTGACTATAAACAAGTCAAAAATCAGAAATAGATCTTCCTACATTTTATTTTTTGACTGAAAAATCATCTCAATTTAGCTTTTTATTTGTTTTAGAATCTATATTTTTTTAAGCTAATGCAAACAGGTTCTAACACTTGGATAGTAAAAAATTTTGACGGACACGCACTGAATAATTGGGCGAGTCCACCAAAGTACTCATGCTCCATCTCCTCAAGCAATCCCAGCCGTTCATTCCTAACCATGATCAGAATCACGCCGGTAAAGGCACAAAAAGCTTTCGGTAGATTATAATTTATAATCATCAAACGGCAGCACGTGTAATCTTGATTAACCATTGCAGGACCACTTAATCATCACCCCCTCCTTAAAAACTTTATTTAAAAATAAATAAATAATAACCCTGACAATATAAATTATTTTACATGATTTAAACATTTTTAATTAACTTAATATAATTAGTAACTTACGTTATCTTTTAAATTATTAATATTGACTTTAATGTTATAAGTTTGAATTACGTGAAAAAAGGTTTGTTTTCTCTTCTACATTATCTGAGTTGATGTTCTACCTTCACGAGGTAATGGTAAGACATGCATATATTCTATTCTTCTTATAATTTACTTGTGGAATTTCACTGCATATATTATTGTTATTGTAGTATTGTTTGAGTTAATAATTTATCTAAAATAATCTCTTTACTTTTAAAAAATAGAGTTAAAAATGTGTATGTATATATCGATCACACCCTCCTAAAAATCACTTATGAAATTACCCTAAGTGAATGAGGGTTGAAATAACAAACTCATCATGATCCATGAGTTTTGAAGATTATGATTAGCCTAAAGGTTTGACTCCAAACTTATTTAATCATAAAAAAATATGAATTAATGCATGAATGATGAACATTATTTAAATTTTTGTACAACCAAACAACACATAATTCTCACTATTTTTTCCCTTTATATAAATTGCCCACTTCCAAACATTATCATCATCATTTTTTCAACCTCTCTTTCTCCATAATATCTCTCAATTTTCTTTTGATCTCTGTTTAATTTCTTTCTTCTTTACAATGAAACACTATGAACAAACATTTCCAAGTACTCTTCCAAGAACAAGTAGTTGCAATAGCTCCAACAAGCTTATAATTCCATCAAATTACCTAAATTCAACCAATTCTTCGTATACTAGTTCATTTATTCATCGAAAACATCGCGGCGCAGTCAAAGTCAACTTTAATTTTCTCAAGTCTCTTCTAAAAATTATTTCCTTCCATACTATGCTTCCAACATGCATGTTTATTAACTTCCCTACACATTTTACACATAATTCATGCCGGAAAGTCACCGGAACTTTGTTCGGTCATCGGAGAGGCCACGTCAGCTTCGCCATTCAAGATAACTCCACGTCATCAGACCCGAGTCTTTTGATTGAATTCGCCATCTCCACGTCTACTTTGGTGAAAGACATGTCATCCGGTCTGGTTCGAATCGCGTTGGAATGCGAGAAAATGCCACGTGGCAGCAGGCAATTGAGGCTCCTCCAGGAACCTAATTGGGCCATGTATTGTAACGGAAGGAAGTGTGGGCACGCGCTTGCCCGCGCGTGCACGGATTCCGATAGGCACGTGTTGCGCACCGTGCGGAACGTGTCGGTTGGGGCCGGAGTGATTCCGGTTGTGGGTGATGGTCGGATGGGTAACGAGTCGGAAGGTGAGTTGATGTATATGAGGGCTAATTTTGAACGAGTTGTACGGAATTATGACTCGGAAGCTTTTTATATGATGAATCTTGATGGAAATGGAGGACCTGAGCTTAGTATATTTCTTATTAGGAATTGAAAAAAAAGAAGAGAGAAATGAAAAAGGAAAAAGGAAAACCAAATTTATGTTTGTATTGTTATGTGTGTTATTATTTATCTCACCTTTGGTTCTTATTTATCATTTTTTTGGTTTTCATTAGTATTTATTTTGAATTCTGACTAATTTAAATTTATGCGCGCGTAACTTGAACTCTATTTGAGCTCCCTAGTTGCCACTACTTATAGTTTGATAATCATATATCTTCAATTTGAGAGATGACTAAACGTGGAATATATTTAATTAAGGATGTAATATTTTTAATGATAGGGGAAAAAGAACAGTGCAAAAGAAGTGGGAAAATTGTGGGTAGAAACTAGCAAGACATACATAAATACAGGGGCGGACCCACATGGGGCTACCCGGGTGTTCGAGCACTCATTAAGCTCATATCGAACTATGTATGTTTATATCATAATTACGGTAATATCGTATAATATAAAAGTCGAGCACCCAAAAAATAAATGTATTAGTTGGCATGGTGGTTGAAAATTGATTCTCAAGGTTTTATATTGCTCAAAAATGTCCAGGTTCAATTCCTTGTACTTACATTCTTTTTATATTAAAATCAATTCTTTTCTTTCTACCTTTTCTTTTTCCCCTTTCACGAATTGTCCTATTTCTAATTTTTCTAAAACAAAATTCTTTTTTCAAAATTATTTTTCTTTTTGAATTATTTTGGCTATCTTATATAAATATAATTATTTTTCTTTTGACAAGTGTTAAATTTATACATTTATATTTTATGATTGATAGCTTAAAAAGTAATCTCGATCTTAAAATCTTGAATCGTCACTTTTCATGTCTATTATGTAACTTAATCTCCAAAAAAATATAAACAGTCATGATCTTTCATTACTATTAATTTTTCTTTCTCATCAGTCTAATTAGGAAAAATAAAAGGGAAGGAAAAAAATGTATTCTAGCACCTTTATTTCAGTTTTCCAATTTAAAAGCGAAAGAGTCTTTCTTCTCGTTGGTTTGCCTTTTTGGTAACTACAATTGTATGTGAAAGTATGTTATTTCTCCTCCTTTTTTTCTTGAACCAATCCAAATATTTCGATTGTCTATTGCATTGAAAAATAACACCTATGTTGACGAATTTTAGCTCGTAGTTACGCTCTTTGGTTGATATAAGTTGAAAATAGTGAGCACCCATAGTTGTAAATTTCTGAATCCGCCACTGCATAAATATGAGAATTTATATAAAGTTCCTTCTTAATTTATATTCTTTTTAATTAGATATTTAAAATTTATGCGAGTTTTATTACTCCATAGAACCATTTTAAAATAGCCAGAAAAGGACCAAATAGCCCTTAATGTATGAATAATGCTTTATTTTGATCCTTAATGTATTTTACTTGTTTGAAAAGATCCTTAATATATAACAAAGATGCTCATATTGATCCTTAATATATTTAATTGAAATAGTACTTAATGTATGACAAAAGGTGTTAATTTGGTCTATTATCCTAAACTTGATAAATTTATTAAATAAATCAATAATTTAATTATGAACCCCACGTGGCTAACAAAATGTACCATTAATCGATGTATTCTTTGTTAGCCCTAAAGAAAATCTCATGAAATTTAATATACCATTTTCTTTACTTTCTCTAGCAAAATTTATTATTTTATCTTGCTTAAAATAGAAATGGATACTATTTCAGTAGAATAATCATACATTTATATAAAAGAGAATCCTAGGCCCGCCTACGTGGCGTCACCACAAGCAAGAATTTCCTTTTAAATTTATTTATTTCCAAAACTAATCTTCCTTTTTCATGAAAAGATGTGACTTTTATGAAAAATTGTGACTTTAATGAAGAGATATGACTTTTATGAAAAGATGCGACTTTAATGAATAGTTGCGACTTTTATCAGATGTTGTGACTTTTATGAAAAGTTGTGACTTTAATGAAGAGTTGCGACTTTTATCAAAAGTTGTGCCAAAACTAGCCCTCCTCTTTCATGAAAAGATGTGACTTTTATGAAAAGTTGCGACTTTAATGAAGAGTTGCGACTTTACTCAAAAGTTGTTACTTTTCTTAAAAATTGCGACTTTAATGAAGAGTTGCAACTTTTATGAAAAGTTGCGATTTTTATGAAAAGTTGCGATTTTTATGAAAAGTTGTGACTTTTATACAAGGTTGTGAACTTTCCGAAGGGTTGCAACTTTTCCAAATAGTTGTACCCTTTCTGAGATGGTACAATAAACATTTGTCACACTACCATTTGTTATCTATAAATAGAGGGATTTCCTCTCATTTTAAAATAACTAAAATTGTGATCTTCTTCTTCTACTTTCGCAAAATTAAATATTCGTGTACTTTGCTAATGTAATTCTTTATACATCTGGTATTGAAGGGAAATAGTTTTTTTAAGGGGACAATGTGCATTCAGTGGACTCGATTTTTTCCTTTCTATTTCATTCTATTTTTACACATCCTGGTGTATTTTCTTACGCTCGTTAATTTATGCTTATGATATTAATGATTATTTTTGAGTACATGTTTTAAACTCTGTTGTTTATGTTTCTGCAATGTTATTGTCTTCGGTTATATTGAACATATACACATATAGTACGTATCTGTGCAAAAAATAATTATGGTACTCAGTTTCAAGAATTCATGTTTTGATATTCTATATCAAATTCTATAACTTAAAATACAATATATAAGCTTACATATTATCTATATTTACATAGATATGAAATTTCTCACTTATCAATTGAAGAAAATCATTATGCAAGTTCAAAAGTTATAATTTCTTTCATATTCAAGCTTAATTTTTGTTTTTTTGAATATGTTAATAATTTTTTGAATTTTCTCCTAAGACATATAATCACAATTCTATAATCTATGCAACTTAAATGTTTATTTTGATTACGAAATGCCTTTGTATATATTTTTATTTTCTTATTTATTTTTCTTTTAATGTTGATTAAAGAACCAATGATTCATTATTTCATGAATAATTCACTCATTAGAGGTTCTTGAGTTATGTGATAATGACAAATAATCAAATTCATGTTGGAATATTGTAAATAATTTCTTAAGAACCTATTTTCCCATTATTTTTAATGCATGGATATTAGTAAAAAAATTATTTGCAAGATCAATGCAATCATTATTTATGACCGCAGAAGCGCGGGCCATTTACCTAGTATTTTAGAAAAGAGAAACTAGTAAATTTTATTGGAGAAGCTAGAGAAAATTGTGTTAGATTTGATGGAGTTCTTTCTTTGAAGCTAACATTAGCCACATAGGATCTTTAGTAAAACTTAACATTTTTTTTAATAAATATGTTAGGGTTAGGGTGACCAAAATAAATACCGTTTTCATACATTAAGGATCATTTCAATTAAGTGAATTTAAGGATCAAAATGAACATATTTATAATACATTAAGAACCATTTCAATCAAAATAATATATTAAAGACCAAAATGAAACACTACCCATACGTTAAAAGGACTATTTTGGTCGTATTCTCTAAAATAGCATATAAATAGTACAATTATTTTTTTCCGGCCATTTCTAGTTGTAAGAAATTATGTGCAAATCATACACCAATCACTATTTACTACGTGTAACATTGACTTTTTAATTATTTTCTATTTAATTCCTTTTTTTTCGTCTTCTCAGTATTCATATTGCCTATTGAAATTCGACTAAAATCAAATTCGCACCAGAAAGTCTCACATTCAGGGATAAAGTTCTTCTTAATAATCTTGTTTTATTCTTTATCGTATCTTTTCATAGCAGCTCTACCTTACGTAAACTTTATCATTCTTTTAGATTTATTATTCAAATTATTAATATGTGACATTACTTAACGTCTGAAAATGATCCAATCTATCTAAACCTCATATTAATGAAAATAATATATTACTGACACAATATAATTTATTACCCTATACTATAAAATAATAAATAACAACTATCTAAACAAAGTATATTTTATTTCAATTAATTAAATATCACGTGTCTTTCATTTAATTAAGAACTTGAATACAATGAGACAAAAAAACTAGAGAGGAGCTCCATTCAAACTTTAGATATCTATTTTATGTATTTTTTTTCTATAAATAAATAGTTCTAAGTCAAAATCCACATGGAAAAGTAGATCTTTGTCCTCCTAACAATAATGAAGTATATATGTAAATATCATATTTTTTTAATATATATTGGAAAGAAGTAAGATATTTTTAGAAATTAATTAAAGCAAAAGAAAGGATAGAAGACACATTAGGTGTAATTTACTGTGTATAAATAGTGACCATCAATTTTATTAGGTGTAATTTGTTGTGGATGAATAATGTCCACTAATTTCTTTATTCAAAATCTTAGATTTATAACCTTAAACATTATAAAAGAAAATTAAAATTTTATTGAAAATACTTCCCTTTAATAGATCTTAAAAGGAGAAATCAAATTAATCGGAGCTTTAAGTGATAATAGACACACAAAATTTTATTTTTCAATGAATTCTCTTTTTAAATTATTTATTAGTAATGACCCAAGCCTTATAAGGAGTCCACCCATTTCATTAATGACCAAATGTGGACTTAAAGCTAGCTCAAAGAGAGGAGGATTGTCCAAGCCTTTTAAGGAGTCCACCTATCTCATTAATCACCGATGTGAGACTTTTGTCATTCTTTAACACCCCACCTCACGCCCAGTGCTTAGCATCTGGTGCGTGGGCAATTTTGATTTCGGGGGGCCCCAACATCGGGTGAGACGGGCCCTGACTCTGATACCATGTGAAATTAGGTCTTAGGCCTAACTCACACCCCAAAAGCTAGCTCAAAGGGAGGAGGATTGTTCAAGCCTTATAAGGAGTCCACCCATCTCATTAACCACCGATGTGAGACTTTTGTCATTCTTTTAACAAATTACGGCGTAAGAATTTTCTTTACAAACTGAATATCTTATAAGAACATACTAGCTAGCTAGATCACATTTAAAACTTTGTAAACTATGTATAACAATTAAATATTAAACGACGATCTAATATTAATTTGTAAAATTAGAAAAAATATATATATAAAGAAATATTAGATCTGAATCTACTCGATCAAAAATTTAAACTCTTAAAATAGAAACAACTATAAAACCATATTTGTTAAATCAACATATACTGGAGTGTATTAGAAAAATTATATTCATGCCTTTAGACCATCTAATTTACGAAATACGTATTGAATTATATGTAAATTGATAGTCTAATTTATACGAAATATATAATATGTAAAGCAATACATTTATACAATGTATATAATTGAGTGTATCTATGGTGTGTGCTTTAGTAATATTTGTTTAAATTAAGATGATTGAAACGTAAACGTAAGTTTCCCCTTTTTTATTATTATTATTCTAAAAAAACTATATAATATAAGGATGTAAGATGCATGGAGAAAATTATTAATGATGATGGTGCCAGGTGTCGACTAGAGATATTTTCTTCAGATATTTATACAAATATTCTCGAATTACTGTCTTTGGATAAAACACATAAACATAAAATAAAAATAAATAAATAAATAAATAAATATATATAAAAATTATCTTCGACAAGCCGTGGATTAATATATTTCCCAGCCTGGTACTTTTCAGTAGGTTTATAATACAGCTATGCACTTTTTCAATATATTATCATTATAATTAGTTCTAGATATTTTATTATTATTATTATTATTATTATTATATTAAACTTGATTATGTGGGGAAATGGATCCAAAATGAAAGATTTTCACATGGTCAAGATGCACTTTGTTAGGCAGCCAAAAATGTCAAATTAGATCAGTACTCACTGTTAATGTTTGATTACTTATATTTAGATGAACAAAAATAATTATCAATAAATAGAAGGATATTTTGTTTATTAGTGTTTTTGAAAAAAATTTATATTTCTGTCATATTTAGAGCAGTTCGAAAAACACGTTTCAATGGGTTTATATGTTCTCGTTGTATATTGGTCAATTCGATTCGATTTTTAAATACGTTAAATTAATAATTAAATTAATAAGAGTTTTTTTATCAGTTTTCGATTCATTATGGTCCTTAATTGTTCAATTTTTAGTTTAATCAGTAAAAAAATACTTAGAAAATAAATATATAATTTCTTCAATAAATTTGAGGCAACAACACAATAATATAACTTTACAAATGCTCATAAAATAGAACAGTAATAACAAACATGAAAAAAGCTAAACAAGTTCAACACAAAAGAGAAATTACGTGAAATTATGAACTCAAAATCACTGTAAAGTGTGAATTGGGGATTAATAGACAAAGACAATGACTAGTAAGTTATTGAGATTAATATTTAATATTTATGTACAAGAAAAAGTAGTAAATTACTAGTCTTAATAGGTTATCGATTTATCCAATAACTCAATATTAAAAATCAATACCAACCAATAACCCAATAATTTTTTTATATGACCATTAAAAAACTGTTAACCCAATAACAATAAACCAATAACACTTTTTTCAATTCGATTTATGAATCGATTCAAATTTTACAGTGAATAGTTGCATATTGTTTTGTTTGATGAAATTATGAAGCTAATTCAACTAAAACTTAAAAATGACCCACTACATCGAAAATGATCATTAGCGACAATTAATTCTTAATTGCCGCTAAATATGTACTTTTAGCGGCAATTGACACTCTTTATATATGTCCCTAAAACCTTTAGCGACATTGGTTCTAATGACACTTAACTAATGCATGTAAAGACTTTAGCACTCTTTATTAATATCAATATTTCATGTCGCTAAAAGTTATTTTTGTGATAGTGACCCTACAGTTGGCTCATTGGTTTGGACTTGAAACTTTCATCAAACCACACCTTCATTCGAAATTCCTTGTCAGGAAAAATGAAAAAATTGCTTCCTGGACCGAGTTTGTTACACTAAACTTCTAGTATAAATTATCTTTCTTGATTTGCATGTTATTGCATAGAAATGATAGGGAAAAAAAATGAAGTTGGATAATAATTAGTCTTAGATTAGATCGTAATAGTGCAATGGTGAAAGATTGAATTTCACATGCAAGTCAAAATAAATTAAAGGACAATACTCTTGGATGTTGCTACTAAAAAATTAACTTCATATAATCCAAGGAAGATGTGTATGTACAACATAAATTATAAACAAACCAGGAGAAAATAATAATAATGATGTTGTCATTACGTACGTGTGTCAAAAAGTGCAATTTTTAATAATGTTCAAAAACTTTAAGTGATTTTGTATTCGTGAAAAATATAAATATCGTAAATATTTTAAAAAAAACTTTACTCAAGAAATAAATTCGTGAATTATGTGCCAAGCAAACTAAAATTTTAATATTGAAATGAAAAAAGAGAGTAGAATTAATCTATCACCATCTCCGAAAGTTACACAGATCTAAGATTTTTATTAAGGGATCGGAAAAGGCTCAAAAATACCCTTGAACTATCTGAAATAGCTCATATATACCCTTAAACTATATTTTGGCTCAAAACTACCCTTCCCGTCAAACTATTGGATCAAAAATGCCCTTCTAATTAACGGAAATTGTTAAATGCCACGTGGATGCCACATGGCATGCCAATAGGATTCCACTGCCACGTAGACTAAATAAAAAGGGTCAAAAATACCCTTAAACTATCCGAAATAGCTCATATTTACCCTTAAACTATATTTCGGCTCAAAACTACCCTTCACGTTAAACTATTGGGTCAAAAATACCCTTCTTATTAACAGAAGATGTTAAATGTCATGTGGATGCCACATTGCATAACAATAAGGTTCCACTGCTACATAGACTAAATCCCCAAATCCTAATTATTCCACCCCCCCTCATTTCATTATTTCCAGAAACGATATATTCACCCGTTCTCCCTCATTTAGCGGCTAGGGTTTCACAGTTCTCTTCATCGCTGGGTTTCAAAGTGGATATTCTTGGTTGTAGGTTAGTAAAACTTTTTTCTTATTTCATAATGTTTATGATTTCAAAGCATAATAGTTAGGATTTCACAACTTTCCCCTATCAGCTAAGGCTTCGTAGCTTTCTTCGGGACTGAGTTTCAAAGTGGATATTCATGCTTGTAGGTTAGTAAATATTTTTTCTTATTTTATTATATTTACGATTTATAAGTATGATAGCTATAATTTCACAACTTTCCCGTCATTTCGCGGCCAAGGTTTCTTAACTTTCTTCGGAGCTAAGTTTCAAAGTTGATTTTAGTGGTTGTAAACACAATAAAATCAGAAAAAACTTTTACTAACCTACAACCAAGAATATCCACTTTGAAACCCAGCGATGAAGAGAACTGTGAAACCCTAGCCGCTAAATGAGGGAGAACGGGTGAATATATCGTTTCTGGAAATAATGAAATGAGGGGGGGTGGAATAATTAGGATTTGGGGATTTAGTCTATGTAGCAGTGGAACCTTATTGTTATGCAATGTGGCATCCACATGACATTTAACATCTTCTGTTAATAAGAAGGGTATTTTTGACCCAATAGTTTAACGTGAAGGGTAGTTTTGAGCCGAAATATAGTTTAAGGGTAAATATGAGCTATTTCGGATAGTTTAAGGGTATTTTTGACCCTTTTTATTTAGTCTACGTGGCAGTGGAATCCTATTGGCATGCCATGTGGCATCCACGTGGCATTTAACAATTTCCGTTAATTAGAAGGGCATTTTTGATCCAATAGTTTGACGGGAAGGGTAGTTTTGAGCCAAAATATAGTTTAAGGGTATATTTGAGCTATTTCAGATAGTTCAAGGGTATTTTTGAGCCTTTTCCGTTAAGGGATTAAAGATATAAAAATTTAATGCTTAAGATATAAATTTGGAATGCCAAATTTTAATCTCTAAGTCATTATATTAACCTCTAATCTTATATTTGTGAGATTCAAATTAATATACATATATATATGACTTATAATCAATTCGATTGTTGGACCCACAATTCGATGCAGATATTTCATAAATGTTTCATATTTAAAGGGAGGCCAGGAAAATTAACGATATTATATTGGTTTTATCGCCCCTAACAGATCTAACAACAAACATTTCAATTAATGGTTTTATCCTCCCATCAAAATAGAATCAAAATCGCAATAAAAAAAGATAAATTCACGGTGCGGTGACGTGACTAAGTTTCAAAGTTAATTAGCGAATACGAGTTGTGTCACTTTATATGACTTTGTTGAGGAGATACAGAGGTTTATGATAAGGTTAAGAAAGTGTGTAAACTCCCATAAAGTTGGAATTAATTTGGGAATTGTAAATGGAAGTGAGTTTGACCCGGAGCGAAGCCATGACATGGCTATTAAAGATAAATTCAAAATTATCTTATATATACAATATACTTTAATTTTTATCGAGGGGTTCAATCGAACACCTTTAGCCAGTGTTGGCGGAGCTAAAATTCTCACTAAATAGATTCAAAATCTGGAGAAATATAATAAACACACTAACTAATTAAAAAAATTCAACATCTATATATACATATAAAATTTACTTTTAATTATCTATAAATATAATTTTTTTGCTAAAAAATATTTAATCGAACCCCTAATTATAAGCTGATTCCGCTCGCACTCTCAACCTCATCTAGATCCGCCTCTGCCGCAGACCAAAGATGGGCTTCCATTAAAAAAATATGTGTATGGACATTATTTTAAAGTTTGAAATAGACAAAACATGTCATAAAACGTCCATAGTTTCCCTTTATAAATATGTATTGCTCACATCCAAATATTTCATCAATCATCTTTCTCATCATTTCTCTCAATTTTGTCCAATTTTCTTATTGAACAAACTTTATATTAAAAATCAAATCCTCATATTATCAATCTCCTTTGTACTTTTTTTTCTAATTTACAAATATGATGATGGTGAGACAATATGATCAAACATGTACCCTCCCAAGAACAAGTAGCAGCGATAGCTCCAACAACTTAATTCTCATTGCATCGGAGTACCAAAGTAATTCTATCGTTCATCACGATTCGATTAATTACTCGTATAATTCTCCTATTCCTCAAAAAAGTCGTGGTGGAGTCAAAGTCAACTTTAAGTTTTTCAAGCTGCTTCTTGTAAAAATTATGTCCCTACGCACTATGTTTCCAACATGTTGTACGTGGCTTAAATATTTCCCTACGACTTATCTTACGCACTATAACTCATGTCGGAAAGTCACCGGTACATTGTTCGGTCACCGGAGAGGACACGTCAGCTTCGCTATTCAAGATAATTCCACGTCATCGGAACCGAGTTTTTTGATTGAATTCGCTATGTCAACTACTACTTTAGTCAAAGACATGTCATCGCCACTTGTCCGTATCGCGTTGGAGTGCGAAAAAAGGCCACGTGGCGGAAAGCAAGTGAAGCTCTCTCGAGAACCTAGTTGGAATATGTATTGTAACGGAAGGAAGTGCGGGCACGCGCTTTCGCGTGCCTGCACTGACTCCGACCGACACGTGTTACAAACCGTGCGGAACGTGTCGGTCGGGGCCGGAGTGATTCCGGTGGTTGGTGATGGACGGATGGACGGTGAGTTGGAAGGTGAGTTGATGTTTTTTAGAGCTAATTTTGAAAGAGTTATAGGAAATCGTGACTCAGAAGCTTTTTATATGACAAATCTTGATGGAGCTGGAGGACCTGAACTTAGTATATTTCTTTTAAGGACTTGAAGTAAAAAAAAAAAGAAAAAAATAGAATCCATTTTTGTTGCATTATGCATGTTTTTATTTGTTAAATAAATTTAGTTCACCTTTGATGTATGTCCGCAAAATAAAATTCTACATATAAGCCTTCGATGTTCTAATTGTATCATCTTGTTGGTTTTTATTGATCATTTTTATATTTATTTTAAGCTCCGACTAATTTAAATCCATCTCACATAATAAATTACTACTTATAATTCGAGATTTGTATAATTATTAATTTCAAATTCACGTCGTAAATAAATAGTGCAAAAGTCAAAACCACATGGAAAAGTAGACCCTTGTCCTCCTAACAACAATGCATTCTTTTTTAAAGATATATTTAAATCCCACAATAGTATTCCTTTCGTCCGGTATTATTTGTCATGTTGCGCTTTTTGAAAGTTAATTTGACTAATTTTTAAAGTTAAATTAGATCACATTAATTCGATATTTTGAACAAAAAAATTAGATATTCTAAAACTATATGAAAAGTACTATAAATTGCAATTTTTTGCATATTAATATGATGAAAAATATATCTTAAAATGTTAGTTAAAGTTTTATAATTTAACTCTAAAAATAGAAACAATGACAAATAATACCTGATGGAGGGAGTATTTATTATTAACATATATGACAAGTTATCGAAATAGGGGAAAAAAAGGAATAAGAAGATATTTATAGATGTAATAATTAAATTAAAGCAAATATATTGGAGTAGACTCATTGGGTGTGATTTATTATGGTGGGATGAATAAATTATAATAATATTTATCATTTTTAATTTGAAATTTTGGGTTTAAGCACTTGAAATTAAAAAAAAAAAATCCTATTAGAAATGTTTCCTCTTTAACTAGCCTCAATTAGGAATCAAATTAGTTAGAGCTTAGATTAACACTAGTTGTTTTTCATTGGGTAATTGTTTAGTTTTTAAACCACAATTCAAAGATCCCTTTAAATCGATTGAAAATCTTTTCAGATTATTTAAACCACAATTAAGAATTTGCAAGTTATTTTATTCAAAAGTTAAACTACGATCTAATGTTTATCTGTAAAGTTGAGCAAAATTTAGACTCGATTCTAATTGATTGAAAAGATAATCTCGTAATAACTTTTATAAACAAACAAAATCTAAAATGAAACCTAGAAAATGATATTTGTGTAAATCATAGTCCATGCTCTTTTAGCTATCTAGTTCACAAAATATATTTACAATGTATATTATATAACCGAGTTTAGATATAGTGTATTATTTATAAATTTCAATCATATTTTGTAAATTAAATGGACAAAATGTATACACGTAAGTTTCCTTTTAAAAAAATTAATATAAGGATATAATATGCATGGAGAAGATTATATTCTTGGTACCAACTAGAGATATTTTTTTATTATACAAATCCTTAACTACTGTATTTGGATTAAACACAAAAAATGATTAAATTAAGTAATCTTGGATTGAAGATATTTTTATTTGTAAAAATATCTCCGATATTAAGTGTATTAATATTTTTCCCAGGCTGGTACTTTTTCAGTTTGGTTTATAATACAGCTAAGTACTTTTTCAATATATTATCATTAATTAGTACCAAATGTTTTATTATTATTATATTAAATTTGGTTAAATAGAAAATTGATTTTTAAAAAAATGAAAGATTGATTTTCACATGGTCAAGATGCACTTTATTAGGCTGATCGAAGATATTTTACTCAATAAGGTTGATATTTAGAAGAAAAGAAAGATATTATTATCATATCAACAAATAGAAAGATTTTTTTGGTTATTGATATGTTAATTTTATTAATTTATAAAGTAGTAAGAATAAAATATTCACAAAGGTTACGATTTTCTGCCTCGAAGCTTACGTCTCGTTTTGTGTTAAATAACACGTTTTACCTTAATTCATGTCTTCTAAAGCACCGATTGTTAATAGGAGTTGGAAAATGAAGGACAGTCTAATGCATTAAATCTCTTAATATAGTGTAGGATCTAAAAAAGAGTCGAAAGAATCCCACCACAAAGGCATAAAATATTCTTTCTGTTTCATTTTATGTGGCATTTTTCGTTTTTCGAAAGTCAAACAGTTTAACTTTGATCGGACATTTGAAAATGAAATCTTTAAATTTTTTAAAATAAAATTTATATATTTATAAATTACGTCAATAGTATTATAATACTGAAAGATAAAATTTCACATGAAATGTAAAAGGACATTAGTCTTGGATTTTGCAACTACACAATTGACTACATGATCCGATCAGCTAGTGAGATATGCATATCATAAACAATAAGCAAACCAACAGAAAAATAAAATAATAGTGATCAATCAAATAATGTTGATATTAAATACGTGTCAAAAAGTGCACGATGTTGATATTTAATATTTGGAAAAAGTGCAATTTTGATGATGTTTAAATTATTTTATTGGGAAAGACATAAATTTTCCGCTAACTTATAAAAAAAAATCTTTTATATGCTTAAACTATCATGATAACGTATTATATATTTTTATCATTCAAAAGTGAATTTAGTATCACCCTGAAACGTGTAACGCCACCTCACATGTTGTGGTTAATACACTCACCGCCACATCAGCGCTACGTCAGGGCCATGTCAGAAACTATAATTTTTTTAATTTTAATTTTTTTTTTCTTTAATTATTACTTTTCTTTTTTTAATAATATTTTACACTAATTAATCTCTAGTTAATTATTAAAATTCTTTAATAATTATACCTTCTTCATCACAAAATCTCACCCACTACATCTCTTATCTCACGGAAAAATCATATCCGACTACCTTATTCACTGTTGATTTTTGTTCTTCACCACCGCCATATCACCTTCAATTCTTCATCTTCTTCGCCATCCACCACTAATATAACCATCACCATTTCTAATATTTTTTTTTTCTTCTTCGCCATCTTCAATTTTTCTTCAAAATCGTTATCCAATGCCACCACACTCATAAAATTGTCATCTTTACTAAATTCAAAAATTGCTTAATCTTCTTTACCACCTTCAATTTCCTCTTCCTTTTTTTTAAACCATTACCTAGAACCACCATACTAATAAGGTTGCATTACAATCAAACCCAAAAACAGATTAACAATCAAAATTTCTTTAACAAAATAAAAAAATAGAAAAAATAGAAACAATCAACCAAAATCACCTAGACATAACTTAACGATTTATTTATTTAGGTTTATCCGATTTTTTTTTTTAGATTCTTCCTTAAGTAAAAATTATCACAAAATACAATTATTCACTAACAAATCTATGAGAATTAACCTAATTGCTAATAAAAAAGAAAAGTTATGCTTTAAGACTGTAATGTATAAAGAATGAAGAAGAAGAGATCTGAAAAAGAAGAATAAGTGTGAAGAAGAGGAGATTAAAGAAGAGGTTGGGGGCAGGGGTGGGGGTGGGGTTAAAAGCTGATTCTAATTATTATTTTTATTTTTATTTCTATCTGAAGTGTTTATTTTTTACTTTTATTTTGTTTCTTTGCCACGTCAATGTCAAGGGGTAAAAAAATTCACTTTTAAATAATAAAGATGTGTAATAGGTTAGCATGATAGTTTAAGTGTGTAACTGATTTTTCGATATAAATTTAAGGTGAAATTTATGTCTTTTCTCTATTTTATTATATTGAAAAACTATGTACTATAACTAAGTAAATAAAAAAGTTTTTGGTTAAAATTATTTCTTAACTGATTGAACCAATAAAAATTATCTAACAATATTTTCAAATAACTATCTAATACATCAATTTTTATAATTTTATAGCAAATTCTCCTATCTTTTCCTCTTTCGCTCGCCACTTTTCTTCTTCTCTCACTTTCCGTTATTAATTATTTTTAGACTTTTATACTAGTACTTTTTAATCGCAAGGGAAAACTTGCTACTCTACCTTTGAATTCTGAGTGATGGTGTCTTTCTAATTGATTTTTACCTCTTTTATCAGACGAATATATTGATATTTTTAATTTTGAATATATATCAAGGAAAAGAGGCGAGCAAAAGATACAATACTAAGCAATATGCAATATGTCTGAAGATAAAACTCAAACAAGACATGTAAATTATGGTTTCATTAAAGTTTCTCAAATTATACACCATCACAATTGACACTTTTTTTTTTCAATCATAGGATCTAAAAATGACTATTGTGTGAATTTTACCATATGTTAAAAGAAAAGAAATGAAAAATTATGCGTATAAGTAAACATATATTAGTTAATTACTTAACATAGCTATAGTTTTATCTTAATTACAATTTGTGACCTATAATTAGCTGTAATTACGCGACTCAGCCTTTTGGTTTTGTATAATTTGCACGTTCGTATAATTTAAAATTTGTATAACTTTTACATAATTCAAAATTTGTATAACTGTTTACACTTCTGATTTTTGTATTTGTATAAATTTGTTATTTTGAGTTTATATCAATTATGCAGCGAATTATACAAACTAGACAGCTTAAATTATAGCTACAAATGATAGCTATGATTAAATTTATTATATGGCTATTTGTGAAAGTTTCTCGAAAGAAAAGCCTGTTGGGCTTCCCTTAAATTTCCATTCTCATTCCGGATCATTGCGAGAGGCCCAAGAGGGTTTAAAGAACTCCAGTTCTACTGTGAATGGAAGATTCAGGGTTTAAGCAGAGAGAGAGAGAGAGAGTGAGTGAGAGAGTGTGTGTGTGTGTGTGTGTGTGTGTGAGAGAGAGAGAGAGAGAGAGAGAGAGAGAGAGAGATGGGTGGAGGAGGAGGAGCGGCGAAGGGGTGGTTAGGGCAAATGGGTTTCACCAAAAGTGGAGGAAGTATCAATTGGTACCCAGGGCATATGGCTGCAGCGACTCGTGCAATTCGGCAACGTCTTAAACTTTCTGATTTTGTAATTGAAGTTCGTGATGCTCGTGTATGTTTGTTGATTACTTCCTTGCTTGATTCTTCTTTAAAACCCATATATTGATCATTCATTTTGATGAAGTTTGCTATCTAATTAGTGTGTGTGTGTGTGCAGATACCGTTGTCGTCGGCGAATGAAGACTTGCAGCCGATGCTTTCTGGGAAAAGGCGTGTTATTGCTCTCAATAAGCAGGATTTGGCTAACCGCAACCTCATGCATGTATCTAATTTCTAACACTCATCTTCATTAAGTAAAATGCTAGTAATTACTTTGTCAAAGTTATGTTTTTTTTTTGTACTTTTTGGAGCTTATTACCTCGAAATGCATCCCATCGTCGATCATTCATCCCCGAAAGTCATAAACAGCTAAAAAAGCTATGGAGTCAGCTTAGTGGAATAGATTGATTTGCTCAGGTGTAAAGTCGTGTTCTTTGTACCTTTTCATTCAAGTTTTTTTTAAAAGATAAATGTGGTGTTCAGCTAAGTTGCGTGTATATTGACCAATTCTAGGGGTACCTGCCACTTTTAAAGAAATTATCAAGCGTGTTTGCTTGGATTTGAACCTAAGACCCCTCAGGATTCTCGACCCACTTCATTTGACTATTAGTATCAGGCCACACCCTCAGTCCTTTTCACCTTGAGGATATAACAATTATATTAAAAGGGGAGAAGATAAGCTTTCCTTTCTGAAATGAGCATCTTGATCAAGTTAAATTGTCTTAATGAAGTCCAAAATGTGCAACATTTGGTACTTGTATGCCAAGGGTCTACCAAGATTAAATAGAACCTTTAACAAAGAATCCTAAAGTTTGCATCTTTTACTCATGTATGTATTAACATATGCTTGTCTATTAGGAATGCTATAGAAATTTTGTTTACCTTATGAGATACATGGCAAAGACAATGTAGGTACTTATCTCATTGACATTTTATGTATTTACTAACAATGTCTAGTTTTACTTAGAATCACAAAGTTGTTTAGTCTAATGTATGCCTAGCATTGGTTGTGTTACTAGTTCGTTCTTTCATGTAGTTGTCATTAGCATTGAATATTTTAACAATGCTACTAGACTGCAATTGTTTTGACATTATTTTTCTTATCAACTTTGAAACTTTGGCTTGTTTAAGGGAAAACATGTAGGAATTGTATGAATCTACAAGCTGCTTGGTATTTGCTTTTCAAATTTTAGTTGGTGAAACTTCTGTTTTATTCCATGCAGAAGTGGATTAGTTATTTCAATTCACATAAACAAGAGTGCCTCCCGATAAATGCACACAGTAGAAGTTCTGTTCATAAGGTTAGTCATCCTTTTTTCGATGCTCTTATTATGCTGATAACTCATGATTCATACCCTTGGTATTCATAAACATGCAAAAGATGGAGCCATGGTTACCTTTTAACTCTTTCTCGTAATAAGAATAATAAATGCAGATTGCGATCAATACATTAGACTTTTTTATTAGCATGTAAAGCATATGTTCCATAGGTTCTATTCAAACATCTAGTTAATTGGATCTTGGATCAAGAAATTTGATTTTTTTTATAGGTTGCCAGTTTGCATCTCTTCTGAGAGTTATTAATCCAATTTCTATGATTCATATTCCAAAGCTTCTTGATCTGGTTGAGTTCAAACTGAAGGAGGTTATGGCAAGGGAACCTACTCTCCTTGTCATGGTGTTGGGTGTTCCTAATGTTGGAAAATCGGCTTTAATCAACTCCATCCATCAAATTGCATTATCTCGATTTCCAGGTGAGGCTTGTTTTTGTTGGTGATTCTTTTTGGGTGTTGTTATGGGAAGCTGATAGTGGCTATGCTTTTTAGTGTACTTCTATTGAGGGTTATGATCTTAGTGCAGGAGAAGATGAAGAAGGCTAGAGTGGGGCCTTTGCCTGGTGTTACTCAAGATATTGCTGGATTCAAGGTTAGATATATTCAACTACATCGAGGGTTAGATTAGGCCGCTGTTGCTTGTTTCTTAATGGCAAAGTGGGTTCCCATGTTGTACAAACTGTAGAAGGAAAGGTGTACTCTTGTTTTGCTTATTCTTACTGATGCTAAAAATGCTACTCCATACAGATTGCACATCGACCTAGCGTCTATGTGCTGGACTCTCCAGGAGTGTTGGTTCCAAGTATTCCAGACATAGAAACAGGGCTAAAGCTGGCTCTTGCAGGTGTGCCCCGCTGTAGATTATAAAATTGGATTTGTGATTAGATTTTGGGGCCTGCAAACGGTCAGTTCTGTAAAAAGACAAGTCTCTTCTGGCAAGTTTCTGGAAGGCTGGTCACCACATAGACAGATCCATAAGCCTGCCGGGAACTATTTTCTCCATTCTCATGCTCTGAGAGAGACCACTTCTTAACAAATCATTATTTCTTTACTTAAATAATTTTGTTGCATTGATTGATAGGCATGATATTGTCTTTTCTGGCCTCTGCATTATCACCTCCCTTCCCAGCACGACTATAATATTGTCTTTTCTGGCCTCTGCATTATCACCTCCCTTCCCAGCACGACTATAATATAGCCCCCAAAGCACAGTTAAATGAAACAAAGGTTTGCATGAAGTTCTCTTGTGGTGTTTACATTTCTCAGTCAGATACATTGTATATGCTCCAGTTAGGTTTATTTGGTTCTGTAATTCGCAGTTGGTCGGAGAAATAAGCTACCATAAAAAAATGCAATGTCTTTCCAAATTGAAACAGGATCCATGACTACACTTTAGTCATTTATTCTGGTCCAATATTTATAGCAATTGTGGGATTACCTTGGGGTATGTTGTTGTAATATTTATAGTAATTCCTGTTTGCTTATATGCTTAAGCAGGGTCTGTGAAAGATTCTGTAGTTGGTGAAGAGCGAATTGCTCAATACCTACTAGCAGTTTTAAACACCCGAGGCACTCCTCTTCAGTGGAAGCACTTGGTTGACAGGGAAACTAAGGACCCTCACCATGAGTTGGAAAACAAACCTGAAAGTGTTATCAAGGAGCTTCAAAACAAGGGAAAGAAGCCCATGAACAAATCTAATGCCTACCGAGTTCAGGTGAGAAAAGAATTTGGTTTTCTTAGCAACTTTACTGTATTTTCCCGTACTTTTTAATGTACAAAAAAACATAATTAGCTGTGCTGATTAGCCTAGTAAAAGATGTTCGACATCAATCTGTGTTGGTTGTGTTTTCATCCTTTGCTTCTTTTTTTGGTTGCCATTGTTTTTATTAGTCTCTTTTGTGCACAGGATATGGTTAGTGAAGTCCAACGCACACTTTGCATCACCTTCTCAGAGTTCAGTGGTAGTTTGGAAGATGAATCTGACCTGGAGATTCTAATCGAACACCAGTTTGAAGCGTTGCAGAAGGCTCTGAAGATACCTCATAAGGCTTCAGAAGCTCGGATAATGGTATCAAAGAAATTTCTTACTTTATTTAGAACAGGGAAACTAGGTCCTGTCATCCTAGACGATGTTCCCGATGCTTCTGATTCTGTATCTTAAAATCATCCTTTTAAAACCTATCAACTAGCAACTGAAACCTAACGTCTGTACCATAGTGTATTATCAATTTTCTTGGTATCTCGTTATCAAATTTTGCTCGATTCACCCTTATCAATAAACTCAAGTTTATGAATCTTGTAGTAGTGACATTTTTTCCACTATAAAATAGCATTGAGCATTGCTGCATGCAACATTTTCAAGTTCACTTTGTTGGTTATAAATTTCGATGGTAGTTCTTTAGTTAATGTTATGTAAACTGAACAATTCTCTAATTTGGTAACTGATTAATTAGTGATATCGTCAAGTTCTGAAAATAAACTTGCTCTAAACCAATTGGAAAAAGATAAGGGCTACTGGCCAAAGAAATATGATCTGAGTTTCTTGGATACTTTTTAAATTTGAGACACAAAATACATTTGATTTATGACTTCTACGTATTAATAAAGCTGATACAAGGTATTGGGCTGTTACTCAATCAACTATTCTGAACAAAATTGATTTGGGTACCATGCATTAGAAAAAATAAGTAAAACTTAGTGAAGTTGTACAAATAATTAACAGAGAAGCCTTCACTTATTTGCTTCAATAAACTCTCTATACTCTCTCTTCATTTTAACACCTGATACCGTCCTGCATATACACAAAAAGTTGAATTAGCACGAGTATATGTCAAGCTACTCATGAACTCCTATATAACGAGCGGCGTAAAAACAGGTAATTAGGACAGTAGATAGAAGCAAATGATAATTTGCAAGTCGTAAGTGAGGTTCCATTGAGTTGGTTATAAAACATTCTTGACAAATTTCATGGAAAATATGTAACAGATAGTACCCATTCCCAAAATTATGTTCAGGTGTTAGGTTAGACATGAATATTTATACTGTCGCGGTAGTGGAGAATGGAAGTGAGGCAAGGGAGTAGTGCAGTGCTTGATGATAGACTCGAGTAGCAGAGGTGAAATAGTGTCATCTTGAAGGAGCAATCAGGCAAGGAGAATGAGTGATATATGCAAAAGAGAGGATTTAGTCGAAGATGTTATCTTCCTAAGATACATCAACGTCACAGTATAAAGAATCTTGAGGTAACATAAGGAAATCAATTTAGGACAATGAAAATAAAAAGTGAAGTTGCAAGAATTAGCATTTCCTATGAAATCAAGTTCATAAGACTTGATCAATGACTAGTTAGACTTATTTTACTTGGTGTATGATGAAACTCTGAAAGTTCATTCAGATGGAACCCTTGCAACAATGAATGAAAACAGCTATTTTAGTCAACTACAATATAGAAAACTAAGCAGGTTATACGTTAGGGCGAAAAAAAAAAGAAGAAGCCAAATGTTACCAACCTGAGCATCTCCTTGTTCTTGAAAAACTGTACACATGGAGTACCCATAATCCCAGCTGCCTCAGCAATCTCTGGATCTTCAGTAATATCAATTTCAACAAGGTGGACATCCTTGTCAAATTCATCTATGACCTATTGTACAAGCACAACTGAACAGGTTAGGTGTATGCACTACAAAAGCCAGTACTCAGAAGCAAAGCAGCTAATCTGATCAACTATTACCAAGTAGAAGTAAGAGAAAATGCAAGTCACTTGAAGGACAAAGCTCTTAGACAATCTTTATCCGAGGTTAAGGTTTATCTCAGGATTTGTGCAACTTCATCGAGATCATAAGATTTCAACTCCTCAGTTTTCCTCAAAATGATAAAATTATATTGAAACAGAACCTTTCAAGGCAAATTAGTACATAGTACTCCACTCTTCGCAAATTGGTCTATGGTTGTGATGGTTAAATGAAAGGACACGTAAATGTTAAACATCTTCCGGTAAGATTTCTATAAAAATAATTGCATACCTTGCTAAGAATCGGTTTCAAGGTCCTACATGGACCACATGTTGGTGATGTATACAGCACACACATAAGCCTTGGGCTCTCATGGTACAATTTCCGTAGCGCATACTGAGAAGGAAAACAGTATAAACGTTATCAGATAGGGATGCAGACTATGGTAAATAGCCATTCAAACATAACAATCAGGAACGTCTAAGCTTCCTAGATCTCATACCTGGCCCTTGTGCTTTGTAAGTGTTATATCAAAACCTTCTTGTACATCTTTCTCGGAGAGTTCCTTCTTAACTTCTTCAGTAGGGGGCTGATGAGATAATAAGGTTAAGGAAGATTCATTAGATCATGAACTATTTGAGAGCATGTCTATACACGTATCAAATGACTTGTAAAGAAAATATACAGGACCACAAATCAGATTTTTTTCGAAGTCAGATACCTGGTGGAATTCAAGAAGAAGATTTTTGCTTGTCAGATATCTCTCCACTGATAGAGCAGCTACACATCCTGAGCCAGCTGCTGTGATGGCTTGCCTCCATTCATGATCCTACAGACAGAGAACATTCATGGTGATATTAGGACGTACTCACTATAAGAAGTAGCAAAGACATGCAAATCAAAAGATGATTAGAAGTTGCAAATGTTCTATCCAATCATGAGTTAATCTCAATTCTCAGGTTTTCCTCTATAAAGAGAGAGTCTGATAAATGGCATCACATTATATTTTTATGGGATAGCTCCCTTCTTTCATTGCAAAATCTTAAAAATTAAGTTAATAATAGAGAAGACAACCATTTTCTCATTCCACACCTGTCCCTGCTAAAGAGGAACTTATTTGAAACTTCTCTTGAGAACTTAGTTCAAACGTTTCAATGACCAGGCTAGAGTCATGTTGTTCATCCACACTCATGATACATCTAAAGGGGGCCATGCATAATTTACCTTAACATCCGCAGGTGTGAAATTACCACTTGAAGTACAACAATAAGTTAAAAGAAAAGGAAAAGGCACAGCAGAAATGAAATAATAAATTGCTGCAAGTACCTGGACATCTCCAGCTGCAAATACACCTTCCACAGATGTGTTTGCTGTGCCCTCCTTGACCAATATGTAGCCCGAGTTATCAAGTTCAACTTGGCCTTCCAACAGTTGACTATTTGGTGAATGACCTATGCCATAAAACAAGCCTTTTGCCTCGAGCACAGATTCTTCCTGAGTATCAGCTTTTCTGATCAAAATTCCTGACATCTGGCCTTTTGGGTTGCTGACGACATCCACAGTCTCGGTGTTGAAATGCACAGTGATGTTTGGATTGTTGAAAACTCTGAAACATTCCCCATAATCAACCTGTTAAACAAACATTTCAGGGAGTTGAAACTCGAAATATATAGATCATTAGTAATTCAATCCGCTTCAAAGAATGAGGTTACAGAAATAGGTATAGCACAAGAAGAACAGCGGCAATAGATTGAAACTAGGGAAGAGTCAAACGTGAAAATTACCAGCAACAAACCAACCAAGAAACACTGGATTATTTATCAACGAACTCATCTGGAGGATACACCTACTTTAGTCAATCACGTAATGTGACTTGCAGGTGCGTACTGAACTAAAATTATGATGCTACTGTAATGTGGAGAGCACATACACTAGTGTGTACAACACAACAATGAAACTTTTTAAATTACTATTTATTGCAATGCCTCTAGCTAAGCCCATAATACGTGCTAGAAAAGTGTAATTGAAGAGATAATCTTTGGTGACTCCCTTTCCAGAACATTGTGAAGTCGATATTTCAGGAACTGTCTATTGTACTCGATAAGATAATGAAATAAAGTATTAAAGAACACAAACAAGACAGGCATGGATGTATCTCAGAATGTGGCCTCTGACAAGGCCAAGCTCACAACCATCATTGGGATCTTCTACCGTGAGTGCCTCATATGGAAGGGCCTAGAAGAAGCGAAAAAGATGGCACATATACACATGTTGCTCTGAAGTAAAGAACAGCACATTCAAAGTAAATAGTGATTTGACAAAATATAGGTGAAGCATGTCTGTGTAGATATCTTAAGAGCAAGAGAACTTCCCTAGATGTTTTTACAGATTACATTAACGTATCCTACTTGTAAGCAGCCATGATATGACACTTGCAAACACTGCTATCATTCATCTCTCAGTCTGCAAGACACCGACAATTTTAACTTAAATTATTCATCTCTCAGTCTGCAATGTCTTAAAGTGACACCGACAACTTTACAAATATTTAAGTTATTCTACATCACTTCTAGCCTTCTAAACTAGGGAAACAATTATGGAGGATGAGAGTATTATATGACCCTAACAATCCTCTCTCAAAGAAACCAAAAATGGCCCATCAGATTACAACCTCGATTCTAAGATAAATTCTAATGCCTTGTGCTATAACATTGGAAGGGAAAAATAAATATGAAATGTACATAAACATCAATTACCTGTCTTGCATTGCTCTTGATGCTCTTAGTTGGTCCTTACGGACAAGTAAATGAACATGGCGTGCATACTTTGTTAAGTATATTGCTTCCTCTGTAGCTGTATCACCACCTCCAACAACAGCAAGGACCTGACCCTTGAAAAGTGGTGATGCTCCATCACAAATTGCACAGGCACTAATTCCTCTGCTCCAAAATTCATCTTCACGGGGTAATCCCAACCTTCTTGCATTGGCTCCTGTAGCCACAATAATACTATGACACTTAACCTGAAAATAAAGAAGTGAGCAGTGATCCAATATACGAACCCTAATGTGGGAACTACATACCAAGGGGAGTAAGACAACTAGATGTTTAAGGAATTAAGTTGGCATCTGCGACTGCAAGAACTAATGCATCTCAAGCCCAACATCTCGTACAACATATGAAACAAACACGCCCTTCCCTATTGTTATTGCGGAGGGAATCAAAAGAGAGCCGGTACCACATATATGGATGTATGTTTCATGACTATCTCATGTATCAGATGAACCTCAGAGACTTGAGGGATTATAGACGGAAAGCAAAACCAAAGATGCTTCTTTCATACATCAAAGGTACAAAGAACACGTCAGACTCTTATATCATGGCTAAGGTACTCTGAAGATATAGATTGTTCTTTACACAATGCAGCAAATAGATCTTTCTAAAAAATGCAGCAAATTGTGAGGCCTCTTGTTCTACCATGTCAGCATCTTTTACATCTCTTAAAGGAAAGAGAAACTAAAAAAATAGAATACGACTTGTATACTTGTACTTAATCAAACCACTTCCGAATGGAAAACACGTAAACCCATAAAGAAGTACCGGTGTAGTTAAAATGTCTCTGTACTTCTTTCAGAAGAATTATTTTTATTGGAAGGAGAATGTTTCTGTCTAGACAAATAAGAAAACCAAGAAAGCATGAGCTTAGATGCCTTCTAAGTAATAGCATAATATATCTTTTATCCAAGAAAAGGAAAAATGTTGTATCTATTTCTCTTCTTCCATTATACGTCTCAAATTTGTTTAGCTTTTCAGTTATCACTCCAAATGAAAATACATACATTTATATAACTTCCTGTAATTTTCTGGGCACTGGTTTGAGAACATATTGCAAACTTGATAAAAACATATGAACTGTTAATTAGTTCAAAAGATGTACCAACTTTAGTGACACTCAAGAAAAGAAAAGAAAATTTGCTGGGGTCTTGATAAATGATGGCCATCCTTATATTCTTTCTCCCATCAAATTTGTTAAAACATCATATATAAGAATCGTTCTCGCGTGGAATTTTAAAAGATGCTACAATTCAGAACAGACAAAGAGTTTGATGGGGATTAAAGATTTAAGCAGTTATAACAGAACCTAGACAGAGTAATCAGCAACTAAAGTATGCATCACCTTACGTTCACTACTGTGGACAGTAAAGGGAGCGTTCTTTACATCAATAAATTCCACATCTTCCTGATACAATTCAGCTCCCCATCTCTCAGCTTGTTTCCTCATCCTACCAAAATTACATAATTTCTCAGCCTTCAACAGAACTTTTGCCTATAAAAGGAAACTTCAAATAGATATCTTAATGAGAGTAAATGCTCAAAAACTTTTCTTGTACCTATCCATTAAGTCAGGTCCAGTTATCCCCTCAGGAAATCCAGGAAAGTTTTCTACTTCAGTTGTTGTCATCAACTGTCCTCCTGGCACACCACCAGCTTGAAACCCCTCAAACACTACAGGCTTCAAATTAGCCCGAGCCGCATAAATTGCTGCTGTATATCCAGCAGGACCTGATCCTATTATTACCAAGTTCTCAATACCCTGAGCTGGAACAAACAAAAACACCAGTATTCTCAAAATTATACAACCATTTGCACATAAACTGCTGACAAATGAGCTATTTCCAGCAGCAAAATCAAACCAAAAGAGCAATTTCCAGCTGCAAAATTAACCAGCATCTTTTTATATTTCAAATGCAATACCGAATTTCGATAATACTTATGCTCGACTTCAATTCAATCAACTAACATACCACTCCTAATTCACTTAATTGACAAAAACAAATTAAAAATACACTATTTATTCAGAAATGCACACTGTAAGTCTACCTGAAGAACTAGTTCCGACCGGTTCCACTTCCGCCGCAGCACGAATTGAAAACGAGGACGCACGGCTGCGAGTCAAGTGACCATTAACTGAGTCAACTCGAGCAGCTCCTCCCCGTCGACTCGAACCGGAGTTGATAACAAGCAAACCGGTCGGAATGCAGTGACCGGTCGATAAAGTCGCCGGAGTAGCCGCCATGGAAGTGGATGCGGGTCGGGTTTTGGTCCGGATTCGGATTCCGATACCAACGGAGTTTGTAATATTGGGAGTAGTATTAGCCATTGGTTTCGGAGCATACAGATATCTCTACAGCTGACACAAATTTGTTTGAACTAACTATTTTTCCTTTCTCTCTCACACACTCACACACAATTTGTGTGTTTTCTCTTGGGATTTGTGCCGTGTGTGTGAGATTTATTCGTAATTTTATGGGGTGAGGATAACCACTCAACGAACTATAATTTTTATTTTATTTTTTTCCAAAAAACAACAACACTATATATAAGTAATTTTATCATTTTTTTTAAAAAAAGTTCATTGTTTTTGGTCCTTTGAAGAAAAAAATATTATCCAAACGACCAAACTGACGTCCATGTTTTACGTTGATATTTTGTATTGAAAGTGTAATATATAGTTTTCCATGTGAAAAAATGTGTGGCAACAAGTTTGTCCAACATTAAGTATTGTTTACTTTGTACTTTACTTATTATTGTCGAAAGTATAATTTTTCTGATAAATTTATAACGTTACACTTTATTTTCTGGTGCCAAAAATTGAAAACTCCAAGGATAAATACACGATTTAAATAATTTGGACCATTGAATTCTTATATAAATGAATTTGAGCCGAGAGTCTATAAGAAACAACTCTCTCTGCCACACAATGATATTGTTAAGATCTTAATACATCCCACCCTCTCCAAACTACAAAGGGAAGACCAGAAAAGAAGATAAACACAGAAGAATGAAAGAAACCATAAGTCATTTGAGCAGCATAACGATACCAACATATTCATATCATGCACCAGTAAGCTATTTTTCATGCATTCAGACTTCAGAGTTCAGACATGAATGAGTAAATAAAGAGACCAGAAAATGGGGACTAAAGTACTAAACTCTCTAGTAAGACTAGAGGTACCAAATTATGATACAAGAAAGTTGATTCTCAGACGACACGAAGAAGACGAATGTTAATAGTCTTAAAGAAAACATCAATATCAGGCTAATAGAGCTATTCTAGACAAATATTTCACATAACCAAGACCTAAATCGGAACTTCCATTTTTATTGGTACAGGTGAAGTGTCTATAGATGCATTCTGAAGCCAGTCCTTGGCACAGATGAGGGCCTCCACGGTCTCAGGTCGTAAGGAACACCTGTAATGATCCATCTCTTTGCTAACTGTGCTAAATATAGAATCAGCCGTTACTGTTGAAACAGGAACTGACAAGATGTCGCGAGCCATTTTTGACAAAGTTGGGTACTTGATTCTGTTAAGCTTCCACCAACCCACCACATCAAACTCGTGAACACGAGGCAGCAAGGACTCTTCCAGATATTGATCAAGTTCTGACCTTGACTGCTGGCTTGAAGTCTCCATAATGTAGACGTCAAAATCAGTAAGTCCAAGCCCGTTACAAGAGGCATCAAGGCCTTGGCCATCCTCCTGCCTCATAGCACTGCCATTTACTTCTTCAACATAAGTTGGGGTTAGGGGTAGAGGAAGAGCCACATATTCATTGAAGAGCTCATGGATTCCTTCCTCAACAGTCTTCACGTAAGCGGCTGCTTCTTCTCCATATATTTTGGAAAAACTGAACTCAACAAGCTTCATTTTGAAGCGTGGATCCATTACAACGGCAATAGCCAACATTAAGCAACAGCTCTTCCAATAATTATCAAACATCCCTTGCATCATTTTGGTAAGTCTGCTGGTGAATGGGTCTTCACTTGCTGCAGCACGAGCCAATTCCAATTGAATCTTCCACGCTTCATGGAAGAATGTGTTGGTTGTTGGAATTGTTGGTGCAGTCAGGAGATTGGCAGTGTCAAAGAAGATTTTCAAGTAAGTGCACAGAGTCTCAACTTGCTTCCAGTCTTCCAATGATGGGGCATCTTTGAAATCAGGATCTAATGCATCCAAGCATGAAAATACTTCCTTCAACTCCGTTGCAGCCAACAACATCTCATATGTTGTGTTCCATTGAGTTCGGTCATCAAGGGTCAGCATCTTTGTGCTAGGCACCTGAAGCTGCTGTTTGAGCTCAATAAACTTTTCCTCATGAGATTCCGATGTTTTCACATACTTAACACTATCTCTAACTTTTTTGACAGTTTCTTGCACAACTTCAAATGCATCTTGGGCAATGCTGCCTAAAGTTCGAGCAAGACAATTTCCAACCAATAATTGACCGTTAAGCACAAGTGGGTTCTTCACAGAGAGTAAAGCTCTAAGATTATCAATAGCAGCATCACCCAGTGGTTGATTAATAGTGACAGAAAATAACTTCCCCTCCATACTCCAGTCAGAAAGGCAAGCCGCAACAGCGTGGCTGAAAGCCGTCTCAGAATCTGGATATGGTTCCATGATGACATTGAGTATTTTCCTATGAATTTTCCACTCACTGTCAACATACTGCCCAGTTATGAATACATAGCCCACAGTGTGGTGGGAGGACCACATATCTAGTGTTAAGCAGATCCACCCAGGCACTCCCTCTATCACCTTCTGGATGGCTTGCTTTTCTCTAAGGTAAGTTGCCACACAATCTCCTTGCACAGTGTTGAAACTCACCATATCAAAACGAGGCTGAAGATTCTGAACAAAAGTAAGAAAGCCTGGATGCTCAACCATGTGAAGGGGATAGTCATGCATGATAATCATCTTAGAGATTTCCTGGCGGCACCGGTCTGGATCAAAAGCAACGTAAGGAGTAGAAGCAGTTCGATAACGTCTTTTAGGTGCACCATTACTACCCCCATATCCAGTCATCTTAGGAGGAGCACTATATGGGGTCAATTGATCATTCTGCTGATTACGCAGGACTACCGGACATGATCCTTTGGCAATATGGCGCTTCAGATGACTAGTTCCTGCTACTTTTGACCCTGTACTATATGCAAACGATTGCTTGCACTTCTTACATTGTGCCCTTCTAGTCCCAACAGCAACATTTTCAATGGTGAAGTGCTCCCAAACTATCGATTTCTTTTTCCTATGCTTACCAGGTTGAGTTTCTGGTGTTTCAACATAGTTGGGTTGTGGCTCTGCAAGAACCATCTCATTTCCTGGAATCATCTCATAGTCCTGAACCATTCCAATGCCCGGGACCATCTCATTGCCAAGCACTATCTCGTGTTCAACCATCTCATGTTCCTGCATCATCTCATGTTCCTGCATCATCTCATGTTCATGCATCATCTCATGTTCATGGCCCATCTCATGTTCATGGCCCATCTCATGTTCATGGCCCATCTCATGTTCATGGCTCATATCATGTTCATGACCCATCTCATGTTCATGGCCCATCTCATGTTCATGGACCATCTCATGGTTTTCAGTGGGAGCTGCCGGAGTAACAGGTGTTTTTGGGGTTGCCATCCTAAGAGCAGCAATACACTCTCAATATCTGTATAATATAGTGATCAAAAGAAGAAAAAGAAAAAGAAAATATTAGTAATGGCTAATGTGTTCAAAGAAGATGAGACGCAAAAAATAAATAATAAGCTTCAAAGTAGCACTGTATATACAACGACAACATACCCACTATAATCTCACAAAGTGGGGACAAGGGAAGGTAGAGTGTACGCAGACCTTACCCCTACCTCACAGGCAGAGAGGCTAAGGCTATCTCTGATAGACCCTCGGCTCAAGGGAATAGTAGTCCAAAGCAGTCAGAAAAAGAAGTAATTGAAGTATCAAGAAATAACATACAGTAACAAAACAACAGTTAGAAATAGGACAGTAACTACAACAAAATAATATGATAGTCAAGTACAATAAAAACAACAAATAACAATGTATATCTAAAATAAAACTCAGATTTAGGTATTATTTTATTTGTTATAATTTTCATGAAAACTCAATTCTTTTGTCAGCTGTTAGCAGAATGGTTGATTACTGAATATTAATATGGAACTATCTATGGGACATACAAGAAGACATGGAAGTAAAGCATAAGAAAGAAGACGCTGTCAGAACAAACCGAAAACATATACTACGAAGTACAAGAAAACGTAATCAAATTTACAGTCGAGATTCTAGAAACCCCTCATGAACATCAAAAATAGCAAAATAAATGTAAAAAATACCTGATTTTTATGATGAATAACAAAAAAATAAAGAAAAAAGAAACTGAATGAATTTACATACTGCATTAAGGGATCATTTGGTTGGAGTGATGAGGAGATCTGATTTTCACATAAAATCCAGCATTATTATTATAGATGATTATCAATCACTATTAGTACAATGGTCAGTTACTGCTTCCTTTCCTCATAAATAATACACATATATTACGAGGAATCTGTGTATTATTTTATGTGCCTCTCAACACAAACAAACTATATCTTTTCTTTAAAAAGTAAACATATTGATTATACTTTGTATATTATCTTAAATTCAAATTAAAAAAAAACATTGTATATTATTCCACCATTCAATTTAAGTGAGGGATGGTTTAAAAAAAGAAAGAAGCTTCTGAAACTCGTGGTCTAAAATGAGCAGAAAAAACTTCTTTGGCTAATAAATCACCACAGTAAGGGTAATATGTCATTCTTTTTGAGAGAAACTAACATAAATTGGACAGAGAAGTAATTTTGAATACATCAAAACCAAAACATCCACCAGAAAAAACGTTCTTGCATTACTAATCCTTACACTATAATTCTTTGCATTACTAACCTCTGCATAACATACCGCTAAACCAAGACGACCCCTAAGTGAATGAGAAGGGGTTCTAGTGGTCACAGGCGGGATGCAAAGGGGATGGGGGGAGGGACCTCAGGCTAGACCAACATTGCATCAGAAAGCCCCAAGCTTTAGCAAACCAAATGCATGAAAAATAGTTCACTCATAGCTACAAGGACTGTTCCAACTCAGCCCGAATTCCATCAAGGTCCGGCCCAACTCGGCCCGAATAAGTGAGGGTCAAACAGACATTTCACAAAGCATGGGCTAAGAACAAACAAGACAAACAAACATCTACTTAGGGAAAATGGATCAAACATGGGCTCACACATACAATAAATCTAAAAAAGCCCAGATCAAACACCCTAACTAACAATAGATCTTCAAACAAACATACCCAGAAAATCAAAACAACATATTCATGATTCAATTCACCTTCAAGCCCACAATAACAAGTCATCAAAAAAATAAATCCTAAAGCATTTCATATAAATACACAGAAATTTCAATCAAACACTAAAAAAGCTAACTTTTGAACAAACAACAAGGAAATTCATCAGATATGCAAATGAACAGAGAAAACATACGCAAAATACCAACAAAAGGAGGAAATCATTCATTTTAAAGATACAAAAGAACAATCTTTACACTATCACATACAAAAAATTAAAACAAATCCAAATATAAATTAAAATCGAAAAAAACGGAGGAGATAAAAAAAATAGTACTATACCTAGCCAAATACCAAAACCTCGAAATTGAGCAAAACCCAGATCGCGAAAAGCTCCGGTTTGAGTAAATCGGAATCTGGATCAACGGCGTTTTTGGGCCTCCGCCGGCGAACCAGATCTAGGGTTTCGGTAGAAGAGAGAGAAAGAGAAAATTGGGCTTGAACCCGATAAAACCTAACTGGACTTTTGTTAATGGGATTTTTTAAGAACGAAGTCCAAATTTTTATTTTTTGAGTGTGTGTAAATTGAAGGTGAGCCACTGTGTGTTTTCTTTTTTTGGTCAATTTGGGTCGGACCACACAGCCCATTGGGTATAATGGACTTAATGGGGCCTACATTAGCTATTTTGGGGACAAGTTTGTTATTTAGCCCATAATTGGTGGGGTAAAGTTTCAATTTTGAAATAAAAGAGGGATGTAATCTCATCCAATTTGCTATTTGTTCAAGCCCCCTTCACTAAGTAAATGGACCTCTCACTCTTTTGTGTTTTTGGTTCACATACATTTTAAATATCGGTACGAGATATCTTAACCCTTTGTTAGAGATCTTAGATCAAGCATTGTGAATGAAAAAATTCGTATTTGTTTTTGTCAAATTTAGGGGTGTGCATTTAGTTTTTTGGTTCAGTTTGAATTTTCGGTTTTTAATTTTGAAGAAGTATAATCCAATCCGAACCAAAATAAATTTGATTTGGTTTGGTTTTTCCCTTTTTGGTTTGGGTTTTTCCGATTTGGTTAATCGGTTATGTCAATCATTAAAAACATAACAAAGTTCTATTGGCAATATCAATATATATATATATATATATATATATATATATATATATATATATATATATATATATATATATATATATATATATATATAATTCAATTTTTTTGGTTTTTCAATTTTCATTTTTCTAAATCCGAAACTAAACCAAAAAACCAAACAAAGTAAATTATAAATCCAAACAAACCAAGAATCCAAAAAACCAATTCAAATAAAATTCGATTTGATTTGGTTTGATTTATCGGTTTAATTCAAATAGTGCACACCCCTAATCAAATCAGATAATAGCAAAGGAAGTGTACATTACTAAACCCTTTGGTTAGGTGATAAATATATGTATAAAAAGATAAATATCTTATATTCTTAATATTGATATAAATATCGGGTGTGAATACATTTTTACAAGAGCATTCCTTTTTTAAGAATTACTAAGTGATATGAATTTGGATTAATCGAAGCAGCAAAATCCGAATAGGAGATAATTGAATACATTGAAACTACATTCGAGAAAAAAAAATCAAATCATATTATCCATCTTCCTTTCTTGATGACAATTAAATAAAAGTGAAAGTGACTTGGAGTAATAATTAAGCTAACACGTGTTCATCTTCTTGTTGATTGGCCAAGCAATTCACAATCTCTGTATTGGTGTTTCAACTTTGATATTTTTGAGTATTTGTAAGCGTTATATGGATAATCTTTCGAATTTATATTAAGTGAATTGTTGATATCTCGTGTTATGAAATACTTGGTCAAGTTCATATAACGAGTCAAGTTTACGTTTTCTGAGACAGACTCCTAAGAAGAAAATCTTTAGAACGAAGAAAATAATCTAAGTGATGTGCCAACTTTAGCAATGACTTTTCTTCTTCTTTTTTTCACTTTTCTGGTGGGATATATCTTTTTAAAATGTTTTTTTAGCATTCAGAATCACCAAATATTGGAAAATTGAATGGCATTGCTTTGTATTGTACAGAAGAAGTGAATATCATATTCTAGATGATTTCATTTCAACTAACAAAATATTGCAGTTTAACGGTCAATTTTTCAAACGATCACTCAACTACTAGTTGTCCCAGAAAATCACCTTTCTTGACTTTTTTCAACAAAAAAAGAAGTGGTTTTTCAAAATAATAACTATTAGTTGAGTGATCATATGAGAAGTTATATCACGAATAAGTAGCTCAACAAACCCCTAAACATCAATGAATTCCATATTTCAGGTCCAAATAACTTTACTTGCTACACTTTGCAAGCAATAATATTGGAAAAAATAGTAAGCATCTCTGCTTCTTGAGTGAATAAAGAAACTTCAACAAACACAGAAGCAAATGGCTACTGCATCTGTTACAATATAATATAAAGTCTGTACACACACCCTTCAATGAACAAATGAATGATACATCAATACTAAAATACATAAGGAGGAATCAAAGAATTGACCTGACTGCTGATTTTCAACTACAGACTTGACATTGTACTGATAAAGCAGCAGTATAAGAGAGACCTAAAAAATTATCACTCTTCAAGCAGGCATCACAAATTGAAGGGAAACAAAAACCTTGGATCCATAGAAGCAGACTGCGAAATGCAAATACCAATCATGGCAATATGTACCCGTAAAAGTAGGTAGCTTTATCAAGAAACTGTGTGAAACAATGAACTGCAATATTGAGAACACGGGACACCACCTTTGTTTCGATTCAGATTTTAGAAGAGATCGACCTTCTTCTTGTGGATATCTTGCTTCCATTTAGGCAACTTATAGAAAGATTCTTTTGTCATTTTCAGTATGGACTGGAATTCCTCGTCAGAGAGATAAGCCTGACAGTCCATCAATAAAAATAAGAAAAAGTAACTCACTTTCATCAGAAATTCAAAATTTAGGAATTTAAAAACACTCGAGTACGAACCTCTCTCCTTTTGAAATCAATCCGGGTGACAGGATTTTTAGATTTAGCCTTCAGCCGTTCATAGCTATATGTAGTCTGACTACCATCACTATCAGTTTCCTCCTGTTCTGGTTCTGGCTTCGATCCTATGTCTTCCCCATCAGCCTCTGCATGCTCAACTGTCTCAGTCTCCTTGAATTCTGGAACTTCTTTAGAACCTAAACCCTCAGTAGTAGAAACTCCATTCCCTGTTTGTGCAAAAATTAAATCATAGGGAAAAAATCCTCCATGTATATCATACTTGCCCAATTAAAAACAAATTAAGTAAAAAGTGGTTAAAATTTCTAATGACTCTATGCTAGCAGTGGTCTCCCACCAATAATCTTTAACTGCTCTTATGGTAATACTTTTGATCAACAAATAAAGACAACTATGAATACGTACTTCAAAGCACATATATATACACATGCATGTGTACACACTGCACACATACCTGGTGAATACCAATGACTCTAAAGCTTAGAAATGTCTTGTCTGAAATACAAAATATAGAGAAGGAAGCACTTAAAAGGTTAACATGCAATAGAGGAGGTTCACAACACACAAGCTATGGGAACAGAAGGATCTGGAAATAACAGTACACAATGGAAGAGCAAAAAAGATTTTTATACCAAGGGGAATAGGATCTACTGATGAAGTTCTACTTAATCGGAGTGGAGAGCTGCCCTCGGGTGACTGCTTCTTTTCAGCACTGAGAACAGAAGATAAAGCAGCTATTGCCGCTGCTCTTTGTGAACCAGGACTTCTCCCTGACTTTGGTGAAGAACCAGATTTTGCTGGAGATGGTGAATTAAATGCAGAGTTTAAAGCAGCCAAAGCAGAAGCTCTTTGGGTTGACCCACCATTATTTGTACCATTGGACCTTGGCTGTTTCTGAAAGATAGAAGAAAAGATATATTACAGCCATGGTAGACTTTGGATAAATAATATATTATATTTCACAAATTAGGTTGGTCATAAGTCGTAACAGAATCAATTTTTTCACAACTAATAACCCTGAGGCTGATAGTACAGTTCTAACATTATCCTAAAGAGAACAAGAGACAGAATATGAAGCTTGGGCAGTGAACTAGGAATACAAGTTGAAAAAGTGACTAACTTCCTTGAATATGGTTCTAGTATGGACAGCTTAAGTTGGAAGAAGCATAATAACATGACAATATGTTGGTCCCCCCAAAACTACTAGTGTTAATTAGCGAATGTTGACTGGTGGACTGAAATGATTTGAAGCAAATATAATGGTAAAAATTTGCACAGAAGTACAAACAATTTATGCAGAGATACATCTTGCTTTTATGAAATCTAGTTACCTCTGAAGCATGACCAACTCCAAATAGTAGCATAACCTTCTTCTGGAATGAGTTTCCGTGTGCCTGTTTAAAATGGACGCCCGCAAGCAATTCAGAAGTTTTCTCAGTAACGAGGACTCAAAGACAAATACGTGACATCAACAACAACATACCCAACATAATCTCACAAGTAGAGTCTGGGGAAGGTAAGATGTATGCAGACTTTACCTCTACCTATGATTACATCCATGCTAAATTTGGAAAAATAGTTCTCCTTATTATGTCAGGTATCCACACACATTGGATTTTCCCTTTAAAACTATACTGCTACAGCAAATTTCTTCCTACATTTCTACGACCCTTTTGTATGTACATGATTACATCTCTTTCTAGTCTGCAGTTACAAGCTCAACACTTTCTCTTTTCTCAATAACAACGTTCGTTTATTACATGTTTGGGAATGTCTCTGGTGGTTTATGCTACCATCTTCCAAGTTCGACTTTCTCTAGTTTATGCTACGTACTTGCTCTTGTACCATCTTTCAAGTTCCATCCACCCTCCAAAAATTTATTAAAAATCTTTGAAGAAGATCAATGCAACACTTTCACGTTATTTACTCTCCCCGTGAATTTCATATCAAACTACATAGAAAAAAGTATCAGAACGCGATAAGCAAAGTTAAGTTACGTACAATAGCTTTTGCAGGATCCCAGGAGAAAAATGTTGTAAAGAAGCAAGGCTCATTTCCTTCCGTGACTTTATACAATGGAACATTAGGAGACAGCCCTTCCAAACATGCAGCCATCTCTATGTATTTCTGTGGGACTTCAACGGTTAGTGAAACATAATTAAGAACAGAAACGCACTTATACATAGGCAAGGATCTCTATGATACCGTATTTTACCTGTCCAATTTCAAAAGAACTTTGCTTTTCTTTGGGATCTGATGACTGACCAACCCAAACAAACACTTCAGCATGTGTATCAAGTAATAAAACATCCTCAGTCAATAAATCATCTTGACAGAAGTTGTAGATTTCTTCAATCTATCAAATGAATAAAGCAAAGATTAATCAGATATACAAGATGTTCATGTTAAAAAGCACAAATTATGTACTCTAGGACCTTACCTCAAATTTTCCTGGATATCCACAAGTTCACATGAAAATTGTAGAAAAAACAGTTAGCACATGTCACTTCTTATTCATTCCCCCCCACCCCCTCCACCGCACACCCCACAAAATAAAGAGCGAGGGGGGGGGGGATAATCTAACAAAGTTAAAACACCTTATTCGCAAAGAAAGTAGCTCATGAAATTAAGAGATCAGGGATGCACCTTTATTAATGGAATAAGCAAACAAGTGGGGATCTCTGGTGACCTCTGGGGCTACTTTTTTGCTGGTGTAACTTTGTTTTCCTCCCACAGCAAACCAGAAAGATGAGCTCTCCGTTCCTTCTTTAGTGTGTTTCACAGTCACTCCTGGCTGAGTTGAAAACACCAAACGAATTGCAATCAGACAAATGCAGCATAAACTAGGACAAACAAGATATATGTCAGTTGTAGATATCTTTTTGATAATTTGATAAGCGATGAAAATATGCATGTGAAGTGTATTGTCACAATCTAGAAAACCATATAGACTTGGACTTCCTATTCATACATCAGAATCAGATTCCTGTGGGATTTTCAGGGTTTTGTTTCCACAAAAATTATGTTAGCCTTTTTGGCAGCAATATCAGCATACTCATTATAAGGCTTTGCTTTTTCTTGATTATTTCACCTAACTCATTACAAACATAAAAACAGAAAGCAGTAGTTTAAGAGAGCAGAGGTGTTCGTGCAATTATTTCAAAGGTTCACCACAGTTTATTTGGAAAATAGTTAAGTATAGTAGGACGACGTTTCACTGCCGCGCTAGCCATATAAAAATAGGTTGTATTGAAAGGAGTTATTTGGGTCACCGAAAGACTTGTACCACTTACCACAATTTGATCGAACTAGATTCTTAAAAAAAAAAGTTAATGTACTTACTTCGATGTGTTCTACAGAATCATATTTCACATAACACAGAAACATCTTATCATGAGTTTTTTTTCTTCTTATCATGACTAAAAAACAAGGTTTCTCCCAAAAAAAAAAATGAATGCATCATCGTCAAGAGAAACAGAAAAAGAAGCAAATATCCCATTTAAAAATGAATAACCAGATTTTCAAAAATACTTGACATAGAAAAAGCTAGATCTTGACAAAGGAAAATCATCATTAGACCATTCAAGCACTTCCTCAAAAACAATTACTATCTATATCACAAATTCCTAACAGTTTTTGTAAAGGAATGATAAGGGACACCCCCTTTCGTTTAGAGGTAACCATCTTGTAAATGATACTTGAAACTTGAAAGACCTGGTCCTCTATTTTTTTTTAATCAATGAGGTCATGCCCTTTCAATTTGAAAAAGAACAATAAAAGAACACATTTTGATTACAATCCATGTCACATATTCATAACAGTTCTCGTCAAGGAAGGATAAAATCATTCACCCTTTCCCTATAGAATAGGCAATCACCTTGTGCAATAGAATATAAAAGATCAGCCACTTCTAAGTTGAAAAGACCAATGAAAAAGAAAAACACATCCTCAAATTCAAGAGAAGTTCTCACCTTCAAGAATTCTGCAAGTTTTGCTGTTAATTGCTGCTGCTCATAGGTACTCTGGTTTCCATGCCAACTAAATACTGATGAGCCAGATTGCAGAAGAAAACACTCATTAGAGTTCAGTGAAGCTGCCACCTGACAAAGTTTAGAAACAAAAAAAGAATAAGTAGTCGAGGTTTTAGATTTACTTTGATAAGTTTACAACAGTGTACATTATAACTTGTGGCCATAATTACTGTTAAAAGTTTAACTTGGAAGCACCAGAAAACTGAGTCATACACAAGGCCAATCAAGTTGCATAGAAAACATGATATGCCTCTCCATGGCAAGTGATGTACTGATATTCGGTAATCTAGCAAATCACAAGAATACCAATAAAAATTTCCATTCAAGAATAATATGAGCAGCCAGGTCATTTCTTTCTTCAAAACTCAGAAGACCAGTGCATGCAACAGAGAAGGGCAGACAAGAACAGCACATAGCAAAGCAGCCCCAAAACAGAAGAAATTTAAAAGGGTTAATAAGCCTACAGCATCAACTTGAACTGCTTTGTTGTTATGCACAGAAGTTCCAGATACTCGAATAAGTGCCACAGAATCAGCAGTGTAGGTTTCATCATTCAGGCCTTTGTCTGCAATATAATTTTTATAGCCAGCGCTTAATCCACCCTGAGAAAATGATAGAAATTCATTATGGTTATTAAATAAATATGGAAAATTACATTCTAAAGCAGTACCTAAATTACACTGCATAAGAGGTACCTTAAGGACCAACATGGGCTGGAAGTTTGCAACAAATTGTGGTGGTTCTTTCCCTTGATATATGCGACCCTGGATGATGTTACACGTCATACTAAAACCTCACTCAGTTTTCTAGCGAGAAAAGAGGTGTCAAGAAGTAATACCAGCACTGGTCTCCCTTTAAGTGAATTGCACATTGTACTAGCCAATTTGGCAGCCATGTTTTGGTCCTCCTGGATCCACAACGTACAATGGACTGGATAAGGCCTTCAAATTTATCATATACATGACATAAAGTAGAAAGGACTACAATGTAGAAATAATTAGTACACCAATCCCAACTTTACTTTCTTTTTTAATCCCTTGTGATTTACATATGCTGATTCCCCTAACAGGAAAAGTTTATCAAACTCCGAACATTCAAACTAACATAAGTACTACTATAGCACTATATTACTTATCTTTCGTACCTGACATTCTAAATTTATGCATTTCAATTTTCAACTTTTATACTAGACATTTCTACAGAATTTTATTAATCTAAAACAGTGTGCCCAATGAGGTCATATCATATCCACATCAAGTTTATATATATGAAACTAATTTACAAAAGATACAACTGTTATATGATGGTAATACATTTTCACTTCCTTTTCCTTTTTTTTGTGTCTACAGAGGAGTAGGGAAAATAATTTTACAGGGTCGTCCAAATAGATCCAATTCAAAAACATGAAAATAACAAGGGTGTGAGAACCTTTGTTATTTATCACTATTTACCAGCATATGATTTTTTTTAGATATAATTAGAAGTACAATAGAAGAGATGAATTTCCACCCCGATGTCTATAATTGCATGTTGGTTGAAATACTTGCAAAAGAAAATGTCACGTGTTAATGAATTATCAATAACAAGAAAAGACGTGGAGACGCTTATATTGCAAGGACAATCTATATTACCTCAACGCTATCCTTTCCAATCCAGCAGCATAGATAATAATCTTCTTTCCTGTCACTGTGGTGGTATGTGTAAAGAATGATATAGCAATCTCCACAGTGAAATTTACCAATATCATCTCCGGTGACTGGGGTCTTTGCACTACCATTGATACGCCAAACCTAGTAAAATCATAAATTTTTAGTGAAGACAAAAGCAGGCAATATCAGCACTCAGCAGACAAATTATAATCAAAAGGATTTCATAGTGATGATCAGACCTCTATTTTTCCACCCCCTTCAAGCAACGGAGGGACTTCCTCATTTACAGGAGCACTTTTGCTAGCACCTTTAACACCAATTCCTTGTTGCTTCAGCAAAGCTGTATAAATGCAACAACAAAAATATAAAACTGCTTCCAAGAAACAAAATATCAATTCTACAACATTAAAACTAATTTACCTGCTACTTTTCCTCTTCCCTCCTCAGCAGCCGGTGCAGACCCTGATGGCCAAGAGTCAAAGTTGGACTTGAATGAATATGTTTCATAGCCTTGAATAAGTCGGGTTACATGTGTTGACTTGGGTCTATTTTGACTGGAAAGAAGTTCCTGTGGATATATTTAGTCAATTAGTTATGAGAAATTTCACCATAAAAGAACTATCTGGAGTTTAAAGCTAACATTTACCTCTGCAGCTTGAGTGGCAGCTTTCCTCTCTTCCAGTTGAGTTACACGGCCAACCCAAACAAATACCTCAGCACCACAATCCAAAAGATAGCATTTATTGTTTTCTAAGCTGGATTTTGAAAATTCACCATCCACAGGACTGACTTGACCATCAGTAATGCTATAAAGAGAGGGAAAAGTTCAACTTTAGCACTAACACCAGCAAAAGGTTGATTTCAAACTTCTAGATGATAAAGCAGCAAGCACTAGAGATGCAATCAACATAAATATGCAAAATATTTTAAGATTTAACTAGACTAATTCAAGTATTAAGATCCTTTTTACTGGAAAGAAGTACCATCCAACAGTAAATGGTCCTCCAAAGATGTTTCAATTATTTAATATTATATGAAGTGTCAAACTTGAGTTCAATTGACATTATGCATCAGTTAGTGTGTATTATTGGATCTAGCACTCACAATTTTAAGATAGGGATACTTTTTCATCTGGGCAATAGAAGCCACTGGCTTAGTTGCACCTCCAAACCAAGTAAAATTAAGAGAGATAAAACAAGTATGGAGTCCAGTAAAATGAACATAGCAGCAAGATATTTACCTCACAGAATACTATTCCACATATTCTACACTAATGAAAACATATCCTTCATTTCTTTGATTGTTCCTAGTGCCGTGATTTACGCCATTTGTCATTCCCAATTCCCAATTCCCAGCCATTGTAATTCCCACTTAGATCCCCAACTCTGGACCATCCCACCACCACATGTAATGTCAAAGGTTTACCTTTTGACATTTAAAAAAGTAATCACTTACTACAAACAAAAACAAAAAAATTCCCGAATGAACACATTCTTAATCCAACCATAGCAATTCTATAAATGAGACACCTATTCAATTTGCCACAAAGGTTATTCTTAAGCAATTATGAATCACTGAAGGAACAAAAGTTGGTGAATCTAAATTGGGTTGTGTTGAGGGAGTAATGAATTAAAAATTACATAACGACCTTAAAAGACAAGTATGGGACAGCAGGATTCAACAATACCTATAAAGTTTAGCAGGTGTCTTCTCTGGAACAATATCATCTTCACTAGTAACCTTTTTGCCAATTGGAGCAAAGCCACCAAAGAGCACCCAGAACGAACCGGAATCCGTTTCAGCTTGTAAATTCCCATCATCTGGAGTATGCAATAGAAATAAGGAACACTCCCAGATGAATACCACGGAATATTAATAGAGCAAAGAAAAGGTCTTAAGTTCTTCATCAGAACCGAAACATAGCACACATATCAAAAACAGATCCATATGAATTCTGTCGAAATAATTAAATTGTGTAGGTGATGACATCAATTCAAATAGAACCTTCCCTTGAAATTATAAGCTTTTAAAAGAGTATGTTCCCCGTCTTAGTTAGTAAAATCTGTTCTCTGTGTGGAACTTCTTTATTCCTCTTATTATAACTGACTCAGATAACTCTAAGAAGAAGAAATACTCGTGCAAGACACATGCATGATATTTAGGAACACGAAATCTAAATGTCCTGCTTTAACGCAGTCAAATATACCAAACATGAGAATAATTTGACCCATAGTTTCTAATACTAAATTTTTTTTACTAGGAAGTGTAAGATAGAAATCGCCAAATATACATGTTTTAGTTGCAAAAGAACAAAATAGACAAAGCAAATTTGAAGGCTTAACAAGGAATTTCAACAATAAGTTCAAACTAGGACAATTAAACTGGGATAGAAGGAGTATTTGTATAACAAATAGATATTACTTGCTCACCACTTATTTATGAATTTTCCGTACTTACCAACAATTGCAACATCACATGTCCCCTCGTGATACTTGTCCTTCAAGAACTGAATAACTTCTAATGCTTTGGCCCTCTCCTGGATATTGGAATTTGCACCATTGAACTGATATATCTTGTCATTAGAGTCCAGAATGAACACATCATCATGATTTAGAGAGGACCGGGAAAATGGGACCTGATACAAATCCCAGCTTAAATATGTAATCTTCAACCGAAATTGAAAAAGATTGCATGTTCTAAATGTGCTCATCAGTAAGTTCTGTATGCTTCTATACCTGCTTCATCCTGACAACTCGTTTGCCCTTGCAGACATACAGCCTTGTTTCAAATTCTTCCTCTTCTGGTTTCTTGAATCCAGATGCAACACCACCTTCCAATGGTATAAGGCATGGCTTAAAGTATGATAAAAATTTGTCTGATTCATGACCTTGGATTTCCCTATGCTGCACTGCTCTCCCTCCAAGAATTGCGTCAAGCTCGACAGTTTTGATAGCTGCAGTTCCAGCTTCATCCTGACATAGCATCCAAATTTTAGCAAATGGAAAAGAAATATATAAATCTGGTTAAATAGCTGCTAAGAAAGGAAGATTGATTTCACACCTGACTAGTATTCTTCCCAAGCCAGAAGTGTATATCATATATATAAGAACCTCCCTTGCCAGAAGTTGTCTGCAATTATAGATGAACATGTGATTTTGTGGTATTATATTATACAGATGAACCTTACTAGTAGGATTATATCAATACAATTCAATAATATTAGGCATGAAAGACACCATGTATAACCAAAGACATTCGCATCCACAAACCTGCAAGATGATGTAAGAATCACCCGAGTAGAATTTGCCACATTCGGACTTTGGCAATGCAACTGGTTGGAAATCCTCAATTCTCCAAATTTCAGTCCCTCTAGATAGAGTTAAGTTAAAGTTTGAAAAGTCCCAACAGGCCATTATTAACATAATAAGTTCAAACCTCAAGTTAAAGTTCTCGCAGCTACGTTTAGCAGTGGAAATAATGAACACAAATACTTAGGAATTGGTCACAAAATGTTCCCTTTGGTTTCTCCTCATGGAGGAGAACAAGAATTAAATGGAACGCTATTAGATCAAATGACAAAAACATTATTGAGAAAAGATGGCCTTTCCCTGATGAAATTTCAAGGGGAAGATATGATATTAAATAGGCTCATAGATTTCCTTGAAAAATATTTTTGCAGGCAAGGAGCAAAATCCAGCAGCACATGAGGATGCTGTTTGCATCTAGGGGAATATATAACATGTTAGAGCATAGGATATGTTGTCCTTTCTCTTTATCTAGTGAGATAGCTTCTGTTGTGCACCCATTGTTTGTAGTCTTTCAATTCATGACAGGGTTTTGGCAACCCCTTGGTGCCTCATTTAATGGTACTTCAAACTTGTCGTCAAACAAAAAAAAAAAGAATAATGGAACACAGAAAATGTCCAGATATTGCTATTCTATTTTATTTTTTGGATAAGTAAAGGTAATATTCACTAAGGATCGCCAAGAATGTCCAGAATATTTACCACATAAACCCAGCCAACTCTTTTTTGTTTTTATTTTTTTAAGCCCCCGCTTACCCTTTATAGAAGCAGAGTACTGAGAAAAATTCAGTGGTGTTTTCTTTTTTTTTTTTTGAGAAGGAAAAATTCAGTGGTGTTTAAACTGGTCAATACTCATTTCAACCCTTTCTTTTTTTCTATTTGTTTATCATTAATACCCTTTTCAACTTTGTTCCGTGAAATCAGTCAGGGACCACATTTTTGCAGCAAAGGATACATTCTCTGACCCGCACCCTGAAATGCAGGTTCTAAGGATTTAACAGAGTTAGACATGATGCGAAATCTTCCCTGTTATCTCTTTCAAGGAAGAAAAAGAACTAGATTGTTGAAGCACCCAGCTTCAGCTATCCGATATTCTGAACACCAACTGCACAGACAAAATAGACGTGAGAAGAGTAGCCTCAAGTACAGAAAAAAAACACCATTATCATCTCAGCAACAAATGGACATGAGAAGAGTAGCCTTAAGTACAGAAAAAAAAACACCATTATCATCCCAGCAACAAACTAAGAACTTCATTTAATAGCACATGCAAAAAATATAATCTTCATTCAAATATAAACAGACAATTATACAAGTGAATCTTCACAAAAGGAAACATCTCAAACCATGATATAGCTTATCTCAGTTCCCAACTTCTCTTCATACAACTCATTTTCAAAGCTACCAATCGTAACAGCAATAACAATAAATATAATCTTCATTCAAACATACACAAGCAATTAGACAAGTGAATCTCCACAAAATGAAACATCTGAAGCCATGATATAGTTTATTCATGCTCCCAACTTCTCTTCATACTACTCACTTTCAAAGCTACCAATCGCAACTAGTTCGAGTTGGCCATATGAATCCTTGATATCCATTTCGCTCTATTTGGTCATGTGTCGTTTCAATTTTCAGTAAGTTTAACTTTTAAGACAGATTAGGGGTGCGTTAACACTGAGAAATCTCTTCATGTTCTACTAACATATAACTCTCTAAGCACACAAAAAGATCCCCAAAAATACTAGACCTAATCCAAGTGTACCAACATGACTAAGGCTTTATCAACACTACTTTGTGTTGCATATATGAATCATTTTCTTCTATTGCGTTCTATTTTATATGTCCACATAGATTTCCAAAGATCATAGGTACTTTTAGACAACTTCTTTTCACATGATCCTAGGTATACTTTGTCCCCCTTTAACACACTTCCAGTCATCATAGTGCCACAGTTATTGACCAGTGCATTTGTAGCACATGGTCAAACATCTCAAGCGACATTATCTCCTTTATCCTTCGTGTATTGCTTGTACCTTCCATCAAATATTACATTTCTGATCTTCTCTAATCTTGTATAGCCACAACTTTGTCTTGATATTTGCATTTTTATGACACTTATCTTCCCGCTATGATGGCCTCCACATTACATTGTAGGCCTTACACCGTTCTATAAAATTTGTTCACCTGAATAAGTATCTTCTTATAGCATAACACTCACGTAATGCTCCTTCATTCCAGCCTTCTTTTTTATTCTACGCCATCTTCTTATAGCATAACACTCACGTAATGCTCCTTCATTTCAGCCTTCTTTTTTATATCTTCATCTCTTACGCCATCTCTTTAACGTTAAGCTTAAATTAGTGAATTCTCTACATTTAGGCACCACATTCCTATGAATCTCACCTCCATTCTTCTTAAGAGGCTAAACTTGCGGTGTATATATCTTGTCTTACTTACACTTGTTCTAAACTCTTATTTCAAAAAAGGTTCTCAAAGTTCAAGCTTCATTAACTCAATCAATTCAACAATAGCCTATAACATTGAAATGTGTAAGGTGATAAGTTTAATTATCCACCTGTACATGCAGGTAGGGAGAGCTTGGCCGCAGGCCAACTCACCGTATCTACTGTTCAGTAAGCCTAGTCTAGTAGGAAAAATGAATCTCCTTTTATAAAGATGCAAGACTACGACACCTATCTAGAAATCTGGTTGTTTTTAGCATAATTTGGGCTGCAATCTGATTTACATGTTGTCATCATTTCAACACATTCCAGTATAGGTCTTTTAAACATTTTCATTCTTCAGAATGCCCTAAGTCCTCTTTAGTGCACAAGTGGAATTATTCTGCTCCGCAGCTGGTCTGTCCCGGACATGTTTTCAAGCAAACGGCTCTAGATTACAAACCTGGAGGTATTTAGCTATATTTTGGGTTCCCCCAACCCCCTGTCACACAAGGTGCACAAAACAGGTAAATAAGCCTGAGAAAAAAGTAACTTGCTTTGCGGACCTTTCTTTGACAAATTGATTCAGAGAACTAAAAAGAAACAGTGAAGTAGCTTCCTGCGATACACCTTATTATTAATGAAGCTTAATAGGTTTCTCATTTCCGTGTCTTCAATTAGTAACTGCACATGATTTACAGCCTTGTTTCTATGAGTGAATTGCTTCTTTCTTTTTTGCAGGTAAGTTAGTTGGTGTACTGCTTCTTCCTGATGATGGAGAGTGGAATACTTCCAGTGAATCATGTGACTATTAGGCATCTGTAATTCTGGCCTTGATAGAGATTATTCATGTTAACTGTCTCCTTTTATGTATTTGTTTTATGCCGACACAGGTCAATCTGTCACCCTGGTATCAAAGATAACAGTAGTTTTTCTAAAATCAAACTTCTAGTAGCTCAATTCGGTAGTTTATCCCAAAATCAATGCTGCCCCTTACGGACTACATTTGTTATCCGGGAATGACCATCAATTATAAGGATGCTGCCCTTTCATTCTCAATTTCTTCAACTTGTTGTGAAGACACGCCTCAGATTGTGACCAATAAATTGACAAAAAGATAGATGAAATACTCCACAGTGAACGCTGAAACTGACAGCAAACAAGAAAGTTCCATTCTTGCATCCTCCCACCATAATGAGACCTCAGTTCTAGTTTAAACAATGCCATTTGGTGAAACATTCCTATAGATGAAACATCTAGTACGTTGGATGATAAGATGCAACGCACTTTCATTATTTTGAGAAACATTGGCAATTACGTTCTGCAACTTATTACTGCAGAATTGAGGACACCAAGATTCGGTCACTTATCATCAACTCATAGATATATTTTCCCAATGGCAGGATCCTCAAATCTTTTTCCTCCATACAATACTTCCATTGCTTGCAAGAGGAAAAGAGCCATGTCAGAATAGGTAGAACATATTAGAAGGTGTATCATCCATGTCTCCTGCCAAGGGGAAGCTGATAAACCCAGAAAAGGACTTTACTTTAACCTTCCTTGAATAAACTAATTGAATTCCGATAAACGTGAAAGTCATCAAAACAAATCCTCATTTTCAGTACCTAATAACGCCAGCTAAGTCTCTCTGCTCAGATAACGCGTCCAAGCAGGGCAAGTAACTAGTAATATTCTATGCTTCTAAACATATCTGCATTAGAACTCATAGTAAGCAAAAGCTGCAAAACCATATCTTTCTCACCTAAAATCTACATCCAACAGCTAATGATCTACAATGAGATTACCCAATTACCACAGCTGCATGGTATATTTTAGCTAATCAATCATCCCACATCCAAAATTAGACTCTAAAACCACAAGAAAACCTCAAAGCTAGCATTAAAAAACAAGAACCAATTTCAAACATATTATCCATATTCCATATCTGCATTAGAACTCATAATAAGCAAAAGCTGCAAAACCATATCTTTCTCACCTAAAAATGTACATCCAACAACTAATAATCTACAATGAGCTTACCTAATTACCACAGCTGCATGGTACGTTTAGCTAACCAATCATCCCACATCCAAAATTAAACTCTAAAACCACAACAAAACCTCAAAACTACATAAAAAACAATAACCAATTGATAACTTAAACGTAAATTAAAGAACAACCCAGATCATAATTCATTGAATTAACATAAACAAAACCAATATTATCCCAAAAAGCATCCAAAAAAAAAATCAAAATGTGCAGATATCAAAATCGACTAATTATTAGAAAATCAAATTAAAATCCGAGATCTACAACAATTCATCAAAATGTGGTCAAAACGCACCTTGGGAGATCTCCCTTTGAACGTTTTGAGATAGAGAAAACAAAAGGGTACAACAGAAAATGAGAAAACGAGCTGGCAAATATAAAAAAGAGAGAGAGAAAAAGGAAGGGAATAATTGCAGTAATGGGCTACAACGTCTGTTTTTCCCCTTTCTCTTTCTCTCTCTGTAACTTTTTTGAGACTTTTGAGAATTGATTGCAGAAAATCTGATAATTCTTTTGCAGACAGAATATGCGGAAGAAAGAGAATTGATAACTTTTTTAGAGAGAGAAAAAAACGGAGTTGAAGAGAGAGATGAAAATGCTTTTTACTCCTACGGTTACTAAATTCAGGCGAAGAACCCGGCAACCGTAGCGACGGCGCCGGTGGCTTTTCCGATTAACTTTCTATTTTTGGATTTTGCTGTGTTTTTACCTTTTTTTTCGAATGGATATATTCTTTGTTCTCCAATAATATGGGAAATTTTGAAAATCACGTAAGGATGGTGTAAAATATTTATATAATTTGAACATATTATAAGGTAATTTATACATAAATTTTATAAAAACAAATATTGTTATTGGAAACTTAGTAAATAATATTCCAATTGATTTGTTATATATTGCGTTCGATTATTTTTAGACACATGCATTTTACGTGACATTCAAATTTAAAGACATAAAAATTAATCAAACTCAAAATAAAGATTATGTTTATGTATTATAACAAACTTTTTATTTTCACTTCAACATAAAAAAGTACTCCTAACTCTGTAGGCTTCTTATTAATAGTCTTTTTAAATTTAAAATTTGAAATTTTTTTTTTTTTTATTTTACTCGAATATTATTGAAATATTAATCTACATGATAATAACATTTTTCTATATCTAATTATAAATCTTGCATTCGAGTTATTCACATAAAAAAAATCTAATAAATAATATTTTTTTCCTTATATAATTCAAGTTATTCACATAAAAATTCTAATAAATAAATAATATATATTTTTTCCTTATATAATAATTCGAATTAGTGAAGATCAAAGCTGTCTTTCTAATATCCACTTGGTATTTTCACTTTTGTCATTGATTGCTTAAAAAACAACATAGAGTGGGTCAAAAAGATGTAGTACTTTTACCAATTATTAATTTTGTATCGATTTTGAAGGAAGATCTTTAAAAGAAAGTTTAAATTGGGAATAAAAAATATTGAACGGTTATATTCTAATTAAGTCATTCTTTATTAAAAATGACTCTTTAAAGTTGATTTTAATTTTCATTTTGAAATCTCACTCCAATTTGAAAAAATAGGTTAAATATCTTAGAGTTGTTTTTTTTTTTCAATTGATCTACAAATAATAATCTCACATTATTAAGCTTAATGTAACATATTGTATTATCATAATTCATAGAGATCCAAATTGGCATCACTTATCCAATGACTTGTTGTGCCAAGGCAACGAAAAAGCCAATAGAATAATGATATGCCAAAATGATTTATATATCAAGTTTCAATCAAAAGATCTAGAAATATAATTAAAACATGAAAGTGTTTGTTTTTTTTGTTTTTTTAGTTTTACACTTAAAAGATAACTCAACCATAAATAACATTATATATATATATATATATATATATATATATATATATATATATATATATATATATATATATATATATATATACTAGAGATAAGTGTCCGTGTTAACATGGGTTTAATATCTATTATTTTTTTATCTTACGTTATGTTATATAATAAAATTTACAGAGTCAATTAAATTTTACAATAATTTTGAAATATTCTAAATTATTAATTATTGTAACTTATAGTATTTTTACCTAATTTTTTTATAATATATGTTACTTTCTTTGTCCCAATATATTTAGCATAAATAGAATTTCAAGAGTCAATATGTTATTAATAATTGAGCTTTATAATACATGGTACTTTTTTTGTCCCATTTTATGTGACATAGATAGATTAATTTTAAGAATCAATTGATTCTTTTATAAGCACTCATTTTTTATATTTTTTTTTTTAAATAAAAAAAGTCAAGTTGTCAATTAGCATAATTTATAGTATTATTTTACGCAATTTTTAGATATATAAGATAATTAAAAAATAAAACAAACAAATTAAAACGAAAAAAGAGAGTAGGAAAGTATATAGGTAAGTGTGGAACCACACAGGTGAAGCAGGCATGTCGATCGCCACCTATGTGGTTATCCACACTTATATATAAGTAGTGGATAAGTTGTCAATTAGCTTGATTTATAGTATTTTTATGCAACTTTTGGATATATAAGAAGAAAAAAAATGAACAAATTAAAATGAAAAAAAAAAAGAGTAGGAAAATGTATATGTAAGTGTGGAACCACACAGGTGAAGCAAACATGTCGACCGCCACCTGTATGGTTATCCACACTTATATATAAGTAGTGGACATATAGGTTTCAAAATCAGCATTGAATTTAAATGTTAATTCATAATTGCTAATCGTTGACAATCAATAATACACAGGTTAGTGTTATATATAAGGGAAACTAAGCAAATACCCCATACAAGCAAAATAATTATAAACATATATCTCTTTACATTCACACCTCGCTAAATAATTACACTATATACTTCCAATAATTTTGTTTAACTTGACTAGTGAGTAAATTCTGAATAAGAAACATTAATGATACCGCAACAATATACATATGCTCATATAATATCATTGTCTAATGAGTAATTTCTGAACAACAAACCTTAATGATACCAATACAATATATATATATATATATATATATATATATATATATATATATATATATATATATATATATATATATATATATATACTAATTTAGTATCAGTTAAGCAAAATTATCAGTCTTAATGATACTAATACAATATATGATACTAATATAATATATGATACTAATTTAGTTCTAGATAACCGAAAATTATCAGCCTTAATAAATGGGGGTATGGACTCTAATTTTATTTTATTTTTATAAATATCTATTTTTGAGTTATTTTAAATTAAGATATAAATATGAAATTATTTTAAATTTTATGATCAATTTAAATAGTTCTTCCAAATATATAATCACTTCCATCACTTATTAAAGTCTTGTCAAGCCCAAAGCATAAAAGGCCCCAATATGAAGCATAAAGTTCAAACAGGCCACACAATATGGGGTCACAGAAACAAACAAATCGTCCAAACTTCAACGCTTTTATCTGGAGTTCGTCGGGCTGGTCCATCCCATCCAGGTTAATTCATATTGACTTTGAAATTTGATGGGCCTAGTTAGTTTGATCCATTGTTTGTGGGCTAGAAAACAGTCAACCAAAACTCATAAGTACGTGGACTACGGGTTGTGTCATGTCAGCCCCATTTTTAAAAGTGGTTTTTATAAATTTTTAAATTAAATTAAAAATATTATGATAAATATCGATAAAATAATATCACATTGTGTTAGTGTTATAACTTGTTAACCAAATTCACAAATAAAATTATCTTTATAATATTTATTAGGTTTGATTTCTAGTAAAAATATAAATAACTAAATAGAAATATTAAACTAATTATTTTCTAATGATCATAATAAAATAAAAAAAAATAGAACATTATTCCATAGTCTACAACCTATGTAGTGATACCCTAAAAAAATTTAAGGAATTTTTATTTTATGTAGTACATATTTTATAAACATAATTTCTATTTAAATTTTAACATTTAATACTTTAAATAGATTTTGAGTTCGGACTCTTGTGAATTTTAATATTTTATTTTATTTTTATTTTTTAATTAATTTTTATTTAGCCTACGGACCGGTTCTATCCATATTTATCAAGCGACACGGATCAACATACTTATTTAAGACGGACTAGAAAACTCTTTCTTAATTGAGCTTCAAAAATCTTAGTCCAACCCCTCAAATCTATTAAGTTACAGATTAAATCAAATCAACTCAACGGATCTATCCCATATTAACGGTGACTCTACTTTCGTCAAATATTAACAGTCAACCCCAAGCTCAAATGATCATTTGATGTGTTGTTCATATTTTTTTGTTTTTGGAAATCGTTCAAACTCGAACAAGGTGCTCTATATTAATTAATGAATACTAGTATGTTATTAAAAAAAAGAGTTGTGTGTTACAATGTACTTCTTAATTATTTAATTTATACATATTATACAAAGCACTGCACATATCACATGTTTCATCATATAAGATATATTCAACAAATCCAGCTATTTTTGCCTTTAAAATAAGTAATTCAATACTCTTCATATATATGTACATTTTTAATTAGTCTGGAATAAATTTCATCAGCAACAACTGAAATTTAGGATCTTGCTTCTGAGATATATATTTAAAAAATTAGCGTTGAATTTTGAATTTAGTTAATAATTTCTAATTAGTGACAATTCCATCAATGAACAATTTGATTCTATATATAATCAGTTGTTAAGTGAGGATTTTGTTCATAATCCATCGCACATCTTCATTTCCAAATCTTTTAATTTAGCCATGTCGACAAACACTATAGCTATTGTTATGATTATTATTTTTTGCCTTTGCCATGTCAACGCGATAGCAAGTAATTCTATTATGTCAGGGAAATTGAACGAATCACAATTACCATGTTCTGGCTCGCAAAAATTAATAAATAATGATGCACAAAAATTAAGAAAGTTGATCGTCATGACTTGTATATGCGATAATTGTGGATGTGGCTGCCCTTGTGTTGCATGCCCAGGAGAGTGCTGAATTCATTGAAGGTTGTTGTACTTCCTATATATATATATATATATATATATGTGTGTGTGTGTGTGTGTGAGAAATAACTATTTCCATGTAATTTCTTATTGTCATTTCTTCCATAGCTAAATAAAACACAAAGTTGCTCCTGTGAAATATTTATTACACACTTTAATGGTTTGATTATATTTTTTAGTCTCTCTTTACTGCAATTTTTGTATTGTTATTTTCTCTTCTAAATCAGGGACAACTCTTCTAAATCAGGGACATAGATAGAAGTTCAGTTACGAGTTCAACCTAATTCAGTTGTTTTTGCTTAAAAATGTATTTTTAAGATCATTAGTTCATTCTTAGGAATGAAATCATATATCTTGATAAGAATTTAGCACTATTTTTAGGACATATGAACACTACAAATTATAAAGAAGGAATTGATAATGAACTCGCCACTAAATATTTCTTCATTAATAGAACTTGTGATAATTAATCGCGAAATTAAAAAGAATTAGCAATAGATCTTTTTTTGCTTCGCAATAAAATTCTTATTTATTATTATTCGTAATGAAGTTGAGATTAAACGAACCTCAAAACGAATACCAAACAAATAATCAATAAGCAAGCTGTCATTGTATTTATCAAATACAAATAATTTTTTAAACATTTTAAAATAATAGATAATTGACCTAGTCTAGAATAAATTTCAAGAACCGCAGCTGAATTAGCTAAGAACGTAACTTATCTCTTGCATGTCGATTTTTTCAAAAATTACTCCATTCATGGTCCTTTTTACTTGTCATATTTTGTTTTTTGAGAGTCAAACTGTATGAACTTTGATCAAAATTTTAAAATTTATTTTTTCACATATTAATAAAAAAGCCACTTTTAATATTTTTCATATCATATTATTTTAATATAGTTTAACTTCAAAAGTTAATTAAATTAACTTTTATAAAGCAAATCATGACAAGTTAAAAAAAACAGAGGGAGCAACATGTTACTTCAATTCTCCATAGTTTCTAACAAACAATGAAAGCACGCCTAGGACTAGTTTTTAACATATAATCACTTGCTAGAGCCTTAATTATTATCAAGTGACAATTATTTTGACAAATATTGGTTTCAAGTTTAGAACTTTTTTTGCAATAATGGCCAAAAATAATTATCACTCTTATAATTATTATTATTATTATTACTACTATTAACCATTGCCAACCAATATATCGATCACAATATTCACTAATAATCACTTTTTTTTTATTGGTGATGAAAAAAGATTAATTTAAATTTTACTCAGAGAATGATGTTTAGCAAGAAATGCGTCATAATCATCAATCGTTAGATTACGCTAGCTATCTGTGCATGTAATAACTGTGTGATTATACATATGACGATGGATTCAAAAATTGAAATTCTTTCCAAATAAAACACAACAAATATTCATTTTCATCTTTTCGACATGTTCAAGAAGTTGCAATTAATTAGCCCACTTTAATTGTCATAATTAATCTTCTAAGTTCTAACACGTTGCAATGATTAAATTTAAAATAAGACATGATAAACGACATGAATTTTAATTATTCTATGGATAGGATAGGAAACTTTAATTTTATAAATCTTCAAAAATAGATAAAACTTTGACTTGGACATAACATGTTTGAATTAATAAGTATATCCAACAAATTATCCAGCTATTCTTATCTATTAAATAATACAGAGTCTAAAATCTAAAGGTAAAAAACGATTATAAAATTTTTTAAAGTAGTACACCAATTTCTTTTCAAACGGGCAAAATCTCTACTGAGGCGGTGATTTTATTTTGACGCCGTTAATCTCAAAATCGCTGACCTATCAGCGATTTTGTTTACATTTTTTTTCCTTTTTTAAAAATAAAATCGCTACCAATGCAGCGTTTTAGGCAAATTTTATTTTAAAAAAAATTAAAATCACTACGAATATAGTGTTTTATATAAAAAAAATAAAATTGGATAATCGCTGCTTCGGCAGCGATTTCTGTGTAATTTTTTTTTTTTTTTTTTTACGATTGGTGCCATTGCTTGGGCAAAAGAAAACTATTTTTTTATAAAAATATAGATGCCAATTATTTTTAAAAAAATTACTTAATGTTGGTGATTTTTTTTAAAAAATAATTAAAATCAGCATTTTTTATAAAAAAAAGTTTTTTCTTTTAAATAAGAAAATCGCTTCTAGTAAATTTTTTTTTATAAAAATATCGTTGGCAATTATTTTTTTTAAAAAATCGTATTAAATTTTGGTGATTTTTTTTGATTTTGATCAAAATAAAAATCGCATTACAATTCTCAGTAAAGATTTTAAATCACTGCAATTGCAGCGTACGTATATTAAAAAAATAAATTAAAAAGGCAGCATTTTAGTGAATTTTTTTTCTTGTCTGCGATTTTCTTGATTTTTTAAAGTAAAAGATCGCAGCTTGGTGGAACTTTTTTTTAAAAAAAGATATATCAGTGCCATTTTTTTTTTCTTAAAATCGTAAAATTATTTTTTTAAAAGAATTCATCAACATTTAATATGATTTTCTTTAAAAATTTGGCAGCTATAATTTTATAAAAATTAGATAAGTAATCCACAGAAGCTAGCGATTTTCCAAAAAAATAAAATAAAATTACAACTTATAAAAAAAACAATTTTGTTTTGAAACGCTGCAGACGCAGCGATTTCGACTTTTACCAAATTTAATGACGACATCAAAACAAAATCGCTACGTTAGTAGCGATTTTAACCTTTTGGTTAAAAAAAAAAATTCTGGCAATTTTTTTTTGCCTATTAGGCTTCGGACTCAAATAATACATGTTGCAATAATTTGGAACGAGTTTCATTATCAACAGGCAACAGCTTAAAATTAGGATCATGCTTCTAATTAAGATATGTTTTAAAATTAGCGTTGAACTTTAAATTTAATTCATAGTTATTAATAATTTAATTCAAGTTAATTATAACTTATAAGCAAGCTAACATTATAAATAATGTGTTGTTATGTGAGCATTTGATAACACAATAGCTAGCCTACAGCGTTGAATTTTGAATTTAGTTAAATATTTCTAATTAGTGACAATTCCATCAACGAACAAGTTGATTCTATATATAATCAGTTGTTAAGTGAGGATTTTGTTCCACATCACACATCTTCATTTCCAAATCTTTTAATTTAGTCATGTCGAAAAACATTATACCTATTGTCATGATTATTATTTTTTGCCTTTGCCTTTGCCTTTGCCATGTCAACACGTTATCAAGTAATTTTATGATGCCATTGGAATTGAACGAATCACCATTACCATCGTTTGGCTCGCAAGAATTAATACAAAATGATGCACAAAAATTAAGGAAGTCGATCGTCACGTCTTGTGTATGCGATAATTGTGGATGTGTCTGCCCTTGTGGCGCATGCCCTGAAGAGTGTTGAATTCATTGAAGGTTATTGTACTTCATATATATATATATATATATATATATATATATATATATATATATATATATATATATATGAGAGAGAGAAATAACTATTTTCATGTAATTTCTTATTGTCATTTCTTCCATAGCTAAATAAACGCAAAGTTTCTTGTTTTTTGTTTTCTTCTTTGTTTTGATTATGGTCATTTATTTCTCAATTATGCAATACAAAACTTTGCTCCCATTAAGCCATCGATCGATAAAGAAATGAACCTTGATCCTTAAGTCGTATAACACAATTTCAAAAACTAGCTAACTTATAAACAAGTCGAGGATCAAATAAAAAGTTCAAGCACCATGTCCTACCGACGTGGGTTTCAACATTATTTTAGTTCACTATTGTATTTTCTTTTCATATTAACAATATATATATATGTGTTACTTGGACGGAGGATCCTTCGGAAATAATTCTTACCGGCATAATATAGAAATAAAGTTGTGTACATGTTATTCTTTCCAAACCCCACTTATAATACTGGACTATACGTCGTTGTTGGATTTTAAAACTAATATAACAGAGCTCCGCATAAATTTAAGTTTAAAAAATTGGATTAAACTTTGATGTGTTCAAGGAGTTGCAATATATTAAGTTTTTGTTGTAAGCTTCTAATTAACAAGTTGCAGCAATTAAATACACACGTTGTATTAAAAGTGGAATAAATTTCATCACCGACAAGCTGAAAATTAGGATTATGCTTCTATTCCAAGAAAACAAATTTTAAAATTAACGTTGAATTTTGAATTTAATTCACATTTTAAAATAGGTGACAAACAATTTAATAATATGTACGTATAGCTCTAGGCAATTTCATGTAATAATTCTGATGGCCTTTTCTTTCTTTTCTTTGTCATGAATAAATAAAACAAGTTAGTTGCTTTCGTATGTGAAGTTACTCGTCAGGTGAATATCTTACGTTAAAAAATTATGATACTATTTATAAATAAAATCTTATTTTATATGGCTATATACTACGCTTTGAACACTCTTAACATGACTAGGCAAGATAGCTCAATGGACCTAAGGGTGTTCAGAATTTTCCTCAACGGGTTTGGAGTGAATTTTTCTTTTTTTTTAAAAAAACAACAACATCTAATTCACAAATATTTCTACCATAAATACTAATCCGGCATATGATCGGTGAAATCCATCGACATTATTAGAAAAGATATCATTGACATACTTCTTATAATTCTGATGGTTATATTTTTTTTTTCTATTATGGTTGTATGCTTGTTTAATTTTGTTTTCTTCTTTGTTTTGATCATGGTCATTTGTTTCTAAATTGTGCATTTGATAAAATAAGACTTTTTCTTTAATAAAGTCATTAATCGGTAAAAAAATGAATCTTGATTCTAGCTTAAGTTAAAAACTAGCTAGCTAACTTATACGCGGATATATAAGATCAATCATATAAAAATTTCAAGTGAGCATTTCATCCCACTTGAGTATATGAAAAGAAATTCATCTTTACATTGTAATTTCTGCTTTCCTTTCGTGATGATAAAGTTTTATCCAAAGAATAAAATTAAAGTCCCTATGCCATAAGGGCGTGTCAAAGAAAAGACTGACAAACTTTAAGACTGATCATAAATTTATATAGAAGAAATGCATATAATATTTTACGTGAATCACACATGTTAAAGAATTAATACAATATGATGAATATGTGAGATCTTTTAATTAGAGGACAATAAAACTTGGCTGTAACAAACAACTGGTTTTAAAATTAGCGATAACTTCAAATTTAATCCATAATTCTAGATTTCTAGTGGGTGACAAACAATACCAAGCAGGCCGGCCTTATAAGTTATAAATATATAGTATTTTTATTTTATGTATCTCAATTTATGTGACATTATATTTACGTAATATATATGTTGCGAACATCTTAAATATTTTATCTTCAATTATATCGACATGAAAATAAGTATAATTTTTAGTATTTTTCACACTATTTTAAAATGTCTAAATTAGATTCATAATTCTAAATTGATCTAATCTAGTTTAGCTTTCAAAGTTAATTGAATTGAGTTAGTTGGGGGAACGAAAAAGTGTTATAACTAAGTTAATACTGTTAATTAATTGCACAAAAGATCATTCTTTAAGGGGAAAATGTACAAGTACTCCCTAAATTATGATCGAAATTCCAAAGACATAACTAAACTAAGGTCCTATTACCCTCTGAACTTATTTTTTTGGTAATTTTGTGCACTTTTTTGGCTTACATTGCATCCAAATATCTCCCACGCACCTAAATTGCGTGGAGTCACGAAGTCTGCCACGTAAGACAAAAAAAGCATAAAATTACAAAAAAAAGATAAGTTCAGGGGGGCAATACGACCTTAGTTTAGTTTAGGTGTGTCTCTAGAATTTCGATCATAATTTAGGGGCTACTTGTACATTTTCCCTTCGTTAAGCTGTAAGAATATCAAATATAAATATTGATCTATTCTGGAATATTTTTCAAGAGCGGCAGCTGAATTAGGTAGGATGTTATCTCTTACTAGTCGATTTTATAAAATAGTTACACTTGCCGTTCCAATATATTTGTCTTACTTTCTTTTAAAACCATCTAAAAAAGAATTTCACTATTTTATATTTAAGACCATATACAAAACTTAAAAAATATTTTAATATACATCTTTAGTTTAAGATCATTAAGTTTAAAATTTTCTTTATCTTTTTTTAATATCATGTCAAATTAAATTAGAACAAACAAATTAAAACGGCGAGAATAATATGCTACTTCAATTCTCCAGTTTCTAACAAACAAGTAAGACGAGGTCCATGTCACTATATATAATCACTTGCTAGAGCCTTAATTATTAGCAAGTGACAATTATTTTGACAAAAAAAATTGCCTTCACCAAGTTTAGAACTTTTTGCGATAATGACCAGAAACAGTAGTATAATTATCACTCTCATGATTATTATTACTATTATCAACCATAGCCACCCAACATTATCACAATATTCACCAACAATCTCTTCTTATATTGATGATCATGATGAAAAAAAACAGCTTAATTTTCACTCTGGGAATAATGTTATGCCTCGAAATCGTCGACTGTTGATCGTTGACGTTATATGTGCATGTGATGATTGCGAGTGTGGGTGTAGATGTACAGGCGAATTCAGGCCTTGAAGTTTGTCATTTCCCAACGATCGATCTCAAATTAAAAGGAAAAAGAGATAAAATAGTTATTTTCATGATATATTTCTGATGGTCTCTTCTAGCTTCATCAACCATCCATAAATAAAACACAATTGCTTTCATTAGGTGTCTGAGTCTAGAAGACAATTAACACCTATAATATTTCCCTTTTGTACTGTTATCTTTGTAAGATATATTGAGTTCCAGTTAAGTTTAAACTAGTGTCTGTGTATTTCCATTTCCATGCAAGTAATAAAATTCCCATCTTCTCCTCTATGAAGAGTGTGCTAACTGTATTGAATAAAATGTAATGCATAAACTGTGTTTCATTAATTGAATTCTTATATTGATGACTGAGAAGGGAGAAAAAATTGAAACGCGTGAATCGTCAACATAGAGTATTCGGGTTTCTAGAACAGTGTAGCACACTTGTAAAACAAATTGAACAACCAAACATTGTACCCCCAGACATCAGCCATAATATAGTGTATTGAGAATTAGGAACCTCAGCAGCATAATAACTTTCTATTTTCTCCTGCTGCTCATGGGCACTAGGAAGAAACTATTTTGTAGCTCACCTAGTAGTGTATTGTAGCCAAAACAAGATTTGCATATCAATGCAGCTTGCAGTTGGATGTTTTGCAAACGAATCAGCTAGATTATGTTCCATCTTCATTGTCCGAGAGCAAGCAGTCTTCTATTTGCTCCCTGAAAACAACGCAATTAAACTTTTATGTCCAAGGAGAGAGCAAGACGTAAAGATTCAGTGTCTTAAGTTTTAAACAGGGGCGAGAAACGGTGATAAAGCTTTCATTAATACAAAATTACGAACTAGTTCCAAAAACATCTCTAAAGTTAAAATGTTGAACCCAAAAGGAGAATACAGAGGATAACAAAATCTTGAAAGGAGTAGAATGGAAGCCAATATCAAATAGCATCCATCTAAAGATCCACGACACTTCATTCGTAAATTCAAGCCCTCTGCGGCTACAAAATGGTTTTCCAAGGCTAATGTGGAAGATCAAAACTATCACGTGCTTTAAGGAAATAGAATTTCATACCTTAGCTGTCTCTGACTTAAACGATCATCATCGCCTGCTTCGGAAACCATTGATGGTGGCAAGAGAGAAATGAAGTGCTCCAGAGATGAGGGGTCATTGGGAAGAACCTGAAACTGACAGCTTGCACAGCATGCAGCCCCAATCCCAGTGGGATTAGTTTTCCCATTGTCAAAATTAATTGAAGTTCCGAAACTGGATATTTTTAGAGGACTGTTGCAAATAGGACAGAATGATTCGGGAGGAAGGGCATCTTTAGTTTTAAGGTTGTATTTCTTTTGCCTCCTTCGAGATGCCACCTGACCATTATAGTCATTGTCCTCTGGCATTCTGTTGAAATGAAAAGGTGTCAACTTTCCAGCTGTTCTCATGATTGTGCTTTCCCGGGAAGGGTTTTCCTCCTGAAACATAAAAGTTACTTTGAATTTTTCATGTGCAAGGCAAGTTACAATATTCATGACTAGAACAACGAAACATATAGGATAACTGAATAAAGGCAATTCTCAAAATGATTAGTTAGGAGCTCTTTAATAAAGTAATTTCGTTCCCCTAATGTTTTTCTTTCTTGTTAGAGTAACCAGCAATTACCACAACTTTTAACCTTGAAATTCAAGTTTTAAAAACATGTTTCTTGGCAGGCTGAGTATATTTCAGCTGCTTTGCAATTGTTATATTATGATATTCCAATTTTTAATATCCAAAGGATCCTTTTTACAGTCTTTTCCGCATATTAAATGCCACTTCCACTGTACATGGGACCACCTCAACTTAAATTAAACCAATACAGTTAATCTGCTTTTACCTGCAACAATTTTACAAATGAGGATATCAGGCCATTGATACCAGCACGTGTTCCATTGAAAACTTCTACAGTCTTCAAACTGCCCTGGCAAAGTACGCCGAACCCCACCATGAAGTAATGGTTTTGACACAAGGAAAGGGCAAAAAGAAATGAAATAATCAAATTCACAAAGTACACGAGATTGTGACAAAAATAGGATATCAAAATACTAAACCAGAACTAAATTTTGTTTTAAATCTCAGATTTCAAGTGCATCGAACCTGTCGAGGCTGCAAAGCATGTTCAACTCATGAATAGGACAATCACGGAGGGGAAGAACCACAGGTATCTTCCACCTTGCATCAACATACTGGATATCAGCCGCTAAAGAGTAACCTCTACCCTGGAGAAAAACCAAAACATTTTGCACATTAGAAGTTCTCTCTATCAGCTTTTGTTCATCACTCTTATGTTCAAGTAGGTAACCAAAGTATGAGAGATGACATTGAATTCTATATAGGTGACTAGTGTAGTTATTTATTGACTAGCTCTAAAAAGTTGATCTTTTATACAATAACTAACATGGATTATGATCAATAAAATGAGTAACTAAAAATAGAGATCAAATCAGATAAAACAATCCACACCAAACAGATTGACTGTGTATGAGGCTATGAGCATTTCGCTTAATTCAAGAAAGATGACCAGAAAGGAATATGGAACATGAACCTCATGTATATATACACAACCATTGCTGCATATAAAAGTATTTTCGTTGCGCAATCTCAAAGTATTATCCGCCAGGACTTTGGTGAAAGTTAAGAGTGTAGCTTGTGGTGTGTGGATTAGGCGTACGGCACAGGTTCAAACCCTGATGCAGACAAAAGCCTGGTACTTCAGTGACGGGCAGAGGGGAGGGCCCATCATCCACAGAGCTCTGAACCGTGTGCCACCTTCGGGGATTTCTTGGTTATAAAAAGTACTCAAAGTATTGAATTTATAAGCTATGCGCTTAATTATTTTTTGTTTGAAAGAAACACTCTTCTGCATGAATCATGGATAATCACATTTTTTTGGTTTTTGATCTTTTCATCGATATGGATGGGATGGGGGCCAAATTTTGGCACTTCACACTTCCACTGATCTCTTATACTAGTATACTCCATCCCTTTAATCTGTTTCTATCTGGCTCTTGTCAAACTGAAGTCCAAAGTTTCACTTTTTTTAGTTTGCGAGAGGACAAACTTTCTTCATCATTCATCCATATGGATAAACATTTTCAGTTTTTTAGCAAAAGAAGAGAGTGAGTGGTTCATTGAACCTACCTTGACAGTTGCTTCAAGTACATGACAAGCTATTCTTGATGTACATGTTCCAAGTAGAATTTTGGTATATCCATTCTCTATAGCTATCTGCATAATAAAACAAAATATATAAATATGGATCTATGCTTTTTCCTATAAAGGTCAAGGTCATGATTATGTAAAGTTGCCAAACCTTTTGCAAGGAGAACATGCGAAAATGCTCCAACAAATCTTCTTTTCCTGTGACATCATTAACAGTGTTTATTAATTCATTCAGTCTATCTTTTGCATCTCCAGCTTTCAGTGAATAAATAGCCTCTGTTGGAACTACATGAAATTGTTTCACAGGTGGAACCAAATCTGACACAATAAGTTTCATATCCTCAACAGCTCTGTCAAGGTTATCAGATGAGACAGCAGAAATGGCTTTTTCATCAATAAAAGCAACCCCAACACCAAAAACTGGTAATGCTCTATCTCTACTGGCATCATAGTTCTTCTGAGCTTTGCTTTGCATCTCATGTGTAAATTGCAGAGCTACCCTACAAGATACAACAAATTGCTCAGAAAAAGAAAACATCATGGTAACACATACCTTTTGACAACGAGACAAGTATTAGGTTTTTTATAATGAGACACAAGACTAGCATTAGTATTCCACATCTTTTTTAAGCCACATAACAAGCAGCAGGTCTGACTTAACTAACAGCTACGACAGACACCATTGTTGACTCACTTTAGTGTTGCATCCCATTCAAAGAAAAATATGCTCATCAATATAGATTATAGAGAAAATGCAACATGCTATACAGATACACCTACTCACACATGCATATGTGTGTACACGTGAGCAATTGCATAACATGAATTTAAGATCTATCAGAAAAGGGAAGGGAAATTTCAAGATGTTCTAGTTTATTAACAAATTTAGTAACCTTCAAACTTCAGATATTCGTTGCCTACTAAATCTCGATTACAATCCAACTAAAAGGATAACAATCAACAGAAACAATAGGACAAGGGCAGGGACACTCGAGGAACCCAAATAATGCATTAAAGCCCAAACAATACACTGCATAGGAGACAGATTTAGACAAGCTAAGAACTTTACAAAGACAACTTGTGAGCTCAAGACCTAAGAGTGAAGTTTTTGTCTCTAACGCAAATATGGGTTGATAACCAGGAACGGATTTTCTGGAAGTACGACTAAGAATTTGGTCCTTACCTATAAAGGAAACTCACATTCGCAACCCAAAGGCATATCCCAGTTAATTGAGGCTAATCTCTAAAATTTAGTTAGCTGGATTATAGCTGGATGATTACACGCTTAACTTAGTTAGCAAGGTGAAAGCTCAATGATCACATGCTTCTTAAAAAAGTTCCAATATATGCTTGATAAAGGTCCAAACTTTGAGAACTATATTATTGCATGGAAACATTTCAGACTACGGAACATGCCAGATGTTTACTGTTCTTAGGAATTATCTTTAGAATTAAATAGAGACAAATAAACAGAATACATAGAGACTGATAAAATTAAAAAGGAGCACATTATACAATTCATATCATCTACCCCAACTTGTTTGGCATTAAGGCGTTGATAGATTATTTCTTTCACTGAACTAACCAGACAAAGATAGAGTCTTTTCTACACCACCAGCACATGTCAAACAAATAAACTGACGAATCAGCACCAAAAACTCAACAAAATCGTTAAACCCTGAACCCTACATGTGATATCAGAAAGCAAACAGCTTTGGAAATTAACAATAAAACTAAGCAATTTACAGAGGACAATGAATACGTGAGTAAACCTGGAACAAGTACCGCCAGAGAAGGCAACAAGGACGTTATCCGACGGCGAAATCATAGCATTAGCAGTGACAGCAAGTCTGAACTTCCCAAATAGATTACTACGAAAGCAATCTGCACAGAACCTTCCTGCATCTCCTCCACCAAAATCACCACCGCCGTCAGCAGCGGCGGCCGCGGCGATGGTTCTGTTAACCTTACATTTGAGACATATTCCATCATCCAAATGTTCGGTGCTCCTTCTACTGTTGACAACTCCGTTTAAAACTTCGGTTTTCTTAGTTAGCGGCGGCGATTCTTCTGCTCCGACGGAAGAGTCATCTCTGTAACAACCGGACTGGCAAGTCCCTGAGTTGCACGCCATTTTTGGCTGGAAAGTAAAGTGTATTGGAGAGAGCCAATTGGTTTTGTAAAATTTCTATGTTGGGCCAGTATAGAGTGGTCAAATTGTTAAAAATGGCGAAGCTGTCCATTTTTTTGGTCATGTTCGTAATAATACATAGGTGTGATTTGCACAAATAGGATCTTTTAGTGCTATAATTTAATTTTGGCTCTTGTTAAAAAAAAAAGCAATAATATCTATTTCACATGAATTTCGATGGATTTAGAAGTTCTTAATAATATATAGGTATCACTAGATCGTAGCTTGTTATTAAAAAAATATATATTTTGAAAAAGTACTATATTTTACTTAGACAAGATAAATACAAAAGAAATTTACGAAAGAAAATGACAGAAGGCTAAATGTGTCTATTTACTAGTGAGGAAATCGTTGACTCTTTCGAGTTCAATTCAATTTTGATTGTGATACTAATTTCTTTTTGTATTAGTAATACTTGTCTTAGCTATCAGTTATAAACTATTGTTAAGATTTTTGCCATATATTCTAATGAATTACTAAGATTTTAATTCTAAACTTGTCTCTAGATAACATTTGTGTGTGTGTTTTAGCTAAGAAGATTATTTATAATAAAATAGTTTTGTATTAAAAATCAGTTAAAATTTCTTTTATTTCAATTTATATAACATTATTTGACTAGAAAAAATAAGAATAAATGAACATTTTTAAACATACCGTGAATCTCAGTCAGTCACTATATATTAAGCTAATATACTATTGGTACAATTTTAATAGGTAAAATTATAATCATAGAATTATAATTGAGACAGTTTATTTTTCTCACCTTTTTTTTTTCTCATTTATTTATTCAAATTATAAAATAGTGCTCTGCTATTTTCAAAGCAAAACCTCCCGCCTCCACTCCGCCGGACTGCCACCTCCACTCCGCCGGACTGCCACCTCCGCCGTTTCTCCCGCCACCAATTTCAGTTAGTTTCTCGTCTTCCTCGATAATTTATTTTGTACATCTTTTTTTGTTTCTGGAAGAAGTATAGTGAAAAATACTTTTTTATATAACTGTGTTGTTCGGGCAAGCTTGCGCCTAATGCTCTCTGATTGCAGAGCCAATGACAGGAAAAAGAAAAAAAAAATGAACGCGTTTGGCTTTAATATTTCAGTATTTCACTTCAATGAGCATCAATATAGATTAGTTATTTTTTGAGCATTTAAAGGTGTTCTTCATGTCATCTTGTTATTATATGAGCTTACATTACATTCATGTCTTGATTTTTTGGGACTGTTTCGTGTTCGTTCTGAAAGTTACCCTTTTTTGGCTTCAGAAGTAAATTATAGTTGTGTATTTGCTGAAACTTTCAAACTTTGTGCTAAAATATGTTTTGTTTTAGCTCAATGTACATTGTGTCTCTGAAACTGTCTTTCAGAGAACTTATTGGAAAACACTCATTCCTTATATCAACCTCTTTTAATCAGTTAATCAACTATAGCTCAATTCCGAACTGGTCAGGTACTTGGTGTTGGATGTATTAAGCTTGATGTAGTTATACCATTTTATGGCAATACTCCTCTTTTATCCGAGTGTTGATTAGCTACACATATCAGGTCCCTATTAGACTGTCAAATTGTTACCTGGTGATGTGAAAATGTCCTTACAACTCTGTCTGAAGTCTGAACTAATATGTGTGTTTGATCACAGCAGTTGGAAAAAATATATTTTATGTTTCTTATGTAAGGTTTAGGTTTGTGTATACTCTACCCTCCCCCGGCCTCACTTTGTGGGACTACAATGGGTTTGTTGTCGTCGTTGTGTTTCTTGTGTAGTTGTCTAAATTCTTCTGCATCTAAGCATGTACTATATAAACTGCATGTAATGATCTAAGGTTGGAAAATTGAAAGATTAATGTCGAACATGATACTGTCATTACAATATGAGCGTAGAATGAGGAAATATTCAATCTTACTGATGTTTATGGATAACTTGGCTCTATGGAAATATGTATCAGGTTCAACTATATCGCTTCATTAGAATTGATCAATTGTTTTCTGTTATGGAAAAATAATGAGATCTAATCATTCTTGTCATTGGCCTGAAAGATCTCTTTTTATTGTGTTGCCATTAAGAGTCCTTTAATAACTTATAAGTCCATATATTTCGGACTTCAAATCTGTCAAGTCGATGAACATTATGACTGTGTTACTAAATTTGTGATGATGGTGTGACATGGCCTATCTATGTTTTTGAAGATTAAGCTATGAATCTGATAACTGAACAAACAAATAGGTTTCCACCAAGTTATAAATGGGACTACTACATTGGGTTGGGGTTCTGGCAGTACTTCCCCTTTTCCATTTTCTTTATACATTGACCAACCATTTATGCATGTCTTGCTTGTTATTTTATAATTTGTGAAGTTCAGGACCTTAATTCTCACTGAACAGAAGGGCATTAGGGTAATGCATCTCATTTGAATTTAAGATTTCTTGCATTCCTATGGTTGGATAATCACTAGTTGGTAAGACTAATTGCCAAGACATCTGAATTCTATAGAATGGCTGCTGCCAATGGCTCAAGTGACTTGTCTTCAGAGATGGAGGTGGATGCATTTAGACGTCTTTTTCCTTTGCGCTATCATGAACATCATCTTCTTAAATCTGTCCGACCTGATGCCCGAAAGTTTGGAAGTGCTAGAGATACAACACTTGCACTTGGTTTGGCTAATCATCATTTCATCTGATCAGTTGTTATTATATTATCTTTTCTCAGGAGTTGTCCAAACTTACATTTATATTTTCACTGCAGGTGCTGTTGCATCTGCTGATGGATCCGCACTGGCGAAGATTGGCTCCACTGTAAGTGTTCCCTTTGAATGAATTGCTTCTTATCCATTGTATATGAGCTTTCATTCTTCACTCGAATTACTTCTGAGTTAATCGGTTATCTTGCATCAATCCTAGACGATGCTGGCTGCCATCAAAATGGAAGTCATGACACCAACAGTGGAATGTCCAGATGAGGGATCCATAGGTAAAAAACCTCTCATTTCTTAACTCTTATTATTTTATTGCCCATATAGTTTCTGGTTACATATACGTTTCTATTGTGATTGCAGCTATCGAATTCCACATGCCTCCTATTTGTTCTCCCCTGGTTCGGCCTGGTAGGCCTGCGGAGTCAGCATCTGTAATTTCAAAGCAGCTGTCAGACACTATCTTGAGGTATGTAATAACTAAACTAACAATATATACCTTGCAGATGCCCCAAACTTGAAGTCTTAAGTATTCGTTGTCATCTAATTCTTTATGCTGAAATTTTTATACTGACCATGCCATATGGTAGTTACTGTTTTGTTTTTATAATTTTCTGAATCTCTGATAATATAATACAACACCCCAAGTTATACTTAAGGTCCAACAATACCACTTATGATCTCGCAGCAAACATCACAACCTAATCAGGAAAATACTCCTCTGCTTCATGCATCTTATCTGTGTTTCCAAAGTTCGTGAGGTTTACTAATTGATAAATGAAAGAACTTTACGTTGCAGGAGTGAAGGTTTCTTCTCTCTGGCTACTGTGACAGTACTACTAGATAACCAGAATTTCTGGAAGAACTTCATGTTACGAGAGTATTCTTCTTCTGCTATCTCCCATGAGAAAAACCTTGTTTGAATCCTTGCTCTCCCCAGAAGGTTTTGAAACTTAATCGTCATTCAACACCATGCCTCAATCCCACTACTTGGCGGTCTTCCATATGAAAGATCTAAATCCATTCTCTCTGTTTAGTGTTTGGTACTTATCTCTGCTATTACTCCTCCTATGAAAATCTATCTACCAAGAAGCATCTCTGGTCGTTGAGAAAGTAACTTTTCTGATGTTCTCCTTAGGGTAGAAGTAAGGAGACATACTCTGATTGTTAGATTCATAGCTTTGTTTTCCCTTCCAATTGTAGTCATGCCCTTCCTCTTGAAGTCATTAATTAAGTAAATACAATTGTGCTGTTTCTAATAGCTTAAGCTTTAGGCTAGATAATCACACATTTCAACTGTATCTTCTTCATATTTTTTTATCTTCACTTTCTGATAAGTTGCCTGTACAATTCTTTAATGAGCAATTGAAATGTTTGCAGTTCTGGCATGATTGACTTAAAAGAGTTGTGCTTGGTTGGAGGAAAAGCTGCTTGGATGGCCTACCTGGTAAGTGGTAATGAATATAAAAATCTCGTCTTCTTGCATTTTTTCCATGCTCGGTAGGGAAAGGAAAATCTTGTTCCACAACTGTACATCAATTGAAGAGTTAAATCGCCAGAATATAAAACAATGGAAATCCTTGTCGTTTCTAGGTTACCATTTTTTAAATGTGTTACTCTGCAATGCTGTCTGTCAACATGTTGATTTGTATAATATGTTTTTCATCTTTAAATCTTCCCCACCTTTATTTCTTCATTTTATGCTAATACAATGCTTTTAGATCGTAGGCTAAGTTGGTATTTATTCCTATGGCATATAATATTTACAGGATATATACTGTTTGGATGCTGACGGTGCCCTGTTTGATACTGCATTACTATCTGCAGTTGCTGCCTTTTTGCATTGTAAGTTTTCTATTGCTTGGCTTTTTAAGTGTTCCTGTAATGATTACTTGTCCCATGAGAGACAACAATATTGTACTTTATATCCCGTTTCTGGTTTTGAGATTGGAATGGGCTGCATGTTAAAACGAAGTTTGGAAAATAAGGGTTTCGATACCAAAGGTGTAAAAGGGTAAGAAAAGAAGGTGGTTTCTTTATGATGGCAGAAAATATCTTATATTATCAACAGGCTACGGAATATGCAAGCTTCACCAAGTAGAAAGAAGATGAAAGGAAAGAGGACCATCTGTTCACTCAAGTTCTTAGGGAAATTAGCAAGTATGTTAAGGGAGCAATGCTGTCCAATCTCTGCAACAATCTGACCTGTATATGTCATCTAATAAACCTTAGAGGAAGCCGAGTCTTGAAGAATAAAAAGAAAAGAGGGGATGAACTGGTCTTAGTTTAAGCAATATGTCAAACGAGCAATCTTTAATCTATGAAGCCTTTCTTGGGAAGAGGTGAAGGGATGAAGACGAGTGCACATGTTAGGTGCAGTCTAATGATTCATTTTTAAGGTCGCAACCATCCCAGGAGGTCTATTGCTCCCTTTTATTGGGATGAGGGAACAGTGTTTTTCCTATAAGATGTTCAATATTGTCTGCACTGAATTATTTATAGCTAGCTATACGTAATTAGTTGGAAAAGTTGGTTCTTGAGTGATCATATAATTTTACTAAGAAAAATTGGATTTCTGGCAGTGAACACTCCAGTGGTGTCTTTGAATGATGATGGGCGAATAGTACTTGTTTCTGAGGACACTGTCCGATTGAAATTGGAGAAGGAACCTGTGAATACAGAGAAAAGAAAACTCAAAATGAACTCTCTACCATTCTCCTTAACATGCATACTTCACAAGAACTACATCCTCGCAGATCCTACAGCAGAGGAAGAATCTATAATGGAAACAATTGTAACCGTGGTATTGGATTCGTCTTACCAGCTTGTTTCACTTAATAAACCAGGTGGACCAGTTCTTTCCCATACATCAGTTATCCAGGTTAGTTTGCGTCGTAATCCTAATGTTTACATTTCTTAAATGGCAGCGGTTTCTTTTCTTTATAAGGCAAATTTGAGAATTATCTTAGTTCATAACTAAAGGGGTTATGGGACTGAAGGTAAGGAGATCCACCCACCCCTAACGAAAAAAGGGATAAAAAAAAGGACGAAGTAATCCTAATGCAGAAATAATGCTATTTTCCTATGCCAACGTGATCGTTTCCAGAAAAGTGATGACATGGTAAACGCTATGTATTGTTACTTAGATATTTCCAGTCACTCATTGGGAATACAGTAGGACAGATAATAAGGGAGGATTTGTTCCTTTTTCTTTGTCTCCCAACATCCCTCCCCCGAAGTTTTATTTCGGAAGCTTTTGGGTTGTGGTTTCGGAAGCTTTTGTCCTCTATCTCCCAGCTTTTCTCTGTATACTGGGTGATAGTAGGTTTGGCCGTTTCAACTTATAGTTGATGATAAGGGAGTTGACCCATTTTAGGCGCTTTGTACCCTTTTTCTCTTTTTATCTTTGGGAGAAGCCACCAATAATAGATTGTGATGGAATGAGCATACAGTTGGGTTTCATGTATAGTTTATGCCTCTGAGATACTCCTTAAAAGTTAACTGAATAACGATTTGGAAGAGCTTCAATTAAATAAGTAGCTCCCTCACTGTGGGCCTGAAATAGTTTTGGTGACGTGCTTCAAAAGGTGATCAAATCCACTAACGGGACATCATTAGGAGGAAGAGTTTCAGTTTGTAGCAGTGATACATCATACTTTCCTTGAGAAGGACTAGTATAAACGAAAGAAACATAATAAACATTACCGTAGGGAGGTGGGACTTAGAGGCGAAGGAAAGGTACTGTACCCAAGTTACCAAGAGAGCAAAGTGGGGAGGTGGCCACTGACCCAACTGTTAACTCCTGCTTTGGGGGGGGGGGGGGGGGGGGGGGGGTGCGCGAGTGAGGGGGGAGTTACACAGGTTCTGCATGAAGTTAGCAATTGATCTTGGAGACATTTTTTAATTCACATTCCGTAGTTCCTTATTGTCTGCAGATTCTGCACAATCTGCAACGGTTCCAAAAATATGTCTGTAAATATTAGTTCAAAAGATTATATCTTGACCAATTTTTTACTAGAAATGTTCGATATTTCTCCAGGATTGCATTGGACTGGCAAGACGCAGAGTGAAGGAGCTTCAGAGTGTCTTGAATGAAGCTACTTCTGATATGGAGGTAGACTGAAGGAGATTTCCCTTGCACCCCATAGCATTCAACAGACAGCTAATTTTGTCTTTAGGATTACCTGAACTTACTGAAAAATGTATATGGCTGCAAGTTCAATTTTGGTTAGCCATTTCTCAGTGGGAAATGCATACCATCTCTATAACATGATAGCTTTTTCTAAAAAAAAAATCAAGTTGGCCTCAAGCGCATCTTGTTATTCCATTGTCGTTATTTTCTTGTCTTTCTTTTCTTCATTACATTTCTTTTGAGCCGAGCGTCTATCAGAAACAACTTGTGGAATTATTTGGGATGTGTTATTATTGTAGGTTGGACTCAAGTGTGATGTCTATACTATTCATTCCTGCTGAGCATTAAACTGATTTTTTTTCTATGTTAAATTAGGAAATGCCAAGTGATATTTCAGAAGTTAAATTTTTATATAGTCAAATATTTTTACAAACAACATGGTTTTTTAAATGTTATAGCGAAATGTTGTATATAGAACATTTAGTCTTACATAACATAAAAATCGGCTTAGAAGCACTTGATCATTATAACTTTTTCATGTCTCGTAAATATTTTAAATTATTAGTTGTTTATGTCTTATTATACTTTATATCTTAGGTTAAAAATCTATAAATTTTATTTTTTAAATAAATCATATCCGAATTCACGATCAAAATTAAAAAAGTTCACCTCAGACCAAAATTTAAAATTTTATAAATTATTGCAATCGTTAAATCACATTCTAATGTTGTCTTGACCAATTCATGAGCAAACATTAGCTCCGAGTCTGGACTATTGGACCAAGGCCGAATCAATCATTCTGGATCCGAATACCCGAACCGCAAAGCCCAAATTTATTGATCCAAAAAGCTTTAGACAAAAATTCAAATATTCCCATATCATCGCGCCATTTTCAAAAACGGAGAAAAACAAAATCAAAGTTCTCTAGAAGGAACAATGGTAGAAGCATTTCCCAGTAATTGTGAACGTGAAGTTGCTTCTGCTCTTCTCCTTCTCTCAGCCATATCTCCATCTCCTCTTCCAAAGTAAGACGAATTCGAACTCGAAACAAACAATTCAATTCTTATTTTTCATTTGCATTTTCAGTTACAGAGTATAAGAAATTAGAATATAATCGCGCCATTGTTACTTCAATCTCTCGAATAAGAAAATTTTGAAGCATTTTCAGTTGTTGATCACTGATCAGCTTGTGTTCTGAATTTCAGAAGTAATAGTATGATTGAGATTTCACACAAGGTAGCTCAGAGTAATTCGAATTCAGCTTTGGATTCGGATTCGGATTCTGATTTGAAAAGCAAATCCTCAGCTTCCTCGATTTTGACATCTGTTAATTGCTCGTTCACGGAGGCTAGATCACAATCTCGTCGCATGAAGATGATTGCCGCGTTTCATGAGCAGATAGTGAAGCTTAAGGTGATGATTCCATATCTTCAGTTTTTCGCTGCTATTGTGCTTTTGTTTTTGTTGAACTCCTCTGTTGCTAGCTTGCATATTCTGAAAATTGAAGCACATTTGAAAAATAGTGTAATGCTTTTTTTTTGTTTGTTTGTGAATCTCTATGTATTTCAATAAGGAATAATAGGAGTTATTACAAGGAGTAGTAACGGAATGGAACGCTATAACTCTTCTAAAAACTACTGAAATACTTTTGGTGGAAAGTTTGATGCATTCTGTTGCAGTCTCTGAGAAAATGATCTGTTAGATTTGAATTCGTTATCAGGTATGTTTTTTGTCAATATTCATTTGATGATATACTTGGATTAATTTTCATTGCATTAGATTGTAGCATTTCTATGCAGTTTTGATTGCTGTATGCTTAGAATTTTGAATTTCATTACTCTGTTTCTGAGTTTTAGAATATGAGAAAATTGATGCTTATTGTGATCCATTTTTCTCCAAGTCTATTTTACTTTCTGAATTGGAACGTTTAAAAAGTGAAACACTCTTTCTTCGGAAATACTTACTTTTCCTATCAGATAGTTGCATTTCAGATTTACATTAGAAATTTTTGCAGGTTGTTAGACAGCGACGATCAAAGAGCTTCTTCATTTCCGATTGCCGGCAAATGAGCTCAGGCAAGCCAGCCAAGGCTAGCACTTCTCTGACAACGTTTTGTAGGTCCACTATGGTACCGGCTTCAGCTTCAGCTTCATCTTCGTCTTGTGTGTCCACTGACAGTGGCATTACCAGCGCGCAAAGTCTCGCGGCTGATAGAGTGATTCGGGGGAAGAGAAACAGTCAGTTGACTAAGGAGTTGAATCCGAAAGCACCACCTTACCTGCGCCGCCGAGCGGAAGCCATCTTGAGGGTGTTGTCTAATGGTTCCATTTCTGAAATTAGAATTCGCCAGCTGATAGGCAATAGCCCTGACACCAGCAAAGCCTTAAGAATGTAAGCTCCTCTCTCTCTCCATATGTTTCTTTTAGTGTTTGATTGAATACCAAATTTCAAATTCGAGATTCAAACTTTTAAACTTTGACGTGAATTCAGACAAAAGTTCTAAGTTTTTTGAAATAAAATTTATATATTTGGACACTACCTAAAAAGTACTATAAATAACAATAATTAACAAATTAAAATATTTGAAAGACCCAAAAAAATGATTGGCTCTCGAAATTCCAACTATGCTACATAAATTGAGACAGAAGGAGTATTATTATAATAAACGGAATTGTATCAAAACAATTCGAAGAATGGAGGGAATGATGGCTATAACCTGCTGTTCGTGTTAGAGTTATGAAGGATTAAAAAACTGCAGGTTGCTGAGGCAAGGAAAGGTGAAGAGATCAGGAGCAGGGGGTTCCTCAGATCCCTATACTTACGTGGTTAATTTAGCAAGTAAGCATGACGCATTAACTTTTATCTAATTATAAGTCGAAACTAATAATATTCTTTGCAGTTCTTTTTCTTTTGGCTGTAGATTTGTACCAGGCAGTCTTCATGTGTCTCAATTTATATGATTTTATTTTAAAATGTCTCAAACTACTTAAATTTCTTCACTATAATGGTGTTACTCTAAATAACAAGGGAGGAATTCATCAAATTCAATCAATATCTTAAGTCAAACACCGGCGTTATAAAATGAGGAGGAGGCGGAGGAAGTATTAACTTGACTCTTCAGTTGCTACTTCTTATCCTTTTCCTTTTCAGTAGAGTTCATACATTGTATATAGAACCATCCCAAAAAAGTAAAAATGTATCTGCAAGTTTACTTTTCTTTATGAAAGTTTTGTTGCATTATGGTTACAGGGAAATTCACCATGACTTATATGAAGGCAAATTTCTCTCCAATTGTTTGAGCAAAATTTTCAGCTTCTTTTCATTTTTTTTATTTTTTTTTGCTGCTGATAACAAGCAGACAGCTCTGAAACAGGTGTGAAGCAAGTTACTTATTCATCTGGAGTAGACAATTTTGATACAAAATCGCTCTAATGATTAATATTTACAAGACAAAGTTTAGCTCCCCCGATGTCTGACCAGGTATGCTCGTTGTTATCCAAACTTATCCATGCCAAATGTGGAGTTGCTTTGTGTCTCTTGCACTTTGGTAATGTCAGAGAAATGAATCTTTGGCATGTTTGAGAAGGTATTATCTTTGGTAATGGATTTATTGCCTTCACCATTCTGGAATAGATGTCATAATATTTTGTTATCTAGGACCATTTGGCCATCATATTGGTCAGAATTTATGTATGCAAGTGAACCAAGAAATCTTGCTTTCTATGGCCACTGAGTGGTTTTTACTTTAGCTATATATGAGATTTGAGTGCCGACCTTTCGCATTCGTCATGTTGTTTTGCCAAACATGTCACTTTACTTGGTGACAATGTTGGTCGATTATATATAATAGCAAACATTTGGCAGTTATATTCATTTTGTCCATGAGTTTGTTGTCTCTAGTATATTTATTATTCTTGTGCTTGCCTACAAGAGCACTCATACCTAACTTTCCAATTGATTCAAGATGTGAGTCATTCTCGATACTATTTTCTTTTGGTTTTCCGTCTTATAAATTGTCCCTAATGATATAGAATCCATTGATATTAAGTGCATTTGGTTCTTTGTTGGCCTGTAAGAGCATTGATGCTTGCTGATAGTTTAACTAAGTGATCATTCTTCACATTGATTAATGATATTAAGGAACAACATTCATTTTGATGTGAAAATATACGTGTGGAAGTATGTATCTTAAGGATAAATGTTGGTGCATTTTGTATTTGCAAGAGTAAATATATATGCTTGTCTCATAATTTGCAAAATTCGTGCTTAATAGGAATAAGAACCCTTCCACTGATTAGGATAAGATTCTCGTCTAGTCAATAACTTCTACTTCCAGGAGAAAATAAGCTTACACATAACATTCTTTATTTTCATCCATACACTCGTGGAACTCAACATTATCTTATTTAAGAAAGTCAAAATCAGCTCAGATTCTCAAAGCCAAAAAAGGAAAAATGTACATAATCTGCCTCGATCGAGGAGGGGAGGGGTGAGGGTGGGGTTTTGGGGGGGGGGGGGCAGAGAGCATATTTAAATGTCAGAAATGCTCAAAATACATCCTTAACCTGTAGTTGATTGAGGAGGAATTAGGTTAATGGATCAATCGCAGCAGGTTTCCTCGCCAAGAAGAAATACATTGGAGTGAAAATGCCTTCCCTGCATCATTCAAATTGTGGAAAGGATTACCACCGGATGCAAAACTTTTATCGAAGAAAGTATTTGCATAATGCAACACTAGTTTCTAGTTTATTGTTAACATAAGCTTAATGACTTCATTATAGTTCACTGTCAAAAGCTGCACTAAATAGCTATCATTTAGCTTAGTTTGGATATAAGTTAATACTTGACATAAATAAGTTTCCAAAAGGACTTCTTTAGCTTCAATATCGAGATAGAATGTTGAGGGTACTGGCCTGATTTTTAGACTAGACGAGAAGAAAACAAGTCATTGCATGTCAAAGAAATGCTCATTAACCGAGTTACTTCAAAAGTGTTTTTCACTGAGGCCCTCGACCTTATTTTTCGTTCTCTTGGACACACTTATTTTAGGTCTTCATAGAAGTTTAGTTGTCCTACCATCAATCAGTCTGTCCATTAAGTAGATGGTATTTTTAGGTTGTTCAACTTTCTTTACTATAGTTAATAAAGAACAGAAAGGCAAAGACAAAGAACCAAACAGGCCTTACTTACTTTCCACCTTCAACAAGTGCATCTGCAGCTTGCTCCAACATGGCTTGAACCTTTTGGCTTCCCTCAGGGGCGAGGCCAACTCGCTCTAATATTTTGACCTAACAGGATGAAATCCAGGCAAATTCAGTAATTTGACATCATTACATTAAATAATAAAACAGATATTTCAGATAAGAACTGATAATTGGAAAACAACATTCATATAGTTGAAGACATGTCATCTTACCATGTTTCGGGTGAAAAAACGTCCAAACGCTGTCACACGGACATTACTTAAGGAGAAATGACTTTTATCCAGAGGCAAGTACCAAGGGAGAGGAGAGTCGATAGCAATATCCTTGTCCCAAATAATCTTTTGCATGAAGCGGAAATACAAAAAAGAAGAAAATGTTATTGGGAAATCCTAGAAGGAAGAATAAAGTCTTGTATAACTGGGATATATTAAGAAGTTTCGTAGGAAATGAGTTGACGCAAGGCTTATATATGGTTTTAAAACTTAACAAAATGTGCTACTTCTGATCATACAGTAATAATAAAGATTTTAAGTACGAAGGTTCATAAGATAAGCAGCTCACCTCAAAACCCGCATGTTTCAGAGCTTCAACACACTCGCCCATTGATCTGATATCAGGAAGTCCATTACCAAGCTCTACCTCACGCTGTTTTGTATGAACTAAGTTTGTTGTTAGCAGAAAAAGTGAAGAGAATAAGACATTTGAGTCAAATAGGATTTGATACCTTGATTCTCCGATGATTTGAATTATTAGGATCAAAGAAATCGGTGATACACCATTCATAATTAGCAAAACATTGGCCTGGCTTCAAAACTCGGAATATCTCCTTGTAGCAATCAAACTAGTCATCCGCAACGTATTGTGAAAATGATCAGTTATAGATTCTAAAATTCAAGTATTCTGAAAGTGCCAGTAAGTATTCTGAAAGTCCGTACCACGTTTGGGGCATGACATGTAGCTTCTATGGCAAAAATTCCATCAAAACTGTCATCAGCAAACGGCATACTCATGAAGTCTGCCTACATATTTTAGGAAGCGCGCAATGAGAAAAACACTACTCTTTTGATAGTAGGATAAAATTTAAGAAGAGTCACATTACCTTCACATAATTGCAGGTGTTGTCAACTCCACCAATACGGTTTAGTTCCTGCAAAAAAATAAAAACAATGTAATAAATTGAAATTTAGTTCAAACACAACTAACATCCCTAAGATTACCACACATACACACACCCAAAAAGAGTAAAACTGAAGTGAACGGTCCTATGCACATACATAAAGTACTTACTTTTCCTCGTGCTACTTGATATTCATTGTTGTTGATTCCAGTAACATATGCACCACTATAAAAGGTAAACAATAAGTATCAGATACCTGTCTGGAAATGAATAAACTCATACAACCGCTGAGAAGGATAAAATGATAGTGATTTCAGATTAACTATGCAATGTAGATCTGATTTAACCTCGATGGTAAGTAATTAAGACGGAGAAGTGTTCTTCCTTACTAGCTAGAGACTTCCCCGCAGTACGTGGCTAGGAAGCAGGACTATATAAACATTCTGAGCAAAAAATGTACGACTAAACATTCAGACAAACACACATGTTTTACACTATTCTAATAGCCATCTCATATACAGAGATGATCTTTACGGCTTTACCTAAATCTGGTAATTTCTCTTAAGGGGCCACCAATTCCACATCCAACATCCAAAATCTGTCAACGGAACAAGAATTTTTCATCATATTAAACTTGCTAAAAAAGAGCTGAATGACCAACTTGAAAAAAAATTTAAAAGGAGAAAGAATAACAGAACAAAAAAAAATCCATAATACTCAAAATAAACAACGAAATGCACCTTTTGTCCATCCTTTACCCCTAATTGCAGAGCAAGAAAGTGTTCATGACGTTTGATACTTTCTCGAAGTGATTCCCCTTTCCATCTGTTATAAGAAAGAAACTACGATAATTGCTAGTTCACTTTTGCTGATTATTATGGGCTTCTGACCATAAGCGCCATTCGAAAAGAAGAGTACAAAGTACTTACCGAGGAGCAAAATGGAAAGATTCACCCCAACCATACTCATAAAAGCTTGTTGCTAGATCATAATATTTGTTAACCTGTAAACAAAGAACATATGTTGTGAATTAACTATTGAATTTTTGGATTATTGAAGTCCTATATAAAATCCACAAAGAGAATAGATATGCCTAAACCTATGTAGCTCGGACTCTTCAAAAATGTCATCAGGTGTGTGTTAGATCCTTCAAAAGTAGTGCATTTGAGGATCTAACATGGGTGCAGCAACCTGTTTGGAAAGTCCGAGCAACTCAGGAGTAAACCATCAATAGCATATCAGAATCCACCGACAATGGGCGAAGGTAGATCACTGAATACCTAGTTAGATGGACACAAGGGGGTTCAATTGAATTTCCTTCATCCGAAAATTATAAAGTGTAAGTGGGCTAACAACATCAATTCATTTTGTTGTAGATATATGAATCGTTGAATAATCTTGACACAAGAAAAGATTCTAGTATACCTATTAAGGAGGTTCAAAATTTGCTTAAGGTCGTAGGTTCAAATCTAAGATGTGATATACTTACGTTTTAAATCCCCTTAGTAAAAATTTTGGCTCAACCTCTGTGTGTTAGCTCTTTTAACTGTTCGATTATATATTTGTCAAATCTTACCATATCAATGTAGTTAGCTTTCCTCTCTTCCTCCGCTTCTCCATCACAAGCATGATATTTTTCATACCTAAAGTAATTTATAACTCATTATCACCTGAGCAAAATGGAACTACATAAGCCTATTAAAATGAAAAACAATAAACATTGTTTGGGTAGACACTGGATTTATTTTTTGAAAAAAAAATAATTCAAGACGATTTCTTTAAATTTAACCAGTTTTTCAAGTGAAAAATCTCTTTCAGGCTCAAAATTTCAACTTTATTTAAGTTAAATGTATATCCAATCATAACTTTAATTTTTAAATACAATTTTTTTCAACTTAAAACTTTAAATACTACTCCCTCTATTTCAAATTGTGTCTTAATTTTTTTTTAATTTTTTTTTTATTCTTTTATAACTCTTTAATTTCAAGTTTTCAGCAACATATTTAAGGCCACAAGCACAGTAGATATTTTGGTATATTCTACGTATCTCTTTATCAGTGTCATGTTGAAGACTAATGTAGGACATATGTGTTTATTTTTTGTTTATTCATGAACACCAAAGTTGGACGGCATAATGGTCAATTTTAAGGACCTGTTTTTTTTGTTTCCCTCCCGGTGTCCAATGTGGGTACTGGAGTCCGATTAAATTTGGATTCGCCGGAAAGTCCACGTTGAGAGGTAAATCATTCCCTATTAAGGATGAGTCAGAGTCAAACCTGAGACCTGTGGTTAAGGATGATGGAGTACTCACTCCAATCCAACTGTCGGAGGATATGTATATCATTTACTAACAAATATTGAAAAAAAGAAGAGGATATGCAACAATAAGCATCTTATCTAAGCAAAGCAAAACTACACTTGTGAACAAGATGTATGATGAAATAAATTCAGTTTCAGAAACAAAATTAATATCAAATTTGAAGTAAATAAAAAGTATGAGTAAAATGATGAGAGTAAAGAAATTTACTTTTCAACAGCTGAAAGTACTTCCTTCTTCTCAATTTTGCCACCAACCCCAGAAGCCAGATCCAATGTTCCAGATTTTGACATCTAAAAAAGAAAAAAAAATCCATTTTTCACAAATTACATACAAAAATATCACCCAAAAATCAAAAGCAAGAGTAATAATTAGCACAAAAAAAGCATATTACAATCGCACTAGCCGTAGATAAGAAGAATTTGCACAGCAGCTGAAATTATGTAGACTTCCCAACTTGGTGGCAGGCCCGATATATAAGCACGAGGTGTTTTGTTTAGACAATATACGGCGAGGTGATGGCTTCCAATAAGATTTGCTCCATAGGTAGGCTCGAAACTTGAGATATCTTATTAAAGGTGGAGTAGTTTTATCCTAATATGAGGTGTTATTGCTTATTAACTTTTGATAATATAATTAAATAATAAATGTGTGCTCTCTCATATATTAAGTGATGAGATGCTCTCATACTTCAAATATAGTATCAGAGCATGTAGAGATATTTCGTTGCAACTCAAATTAAAAAAGAATTTTCACGTATTTGATTTATGAAAAAATCAAGCCCGCACGTGAGGACTGTGTTAAAAATATAATTAAATAATAAAAATATGTTTTATCTAACACCTTAATCTTTTAAATGATATGATCTCAGACTTCAACACTAACTAACTTCGATCTGAAATTTTAGATATAACCCATAAAAAGAATTATTCTACAGGACAAATCCATGAAATTGAATAATTATATAACACTCGAATCAAATGTGGATATTAATAGGTAAATTTTAACCGTTAATGAGTACAACTAGCTAAATAAAACATTAGCATAGTTATGATTCAACAGATCACAATAAGACAGCAAAAAAAAGAAGTGATAATATTTCATCTATTAAAATGATGATTTAATTTAATAACCAGGAGACAAAATTCAAAATCTAAATTTAATACTATATTTAATTTTTTTATATTTTTAATTATTATTTTTATCTAGTACGTTGATCAACCTAAATGCACGTTGCTCAAGCCTTAGGGCCAAAAAGATACAGCTCAACCATATCAAATTACGAGCCTAGTCCATAAGAACCATAAGAAATTGTAGTTACACTACAATATAATAAGTACGAGAACCAGTACATTATCTTATTTTTTGGTTTATGACCAATGTATCAATAATATAACCAATCTTCCTTCTTTCTATGGAGAATTGACAACACGAACTCATGACATGGAGTTGAGTATTGCAAGCCACGAAAAAACTTCAGTAAACCTTACTCTTACCTTACGGAGGTTGTATTTGTGTCTAACCATGTCGACGAATCAAAACAGCATAAAAGCCATAACACAGGGTCTGCCCATCTTACAGAAAGTTTACTAATTTAGCCAGAAATAAAGTTGCAAAAAGAGCAAAGAATCAACATAACTTATCAAAGACATAAGTAGCTACTTTTATCCATTTGGATCATGTATCCTTTCATAGTCGAATCATTGATACAAGACAACACCCCATAATTGCACAAACAGAGAGAAAAAAACTTAGTACTATCGAACTACCACACAACTACTCGACAGGAAACTGAGACCAAACATCTTGATCAAGTGTAGGAGCGAATATCCTCAGTCAAAACTTGAAAATGTAATTTTGGCGGAGAAAGCAAGTCTCTAACAACAAAATAGGCAAGCAATCCTTAAAGGCTAAAGCTCAGGCAACTCGGATTATTCTGGGCAATAAATTTTGTATACTCGTGCCATAAATAAACAATGGCTTCAAATGGAAAATTATGTGATTGATGCCAAATCCTTTGGGATGCAAATTGCTGCAATTTCCAAGTACAAGTACCATAACAGATCAACGCTTGACCCATTGGTAGCTCTTTCTTGCTTTTGCTTTACCAGGTTTTTTCCTCTCCACAACTCTCGAGTCTCTCGTCAAGTAGCCACCTGCAAAGACAATGATAAGAAGTTTTGATCATACAAACCTAATTTACATATATTTGGGATGCAAAACATGTGGGAGCTCGATTGCAACTGTGGCATTATAACAATTACCAACATATACAGCTTCGAACTTAACATTATAGGAAAGAAGAAGCCAAGAACCTTAAAAAAATAACACTTAGGTGAGACAGTACATGTAGCAACAGTAAGTATTACCTTCTCTGAGGGGAGGTCGCAACTCTGGGTCCCAATTCTGCAATGCCCTGCTGATGCCGAGCTGAATTGCACCAACTTGACCTGATTTGAGCATATCAATTATCCAAACCCACATATAGAAAAATTTAAGGCAAATTTTTGAGAGCTTAAAAAGCATCAACTTAATGATAAAATAAAGAACATTCTACCCACACTGAGTTGGGAAGAAAGAAGTTCATATTCCTACCTAATTCTGGAAATATAAAGTAGTTCATTTTCATCTTTTTTTTTTGTTTTTGGGAATGACGAAGAGGGAGCATGGTAAAATCACGAAGGCATACATAGACCATTACCCAATCACATAACCTTTTTTGTCAAATAATCGGGGGACCCAACAAAGGTAAAAGGTCGATACTATCATTAAATATTTGCTAAATAAGGAAATGTGTCATTCTTTTTCGGACTAACGAAAAACGAAAGTATGTCATACAAAATTGGGACAGAGGGAGTAGTTATTTAAACCCCAATAGCTTAAGGGAATAGTCAAGCCGAGTTCTCACTTATTTTCTCTTCGGCTTCACAGTTTTCATGATTATTAGTTCAGGGATCACTCTCTAAAGTAACGCCATACTATTCACCAAACTAGATGAAGCAAGTGTAAAGTTAATCTACAAAGCACTCTCAACTAAAAGCATAACATCATAATGGACAATGTGATAAGAAGAAAGCAGTTCAAAATACAACTACAAGAGAAAGAATTGCCAAGTTTTAAAACATTAAAAGATATTTCATGCATTTCAAAGCATCAAAAGAACATTTGACACAGTAAAAAAGGGAAGTTTTTCAGTCTAGTGGGCACTTTGGCCTTTCCGTCTCAAAAGAAAAACATATCTCATGATACTCAATATCATATCACCTCTAAATCTTTTATTTGGAGATTTTGGCGTACAACATGCTCGTGCTAAGTTAAAGAGAGTGCAAAAGAAAGAGAGAGAGAGAGTGAGATGAAAGTGAATAAGGCATGAGGTATAGGCCTAATGAGCAAGGAGCAGAGAACACATTTTTTTCTTTACCATCTCTCACTTTCCTTAAATTCACAGGCTCAGAGAAATGGCTCCCAAGCTGCTGATTCTTAAAAGGCATGAAAGGAGAAAAATGGTCTGTCCCTATGCTGCAGTATCTAGTGCGGCCTCCCAGATGAGGTAAAAATATGTTTAATCAATCCAAAAACTGGGAGGAATTGTTCAAGGATCCTTGAACTCTTATAGTGAAATGAAATGGTTGGAGTCAATGTGTGTATGAATAAAATGTGCACTTTGTTTACAAAAAATTCATCAAGCATGAGGAAGAGAGAGTAAAGAACGAAAGAAAGAGGAGCTCTGAAATCAGAAGAAATTCATTGTACGAAAACGCATAATTTAGCTTCCGAAAATATGGATATTACACCACGAAAGGGACTCCACCATTGAGCGTTCCTAAGTCTTATGCTATTCCAGATAAGTTCGATTTGTGGGTCGAGAGTAACAAATGAAAATGAGCAGCCACTTGAACAGAAACCCATGACTAGGAATTTCACGTCTCCCACCATATCTGCAGCTTCCAAAGCTTCAGTTCCAATCAGAAATAAAATTTTGGCAGAAAGGAACGAACTTTCCAGCTCTTGTAAAAGCCTTCCTTACAAAGCCTCAAATCTTGGGTCTAAACCCAGTTCCCTAAATTCAATCTCGCCTCGTTCTGGAAAATTATCCATTCTTCCTACAATTAGCCTCTGAATCCGATAATGATCAAGAAAATAACTCTGTTGCTGATTCCTCTTATAAGCCATATGACCCTGTCAGTAATGACCTCGGCCCTAGGATTCTGAGCATGAGAACCTTGAAGTATTGCTTGATGACATTTCAAGTACTTCTGCAAATGAACAGTATGCTGCTGATTCAAGCTCCAAATTTGAGCTAGAAGAAGCTGACAACAAGGTTGAGCAGGTCAAAAAAATCGCAGAAATATCGGAGACAGTATCAGAAGGATCTGAAGAAATTCAAATCAACAATCTTAGCACTGAAATAGATTCGGGGTTACGGGCGGACGATTTTAAAGAGGACTCCCCATTCATTAGATAGAGAAGACGGCTGAAGTCAAAGAAAATGGACCGAGTAACGCTGTTATTATTATTGGAGTTTCAGCAGTTTCAGTGCTTTTGGTGACATCTTTGGTTATCATCTATGTTACAAGAAACCAAAAGCTTCTATTGAAGCTCCTTACACTGAAATACCCAACAACCTAGTTATTGCTAGTGTTGAAGGAGAACTCTTAAGGTGAAAGCTGAAACTTCTGTAAAGGTTTTATCTTTGCAAGAACCACTGAATGATCCCTCGGAAAACCGCAGGAACACTCACCTTGAGAGAACCTGCCATTGGATCCATTAGACAAGCATATTTGTGTGGACCAATAAAGAAGCTTCGAAAGAGATCAGCCACATCAGTGCACCAAAAATTGAACTACTAGGTGAAATGATGGTTGGAGAAGCCAGCAACTCCTCCCATAGAAGCTGTGTTAGGAAAAACAACATTATTGAAGCTGAAGGGAGCAACACTAATTTATCTAGAGGTGTTTTACTACCCAGCTCAGACATCTGATGTGGAACATACTATAGCAGATTCTCCATCATATGGAAGATTTACAGCTGAAAAACAGATCTTAAAGGGAAAAGGTGGAGAAAGATGGAGAAGAGATCAAGAAGTGGTATTGACAACTTCAGTTAGAAGATCAAAAAAAGTTAGAAGATCAAGTCGATTCGAGATCGTGTTGGCATGTCTCCTTGAATGAATATCTACTGTGTGAGTTTTTGTTTGTCTAGTGGAAACAACATCTCTGTTGTTTCATGTTCTTTCGTCTTCTTTCAGATCAAATTCTAAGGATTATGTAGTAGTGTATCAAGTGCTAAGGCTTGTAACTTGTAGGAAATGACTAATCTTAACTTCCAATGGAAGGATTCACCTATCTTAATCAAAAAAACAAATTTATAGAGCATGAGGTATAGGCCTAACAGTTTAAAGGACAGTCTGATTCATAACATACTGTTGAGATTTCCTATATTTTCCCTTAAGGAGTACACTAAAATTCATGTCAAACAAAAAAACAAGGGCTCCAACTCCCACATAAAAAACAGGTGGTCTTAATGCAGTTATCGAAACTACGCAGTAGCTGAAATCTCCTAATTTTGCATATCCTTGTTTGATTACCGTTCTAGACTACACCCAGTAATACATACAAGCAAGAAAACTTCATAAGGAAATGAGTAAGATGTCATATTCTTAAAGATTAATTGGCAGCAATTATTATCAGATTAGAGGGCAGAAAAAGAAATTATTGGTAAAGGTACCGACGAGCGCAACTCATCAGCATGCATACTGCTGCTTACCTGACACGCCCCCTCCTTTTACAGTACATCTCACATCCCACATGCCCAATGTCTTAGTTTCAGTAAAAGGTCGAAGAAGAACAGCCCGGTGATCAAGCATTGGGAAGTATACGTCAAACTCTTTGTCATTCACCATAAATTTCCCACCACCTGGTTCAACCCAAACACGGGCTATACTACACTTCCTCCTTCCTGTCCCATAAGCCCTTCCCTTTTCATCTACTTGTTTGACTCGTGCCTTGGCTACTTCCTCTTGTTTTTGGCGCTCTATGTCAGCTCTGGTTGACTTCCTAGTATTCTTTTCATAACGCATATCTTCAATTTCACTTAAAGGAGGAAGTCCTTTAATGCCATCCAGGTCTTTCAGCGCAAGCAAACTGTCCATCATTTCGTCCGTGATTCCAGATGCCGCTATTAGATCCCCAAATGCACGATTAGGACCTGGAACCAAAGGTACTTGTTAAGAAAATTCCCGAAACAGGATTAAGGAATAATTGTTGCAATGAGAAGAGGTGCAGTATAATGTTTTGCATAACCAGTGCGAGAGCATGTACTGGCCACCCCTGACATCCCTCCAACTTACCCAGGGATATTCTTTCTAAAAATCTCTAACCTAGCGAAATTGAAATGCACTTGATGGGAGATAATTTTTATTGTCAAGTTACTATGACACAGACTAACCTAATCAGAAAATAGCCACAAAGCCTAGAACATGCATCAAGAAATATCAAGTTCTTTAAACATCAAAAGCACAACGAGGTCAAAATATTGTTATTTCAAATAAAAGGAAAATTGGATCAAACTCATTAGATTATGCACTAAAAACTTGACCAACACAATAGGATAGGAAATATAATCAAGCCAGTCATATAGTAACTGCCACGTGGTTTGGGAAATTGTTGTCACGTTTTAGAAAGATAAAAATGTTTACTGTTAGCTTGACCATTTGAGATTGTACTTGAACTATCCGATAAAGCTTAAGTTGAAATCTCAAATTTGTTATTATTGACACCAATAAGTCAAAGCCTGATTCAGTGATACTCTCCGCCACGATAAGTATCAGAGAGCAATTTGCACCTACAAAAGCCTGGAGTTCCTAACTAATCTCCTACCTTACCTCAAATTCTATACTCTAGAAAACATGACAGATTAGCCTAGTCATTTGCTACTCAACAGAGACAAGACACCACCTAATATAAACTAATCAAAGGAAACATTAAAGCATAAGGATGCCTTTTCACAGTGGTGTTTGGATTAAGAGTAAAGCTGAAAAGTTGACATCTTTGCAAGAAAAATAAGCTAAAATAACCTTGAGAGAGCATGACAATTTATAGGCTAATCACTACTCAACAAATAATACTGAAATGAGAGTAAACATGAGACTTCACAACCAAACTATAAAGCACAAATCTTTCAACCTGTAATATGGTAAGTATCACCTAAAAACTACCTTTAAGAACCCCAGTAAGAACTTGTTCTTCCAATTCAAGCAGCTTTTTCTCCTCAGCACTCTGTATTTTAGCCTCCTCTTCAGAACCCATCATTTCACTTTCTACCTTGACATCTTCTCCAATATCAAACACCCGTTCTCCTTCCCATTCCGCATCAAAACTCCAAGGTTTATACCCTTCAGCAGTAGCCCAAATCTCCTTCACTTCACCAGCTTCCTTAAACACATCACCACTCTCTTCTTCTTCATTACCCCAAGACACATCATCCTTTCCTATTCCCTCGATACTTTCTGAGTCTTCGTTGAACACTGATTGCTCGGTTTCAGAAGAGAGTTTCCAGAAATCAGGATCCGGATTTCTGCCATTACTGTTGTTATTGTTGTTGTTGTTACGCGTGGAGAAGAAATGGGGGAACAAATATGGTTTAGGGGAAATGGGTTTAGGGTTTATGAAGTGGGTTTTGGGAGAAATTAGGGTTAACAGCCGGAGATGTGAGGATTTGGAGATGAAACGAGAGAGCATTGTGAACACAAAAAGAGGAAGCGGAGAAAGCTTGAATTGTTACAAGTCTGAATTTGACTGCTTATGGTAGGGAAGACAAAGGTGATGCTTCTAATGGTTGTACTTAGTGCAATTGGTTTTTAGTTTTTACAAGTGCATGCAATTTACCCTACTAAAAGAAAATAATTATAATAAGCTTTATTGATTATTATAATTAAAAAGAATTCCTAGTTAAAATGTCACTATTTAATAAAAATAAAATATGATCATTTTGAGAAATTAAACAATAATATGATGATTAATGACGAGTGAATACATAAAGATTCAAAATGAAAAATGTTAAGTGATATTTATCCTCGTCGCAATGTTTCGATTTGTTATTTTAGTTATTCAGGTATTTTTTTTATTTATATAAATGAAAAAAATATTAAGCATTTTTAAGAAGAATTATGAGGGTCAATAGTGTTAATGGATAAATTCGATACATAATGAAGTGAATTAGATAGTAGAAAGCGAGTGAGAGAGTCAATGTATCATAAATACATGTGAATGATAATACATGTACATGCATGCCACATTCATTATGTATATTATAGGGAGAACGGCTAACAAGAAAGTTAGTATATCTCAAATACATGTGTATCGCACTCGGTACATGTATCTGGATCTCAAATTTCCAACTACGTTTTGAAATACAAATATATTGAAAGAGGCACGCAAGCAAGTCAGTATATCCCAAATTTATGCAAATCACTCTTGAATACAATATATTAAGAACAAATCACACATAATTTAATCCTCATTTATACGAGACACCAAAATATGTATATGACGAAATGGATATACTACGAAATGTAATTTTGAAAACTAAAGTAACAACATGTAATTAGGCCCTAAACTAATAGACTTCATGTTTTTTATCTATCGAGGAACTTTCGCATATAGCTACTAAAAATAGCTTAATCACGCTTCATAGCTATAGTTTGCTAATTACGATTCATAACATGTTATAGGGGGTGGAGTGGCGAGCGAGAAAGGCAAAGAGTAGAGAGAGGCAAATTATATATGTATATCTATCAAATCATTGTATATATGTAATTGGTATACATATATGTATTTGTATATCTGGTGGACGATATTGAGATAGGGAGGAGAGAATTGAGAAAGATTAGAAGAGGGAGGTGAGAGGTGATGTAGAGAGTGTAGAGAGTGTAGAGAGGCGAATTATATATGTATATATGTAGGATAATTGTATATATATAATTGATATACATATGTATTTGTATATCTAGCGAGAGAGATTGGGAGAACGAGAGGAGAGGCAAGCGAGATCGTGAGAGAGAGAAGAAAGGTCAAAGAATCGAGAGAGGTTAATTATATTTGTGTATATGTCATATAATTATATATATATATATATATATGTGCGTGTGTGTGTGTATAATTTGTATTTGTATATGTATAAAAGAGAAAAAGTGACATAATTAAAGCAAAAATTAAGTTGTGAGTCGTACTAATTCGAACTATAGCTATACTAGCTAGTTAACTAATATATGTTTGCTTTTCCGTATAATTTTCCCTTTGTCTAATTAAGGGACATTTGCTTAAATCAACCGGACCCATGGACATATAGAGTGACTATTGGGCCAAGGCCCAATCAATCATCCTGGATCCGAATAACCGAAACTGCAAAGCCCATACTTATAGCTCCGAAATCTTTACAAAAATTCAAATATTCCCATATCATCGCGCCATTTGCAAAAACAGAAAAACAAAATCAACGTTTTCTCTCAAGGAACAATGAAAGAAGCATTTCCCAGTAATGGTGAACGTGAAGTTGCTTCTGCTCTCCTCCTTCTCTCAGCCATATCTTCATCTCATCTTCCAAAGTAAGACAAATTCGAACTCGAAAGAAACAATTCAATTCAATTTTCAGTTACAGAGTTGTTATTGATTACTGATCAGCTTCTGTTTTTCTGAGGTGTATTGCAGAAGCGACTGCATAACCGATAATTCACACAAGGTAGCTCTGAGTAATTCAAATTCGAAAAGCAAATCCAAAGTTTCCTCGATTTTGACCTCTGTTGATTGCTTGTTCATGGAGAATCGATCACAATCTCGTCACTTGAAGATGATTGCCACTTTTTGTGATCAGACAATGAAGCTTAAGGTGATGATTTCATAAATTTGATTTTAAGCTTCTATTGTGCTTTTGTTTTTGGTTGAACTCGATCTGTTCCTAGTTTTTATGATCTGAAAAAATGAAGAACAGATGGAAAATAGCATAATACTACTTTTTTGTGAATCTCTATTATTTCAATATGGAACAGGAATCGAACATTATGGCTCTAATAGAAACTACTGAAAGTACTTCTGTGAAAAGTTTGATGCATTCTGTTGCAGTCTCTGAGAAAATGATCTGTTAGATTTGAATTCGCTATCTGCTGTGGTTGATTAAATATTCATATGATGATACTTCGATTAATTTTCATTGCTTCAGACGGTAGATTTTTTATCCTGTATTATTTGCTAGAGTTTTGAATTTCATTTTTCCGATCTACGAAATTTCATTACTCTGTTTCTGAGTTTTATGATTTTAAAATGGGAAACTTTCACATATAGCCACTTAAAAATAGTTAATTACTCTCTATAGCTATAGTTTGATAATTACAATTTGTAGCTATGTGTTATATGGAGGAGAGAGGCGAGCGAGACTGGGAGAGAGAGGAGAGAGGCGAGAGAGAGGGGGAAAAGAGTGGAGAAAGGTGAATTGTATATGTATATTGGTTAGATAATTGTATATTATACATATATATTTGTATATATGGCAAGAGAGATTGAGAGAGAGAGGAGAGAGGCGAGCAAGACTGGGAGAGAGAGGAGAGAGGAGAGCGAGATCGAGAAATGCGAGAGAGAGAGGGCAGAGAGTGGGAGAGAGGTGAATTGTAAATGTATATAATTGTATATAACTGTATATTATACATATACATTTGTATAAATGGCAAGCGAGATTGGGAGAGGGAGGAGAGAGGCGAGCGAGATTGAGAGAGGGAGGAGATAGGCGAGCGAGAGAGGATAGAGAGTGGGAGAGAGGTGAATTGTATATGTATATAGATTAAAAAATTGTATATTATACATATGTATGTGTATATCTTGGTGAATTATACATATACAAACATGACTAATTATACAAACTCGAAGTCAGCCCACGTAATTAATGTATAATGTTAGTCGCGAGTGGTAATTATAGCAAACTATAGCTATGATGAGTAATTAAATAGTATAAATTTGCTTAGCCGCGTAATTTTCCCTTTTAAAATACTGATGCGTATTGTGATTCATTTTTCTCAAGAGTCTATTTTACTTTCATTACTCTGTTTCTGAGTTTTAGGATTTTAAAATATTGATGCTTATTGTGATTCATTTTTCTCAGTCTATGTTACTTTCCGAATTGTAACGATTAAAAAGTGGATCAATATGATGATGCTTATTGTGATTCATCACACTCTAATTTCACCTAAAGGTGAACAGAACAATCAAATTTCTCTTTTTCAAATCATAAAATAGTTATCAGATCTTTGCATTTCAGATTTACATTGGAGATTTTCGCAGGTTGTTAGACAAGAGCTTCTTCATTTCGATTGCCGGAAAATGAGCTCAGGCAAGCCAGCATCGGCTACCACTTCTCGGACAACATTTTGTAGGTCCACTGTGGTTTCAGCTTCATCTTCGTCTTGTGAGTTGCTGCTTCTTATCATTAGCCTTTTCAGTAGAGTTCATCCATTTTATATAGAACCACTGCAAAGAAGTAAAAACGTATCTGCAAGTTCACTTTTCATTTTGCAAGTTTTGTTGCATTGTTGTTACAGGGAAATTCACCATGACTTATTAAGGCAGCAAATCACTCATCTTTTTTTTTTTCTGCAGATAAGAAGTAGACACCTCTGAAACAGGTGTGAATCAAGTTACTTATTCATATGGAACAAACAATTTTGATACTAAACCACTCGAATGATTATATAACAAGACGAAGTTCAGCTCCCCCGATTTCTGACAGGTATGCTCATCGTTAGCCAAATTTATCCACGGCAAATAAAATGTGAAGTTTTGTATCTCTTTCACCCGATCTGGTAAATATCAGAGAAATGCATTTTTGAGATGTTTCGAAAACATGTCATCATCTATGTTCATATATATTAATGCTGTGGATTAATTGTCTTTAAAATTCTGGAGTAGATGTTATAATATTTTGTTATCTAGGACCATTTGGCTATCAAATTGGTCAAAATTTATGCAAGGAGCAAGTGAACCAAGAAAACTTAACTAAGCTGATCTTTTCTTCCAATTAATTCAAGATTGTTTAAGTCCATTTGGTTCTTTGCTCGCATATAACAGCATTGATTCTTGCTGATAATTTAACTAAACTGATCTTACTTAACATTGATTCATAATATATTAAGGAGGTTTCGGAGAAAAACCAGATAACCATAGCTACTTCAATGCTGATTTAAAAGAGTGTGGCACGATCGTGAAATTTCCATGGACACACTTCCAAAATTCCTATTTCGTCCATATATAACCAACCTATTGTGAAAAAGGTGGGGAGCACTGAACCAAAAATATGAAAATCCAACAACTCCTCACCATATCTCCATGACTCCATTGCAGAACTGATTCATCCTTGCATGGTTTCAGACCCAGTATTCTTCAACCTTCTGCACTCATGTCAACAAAACCATTACCACAAATGAAGGCAACTAAATGATAAAGAGTGAAATCTGCAACTTTATGTAAATTGCATTAATAGTAACTGAAACTAGGAACTGGTGAGAACCATTCAGCCTTTTACCATAAACAGGGAAGGGCACAAAAGATTCTCTGTCAAAAGTAAAGAGTATAAAGTCCTCTACCAAATCATCTTGTCATACATTGAAAAATACTGTTACATCAGAAAACTGAAAGGAGGAAAAATAAAGCATGCTTTTGGATGTCTCATACTACACTAACAAAAACATTTGTGGCTCATAATGCCAACTGTATCCAAACTAACTATGCATCATGGTAGTGATGCAACTTGTACAATAACACTTTTCCTGCAGCATTTCCTAGAGCCATGAATCCTCCATGAGGACTAAAATCCAAGCAGCGAGGATAGTGCACATTCTGATTTGGAGAGGGCCAGTTTGAAAAAACTGTAAATGATGGAATGTGAATTAGCTTTGAGCTATTTTTCTTCATGCCAGAACTGATGGCTAATATTTGAGCATCATGATTAAACTTCATAAAATCCACTTTCGTGGTCAGATTCTCAATTGCCTTGATCGGTCTTCTCTTTCCCCCTAAAAACTCTTGTTTGTTATAGATATTTACGATCCCACTGTCTGAACCAGAAGCAAACAAACTTCCATTTGGCGAAGTGCAAAGAGCAGTACCATTTATGGACCCTTCGTCAACACCTTTGTGAATGCAAGTCCTTGTCCTCAAATCCCAATGGTAAATGTGGCCATCTCCACCAGAGCTCAGTAATTGTTGTCCGTCATCAGAGAATGCCGCTGAGCGGACAGTTCCATTCATTTTTAGTGTCCCAATGAGCTCCTTTGTTTTGGTGGAAACTAGCAAAATATATCCTTCATTACCAAGAAAAGCAATTGTATTTGAATCAGGAGATACCTCAAAACTCTCCAGGCTCTTTTCTTCCCTGCCGACTAGAGGACCTACTTTATCTACACTTGCTTTGACCAAGTCTAAGACATGGAAGAACTTCCTTCTTCCTGATATAATAACTTGAGACCCATTGGGTAAGAAAGAAGCCTTTTTAATTGGAAAGTCTTCGAGAAAGATGCTTTGGATCTTCGTATTTCGTTTCCCATCAATCTGGAAAAATCTGAGTTTTTTATCCAATCCACCAACAAGGAGCAACTGAGAATTCTTGTGGAACTGAACAGAATTTATCGGTGCATTTGAAGGATCAACTGTATTAGCATCAACCAGTCTTGAATATTCAAGAAGCCCCGGCAACAATTTCGTGCGACTTTTGATGACAAGATCTTCATTTGATTGAAGAATATCATCCACCAACTTGACATCCTTGGAACCATAGTCATCAATACCTTCCTTGTCAGAATCTTCATCATCAGAACTGTAGTTTCTGCTTTGATAATCAATTTGGGCCCATTCAGTGCCTGGATTAAGTTTAGCATGTTGAGCCCTTAGTCTTTCCACGTACGTAGAACCAGATACAACATCTTCGCCCTCTTCTTTCCTCAGCTTCCTCAATCTGTTCACACTTGCTAATTTAATACTAGCCTTCTCTTCTTCATCATCTACCCACACAGGTTTCCGCTCTTTCTCCACTTCTATGATACCTTCTCGCACTAGCTGTGCATCTCCCTCATAAACAGACAATGCACTATCGGCAGCCCGGTCCACAAAGAACATAGCAGAATCATTTCCGCCATCATCTCGCTTTTCATCTTCATCATCCTTCCCGAAACCAACAGGGTTATACAAGGATCCAAACAATAAGTTCTCAAGTTTCTCCATTTCCCTCTTATCCTTGATTTCTACTTCTTTATTCTCTTCATTGTGCTCTTTCTTTCTCTTCCTATTAATTTTTTTCTCACTTTCTTCCTTCCCTTCACCTTTCGTCTTCCTTTTAGACTTTTCATCCCCGATTGAATGAGTAATATTCTGTGATATTAAACTCGACATTTCCCAAATATCCTATCACTGCAAATACAGGGTGACTCCAAATTATTAAACTCAAATTGGAGAACTCATTAAACCTAATAAAAAGGGAATGCTAGTAATTGGCAGCAGTTCATTCGAACCAACAATTAAAAAAACTCAGCTTTAGATAATCAGAAAAAAAGAGAAGACAGGAATACATATCAATTTATTTTTTCTTTTCCAACTTCCACCAATTCCACCAACTACAACAAAGAAAACAATTGTACTGAAGATAATAAACAAGAAGATTATCACATAGCCAAACTTTAAATGTTACATTCAAGAATCACAGAAGTTGATGCAAAAAACATAAAAGAAATCGAAAATAAGAAAGAAGGAAAAGAAAAACAAAGGGAAATAGACAATTTAGCAGAAATTGTTACCTGAAACGAGGTGTTTTGCTTCTTTTTGTTTTACTGAGGAACGAGCGTTCTGGGAGGAATTAAATGAAACTAGGGCAAACAATTATAGAGGGGCCGGTCGTTTGGGCCTAAAATATGGGCTACTGTGTGAATTATAAGTACAACAGGTATTGCAGTATGATAGCCCAAAAAATAATTGAATTAATTAGCACTAAATACGACCCTTATTAACGGATGGATTATTTTTTGTACCTGAATTTAAGTATTTTGATAAGGCGTTAAATCAAAGTGAATAATGATATTAGAAATTCAAGTTGTATTTGATTATGAATACAAATTAAAGATGTATTTTGAATTTTTGTGAAGATTTTTTTGTTAAAACTTCTTATTACATTTAGTTAGTCTAAACAATGATGGTCTATTTCTTAATCATTATTAGGAGTGTTCAAGCTATATAAAAGATTTGAAACCCAAAAATACTCTAGGTACCTCATAAATTAGAACGTCACAGCCAAGACTGACATAATCCGAACATGAAAATAACGGCGTGACCTAGTGATCAATCATATGATTGAAAATCCTGAAGTCTCAAATTCAAAACTTAGTAGAGACGAAAAAAAATATTAGGTGATTCTTTCTATCTGTCCTAGTTTTTTGTTGTCCCTTTGGAAAGTGGAAACATCCTATTACAAAAGAATAACACACACATACATATTTCTGGTATATCATCTACTGGACTCTTTCCTACAAATACAATGTAACATAAGATCTATAACACTAGGGGTATTCCCATCTTATAGAAATTTTATCATTTTAGCAAGAAATAAAGTTGCAAAGAGAGCTGAGAATCAACATAACAAGTTAAAGATATAAGTAGCTACTTTTATCTACTTGATCATGTATCCTTTCAAGTTTCATAGTCGATTCACTGACTGCACAAGCAGAAACAAACGTTTATTACAATCGAACTACCACACAACTACTCGAAAGGAAACTGAGACCAAACATCTTAATCAAGACTTGACAATGTAATTTTGGCGGCTGATAGGGTTCATGACCACTGGGGGACCAGCAGTGCGAGGCCATGCCTGGAATTTTTTGTCAGTCTCTTTCCACCATTCGTTGTTTGCAACGGTATGTGGAGTAGTACCTGTATGAAACGACACGAGTGACTGTAAGCACAACCAAATTGAAAATTGAAGTAAATTTATAAATAATTTGTACTTGCCTCCAAACACCTTCTTGTCTGCAATAACAACATCACAAACATATGCAACTGCAAATGATGCCAACACTGAACCAACAATGTACTTTGTTGCCATTCTTGAACTCCAACAACTGAAAGATTACCTAAAACACAGTAAGACAGTAATTTGAGTGCTTTAGGAAATGGAAGGTTTTGGGCCCTTGAAGGTCCACTTCAAAAGAAAATAAAACTCCTGACGTAACCGAATTGATTTTAGTGCAGCAAAAGAACTATTAATAGTAGCATGTTTAAAAAAACCACTGTTGCTGCATTAGATTCGAAGTTAAAAATCATAATACTGTAATATCATAAGCTCTATAATGTAGTGAAGCATTGATGTTACAGATATCGGAAGGAACACGTGAATCATTTTGAGAACTTCAGATTGATCAGCAAGCAAGCTAGCACATGATATACCATATGGACAGACAACAAAAGATAGTTATATATAAGAACAATGTTTGGTTCAAGAAAAGAGAGTTGATGTACTTCTCCAAAAAGGTATTCACACTTCCCGTCATGTTGTTTGGTACATCTGACAGGGAAGTAAGAGAACATTATATCCTTCTTTCCCCCTAAGTTAAAGAAGGTGTTGCGTAACACTGGTATCTTACCTAACCAAATAAAGGGAAATAGCCGTTATCCCTGTCCTAATACGACAAGAAAAGTGTGAATTACATGGAGATTTTTCTGAGAATTAGTATGAAAATTTGCAGGGATTTTCATCCTAATCCCCAAGAAAATTTCCATGTAATTTTCATTTTTCTTATAGTGTAAACCCCTACTTTTCCAACCCGACAAACAAAATGCAAGTCAGCACCTAATATGAGAACAAAGTATGATGATAATTCAAAACCTACGTTGCTTACGTGTCGGATTCTCCAAAAGTAATGTGATAGAGGTGCGACATCAAAAGTGAAGAGTCTGCGCAACTTCGTTCAAAACACTTAACTCGTGCACATTCACAACTTACTTGTAGTTGACCCTAGGAGAAAAAATTAACCAAAAACACAAGAACCTAATAAGAAAATAACTTCACAACAAGATCAACACATTCACATTCTTTTGCCATTTCTACTAACATGCCTTAAGAACTCCGGGAGTTCATTGCTTATCATAAAGAATTCACCTAATATTATCACCTAAACAGTCTCATTTTTTATCAAAAAAAATCTTATCTTTTTCCTCTTTTTTAGTTCAAAGGCCTAATTCAAGTCCAACAAAATCAAATATTTACTCAATGAAGAAAAATTCTTTGTAGATCCATATTCCCAATATCTATCAAGCTTCTGTAAGCAAGTTTAATTTTAGAAAATACTTAAAAAAAAAAATAGAAGCTAAAATGAACTTTAACTAACCCAACATACAACAAATGAAGATCCTTTGGATTTAATTTCAAGAAGCTTTAGCAATTTCATACCAACATTTTACTCATAGGGGCAATAATCAATAGAACAAATCCTCTAAATAATTATAAAAAATAGTAAATTTACTTACAGAAATTAAAGAGGAATTAAGAGCTTACCACGATGAGCTTGAGGTGGGAGAATTGATAATGAGTGTTCTTTGCTCAAATGTTCTAGAAATGAGAAGTGGATAGTGTTAAATACGACACCGTTTGGCTGGACTCTAGTCACTTTTTTAGGATTAAAAAAACATGTATTTTTTTGGATATGTTATTCTAATTATTTCACAATTTTAAAATCACATACTCACCTTTTTCTAAATATTTTATCAAAAACAACTTGTTCTATCTTCACAAGTTGGATATATTGTTATTGTTAGTGTAGTAAGGTTGTTTTAGTGTATCCCATGTTTTTTAATACTAAAGTCTAAATGAATATATCATTCAATATCCTAATAAAATGTATATATCATTCAAGCTTATATTTGTGTAGAATTTATAGTAGAGAAGATGTAAGCATTTGATTTTAAAAGTAAAGTATGTATCTACAATTAAATCATATTATAAAGGTGTTTATGACTCGTTTGATAGGAGGGACAAGGAATAACTAATCTCAAAATTAATTTTAGAATGAATTTGTAACATATTTTGTTGTGATAAAATCATGGAATAACTTATCCACAATTAGTTATCTCGAGATTGTAGTACTATTTTTATTCCACCACAAGTATGAAATAACAATCTCAAAATAACTAATCTGAGTACTTATTCCCAACCAAATGAACTTAGTGTAATTTATCTTTTCACTAACTATTCCTTTTCAAGTGAACAATGATATGATAATCATAGATTCCTAAACACATAACACTTCGAACCGATGAACACAAGAATTTCTTTTCTCAGAGTCAGACCACGCCTTATAACGAAAGGAGAAGAAAGGCTAAATCAACCCCCACCCCACCACCAAAAGAACAATGCAACAGTGAAATTCTCAAATGTGCTGATAAAAAATAACAAGAAGGCTGCAATTTCCCTTCTTTACATTGACATCCCTTATGCCTTTGAAGTTCCTTTATGTTCCCTTTCAACATGTTCTACCAGGGACACTGGATCGCGAAAGCCTTTACTACATCTTGGGCAGACATCGACTGTCAAGTTCATGACACCATTCTTTTCATGGACTTTTTGTACGTGGCTCACGAGAGCTGTGACTGAAGAAAATCTAAGAGGGCATTGCGGGCATTGCTCAACTTGCCCGTTAGCACTCCCACTATGGTTTGTGGCATTGCTGCTTTGGCCCCTTCCGCTGCCTAATTTTGCCATTCCAGCTTCAGCTGCCTTGAAGAATGATGAAGCCCAACTAGAGGATGATGTGGCTGGAGCATTCTTGGGCTCGTCATTTCTACTGCCAGTTCGGAAGTTCATAAAGGGAAATGCTGCTTCTGGTTTCTTACGTCCAGGACATTTGTGATCAGGTCCAAACCGATGCTTCAAACAATGATCTACAGTACACTCCGGACATTTGATTGTGTTTGAGAAAGTTAAGAACTCTCTGCAGCCAGGTACGGGACATTTTCTTTTCTTTGTGGCTTTTACATAGTTTGATGGATCACATTCCGTGTTTACATGTGATTCCCAAGTTATATTCGGGTCTTCATCAGGAATAAGGTGAACACCTTTAGCACAGAGTGGGCAAACAACCACAGTAACATCATTCTTGTTCGCTGTCGGACAGTGGTGTCTATTATAGCTTCGATGCTCTAGACAATACACCTGCCAAGTTTCATAGCCCACATTAAGGCCCTTTTAGATCCACAAGAGGGGTTTGGGGAGGGAAGAGTGTATACAGACCTAACCCCTCCCTCTTAGATCATAGAGATAGAGAGGTTGTTTCCGATAAATCCTCGACTTAAAAGAATAGTAACAACAAAGAAATACTGTGAAATCGAAAACAGTACACAACAAAGATTGGCACACTTTTGCAATGTCAAAACGCCATCATAAGGAAAAGTAAGTCCATTTTAAGCATGATCAACTTGCAAATAGTTTCAGAACAACTTTAAAGGAGAAGTTACTTTTTAATGAATAACACAGAAAGAGTCACAGAGGGAAAAGGGCTCAAATTTTATACGAAGGTGCTATACAGCAAATGCAAAGATGAGAATATAGCACAGAAAACCTTGTCATAGCGCATTCAAAATGATAAAGATACAATGGAGTTCTACCACTGCAACACATTTGTAATCAGAATCCCATTTATTTTTCACATTCAGCAGACAGCTAACTTAATCACTGAAAAAGCTATTAATAATTCAAAGGAACCTCAGTCGGATATGAAAAAACAGATCATTGAAAATAATAAAAACAAAAAACAAGGACATCTTACTCTCTCAAGCATCCCAGCTAAAATAGATCTATAATGTAAATGATGTACATCAACGTCTTAAGTATCGCAGATTTATCACTACTCCTTCAGTGCTAGAGCTGAAGTAAGGAAAAGTTATGACACTATCACTTTCTCCCACTCGCTGAATTTTTTAAATACATCATCAAGATCAACTTTTTTATGTCCGCAAACCCCACAAAGAAAAAGAAACACACTAGATCAGAAATAAGAAAAACCTTCAAATGCAGCTTGACCAAAAAGATCTCAACTTTGATTAATGGATCAACTATGTTCTAATACCAAATAGACGGAATCAGCTATATGAATCCTCTAAATCCCTTCCACACTATTCACCCTATCCTTTTCAATAATCAATAATTGTCTTTTAAAGACAAACTGTAGATTGTTAAATCTTAAGTTATCCCCTAAAGTGACTTACAAATCTACAGCCAAGAAAGTCCAGGAAACACTGAATGCACCTAACGTGAGTATAACAAATTTACAACAACAACTAATCCTTAATCCAACTAACTAGTCACGTCTATACCGAAAAAGATTTCAACTTAGAACACTTAAGGTTGTCTTCTCCCACTAACTGAATTCCCATAAACATCATCAAGATCAATTTTTTATGCTCGCAAAACCCACACAAAAAAAAAAGGAACCTACCAAACCAGATTCAAGAAAAATCTTTAAACATAGCTTGCAACCGAAAAGATCTCACCTTCGATTAAGATATCAACTATGATTCAATATTTGGCATCAGCAATATGAATCTTCTAAATCTATTCCACACTAGTCATCCCTTTCAATTTGAATACTCGATATTTTGTCTCAAATCTCAAATTAATCCCCATTATCACTTACAAATCTAAGCCAAACTAGAGAAACTCCAACAAACATTAAATAAACCTAAGGTGAGTTCATCAATAACAACTAAACCTCAATTTCAACTAATTGGTCTCACCAAAATATAAAAGATTTCAACTTTAATCAAAATAAGTAACAAATAACAAACAAGGCTTAAAAACAACGGGTTTGGCCTTCTGGGTCGAGCTCAGCACATGGGGAACGCCTAGTGCGATTTACCTCTCGTCCTCTCATGTCTAGTTTGTGAGCTATTGCACAAGACAATACTCAATAGTTTGTCTTTAATATCATACTAATCCCTATAGTCACTTACAAATCTAAAGTCAAACTAGAAAGACTCCAACAAGCACTATATACACATAAGGTAAGTTCAACAATAACAACTAAACCTCAATTTCAACTAATTGGTCTCACAATAATATAAAAGATTCAACTTTAATCAAAATAAGTACCAAATAAAAAACAAGGCTTAAACACAAGGGCTTGGCCTTTTGAGTCGAGCTCATCACATGAGGAACGCCCAGTGCGATTTACCTCTCCTGTCTAGTTTGTGAGCTATTGCACAAGACAATACTCAATAGTTTGTCTTAAATATCATACTCATCCCTATAGTCAATTACAAATCTAAAGTCAAACTAGAAAGACTCCAACAAACACTAAATACACCTAAGGCAAGTTTAACAATAACAACTAAACCTTAATTTCAACTAATTAGTCTCACCTAAACATAAAAGATTTCAACTTTAATCAAATAAGTACCAAATAACAAACAAGGCTTAATACACAAGGGGGTTAGCCTTCTAGGTCAAGCTCGTCACATGGGGCTTGCCTAGTGTGATTTACCTCTCATGTGGCGCTTACGAGCTATTGCATAGGAATGGGGTGGTTGTGGGTTGCCTTGTCTACCATCCTTTTCCATTTCGAAACTCAATAATTTGTCTCAAATCTCATACTAATGCCCATAGTCACTTACAAAGCTATAGTCAAACTAGAAAGACTCCAACAAACACTAAATACACCTAAGGCAAGTTCAACAACAACAACTAAACCTCAATTTCAACTAATTAGTCTCACCTAAACATACAAGATTTCAACTTTAATATCAAATAAGTACCAAATAACAAACAAGGGTTAAAACACAAGGTGGTTAGCTTTTCGGGTTGAGCTCGTCACATGATGCTTGTCTAGTACGGTTTACATATCTTTAAGTGGTTTGCGAGCTATTGTACAGGAACAAGATTGCTAAAAACACAAAATTGACCATAGTGAATGTAAAAATGAAATCAGAAGGAACCTGGTGACAACAATCGCAGGTAAAAGGCAAGAAATCAATCTGCCGGCAGTCATCTACAAAGCAATGTTTTCCAAGATTTGGGAACTCTGGCGTCCCCATTGAAATTATCAATCAACTTCTTCAAGCAAAAAAATTTATAAAAAAATTAAGGAAAAGTAAAAAAAAATCAAGAATCTGAAAATGTTTAATTTATAAAATATACTGATATATCTAATTATCTCCCTTGATTTTTTTAGAGAATTGGTAAATTGGATATTGAATTTGCCTACAAAAAATTCTGGGAAAGAGACAAGACAACAGCAGAATTGAGACTTAAGCAAAAGTTCAATATTGGGGTTTATCGAAAGTCGTAATTTTAGGTAGGGGACTCAATTGTAATTTTGTAATTCTTGTTGGGTCCATTTTAATTTTAAAAAAGATTTATTAAATTTAATTAATTTTATTCTGGAAAAATACTAAGATTAAAAGGTATTATGTGCTTTGATTGGAGCGAGTGAGCATGCGTTTATCCATTAAAGATTGTAAATATGTTTGGACGATGAATTTTTATATCGATCCCAAACAAATATGATTAATAATATTATTACTAATTTTAAGTAACTTTTTTTTAATATTTTTGCTCGTTTTAGTAAAAACCAAAACAAATCAAAACAAAAAACCTATAATCCTATATATAGTCACAAAGTAATACACGTACAATATTTTATTCCTATTATCAATGATGAAAGATATATTAGTACAATAGTTGCACAGATAATAGTTATTAAATAGTTCAACAAGAAATACCAAAGGGATATATACATCATATAAACAACCATTAATTATTTTTGTACATTAAAAAGTACAATCGGCAAACTTTTGACTAGAAAATAGAAATACATAGTAGTCTTATTAAAACTTCAATCCGTACATATTAATGATAATTATTCAATACATAGGTATTTGTTTATTGTGATATATCATATCTGCTATATTGAAGATCTATAGTATAAATTAATAATTATACAAAAGAGCTTCATCCTCTGAAATTTCTAGTGAAGGGCACTGTGGTGAGACATGTTCAGTATTGTTAAATTGGACATTTTTGCACATAGCCTCTGATGGTTTTCCACTTTCCCCTACTAAATTTATATTCTCCATTATAATTCCTTCACATGGAAAGTTTTTGCTGCAATCAAATTTTATGGCCACCTTTGTTGCACTTGTACCCTTGATATTCTCATACACCACATTTTTCACTTGAACTGCTGAAAACTGGAACAAATAAAGAGATTAAAATAATCGTCAGAGGTCGAGTTGGAAATTTTTTCTAACTTCATGATTTCTACGATTTACACAAATGTTCTTTTTTAAGATTCGTTTTGAAGTGACTTTATTTATATGTTTAATACATGCATGTACTACTCGTTGTGTAGTCAAATATTCTGTTAATCATGATTGGTTTGAATTAATATTTCATATATCATTAGAATTGGATCTAATGTATTGTGCATACGTTTCTCAATCTTACATACAAAATATTAGATGACGTCTAACATTCGAATAACTTACAAAAATTTTGATTATGATCTAACATTTTTTCATATGATATTCAGTTTACTTAAAAGAGGATTTTTAGACCATAGTCCAAAAAATCCATGAGTTACGAGAAAAATAAAAAGATCTAAGTGAATATCATTTACTAAAAATCTATTCAAAAAGTTAGAACTAGTGAAAAAAATCTCAAATTTGTTATGATGTAAGGTAATTTAAGAAGTAATAAAATATAATTAATTGTTCCTTAATCAATAATTACCTGTTGTGTACATGGATCAACTCGATCACAATAGTTTTGGTCTATAATTATGGGATTCTCAACGTCTTGCATTTCCACATTCAGAAACTTAATGTTGCTAGCTTCTCCAGATCCTCCCTACATTATTAAACCACATCATATTAATTTATATAATGCTTAATTAAATGTTAATTAAATTTCTAATTAATAAGTTCTCACCCCTCTTCATTAAAAGTTTGGTTTAATCATGACCACAAAACTGGATAAACCAAACTTCTAAACAAAGTAAGACATTTTCACTCAGTACGAGTACAATGCATACTTTTATTCCAAATATGAATTTTCAAACATGAAATCGAATTTAATCATATTTTAATATCAATATCCGATTATAAATAAAAAAAAATGAAAAAAAAATGTGTGGGGGGTTGGGGGATTGGGGAGGTACCTGCCAAGTCTTGATCCTAACTCCATTTTCGGCACCAATAATTTTGGCTCCATTTACAGTAACATGAGACACATAGGCTTCTGAATTTCCAGATCCTAAGCTTCCAATACTAATCCATGGAAAAATAAAAATAAAAAATGGGGGCAAATATTCAGAAAGATTATAGGTACCAAAACCATATTGTTGAGTACATCCCATTTTTTGGTCAACTTTAGCTATTCAATTGGTACAAGTAATTGTTAAAAAGGAATAGTGATAAGAGTTGAAAATTAAGACTTGGTAGTTGGCAAATTGGTAAGATTTGCAACCCATTTTTGACTTTGCTATATTTACCTATGTCATTAGTGACATAGGCATGGTTTTATCCTTCTATAAATAGAGCATTCTTGCTCATTTGTACAACACACCAAGTTAGAGAGAAAAATTATTTTGAGAGCAAAGTGAGGTATTCCATAGACTATACAAGAAAATAGTCTGTGAAGAAAAATAGAGTGTGAGCGATATTTTAGTAAGACGAAAACCAAAAGAGTGTTGTTCCTTTTGAGTGTGTAGTAGTCACTTTGAGTATTGTATTCGTGACTACACAGTGTAAAATTCCTTACTATAGTGATATCAGTTGCTCCTCTTGGCCCGTGGTTTTTCCCTTATTTAGAAGGGTTTCCACGTAAATTCTTGGTGTCAATATTTTCCCATTTTATTTCCATTACATTTACCATATATAATTTTGTGTTTGTCCGCGTTTTCCCAACAAACTGGTATCACAACCAAGGTTTTATCTGAGTATGCTCTGTGGTTGCAGCACAATCTGAACTTCCACATCAGAAAAGATTTACTTTGATTTGCGATAACTATATTTTTTAGGAAAAACAATAGAAGCCAACACAAGTAGAATGGTTACTTTGAATGGTGTCAATTATGCCATTTGGAAGGGAAAAATGGAAGATCTGCTTTATGTTAAAAAATTTACAAACCATTATTTACCACTGTAAAGCCTGATAATAAAACAGATGAAGAGTGAAATCTGTTGCACAGACAGGTTTGTGGATTCATTAGGCAATGGGTCGACGATAATGTGTTGAACCATATTTCTGGGGAAACACATGCTCGAACCCTATGGGAGCATCTTGAAAGTTTGTATGCTCGGAAGACTGGCAATAACAAAATGTTCTTAATAAAGCAGATGTTGAGTTTGAAGTATCATGATGGTTCTCTAATGACAGACCATCTAAATAATTTTCAAGGGATCATGAATCAATTATCTGCTATGTGTTGACATCCTTTGAATAGGAACAACGTCACGGTGACTCAATTAAAAAAAGAATTTAGTTAAAAGAATTTAAAGAATTTTAAAACGGGTAACCGATGAATTAATTAACTTGAAAAAAATATCTACGAAACCAAATTAATTCTAGGTAAGGGGTTTAAATTATTCCGAAGGGAAGGGATTAGGCATCCTTCGGAATCCACAAATGTGATTCCCGACTGAGTTCTTTTTTTCAAATTGAGGAGGAAATAATAATAATATACAAGTAATATACACAAGTAATAAAATAAAATAATAACATAAGAAACGGCCTAAGGTTTGCCTAACGTCGATATTTACATAATAATGAATAAAAATATAATTTGAGCTCTCTGAATAGCTTCAATGGAAGCAACTCTGTGTACCTGTAAAGACACTTAGTAAAAGTGTTAGTAATAAATAAATATGAATAAAAATGAATAAACCAAATAATAGCTTAAAAATTAAAAAAACGTCTTATTAACATGAGAGGCCTTGGAAATCGACGGTAATTTCCTCATCGGACATTTTTAACAATAAAAAATATAAACATGAACTAAATTTCCGTCCTTTAAAAAATGAGGAGGCCTCCAAAACCGATGGAGAGATTTTCTCATTGGCCAATTTACATACCACATAACACAATAAACAATAATATCAACAAAAATCTTATAACATAGTAACTAAATATAAACCAACAATATATGAACAATAACAAAATATAAAATAATATAAAATTCACTGAAATAAACTTCCACACCAAATCATTAAACAAAGAATATGTAAGTAACATTATAATGATAAAAAATAACGACAACACAATCGATAACATTCAACAAATAATAAATAAGTAACCAAAACCCAAATCACTGCCTAGTTCATTTGATAGCTTAAAAATAATGTTAATAAGATAATAAATACAATTCAAGACCTGACCAAAAGTAAAAAAAAACTATATAAAAATAAATAAATCAAAATCAACAAACTACAATGTAAAAGAAGAAATAAAATAATTAGATTTTTAAACTAACAGAAACATAAACAACAACAATAATAAAGTATCAAAACTAACAAATTTTTATTTATGGGCCAAATCATAAGATAATAACACATAATAATAATTTTAGCAACCTAATTAAGGCTACATATGCACGAAAATAAACAAAATCACAAAATTGGCTAAATATATAAAGCAAAGACATCCTTGGAGGAGATGAGATTAACAAAAATCAAAACTTAACACAATAAAAAACAAAACTAAAAAAACTAAGCAACTCAACAAAAGCATAACCAGCAAACAAGTTAATAATGACTAATAATAAAAAGCAAAACAAATCCAAGCATTAATTAATATTTAGAACAAAATCAGTTTAAGAAAAATTAAAAAATAAATAAGGTGTGGAGTTTTACCTATGATGGGGGTTTTGGGCAGGGGTGGCTCGACAGTGTTAAAAAAAAAAATATGTGTCTTAGGCCCTCAAATTTAAGGGGCCTTATTTTTTTTTATAATAATAGGTTATAAGTTATTATTTTTTTAACAAATATTGAATACTATTTGTAAAAAAAGTAAATATTTCATGAAAAATGAAGAAATTATTCGAAGAAATATTTGACATATTTTGAGTACTATATCACATGAAAAATAACTTAAAATAAAAATGGTTATATTATGAGATGAAAACTAGAAGAAATAAATTATATAAAAGGTATTAACAATTTAAGTTTAAGACACCGTTTAATTTTTGTTTTAGGCCACTAATACGCTTGAGCCGCTCCTGGTTTTGGGTCTGCTAACGGGAGAAGAGTGTGGAACGAAGAGCTGATTCCGTTTGTCGGCAATGAAAACACGCTGGAGTTGCTGGTTGGTGTGGTGGGTCTTGTTCATGGTGTTGGATCCGGTGGTGCTTGGCTGGAAAAATGAGAAACTGATGGGAGTTTTGGTGGTGATTTAATGGTGGTGTGGGTGTTGTCTGGTTGCCGGGAAAACGGAAAAGAGAAAATGGAGGGTTGTGTGGTCTGGTTTGGGGCTTCGGATGGAGGTCTGGAAGGTGGTTGTTTCAGCTGGAGAAGAGGAAAAGGGATATGGGTTTCAGGAAACGATGTTGTTGTGGTCTGATTTTGTTGGTTTTGGGTGTTGTTTTGGGCCAGAAAAAGGGAGGAGAAATGGGTAGGAGGGTGGCGGCTGAGCTGGTTTCTGGTGTTGTTTAGTTGGCTGCTCACCGGAAAATATGGGTTGTTCTAGCTTTGCCGGAAAATGCTCCGGCAAGGGTGGGGGTTTAAGAGGAGATCTAGGTTTCTGTTCGATTTTCTGTCCGTTTGGAGGCCGAAAAAGTGAAGGAAAAGGGCGATTCTTTTGGTGGAGGTTGCTGCTGGTCTGGCCGGATTACAGAGTTGTTTCCGGCGGCTCTATTGCTGGTTTATTCAAGCTTCTGCTTCAGGTAGTTTCACCGAAAAAAATGAAAACTCGGGAGGGAAAAATGTAGGAGAAGGGAAAAGTAAAAGGGGTTTTTGGGTGGTGGACTCACCGGAATCCGTCGAAACTCCGGTGAACTTGTCACCGGAAAATAATGAACAAAAAAAATAAGAAATCTAAAAATTAACCTCAAATTTTTTTATCCACCATCAAAAACCTAATGGATCAACCTTTCTTTAAATAGTAATTGTTATGAAATGGGCCAAATTTATGAGCTTGAGGTTGTAATTCAAAAGTTGTCTATTAATAAAATATTTGTGTATGTAAAATTATATTCAAACGTTAAATAAATTTTTAGCCTGCGCATAATATTAAAATAAATATTAATAGTGTAACAAAGAAAAAATGAGTAAGAAAATGTAATAAACAAAATCAATTACATGTAAAAATATAATTTAACAGAAGTAATGATTTTATAAAAAATGAACAAATAGTTGAACGTCTGGCTATGACAAAATAATATAAACATAACAACCGATAAAAATTCTAATACTTTGAGAAAAAGGATGATTATCTAAAAATTGCATTAAAATGACAAAATATGTATTTTGAACTATTTGAAATAGAATACTCAAAATGTATTAATTTTAAAACTATCAGACCGAAATTTGGTGTCAACACTATGAGCATCAAATTTGATGAAGAAATTCAAGGCTATAAGAGGACTTCTTCAAATCATTGCGTATTTGTACAAAAAATTTCTGACAATGATTTTATCATCCTTTTGCTGTATGTGGATGATATGTTGATTGTGGGCAAGAATACTTCCAAGATTGACGAGATGGAGAAAGAGTTGTGTAAGTCTTTTTCTATGAAAGACTTGGGCCATGCCAAGCAAATTTTGGGCATGAGAATTACTCGTCTCGGAGATAAAAGGAAAATTTATTTGTCCCAGAAGAAGTACATTGAACGTGTACTAAAGCGCTTCAATATGAAGAATGCTAAGCCTGTTAGTACACCTCTTGCTGGTCATATGAAGTTGAGCAAGAAGATGTGTCCTACAGCTAGGGAGGAAAAAGAGAACATGGCCAAAGTTTCATATTCCTCCGTCGTTGGAAGTCTAATGTATGCAATGATGTGCACTAGACCTGATATTGCTCACGCAGTTGGTGTTGTGAGCAGATTTCTTGAAAATCCAGGAAAAGAGCATTGGGAAGCTGTGAAGTGGATACTCAGGTATCTTAGAGGAAGCTCGGATGAATGCTTGTGTTTTGGAGCATCAAATCTTGAAAGGCTATACAGATTCTGATATGGCAGGTGACCTTGATAACAGAAAATCCACTACTGGATATTTGTTTACTTTTTCAGGGGGAGCTATATCATGGCAGTCAAAGTTGCAGAAATGTGTTGCACTATCTACAACTGAAGCTGAGTATATTACGGCTACTGAAGCCGGAAAGGAGATGATATGGCTAAAGCGATTTCTTCAAGAGCTTGGTTTGAATCAGATGGAGTATATTGTCTATTGTGACAGCCAGAGTGCAATAGACTTGAGCAAGAACTCCATGTACCATGCAAGAACAAAACATATCGACGTCAGATATCATTGGATTCGTGAGGAAGTGGAGAGTGAATCATTTCACGTTAAAAAAATCCACACAGGTGATAATCCTGCAGATATGCTGACCAAGACGATACCGAAAGACAAGTTTGAGTTATGCAAAGAACTTGTGGGTATAAGCTCTCTCTAAAGAAGATGAAGATACCTTCTTCCAGTAAATGGGACTGGAGGGGGAGATTTGTTGAATCCATCCCATTTTTTGGTCAACTTTAGCTATTCAATTGGTACAAGTAATTGTTAAAAAGGAATAGTGATAAGAGTTGAAAATTAAGACTTGGTAGTTGGCAAATTGGTAAGATTTGCAACCCATCTTTGACTTTGCTATATTTACCTATGTCATTAGTGACATAGGCATGGTTTTATCCTTCTATAAATAGAGCATTCTTGCTCATTTGTACAACACACCAAGTTAGAGAGAAAAATCATTTTGAGAGCAAAGTGAGGTATTCCATAGACTATACAAGAAAATAGTCTGTGAAGAAAAATAGAGTGTGAGCGATATTTTAGTAAGACGAAAACCAAAAGAGTGTTGTTCCTTTTGAGTGTGTAGTAGTCACTTTGAGTATTGTATTCGTAACTACACAGTGTAAAATTCCTTACTATAGTGATATCAGTTGCTCCTCCCTTATTTAGAAGGGTTTCCACGTAAATTCTTGGTGTCATTATTTTCCCATTTTATTCCATTACTTTTACCATATATAATTTTGTGTTTGTCCGCGTTTTCCCAACACATATTGCATCAATAATTATTGCATGTTTTATTAGATTATAAACCACTCTTAATTAGTTAATTTAATATAAAAATGGAATAGTATTTTAATAAGTTAATAGCAATTTCGATCCCTCAATTATTAGTTCTTCTAATTTTAGTCTTTATGATATCTTCAATTATTTGAAATGTACACTTTGAACTATCCCTTTTATTGTGAATTATCAAATTCACAAAATTATTGATCATTTCGTCTTTTGATTAACTATATGTGCTATGTTAAAGCATGTAGTTTTACGTTGAACTTGAGGATAATATACTACTAAAAAAAAGTTCAAATATATATAACACATCTAAGCACACATTTTAATTATTGAAAGTTAAATGTGCCAAGTCATAAATCATAAAGACAAATGCAAAGATTTGCCTTTATTATACTCCTTCGGTCCGAAATTATTTGTCATGGTTTCTATTTTTAGAGTCAAACTATAAGAACTTTAACTAACAATTTAGGATGTATTTTTTCATCATATTAATATGCAAAAAATTGTAATTTATAGTACTTTTCATGTAGTTTTAGAATATCTAATTTTTTTGTTTAAAATATCGAATTAATGTGATCTAATTTAACTTTGAAAATTAGTCAAATTGATTTTTGATAAGCGCAACATGACAAACAATTTCGGACGGAGGAAGTATTATACTACCTTTTAAGAAATAGAGAAAATGGAAACAAGTATATTTGTAAAATAGAGTACCTTATACCATGACCTGGACCACAAGTAATATTTGTGGCCTGCACATTTTGAGATCCAGTAACAATTGAAATACAATCATCACCTATCAAACAAATTAAAATTAATTAATTAGTTCATAAAATAAAAATACTCCTTTTTTTCTAATTAAATTGGATAAATAAAGATTAAATGAATAAACCTGTTCCAATAATAGTATCAGATATTTGAATATATTGGGTATTTGATACATGGACTCCATCAGTATTTGGGCTCTTTGCTGAAGCATTGATCATCAAATTTGAAGCTACAACATTAGTGCATGACTCAAATTCGATATGAATTTGTTGTGCATTTTTACTCTTTAGATTATTCACTTTCAAATTTTTGCAATTCCAGAAGGTTAAGGCCTGAAAATTAAACAATATTAGTTTTAATATTTATTTAGAAAGTTAAACAATCATTCATCCATTCTAAATCAAAGGTCTCAAATGTCAGAGACGGCAAAGATAGAGTTTCAATATATAGATATGACATAATCTAATATCTTTAAGACTTAATTTCACCTTTCGTTGTTGTTGGATAATCACATTATATAATAGTGCAGACAATCTAATCATTTTTATTTGTATTATATTAACAGATCTGTTGAAATAAATAATATATTAATACTTGAGTAAGTTGATTTTTGGGAAAAGGGTCTGAAATATATTTGTATTTTGATCGAAATTGTTGTAACAATCCAATTTTTGGGCAGGACCTATCCTGCACTATTTAATAGTATATTTTAAAGATTTATACGTGACCACGTGGACATCATAAATATTGCATCATTATAAATAGTAACTACTCTAATTGAGTACTTATATATCTTTAAAATATACCATTAAATCGTGTAAGGGCAGATAGATCCTGTCGAAAGTTTGAGATTGTTACAACAATTTTAATCAAAGTTTAAATATATTTTCAATTTTTTTCCGATCAAAATCAAATGAATAAACGTACCGTTGGTGCATCCCTGCATGGCTGCATGAAGAAAAAAAGAGTAACAATGATCAGTACTAGGCAAGAATGCTCTGTGAATTAGTTTACATAAATCTAATATTGCTCGGAATCTCTAAAAATGTGATGCATTCGTGACGCCTCCTTCAAATATATTATCTTTGGAACAAGTTTAAAGAATCCGAGCAACATAGCGTAAAACTTATAAGCAAGGTTATAAAATTACCAGTGATTTATTTATTCTGCAAGAATGTGGCCACCATACTTGTCCATTGCCATTGATAGTTCCTCCTCCTCCAACAACTAAATTTTGAACACTTCCAAAAACAATCCAAAGCCTTCTATCTTTGTAGTCTGAAATTTACTAGATGCTTCTAAGGATCCCAAAATCTGAATAGTAATTTCAAAAAAAAAAAAAAAAGAAAAAAAAGAAGGGAAATTAAAGAAACAATGAATAAACTAAGATTATGTAGTACTAAAGCCTCTAAATTATCATTTATCAGTATTATTGCTATTGTTATTTCTTTTTACTTTGATTTTTTTTTTAATATCGATATGTTCTTTCTTTCATATTTTCATCATATAACATTTCTTTCAAACTTATTTAGAAAAAATATTTTTCCTTAAGCCAAGAGTCTGAAAATAACCTCTCGATCAATCTACCCCACAAAAGTTTCTGGAGGGATAATGTCCGCTTACACAACACTCTTTTTAAATCTCATTTATGAGACTTTACCGGATATGTTGTAGTTGTTTTTATTTACTATAGAGTATCCTTTTTTTCTCCTATAATTAAGTAATACCCCCTCGATTTAAATTTATTTGTCATACTTTTCTTTTTAGTTCATTTTAAAAATAAATATTTATTTCTTTTGACAATTCTTTAGTTAGAACTATCCACTTGACATATTTAAGACCATAATTAATACGTGTATTCCACATATCTTTACTCTACAAAAAAAAGAATAGATTAGCTTCAAACTTTGTCACTAGCTAATTTATCGCTAAGTTGCTCATAGCTAACATAACTTTTTGACAATTCCTCACTAATCCGCTAAATTAGCGACGAAATTCGTTGTTTAGCTATCTTTAATTACTTTCTTAAATTTTGTACCTTGTCAAAAACCAGATAAATAAATTGCTAACAAGAGGAAAATAATCAATATGCTAACCTTTACTGAAATAGAAGATTTGCATGGACCTGAAAAGGTGATTTGCTTGAGAAGATAATTCTTGTTTTTAGGAACCACAAATAGAACAGGTGTTATAGATGAACATGCTTCATTCCACGCTTGCTCAAATGCCTGAAAGATCATTAAACACGATAAGAAACACTACCAAATGTAGTTGTAATTCTTACAAGAAACTCTCGATTATGTGTTCGGTACGATAAAAGTCATTTTTCAATATTTCAATATTAGTAGATTGAAAATATTTTTAAAAAAAATTATACATATCAGGACTATATGCATGTGTGAGGTCGCTCATATGGTTGGTCTCAAGTTTAAATAAAAGCTGAGGATTGTCATCTTATCGAGGATTCCATAAAGAAAAGGTTAAGAATGAGTACATCGCACTCTTTTGATCTAAAGGCCCACTTATTAAATTACGCTAAATTTGTTATTTTGGTTGAAAAGTATACATATAAGAATTAATAGTTATATTAACAAAATTAGAGAGATTTTGATGAAATTACTTTTAGAGCACTAAACATCAACAATAGTGTCTTATTCTTAATTATAGCAAATACTATGACGTTATTAAAAGTAAAAAAATACAGTTCCATGGAAAATGACTTTCCTCACCTACGAGAAAACTCATTTTTCACCTTTAATTTAATTACTAAAAACGAGAAAATAATTTTTCTACTTTATAAAATATTACTTTTCATCCTTCCAAATAATCCTAATATTCTCTATCATTTTCATCCCCACAAATATATTCCAATATTTAAATACTTACAATATTATCATATGTTTCTCCATCACCCTTAGCTCCAAAGCTAAGTACATTAATCACTTTAACCCCATTTTTATCAACCTTCTCAATATTATTGTTGCTTTCAATATTTTTGCTCAAATAAGAAAGATAAGCTTGAAAATCATGAGCAAATTCTTGTTCAAGAATATTATTATAAACTTGTTTGAATAAATTATCATCAATAACACTGTTGGGCTATTGCCCATGTTCCAGCCAAAGGCCCATGGCCTAATCCTACTTGAAAAAGGATTGGAATTATTCTCTTTATTTGGTTTCCAATTCTATTAGGAAAAGGATTGAAATTGTAATCCTATTTGTAGTTGGTTTTGGCTTTGTAAGGAAAAGCACAACTCTATAAATAGAGGATGGTCTTGAGAGAATAATTCAATTGCTCATTGGTATTGTCTTTGAAAGACAATAGAACATAAGAGAGGTTTTTTGAGAGAGCTTTCAACAAGAGAAAAGAGAGAAGAAAAAGGGTTCTTTTGCTGCAGTCTTTTTCTTCGACCATCAACGTTCAGATCGTGTTTCCCGATTAACTAACCGTTGGATCGGGCTGAAATTTGGACTGAGTGTTCCTGACATCTTGGTGGTTGATTTGAACGGTGGAGATCAAATTCGGAGGTCAGCAAGATCCTATTTTAGGTCCCGAACAGAAGCTGGGTTTGGGTGGTGTTTCTTTCTATTTATCTTTTGTTGGTGTAGCTATTGTTTGTTCTCTTTTGGCACTTGTTGTGTAGCCATTAGAAGAATATTTGTAACCCTCTTATTGGTATAGTGAAGCAATTCGGATCTTGTCGATCCCGTGGTGGTTACCTTCGGTTTGAAGGGTTTTTTCACGTTAAACTTGGTGTTCTTTATTGTTTGATTTTCGTTTTCATTTTTTTTCGTTACAACAACTGGTATCAGAGCTAAGGTTATCTATATGAAGGGGAATATGAGCAAGATGGTATGTCTAAACGGAAGAAACTACAACATATGGAAAAGCAAGATGAAAGATCTATTGTTCGTGAAGAAGATGCATCTTCCGGTTTTTTCTGCTCATAACCCCGAGAATGTGACTGATGAAAATTGGGAATTTGAGCACCAACAAGTATGTGGATATATAAGACAATGGGTTGAAGATAATGTTCGCAACCATATTGTGAATGAGACACATGCTAGAACATTGTGGGAGAAGTTGGAGACGCTTTACGCTTCAAAAACTGGCAATAACAAGTTGTACTTGTTAAAGCAATTGATGACCTTTAAATACAAGGAGGGCAGTCTTATTCTTGATCATATAAATGATTTTCAGGGTATTCTTGATCAGCTATCAGGAATGGGTGTTAATTTTGATGATGAAATACAAGGACTTTGGCTTCTTAATACTCTACCAGATTCTTGGGAAACTCTTCGTATTTCTTTAACAAATTCTGCCACTGGTGGAAAGGTGACTATGGAATATGCAAAGAGTGGTGTGTTGAATGAAGAGGTTAGAAGAAAATCTCAAGACACATCTTCACATTCAGATGTTCTATATACAGAAGATCGAGGGAGACATAAGACAAGAGATCTGAGGAGTAGAGGTGAAAGCAGAAGCAAGTCAAAATTCAAGAATCCAAATATTAAATGCTATCATTGTGGAAAGAAAGGACATATTAAAAGATTTTGTAAACAATTGAAGCAAGATCTTAAAGAAGGGAAGAAGGAAGAAAACAATGAAAATAATGTTGTTGCTGTTGTCCAAGATGACCTTCTCTTCGCTTGTGATAAAGACGTCATCAATTTTGTATCTCAATATACAAGTTGGATAGTAGATTCTGGAGCCACATCACATGTCACACCAAGAAAAGACTTCTTTTCATCTTATACTTCTGTTAACTCTGAGGTGTTAAAGATGGGTAATGCTGGTGAGGTTAAGGTGTTTGGAGTTGGCACTGTTTGTTTTTAAAACCAATACTGGTTCAACGTTGGTCCTTCAGAATGTCAAGCATGCTCCAGACATTCCGATAAATTTGATCTCTGTAGGACAACTAGATGATGATGGCTATCATAATGACTTGTGCAATGGCCAATGGAAGCTCACCAAAGGCTCATTGATTTTAGCTCGAGGAAGAAAACATTCAAATTTATACGTGACACAAGGATCAATTCTTGGTGACTCTATAAATTTGGTGAAGAGTGAAGCTTTATCAGAATTGTGGCACAAGAGGCTTAGTCATATGAGCGAGAGGGGGATCACTTATTTGGCTAAGAAGAATTTGCTTGCTGGTATGAAACAAGCAAAGGTGAAAAGATGTGTTCATTGCTTAGCAGGGAAACAGAAAAGAGTTTCTTTTCACAGTCATCCTCCTTCAAGAAAGTCTGAGCTATTGGAGCTAGTACACTCAGATTTGTGTGGTCCTTTTAAAGTGAAGTCAAAAGGTGGTGCACTTTACTTTGCTACTTTCATTGATGATCGTTCTCGCAAGATTTGGGTATATCCTTTAAAATCCAAAGATCAAGTGCTTGATGTGTTTAAACAGTTTCAAGCCTTATCTGAGAGACAAACGGGAAAGAAATTAAAATGTATTCGCACTGATAATGGTGGTGAGTATATTGGTCCCTTTGATAACTACTGCAAATCGCAAGGAATTCGTCATCAGAAGACTCCTCCAAAGACTCCTCAATTAAATGGTTTGGCAGAGAGGATGAACAGAACTTTAGTTGAGAGAGTTAGATGTGTGCTTTCAGAGGCTAAACTTCCAAATTCTTTTTGGGCTGAAGCACTTAACACTGTTGCTTATGTTATCAATTTGTCTCCTGCTGTTGCTTTGGATGGTGATGTTCCAAACAAAGTTTGGTTTGATAAGGATGTCTCTTATGATCACTTGAAAGTGTTTGGGTGTAAAGCTTGTGTGCATGTTCCAAAAGATGAGAGATCGAAATTGGATGTTAAAACTAAGCAGTGCATCTTCATTGGTTATGGTCAAGATGAGTTTGGATATCACTTTTATGATCCAATTGATAAGAAGCTCATTAGAAGTCGTGATGTTGCGTTCTTTGAAGATCAAACTATTGAAGATATTGACAAAACTGAGAAACTAGATTCTCAAATTGATGAGAGCTTAGTTAATGTTGATCCAATTCCTATTATTGATACATCTTCTGCACATGAAGGAACCCAAGATAATGATCAGAGTGTAGAACATATAATTGTTCCTACTGATGATGTTGTGGTTGATGATCAACCAACTCATGGTGAGATAACCACTTCGAATGATCCACAAACCTCTTGTAGAAGATCTACTAGAGAAAAGCGAAGCTCAACACGTTATTCTCATGAGGAGTATATTCTATTGACTAACATGGGAGAACCTGAAGGTTATGATGAAGTCATGTTAGATACTCATAGAGATAAGTGGAAAGAACTCATCGTAGACAAGCATGAGTTTTGTAGAAGTGTGGCAGGCAGGAAGCCTGTCAAAAGTTCCTCCACTTGAAGTCCATTTGGCCCCTTGGCTGGAGGGGGAGTTTGTTGGGCTATAGCCCGTGTTCCAGCCAAAGGCCCATGGCCTAATCCTACTTGAAAAAGGATTGGAATTATTCTCTTTATTTGGTTTCCAATTCTATTAGGAAAAGGATTGAAATTGTAATCCTATTTGTAGTTGGTTTTGGCTTTGTAAGGAAAAGCACAACTCTATAAATAGAGGATGGTCTTGAGAGAATAATTCAATTGCTCATTGGTATTGTCTTTGAAAGACAATAGAACATAAGAGAGGTTTTTTGAGAGAGCTTTCAACAAGAGAAAAGAGAGAAGAAAAAGGGTTCTTTTGCTGCAGTCTTTTTCTCCGACCATCAACGTTCAGATCGTGTTTCCCGATTAACTAACCGTTGGATCGGGCTGAAATTTGGACTGAGTGTTCCTGACATCTTGGTGGTTGATTTGAACGGTGGAGACGAATTCGGAGGTCAGCAAGATCCTATTTTAGGTCCCGAACAGAAGCTGGGTTTGGGTGGTGTTTCTTTCTATTTATCTTTTGTTGGTGTAGCTATTGTTTGTTCTCTTTTGGCACTTGTTGTGTAGCCATTAGAAGAATATTTGTAACCCTCTTATTGGTATAGTGAAGCAATTCGGATCTTGTCGATCCCGTGGTGGTTACCTTCGGTTTGAAGGGTTTTTTCACGTTAAACTTGGTGTTCTTTATTGTTTGATTTTCGTTTTTCATTTTTTTTCGTTACAACAAACACTGCTTCTACAAGTTGAAATTGATACAACAACAATAATAATGAGAAGGAGAATATTATTCCTTTGGATAACCATGATATATTGTTATATGGTATGGTTTTTAAATTTGTTTATTGAAAAAGATTTTTGTGACAAAGATTGTTATGGGGAGAAGTATGGATTTTATTTTTTATTTTTTTATGATAAGAGGTATGGGAAGGGTTTGTCTATTTATAGATTTTAGGGGGTTTGAGTTGATCAATATGGTTAATTATTATGGATATTATATTAGTTTGGATGAGAGAGATTTAGACGAAAGAGTTTCTTCGACAGTTCTGTCCACTTATACTCTCCCCGTCTCAAATTTTTTATCGTATTTTTTATGATATTTAAAAATATTAATTTGAATGATTCAAAAAAGATTATTTTATAATTCTTTGTTAAATATTAATTTTATTTATATGTTGGTAATTTTTAAAAATTAATTATTATCAAAGTTAAATGGAAAAAATAATTAATTTTGTTTTAAATTTATAAAATAAAAAATAATTTAAGACGGAAATAATAGATCATATTCAATGAACTAACACTATAATAGCTGATTTTAAAAGATTGATCAAACTGGTTAGTCAATGAAAATAAATTCCATTTTGTCTATTTTGTCTGAGTTGAAATTTTAAGAAAAATAACAGTACAATATTTTTAATCCAATTTGTTCACAAGTTTCGTTGGTTAAAAAGTTGATAGCATAGTTCGATCTAAGTATTGATACACACAAAATTTCTATATTATCAAAAAAAGTTTTATATTATGATTCTCATCACCAAACTCGTGTTCCAAAATATAAATAAATCTTAAACACGAATAAATTCATTTTCTATAGTTTTTGTCTTCCGTTCCATTGCATTTCATGAAGACTGATAATATCGCGAATAAATATTACCAAAGGACGTAGTACAATAAATGAGACCATCCTTTCTTAACAAGATATTTTGGTTTTGAGCTCTGGGTACGAAAAATCATTGGTAATGCATATTTTCTTTCGAATGAGATCTTTTATATATAGCGCAAATCTAAATTAGTCGGGCTTTAATATGAATACGAAACCAACAGAAAACCAAAAAGAAATGTCGTGAATAAGTTGAATTTATTTATTTTTGTACAACAAGAACTTCCCTTGCAGTAGGTTTAGTTTCATTTGTTTGTTTGTGTTTTTTTGGCACTTCTTTTAAGCATTTGTTTATCTTTTAAATAGGAATTACCTTTATAGCAGTTTACGTGTTTTTTTACCTTTATAGCAGTTTACATGTTAAGTTACATTTTTAATTTATTAATCTTCTCTAAATGGAAAAATAATCTCTAATTTAATTTCTCCTTATATGTGTACGGTTTATTACAAGGAAGAAAAAATGTGATGAATCTACCGACTTTCGGGTGACATAAAATGGTAGTTTTTAAGAAGTGAATTATTTATGTATTAAAATTATGTGAAATTTTCAAAAATAGCAAAGATAATAGCTATAATAAGACTTTATAGCAATGATTTCGAAAATTGTGTTTCATAGTTATAGTTTTTGTTTGCTATGGAGGTTGAGGGCTTGTATATTTCGTTTGTAAGTATACAAATATGGTAAGTATAGAGTTAATATCTCAGATGGTCACTCAACTATTAACTTTTTCACATAAAATCACTTAACTTTGATTTTTAACTTAAAAGTCACTCAACTATAAGATATTTGCATAGAAAGTCACTCAACCTATTTAATTATATATATTCACTTAAATCATTTAATAATTAAATAGATTGAGTGACTTTCTATGCAAAGAGTCTCGTAGTTGAGTGACTTTTGAGTTGAAAATCAAATATTAAGTGACTTTCTTTGGAAAAAGTTGATAGTTGAGTGACCATCAAAGATATTAAGTATATACATTTAGGAATTTTCAGAACTCCGTTTGTATATTTCGCTTGTCAATAAAAAAATAAATTAATTTATCATGAATTTTTCATAAATCGTAAACAAGTAGTTAGAGTAAGTATATACAAATTCTGATTTATACAATCAGGAATCGAATTTTATACGAAATCTAAATTAAACAATCAAGGACAGAATTATACAAAATTTTGAATTTATACAATTAGGAAACAAAATAGCAAAATTTTGCGAAATTGTAGCCATTAACAAAAAATAATTAAAACTATAGCATATTACATAATAGGCTCTAGATGTTTGTCATTTCACGTAATTTTTCCTAAAAACCACATAATTATCTAATATCATATATGATAGTACGTAGTATTTTAGCTATTAGTATGTCAAATACGACGTTTGCATATTATCTTACAATCCTCGTAATTAACATATGTATAATTACGAGAGAATTTATGCATGTACATTATATTGTGCATATATATGTAGAGTAAAACATAGAATAACCGATATTGTTGGATTTTGAGTATTTTTTTCTTTTTATGTGGATAAATAAAACTATAATTTGAACCAATTCACTTTTGCCCATAAGTCTAATATTATGGTGCATATGTAAGACTTCTTTTACATCTTATTTTCAGATTGTCAACAAGACATTGATCAACAACCATATAGAAAGAAAAATGCGAGAGTGCAGATTTTTGCACAAGCCCAACAATCAATTTTAAATCGCGATTTCGATCCCGCTTCGTTCCTTGTCCGATTGAGCCAAATTTTAGAAAACTTATTTCTTCCGACACTACTACAAAAATGATCTTTAGCGGCAATTGTCACTCTTTGTATATGTCCCTAAAGCCTTTAGCGACATTGGTTCTAATGACACTTAACTAATGCCGGTAAAGGCTTTAGCACTCTTTATTAATGTCAATATTTAATGCCGCTAAAAATTATTTTTGTAGTAGCGCAACTTAATCATCTCTCCTCGCCAGAAATAGGCGAGCGCCTTTCAGAACATTATACAGCGTACTAGAATATAAATATCTATATTATATTATTGATGTTAAATATAATATAGCTACCATTATAATATTATTACCACAAATTAATCAAGATAAAAGATTTAAAAACTTTCAAAATTGATACTTTTTTCACAAAGTTGTAAATGAAAAACACTAACATATATTTTGATGTGTCATCTCTATCTTGATGACATTGGACACTACCGCAAATCATAGCCACTAGAATAATTAGTATTAAGAAAAAAACACCAACTAATTATTAAGAAATGGTAATTACTAAATTAATGATGATAATGAAGAACTTCCTTATGTCCAACATAATTTCATTGAACTTACATTTTGTGACACGTAGTTAATTTCATTTTGTAGATAATTAGATAAAAAGAAATTATGGGAACAAGCAAAGATTGGAATAACTAATATAACATCTTTTATTGTGACATTTTCAATTTAGTTAAGTGAAGGTAATAACTTCTCCTAGCAATCTTAAACTTAAATAACATAGGTCACACATCAAAGATAGAGTACAAGTTATTAGTTTGATCAAATGAAAGTAATTTTAGTTCAAATTTTATAGTTATGATAAAAAAAATTTAACATATGTATAAATTATGAAATTAAAATTCAATAGCGTAATAAAAAGAATAGAATTGTGAATCAATAAATTTCATTCGAGGTTTTATTGTTATTAATAAACTATGTACTGTTGACTCTTTGGCCTAATTATTTATCCCACATCGGAGCTTTATGTATTGTGAAGGAGAATTTGGGTTATAAAAGAACCCCTCCTCCTTCATTGTAAAATGCACCATTTTGTAATCTCTTCTCTCTATCTAATAAAAGCAGGCTGCTTTGAGCGGTGCTTGAAGATTAAGCTTTCGCAGTTGAACTCCATTATTAAAATTGTTCGGTCTCTTTTCTCTTTTTTTCAGTTAATATTCGATATTATTTGTCGGGTATCTTTGTTAGTGTTCTGTCCGGTTCAGTTCATTTGAACCGGTTCATTTCACTAAAGTTATTCCGTTTTGTAGGGAAATTATCCGAATTTCCCAACATGTACTAGGAGTCCATCAAACGTATTTGTTAGGCCAAAAAATAAATTCGACGAATGGAACAAAACATATAAATTTAAGAACCAAGTTCATATATCAATCGTCACCTGTGTCCATTTTGGACATAATTACATTTACTAGTTTGGTTCTTCATTATTACGTGAAACATAATGTTATTTTATCATATTCTGTTAGGAAAATAAATATCTTTATCTAATTTTAAATTAAAAGTTAGTTTATGAGGTAATAATTAATTGTCCAAAAGCATATATAAAAGTGTCCAATTTCCTTATGCCTACCGAGGCAAACTCCTTTATATAGTCTTGGACGTTTCTTATCTTGTTAGGTAGTTTTTTGAGTCGAGTTAACTCAAGTCTAAGATCTATTTTTTTTTAACATAATGGCGATGTTTGGTCCGGATAAATTTATAGTTACTCAATATTGAGTTCCTATCTTATATTGTCCACGCTTCAGATGTCCAGTCTTAAGCGTACAGAAAGTGTTTGAAAGGATATTATCGTTCTCTTTATATGGTCTATTGGTCTTGGTCAATTCTTTTCTCTTGAACTACTAATTTAAATTTGATTTAAATCAAAATTCATTTTCTTAAACAGTATCCTTATTTCATTTTGTTAAAACTTCAAATCCTCGAATATGAAGTTAGATTTTGACACAACAAAAATTACTCCAATAAAGTTTGAATCCAACCTTGTACAATTTGGCTGAAAAATAATTTTAGCCCATTGGGTTTGGGGAATTCTAATGTAGCTCTGAAGCCCAAGTTATGTAAATATGTAAATTGATGCAACTTTATATATATATATATATATATGATATTAATTAATGTAGCTTAATATGTAATAGTAAATCTATATATCCTTATAAAATTATCAGCAAATGTAATAAACTTAACTTATAGATAAATTGCTATGCTAATGGATAATTGGATATACTACTCAAATCTCTTAATCTCAATTGAAGAATAAAGTTAGTTCATATAAACTCACTATGTTGAACGTAACATATAAATTTAACATAAAAGTTAATTATACTTGTTTTATATATACAAATTCGTAACTTTAAATATATAATGAATTCATCTTTCGAATATGTTGATGAGATTTTGAATAATTCGATATGAGCAAACTCTAAGCATCAGATCGTGTGTAATGATTCATTTCTAGTACCTTTGAACTAACGGAAATGCCTCTCTTTAACTCCCTCAAGGTTTGAAGTGCCAACCAACTCTTTTGACTACGCGTTATTCAACCCTAAATATTTCAACTGACGTATTTAAAATTTTGGACACGCCTCTAAATCTCTAAATATGTGTCCGTGTTTGAGATTTGTTGGGAGTATAAATTAGACTCTTCCCTCTCTAATTTCAAATTCTTGATTAGCCCTCCAAATAGTGTCACTCAAAGTTTGAAGAGCTGGAAGAAGTAGAAGAAAGACTCGTTTCACTGGTTCAAAAATGTCCAAATCTGAGAATCCTTCAACAAATCCATGGCCATATCATCACTCATTCGTTTCTTCCATCTTCAACAATCTCCTTCATTCTCTCAAAAGTTCTCACTTTTGCAGCTCTTTCACCCAATGGCAGCCTCAATTACGCCAAACGGGTCCTTACCCAAATCCCAAATCCTAGTATATTTTCATATAATTCTCTCATTAGAGGTTTACTTGAATCCCATATCGCTTCTAACGAACCCCTTTTCATATTCAAGAAATTGCTCAAGAGAAATTACCCGAAAACAAATAGTTTCACTTTGGCGTTTGTGTTGAAGTCGTGTTCTATTTTGGCTGCGTTTAATGAGGGGCAACAAGTGCATAAGCATGTTGTTCAGTCTGGGTTTGGATCGAGTCCCTTTGTTCAGACTTCGTTGCTGAATTTATATGCGAAGTGTGAGGAAATTGGGTTGGCGGAGAAGGTGTTTGATGAAATTACTGACAGAAATGTGGTTGCTTGGAGTGCAATGATTAGTGGGTATTCAAGACTTGGGATGGTTAATGAGTCTTTTAGTTTGTTTAGGGAAATGCAGAAGACAGGTGTTTTACCTGATAAGGTTACAATGGTGAGTGTGATTTCGGCGTGTGCTATGTCTGGGGCGTTAGATTTGGGGAGGTGGGTGCACTCGTATATCAACAAGCAATCGATTGAGAATGATCTTGAGCTTAGTACTGCGCTTGTTAATATGTATGCAAAGTGTGGATACATCGAAAAGGCAATTGAAGTGTTCGAAGCAATGCCTTTTAAAGATGCCAAGGCTTGGAGCTCAATGATAGTTGGCTTGGCAGTAAATGGGCTCGCAGAATATGCACTGGTGACCTTTTCCAGGATGAACAAAGCTAAGGTAATGCAATTATTATGAACAATGCTGTAAGATGCAATTTTTCTTGCTAGATTGTATGAAAGTTATCATCTTGATGCACATATAACTTTTGAGGAGCGCATGGCTTTAATCTTATTAGACTTGGTGTTGAATGTTTGTGTAAAATCAGATAATTAAAATGTAGTATTTTTTCTATTTACTATAACCGATCATTGAATGGTAAACCTTTGATGTATTGACTATTAGCAACTTATCTGTAATCTATTTTTGAATTTTGCTTTCAGGTAGAACCTAATCATGTGACACTAGTTGGGGTTCTTATGGCATGTGCTCATAGTGGACTAGTTTCTGAAGGGAAAAGGTATTGGACAAGCATGATTGAGTCTGGGATTGAGCCATCTTTAGAGCACTATGGCTGCATGGTTGATTTGTTGAGCCGCTCAAACTTAATTGATGAAGCTTATTCATTCGTTGAATCCATGCCACTTGCCCCGTGTCCTGCAATATTGCGTACATTACTTGTTGGGTGCAAAAAGAACAAAATCTTGGACAAAGGTGAAATTCTAGGTCAGCATCTCATTGAATTAGAACCGTGGAATGCAGAGAACTATATCCTACTCTCTAGTATGTATGCATCAGTATCAGACTGGGAGAAAATGCGGTATGTGAGGAAACAGATGAAAGACAAAGGTATTAAGGCTATGCCAGGATGCAGTTCCATTGAAGTTGACGGTTTTGTGCACGAGTTTGTGATGGGTGATTGGTCACACCCTGAAGCAGAGGAGATCAAAGAGTTCCTAAGGGATATATCTCAAAGGGTATACTCTGCAGGACATGAACCTTGGATTGCTCCAATTCTGCACAATGTGAGTGTCGAAGAGAAGGAAATTGCACTTTGTGAGCACAGTGAAAGGTTAGCTATTGCTTTTGGACTTCTGAAGACAAAAGCACCGACAGTGATTAGGATAGTGAAGAACCTCAGGGTCTGTAGGGATTGCCATGAAGTGACGAAGATAATTAGTAGAATATACAACAGAGAGATAATTGTTAGGGACAGAGTTAGGTTTCACAGATTTGTAAACGGCGCTTGTTCTTGCAGAGATTTTTGGTAAATATCATTCCATTGACAATATATTGCAAAGACCCTACTTCTGGAATTGTCTCTTTTTTCCTTTGTTTTTGGAGAGGGGAAGGAGGGGGTTGAGACTTGTGATAAGTTAGTAAAGCCAAAGAGCTATGTTGTCAGACTCTTCAAAAATGTCGAGTGGTGCATGTTGGATCCAACCAAAAGTAGTGCATTTTGGAGGATCAGATACGACTGCTTTTTGAAGAGTCCAAACAACAAAGCCAGAGAGAGCTTAAATGACCTAGTAAGAGCTAAATTCATTAGATAAAGCTAGATGGAAGAGGGCAAATGTGGGAATGATATAAGATGCTATAGTCCAGATAGCTTTACTATAGAGAAAGAAGTAATTTTCCCTGAGGAGACCTAATCAGCCTCATTTTCCGACTCACATTTCTCTCGCACAATACAAAAGCTTTCATCCAATATTTGGTCTAACCAATGATTAGGTTCATTTCAGTTTGAAATATTCCTATATGATTATTCTGTTAAATGCCATTTGTATATCTCCTCTTTTGGAACTGGTATATAGTCATGGTTAGCAATCCAGATTCATTACCGAGGTTAAAGTCAGTGTCTGCGCTATCAACTGAGCATTTCAGTAGGCACTGGGAAGTGTAAACACCAAAGCAATCACATCCCCTGACCTTAAGTGAGATTGTTGCTTGTTGGAAGACGCGGTTCGCTCAGAATAGTCAGGTATTATCTCTATCCATGTTCTTAGTTTCGAAGAACTAATCAGGTGAATTTCATATTGATCAACTGCTTGAACATTATCTTGTAATCCAAGTGGAGAAAAAAAGATGTTTATTGTCATTTCCTGCAAATCAAGGAATTATTTACTGTCTCAGTAAGATGTGTTATTTGCTTAATAAATTAAAACACAAAGTAAAAGGTGGTAAGCTCAATCTTTAGCAAAACCTCACCTTGAAGTAATCAAAGTTGATAAACAGGTTTACTGTGAGCCCAAGAAATGAGAGGAATGTTGGGTTGGGCTCTTCTCAATTTTAGTCCATAATGTTCATTCTCTGAGCCGATGGTCTATAGGAAATAACCTTTCTACTTAGACAAATAGCGGATTATATATGAAATCCTATAATGTCATAAGGGTATCTTTAGGCGCACACTTTAGAAAATATCTTCATTTCTAGTATGTATTCAAGGATGTGGCGTAGTGATCAATGAAGTAATTGAGAATCATGAGGTCTAATGTTCAAATTATAGCGTAAACAAAAGAATCCTTATGTGCTTTCTTCTCATTTGTTGAAGTCTTGGTGAACAAAGTTATTCAGTACTTGTGCTAGTGAGTCTTGGTGAACAAAGTTATTCAGTACTTGTGCTAGTAAGAGGTAATATGTATCTTGTATAATTAGTCGAGGTGTGTCCAAGATAATCTCGATTCTCGACCATCATTATTTAAAAAAAAGAAGCCCATTTCTCAATCAACAAAGTATATATAAGACAAAGTTATGGCCTAGATGATAAAAAGGTGAAAATTCTACCTGTTTCAAATTCAAATTGCACAAAATCTGAAATAGGTTAGGATATGTTTGTTGTTTTGTAAATAAAATATACAAAAAGGTAGAAAAGAGGGAGGGTGCTAACAATTTTAATAAATCCATCTTTCATCAAATTAAAATTCAGGAAAATTATATCACTAAGAATTTTCTTGATCAAGTTAACGCGTTAATTTTCTATGATGACATCATCCCCACTCCCCCGTTTGAGCTTTGGATCAACAATAAAGTTATTTACATTTAACCTATAAATCACGAGTTTAAGCCGTGAAATCAATTAGTAATACTTGTATTAGGATAGGCAGCCTACATCAAAACCCTTAGGTTTGTGACCTTTAAATCTTATGTAAATACGGAATGCTTAGCACATTGTAGAGATCGAAATATAGAAATATTATTAATATGGAAAAATATCAACTTCAAATGTCTACTTTCATAAAACATTAGTCACCATGGAGATCACCAACTATAATAAAAATAAACAAAAAAAAATCAATTTTAAAAATATTTAAAACATCCTTTTCATGTAATATGTTCCAGTATCATAGTAAACACTTGTAATCTAACTTTGTTACAACAAACATAATTAAACAATTAATGGACGAATGTCATATTCCACCTTCTTTCTTCCCACTGACATTTACATCACTATATTTGATTGGAAAATTATTAAATTACAATATAACAAAAAGTAAAAGTAAGTTTCTTTGATTTTTCTTATATGTCTTAATCATTAGTTATTATAATATTACTAGTCCCTTTTTTTGTGATTTGATAATGTTGATTATTACATGTGACGTGGGCATCTTGAATGCCCTTTAATATTTTATTCAATTAATCCTTCAATTTATTGATAAATTCTATTTTAGTCCATGTGATATCGGACTAAACATATCTTGAATTGTGCATTTTTTATCATTTTGTTGATCGTCTTAGTACACGTGTTATGTTTAGTTTGTATTGGTATACTTTATATTGATAGGACTAAAAATACATATTTATACTAATTAGATGCTAAATATGTTAGGAATCATATATCATAAAGACTATATCTAAATTTATCAATACCTTAGGGATTAAAATGATATTATCTTTATTTTATTTGTAGTTTATTTATCTTAGACGTGTCAATCTTGTTTGATGAAATTGACAAAAGACAATAGTTTAGTATTAACCAATGAATGGACTCCACATGGAGATTTTGTTTTATTGTTTATGATTTTGACTGATAAGGTACAAGCGTGTTTGAATCTATATGGTTTAATGTCAATATTCATATTGAAGATCGATAAAATTTAAATTATACATTACATAACACGTTACTTGGGTGACACTTTTATTTTATTTTAATTGTTTTGAAATTTGAAGTCGAAATTTTCTAATTATAAATAGAGAGTTATAATATTACATATCAATCACCACCACTACCTACTTTACTATTTTGTGGGCTCCTTCCATGCAAAATGTCTGGCCGACACTACTTTGAGCCAAAAGAAGAAAGTGATTTTTACAATTTAAATGGTGGAAAAAGCAATCACTGATTTTTTTAGTTTTTAGAAATATTTGGAAAAAAATCAATTTTTTATACATCCAAACGTCATTTAGAAGTTTACGTCTATGGAAAAATAAATTTAGGATCATCCTCTTTTCTTCTTCTTCTTTTTCCACGGTTTTAGACTGGATAAAATCGTTATCACAGACTTTACTATTTTTAAAAAATGATGTGATTTTCTAAATAATTAATATTTTTCAAATATATGTCTGGGAAGTGGCCCATAAACGTTATTTATACTAGAATTGTTGAGACATCGATTCGAAAAATAGAGACTTTTATTAAATATGGAAGTGTTTAATATACATAAGCTATTTGAATAGACTTGTAGTTCAATGTAGGTGAAAAACTATAATAACTAGAGGAAATGTGCATGAATATTAAAATTATTGTATATATATAGTAGTTGTTTATATAGGGAGAGAATGTGCATGAATATATAATGAATGAATATGTAAAAAAATATATGCTCTAAAGATAACACCTTCCTGTTATGTATATATTAAAAGTACTTTTTAAAAAAAAAAAATATTATTGGACAATACTTTGACCAAACAGACTCTTAAAATCTTAATGCAAAACAAAGCACCACTAATTTTCTTAGATTCTCATAATTCAATTACTATTCCTACGTGCATGTGTGGCATCATTATTTATCTTCTCCACACTCAATTCTTTATTTAGAATTAACGATTAATAACACACCAAATCATCACATTTTTCAAGTTTCATATCTTAATTTCACCTATTTAAACTATTACTTTTTTCCTAAGTTTCATATCCCAATTATCACTCTATTTGTATTAAAACACGATACATCTTGACGTTGATTGGGAGCCGGCTCCCATCATTTTTCTCCTTTGGTTACACTGACTCACATCCACAATCTTAAAATCGAAGGTGAACATATTTAACATCTGAACAATCCGTTCTTATTAAAACCAACCACAGACCGTGTTTTTTTTACCATACTCATATAAAAAACCATAGTCATCATGTATATATCTTTACTTCTTTTCCTCTTTTCACCTTAAACCTTTTTTGTACTTAACCCCACCACCATCTCCTCCACCTCCTCTCCCTTCCACTACTATTACCCCTCATCAACAAATATACACTAAAAACCAAAAACTAAAGTAGAAAAATCTTTGATATGTTGAATTATCAAACACCTAATACCCTAGCAAACACTACTACCACCACCAACAACAACAACAACAACAATACTATAACAGAAAATCATCAAGAAGAAGAACAAATAATCAGAGACATCCATGCTTTAACCCCACCAAGACCTCCATCAAATCGTGGCCGTCGAATCGAAACTTGGGAAACAAGTAGCCATAGATCATCATCAATTTCCGAAGTAGCATCTAGCGAGAATTTCTCTACTATGAGCCGGGAATTCAACGCCCTCGTTCTCGCGGGATCGTCAGTTAGCAACAATCCCGCTAGCGAGAACGAGGTGAATAATCATATATATAATAATAACAACAGTTATAATAGTAATAATTTGGGGAGCATCGGCGAAGAAAATGATGCGCCGATAGAAGAAACAAATCCGTTAGCTATTGTGCCGGATAATTATAGTAATACTTTAGATCCGATTATTATTAATCCTCCAAGAAGAAGGATTAATAATAATAATAATAATATTTTGAGAAATAATATTGGAGAAGTTAGTAGTGTTCAAAGGGTGAAAAAAGAAGAAATTGAATCGAAGATAAGTGCATGGCAAAATGCTAAAATTTCGAAGATTAATAATAGGTTTAAACGTGAAGATGCTGTTATTAATGGATGGGAAAGTGAAGAAGTACAAAAAGCTACTTGTTTGATGAAGAAAATTGAGGTACGTTTCATTGATTTTTTTGTATTTATTTGTATTATTGTTTAAAAAAAAAATTTCATTCATCGGGCTTCTAATCAGAGATGAAGTTAGAATTTTAGATTTAAGTGTTCTGAATCTTAGAAATGATAATTTACTGAAAATACTGAGTATATTCAATTGGAATTGTAGATCTGCCTTAGATTCTAACCTTTTTTTTTTTACATTGTGGATGTGTTCCATAGGAAGCACAATGTTGTCATAAAAAAATGTTTTCTTAAAAAGTATTTTTTATAAAAATAAATTAGTTTTTCTTAATTTTTTTGTTTCGGTCCGTAGCAAAAATATTACTATTCTAAAACATTTCTATATCATAATTTAGACAAATAATATGAAAGCTGGGGTGGGGTGGAGTGGTGGGGATGGAGGCTACGGGAAGATGGGTGAAGATAAGGTGTGTTATAAGATGGTGAGGACAAAAATAACATTTGTAGAACTTGTTTTCTTATGTTTACTAATAAAGTTATTTTTTTTTAATTTTTTTTTAGCTTGTTTCCTTAATGAAAATATTTTTAAAAAAATACACTACAACAAAAATAACTTTTATTGACATGAAATATTGATATCAATAAAGAATCTTAAAGCCTTTATCGGCATTAGTTAAGGGTCATTAGAATCAATATCGTTATCGTTAAAAGTATTAGTATATATATAAAGAGTGACAATTGCCGCGAAAAATACATATTAGCGTCTATTAAAAATTAATTGACGCTAATAATCATTTTTGTTATAGTGATAGACGCACAAAAACATCCCGTGTCATGAAAATCTTCTTTATTTTAAGTTTCTTCAAATTTAATAAATTTTTCTTTTCCTTCAACGTAGATTTTTTTATTTTTTTTTCGTCCATGGAGTTTATTTGACTCTAATTTTAAATTGACTACCACCACAAATTAACTTAGTTTTACGTCTCATGCTTCTTGTATGCGCTTGATTGTGTATATTGAATCGATTGAATTATAATCTAACATAGAATTTATATTAATCAAAATTTAGATTTTAATATTATACATTGAATGAGAAAAAGAATAAAAAACAATATTGAGTGGATAAATATGTGCCTAATATAGTTAAATTATTAGTGGTTTACATGATTGCTAAAAATCAGGAGCACTCTTTTATTTTTCCCCTTGCGATATATTGATTGTGCATGCACATGATTGGTCCAGCATGACTATGATTAGATATTTAATTAGTCCAACAATAATAATATTATTCTAATTAGGCAAACCACATGTTCTTCCCTTGTAGGTTGGAAATTCTTAAATGTTCATTTTAAATTTCACTTGAATCGATGTATCAAAATAAATATTAAATATTGAATGAAAATCAAAATAAAAGATCTTATAAAAAAGTTTTAGATATAAGTATTTTATACTAAATTTAAACGTATACTATCATAACAGGTGAAAAATTACTTTGTTATTCTTGGTTAATTTAACTTGATGGTAATTATAATAATAAAAATAATACTAATGTGGAAGTTGAGACTCATCTTCAATATATAATACTTCAATTTACAAAAAACATTGTTCATTACTTTGAGTGGTTCTTGATGAACTTGTGCCCACATCTTTTTCTAATTCTCTACCTACATAGACTCTAAAGAAATAGGTTACCTATTGATCAAGTTGTCTATTTTATTTTCCAAGTACTAATTAATTTCCTTAATTACAACTAATTATATATAACTATAGAAAAATGATATTTATATTAACTTTATATAATATAACTTTTTACGAATGATGTTCAGATAAACCCCTTGCGCCTCTAGCTCTGTCCCGATATATGAATCTAGAATGTTCACTAGTAAGGGCGTACCTCGGATGTAATGTATATGTTCATCCAAATTCAACATATGTTTTTTTGGTAGGAAGGGTTTTTCATGAACCTTACGTTAATAAAGTTTAATTTCTCCATCCATCTCTATTGTTTATCAGAGAAAGCTGGAGGAGAAGAGAGTAAAAGCCCTAGAAAAGATGCAAAATGATATAGCAAAAGCACACAGAAAAGCAGAAGAAAAAAAGGCATCAGCAGAAGCAAAGAGAGGAACAAAAGTAGCAAAAGTTGTTGAAATTTCCAATTTGATGAGAGCTGTTGGCAGAGCTCCAGCTAAACGATTCTTCTTTTAATTAAGGATCGTTAATTTTGCTAGACTGTCTACGTTATTTCTTGGGATGCGGACCTACAAGAACGCTTGATATTTTGTGCATCAGATTAAAAAAAAAATTATATTAGAAAAATAGTTTATGTAATATATATATGTGTGTGTGTTGGAATTAATAGTAGTATGTTAATTATTAGTCTATAGGGGTCCTCTTTCTATTTTTTAAATGACTGGCTACCCCTATTGACATATAAATATTAGTTTGATAATTTGTGCTTGAATTATTTAGTTGAATACTTTTTCTAGTGGGATTTTAGAGTGATTTGTGTGTTAAAGACGCTTTTGTACTGATTTTTGGGAAGTTAAATGTATTTTCAATGAGCTTAAGAAAGAAAATATGTGAAGGTACCATTCTATAACATTAGTATTTATAAAGTGGCAACGAACTCTCAATCTTTTTTAAATTGTGACTAGCATGGTGTTTTCTCTCGATTGATTTGAGTTTTCATTTTTTATTTTAAGCTAAGTAGAGTAATCAATAGTTAAGCAGATTTCAATGTCTACTATATTAAGAATCACCAGAGAAATTAGATGCGACTATGATAATGTATGCCTATCTCCATTAGTAAAAAAAAGTTGCAAAAGGTGATTGATCGATCTGCAGTATTCAAAGCGTGGTGGAAATAACTTTTACATAAATATATATCGTATTCTATGAAGATTTGCCCGTAAACATCCTTCGATAACGTTTACTAATGCTTATTTTAGTTACTTACGTAAAAAAAAAAAAAAAAGACTAACTAGAAGATTAGGTATACCAATTTGAAGAAAAACACATTGATTATTTATTATCTATACATTCTTTTAGTATTTAGACTTTGTTTTAATAATTCACAATAAAGAAAAAAGGCATTGTTCTTTATTATGTTTGTAAGCAAACTAGAAATATCACCAAGCCAATTTCATTGTAGCAGTTGCTATTTTGTTTTCTACTTATTGTATTTGAGTTCAAATATCACAAAAAGAAAAAAATAGTTACACAACTAACAAATTATGAGTCCGGAGTCAAAAGGGCAAAAAAAATTGTCAAAAATTCAAAAGGGTACATCAAATTTTTTTTAATCAAAAGGACAAAATCGATTTCGACGGAGCGATTTTCTTCTGACAAAATTGATTTGTTAATTTTTTTTAGAAAAACACCAAAATCGCTGCTGTGGCAGCGATTTCGTCCAAAATAACATTTCTTTTTTCTTAAAATCGGGCAGCGATTTTATCAAAAAAAATTTTTACAAAGCGGCAGCCTCAGATAGGAAAAAGAAATCGCTGCTATAGCAGCGATTTGATTTATTTATTTTAAAAAACGCTGCACATGCAGCGATATTAAAAAAAAAGTTCTGTTATCAGAAGAAAATCGCTCCTTTTGCCCTTTTGGTTAAAAAAATAATTAATATTCCCTTTTAGAATTTTTGACAATTTTTTTTTTCCTTTTTGACTCTGGACTCAACAAATTATGTTTGTCAGATTACTAAAGTTTTTAATCAATAAGCTTGTCACAAGTCTTAATGGATATCATTAATTTAAAGAGCATCGTAACTTTAGACGTTCATAAGTTTTTTGACGAATATATCTCTAAAATTTGCATAAAAATTTAGGTACCAACACATTTTCTTCATAATATTAATTCGAGTGACTCTAAAAATTTGGTATCAGACATTCTTTTATCAATTTCAGTAACTCCTACTGACTAGATTAAACTAAGGGGGGCGGCGGTACCGAAACCGGGACTACCGGACCGGTAAGTTCCGGAACCGGTACCAAGCGAACCGGTAACGTTCCAGAACCGGAACCGGACCGGACCGGTAGACCGGTAAAAAAAATTGGTTCCGTCCCAGTCCGGAACGAAACCGGTAATGGACCGGACCGGTAAACCAGGACGGACCATTTTTTTTTTTTTTTAAATACTAATTTTAATTATTTAAACAATGATTTAATTTTATTTAATTCAGTATAATTTAATTATAATACTTAAAAAAATTAAAAAATTAATTTCAAACTTTAAAAATTAAAAAATTTAAAATTTTAAAACTTTAAAGTTATAAAATTTAAATTTCAAATTTTTAAAGTTTGAAACTTTAAATTTCAAACTTTATAGTTTGTAAAATTTAAATTTCAAATTTTTAAAGTTTGAAACTTTAAATTTCAAACTTTATAGTTTGTAAAATTTAAATTTCAAATTTTTAAAGTGAAACTTTAAATTTCAAACTTTATAGTTTGTAAAATTTAAATTTCAAATTTTTAAAGTTTGAAACTTTAAATTTCAAAGTTCAAATTTTAGAGTTTGTAAAATTTATATTTCAAATTTTAAAGTTTGAAAGTTTGAAAATTTTAAAGTTTGAAAGTTGAATTTTAAAGCTCCAAATCCAATTTTCAAAGACCAAATAAGGCAACACCGAAATTTAAGAAATTATATATTAGGGAATTAGAGAGTAGAGAGTAGAGAGTTGAGAGAATAGAAGATGAGTAGATGAATTTGTGATAAAATAATGAATTTTAGGAGTATTTATAAGTAAAAAAAATGGGTTAAAGTGTAGTATTTAGAACTTTAGGGTATTAAAAAAGTTAGGGGGGTAGGGGGTTTAATTGGCTGGTTTTGGGATAAAATAGCCGTTGGGGGGGCCCACTAGCCGTTACCCAACGGCTATAAACGGCTAAAATCAAAAAAAAAAAAAAATTTTTTTTGATCGGTCCGGACCGGTACTTTCCGGAATCGGGAATAACCGGTAAATCCCGGATTCCGGTTCGGTACCTGTCCCGGAACCGGACCGAACCGGTCTGTACCGGGAATAACCGGTACCGGACCGGGACGGACCGGACCGGAATCCGGAAATTACCGGTTCCGTTGCCAGGCTTAGATTAAACCTTCGAAATTGGACTCCTAGAGGTTGTGGATTACCCTGCGATAGATGTCAGTAGTTTGAGTCCGTGTATCTCCAACTTGTGAACTTAGCTGATACAAAGATTTATGATCGTTTTTTAAATAAATAATCAAGCTCACTATGGTAAATATTGGTAATTGATATGTAGTTGAATGAGATAAGCCCAAACTCTTGAGGCCTATGGTATATATGTGATTAGGTTTGGTAGAATGAAAGGCCCAAAATATTGATGTACATATATATATCACTAAGCGGAAATTATATTTAATGACGACTTCGGAGATAGATGATTCTGAAAATTCTAACTCTTATTTATTTTATAGGAACGCTTTTAAGTTTAAAGTCAAAGTTACTCAACGTAAAAATTTTGCCCATAAAACAAGCATAATCAAATTCATTTAAGACAATCTATATACCTGATCCGATCATCCTCATAAATCACCCTATTAATACGCAGGAAACTTACATAAATATACTATAATAAAAAAATATTTACCATTTATAGCAATAATTTTTTTTTCACTTTATCAGTTTTAATTCATTTATATACAAGTTTAATACATATTACAAAGAACAATTTATTATTCACATATAATACAAGTTTTAATGATGGATAATACATTTATCACACATTTCAATACATTTATATTATAATGTGTCAAATTTTTACCAAACAAACCTAATATATTTCAAAAAAACAATTATAATTCATATATATTGCATACATAATTTACTTTTAATTCATATTGCAGATTTTACATAATATTGCTATAAATGGTAATAAATAAAAAGTATCGCTAAAATCAGTAATTATTTTTTAAAATATACTAATTATGTAATTTTTCCCATAATACGCCTTAGTTCAAATTATGTTTTCCATATCTAACTAGGAGGAATAAATTATACACCTAATCTACAAGTGAGATTGCACTCTCATTTATTTATTATGACATTTTATTATCTACATATTCTTTTAGTATTTAAATATTTTATTCTTATCATGATTAGTAAACAAATTAGAAAAGAAAAAATTGTCATGCAAAATTTCATCGTAGCAGTTGCTATTTTGTTTTATACTAATTGTACTTAGTTTTTGTTGTATTTTCATTGCTTACATTAGCAAAAACTCACTTTCCAATTTTCAACTATTTTCTTGGATAAAAGGGACAACATGAAAGAAGAATAAATTCGTACTAAGCTAAGTGAGATTTTTATTCATTACAATTTCCTCCAAAATTTCCGAAATCAAAATTCTAGTGCTCTAACTTTTTGATCAGTTAAAAATGATCGCCTTAAATACAGAAGAAGTGATGCATGAATATTCATGCATGACGCCTAAGGGGAAGAGATTTCGGATACCGGAGACTTCATCATGTCCACCGGCTCCGAAAAAGAGAAGGCCGGTAGGTGCAACTAATTGTGTGTCAAAAAGAAGAAGATTGTTAGATGATACGTTGATTTTTCTTCCTACTAAGGTCGAAGCCTTTTGTATTTATGCATTTAGGAAAAATAATATTGTCAAAAGCTCAAATGATCTTTTTAACTAATTGTTAATTTAGTAGGAAGAGGATTAATTTCCCCTTTCTTAAATTAGTAAGTGTTCCTCAAACTATATGTACATATATATGTCATGCATTTTCGATTTCTATGTTATGATAATTTTGGTTGTGTTTTTAAGATGATTAATTTCCCTTCATGGTTAAATTAGTAAGTATTGTTGCTTAAACTATATGTGCATGTCATGCATTTTCAATTTCTATGTTAAGAGTTTGGGTGAAATCCCTAGATGTTCTTTCGATCCGTTTTTGTCTGAATCTAAATGTGACTTGAATAACTTCATTTCATAGTACGAACGATTCCTAAGCTACAAAATCAATAATTTCGTAAGCTTGGACATTTGTTGCTGAAATAATTTATTTTTTTATATATATTTTCATTCATGTACCACCCATCTTTCGATTTATATATATGTATGCTTGGGCCTTTAGAGTTGTTATCATGGATACATTCAAAAGATGAGTATTTAGTCTCGTTATCTTATCTCTTAGATATCATAAATTTATAATTTTGTCTCGAGAAAAAGTTTAAATATGTCATTAGACTTTGAGAAAAGACATATTTATATCATCTAGTAAAAAATGAGCCCATTTGTGTTAATATCGTTCAACAAAATGCCCATTTATGTCATTAATTTTTTCGTCTTCTATGAAACAAAACAAAGAGGAATGGATTTCCCGTAAATTCAATCATTATCTTAATTTATTATTGTCATAAAAAAATCAACTAATTATAATTTATAAGTTGTAATCTTTGTTACAAATAGTTTTTAATCAAATCACTACTATAAGTCGTCGATTCATTTTCTATAGGCACACGATCGATGATAAAAATAACTTTTATTCTACAAATATAAGTAATTTTGAAATTCAAATGCCTCAAATATTGCTCATTTATTGGCCAGTGTGGTCCAATTAATTAGCAATTACTGACTGAACTTGATCAGAAGTCCTTCACGTCCTCTCACTCCATTTTTTTAAAATTGTTTTTTCTTTGATTTAATTTACACTATTCAATATTTAAAAGTTTTTAAAATTAGCTTCTCAAAAAATATATTTATGCAAGTATAATATTATATAATTAGTATGTATATTGATTATATACTTATGGCTAGACGGTCTTATTTTTTTACCATTAAAAATATTATCTTTTTTCTTGTCGCTCTATAATAATACGGAGTAACTATAATAAATTTAATCTAATTCTATAAGTGGGGTTATAGGGATAACAACATGCATATATGCAGTCTTACCTCTATCTTTTCGGATGAAAATGTTATTTCTGATTAATAATCCTCGACAATCCTTCTTTTAATTCGATTTTAAAACTGATAATTTGAATGAGCTCACACGAAGTTAATATTATTTGAGTCCAAAATTTTCATATAGCATAATGTATACTCCTCTTAAATTTGCCATTTATAAGTGGAGAAAATTTGGGAAATATATTTAAATTAATATTTGACTAGATAGAACTAAACTTAAGAAAAGAAAATATTCCAGAATGTTTTTTCCCAGTGGAAGATATTAAAACTTTTAAATAATTTATAAAGTTTTTTTACCGTAGTGAAAGCAATATTAAAACTTTTCTCCTATACCTGCCATTTAAAAGATAGGGACGTTTCAAATCTCTTTGGACAGACAACCAATGCAAATAAATAAATACTTAAATAAAACAACCAATACAATATATATTTAGAACCGTAAATTTAGTTGAGTTGGTCCAGTAGATGATATTTCATACGAAAAACTCGTATGGGTAGTTATGTACTTATGTTGATGTGGTAACTGGTGGTATATATCCTATAAGGGAGGTAAGACATCAAAGTACCCATGTCAACACCTTCTCAATCGACTTCGTCGCACCAAATTTATTTAATATCATTTATTTCATGAATTCATGTGTAATTTATGAGGTATTGCACAGGAATATATTTACCAATTCGCCTTCAAAAGAGTAATAATTGTGGATTTTCATGGTTTCAAACAAAATAAAATTGGTGGAAATTGATAGATTATACAACATAGTCAATTTGTTCAATTTTCAACTATAGTCAATTAATAATACGTACAAATGTGTGGAGATTTTTTCTTAGTTGAAATTAAATCATATATTTTGGGGATTTCTATTTTTTGGTGCAGTTTTTAATAAGATTACAGTAGACGCAATTGATTTGAAAATTTTATTTGTAATTAAACAAGATGTAATTAAGGGTCTAATTGATTATGGTTGTTCATTAATAATAATCATGGTCGTAATTAATTTGCCTATTATAGGAGATGAAGGTACATAATTGCAGTGATGACAGCACTTTAATTAACATGATAATCTTTTGTACTTGCATCATCAGTTTGATAATATGTTTGTTAGCAGATATTCTAAAATAATATATAGTATAATATATTAGGAGATATTATGATATTCCAGTACATAAATAAATAAATAAATAAATAAAGCATAAAAATCTTGTTATATTTGAAAGAGGTGGAATCATATTAGGCTTATGCAAGTCAGATCGTTTTTACGTTTCGGATATGAAGTCTCCTTTAAAGCTTTAAACAAAGATGTTATATATTGAGATATTGAACGTTTATGATTCTTGTACATGATACACATTTCAGTGATTAATCGAATAAATCAACTTTCGACTAGATTTGTTATGCGAAGAGTGCGTTAAGACCCGTGACCGCCTGTTAAAGACAGTCGAAGAAGATATGATATAGTCTGTACACCCTAATTGCAAATATTAATGACTGATTTTATTGTTTAAATTCGTAATCTATAAATCAAACGAAAATGGTATGATTGGTCGAGAAAGTATATTAGGCATGCATAATATTTTAGGATTAATGGAGGTGACAGTGCTAACTCAACAAGGCAATTATTTAAGAATGGATAGAATAAAAAATAAATTTAAGAAATACTATTAACGTAAGATAATGCTAAACAATATGTCCATGATAAACAATTTCGAAAAATTCATCCACAAATGTCACACACACTCACACAGAGTCATTTCTACAAGGTTAAAATTAAATTTTTTTGAATAATGCAAGTGCCATAAAAAATATAATTTTTTGATTTTTTTTCATATTAAAGAGAATAAATATTAAGAGAAATTCGTAATATCTGAAATATCAATAATATATCTAAGCCGTTCCTGATCGCTCATTAGCCATAACAAAAAGCCAACAGGACCAAAACCCACAAAAGGAGAGCCTCGTTGAGAATGACAACTTTATCCTTTTCATATAATATTTGCGCAAATGATCGATAACGTAGTTGTTTATATTAATAGTTCTTAAAATGACAAAACTAACACACATAATAAGAGATTAAGGACTAATTCACACTCGATAAACTCTCTATCTTTCACGGTTAAGACTTGAGATGAAAAGTCAAGTTATCTTTTAACTACATATATATTTTAAATTATTTGTCATAAATTTATAAAAAGAAAATTATAATTTCCAATTTATCTTTATTTAGCGATTATAAATATAAAAAATTATATTACACAAAAATATAAATAAAATAATTTAAAATGTAACACGATAAATAATTTGAACTTAAGAAATATATAGTACTACTAATTCATAATATATCTTACAAAAATAAGTCTCCGCACTACTGAAAGAGAGCGCGCACAGAAAACGAAGTACTAAAAAAGGGTGAAGAGAAGTTCTTTGTGTTATCATAACTTTCTCTCTCTACTTCTTGTAGAAAAAGTATCACTTTCTCTCTCAATACTTATACATTCATAGCTATATGTAGAAAAATGGTGGAGAGGAGCTGTTGATGGTGCTAACACTTTGCTTTTTGCTCAGAATTTGGTGAAAAAGAACTGATTTTTTACTTTAATTTTAGGTATGTTTCAATTTCATTGCAAAATTAGGACTTTGCTTTAGTTTGAAATGCTTTTTGATGGGTCAGTTTTGTTTTTGTATATGTTTTTGCTTTGATGTTCTTCAATCTGGTATGCCCCTTTGTTGAATTTTAACTAAAAACATATATGAATAAATTGGTATGCTTGAAAATTCTTCAAGGTTGATTTTGATTTATGTTTTTTTTTTGTTCTTTTGGTGTTTTTTTTGGTTGATGTTCAACCCCTTTTGACCTTTTTTGCTATATTTGTAATTAGTGGGTAAGTTTTCCTTTACTTGTGATGGAAGAATTAACCTAAATAGTCGTTCGCCCGGACGGTTCAACTAAAAATAGCGGGTGGATGTATAATATATGTAAAATTTATATATATATCGGCTATGAAAAGTAAATAATGAATTCAGGTAGCTATTTGTGCAAAGATCCCAATTTTTCTATGGTATGAATGGTCCCATTAGGTTACTTAGAAAATGAAGGGAAAGGGAAAAGTCTGACTTTGAAATAGTGAAAATGATATTTTCAATTCTGAGAAGTTGTAGTTATGTGAATTTGTCAATTGTTTACCTAGGAACAGATTCTTCTGTTTTTAGTGTGATGTGTGCCTTCTCTGTTGTCTTAAGAGTCAGAAATTCGGCTTGAAGCGCAATCCTTTTATTGTCTTCTCGTGAACCTTAAGGGGCTTAGTTCTTTTTTCTCCTTATTTGAATTAATTAATGGGAATGTTATTATTGTTTATGAATCTCTAGCATTTCATTTTGTTGTTAGAGCTCTAACAAGTTGTGTCTATGTTTTGAAGATGGTACTCCCTCCGTTTTTATATTACTTGGCATGTGTGTATTTTTTACTTACTTAACCTTATATGATTTTTAAAATTCAATGAACAAAACAATGATTTAACATGGTGTTTGGTGCCAACCTGGGTTGGAAGTCTTAGTAGGAGTAAAGACGAGGGGTCGGTGAAGCTACCCATGTCTTAATAGGCTCTGGAATCTAAAATTGTGACTTCAATAATTTGGGAGTGTAGATACGTAATACTCCTACTATGGGTAGAAAGGGGAAATGTAATATAACTCTCTTGACTTTCTAACTTGGACAAGTAAAATGAAATGCCCGTTTTTGGGATAGAGGCCCAGTAATATGTAACGGAGGGAGTACTTGGATGTACACACAGTGCATACTGTCTGATTCATTCTGAAGAAAAACTTAAAAAAATCTAACAGCTTTCAAAATATCTAACCTCTGTAAAGTTGATCTTTCCATATATGAATGATGACCTCAAAGAAGACCCCCTTCCTCTATGTGGTATTTCAAAAAAAATTCTCTAGTTCTCATCTTTGGCCATTTTCTTTCATTTCTTATTGAAAGATCTTTGATTGTTAGTATTGCTATATTTCTATTGTACTAACGGTATGTCTTTTTTGTTTTGTTTTGTTTTGTTTTAACATCTTTTTCCCAATGTTTGAATGGTTCCATCAGATTTCAAGAAATTGAAGTTCAAAAGGAGAACTCTTTTTAACCTGAAATAGTGGAATTTTCCCTTTATTTTGTGACAATGATATTTTCAATTCAGAAAAGTAGTACTATAAATTTCTCACTTGGTTACAAAGGCAGATTCCTCTCTTTTCTTTTTTATGTGATATGTGCCTTTTCTGTTGTTTTGGAAGTCATTTCGGTGTTCAAGCTCAATTCTTTTGTTGTCTTCTCACCAACCTTAGGGTGCATAGTTCCTTATTCTCCTTATTAGAATTCTTTGGAATTTTATTACTGTTTATGAATCTATAGCATTTCACATAGTTGTTAGATGCTCTGTAAGTCGTGTCTATGTTTGACAATAGTTCTTGGCTACACATAACGCATATGGTCTAATCGTATGTCCACAATAAATGGATAAATACATGAAATCTAACAGCTTACAAAATATGCTTCCTATTGCAGCTCTTAAAACCCAGATTGTAACAACTACTTTGGTATCTGTTAGTCCACCAACATGACTATGAGTAATCTGACTATTGAAACTGAAGACACTTTTGCCAGCTTGCTTGAACTTGCTGCCAACAATGATATAGAGGCCTTCAAAATATGGATTGAGCGTGACCTAGCTAGTATTCATGAGGTTGGACTGTGGTATGGGCGCCAAAAGGGCTCAAAGCAAATGGTTCTTGATCATAGAACTCCTTTGATGGTTGCAGCTACGTATGGAAGTATTGATGCTCTAAAGCAGATTCTTTCTCTACCTGAAGTTGATGTGAATCGTTCTTGTGGCCATGATAAGAGCACTGCCCTTCACTGTGCTGCCTCTGGTGGATCTCTAAATGCTGCAGAAGCTGTCAAACTTCTCTTAGGAGCCGGTGCTGACCCACACTCTAAAGATATCAATGGTCATTACCCTATTGATGTTATAGTTGTATCTCCTAGCTTTCACCCGGTTAAATCATGCCTAGAAAGCCTTCTGATGGCTAGTACAATTGGGAACTGCAAGCTGCGGGTGTCAGTGTCCACTTCAAGCTCTTCTCCTCCATGTTCGCCTTCTCTTGGAAATAGATCACCATCTTCTGCTTCAGTCTCAACTTTTTCCCCAAAGAGTGCAAAGTCCAGTGACCTCCCAGCATATTCTATACCAGAAAAGGTAGAATACCCTGTTGACCCCTCCTTGCCTGACATAAAAAACGACATATATTCTTCGGATGAATTCAGGATGTTCTCATTCAAGATCAGACCTTGCTCTCGTGCATACTCGCATGATTGGACTGAATGTCCATTTCTCCATCCAGGCGAAAATGCTCGAAGAAGGGATCCAAGAAAATACCACTACAGTTGTGTATCTTGCCCTGAATTCCGCAAGGGAGCTTGCCAACGTGGGGACATGTGTGAATACGCTCATGGAGTCTTTGAGTGTTGGCTGCACCCTGCACAATATCGAACTCGGCTTTGCAAAGATGGTATAGATTGTGACAGAAGAGTTTGCTTCTTTGCCCATAAGCAGGAGGATCTAAGACCGCTTTACGTTTCTACTGGTTCTGCTGTTCCCTCACCTTGTGGGAATTCTGCTGCTGTCAATGCTATGGATTTTGCTGCAGCCATGGGCCTAATACCAGGTTCTCCTTCCTCAGTCTCTGTCATGTCACCATCACCTTTCACACCTCCAGTATCACCTTCTGCTAATGGAATTTCAAGCATGGGTTGGGCCCAACAAAAACCCCCACCCTTGCATCTTCCTGGCAGCTTTGTTCATTCGAGTCGCCTACGGTCATCGCTCAGTGCTAGAGGTATACCAGCTGCAGACCTGACTACATATCCAGATTTTGATGTGCAACGACAGCAGCTCCTAAATGAGTTTTCCTGCCTATCCCAGCGTAACAACATGAGTTCCGATTCTTTGAACCATTCAGCTCGTCCTATTACCTTTACCCGTGCAAATCTTGAGGATTATTTTCCTGCAGAGAGCTCATCTCCTAGATTTTCTGATCGAACAGTAGCTCAATCTGTTTTTTCCCCTACCCACAATTCTGCAGTTTGCAGTCCATTTCAGCAGCAGCAACAGAACCTGTTATCTCCCATTAGTACGAATTTCTCGCCAAGAAACATTGATAATCCTGTATTACAAGCCTCTTTTGGAGTTCCATCATCAGGGAGGATGTCTCCCCGAGCAATGGAGCCAATCTCACCAAGAAATTCCCGTGTGTCAATATTAGCACAACGTGACAGGCAGCATCAATTTAGAAGTCTCAGCTCTCGTGATCTTGGCTCCAATGTTTCTGCTATTGTTGGGTCACCAACTGATACATGGTCAAAGTGGGGTACAGAGATGGGAAAGCCAGACTGGGCTGTCAATACTGAGGAGTTGGGTAGGCTAAGGCAATCATCATCATTTAAGCTCGCTAACAATGGAAAAGAGCCTGATCTGTCATGGGTGCAATCTCTTGTCAAAGAATCACCACCAGAAATGATGAAGGATAAATGTGTTCGTCATGTCTCTGAACCTGAACTAACAGGTGCTGGTGCAGATCTTGGTGAAGGCTCTACGTCCCATTCCCAGATTGATCAATTGAGTGCATGGATGGAGACAAAAAACACTAATTGATTTCTTCTGTCTGCCCAAGCCTTGTTTGGGTACCTGTAGAATTAGTTGAGTTGTGGTCAAGCTGGCTCGAACACCACCGTCATAAAGAAACATTCTAATTCTTCATTTTACTGATCCTTGACATCTTCAAAAGTAAGGTTCTGGTAAATAGTAACTGCATTTTATTCTACTTTTCTTGACATGTTTTCTTAGGAGCAAGACAACCGTGGAAACCGAGAAACAACAAGCAGAGGAAGGAGGTCCTGAATTCGGAAGAATATTGACCTTTTTTTGTTTTCTATTTGCATTTGATTCTTGCTTTTCTTGACATGAAGATAAGCTTGTACCTTATTTCATTGTACTGAACTCAATTGATATGATCTTTTTGACATGAAGTTACTTCATTTGAGATTTGACATCTCTTTTGATTTTTCAATCCACTTCTATGATTGTTGGCTTTTGGAATAAATTTAGTGGTAGTAAGTTTTCTGATGGAAAGATATAAAGACCATTTGAGTGGTTTCTGATGCAAGATGCTCAAGTTGTGAGGATTAGTGTTCCTTCCTTAAATAGCCTTATCTAGTTATCTTTTTGTGTGTTTTCAATAGTATGGTGATATATGTAGACAAAGAATAATGGTGGATTCTTGCTTACTCATGGGAATTTAAGTTGTGGTGTCAACTGTCAAGCCCCATAAGGTGGACTTGGGTTTCTTGCATGTGTTTCCTTTTCATATCTGCTTGTATCGGAAATAACCTTTCTACCGATAGGGATAAGGCTTGCGGTACATATCATTATCATCCTCTCTAGACCCCTATGTGTGTGTGAGGACTGAGGAATGGGTGGGGGTGGGGGGGTTAGCATTAGTTGAGATGGTACCCCTATTAATTTCAATGAAAGACTTCAATATTTTTGTTGAGCGGTCAAATAAGTACTCGATACTTCCTATGAATTCAGGTACAAGATACTATTATTACGCCTGGACAATTATCCAGACATCCAACTTGTAATCGCAACAACCCAATTGCAAGAGCGGAGCTCTAACAATGAGCTATATCCTGATTCAAGTGCACTTCCAATGAAATCACATAGATCATATAAAGATTTTTGTAAATACAAAAGCAAGTATAACATCAAGATTAATTGTATAATTCTCTACCTGAATCTTGTATACATCATGTGAACTTGGGCCATTGAAACCAGCCCAAATCTGAACAATTCGATTCAACACGTGAACCTGATAAAATTATACTATTGTCCTTCAAATGAATTGATCTTTAATATTTTTTCCCTTTAGTAACTGATTTTATGCCCAGTGAGGGCATAAGTTCTTTAGAAAATAAAGTTACGAATATAATATTATAATTTTGAAAATATAAACTTGTGCCTTTGCAAAATAATTATTTGTTATGAGAGATAGAGACAAAAGTCCAGATGACCTATAGTCCTATGTTAATGTTTTGTTTTTAATAATACTTGTCCATAAATTTTAATAAATATATGCCTTTATGTTAAAATGAAGTGGTGTATTGGTACTATTAAGGGGTATGGCTTTGAATCTCCATGATTTGTTTTACACAAGAATACCATGAAATGACCTTAAGATTTGTTGAACATTTCTGAATTTTCTTAGGTATTATATATTTTCAATTCCATGTAGTTCTCACTCTTTTGAATTTCTTATATTTGATTATTTGCAAGAAATTTCATGGAATTGGACCATATATTATAAATAAATATAGCAGGAGTTATATTTATTTATAAAAGCATTTTCCAAGAAGTATCCTAAAATTCAACTCAATAACTTATTAGTCCTAAATTAATTTGACTTAATTAGTAGTAACAACTTAATTTCCTTGACATTTCCTATGTGAATATATTAGCAAATGAGAAAGCCAAACGTGAGAGAAAGTCACTCAATTATTGTCAATAATTCTCTACTTTCTGATGATGTTGTTTTTTATTTCTATTTTTTCGTTTGATATTTGATATTTGATACTAATTATCAGACATTATACTCAAATTATCTAAAATATATATTTAATAATGTAATAATTGACCCTTTAATCTTTTTTGACACAGGTCATAACTCATAACTAATAACGTTTCCTATAAGAAACCTTTAAAAAACTCAAAAGCCATATGTAATAAATTATATTTTCATACATATTTGAGTCCATTTCAAGTTGTAATTTAATTTATCTGATAATATTAAATCATATTGTATTAATTAAATTTCAATTGGCATCTTATTTCTTATAACTAAACTTTATTAACGAATATTCCAAAAGGTACCGGTCAATACGTTTTTTTAAATTAAACCAATCTTATCCTTAAACCTTGCTCTCTTTAATTTTTCTGTATAAAAACCACATAACCTATAACCTAAAATAAACCATTTTTTTCGAATCCAAACTGAAAAAAGCCGTTATATTAGCATTTTTTCTGATTTTTTTCTCGAAATTCAAAAGTCTTCTGTTATTTCAATTTTATGATCTAGATCTAATATCATCAGTCATATCGTTTATATAAAATGATACAGATGTTGTTAGCGGCAGCCTTTATGGCAGCTCCACTGACGCTCTTTTTACCGCCATTTCGAAGCTTGAACTCGTTCGTGGAGTCGTTAGAATTTTTACACTTATGAAACCACGTCAATATGTAATTTAAATACCGTTCATCGTTTTCGCAATTTCTTCTCTAGATACCTGGCCATCCCTCATGTACTTCTCCTCTCATCTCCTCCACCTCCAACTATAAGGTAGTAGTGGATTTATATAACTTGTGCATTGTTTTCTCTCTTTAATTTTATGAACAAAGTTTATTTTGAGTTGTAACATGTTCATAAAGTTGAAAATTTATGTTGCTTTTTGAAGTGTAATAAAGTTTGAATTTGCTTAATTGTGAGAAGACCAAAATACTTCATTATCTATGAGACTAAATATTTTGCTCTCTTTGTATGTGTCATTGATCATATGATGTAAGTTCAACTTACTGCAACAAAAATGACCATTAGCGATATTTAATTCTTAATTGTCGTTAAATATGTATTTTTAGCGGAAATTGTCACTCTTTGTATATGTCCCTAAAGCCTTTAGCGACATTGGTTCTAATGCCGGTAAAGACTTTAGCACTATTTATTAGTGTCAATATTTAATGCCGCTAAAAGTTGTTTTTGTTGTAGTGACCACATTTGTACGATGTAATTTCACAAATGGAGTCTAAAGAGAATGATGTGTATAGCAATTTTATTTTTACCTTTAGAAATAGAAAAATTGTTTTGATAAACTTCAACTCAAAAAAATAACAAAAGTGAAGAAACTATTTAAGTTATTGTATTTAATAACGTAAATTTATTCAACACCATCAACATAATTTAACATGTGAAAAAGAATATTAAAGCAATAATAAAGTTATTTTAGTATGATTTAAAGATTACAATTTATGAGTTCAAATCGTGAAAGTAATCACTAATGGATAAGTTACTTATATAACACCTTTCTAAAGTGCACACTTCTTCGAATCTTATGTAAATAAAAAATATTTTATGCATCGAACTATCTTATTTTTTCTTTTTAGCATAACTTAACATGTTATCGTAGATTACTTGCTATTTATAACAATTAATAATCGATGCTCACTAAATAAAGTTACCCATAATTATTTTAAATAATCCAATATATAAATATATTTTATATTACCAATGTATAAAATTTAAACTCTCAATCATAGGCGGACACTTTTATACTTTGCCATACATAATACATTCATGATTCTCGATCTCCAAATTTTACCAGCACAAACTAATTATTTCTATTTATTCTAATACATTAAGGACTAAAAATACACCTTACAACTTGCCCAATACATTAACAATGTTTTAAAATACGTAAGCGCGATGAATTTTTTCTAATAGCGCGTTGCAGAGTCCATTTCGGGGTGACACCTTTAACATGATTTTCTCCATATCCAGGGCTCGAATCGAGATCTCTGGTTAAAGATGAAACACTCTCACCAGTGCACCACGACTCATGTTATGATTATTTAGTTAATACTAGACGAAACGTAAATCTTTAATCTTATTTAATTTGTTATCATCTTTTTTACCTCCAAAAAATAAATATTAATACTTTATTTATTTTAATTTACGTGACACTTTTTATTTTTTTATAACAAGGTTTAAGTTGATCAGAAATTTGTGCATAAAATCTTTGATTTTTTTTGAATTAAATTTATATATTTGTAAACTAAGTAAAAAGTACCGTAAGTTATAATAATTGATAATTCAAAATAATTAAAATATATAGTATATGAAAAATAACGATCAAATATAGTCTATTTTTAATTTTTAAATTTGAAAATGGGACGGATGAAGTAATAATTAACTGTTTGACTTCTTCAGTACATTTTAACTTTGTTTTGATTTGATTTGATTTGACTTGAAGCCTATAATCGGGTTAAATGAGGATCCGACCGAATGACCCGAACCCGGCCTCTTTCCTACTCGGTTCTCTTTTTCTTTTCTATTTTTCAAATCTGTACAATTTTCTGCTCCAAAATTTTGAAAACCCCTCTTTAATGGAAGCTCTGCAATTTCTAAACTACAGAGATATATCAGTTTTTTCGCCTCTTTCGTAGCATAGAAACACTACTAGTAATCGAAGGTTCCAGAAAAATCTAGCTTTTTTTTTCTTTCTATTTGTATTTCAAATTTATGGTGTCAAAGTTGGGAACTTGCTGAATGTATATGGAAGGAGAATCAGGTTCATGAAAAGCTTTTATTTTTACTTATATTAGTCTATTGTTTCATTAATTACTATTTTTTTTGAAGAATTTCTGTATATTTATCACAGTGTAGCAGAAAAGGTTTTAGATTTTTGTTAGTTCTTCAGTGTTTTTACTACCTGTTATTATTTAGCTTCGTTATCATATTTTCTTGTTGTAGTTTCTGCTTGTTACTGTTGGCTCTTTTGCATTTTGTTCAGTTGAGGATTTATTGGGAACAGCATCTTGGACTTCTCAAGGTAGGGGTAAAGTTTAGGTATGCTCTAGCCGAATCCACATGTGGGATTATACTTCTCTACCTTCTCAAAGTAGGGATAAGGTCTACGTATAATCTACCTCTACCTGACCCCGCATGTTGATTACACTAGGTTTGTTGTTGTTGTTGTTGTTGTTGTAGTTCTCTAGTGTTTTGTGGTATGGATTTTCTGAGTGACGACTGAGAATGTTCTTGACTATTTTTATCTGAGTTCCTATAGATGTTAACAAAGCTAAAACATGGGAAAGGATTTAACTTTATTTACTTTTGTACTCTTACCAAATTAAGTTGATCACGTTCCTTTCTTTTGTTGTCCCAATTGATTTTGCTTTCTCAAGAGGGAGTAATGAGTATTATTGGTTCCTGTGGGAGGCGGAATGCTTCGTGCACCGATCTGCCTCTTTTTTGTTTTCCATGTCATTGGTTCTTTGTTCGATCTGTTAATTGCATATGGGCGACCTTTTGCTATCTAGATTAAGTTAGAGAAGTGGAGAAGGATTTTATGCTATGGTTGACTGCCATTCTATCTAGTATCTAGTACTGAGGGTAGTAGAGTAGAGTGATCATAATTTATTTCTAGCCTAATAATCTTCATTGACTTGACGTGAAAAAAAAAGATATACCCAGTTTTCATTTGATGGTCTTACTTAGCTAAAGCATGAGCTTCTCTATCTCCACGAGGTAGGGGTAAGGTCTTCGTACATTTTATCTTCCCGAGACCCCACTTGTGAGATTCCACTACGTATGTTGTTGTTGTTGTTGTTGTTGTACTAAGTAAAAGCATAAAATTCAATTTGAGAAGAAAAGGCTAGTGTAGAAGTATGATCTAATTAGTTGAAGCATAACATCGTTTTTAGTCCTTTCTATCCCTAACTAAAGCTCATAAGCGTACTGATTACAAGGCTGATGCAACTGACAGAGGTGAGTGTATAGTGAAATAAACGAAGCTATTAAAGAATTAGCATTGGTGGGACTAGAAGGAAATCCTTGATCCAAGAGGCTGTAGTTCTAAGCATGTATCATTGATTTTATTTGAACTCGTATGCCAGCTGGGAATGTGAGTTTCTAGTAAATACGCATTGATATATGCAATTTTACGTTTTCAGTTTCAACTTTTTAATAGACTTTGGTGGGGAAGCTTCCATCTAAGGAAATCAAGAAAAGTGTATGCTATGTTTACTTGCTCAAGGAATTGTTTAATTATGTTTACTTGACATGTTTTACCATTTCTCAACAGAAGCCCCAATTTGATTTGGCTTGTTCGAGGCCTTGATAAAATTTTATAATTTTCCGTTTGGAAAAAAAAAATCACAAAGAACGTCATTTGGTCAATTGATTTAATGGGTGCAGGAATCTAATATTTTGTTACTTTTGTCATTACCATGTATTCATTGCGTTGTCATCCCTTCTATGTCTATGCCAAACAGCTAAATAGCAAATGTATGGTCTGTGAAGCATTGCAATAGTCTTTCATGGCTACCACACTTGCATGTACATCATCTCTGCCATGGATTTGGGTGATTGAAGCATTGGCAAGTTCCAGTGAGATAGACCCATCTTTACTCATCAGTATGTGTGAAGTTACAGTTGCTTTATTTTGTGGTAGCTGTTGTTGAATTGTGGGCATCAGAGATTTGACTTTAATAGTTCATGCATAACAGATTTGGTTAAGAGGATTCCTGAAATCTCTGATGATCTGGGGAGTAATGCAAGGGAAATGGTTTCCTTGAGACTTTTAGAGAGCTTATTTGTTCGGGAAAACTCAGATGCAGATAGTGTCGCTTCAGTTCCAGGTGACAAAGTTGAACTTGATCCGTCAAGGGACTGCGAAGATGTCCTTCGCTGCATATTGTTGGAGGTAATTAGTTCTGTCTTCTACTTGTATATGGTAGATTATTTGATTCAGTTATTTGAAAGCTCTAAGCAACGGAATATTCAAGGGAATGGTCTCCTTGAGAGTTTAAATTACTTTCGTTTTACATATACTTAGTTGTGTCTTTGCATGTAAATGTAACACAGGTGTCTGTATCAAATCTAAAAACAGTTACTCCAGATATGTTAAAGTGGGATGTTCTGTCATTCATTATGAAAAAGAGATCTATCTTGCCAAAGTGTCACTTGCAACAAGTAAGCTAGTTTTAATAGTCTTTTGAATTCGATTGGTTGGAACATATGAAAATATTATCTCTGATTGGGATTTGCTATATTTCTGTTGATAAACAGTTTAAAGATGCCATCGTGAAATCGACGACTCCTTTTTCCACTTTCTTGAAAGAAAGAAGTGGATTGGAGTTGGGGAACCACTACAGAGACAGTGTTACTGCTGATGCTATTGATTCTGATGGCTTTAAGCAGGGACATGAAATAGGAGGTGTGAATACCCGACATGCTGCACCAACTGAGAACTTGGATACTTTAATACAGGGCAACAAGAATGGCCTGCAAGAAAATCAGCCTGGAAGCACTCTGCTGCCTGTTAAGAGAAGTTTTAATGCCCCTACTGCATATGAAATAGAAGTCAATAAAACTAAAGCCACACCAGAGAAAAGTTTTGATCCATGTGCAAAGGCTGCCAAAAAGTTTAAGCAGGATGTTGCTGGTCCAATTCAGAACACCGTTCCTGATTTGATATTGTCTCAAAGAGGTGGAGTCCCAGCAGAATCATGTGGAGGAAGTCAATCTATTGTTCAAAAAAGGAACTCGGAAGATGATGGTACCCTCGAAGCAAATGGATGCCTGAAGGATGGTAAAGCAAAGCATGCTGCATCAGCAAGTGTTTTATGTGGCATTGACTCTAGTATCAGGGATCTGTTGCTCCAAAGAATGAGTTCAGACAAGAAGTTCCAAAATATTGGAAGTAACAGCAATTGTTGTCCTGAACTGGGAATATCAAGTGACTCATCCCTGCGTGTGATTCAGCAGGATTCTCGCACTTGTGGCTCCAAAGGTGACCTGGATTATAATCTTCCACGAGATCTGCAAAATGTCGAACCTTCTAATGCAGACAAAGAGAATATTGAGCAAAGTCGTGAATCTGAGTTCTCTGGTGATACTGATGAGTATCACTATGAGAGTACTGCTCTTGCTTCACAGAAAAATGATTTTTTGAACTTGCAATACGCTCAGGGTGAAGATTCTTTGGCAACTGTTGATTGTACAGAGCTTAATCTTTGTGTGAAGTGTAACGAGGGGGAAAACTTATTAGTTTGTAGTTCTGATACTTGCTCTTTGGTGGTTCATGAAAGTTGCTTGGGTTCTGTACCCAAGTTTGATTACAAAGGAAGCTTCTATTGCCCCTTTTGTGCATATTCTCAAGCCATTTCTGAGTACCTGGAAGTTAAGAAGAAGGCCTCACTTGCTAGGAATGATTTGGCTGCATTTATTCGCTTCGGAGATGGACAACAATCAAAGAAGTCACTACCTAGGTCACAAGGAATGAAGAAGCATCAATCTCGAGAGGGTAAGAATTCATTGAATGAGGTCACAGAAGCAGGAATTGCTCCAGCAGACAGGAGTTCTGTCGGAGCTCAAGTCATGCAAACCAGTGCTCCTCAACCAGAGCCTTCTCTACCCCGCAATGAAAATGAGAGGAATTCACTGAATGAGGTCACAGAAGCAGGAAGTGCTCCAGCCGACAGGAGTTCTGTCAGAGCTCAAGTCATGCAAACTGGTGCACCTCAATCAGAAACTTCTCTACCCCGCAATGAAAGTGGGAGGAATTCGTTGAATGAGGTCAGAGAAGCAGGAAGTGCTCCAGCCGACAGGAGTTCTGTCGGAGCTCAAGTCATGCAAACCGGTTCACCTCAACCAGAGGCTTCTCTACCTGAGCAATGCTTAGTAGCTGGTCAACAACCCGACAAATCACCTCTTAGATGTCAGACATCAAGACATAGATCAAGACAGAATCAGTCCAGAGAGGAAGAAGAATTGTGTCATGATGAGAATAGAAACAAAAATTCTTTGGAGAAGGCTGAACCAGCAGGAAGTCATAGATCAAGACAGAATCAGTCCAGAAAGGAAGAAGAATTGTGTCATGATGAGAATAGAAACAAAAATTCTTTGGAGAAGGCTGAACCAGCAGGAAGTCATCCAGTAACTAGAAATTCTATGCGTGCCGAGGTCACGCAGATCCATCCGCCTCAACCACATGTTCCTCATGAACATGTGCGCCAAGAAAGTTCTTCTATAGAAGCAAGTTCTGAAGAAGAACAAGATGAGATAGGTTCCGGATACCATGTACAATTTAGGAATCAAGAAAAGAAGTAAGTCTTTGCACTTCTCCACTTATTCAAATCATGTGGTCACTTCATATATTCTTCCAGGAAGTGTCATCTGATTCACTTATACTTTCAAGTGTCTGCATATATTTCTGTTTTTTCATCTCTTTTACATTGAATCAAAACATTTTGTTAATAGTGATAATCAGGCACGTGAATTACTGATGTTTTATTTATTTTTGGTTATGATTTATACCTCTGATATTTTGCTGTTCATTTTTATTGTTAGAGTGAGTAGTTGGAAACTCTGTTGATAAAGGATGTACTTTTAATTTGCAGTTTCTGTCCCTGGATTCCTCAAATGAGGAGGAAGAAGCTCCCATGGACAAAAATGGAGGAGGAAACATTAAAGGTACATGCATATTCTTTTGTCTAAAGTTTGCTTGTTTACTGCCTCACACTTCTTCTCTCCTTGAAAATGTGGTAAGAATGCACCCCCTTTGTTCAAATAGAAGGTAGAATCATGCATATTCTTTTGTCTAAATTTTGCTTTTTTTCTGTCTCATGCTCTCTCTCTTCTTGAAAATGTGGTAAGAATGCACCCCCTTTGTTTAAATAGAAGGTAAATATTCATCTCTATTTCTGTAAGTGCACATATATTTACTTGTGAAAAAAGAAAAGATTGTCCCATTCAATAGGAATAAGGGGTTTCTTTTTGTTGGTTTCACTTGAATGTTGGAGGAATTTACATGCAGCTGTGCTTTTTCTTTCATGTTGCGTATATCAAGGAAAATATATCAATTATAGTGATTTACTGTAGTCAGTACTGTTCTCTTTGGTCATCTATTGATACTAGCCTTTGTTGTTGCTTTCGCAGGAGGGATTACTACGATTCTCACATTTTCATGATAGATGGAAGAGGATTCTAGAATTCGGAGGTGATGTTTTCATGAAAGGTCGGACATCCGGGGACCTCAAAGATAAGTGGAGAAACATTAGCAAAGCAGACGAGAAAGCAACATAAAGGTTTCTTTTTAAAATGGACTCTATATATGTATTTTTGTCTAAAATTGTTGGGTGCTTTATGTTGCTAAAGTCTCTTCGATGGTAGTTTTTGTTAGAATTTTTTTTGGAATGAATTAAGGTAAGAAGCCAAAATTAGAAGTTCCCATGCAGCTTCCAGAAAATAGCATTTTGTTATGAACTTTTCTCTAGGTAAAGTGTAGAAATGTTTAAATGTTCTGAAGATTTAATAACAACCTTGTTTAGCAAGTCTACCACTTTGTTTGATCTTTTGATGATGTCAACCATATGAAATGGTCACTTTTTGAAGTATGAACACGACATCGATTTATGACAGTTTTAGTTATGTTGCTTCAAAAGTAGTTGTTTCAGCTTCAGCCACTCGAGTTTTAGATATTTCTTTTGATTTCTCATCAAATGAATGACACAATTTAAGAAATTGACTAGGCAGGGATGCACTGTGTAAGAAACATGTTTTATTTATAAGTTCCTTGTATTTGTAATCTAAAGTTTGACACTTTTCCATTCTATGTTTATGGTGAGTGTATATAATCTGTATTTTTCTATTCCATGTATGTTCAACGTGCATGACAATCCTCCATGATGTAAGTATAAGATCTACGTACATTCTACCCTTTCGTTCTTTAACAAGTTGGTAAGCTTATATTTTTCATCATACATGCAAAGGGGAGCATAAGCCCGTGTTTCTCCTTTTATTACTCTCACAGGTTTACTACTACATATTACTACTAGTCTTCTTCAACTAGTTCCTTTTCTGTATATCATTTTTGGTCAACTTGTCATTAATTTACTGGATGAATGACGTTTATACCCCTCCCACCGACTCGAGTATAGTGGCAGAGTTGGGAATTCTAACTGGTGGGAAAAAAATACAAGAATGCCACGTGTCCTCTATTTACTGGATCGATGCGTCCCTATTCCCCTGTAACTTTTTTTCCTATTTGTACAATGTAATTCTCTAACAGGGGAAATTCGATTGAACCCCTTCCGAATCATATTTCTCTCTCTAGGATGGATGTTGGATCCACAAAATAACAAACTGTGAACAACTTTTGTCGAGATTTTTAATTTATCAAGAAATTCATCAAATATCTATAAATACCCAACTATGAACCCAATTGTAAATATTTATGATATAAATTGAGTCCATTGTAATAACCATGCCACTCCCCGACCTCGAAAATCGAACTTCCCTTGAGTCTATTTCTGAATCCACTTGTCACTCCCTGACCTTGAAATCGCACTTTCCTTGAGTCCATCATATAAAGGTAACTTATCACGTAACCTATAACTTTAAATTCTGAATCTACTTGTCACTCCCGAGTCCATTTCAGAGTGTGATTCAAGTTGTGTTGTGTGCGTACGTATATGACTGCATGGGATAAAGATGAATGTAAAGACTCGAGAATCAGGCTGTGAATGTCAGGAAAAAATACATGTGAATTTAGAGGCTCGTGAATTTCAAAAATTCTTGTGAGGTGCTTTTTAATACTTGTACAAAACTTGTTAGTAAAAATTCATCACTGGCTAGTATTTCTTCTTCTGTGACTTTTATGAGAGAAGAAGAGTGTACTGAGTAGACCATTTTGAATTTATTAATTAGAGAATCCAAGGAATGTGAGGTGTCATACTTCATTCAATTCAAAGCAATCTCTTTAGTTTGAGATTACAACAATGATGGATTTGAGTGTATTGTCTTTCTTTATACTTTGTATGTTTTGTCTGATTTTAACTTGACACGAAGCGAAGCTTAAGAAAATAGAGGTGGTCTTGTAATCTTGAGGTGAAGATAGATAGAATAATGCTATCGAAAGTCCATTCAATCTTATGATCTTAATCATGGCATGTGGAAGTTAGAATTAAATAGTTGACATAAAAGAAAAAAAAAGACATTATTTTAGAACAGACAATAAGATAAATAAATAAAAGCAAACGGAGTAAGAATTTTGAATTATATTGGAGGAAGAAAAAAAAGAGAAACAAAGAAGAGAAGAATTAACCTAAATAACATTCACAACCACTTAAACTAAAAGTAATCGATGGATATATAATATATTATAATACATGCAATATATGTGTATAATCATACATAATCAGTATATAATCTAATACATTTCAGCTAGAAAAAGTAAATTATGAATCTAATATGCTATTTGTATAGAGAGAGCGTAGTTTGTCATATATGATTTAACATATGTTAAAGAACTACTTATCATTTGCTTTAGGTTATCTATTATTACCTTACAAATGATCTGATTATGTAGATTTTTATTCATTATCATCACTGTGTATAACTTAAACTTCGTAAATTAAAAAGGGTAAAATGAAAAAAATTAGAACTAAAGAATAATGTGACTTGACATTATATTCAGTGTACACTGTTTACTACTTAGCTCAAACGGTCACATGCATGAGCTCTTATAACACTAACAAACGTGAAAACATTTAAATCAAAACTACAAATTCTTCCCTTGTACACACACATATATATATTCCTACTCCTTCCAATATATCCCTCACACTCAACACTTAGCAAAAAAACAATACTACACTTTCTTGTACGACACTGATAGTCTAGTCTTAGCATAACTAAACGGGCTTTCAGTTAGCCCAAAAAGTAAACACTCTACAATTTTTCTTGTACTCTTTGGCCTAACAGTACGACATTGATAATCTAGTCTAGCGTGTTGAACGGGCTTTCAGTTGGCCCGAAAAGTAAACACACTGAAGTCTCTGTTGTTTTGCCTCGCCTACTTAGCCGAAGAAGACTACTCTCTTAACACACTTCACGCTATAACTTTCAGACAATTTTCTAGTACTTTTTGGCCTTTCATTACGATATTGATAATCTTGTCTAGCGTACTGAACGGGCTTTATGGACAGCTACAAAAGAAATCCACTAAAACCATGGAAGAAGGGCCCGGCAAGAGGGAAAGGGGGCCCGCAAAACGCGCTATGCGAATACCGAGGCGTTCGACAGAGAACATGGGGGAAATGGGTGGCAGAAATCAGAGAGCCTAAAAAGAGAACTAGGCTATGGTTAGGATCTTTTGCTACAGCTGAAGAAGCAGCAATGGCTTATGATGAAGCAGCAAGAAGATTATATGGACCAGAAGCTTACCTTAATTTACCTCATATGAGAGCTAATTTCAATCCATTGAACAAATCACAAAAGTTCAAATGGTTTTCATCAACCAACAACTTTGTTTCATCATTAATCCCAAATACCACTGGCTTACTCAACTTAACTGCTCAGCCAAATGTTCATGTAATTCACCAAAGGCTTCAAGAACTCAAGAGAGCAGAGGCCGCTGCTGCAACAGCAGCAGCAGCCTCATCTTCGAGTTCATCAATCAGCGATATTCCCAGAAATGAAACACAAAACTATAGTAAATTACAACCTGAGTACTTGACTATGACAAGTCCGCAAGTGATGATCAAGGAGAAGGAAGATGAATTCTCATCACACAACAATGTAGCGGTTCGTGGTGATCAAGCTGAGAAGCCTCAGATTGATCTGAATGAATTTCTTCAACAGATAGGAATACTGAAAAGAGACGATTATCAACAACAGCCTGATAAAAATCAAGATCATGATCATAATAATAGCATCAGTAGTTTCACAGAGTCGGGAGTTTCACTAAAAGACGATAGTTCAATTGCTCATTTATTTGGTGATACAACAAGTTACAATTGGGACACATTGGGTGCAATAACAGGTATAGAAGATCATGAGGTAGCAGCAGCAGAGGCTAATAGCTTTTATAATGTGAATGATGAGCTTATGTTTCCATCTTCAATATGGAACTTTTGAAAGAATTTATCTTATATACACTGAATCGTATTAAAGTATCTTTACATCACTATATAAGGCTATTTACAGAACTTTTAACTTTAATAGAATAAAAACTTAATTCAATATCAAGTGAGGCAATTATAAACCAATTGTATTTCAAAATAGAGCGTCCTCTATCACGTGGGACTTAGATTCAGTTCCTTCTTTTAAAAAACTGGGAATTAATTAAGTTCATGTTCTATATATTTCACAATAAAAATTTCAAATACATACTTACATATTTTTAAGTTTTAACCATACAATAAATTGATTTATAGTATAGTTTCAAATATAAAATTATATTCTGAAAGTTTTAAGAAACCAATGTCTGCTCAATCCATTCTTCTTAGACCCAGGAGAGCCTCCTAAGCCACTATTAACAGTGCAGTAACATCATCTTAATAGACACCACAGGTTGAACACAAATGAGTGCAAGCTTAATAATTAAGTTCCGGGGTAATAGGACCCTCGCATAGTTGTAACTAACAGTTTCATCACAGTTGAGGGTGGTTCTCATTCATTACCCCGAGTAAATACGTTTACCAACAGAAAATTCTGATCTAGATTAACAAGTCAAAAGTTAAAAGGCAAACAGTTCAATACAGGCAGAAGCGTCATCACTCAAGCAAGCTAGTGGCGTTTTTAACTGACTTTTCCTTGGTAGGTTCAACAAAATCCCAAAAGGAAAACAAGGAGGGGGTATATCTAGCTTTAAAAACAACAAGTACATTATTGTTACATTAAGCAACGACATCAAATTGATAATGCCTAAAGTTACTAAAAGCTTAGCTAAGGTTTACCAGCAATTTGAAGAATATGATTCTGGTAATATGACGGAAGTATCTAAAATCACTTGTAGATAAGGGCGTCACGACCAGGCCCAATACCAATGTAGTGGATAGGTACCCCAACAAGCTCCTCTATCCTTTCTACATACTCGCGTGCAGCCTTGGGCAAGTCAGAATACTTCCTGATGGAAGAAATATCAGTCTGCCATCCAGGCATAACTTCATACTCCACCTACATAAATGAGAAAGAGGAAAACATATAGTAGAAGTCACGAACACACAATACAAGAAAATAGAAAACGGTAATAAGATACAAGCAACATGGGGCATTAAAGAAGTATCAATATGCATACTGAAGGTCTACCGATATGAACATCCAAGAGGAAAAATCATGATATATGGGAGAGAAAAGACAGATGGAAAGAACAAAAGAGTTGCAAAAATTAGGGAATTTTGTTTTCATCCACCTTTCAATAATAGGGTAGAGGAAATTAAACTAAAGTTAACTCCTCGCTGAAAAACAAAACTTTTATGAAAAAGGATTTTATGTTTTTCCACACATCGATGTGTTGATATGGCTCAATTTCCCAAAACATTCACATGAAAGTTGGAACTAATAATCTGGTCTTCCAAACACCACAAAAATTATCACATAAAAAGATGTTGAAGTAGAAAAAAAAAAAAGAAACTTACCTTTATTTGTTCTAGAAGACTTAGATCAGAAGGAAAAGAATTTAATATTGAACCATCAGGATGCCTGTAAGTAACACCCAACTGAATTTCTGATAGATCTGACAGCACATCTAGTTTTGTCAGGTTTAGAGAAGCAAATCCATTTATTTGACAGCAGTATCTCAGTGCAACTATGTCTAGCCAACCACAGCGACGCGGGCGTCCAGTAGTTGTACCAAACTCCTGCCCAGCAGAACGAAGAAGATCACCATATTCGCCCATGAGTTCTGTTGGGAAAGGACCAGAACCAACTCTTGTCGTATATGCCTTAACCTGCAGGAAAAGCATCAATTAAAACAGCTCAATATTTGCTGCTCTATGCTTAAAGTGCGATAAATGCAGACTGAAGGACCATGGAGTCAATTGGTTCCTAAGAGCTAGTTGACATGAGGATCATATTCTTATGGCTAAAAGCTGGGTGTATCACACGTTTAGCTAATTGACAATGATAGATGTACAGCAATATGCTTTTGGAAAGATAAAACTGTTCTTCATTCTTCAGTATAAAAGGACAAAAATTCTTTTAAGAAAATAAATCAAGTTTGCTTACCACACCAACAAGATCACCGACAACTCTGGGAGCAATTCCAAGACCTGTACAGATTCCGCCAGCTGATGGACTGGATGAAGTGACAAAAGGGTATGTCCCAAAATCGATATCCAGCATAGTTGCCTGACCACCTTCTACCAAAATCTTCTTTTTCTGAGATATAGCGTCATTCATGAAGTGCACAGTATCTGTAACGAAAGGTTCCAACCTCTCAGCAAATTTCTTATAGCGTTCCACTTCCTCCCTAAGCATGTCAGGGCTATACTTAAAACCTTGGAATCTTGAAGCGGCATCTGATAATAAAAGATCAAGCTTTTGGGGGAATGTGTCCATATGCCTTAAATCACTTACCCTTATGCCATTTCGAATAACCTTGCTTGAATAGCAAGGCCCAATGCCTCTCTTGGTGGTTCCAATAAAGGACTTATCTAGCTCAGCTTCTCTAAGCCCATCTACTTCTTGGTGAAAATCAAATAACAAGTGAGCACGATCTGATACCAAAATCCTTCCTTGACAAGAAACTCCATTAGATTCAAGATTGTCAATTTCATTAAAAAGTCCTGGTAGATGTACCACGACTCCGTTACCAATAACACATATAGTTTCCTCGTTGAGAATCCCTGAAGGGACAAGGTGCAGAGCAAATTTCTTCCCTTCAGAATTGTAAATAGTGTGCCCAGCATTGGCTCCTCCCTAACAACCAAAAACATTATTAAAAAGCTCAGCTAGCATAGTTAACAAGCTTATCTATCCCAAGTAATATAAAGTGAAGTAGAATGATAGGATGACAGATAGATAGAAACAAACAAACAAATTTAAAACAAAATGATATAGATAAGAAATACATATGAACATTATACAAAAAATATTTGATCTTGCACCTAAAGACATGACCGAGTGGTCATTGGGTTGAGAACCCTGAACTCTAATGTTCAAATCCCTTGGAGTTGAAAACAGTATGTGATTTCTTCGTATTTGTCCAAGTCTTGGTGGATAGAGTTATGTGGCACTTCCAGCAGGCACCAAATGGGAGCAAATCAAGTTATCAAAAAATAATACGAGGAAAATTTTCTCTTTCAGCTCTGCACTCTGCTTCTGTTTTTATAGTTACACTTGCATCAAAAAAAATAATACGAGGAAACTCTAGAATCAATAGAAACTATGATCCTAAGGTATCACTACGGCTTCTTTTTGGAGGCCTCTTGTATCCTAACTCACCCACTTACTCAAACCAAGCATATCTAACAAAACATTCCAAATAATGAAGCAAATATTGTTCTTGATTTGGCCTAAAGTTTACTCCAAGATGCTAACTATACAGTATGAGTGTTATTTAACTGGTTATAGGAAGTTATCACTCGGACACAAACTCATATAGCACCCAAGGCTGTGGCCTAGTTCTAATTTCAGCAGAGACAAAAACACTAGGTGATTTCTTCTAGCTGGACAGAGTTGCTGGTATCCGCTGAATTAATCGAAATGATAATACTGATAATAAATTCATATAAGTATACCTGACAACGAGCAACAATATCAAAATGCTTAGCCAATATATCAACGAGCTTTCCCTTTCCTTCATCACCCCATTGACAACCCAGCACGCCTGATACCTGACTCAGTGACTCAATTCGACTCAGTCCTGACTCGTTGACCCCTTGACGATCCACTACTGAGGCAAGCGGCTTTTTCGAACAAACGATCATTGAAGAAGACTTCTTCTTCCTTTGCTGGAACTGAATGAGCCTACAACTATTGGTCCCATTGTAACCGATGATCCCACTCCGGTGACTCACCTTCGCCGTCGCTGTAGCTGTCGCCGTTGTGATTGAGCTGGCATCCAGCCTCATGGTTGAGATGTTCATGGTGGCGGCGCCGGGCGGCGTGCGGTTGCGCTGTGCACAGAGAGGAGGAAAAATGTTTTTTCAGGGTTTAGGTTCAGGAGAATTGTTAGGTGGAGAGCATGGGACCAATTCACTACTTGCGAGAATAATAATATATTCATAGGTACACTCTCATTCTAAATTATTAGTTTCGAATTAATTCGTCAATCACTTAACTTCAAAAATCAAAATATATATCAAACACTTCTAACATAAATCTAAATTAATTAAATATTCCAACATATATATAATCCAAAAGAATTAAAGAATAAATTTTTCAATTATCTCCTTTTGTAATATCTTTTATGTGTGTATATTTTTTACTGAATGTGATTTCCAGAGAAATCTCACAAGTGTAATCTGTAACCTCTAATTGTAAACAAGTCTAATTATTTTAAATTAACATGAGATAAAAAACCAGTATCAGATTACATAGTGTCAGTGGTAACAAGTCTTTATTCTATTCAAAACCAACGACAACATATCTAGTATAATTCACTAGTGGAGTCTAAGAAAGGTGATGTGCATGCAACCTTACTTCTGCCTTGTAAACGGTAGAGAGGTTGTTTCATCCCAAATTTAAACCAAATCCAAATTTTAACTTCCACACCGTGTCTATTTTATTGCGAAAAACAATATATTCAACGATAATTTATTACCACAAGAATGTTAATAAATAGTCTCTCTATGAGATAGGGATAAGGTCTGCGTAATGTTTGTTTATGCATGAATTATGATTACAAAGGATGCCATCCTCTTTAATTTAGTGTTGTCATTTGCAGATTCTGCATCAGTGTCGAAACAAGACTTCATTATTGTAGCAATGGAATCTACAGCTGCAATACCGCACTCTTTTAGCCTTCAAAGACGCTGTTTTTCTCACCTTCAAAGTATAAAAGTTAATCAGACTGCGAGTCATGTTGCTACGTTAAGAATTAAACTCTCAGCAGGGTCGAGTAATCCAAGGAACGCGGAGAGTCTAATCTGTAAGCATAGCAAATTGAGGTTTGGTGATAACATCGAGTGAAGCATTTCTTACCTGTTGATATAGCAATAATGCAGACGAAGAGAAGTACATCTGGGGCTGCAAAGGAAACAAGCGGTATCAGTAATGGTTATATACGTGAATTGTGATGCAGCAGACAACAGATTGATGAAAGAAGGTGCCACAGACACCTTAGTATCACTAAGTTTGCTAGTAGTTCCAGATATTTCGTTTTACAGACACAGGCAGGCAGATATGAGCCATTTACTGAGACCCAAAGGAAAAAAGGGGTGTAAGTCGGCTCCAATAGCAGTGGCTATAGGATGAATAGAATATTTAAGTACAGGCAATCGAATGAACATATATGAAGCATTTGAGAGGAACAAGTGGACTCTAAAATATGGTATGCTCCAACAGTAAAGAATGGAATTGAATGGGCAAGTCATTATTGCACGTGTAGAACAAATCTAATATTGCAAGTTCAGTGAAATTTTAAAGCTAACATGATGACTTCCCCTACGTACAATCGCAGATTCACACTGAAGTTAATGATCCTAAAGTTAACTAGTCCAGCTTCAACTTCTGATAGATCAGGTACCAGAATTTCAGATTGTAAGCAAACTGCTAACAATTGAACCATTGGTTCTCTGACAACTAGGATATACCAAATGTTAATATAATCCAGAATTCAGATTGTAAGCAAACTGCTAACAATTGAACCATTGGTTCTCTGAAAACTAGGATATACCAAATGTTAATATAATCCAGAACAATTCGAATTTGTATTCACAAACCTCAAAAATACAAGCGACTCTGCCATATCTACATTTCAGGAAGATATATGATCTCACAGGTTAAATAATGCTCCCTATAAACAAGGCACGAGGAAGAGCTAAAACAGATAAGCTGCACAAAAAAGACAGAAGGCGGCGGGATCAACAATTTAGCTAAAGCTTTGCAATAGACAAAGCATGAGTTATGAGACTGTAAGGATAACAAAATATGGATATAATTACTAAGCAGATCAAGGACATAATCTTACTTGAGCATCAAAGTCCTCAAAGATTACAGTGAGCAGCATCAAAAGTGTTTTTAGTTTCTGGTGCTGTACGTCATCTTCTGATTGAAGAAACACAAAATCGCAATACAGCCTAATAAGGCTAACTACTTATACTTAAACTGTGTCTCTGTTCAAGGATCATCAATGCTGATTGCAACATTTCTCTAGCCTTTCTGTCTGGTGTACATCCAGTGGATTCCATTTCACTATATATCTTGGGGACCTAGCAAGCGACAACAAAGTAGAGCCACATAAATGTTGTTAAATACAAAAAAGTAAGTCAGCATCTAATTTCCATGCTTTTCACTGCCTTTGCTACACTGAAGCCCAAATTACTCATTTTTTATGCAACAACTTAATCATGCATTATTCAAATTATGACTTTGTTTAGTCACATCACATTCAAGAAAAGAGTGAAAGCCAATGGCTCATAGCAATATTAGAAGCCAAACCTGATCAAACTTCTTAGCCCTCATAAAAGCCTTCATTAAAGTGCTATAAGTAATCACATCAGGAGTAATACCCTACAGAAATAGCAGCAGCACTATCAGCAAAGTTTATGACAGGAAATATGTTTAGGGAAATTTGGAAATTTTAAGGACTTACCATCTCCTTTATATGCAGGTAAATTGATTGTGCCTCCATATGCCTACCAGCATTCCCAAAAGCATTTATCAACATATTTAGCATTATAAGGTTTGGTTCCATCCCTTCGGCTTCCATTATCTGCAGAACCTTCACAGTCTGTTCACATAATCCCTGCACATAAGGCAAAAATATTACTCCCACCATTTCAATTTGTTTATCTTACTTTCCTTTTTAGTCCGTTTCAAAAAGAATGTCTCTTTCCTTTTTTTCGGCAACTCTTTAATTCTAACTTTCTACATAGCATGTTTAAGACCACAAGATTAAAGAACATTTTGGTACATCTCACATATCCTTAGTTTAAAAGCACAAAATTAAAAAGTTTTCTTTACTTTCTCAAACTCCGTGTCAAGTCAAAACTAGACAAGAAAATTGAAACGGACGGAGTAAAAAGATGGAATCTCCTCAAAGCTACTTAAAGATACTATCTTGAACATAGTAATACGAAGGGAAGGAATCATTAACTACATATATAAATGAATGTCAAGAGAGACCACAAATGTGTGTATGAAACACACATTTCTTGGGTTTTGCCTAAACCCCAAACATGTCTTAGTGAGAGTAAGTTTTTACTGTACTAGATGGAAGACATTTATGACTAAATATCAACTCAACTACACAACCATTTCCAAATTTATCTAATCCAAGATTAGCACTACCATTATATTAAGTGGCAGATTTACAGTCATACAGCTCCCGAGTTTGGAAATATTCACCTCCCAATGAGTGAATTTGCTTTTGTAACCTAAAGACAACACTTGCCCTTCTGAAGACCACTTCAGTAGTCATTCCGTATACTGTCAATGTCATCCATTCCTTTTATACTGTAAATGTAATTCACACCTTCATTTTTTCAATGTAATAACTACAAGCAAATCAGTCTCCTTCAAGAAGGGAAGATAAAACAACTCACCTGCTGAGCATAGGCATGGGCCAGGACACAAAAGATGCTAGGTGAAAGCTGAAGGCCTTCCAATTTTAGGGCATTTAAACAATATTCTGCATCCTCAAATCTCCCCTGCTGGCCATAAATATCAACCAAGACAGCGTAAATAGCCCCGCTCTTGTGATGTCCTCTCCCTTGCATATTCTCAAGAATAGTATCAATAACATCCCACCTGCCCTGTTCCACTAAATGGGTATTAATGATAATGAAGATCTTAGGATCAGGGTATAGTCCTTGCTCTTGCATCTCATTGAACAATTCTATAGCAGTATCTAGATGTCCATACTTGCAATGCCACCGGATCAGAGAATTCCATGTTCTAAAATCAGGTTTTATGCCCTCTTGGCGCATTTTGTCAAACATTCCTAAGGCCTCTCCCAACTCACCATACTTGGCAAAAGTGTCAATGATGCTATTAAAGAGGCGTTTATCTAGTCGTAGCCCCATCTCGCGTATCTCTTCCACAATGCCTAGTGCTTTTTTCCACATGCCATTGTCTCTATACAGTTCAATTATTTTACTATACACAAAAGAATTTAAAGGATAACTTCCTCTCCTCATTTTGGCAACAATTAACCAAGTATCTTCAAGCCGCCCAGCACTGACATAATACTCAAGCAGGATCTCATAAGTTTCTTGGTTCCTGTCAACAGCCAAATCATCGAGTAACATCAAGACCTTATCTGCTAGCCTTAAGAGGCCTTTTCTCAAGAAGCTCCTAAGTAAGATATTGAAAACCTTTATCCTTGGGTTGCGACTAGAATATAACATTTCTTGAAAGATTGCATCAGCTTCCGAAGTCCTGCCAACACTTCCAAGGGCAGCAATCAGGCTGCTATAAGATACAAAAGTTGGATGAAAACCCAAAGCCTCCATATCAGAAAGCAGCCTCATTGCCTTATCAACGTCGCCTTCAGTACACAACTCACATATGGACTCATTGTATAAATCATATGATATTTCCTCACCATTTCTATAACAAGTCTGGTGCTCATTAGTTGAGTTTTCAATAGTTCCATTAAGACAATTAACTAAAAATCCAAATCCTTTACCTCTACTTTGCAATATAAGCTGGCATGACGTATGTAGCATCTTGTGTTTGACTGAATTAATGTGATGCTTTAGACAAACAGGTACAAAGCCCCACACGCTATGAGGACATATAGCTGGACTGGATCTAAAAAGAAGCTTTTGCCGCATATGCATGTTTCTATATTCTCACTGCAAGAAAAAAACAGGTTAAATAACCATAGCTACTGAAGTAACAGATAGTGGAAGCATAGTAGCTCAAATAGTTAGCCAGCTAACTGAACTTTCACCTTGTTGGTGAGGGATTCGATTCCCCACCTTGTAATACCCTCCCTCATTTTCCCCTTCCCCTTTCCCTTCCCCCAATTTAAAAAGAACAAAAAAAAATGAAAAACGGCAACTTTCGTAAACAAAAAATTCATTTTTTTCTAGTTATATCCACACATAAGAGCTAACAAATGCAAAATTCTCCAGAGGAAGTGATGAAGTTATGCCACATACAAATTACTACATCATCAGGACAAATTACATCATTTTCACTTCTTCACATTTGAGCTCATACATAGAGACATACACTTCATAGCAAAACAAAATATGTGGCTCATAAGCTCAAATTTCTAAGCATCAGCTCCCTTTGCACACATTTTATCAACACAACAGAGTCAAATCCATTACAAATTTCATACATTATACCATATCTTCACCTTTTGCTACATCATAAAAAAAAATAAAAACTGCATAATGTTCTAGCTTCAACGCTCAATGTTCACCAACAGATTTCTCTTGTTTCAAATCAAACAAAATTAAATGTTTTTTGATATACTAATTATCTATTTCACTGTAATTTTATCCACTTTGCAGCATGAACTGATAATAAATTCCTCGAAGAATCTTAGTAGCTTAGTTGATTGTCTACCTGAATTTTCAACTTGTTGCGAGTTCGATTCTGTAATCCCCTTCCCCTACCAAAAAAAAAAAAAACTCCACATTCATTTGAGTACAAAAAGCAGATAGTAAATTCGTATGCATGACTGTTAACCACAAAATCATTGGAGAAATGGAGTTAGCAAATTGCTTACAATCGGATTTCGACTGTTCAAAATTGATGAAACGGAGCAAAATTGCAGTGGGATTTTCTGGAAACAAGTTTAGGATGATGATGATTGTGTAATGGCGATTCTACCCTTATGTTCTTGAAGGAAAAAGTACTACGTTTGATCACGTTTGCCTTGTAAACCCAAGGTTATTTACGAGTTTTCACAGATTGAAGGGATTATTTGAGGACACTTTTATATTTTAGTCCCATTTAAGGAAGATTTGCAAAAATAGCCAAACTTTGATACCCCTGCGTCTCAAATAATTTATCGTGTTTCTCCTTTTACATTACTTAAGATAATATAAATCAACAGTATTTTGACTATTTTATTTTTATTTATATCTTAAGATATAATCTTTTATCATTAAATATTTATTCTATCATTTATGTGTCATCAACATATAATTGAGGTGTTTGTAGTCTCCAAGAATACTTATCAAGAAAAAAATAATTGATTTTGTTTAATAATTTGGGATAAACACAACAAATAATTTGAAATGTAACTAAGGGAGTACTATTGAAATGGTCACGAGTTTGTGGAATGCGTAGATCTTGTATGTGTTTGCTTCACCTATTTACAAGTTTGCTCACATGACCATAAATTCATACTATCCTCATCCGGCATATCTTGTTAAATTGTTCGCACATTTTTTCAAATTGACAACTCAGATATTTCTTATTCAACTTTACATAGATTTCTAAACCAGTATGGATGACAGAAAGAGTTGAAAATGCAATTTTTTTTCTATTGATACATCTAAAAATCTTAGTATCATATGATAAGAACTTAATGCTCATGAAATGACATGATCAAAAAAGCAGAGAAATTTTTAACTTCAAGCAGTTTGTGAATCATCATTAGTTTTATCTTCTACTAGCCACCTTTTCACTCTCTGTTGAGCAATTAAAACCTGTATGGATGAGAAATATCTTTGATTAATTTTCCAAGATATTAATAAATCCAAAGCTTATAATATAATTAAACTTAAGATAATATATATATTAGTACCTGTTTATTCCAATCTGTTTTCAAAGTGATTATAAGTAGTACAATTGTCTGCACCAGTGTACCAAAAATCATTCCAACCCAAACACCCTATAAAGACATTTTACAAAATTGGAGAAACTGTAAACACAATAGGAAAGTAGACTTTTTTATCTGTGTTGCTCGAATTCTTCAAAAATATTGAACAGGTGCGTGTCAACGATCCGACATGGGTGCAACAACATTTTTAGAGAATACGAGCAACGTAGAAGAAAAGGGAATGAGAGAACTCACTTTAACTTGCAGTTTGAAAACATAACCAAGCACAACTCCAACTGGAATGCCTACTAAATAATAACAGCCTGTGTTAACATAAGCCACAATGCTCTGCCATCCGGCGCCAACAGCAACGCCTGCATCAAGAAAATCTTGAATTTTTTGCGCGATTCTTGAAAATGTTTCTCGTAGGATGAGCATTTGAAACGGAGAAATGAAGTACTCACCAGAGAGAACTGGTTGAATACTGTTCATGAGTATGGAAAACGCTAACAGAGGAGACAGTTTTTCGACTTCTCTAGCCACGTCTTGACTGTCTGTGAATAAGTAAGACAGACGTCCACGCAAGAACAGAAAGAACAGAAACAGAATGAACCCAATGACAAATGATGTTGTTGTTGTATTCCATATTGAAAAGCTTGCTGCTTTCGCGCTCCCTCTTCCCAGCTCATTTGACACTCGTACACTAATTGAATACACTCGATAAAGAAGAATCGTTTAAAAATAACATAAATGGATTACAAACTATGATTATATTACCATGCTGCAGCTAAGAAACCAAGAGATATCATCATTTCCCAAGCATTGATGTTAAGGCTGCAAAAAAGGGGGTAAAAAGTTGATCGATAGGTAAACGAAGCTAGCAATGAACAAAAGGTCTAATCGAAATAAGAAAGGAGTATAACAACATTACCATATAGAAAGAGCACCAATCTGAACCATAGCATTTTTCAAGTTTCCTGTAATAAGAACTAGTATACTATTGTACCAGAATTCAAGGCTGCCAAAATAAGAAACTCGAAAAATTCAAACTTTCAGGCTCAAAGATGCTTTCATAACATGATACTTCCTATATCGCGAGCAATTGAATGAGTCTCACCAAAGCATGGCACCAGAAGACAAAGAAAGCTTGATTACAGGCCAAAGATCCTTGAATGCCAAACATGTAAAGCCTTTCCAAGTTTCTTTGCATCCCCCACACATTACGAACATTAACTGACCAACATTGGGAAGCCAGTACGCCAAAATTGTAGATATCATGGCACCGGTGATTCCAAACTTAAACTTTACAGTTAAAAGCCAGGAGAGGGAAACGTGGATCGCTAAGGTACAAGCTGCCAAGTATGTAATGATCTTGTTCTTGCTTTGAGCTTGTAAGAACATTTGACATGTATATGATGCAACGAAGGAATAAGTCACCGGTATTAACCATAAGGAAATGAGCCCGGCCTCTTTTGCTATCTCTTCATTCTGTCCTAAAGCTTTTAGGATCGGCGTGGTGAAGATATAGAGTGGTAAAAGCAAGGTTGTGGTTACTGTCAAGACGATCCATGATCTTTGGAGATAAATCCCGAGCATGTGATATTGTTTTGCACCATACGATTGTCCACATAACGTTTCTAATCCACTTGCCATTCCCATCTGCAGATATACAAATCATATTTAACGTTTTAATTTATCACTCAACAACTCAATGTAATCCCACACAAATGGTGCCTGAAGAGGTAGAGTGTACGCAGACCTTACTCTTACCTTTGAGAAGGTAAGAGATGTTGTTTCCGAAAGACCCTCAACTGAACTAACAGTGAAAAAAGAGGCAATAGCAACAAACAGATACAACAACAAGATATCGAAGTGAAACAGCTAGTAGAGGTAGAAATCAAAAAATAAGGGAAAGAAACAAATAATACGAAACTCTGGGAAAAGTGAACGACTAATAACTAACATTCTACCATAATTCTCGGCTACACACCCTCCTAGCCAGTGGCGGACGCAGGATTTTCATTAAGGGGTGTCAATGGTTATAATAGGTCTTGAACACACGACCTTATATAGTGTTTGTAAGCCCCTAATCAATAGACTAAACCTTCAATTTGTTTCAAGAGGTGTCAATTTATGTATTTATATTTATAAATCTAAAATTTAAGCACTATATACAACGTAATTTTTTGACGAAGGATGTTGAGCGACATCCCTTGGACCAAGGTAGGTCCGCCACTGCTCCTAGAAAGGGTCATGTCCTCGGTAAGCTGAAGTTGCATCATATCCCTAATCATCTCATTCTCACCACGATATTTCTTAGGTCTACTTCTACCTTTCCTCAAGCCTAATACAGTCAACTTGACCGGGGCATCCACACATCTCCTCTTTAACATGTCAGAACCATCTCGGTCTCCCTTCCCGCATCTTATCATCACTAAAACAACCACTACTATGAATCATGATTACTATTGTTAAATACATTTCAATTCTTGTTTAGAAAATAAGTGAGTTAGAACAGAAAAAGTACCAGAATGCCATTGCCAAATCTCAGGAGGACAGTACTGACTAAAGCATAAGCAGCTAGTTCATTAGGTCCAATATGACCAACGAATGAGTGAGTAATAACAGTTACTCCAAACGTCGAAAACTTTGTAAACATGGCTGGAGCAGCAATCACCCACATTTTCTTCGTCTCGTTCCATAACTTCTCCTTGAAATTCACTTCCTTTTCACCATCCTCCACACCTTGCACTTCACTCAACAACTTCTCACTGATATCAGCTTCCATTTCTGCATAAAAATCCAATCTTACAGACTCAAAAACTTAAAGAGTGAATATATATAATCAAAATGAAGTAACTTTCTAAGAAAGTGAGTGAATATATATCAATAAAATCTGTCAAATACCAGTAAGTATGGCCTGCTAGAGTGTTAGTATCCTCTGCCTGTGACAGAATGTTTCGCCAAGAATACGACAACAACATATCCAGTGTAATTCCACAAGCGGTGTTTGAGAAGAGTAATGGTATGCAGCTTTTTCCTTACCTTACGAATCGTAAGATAAAAAGATTGTTTTCGATAAATCCTCGGCACAGGACACTAGGCGGATACTAAATAATTCTAATTGAGTTCAATTTCTATATACACATTACATTATAACAACCTTTATACTATCACATTACCTAGATGATAGCTACAGCCTACAGGTCACTCTTCTGTTTTTGATTATATAACGACGAAAAGATTCATTTTATGTAACGATCGATTTGGTGTGATCGCGTCATTAACTTAATATTTTCTTTTCATTTTGTCTTTATATATTATTTAAGAATTATATTTGATCTTCTACCCTTCATTTTTATAGTAGTTCTAGCTTATATCCTACTTTTCGAGTAGGTTTATCATTCAAATTATGAATGTGCGACATTATATAACTACGAAGAATGATACAAGTTAGCCAAGCATTGTATTCATTAAAACAAAAATACAGTACGATATAATATAACACAGTATAATATAATACAATACGATATATTACTAAATAAATATGTAACAACCATCCAAATAAAGTGTTAGTGGAACAACTTTCATGATAAGCACATGATTTTGGCTATAACTTTGTCCCTTTTTTTATTGCTCAAAGAAAAAGTTGGATTATTAAAGAGAAAAAAAGATTGAAATAGATATTTGACCTTTTTTTAATTCTGAGAAATTACTTTAATGTGTGATCAGTAAAAGGAATCAAATTCTGGGAATGATTCCATCTCTCTGATTTCACCCACACAAACTTTATTCGATTCCATCTCTCTGATTTCACCCACACAAACTTTATTCTTTCTATTTTACTCATCACGCAAAAAGAACTAGAAAAGCAAAAATAATATAATCAAAAGTTATTATCAGGATTCTTTTTTCTATTATTTTCTATATAATTATTTGATTTGGATATGCATTACTTGAATCGAGAATTTATCGGAAACAGTTTATCTATTTTCACAAGGTAAGAATAGGTTGTGTACACATCTTTTTCTCCCTAATCACCACTTGTATGGAATTTCACTGAGTATATTGATGTTTATTATAATAGATACAACATGATCCTTTTTTCGACCAACCTTTCAAACTTGTATTATTTTATAGTTTCTTTAATGAACGATAATTTTTCAATCTAAGTTTTGAATGATTTACTAGTCAAATTTTTCTTGTGATTCGAATATAGAGTCTCATTCGAAATTTTAGACAAATAGGTTATTAAGATATTTGGATCCTTATGATATGTCATACACATTTGAAGGATTAGTCGAGTGGAAAATCTATTATATTTGTAACTTCTAATAAAATATGTTTGATATAATTTTTACTAAGAATTTATATCAAGAAATTGGGTGAGCAATATTACAAAAGTGGAGGCCGGACACAAGTATGGACTGTACTCTAATTACAGTTTGTTAAGAGTGATTATCTCTATACTTTTTAAAGTTAAAAGTGACTATAATGTCACGTTCCTATGATCTAGTAGATAATGAAGTGAATTGGTAATTATTTTATTGAAGTTATAATGAACAAAGTTATCAAATACTTGTGCGGATGAGAATTATTATACTAATACAAAAAATAATTGAAAAGAGAGGTGAAAGAGTAAATTTTTTGGGCAAATAAAAGAATGTTACTAATAACAAGATGAAAATATTTATAAGACCAAACGATACTAATCCTAATGCAATCCCATCACAGACAAAATCATAAAGATGAAAAGGACAATTTCACATAGTTTAAAAGCGTTTTCAGCGTCTTTTCAGTGAATATTACAAGAAAATCAGATTCTTAACATGTCTCAAATTAGAAACATGTACTAGAGAAAGATTATCTTTATGGAGTTGGTTAAATATAACCAATATTAATTATCTCCATGAAATTGATGATTATTTGTAGACTGTTTAAAACATATGTTGAGTGTTAAAATGGCTCCTTACAGCCTACACTTGGGTGATAATTGGTTAAAAGATGATTTTGCCAGGCCCATGTTTAGGCCCAACGATCTACTTGAAGATTGCTAGACATATTTCACTATCATATATTATTATTATTATTTAGACTTAAAAACATTATATATTTTAACACTAATTAAGAGTCTCATATGTATATTACACTTGGGGTACATGTAGTTTTGTTACAAGATACACAAAATAGGGAGAGAGGCAAGTGAGATTCATATGTATCCAGATACATGCTAGATACACACTAGATACATATATCTGGAATGATTCACGTGTAACTGAGATATCATATACATAGGAGAGTGACGAGCAAGATAGGCGAAGGGTGTGAGAGGCGAGCGAAAGTATTTGGAGGGATTCATATGTATCTGAGATACCAGATACATGGGAGAGTATCAAGCGAGGTGGGAGCTGTGAGGGAGGCCAACGAGATTTGCTATGCATTTCAGATACTTGCAAATCCACTTGAATACAATGTATCTTAAAAACAAATTACACTTAATTTTGACCCTTATATATCTAAGATACATATATGTGAATGTATTTAGAGGCACAAAATCTGATAAGATACATAATATTACAAATTAAAATGTATCTAAATAATTAAAATGTACATTCCAAAATATGAATGTACTATGTCATCTTATACACAAGTCCTTAAGATTTTAAATGGGCTTGGGCTCAAGAAAGAAGAGAACTTTTGTGGTTTATTGCAAGTACACAAATATCCAATTTTGATGTTATCTTTTAATTTGTGGTCACATTTTAATAACTATTACATATGTACTCCACTTCCAATAACTTTAGATAAATAACTAAAATTCAATTATTCACTCATTTTTTGCTCAAATTTGGTCATATATAACTGGAATTCAGGCTAAAATTTTGTTTGAACTTTTGATAGAAATACATGAATTTCTATCATGTGCATTTTCAGTACATGTCCCTCACAAATATATAAATAGAAAACTTAAAAAAGGTGAATATAAATTAAGCGACGATATCAAATAAATTTTTAAAGAATAGACTTAAATTAGAATAGTTATTGATACAAAGTCTCGAAGAAAGATGTTAATTTGAGTTATGGTGAATAAAAATCATGAATAACTATTTTTAATTTTATATAAAAGGGATAGCTAGTTGCATTGAGATTTCATTGTTTATATTTGTATAGTCTCAAAAAAAAAAAATGAAAAAAACATTTTATAAAAATTCACAACAATAGTAATTTCAATCTTGCTAATAGATATGCATATTTAGTTGACCTCAAAATGATATTATTATTTAGCTACAATATTAAAACAAATTTATGTTGGATTGAGTCAGATGTCGACCAATAAAAAAATATCGTATATTTAATCAAACACTATATAATTACATCGTTAATAGAAGAATAATTTAAAATTTAAGAGTAATATTAAGAACAAATTTAATCTAATTAGTGGAAAGAACGAAGTTCTTGAGACAATTTTGATCCATTAAGAAGTATTTTAAATTCAACAAGAAAAAAGTTACAACAAATTTAATTCAACAATCAGAAGATATAAACGCGTATTAGTTAGAAAAATTTTAAAATTGTCAATCGAATGTCGTATAAGTTACACTAAAATTAATACCTGAATAATTTATTTTTTATTCAATTACCAAACAATTCCATCTTGCGTACACGAGAAATTAGTGTTACGAAGCAAAACTCGAGAAATACAAACAAATTAAAAATTGAAAAGAAAAAAAAAAACAACTGAATATTTCTCTTATTTTTTTAAATATTTCTAGTGCAATTTGGACTTTCTACTAAACCCTGTCTTAAACCCATTTCTTCAAAACCTTTTCTCTTCCCCAGCCTCCAAACTAACCTTCCGCCACAAAATATACATCAACCTTATGCTTCCATAAGCTCCAAATTGAACCTTCAGATTCAATTTTTTTCGAATTGGAACTTCAAGATGAATCAGGTATTTTTTTATTTTTTTTTGTATTTTTCAGTTTTTTTTTCTCGTTTTTGTTGTTGTTGAAGTTTGATATTAGTTAATGAATTGAATAATATGTAGAGTTGTTGATTCTACGTGTTTATCTATAGTTTGATTGTCAAAATCTGAACTTGTTTTATGTTTTACTTTCTGGTTGAGCTTGTTTTGTACTATTATCCCCTTTTGCGGTCGAGCTAATGGTTTATGATGTGTGTTGTATGCGTATGCGTATGCTTCAACATGTTTCCGCTACTGTTTTTAACTTGTTTTTTTAGTTTCTAGTTCTTTATAACGTTGTGTCGAGGCCAATTTTGGCTACCTCCACCAGGTACCTGCCACCTTGCACCTATCCTAGTTACCGGGAAATTACTTAGTGTTGTTTTGAGCTGAATTTACTTTGATTTGCTGCACTTGAACAACCTCTCTATCTCTACGAGGTAGGGATAAGGTCTATGTACACTCTACCTTCCCCAGTTCCGGCTGGGTATGTTGTTTTTGTTGTTGTTGTTGTTATTCTTTTGAGATGAAATTTGGTCTGTCATGGTCTATTCCACTTTTATTGACCCTAGGCCACATTGCTTGCAACATGTTAGCTTCATGTGGATGGTCCATGTCACTAATTTCTTATGCTTGATGTACCACTAAATTCCGAAGTGCAAATAGGGTGATAATATCTGTAAAACTGGCTGCTTTGTCTGAAAAAATACTTTTGTGCTACATCTTTCTTTGGAATTGGATGTTTTTGTTTTGGTGGTTATGTAACAAAAAATGATTACTGCTTACAGGGTGCATCAGAGGCCGTTGAAGCGGTTCATTTCAGTTTCATGACAGATGAAGAAGTTCGTCGGCATAGTGTTGTAAAAGTCACAAGCCCTAATTTGCTTGATGGATTACAGCTACCAGTGCCTAATGGGCTCTATGATCCGGCAATGGGTCCCCTTGATCATTATTCTCAGTAAGTTTACTTATAATGTGCATGCATGTTTTGAACTAATCAGGTAATACTGGTTAGATGAAAGAATTACCACATCTTGTTGTCTTTAATCATAAATAAGTACAATTTTTTCATAAGTAAATTGATGTATATATTGAATGTATACTTCAAATATCACAATAGATCTTCACGTATTAATTCCAATATAAATTATCCACAAACCAAACAACCCGTAGTAATATTTAATTTACTATTGCATTCACGAGTTCGGAATTGATTACAGTTTCTTATATGCCTAGTGTCTAGCTATACAAGTATGTATGGTCTTTTTGCCATCATAATTTGAGTAGTTATTTTTCTTACTATGGAAACCAAAACTTGAAGGGGAGGTGTTAGCTCTTTTAAGTCCCACAATATGCTGGAGTGTAGGTGTAATGATTTGAATTTGAATTTTATTCAACTGGTTGTCTTTTGCTTCAGCTAATATGCTTGTGAAATATATTTTGGTAAAGTATATTTGAGAAATATATAGACACCTGACTATAGGTATAAGTTTGTTTTACCCAATTTAATTATTGAATATAATTGCATATTTGCAGTATAATGACTAAAATTTTCTTATAGTCACTATGTTCAATTTGTTCTCGTTCTATTGGATTCTCTTTCTTTGTTCATGTCTTTGTGTTGATTTGTTTATGTAACAACTTGTTCAGATGTAAATTTTGTTCCCAAAGTAACTGCTCTGGTCACTGTGGTCATATTGAACTTGTTTCACCAGTCTACAATCCCTTGCTTTTCAATATGCTGCACAATCTTCTGCAAAGAACATGCTTTTATTGCTTCCATTTTAGGGCATCAAGAGCAGAGGTAAGTTTTTTTTTTGATAGGATTGTTAATTCTTTTTCCTAGCATTTGTGTAGCCATATATTCTTTGCTGTACTAATACTCTACATTTCTTTTCTGAGTTAGGTTGAAAAGTGTGTTTCTGAATTAGAGTTAATTGCAAAGGGTGATGTTGTTGGGGCCAAAATGATTGATGCTCTTTCTCCTGATAACTCTACTGATCGGGAGGAAAGTGAAGGGAGCCATATGTCATGTACAATGGATGATTTGAATGTGCGAGATCATTGTGAGTACAATAAGAGACCATCTTGGGACAACTTCCAGTTTACTGAAGCCATGGCAGTTATTGATAGAATTCTCAAGACAAAAACGGAGAAATGTAGCAACTGCAAAGCAAAGAATCCAAAGATCAGAAAACCTAGTTTTGGACGGTTTCATATGGTATATCTCTTTTCATCATACTGGTGTCTTTAATGCATTGTACACATTCCTTTTAAAAAAGATGCATTGTTCTGATTTTTGAATGTTGTGTTGTATTGCCTTTCTGATTTTACCGAATAAGTATTGATTCTGTTGCGAAGTAGATGTTTTTTGTCCTAAGCTTGACATATCATTTTCTAAAAAATAGCTTGGCTGATAGGGTGTGCCCATCTCATCTAAAAGCTGAAGCAGTTAGCGAGAGCACACTTTTATTTACTTAATTATGTCTTCAACACGGTCAGTCATGCGCGGGCTTGATTCTTTTTGATGGGTAAAGTATGTGGAATGTTCTTTTGATAATGGGTGGCAGTGAGACTCGAACTTAGGACTTTTGCTTGCTTTGGTACCATGTGGAAGTGTGTGACCATCTTATCAAAAGTTTTAGCATTCAATTGAGATCTCAAAAAGATGGTCACGAAAAGTTGCAGTCTCCTTATGTGGTGTTGGACAATCTTCCATTTTTTTTTGATCAAGTAAAAGATTCCATTGATAACAACAAAGCCATCTTGGTAGTATACATGTGGTATACCAAAAAGAGGAGGGCCCTGCAACATTTCCTAAAACCATATCTCTTACCTCTTCAAACAAGACACACCAATACCATTTACCCACCTCTATGCCTAGGGAGAAACCAGTTGAAAATGTAAGTAGTTTCATAAATGCTTAGTTCATGTATTATAGGTTGTTTAGTTTGAAAGCATGACTGGGGAGATGTTAATCTAGTTGTGGCAAGGAGTTGTTATTCAAACCCAATGCAGTTTAGCCTTGGGTTGAAACAATACTCCTCTTTTTCTAGTATAAGCTATCACAAATTCACATTTATTAAGTAACCCCCCCCCAACCCCACCACCACCACCGCACACACACAAGAAGGTGTGGTCAATAGTTAACCTCCCCCCTTCTTCTGTTGCGGTTTTTCCATGAGGTTATGGTGGGATATGTTAAGATGGTTTACCATCCCTTGGGTAATGCCAAGAACCGTGAAAAAATTGATGCTCAGTTTCAGTTGCGTTAATGTGGATAGTTGGAGAGATAGAAATAGGAGAGCTTTTGAAGGTGTAGAGTCGAGTTTCTTGCAGTTGAAAAGTATCTACCCCCCCCCCCCCCCCTATTTTCTTTTGGTGTAAACAGAAAGTTCCTTGTTGTATAGAGGATTGGATGGATTTTGTAGAGTATCATATTTTGTAGAGGCTCGATTTTTTGGTATAACCTCTGTATACGGCCATTCTGGTCATGTTTATGAATGAAAAATACTTTTACCTGATTAACGAAAAAGAAAACAAAAAGAACCATATCTAACATCAAAAAAAGAGTTAATGAACCAAATAGCTAACAACTGCCTTCTTCTCAGTCTATTTTGCATATGTATCTATTAGTGTAGCTTTAGCCATCCTGCATGTTCCATAATTGTGATTTCCTGTATCTATGTTCAACTTCTTTTTGATGAAGTAAAGGATTTCATTAAAGAGCATCAGGTTGATGCTAAAGACAAAAGTGTACAAAGAAAGAGAGTTAGTTCCCTCACATGAGCACTAAGCTAGGATCAAAGAGCTGACAAAATCCAAAAAACTGTCGACACTATTAACAAGAGAAGAAGTTCCAACTAAACAGATTGATTAGGTATCTAGCTTTTGGAGTATTGCTTGGAGTTGAGGTCCCATCAAAGCATCTGCGATTTCTTTCTTTTCCAGATGCTCCAAAAAATTAACGCTGGAATCGTTCTCCAGATCTTCTTGATGGTTGTATCAGCTTTCCAAAAAATCCAACTAGAGTAGGCTGCCTTCTGTTCTGAGGGAAGACCCAGTGTAGACCAAATACAGTGATGAAGAAGTTTCGGATGTATGCTACAAAGGGGCATTGCAAAAAAAAGAAGGTGGTTGACATTTTCAGATGACTGATGGCACAAATGGCATCTACTGACCAGAACTATTTTCTTTTTGCAAAGGTTATCATGAGTTAGCACAACATCATTTAGAGGAAGCCATGTGAAGCATGTTCCTTTAGGTGGAGTCATAATTTTCCAACATTGTTCCATGGCCAGTTGTCCAGCAACCCATTCTGAGAGCTCGTGAGGCAGTATTCTTTGACTGTGTATATCCCCTCCTTGGAACTGCCTCATACCATTCTCTATTCTCTATCCATGTTCAATTTAAAATCCTCTATTTGGATAAGCTTTGTTGTTCACATGTTTTAGTTGTGGTTATTTATTTTTTGCTAAATACTAGGTAAAATAAGCTATCAAATCCTTTTCCAGCTTCAGTGCTACCTTTTTTTTTAAAAAAGAAAAAAACTTTTGAAGTACTGTTGCCCATCCTGTTTTAATTCTGGACTTCTGGTTGGAGCATTAGTTGCAAATATTTGTGCTTTCTATATACACTCTTTAAATTTGTCTTACTATGGATCTTTCACAATGGATGGTACTTTTGATTGGGTTGTCTGCCTTAATTATATGTCTGTTCTATGAATATAGTTCTAGAAATACCTGATTTTGGTATGATGTCATTGGATAATGTTCAGATGCGGGCATCATGTATCCTGAAGATTTTTCTGTTGATTTCTGGAGTTTGCCAATTAGTAGCTTTGATGTTTGATTTCTTCTGTTAAATGTTTTCTTGAGTCAAATGACATCACTACTTCTACAAGCATAGAGATAACCTCGTAGTTATGAAAGTATTAACTGTTGTTTTCTGCTCAATTGGATTTTTTTGTAGGATATCTCAAATAAGCAAATTAGGGAAAATTATATCAACAGTGGTCGCAGATTCAATCTGCATGACACTGGTGGAAGTGAGGAAAATCCTTTCCCTGAGGTTGTAAATGCCACCGAGCCGTTAGGGGAAGCTGAAACCAGCTTAGGTGTGACTTCTACTGATGGAGTAGAAAATTCTAAGGCACGCAAGAGGCAAGGGGGTGACCAGTCTGATGTGGTTGAGCAACAGAAAGACTCATTTTCAGTAGCACATTTACCATCTCAGGTATGGCTTCTAAGTTCCGCCGTGAGCAATAAGCTTGTAGCTTACACGTATTCTAGTTGTTCCTCTGATATGTTGTTTATCATCTTTTGCTTGATTATTCTGATGATGATAAAATCTTAGCTGCTATATAGATTTGTAGTTCTGTTTAGCAATCTTTTTTGTTATAATTGACAGGTCAGAAGTATTATAGAGCATTTATGGGAGAATGAAGCTCCTCTTTGCACATTCTTCTGTGATATTCAGAGCCAGCACCGTAATACATCTGGCAAGGTGGCTGGGCCCTCTATGTTCTTTTTGGATTCTATTCTTGTACCACCAGTCAAATTCCGTCCTCCAGCCAAAGGGGGTGACTCTGTAAGCACTTTGAACACCATGTCAAATTTTCTTATATTTGTATTTATGCCTTTCTCTTGTCAGTCTGGCACTAAGAACCATGTAATGCAAGATGTGTTCTTCAAACTTGTGTATAATAGTCCCTTATCAAAAAAATATGTATAATAGTCCAATTTTGCTCGCATGGATTTGCTGCTAAATTCAGGACAATAATGAACACACACTCCCTTATAAAAAAATAATGAACATACGCTATTAGAGCTTTTGACTGGTAGAGCTTTTTGGGAGGTTATTTGGCATTCACTTTTGTCAATTGCATATAGCACCTATTTGGTTGATATTGCTATATCATGAAAACATTTATTTTCTCTCTTACCTTCCCAAAGAAACCCTTCTTATTTATCAATGTTTTTCAGCACCTTGGCAGGAAATGGGCAAAGTAATCTCACATGACAAGGGATTTAATCTAATACACTATTTACCAGGAACCAATCTTCCTTTCAAGTGATAAGTAATGTTTTTTACCAAATGGCTAGGTTTTCTCAAACCTTTTAGTTACTTCTTGTCAGATTGCATTAATCTTTTGGTCTTCTCCAAGAGGGAGTCCTAAATATGTTGAGGGAAGGAGCCCACCCTAACACTTTCGTAACTTGTACCTCATTGACTAGATACATTGAGCTCTTCTTATTGTTTATGTTCCATCCTGATAAAACTTCAAAAATAGTTAATGCCACTCTAACAGTTAACAACACCCTAAGATTTTGGCTTGCTCCAAATCTGCATTACATGTCACTAAAGTGTCATTTGGATACACCAATTATGAAATGGATAATGTGTTCCCCCTTTGACCCCTTCACCCACCCTAATTGCACAGCTTTAGCCCTTGGTTTGCTGAATCCTTCCATGACAAGAATGAACAAATGGTGAAAGAGGGTTCCCTTGTCTTGATCCTCTTTGTTATGCAAAAATTCTTTTTGGAGCACCATTAATTAAAATGTAATACTTAACTGTGATGATGCAAAAGTACCTCTAGTCCATCCATTTCTTGCCAATCCCATTTCTCTATATTCTTAGTAGGAATTCCTATGACACGTGGTCATATGATTTTTTATTATCTAATTTGCACATTAGACCAGGTCTCTCCTTTTTTTTTGTTTGTATCATGCATTGTATTTTCCATTTCAAAGTTATAAGTTCTTGTTAACGGGTTGGGATGCAAGGGATTAAGTTGATAATCATGTGCATACTATGTCTTGGTTAAATACACAAAATAAAGGAAACATAGAAGTTATACATGAGGGGAAACCATGTCCTCCTTTTGTTTTTTGGATGACCATCGGACCAACTTTCGTGCACCTTGACTAATTCCACGTGATACCTGCCACCTCCCACTAACATGTACGAGCTAGTTTTGTCTGTCAAGGCTTGCTAGGACAAATGGGAGGAATCACCTAGTGTTTTTTTCTCTGTTATGCTGGGATTTGAATGTGAGACCTCTTGGCTCTCAACCACTTCATTGACCACTAGGCCACACCGGTTGTGTATCATTTGAAACCACAGGGGGTGGTAGGCCTCTGACAAAACAAAACCTCATGGGAGGTTTGTGGAATTTTTTATCCTATCTTTATTACGCTATATCCCTTGATTACTTACATTTTAATGTTGATGTTTCTTCAGATTATGGAACATCCACATACTGTTCTTCTTGGTAAGGTCATTCAGGCAAATATAGCTTTGGGAAATGCTCATATCAACCGGGCTGGAAGGTCTAAGATCATTAGCCGCTTGATGGATCTTCAACAATCTGTAAATGTGCTGTTCGATAGCAAAACAGCTTCTGGTGAGTTTATTCCTCTCGTTTGTGTTGGCTGTGCTGCTTTTAAGCAATGTTATTATAAGCAGTCACTTAAAGCGATGAAACAAGGCGAAGTGAGGGCCAGGGTCATTCTTCCGGGGAAAGCCATGCACTTAATATAAATTTATGCTTCAAAATGATGCGCAAAAGTGGTCCCAACGAGAAATGATTGGTTCTTTGAACCTCAACTTTGAGGAGTTGGATTAATATCAACATTATTGTATATGCGATGTTGAAAGAATTAGTTATTTTGTACTAAATTCATATATTAATGATACCTTTTGATTTTCCGTAAATTACGTCTTCACTTAAACTTTAAAGTAGCATGTGTCTAAGTTCTTGTTTTTCTCTTCAAGCCCCATGGACCATGTCATTTGTTTTAGCTTTTATCTTTTAACACCACTGCTTCTAAATGTGTTTGGGTGGGGGGTGCTTCCTGCTAAGTATTCTTTCTAGAACCTTTGGAATGCAGTATTTTATTTAATTTTCACTTGCCCTTCTTTTTTTTTTTTTTTGACAAAAGTACTGTTGTATTCCTCAGCATCCCTAATGCTGGTCCACCTTCAAAAACTTTTTACAAGAAGAGAGAACAGAGTCTAGATTTACAAAGCTCATAAGAAATCGACAAATTCATCCATTTCCTTCATACAGTGCTCCTTACACCAAAAAAATAATGTGACTAGACAGCTCCATTTCACTTGCCCTTCTTCTGTATCCGAAAGATCCATTTGTGGCTTATACCTGTAACCTGGAACTTCTCAGAACTTAAATTGGTTAAGTACTAAATGTTGGGAACTGTACGGTTTCAACCTCTATTGTAAGCTTAGTTGGCAAATGATGGATGGTTGTAAACATTTATCTCGTGGCTCTTCTTCAAATATTAAGATTTCAAAAAAGAACAATGTGTTGGACTCCTTAATTATAATTGATGAGCAATTTTTTTTGTAATATCTACGAGATACCTTCACGACAAACTTAAGTTGTACTCATTAAATCTTCCTGATACTTGAGGCACATGCTCTTTTTTTTTTGTGATTCAAGAATTTTATTTTATTCATAAGAGCACCAAGAAAGTGCCATGATGTATGTACAAAAGACTTGGACCAAACACGTGAGAATATTTTTGTTAGGGTGACAGTGAGACTTGATCCTTGGAGTTTGGACTTTTGCCTAGATATCATGATAAGTTGTGTGATAATTTCATCTAAAAACTTTGATCATTAGAGAGGGATTTTTTGGTTTTTAGGTCTTTAACCATCCAAATAGGTATGGAGTTCAAACGTGATTGCAGATAAGAATCGTCTGAATTTTACTTGGTTTATTTTTCTGTAGACCTGTATGTATGTGGCGTGGTCTTTGATCTTTAAAGAAAGCAAGGGTCTACATGTGTTCCTTGAAGCAACATCTAATTTTCTATAAAATGTTTTCTGTGTGATGGTGTTTATTTGCTATTACCGCTGACTTGTAGTTTCATTTTCTATTGCTGAATTTGGCCATTGGGACTACTAAATCTACTCTGCGGTTCTGGGGACCGTCTGCAATCATTTTTGGGCTTATTTAGCAGTATTTTCTATATCAAATTGCAGGTCCGGGTCAAAAAGATGTTGGTTCGGGCATATGTCAAATGTTGGAGAAGAAAGAAGGTATTTTCCGCCAGAAAATGATGGGGAAGAGAGTCAATTTTGCTTGCCGATCAGTTATATCTCCAGATCCTTATTTGTCTGTCAATGAAATTGGAATTCCACCATATTTTGCTTTAAGGCTAACCTATCCTGAGGTATGGGTGAAGATGCTAAATTTTTTACTTATTTTGGAATAGCTGTGCTGTGTCTACTGTTCTTTACCTATCGAGAAAGTTAAATAAGAACAAGAATACAAGTTTCAACAAGTTCTTTACCTAAATATTTAGTATTTTAGGATTCAGCAGATATGGATATCTATTATTTTATCTTGTTGTTTTATCAATAGTCTTATACGTTATTGAATTGACAAAAATGGAAGCTGAAGTACTACACATGCAGAATTTTCCTCTTTTACTTTGCTGATGACCCCCCTCTCCTCTTCCTGGTGCTGCTGTTTCTTTATTTTTGGTTTTCCCTTCGGTTGTGGGTGGTGGTGGGAACAGCATATCAGAAACGCAGGCCTAATACTAATTGAGGTTTTGCTTGTTATTTCTCCGGCAAAATTTCTACTTCTAATTGTACAGGCTTATTGTTGCTCTACTTGTTTGTGATCAAAGCTTTTCTTGGATGGAGTTTATTTTTGCTTCTATGTCACATATATATGGACTTACTACCGTTGCTGGAGTTAAATGTGGTTACCAGTCTATTTAGATGCTCAATCCATCGTGTGATCAAAGTTTCTACAAGAGCAATTGACACTTTTTAATGAATTCCTTGCTAGCTGTGGAATGTTAGCTAAAATTATCAGGGGAAGATACTTTTATTTTTTGCAAACTGGAATATGTGTAGAAATTTTCAGTCTGTAGCTGCTATGCTTCGTGCATGGGTGTGCTCTCATCACTGTCTCCTGACCTCCTCCACAACTTTATTGTATCTCTTTTATATTTGTGCTCTGATGTTTTTTCCAATTACTTGCATTTCTCACCATATTCTGAGAAACTTCTGAATTATCTTCTATATTATTGTACTCAGGTATTTAAGTAGAATTTATTCAAATTCCTTTTCTTGAAGATCTTGGTTAAATCAAAGAAAAAATAAATTACCTAGTTAGCTTGAATAGCCTTCAACCTGCACAAAGCTTTCTCAAACTCTCTCATTCGCACTTTAATCTTGCTACCACCCTACCTCAAATCGATGTCATCCCGAGTGGCTCATAGGAGGTTTAAGGCAGTTTGGTGTTATTTCCCAAGAACAAGTGGAAAACAATTAAAGATGAGACTGGGGATAGTGTTGGCTTCTGTACCAATGAGATTCTCTTTTCAAGCACATCTGAATCTATCAAGTTATTCTGGCCATCCTTGTAACCATGCTCTCAAGCATGCATTATTAACTAAGAGACTAACTTAATTTTGAAGGACTAAGACGACATATTCAAGGTTCATGCTTGCTTATTATTTATATATATATATATATATTTTTTTTTTTTTTTTTTTTGTGTGTGTGTGTGGGGGGGGGGGGATACTAAGTCTTGTTCTTAAAAATTCTGACCCGAAATTGAAGCACCTGTAACCTGTACTTCTGGTGGAAGGGAAGGGTTGATAACAACTGAGTGGGTAGCTTCCAACTGTTAGTTAAATGTTACATATAATTCCTTGTAGAGAATAATGTCACCAAAGCTTCATATACCGGGACTGTGGAAAATGATGGTCTCTTTTGCTTAAATATGTGCAAGGTTCATCTAAGCTGCTTAGATGGATCAAATTTTAACTGGTGTCTAGGATTTATGTAGGATTCCTTGTTCTACACTTCTATGTTACATGGGTTAAACAATGAACTAGTTAGAGCTAAAATATATCCCAAACCCCATTGCTTAATGGCCATGTTTTATTCATGGAGTTCCATTAGGCTAATATTAGGTACTTTAAATGACAAGAAGATGAAAATTAGAAAATGGCAAAAGAGGAAAGAGAAGAAAGTATTCTTGACATCTTTTTTATATGTGAGCTTAATGCTTAACTTTTATCACTATCCGTATTTTCTCGGTCTCTGCTAATATCTCATTCTTTTATCAGAGGTTGACTCCTTGGAATGCTGTTAAAATGAGAGATGCTGTCATCAACGGGCCTGAAAACCATCCTGGCGCCATCTCTTTTGCTGATAGAATAGCTACTGTGAAACTACCATCAAACAAAAAGATGCGTGTAGCAATATCTAGAAAATTGCCTTCTTCAAGGGGGGCAGTGACTCAATGTGTGAGGAACAATGAGTATGAATTTGAAGGCAAAGTTGTTTATCGGCACTTGCAAGATGGGGATGTTGTTCTTGTGAATCGACAGGTAAATCTTTTTTGCTTCAGTCTTCAGAACTAGTTGTATGCAGTATTTCATGCTTCCTTCTAGGTGTATTTGCTATTTTCAAATTAATAAAAGAACCTGCTGCTTAACAGATCAATCATTGGCAACTTTGATGCTATGTAATTAAGGAAAAAGAAGTTCTAATGGATATATCACTGTAGCTTTTGCTATCTATAACATGGATCACACAAGGATATCAAAGTTGATAAGTATGTGATTGCCGGGGGTTTAAGGCAATGCAACAATGTCAGTAATTTAGCTCCATAAGTATAATGGTCCTTCCGTTTGTGCTTCTTCATTTACTTTTAACATTTTTGCTCTTTTGTTCGTTTCCTGCTTCACTTAGCTGTCTTAGCCAGTTGTTCTAATCTTGGGATTCTATTTAGTTGGAGTAGCCTATCCCTGTAAATGATGTTTTTCCATTCTAGATTTCATTAGCTCTCTATCTTTGGCTTGACAGGCGATCCTTTTTTCTTTTCAGTTAGCTACCTGCCCTGGATAATTTACTTTTTGTAATGGAGCTAATCCATCTTCTTTTGTACTATTTTGCACCTTCTTGATGCGTTGTATAACACCTTACTTCATAAAAAGGAAAACCTGATAGTGTTAATACAAACAATCCACTTTATCCATTTCCTTCCAAAACCCATATCTCTGGTACTTTACCATGAAACACCCAATTTATGTGATCATCTGCTTTTTCAATGTCTAGTTTACATAGAATCCTAGGTGTCTGTCCCCTTATTCAGAAATCCTCACATTCATTAGCAATCAACGAGGCATCCATTATCTGTCCCCTTAGTGAAGTCTATTTGTTGTTTGTCCACTAGTTTGTACACCACCAATTTGAGTTTCTCAGTCAAATACTTTTAAACAATCTTGTAACCGCTCTTCAGGTCTGAAATCCTTCAACTCTTTAGCTCCATTTTTTTTAGGAATCAAAGTCACATGTCTCATCGAAGCTTTTCTCAAAATATTGCTGTGTGGAAATCATCCATAGTCTCCATGCTGTCCTCCTTCAAGAAATCCTGACATGAATGAAAGAATTCTGAGTAACCACTTCTAGTATTTTTTTTTTATTTTTTTTAATAATATTGGTTTGAGATGAGTTTAAATGGGAGCGACATGACAAGTTAGGATTCATATAGGCTATAGCCGAGTCCAACTTGCTTGGGATTGACGCACAATTGTTCTCGTATATCATAGATGGATTAACAAATAAGGAATACGTATCCATAACTGCTTCGTGTTGCATTGCTACTCATTTTTTCATAGATGCACAATGGTCTAACTGGAAAAAATTGATACAGCCTACGCTTCACAAGCCCAGTATAATGGCTCACGTTGTCCGCGTACTGAAAGGAGAGAAAACTCTTCGTATGCACTATGCTAATTGCAGGTTGGAATTCTCTATTTGATTTTCCATGTACATAATGATACAAAATTTCCTCTCCGGGACTAATCTGCTCTTGTATTGCTTCAGTACCTATAATGCCGATTTTGACGGTGATGAAATGAATGTCCACTTTCCACAAGATGAAATCTCTCGTGCTGAAGCATATAACATTGTAAATGCTAATGAACAGTACATTGTTCCGACTAAAGGAGATACAGTTAGAGGCCTTATTCAGGTTTGAGTAACTGAACTGCACACTGTCACCAACAACCTTTGTGATTCATTCTTGTTATCTGTTTATTCTATATTTTCTCCTAATAATTCTTTGACTTATTCATCTTCTTCAGGATCATATTGTTGGTGCAGTGATTCTTACCATGAAGAATACCTTTTTGACCCTTCATGAGTTCAACCAACTTCTGTATGGATCTGGTGTGTTTGCTGCTGGGCCTGCTCCAGCTTCTGGAAATCATTCAAATAAAGTTTCCGTAGTAGATTTTGAAGGTGTTGTGCAGACTGTCTTGCCTGCTGTGTGGAAACCAAAGCCTCTTTGGACAGGGAAGCAGGTGAAGACTAGCGAAAACAAGCTCATTATGCACTCATTTTGAGGCCTTGGGTGTGATGTTAGCTTACTCATTAAGGTCAAATTTGTAGAGAACTGATCATTTTAACTTTGTACTTTTAGGTCATCACTGCATTACTAAATCATCTGACAAATGGTTGTCCACCTTGTACCGTCAAAAACAAAGGGAAAATTCCATATCCGTATTTCCTGAGCGAGAGTCGCCTAGTTGAGTATCAGTCAAGAGAAGAACAAGAAGATAGAACCGCTGAAAATGAGTTCTTAATTTGGAAAAATGAGCTCGTGCGTGGTGTAATCGACAAGGCCCAGTTTGGAAAGTTTGGTTTAGTTCATACAATTCAGGAGCTTTATGGATCCAACAAAGCAGGCATTTTACTTTCTGCTCTGAGTCGTTTATTTACTATTTTCTTGCAGGTTCGCTATGTTGTTATATTTCTTCCTTCTCTTGATACGTTTGTTATCCTTGCCATGCCTGCTTGGTGAAATCTTCATCTTAATTCACTCATTTTCTCAGCTGCATGGTTTCACTTGTGGTGTTGATGATCTTGTCATCTTACCACATTACGATATTCGGAGGAAGGAGGAGCTCGAAGGAGATGATGTTGGTGAAGAGGCTCATTGTGATTTTGTGAAGTTCAAGCGTGGAGAAATAGGTGAGTATGTCATGAAGAAGCTCTTTGAGGTTGTAGTTTTGTTTTATCTGTCAAGTGCATATGCTATCAAGGGTTACCAGTCAAAACTGTTGTAACAACTTTTTCTTTTTCCATCTGTAACAATTTTAAATATATATATATATATATATATATATATATCTTTCTGATAAGGAGCTTCCTGTAATGTTTGAGTTTGAGGCAATAGTTGACTTTTCACTGATTAGATTAATCAGGGACATTAGCTAGGAATTTGATAGTGACATTAAAATCGAAGTTATGTTGAGCTGTAGAAGCAAATATGTATCAAGTCTGAAGGAAATGATTCCATAGGTCCAGTGTATATGTCATCAGTCTGCGGATGTTTCCCAAACTTATGTGTAGGGTGTCAGTATCTCAGTTTTAATGAAGAAAATTATCATTTAGGTCTTGTATGCTCCATATGAAGATACATTTAGTACCAGTGTCCTGTACAATTGCTTGCTATTGAGTTTTTCTTCAGTATGTTCATATTCAATTGATGATTGATGTTGGAAATTTGGCTTGCAGGCCCTTTGGAGCTCCAACTAGAAATTGAGAAAGCAATAAGCAGCAACAAAGAAGTTGCCACAGCAGCCTTAGACATGAAGATGAAAAATAAATTGGCAAATAAAGGCTCACAATTTAATAAAGAGTTGCTGCTGAAAGGATTGTTGAAACCTTTCCCCAGAAACTGCATCGCCCTTATGACAATTACTGGGGCAAAAGGGAGTACAGTAAGTTTGTAAAATTTGGGAAGCTTTCTATTTAGTTACGGGATAATTCACAACACTCACAATTTACTGTGATGCTATGTTACTGTCTCATCCATATGTCTTATAAGTTTTCAGTTAAAAGAAAAGATCTCAGTAAGTTTTCACTTTACTTCAAGGCACATGCTATGACTAATCACAGGTTATAAACCTTGGCAAAATTAGCTTCTTCTGAACTTTTTTCTACATTGTATCTGTACATTCTGCTTATGTGTTTGGTAAGTTTGGGAGTGAAAGAGTTTGTACGAGGTTAATAAATTTCATATGTGGTAATACTTTATAATGAGGTAGAAACTGTTGAAACATGATTTTGTAGTGTGCGTCTGTAAGTTTCTGTAATCATCATCTATGGAACATGATCTTGAACCAAAAACAAATGTTTGGGAAAGTAAAGGCTAACCTATTCACATATCTAAAAAAGGGTAAAGGTACTATCATATAATAGTTGCTTGTTATGCTTAACTAAGCTATGGTTTTCATAAAAATGTTACGTTAACATGATCCGTAATCTTGGAAGAAGATTGCGTCTTCGCTGTTGCTGAATTCCTTAATAGATTTAGGAGCTCATGTGAACAACTGAATGTTTTCCCCTGTTGTTAATATCATAGAACTAAGAATGAACTACCTTGCACATTCAAAATTTGAATTTTGATAAAAAATAATTTGAGAAAATCTATTGTTCATGATCTTCCTGATTGCTTTCCAGTGATAATGTTTGTGAATTACCTGGATTTACATGTTAATGTACTGTAATGTGTAATGATCCGCATGAGTTCTCTGATACAAGAATAAAAGGCTCATTTAATAAGAAAAGAGTCGCATGTTAAGCATGACCTACGAAGTTTGTAACACGAATCACTCTATTGAAGCTTAAATTAAATGGTTAAAACTATCATTTTAAAATGCTTTTGTATCTATCTACTTTCATGTAGGTTTTGATGTTATAGTCTGTTTTTCTACTAAATTTCTTAGCACTGATGATACTTCTTATGTTTTGGGTGTACACTATGTGATTGTACATGTTTAACCTTTTCAAAAGGTTGACTTTTATTTTGAGAGTGTGTGTGCAGCATGCCATAGCACAGGAAAGCATGCAGTTATAGATTTTTGGATCCTTGTCTGGTGTACTATTTAGAAGTATATACTTGTTTAGTATTTGTAGAATTTGTTCTGGGATGATCTGCATGATTTTGCAGGACTTCTCGATTGCTGATCAGAATTTTTTTGTTTCCATATCATTTTGCCTAGACTTCAGCTTTGTCATAACTGTCATTATTTTGTTGTCTCTGTTCTGATTGATGGGTATGTATCATTTCTTTAGGTTAATTTTCAACAAATTTCCTCGTATCTGGGCCAACAAGAGTTGGAAGGAAAACGAGTCCCACGAATGGTTTCTGGGAAGACTTTACCCTGTTTTCCAGCATGGGATTGTGCTTCTAGGGCAGGAGGTTATGTCAGTGATCGCTTTCTTTCTGGACTTCGTCCCCAGGAGTACTATTTTCATTGCATGGCTGGTCGTGAAGGGTAAATATATGATTTGTTCTCTCTTCCTTTTGTCATTGTGTCTAATTACTACTCATTTTGATCCGGAAAAATGTAGCCATTTTGAGCTCAGATTCTCATTTGAGAGAAGCCTATCCTAGGACATGCAATTTAAGAAAATGAAGCCAGACTCTTCTGTACAGATTGCAAGGGGAGTCGGGATGAGGGACCACATATTCCTTTGCTAAAACAACCCACTAAAATCCAATGGGAGGATCCTTATTTTTAAAAAAAAAACTCAAAATATCAATGGGAAGATCACAATGAAGATCAGCTAAATAAACTGAAAGTAGTGCCTTGTAAATGGACCGTACATAAAATGTGGAAACTTCAGTATATGGTGACAGTATATGTTTCTATATATCTGTACTCACACACAAACATGAAGCGACACTCACACACATGCGTTCTCTCAAAACAAGAGTCCAGCCTTTTCAAAACTGCGAAGTGTTTTTCAAAATTTTTTAAGCCTTCAACTTTATGATTTATAGTGCTTTCGTCTTTTCTTATGGATTTTGGTTAGGGTATCTGCCAGATCTAACTTCCACCTTCTGGCCGTCCTCTAGTTTTTTTCTATGAATTTTGGTGGTCTGTATGCCACATCTTTTGCCATCCTTTGGGTTTGTGCATTTCAGACTGGAGGTGCAATTCTGTTGAACTAGTTGAGTAGATTATTTTTTATTGAAACAAACTTCAAGGTTTTGTTGAAGCATAAGCTAGCTATTAAATGATGGCTTGACTTCTTATTAAATAACACTCATAGTTTAGAATACATCTTCATTACATTCTCTTTCTGCTGGTGCGGAAAGGGTTGGAGACTACCTATATCTCTTTATTTAGTGTTTGTGAATTATCATTATCATGTACTCCGTCTATCACGTTTCTGTTGGTCACATTTGAATGTACTTGCCTGACTTTTGCCCCCTTGTCTACAGATTGGTTGATACTGCTGTCAAAACATCTCGCAGTGGTTATCTGCAAAGGTGCTTGATAAAGAACCTGGAATCTCTTAAAGTCTGTTATGATTATACTGTCCGTGACGCAGATGGTTCAATTATCCAATTTTATTATGGAGAAGATGGTGTTGATGTGCATCGGACAAGTTTTCTCAAAAACTTCAAAGCACTGAAAAATGTAAGAACTGGAATTCGAATTCCTTCATTGATTTTGAACTACCTTGATAAAATGCACAGATGATCCAAATTTTTGTCCATTATATACTTTATTAACTTGATTAGAGATGCATCTTACTTTGATTTTCTTATTGAGTTGATGTAAAAATTCATGTCAACTGCTATTTATTATACATCATTTACTAAAAGTCAAATTTGCTCTAGTATCTTGACATTATGAATTCTAATGCTGTTTTCAAGTTAGAATTTTTACTTCATGTTACAGTTTATTTACATATGGAACTGGATGGAAATAAAACTATTTAAGCCCTTTGCCCTTTGGCTTATTTTAAGCCAAAAGTCATAAGTTAGAAATTTCTACCTTATGCCCTTTGGCTTATTTTTTTAAAAATCATTTTAGCTTATAATCAAGTGCTTATAAGCACTTTTCTTAATTTACCCAAACACTAACAAAATGCTTATAAGTCATTTTGGCTTAAAAGCACTTCAAATAAGCCAATCCAAGCAGGCTCTACTTCTTTTGCTTTCTTTTATTGAACAAAGTTGGATTTTGTGGATGTTATTTTGTTATTGGTTGTGTAAGGAAATGATATATAACTAAATAATGTGCTTATTGTGCCGTAATTTCTTTAATCTTTGTGTTATTAATGAAACTGATTGCGTGGCATTTTTCATTTTTTGGTATTAACTGATTGCTTGGCATTTTTCAATTTTTTGGTATTTTTGTAATTACTTCTTTGGTGTTCATAATGATTATTGTTGTACATGTATATAAACTGTATCCTTGACTCATTTATCCATTTTTTGATGTTTAGAATCAAGAAACCATTTGCCAAAAGTTGCGTCACGGACGCAAGCTCAATTCATATATTGAGAAATTGCCTGATGGCCTGGGAGAAAAAGTGAAGCAATTCTGGGAGAAAAAGACAAAAAAGTTAGAGAAGAAATTAGGGAAGCTAGTGAAAAAGGAAGAGATGGTGAAGCAACTGAAAGAGGAGGAGGCGGACTTTCTAGAACTAGTGGGGCAAAAATACTTCTCAAGTCTGGCAGATTCAGGAGAGCCAGTTGGTGTCCTTGCTGGTCAGTCAGTAGGTGAACCTTCAACCCAAATGACGTAAGACAATAGACTTCTCGTTTCTTCTCTTAGTATGTCATTTACTCTGTTGTGTTTAGTACTTTTGGACCACAGTGAGATGGAAATACAGACGGATTGATATCTCCTAATGAAAATGCTAATCTGTGATGCCAAAGAAAAAATGAAATGGTCTTCAGATCAAAATGTCATGTTACTGTAACAATCATTCCTTGAGTTTTAGGCATTTTGCTCCTGTAGAAAAATAGGTCTATGAAATAAGTAACTATGGCCGTACTTCAACTTTGAGTACCTAGAGTGCAAGTTCAGTGACATAGCATGTGAGGCGGTGATGGAAGTGAAGATTGATACACAAGATATACTCGGGAGAAGCAGTTTCAAGTATCTTGGGCCCGTTATTCAAGGTAACGGGGAGACAGATGAGTATGTCACACACCGTATTAGACCTGTTTTTGTTGCATGGGGTTGAGTATTGGGCAGTCAAGAATACACAGGTCAGAAGATGAAGGTAGCGGAGATGAGAATGCTCAGATGGATATGTGGGCATACTAGGAGTGAGATGAACGAATCTATTCGGGGCTAGGTGGGAGTGACCGCCGTGGAGGATAAGATGAGGGAAGTTTGGTTGAGATGGTTCAGGCACGTGACGAGTAGGTATGCAGATGCACCGTGAGGAGGTGTGAGAGGTTGGCGATAGTGAATGTCAGGAGAGGTAGAGGTACGCCAAAGAGAGACAAGGTGGGATGGGGATGGGAGTAGGTGATTCGGCAAGACATGAGAGAGACAAGGGCTAATCTTCTTTTTCCCTTCTCCTTACTAGCAGTATTCCTGTTTATACTTGCATAGTATCTTCTACTTCGTCCATTGTTACGTGTTTTTTGGCTGTCCATCTTGCCTCTTTGCTGCCATAATTTCTTTTTAGTTTTTAACTTTCTGGTCTGTCTTGGTCTCCTATTTTAGTGGCTTTGTATCTTGCTAGTGTATTGTCATATTTTCTTGAAACATGCTTCGTTTATTCATTCTTTTGAGCCAAGGGTCTATTGGAAACAACTTCTCTACCCCACAAAGATAGAGGTAAGGTCTGCGTACATCCTATCCTCCCGAGATTCCACTTATGGGATTATATGGGTATGTTGTTATTGGTGTACTTCAACTTCGATTTACTGAGATGAAATATGGTGTAGTCCAATCATTAAGCACTCCCATTCTCAATGCATCGATGCACAAAAGAAATTGAAAGTAATGAGAAGCAAAAGAGCGAAACCAGGTAGCAGCCTTATAAACCACCTGTACAAATATGTATGTTGCTCGTATGATGTAACCTATATGAACTATAAAATATAATTGGATTTAACTAAGACAATACCATTTGCTGGCTTTAATCCTTCCATTGGCTTTATAAGCTACAGGATTTCAATGTAAATAAGTGAATAATTTGTTTTTACTGCTCAAAAAATAAACTGCAGAGCTGCAGGAATTTATATGGATATGTAGTATTTCACTGTTACAAATCTTTTTATCTTATCCGTATTTCTCCTGAGTGTCCAACTTGACTAGCCGCGTAATTGTTATCTTGATGCATGTTAATACCTTGCATGCTCGCTGTGTGTCTATGACTCTGCTTTATACTAATCACAGAAAATGAATGTCCCCGTTATTTTCTCGTGGTTTTGGATCTCTGACCTCTCTGCAGGTTCAATTTTTAAGGTTTTCTGGGACCCTGTCTATGTCAGTTAAATTGATGCATTTTAGATACACTTGCTTGAATTATTGTGGCTTGCTATGATCCGAGCTAGTCTAATATTAAAATGGTTCGTTATGATTGAGGATTTTGTATATCAATATTGATGCATTTCAGTCTTGAAGCTTAGTCGTTCAAAAAGTCTTGAAGCTTGGTCTTTCAACTTTTTGCGAATTCCGCCGAGCCAGCCTAATTCTGTTGCTTACTTGCCAATTACTGTCACAGTAAAAATGTGTTCAAAAGTACTGCTGTCAATGAATTCTGGTGAAAATTAGTTAAAATTGATATCAAAAGGCAAAGCGAGACGGAAAAAATATACTGAATGCGCCGAGTCATAAATGAAACTTCTTGAATATTGTGCTTACATCTTAAGGAATAATGTATCTTGTTGGAACATGTGTTTTGCCTAAATATTGAAGATCAGGCTAGATTTTTCAGATACACAAGTTTTGAAATCCACTCATTCAAATGCAAACTCAAAGTATTAAATGTTCTCATTTTCAGACTGAACACTTTTCATCTTGCGGGCCGTGGAGAAATGAATGTGACTCTTGGAATTCCACGTCTTCAGGAGATTCTAATGACTGCCTCTGAGGCTATTAAGACTCCCATCATGACGTGCCCCTTCCTCGGCTGGAAATCAAAGTAAGTTGAACTCTCGAACAATCTCTTCATTGTTTTGAGATGGGGAAAGTATTGTTCATTTGAATCTGTTTGAGCTAATGACTTCTTACTTTTTCTCATGGATAATGATTCTATGTAGTCTTTCTTAACGACAATTTCTTGAAATATGTTGCAAAACCTTAAAGTTTCAAATGATCTTCAGGAATGATGCCCAGTCTCTTTTGGCAAAAGTGAAGAAGATCACTGTGGCAGATATGATTGAGAGTATGGAGGTCAAGCTTTTGCCATTATCAATCTACAACCATCAAGTTTCTCAACTATACAAGCTCACGGTGAAGCTCAAGAAGCATGATTTTGTGTCATCAGAAGATTGCGAGTATACCCTAAAATTTGTGTTCTTAAGGGAGTTGGAGGATGCAATAGAAAGTCATTTGGCCTTGCTCTCTAAAATTAATGGCATACAGAACTTCAAGACAAGCTCGGAATCAGTGGATTCAGATGAGACTGAAGAAAATGCTTCTAGCACCAGACGTGAAGAAGAGATGCTGGATGATGATGATGAGGATGAGGATGAAAGAACTGAAGATCTCAGTTCAGACGCACAAAAAAGGAAACAGCAAACCACAGATGAGATGGATTATGATGATGATGAAAATGAAGATGAAGCTGAGACCACTGCAGAAATTGAAGATGAGAAAAGTGAACAAACAGATGAGATTGATAATGGTGACGAAGAAGAAAATGGAGACCGTGGCAATGAAGAGCATACGTCTAAGTTACAGTCTACGGAAGAGGACATATCAAATACCAAAACTAGTAAGTCAAAGACCAAAACAACTGTCAAACAGAAGAAAAAGAAAGAAAGACGTAGCAAAAAGGATTCAGATAGGTGTGTCTTTGTTGATGTGGAGGGACTACATTTTGAGGTCCACTTTAGATTCGTCAATGAACCTCATATCTTGTTAGCTCAGGTAATCTTCAATCAATTTTGTTCCTCTTCCAGTAATTACCTAAAGAAAGTCGTAGAACTACCCTCCTTTTATGTTCTTACATGCTTTTCTTTATTGAGCACTTCTATGCACTACACACCATTTAGTTATCCTTCAGCTAGCCTATTTCGAGTATACTATGAGTTGATCAACTGACTTTATCGTACAAATGTTATTTTCTTTCTGATCTCTATGCACCACTGGCAAATCGTTTGCTTTGAAATTCATTGGTCCATAATACTCCTTGTTTTACAAGTGTTCTACTTGGCACTGCCCTGGCATATCATCTAAATGTTTAACTCATGCAGGTTGCCCAAAAGACTGCAAAGAAAGTGTATGTTAAGAACTCCGGTAAAATCGACCAATGCAGAATGGTCAAGTATGAAGTAACTGAAAATACTGTGATGTGGGATGAAAATCAAACAAAGCAGCAAAGCCAAGATTCTGATTCTGCTTATTGGGCCCTGAAAGCAGCTGGAGTGGATTTTGGTACCTTCTGGGAAATGCAAGATGACCTTGATGTTACTCGTATATACACGAATAATATTCGTGCTATGCTGAACACCTATGGAGTTGAAGCTGCCCGGGCTTCAATCTTAAGAGAGGTCAAAACTGTTTTCGGTATCTATGGGGTGGAGATTGATTTTCGACATTTGAGTCTAATAGCCGACTTCATGACCCATAATGGTGGATACCAGCCAATGAGCAGACATGGAAGCATATCAGAGTCTCTGTCACCGTTCCTTAAGATGTCGTTTGAAACAGCTTCAAAATTCATAGTCGAAGCAGCAGCTCATGGTTTAACTGACAACTTGGAGACACCATCCTCCAGAATTTGCTTAGGGTTGCCAGTAAAGATGGGTACTGGTTGTTTTGACATAATGCAGAAGCTAGATATTTGAATTTTTTTTCATGTATAATACTTATTAGCATATGATAAGGTATTATTTGCAAGTGTCTAATTTAATTATTTATTGGTTGATTTATATTCTCCCATTCTGTTCACTTATGCTGTTATAACTATTATGAAAAAAGAAATTTATATTTTGCCCCTAGGACTTGACTTAGATCAGGTCTTTTTATTTATTTTTCAAAAAAATAAAAATGGAGAAGATTAATGATGGTGGAACAGGTTATGTAACATCTTGGTTGATACTTGATAATGAGGCTACTTCAATCTGGCTATTATGTTAATGCCACAATTAATAATAACTTGGATTCAACTATATTATGTTTGTTGTTATTAGTAGATTGTCTTGTATTAATTCTTGATTTTAATTGATAAAATAATGTGATAATGGTAAAAAAACACTTGAAATATTATGATTTTCGTGTATTTTATGTTTTAGCTATTGGTATGTTGTTCTCTTTTTCTACCTAAACTATTACCGTCTGTCTCATTTTATGTGATACCCTTTCTTTTTTAGCCTGTTCCAAAAAAAATGTCACCTTACTATTATTAAAAACAATTTAACTTTAAAATTCCTCTTTTATCATTAATGAAATGATTCTCAAATCACACAAAAAAATCTAAAGATTATTTTAGGTTACAAGTTACAATTCTTTTTTAAAACACCGTGTCAAGTCAAAGAGTGTCACATAAAATGAGACGGAAGAAATGCATAATTGAATAGATAATGATGGTTCATGTAGGGAAAAGGGAACATACTGATAGTTAAGCCTAATCAACTTTAACACATCAGGTGTCACATAAAATGAGACCAAAAAAATACCTAATTGAGTAGATAATGATGGTTCATGTAGGGAAAAGGGAACATACTAATAGTTAGCCTAATCAACTTTAATACATCGCTAATAATAATTCAAGTAGAAAAGTCAGAAACTTACAAAAAAAATTAATATTTTTCGTCATACCAAACACACGTCTTGCTAATTTTCTTCCATGTTATGTGAACTAATTGGAACATGCATTACTTTGTTATCAGAAGGAGCAAGTTTCTTGAAGAAATTACCAAATGCATCAAAAAAAACTTAAAATCTTCACAACAAATCATGTTGCTCGAGCTCATATATTTCTTTTTGAAATGTTTAAAAGTTAAAAAGGAGGTACATTTGTTCTTGCGTAGATTTTACTCTAGATGAATTGTCTCAATTTTTAAGAGCTAGATATCCTCAATACCAAATTCCAACTTTTGAATAAGTTTCGTTCTTTTTATCTATTGCTTAAGGTTTTGATACACTTCTAAGTTCTAGATACGTAATTACAAGTGTAATATTATTTATAATTATTGTTATATCAATAACTATAATAATAATAAATATGAATATTTATAAGCAAACGATTTATTTAAAATAAAAGTAGAAGTTGTTGATGGATAGTAACATGCTCTGAACATGGTGGTGGTTGGCCTATCTATATTATTATTGGTGAAATATCTTTGAACGTTGAATTTGGACAATACATGTGTGCGCCATGTTGTTTATAACATGTCTTTTTTTAATTATAACATGTCGTCTTCTCAAAATTATTGACAAATTGTAATAACATAACATAGAATATAAGTAAATAATACAAACAAAAATCTTTATAGAATCTTTGTTCAATCTAAATAACAAAAAGACCAAAAAACACTATTTGGAGGTCTCTAATGAACGGATTGAATTATATTTACGCAAATTAAATCGATCAAGTTAATAAATATCATCATCGATATGTTAAAATCACTTAATTCTTGTAAATTGATATGTAGAGATTTTGTTTCAAAAAATCGTATAGAAATATCATCAAAATATTTACAAGTGTAATTCTAGTAAATTGACCCAAAAATACCCTAAAATGACTCTGACAAATTGTAAAATTATACATACCGGTTTTTACAAAAGATTTCATAAATGTTACGCTAACATCAATAGCTCATATATCACACAAATTATGTAAATTGCGACAAGTCGATACACAAGCTTGAGTGAGAATTGTGAGATGCAATCAATAAAACTCATATTCATTTGCAAATTTCTCAACGAAAATTACAAAGAAGGTAGAAATATTAATGAATCAATATATAAACATAAATGAATCAATCGAATAATAGCATTTCGATTTCAATAAATCCCCAAATCCAATCACACCAAACATAAAATTGAAAAAAAATAATAATCAAACATCCATAAGCCTGGACTTCAATTCCTCATTAAAGCAAACAAAGAGAAAAGCAGAGAAGTTCCGATCAACACACCGGAAACCGCCACAGAGCATCCAGCTCCGGCATCTGGAGACGGAGCTGGAGCTAAACCAACCTCCTGTGCCGAACTCGCAACAGCAGATAGAACAACAACGAGCACAGACGCCTTAACGATGCTGTTGAATAGCGCCATTTGAGTGATCTTTTATAAATGTGAAATTGAATTCAGCAGAGAAAAATAGAAAGAGTGTGAGGTGAGTGATGAATGAAGTGAAGAAGAGGGGTTTATTTATAGTGGGAAAAAATAAAAGGGTTACAGCTGGCAAAAGAGGAATTGAGCCGTTTGAAGTTAACAGCTCAGACGGAGACATTACGATTGATGATGAACTGTCGTTTGGTCTGCCGTTAGAGAGACGTTTTGAATATTTTTCCCGTTGGATTCATAATTGTATGGGTCCACCATTTTTGTAGCTTTGCTTTTTGCTCTGTCTTTGCAGTAAATTAAGGAGGAAAAAGAGGGACCAAGGTAAAGGAAATAATTACTTTACATCTCTTTTTCTTTTTACCCGTTATGTTTACTTCGAAAATAATCTCATTTATCTCCGCAAGATAGTAATACAATATATTACATTCTCTTCAAATTAGATAAAATTTCATTGTGTACTTTATTGTTCTATTCAATCAATTTTCTTAGATTTGAGTGATATATGTATAGATAATATATCAAATATGTTACTTTCTCCATTTCAAAAAAAAATGACCTAATTTAACTTGAAACGGAGTTTAAGAAAAGAAAAATTTAATCTTATGGTTCTAAATTAAAGTTATGTCAAATGTACCAAAATATCCTTTAATCTTATGGTCTTAAATATATCACGTAAAAAGTTAAAGTATTGTTTAAAAAGAGAAGAAGATATTTTTTTTTGAAATAAACTAAAAAGAAAATAGAAAATTCTTTTTTTAAATGGAGGAAGCATTATTGTTGATTGAAAAAAATATCTAGAAAGTCCAATGGCGATACCAATATATTTACATGTGTGATTATGGTGTGATAATATCACATAGTAGAAAAAGCAAACAAGTTACACTTGAGAGGTATAAGAACAATATTAAATAAAAGTGATTAGTGTAATATTATGTTCAGAATATTTTATTCTAAGCTGGATTAGCTCAACAACTAATATGAAAATCAATTATTTGTTTAGACGAGTATAAAAATAACAAAGCACATAGTGTGAGCCTTGTCAAGACAACTAATACCAAAATTGATGATTCGTTTAAACGAGTATAAAGATAACAAAGTAATTTTAGTGTGAACAAGTCAAGAAAAGACTGACCCATTCAACACAACCTATTTAGTTGTAGGATTAGAATTATATTTTTTATTACTACTTGAATGTTAATTAGGAGCACCTCTTAGTTGCAGAAAAGTAAACTTCAATATATAACTTTAAATTATCATAAAGTGGAAAATTTAACCAAAAAAATTAGTTAACAGAACCAAAACTAACTCAAAGGTTCATGAGATACGATTAACCATCTAAATTCACAAAGTTCAATAATCATTTTGCCTAAGCTTAAAAATATAATTGAACTCTATGAGATCGAAAGATCAAATCTCAAGAAATAAGCAGGATGGAAAGGTTGGTTGCACATTTTTCCGAAAGTAATTCCTCTTTTCTCTCTCCCTAAGAACTCAATCTCTCGGATATCTATCAACATATAAAGAACATTTAAAGAGAGTGAGCTTCTTCAAACTCCGAGTTCCAAGGTAGAACCAGTGGCCACCCCTTGGGCAAAAAATATATGATTTATATATAATTAAAATAATTTTTTTAGGCATATATGATAGATATCAGCTACTTAGCGTGTCTATATTTTAAAATTTTGAATTTCGTTTGATAATCCTGACTCCGCCGCTAGATAGAGCAAAGGGAGGTCAAGGCAATGATCAAAAGCTTAGAATTAATAACAGTAGCATAAGTTGAAAAACTAAAATTTCACAGAAATGAGCACTAGTTTCATTTTTTGTTCTTCAGCTCAAACTTCTCATGTAATTTGTTAATTTTTAAAGCAAAATACACCAAACATCACCATAAAACTGCAGAATTAACAGCAGAAACACCAATGGAAGACGAAATATGACAACAATAGAATCAAGCTTTTAATATTAAAATATAAATTTATTTCTCATATATATACCTCAAAAATAATAATAGTAATAATACATAACAAACCAATAATCATAACCAAACTTCCTAAATCCTCTGTATAATCAAATCTCGCAAAATCAACAAACAGAATAATCAACAATACATCAAAACTCAGTTCCTGAAGAGAGCAACAGCAGAAACAAGTAGAGAAGAAGCCACCAAAGCACCAGATTGAGCTAGAGAGAATCCAGCTCCGGCATCAGGTGCCGGTGCTGGAGCCAATCCGATCTCCTGAGCGGAACTTGTTGCTGCAAAAACAACAATCAATGCAACCAAAAACGACTGGATAATGCTGATTTGTGCCATTTCTACTAGATTTGAACAAAAAAATTGAGAGAATTTTTTTTGCTTTTTTGCTTTGAGATGCAGAGAGAATTAGGGTTTGATGGAAATTGAAGTGGAGGAAGGGGGTGAATTTATAGGGAGGGAGGAACCGCGTGAAGGGACAGCTGGCGAAAGAGTTTTTTTTGATTGGTTTGTTGGGTAAGTAAAAATCGGTGTGGGAACTAAAACGAGGGTAGTATTGGAGTGATAAATATTCTTTTATTTTTAATTAAAATATTTTGAGTTTGAGCTTTTGTTAAGGAGCATTTTATCTCTATACTTTCCATTCTACGCAAATTCAGAATTAATCACATATCAAATATCGAGTGAAAAATCAAAAAAAATATCGATACTGGGAGGCATGTGAAAGGAGGAAAGTTGGTAGTGGTGGGTTGCGGCGCTGGAAAAAATAAGGTGGACACGTTGCATATATTATATTACTGGAAATGGCTTGCTTAGCGTTGGACTCTTTCTATGTGTGAGTTGTTTTTCTTTTGCTTCCAACTTTTAAATAAAAAAAATATTACTCTTTTTCGCTTTTATTTATAGTCTTTAATTTTAAATGTACGTAAGTTGATATTTAAATTTATATAAAATCAAATAAAAATATATATTAATGTCTGTCCTATGTGACATAATATATGTAGAATATCTAATAGGATTCAGATTATCATGTAGGATGTTACGTAAGACGTGCGCGTATGTTTATTTAACTTTATATAAATTTAAATGTTTATTTGTGCAAACTCAAAACTTGAGGGCATAAATATGAATTGAGACTGAATTAAAGAGTATATTGATTATTATGTCTTTTATATAAGTTAGTTTGAAAGGCATAGAGGGAAAAAAAACTTTTGAAATTTATGAAATAAAATAAATGATAGAAGTTTGTTTTGCTATAATAATAGATATTTTGAGACAGACTAAAAATGATAGTGAGTCACGTTAACTGAATTATGAAATATATTTTTCTTTTGTGAATTATTAAGTAAAACTATTAGGAATTTGTATTATCCGGTGGTGCGTGAAAATACTGGAAAGCAAAGAAATAATTAATAGAAATATATTTGGAGTATTATTTTTTTGTTATCGAATTTTCTATCTAAATTGTTAGATATTTGTATATTCTATCTGTACTATCATTAATTATTTATAAAAATATATCTCAAAATTAATGAATAAATTTTTATGTGGACGAAATTCTATGGACAAATTAAGTTATAATGTGCATGTTAGCGATTGTGTTCAAACACTTGATATACAAGTTTATTTCTAAGTATGTCTAAATACTTATTGATAACTTCGATAAAAATACAAACACATGACCGGAACCTGTTTGAATAAGCTATAAGATAGAAATTTTAATGTACAATATTTCTAAACTTATTTTATTATTTTAACAGTTAAAACACTTTTTATATTACTCGAATTAAAATACTTATAAAACATAAAATTAATCGATTCAAACCATATGAAATAAAGGTCTGACATTTACTTTGTAATTCTACTATCTATTACTTATTGTACAAATACAAAAACACCAATCAAACTTATTTATACATTACATTAATAACACCAATACAAGCAAATATACTACCAAAATAATACAACAAAATTACACAAAAGTATAGTAATCTCTCAACATTTATATATCCTCTCCAACCATAATTCTCTTCATAGTAATATTATTCATCATTATTTATTTATTTTTCAGTGAAATAAAACAACCAACATTGAAAAAATAACTGAAAAACAAACCATTGCCTTAGAAACGGGCAACTCGAATCCGTTGTTGCCCGTGTCCATGCCCGTTTCCATAGGCGGTGTTGGAGCCACTGCGGTGTCTTGAGCCATCGCGGTGGACGAAAAAAATAAAATAACTATAATCATGGCTATGGCTAGCAAAAACTTACCATTTTGTGCCATTTTTTGCAAACTATGTTTTATTTTGCTTTGTAGTTTTTAGAATAGAAAAGGAAGTGGATTAGTGGAATAATTGTTGTTAGAATAGCCACAATTTATACCATTTTTGCCAAAAGTAACCACTTTTATTTCATTTTGTTGTTTTTTTTAAAAAAAAAATTGATTGGGTGAAATTTAAGGTATAGTCTTTTTACTCACGAAATGTGGGAACCACAAATGTGAAATCTCAGGTGAGCAATAGGTCTCTCATCTTACTTAAAAAAATAATGGAAAAGTCTGACATACATATTATAGAGTCTGATTAATTTGGATTCGTATCGCGTAAAGTTTATTTTGAAAAAAGCTTTCAAACGAATCAAAAAATCATAATCAAAGCTCGAAATTGAGATATTTGATTAAAAAAAGAGGAATCTCATCCGCGATTCTACAGTATTTATTAGTCTCATAGTATAACAAATTGCACTCTCTTTTATGTATAGAAGTTCAACTTTCTATTGGAACTTGGTGAGAAGTAATTTTCTTGTAGTCCTCATCACAACAATAGAAATCGACATTTGAATTTCTTCCAATGCATCTGTCTAGAAAAATCTACATTATTTCTATTGTTAAAACAATTTTTTTTATCTGTATTAAATATGAGCGAGTCAAATATTTCATTTTTGTTGATCTAATCCATGGTTACACATATTCGATCTCATCCATCCATTTGCCAACACTAATATGATACACACTCTTTTAGGCAGGCAAGAGTGAAAGAAAAATAATATAGTTATAATAACGAGGTGATTTCTCATACTGGTCACTTAACAGATAGTTATTATCTTAGAAAGTCACTCTCCTTGATTCACAGAAAGTGACTTATCTGAAATAATAATTACTAGGTGAGTGACCGTATGAGAAATCCAACTGCTATAATAACACAATTAAGTCTAAGAAGCTGAGGAAATGTGGTAAATATCATAAGAGTAGAAATCAACTAAGGAAGTACATTATAATCTTCACAACTTCATCAACTGTCCTACAACAATAGAATCAAAACTAAGGGAAGCTCAACTACGTCGAGCCTCTAGCATAATTTAGTTCAACAACACTTGCTAATTTACGTAAAATAGGAGCTCATTCGATAGGAAAAAAACATATTTTGTGCAATATCATGACCCCTTGGACAATTTTTGTGCAGTCATGAGACTTTTAGTCAACCAGATTGCTGTCTCTCTAGATGACATTCCATCATCTCCGAATGGTTTCAACACACCAGCAAGCTCATCGATTTTTTCCTGCTTAAGTAGTCGTGCACATACCTCCAAAAGAGACTCTAAAGCTTCAGCTCTTTGTAAAGTAGGATTCCCCCAATCGTCTTTGTCCTCCTTACTAGCTAACGCGGCTAATGACTTGAGTTGTGAAACCTTATCATCCAGTGCTCGAAGAGCATCTTTCTTGGACTGTTTGGTGTCACAAACCATGGTTGTTTTCTTTTCTAGCTCGTCTTTATGTAGAAGTGAACCATCGCTTTCAGATGACATGCAGTCAATAGCAACTTCTATACACTCGCTACCATTTTCAGTTTCAGCAGCATAGCATCTTGGTGCTACCTCTGTATCTGGTTTTGCTGGCTGTGAATTTGATGAAGTGCTTTCTTCATCAAAGGATCGTGTTTTATCGTTGGATCTTCCATTAGACAATGTCATTCTGCTACACTTTTCGGAGATACATTCTACTATATCAGCTTCCTCATTGTCCAGTGGACTGCTCAACACCTCAAGCTCTTTTGTCTTGCTACTCTTCCTATCATCCTCTTCAAATCGTCTAACATGCTCCGGAGAAGCATGCTCTTGTTCCTCGGACCATATTTTTGCCCTTGAACTTGAAGAGCTTGGAGTAATTGTAGTTTCAGTTTGCGAGATTGTCTCCGGTTGATCATATCCATTGCAAACAGCTGCCTCACTCATCTCCCCACTTTTAGAATCCTCACTATCATGAGAGATCCTAACTGAGTAGCTAGTTGGATCAACTCTCTTAGTCTCAAGTTTAGCTCGGAACGTGTTATAATTATCTGATAAGTTTCTTGGCTGGATGTTGTCACTTTCATCAAAGTAAAGGACAGTTCTTTTCTCTTTTAGCTTCAGCTGTCTGTCTCTGCTATCTCTTGGAGTGATAGATTTTACAGGTGATGGACGTGTTTTCTCTTTCGTGCTGCTTGGGGACTTCACAGGAAGGAACACAGATGAAGGGTTGTGACACGAGAGGAGGTTATCTGATAAGTTTCTTGGCTGGATGTTATCACTTTCATTGAAGTAAAGGACAGTTCTTTTCTCTTTTAGCTTCAGCTGTCTGTCTCTGCTCTCTCTTGGACTGATAGATTTTCCAGGTGATGATCGTGTTTTCTCTTTCGTGCTGCTCGGTGACTTCACAGGAAGAAACACAGATGAAGGGTTGTGACACAAGAGGAGGTATGGTTGCAAATGTTGATGCCTTAACAACTCGGCAGCCTATAAATTGAGGTAAAAATCATATCAAGATGAATCTCAATTTAATACCAATTTGTTTGTCTTGTTTTGACTTGGCACACAGAGTTTAAGTAAAAGAGATTTGAATCTTGTGGTCTTAAACTAAAGATATGAAGAATGTACTAAAATGTCATTTTATCTTGTTGTCTTAAACATGTCATGAGGAAAGTTAGAAATAAAAAGTTGACAAAAAAGAAGAGGCATTCCTTTTTAAACGTACTTATAAGGAAAGAAAGAAAAACAAATTGAAACGGAGGGAATAACACATTTGAGCATATGCAGCTTGCACTCACTGTAGGTCTGTGTTCTGGATTTTTCCTTAGCATGCTTTTGATTATCTGTTTCCTGCAAGAATTAAATCCGCTTTGTCAATTGAATGATTTGTTATACTTGTAGCATGACGAGAACGAAGAAACTTACAAGGTGGAGGAGTATATAATCGGAATTGGTGAGAACAAACCCCGGTTTATTTTGTTGATAAGTGCAGTCTTGTCCTGTTGGATTTATATCATATAGAAAACATCAGGATAAAGAATGTCTCCATTTTTATCGTAACAAGGATAACTTTTCGAGGTATTGTTTACAAAGTTCAGATAGCTGAAAATTCAACTTACAGCAGCTCTAAATGGTAGTTGATGTGCAGCAATCTCAAACATGCAGCATCCTAAAATCATATTAACGTGTTATACCAGTATATTAGGTGACATTATGTGAAGAGTGGAAATACATTGCTTTGTGTAAAATTTCTTACCAAGTGACCATATATCAGATTTGTAGCCATAGGGTATACCAGAAAGGAGCTCAGGGCACATGCCGTTCGGAGTGCCAGGTACCTGTTTGAGCCAACAAAGTTATTGCATGATACAAGTTCCAAAATTAAGGATCAGCTGTACAACTCGTCTTTTTTTCAAATGTGTTAAGCTAGCTGGTGTGGCGGAGGGAGCTTTGTAACATGATGCCTACCACAATTTTTTTTTTTTTTTTATGAAATGAAAGATGACTACCACAACTTTTTGTCCCTATGACCGAAAAGAAAAGCAACTTAGGTTTTCTCAGTCTTGGATCAATTGTTTAGGTGATAATAGTTGGTTGGGAGTAAGAGGTGCATTTTGGTACAAGAGAAACTCATACCACGGAAGCAAGGCCTTCTGCATCGAGCAATTTTGCTAAGCCAAAATCACCTGTGAAAATCAAGTGAATTTGATTATGGATAATAAAGAAGCAAAGACCCCCCACTCGAGCAATTTTGTTCGGGCATTCTTACCTAACCTGATGTCGTTATCCTTTGTGATGAATATGTTACATAACTGAATTCGAAATAGTTCATGTTAAAAACGTTTCATACTAAGAAGGCTTTTCTTTTTCACTGATTACAGCATGTTTATACCTTGAGGTCTCTATGCTGAACACGTTTGGAATGCAGATACTCCAAAGCTAACAATAGCTGAGTCAGCCATTTGCAGAGTTTCTACAGAGGCAGGAAAAAACACAAAATGAAAACAGATTATGTTTTAAGCAACCAGGAAGGCGCAAAGAAGCTTCGGAGTAATTGAGATTTGAGATTGCATCTAACTACCTCTTCAGGGAAAAATGCTCCTCTAGACTTCTTTATGATCTCTGCCCTGAATACCGTAAAAAAAAATATGCCACTATCCTTAGATAACACCGAAAAGAAATTCTATAATCATCCTATTCATTTCTTATTTTCAACTTCATTACCCCCTCTATTTTTAGTGGCACTATTTCTATTTGGAGAGCAAACAGTTAACTCTTTAACAGCAAAAGTTCCGGACATCTTAAAAATAATTTTCACTATAAAAACTCTATATATACTCCCACACAAGTGGGGTCTGGAGAGGGTCATGTCACCTGTGTACGCCGACCTTACCCTACCTTGTGAAGGTAGAGAGATTGTTTCCGATAGACCCTCGGCTCAAGTAAAGCATATAAGCAGGCTTGAAAAGAAAATATAGTAGTGAATGGAAATGTTAGCACATCAAGGATAATCACTCACACATTTCCATCTTCGCAATAATCGGCGACAATGCATATACAGCTTCCCTGAAAGAAAAAGAAGGTCAAGATTTTCTCTGGTGCGGCTTAGGTATTAGATAATTGCTAATATAAAGGCTACTGATTGCACTTTCAGATCCTGTAATAAAAATCTGGATGATAGGATACCTTGTCCACCCAAGCATCTTTGTACTCGAACATATATGGATGGTTTAGTTTAGCTATCAAATTCATCTGCAACAGAAAAACGACTGTATATCATCAGATAGAAGAATATTTTTCAAGCATAGCTTGCTACCAAGTTAAAATTTTCATATAATCAATCATAAGACGAGTTAAGGTTTTGTATCTAAATGTATTTAGGTTCAAAAGCAAGACTGAAGTAACTATTTGATGACATAACTTCTTCCACTCGACATACAAGTGTGCCCATAGTCTACATTATCTGCTTCTAGAAACTAGAGTTATTCATAAAGGGAAAATCTTGGGTGCAAAGTACTGACTGGTCCTTCTTTTCTGTTTTGTTGAGGGCAAAGAAAACTACTTCACTTGTGACTCCCAAAAGAAAGTTCTAAATTTTTACTTCCGTTGAATCCTACTTGTCAGCTCATATCAATCTTTTTGGAAGCTTTTTCCTCCAAATCAAACCTTGAGTTAATACACTTGGGAACTATATTTTGTCATGTCGAAACGATCTTCTCCAAAACCTAAGCTCATCGGGGGCAAACTGGCCTTCACACAGAGAAAATGACGATAAACGGTGTTTAATGTCTACTCTACTGATTATAGGTTTCGACCAATCCACTTATTTCCTCAATGTATTGGTCAGGACTATCACTCCTTTACATAGTCCAGCATGTTGTACCCCATGATTTAACTATTAAGAAAAAAATCTTGAAGAAATAAGGTTTAGCATGGAAAACACCCCTCCATAGTATACGATAACATTAAATCGTGAAAATGTTGATACCAATGGAGGAATGATGTGGTATGAGAGTGATGATCCAGGACGTTTAGACAAACAGACCAATTGAAATAGACTGTCATGCAAATTAAACTGCCAATCTTTGCTTAAAATCATCTTGAGTCAGAAGCAACTGGAGTAGAAAATAAAATTAGCTTCACTGTAAGGATGGTTAGAGAGACATTGATGAGGCTAGTTAGGAGAGATGTGAACAACACAGATAACTAATCATTGGATTGTTGGTACCATTAGACCATTAAGAAAATGGCAAAAAAAAAAGAAAGAAACAGAATAAGATAAGTACATAACAATAGGTTTGTTAAATTCTTTATGATGGAACACCTCATACAATGTAGCTCGCTATCGAAACTATGAGGAAAACTATCCAACTAGACAATCTAAGACTAGATTGCTGATTTGAATCACTGCATTGTGTCATAGATCAGGGGACATTTCATTGGTAGCTAAAGTTTGTGATCAGACAAGTCAAAGAATAATGACCTGAATATGATTGGTCTTCAATTAAAGTTAGTACTAATTTTTTCACAGAACAAAATTAAGAGAAGCATTTGAAATGACCTCCTGATGTGCAGTGCGCTTGGACTTTTCTGTTTGTTTTGCTAATGGTATCTTCTTCAGAACATACCTACAAGGAAAAGGAAAACCAGAACTCCATAAAATTGGATTTACATCACTTGTCTATAAGTCAAAGTAGTTGTTTTATTGAAAGAATGATAAGTAAAGATAATCTTTTCATCATAATTACAAGAGTCAACAACTTGGATGTTAATATACAACAGATTCAGTTCTACTAACTGTGCAACTTTACATCAGTAAGAAATAGGATCATTTACGGTTTTATTCTCAAGTACACTGCATTTTGAGTTCCTTAGTTTCTGTTCTTTGATGAACACTAACTAACATAAACAATCAAACTTTAAGTAGAAGAAAGATTATTGGCACAAAACAAGTTCTCCTCTATTTTCTTTTCATAGATAGGACCAGCCTATATATTTTGCTGAAACCATACTTCATGAGACTGAATTTCAGAAAAGCAGATGCCAAGTTCAACAATTTTGTAGAAATGCTTATCAGAAACCTTACAGATACAGTAAAAATAGACATTCAGTTCCTACATGAAGCAAAATCCAAACTAAAACATAAAACAAGAAATATAAGGGGGGAGGGGGGGGGTTCTAGTACTTATGAGCTTACTTCTTCTTCTCAGTTCGATGGAGAACAAGAAATGCAGTTCCAAAAGTTCTTTTTCCCAACTGTTCTAACACTTCATAATCATCTACCTTGTTATCAGTATCACTCTTCTGAGTCTCCATTCTGCCACTAAAACAACAAACATTACACTGTTTAGCCAAATTACAATTAAAGATTCAATATTTCTGTTAATTGAACTGATTCTTGAACTCATTCAACTCAAAACTTAGGGCAAACATTACACTTTAGAGTACTTAACAACAAAACTACAGCTAAAGATTCAATCTTTCTTTTAAAAAGTGATTCTTGAACTGACCCAACTCAAAACTTACGCAAACATTACACTTCACAACAAAATTACAGTTAAAGATTCAATCTTTCTGTTAATTGAACTGATACTTGAACTCACCCAACTCAAAACTTAAGCAAACATTACACTTAACAACAAAACTATACCTAAAGATTCATTCTTTCTTTTAAAAACTGATTCTTGAACTCACCCAACTCAAAATTTAGGCAAACATTACCCTTCACAACAAAACTACAGCTAAAGATTCAATCTTTCTGTCAATTGAACTGATTCTTAAACTCACCCAACTCAAAACTTGAGCAAATCTTTACAATGAAATCCCTGCAACAACAAAAAAAGCAAATCTTCACTACATTCCAGCCAAAAAAAGGAACTTTTTGAGAGTAAACTAAGCAAAACTGCAAGTACTACTTACTGTAACTGTGTTGTGTGAGAGAAAAATGAGAGGGCCCTGAGAAGGAGGATCTGTTGTGTAGGGGCTAAGATTTTAGGAAGGCAACAATACTAATTAAAGCAGCATTGGATTCGCCAATATCTATACTATTACTATAGTTTATAATAGAAAAATTTAATCCATACTGAAAACACACAAAAATGAAACCAAAAAAAGAAAAGTTAATTAATTCAAATGCTGACATTAACATAATGCACCAATTCTAAGGTATTTTTGGTTTAATGTACGAGAATAATGTTTAATAAAAGTATTATCTTTTTTGTTAAAATAATTACAATAGCAATATATTCAATGAAATATTATAGGTAAGTCTGGGAGGATAGTGGATTTTATCATTATCTCGTAAAAATAAAAAAAAATTCGTAAGATTTTTTATGTAAAAGCAATAAATTCAGCTATAATGAGAAAGGAGACGGTGAAAAGGGTATAGCAAATAACAAGATAACGCTATAGTATACTTATTTTATTTTATATGATCGTGTTTGACTATATTTAATTTTAATACACTAAATTATTAAATTGAGATAAACAGATTAAAATATAAAAGGCATTAAAATCGAGATATAATTATTATAAATTGGCAAAAGGTGTGCATAAAGTAAATTATAATTTAATAATATTTATAAAAAAAACAAAGACTTTAACTTTTTGGCAAAAATATTAAAAATTCATTGCCTTTATTCATTTCACAAGGGGCTTGAGATTGGGAGAATGGAATATTTTGTTAGGTCATTGTCATAATGTCACCAATCACCATCTTCAACTACTAGTCTACTATACTATTATTTATTTCTAAAATATTAAAAGTAATAAAAATTGGTATTATCTCTTTAATTATTTTTTCTTTATTTAGGCCATTAGCAGCCTATATTTGCATCTAATTGACAATAATTATCATGAGCATGTAATATTTTTGGTATGCCTAAATTGCTGTTTTAAGAAGAAAAAAAAGTTAATGAAAGTCAAATTTCAACCACCAAAATACAAGAAGTCAAATATTTAAACCTTAAAAAAAGGATAAGCATTAATTATACTATAATTAAGTGATAAATTGATCACGTGAGATTATGTATTTGCTACATTATTTTGTTTTAATCCAAAGAAGATTATAGATTAGCTAATCTTGATTACTCACACCAAAAATTTTATTACATGATTTCAACTTGTAAGTTATTACATACAGTCTTATTCTTACCTTACGAATAATTATTTTTAATAAATCATTAATTAAAAAAATATTAATTAAAAAACTAAGCGATGCTCGACTATCTACTTACTTTCTCCTATTATTGTTCACATTAATTTTGGATTAGTTTTGCATTGTAAAGATTATGTACTTAAATTTTGTCGGTGGAATAAATAAAAGGGCAATTTCCTTTAAAAGGTGACATTGAAATATGAATTTTGTGACCCACCACTTGATGATAATGCTAGAAAAAAGAAATATAAATTATTTAAGAAATCAAATGTGGGACATTATTCATATAAAAATAAAAGAAAAATGGCATAAATGGCTTTGTTTTTTTTAATAATATTTTGATATTTGGAATCTACTGATCGAATTATTTATATTCATGATTTTATATGATTATAAAGCTTATTTAATTTTGATTCACGCCAATACTCATTTTCAGAGAAGAAATATTTATGAAAATTGAAAAGGTTCACACAACTAAAATAACATATGTGTGCTAATGAAATTGTTATGTTATCAAGCCATCTGCTTAATTATTACTGACATGAGGTTATCATTAAAATTAAGATATATAATTGTTATAAATCATAAAAATAATTCAAAATATACTACACTATAAGCATGTGTCAGAATAGATTTTATATGATGTTTGACTATTTTTATAGCTCGTGAGTTAGTTTTTAAATTAAGTTTAGTTAGATTCAAAATTTATTTTTCTTATCGTAATTAATAATTAGATTGTAGATTCTTCTCAATGTTTAATAACTCAATATAAAGTACAGCATTTTATTATTTACGCTTTAGTTATCAGGTAGGAATGTATGAAATTTTAGATATATATCCACATAGACCACATCATATTAATAAGTATATAAGAGATACATATATTTATCTCCTTGTATTCATGAGTGGTCTAGCTACATGTAGTGAATGATGGTCAGTTAAATATTCTTTGTTAAAAAATTATATAATATATATAAAAAATAATACAAAGTATATAAATTGAATATTATTTTTCATACATATCTATTAAATTTTGATCATCTTTAATGAAATTGCCGATTCAATCATTTTTTGGATGAAGAGTGAAAAAACATAAAAAAAATGTACATGTATGGATATGATTGCTTACAATAGACACAAGCAAATGCATCTTATCTTACGTAGCCCATTTGCACTTATGTTAGCCGTTGTTGCTTGAAACTTGTTTTCTTGTTACGATATCAAGATTCATTTGTTCCCTAAAAATATTTATAACAATAGAGAGATTCGTGACAAATTCATACATCCAATCAATAAGTTCTTGCAATAACATGAATAGGGTTCAGTCTTCATAGGCGAATCCACATGAAAGGGTGGAGGTGTACGTGCACAAATATATCTTATTTGAGCTTTTAGTATGAAAAAATATATGTTAGCAAGCGTTTTGTATTATTTTTTTAAGGAAATAAGGATGAATAGATCTAAGTGTATATAAACACATGTATATATAGCACTGATTTAATTATTTTCTTTTCTTTTCTATTCATTTCTTTTATTAGAACAACATTTATTTTTCAAATTGTGGAGGGGTTAAAAAGGAGATGGAGATAAGGTTTTATTTTATTTTTTAAAGAAAAACAAAAGATACGTAAAAAGGGGGTCCTACCAACTTGTTCCGACCTAGGATGATAAGTTCATGAGCTTGGTCTATGAGTTATTCGAGACTATCAAGACAAGTGGTGGACTCTTTTAGTAAATAATCAAAAAGGGGGTCGAAGCACGAGAGATGTCCTACTTACTTGTGTAGTTGATCTTGCATGTGTTGTAGAAGTGTGTAAAATAGGCTTATCGTTGATTTATAAAGATCTTGATTTTTAGCTATCTTAAATAAAAAGCATGTCCGCCCTACCCCATTTAATTTACCTATACCTTGCCCTTCCCCTGCACCCGTCTCAATTGTCATCCCTATATTTATACAGATTAATATCAAATATATGATCATCACTCATCAGGACTTTTATTTAGTGGTAAGAGTACAATAACGCTGCACCATAGGGTAATTAGTCTAATATAATAGTAAGAATTCATCAGATGATGGGTGAGTTAAGCACAACGTTATGATGTGTGGATTAAGCATGTCACAAAAATGGTTGCAACGGAATAAATCTAATAATAAAAACATAACATATAATTTGTAAATTACACACGTCATAGATTCAAATAACGTCATATAAAAAAGTTTAGTGGCCGATCCACCAAAATAGTAAAAAACAAATACTCGTTGTAGAAATTTAGTTGTAAGAAGTACTAATTAATTAATTATGAACTTACAATCAAGAAGATAATTCACAATAACTAAAGATAAATTTTTTTTTTGACAAATTCCTTATACATTATTAAAATCCTATGCCGGCATAGCCTGCTGTGAGCTGAGCTCCATTCTAAACAATAAAAATATTTAAAATTAATTGCGTATTCAGAATTTTCATTAAAAAAGTTCGAAAAATAAAAATGTAAGCTTGAGTTTTGAACTTAGAACTTCAAAGTCCCTTCAATTACTTAATTAACGTCTAATCTTAAAAAAGAAAAATTATAATACAGTTATACATATAGTGTAATTTTATACTAGGGGACCTTCCCAATATCGTAGCCACATATAGCCTAAGATAGTCAAACGAATACCTTTCGTTGAAAAATTATATTATGTATATAGAAATTGTATGTAATACATATATATAGATCAAAAATTATTTTTCATACATAAATATTAAATCTTAGACACCTTCAACGAAATTTCTAACTTTACTACTGTCTAGATCCACCTATATGTGTTTGTATATATATTGCAAAAGATTCAACAAGTATTATAGCAAAAAAAAACTATGGCTAAGAGCTTGCCAATTATAGACATGCAAGATAGATCAAGTGATATTAAAATAGTGAAATCACTTGAACGTTGGGGTTGTTTTAGGCTCGTTAATCATAGCATTCCATCACAACTTTTGTCGGAAATAATGGCCGTCGGCCGGACTTTAATGGAACTTCCGGTGAAATAAAGGGGTTAAATGTTCATAAAGATAAAAGTTTTGGGTATATTCCGATAAATATGACTAGTTCCATGTTTGAATCTTTAGGGGTTTATGATGCAACTTTGTATGAGGATTTAGATTATTTTTCCTCTCAATTCAATCTATCTCCTCATCAAAGGTATGTAGTTTGTTTGTCTCGATTTACGTGATATTTTTTTAATTTTTTTTTTATATTCAAGTAACGTGAACTTTGATTGATATTTTAAAAATCTATTTTTTAAAAAAATACATTTTTATAAGAGGATACCTACAGATTATCGTATAATTTTAAGTATTGAGTTAATGTGATTTACTTTAACTTTCAAACTTAGCTAAATTGACTTTCGAGAGGCAAAGGACCATTATTATGACGGAATGAGTAATTCCTAAATTTAGTTATTTTTAGTCATGGGAATTATGGGTCAGATTTATAGTGTGTTTGACCAAATTATTTTTCAAAATTTGTTTATTTTAAAATATTATTTTTCTCATCATATATAGTATTTAATTTATTGTTGGAAGACTAGCGATTTGTATTTGACTACTCAATTTGAATAAATATTTTTGTTGATATTAAAGCAATAATTTATGCTTGATCAAAGTTCCAAAAGTGTTTCCAACGAATTTTACTTTTTTCAGCTTTAAAGAAAAAAAAACAGATTTTGCTACTAAATTATTATTTTATTTTTTCTAAATGCCCCTCAAACACCTTAACTCTCTAAAATAAATAAACATTTTGTCTCCTTAGAAACTTAATCAATAAGGCTATAGACTCATAGTATGAACACTACCATATATTTTGCTCTAATTTTACTATTTTTGACTACGTATAAGATTAAATTATTAAATTCAGTATAAATATAGTATCTGACAATTTTTTTTGTTTTTTTCAGACCTCACTTATAAAATTACACTGAATACGTATTATTGATGTTGTTGACTAGCCTTTCATTTTTGTTGTAGGGAGTTAATGATGAAGTATTCAAAAGCAATTTATGATTTAACAAAGAAACTTGGGATTAAGCTCATGGAAGGTCTTTGTTTGGAGATTTGTTTAAGGATTGTAAAGGATTTTTCACTATTTTATTGGATGATGAATTAGTTAATGGTCTTGAAATGTTTGATGACCAAATTAATGAATTTATTCCTGCTAATCCAATTCCAGGATCATTTATTGTTAATGCTGGAGATATTGCTAAGGTTAGCTAAATAATTACTATGTTTTACTAGTTAATTATTTCACTAATTAACTGTTACAGTACTAGTTAAATAATTGTTTCACAAAATTCATCTTAAATAGTTCGCGATAATAAGATTATCTAATAATCTATTGTTAAATAGAATTGTTGTGAATTTAATGACAAAAGTTATTCGTTAAAATCATGAATAGTGATCCTTCTCTAACAGTTTAAATTGTTAGATAAGATGGTTTACGTAGTTGAATATGTTATCAGCAGGGACGGAGCTAGCATGGAACCCCCTTTGATGGAAAATATTACTATTTATACATGGTTAACATTATTTTTTATGTATATACAGTAGATTTAGTTCGTGGTTTACTTTCTTATTAAAAATTCTAGCTCCGTCACTGGTTATCAGAGTAATAATATCATGATTCAAGTCTTATCATTATTTGATGATATAATATCTAGATATGTTCAGCAGAAAAATCAAGCTCACATGTAAAGTAACGTTACATAAGTCAATCATTATAAACTAAAATATCGTTTCTGAAATAACTTAACTTTTTAGATGAGTCGATTTACACGATAATAAAGAGATATTTCACATAATGCTTCTTTAATTTCACTTCTTGTTTGTTTTAATATAGTTTAATGATTTTAGCAACCTTTTTTTTATATATATGTAATTTTTTTTTTTTATGTTGTGTTAGGCATGGAGCAATGGAAGAATTTGCAATGTGAAACATAGGGTACAATGCACTGAGCCAAGAGTACGATACTCCATTACATTCTTTGTGTTAGGACCAAGAAATGCAAAAGTGGAAACACCTTCTAAATTGGTGGATTCTCAACATTGTCAACTGCCCCTATCGGAAATAGGATTGACTATCGATTCCGAAGGAACTGGAGTTACATCTCTTTTCCATTCAAGAGTTCTTATGCGTTTTCACGCCCCTTTGAGACCCCGAAAAATGGACAAATTCCTTTTCTTAGGAACACATACAAGATTCGTCACTACAAAAAGGATAATGGTAACCCTACCATTAACTACTTCATTTATGAATTTCATAGTAATAGAAATACATGTCCTACCGAGACAGAATTTGGAACTTGCTATCCTCTTGCCTAGCAGGCAACGATTTACCTCCGTGGAAAGGATGATTCATTCGGATCGACATGAGAGTCCAACTACATTGCCAGAATCCATGTTGTATATTTGAAAGAGGTTGACCTCCTTGCTTCTCTCATGGTACACTCCTCTTCCCGCCGAGCCCCTTTTCTCCACGGTCCACAGAGACAAAGTGTAGGACTGGAGCCAACAGTTCATCACGAAAGAAAGGACTCACTAAGTCGGGATCACTAACTAATACTAATCTAATATAATAGTCTAATATATCTAATATAATAGAAAATACTAATATAATAGAAAAGAACTGTCTTTTCTGTATACTTTCCCCAATTCCGTTGCTATCGCGGGCTTTACGCAATCTCTATCTTCCTTTTCATTTTGAAGAATATTGTGCCCTAAGAACTTCTACTAAATTCATACAAGGTGAAGTTCTTGATTTATTTCGTAAAAAAGCTGACTCAGTCAACGCCGATGAATCTGACGAAATTTCTGATGGTAATTTGGTTTTTAGAATGGAACGCTTGTAGCATCTAGGGGTTTCACATCTTTTTGGTCAAGCGTACGTTTTCATTTTAATTTTGATTTTAAGCAAAAGTCAACTTAATTTGTTACACTAGCTTTCTTGGTCAATGCATTAGTGGGCTTTTCGATAATGCTTTAATCGACAATATCATGATATGCTTTATAAATTGTGTTCTATCATGTACTTTTATAATTATGAATCACACTAATGGACGTTTAAATAGTTTATAAATCTTGTGTTTGTCAATACATTTTATTAAATATATTCGTCAAATGTGAGTTCAAAGTTTGGATGGAAAAAAAAAGTTCAAGTTCATTTATAAAGCATATTCAACCCCCTTTTATAAATCATGTTACAATTAGGCCCACTAAACTTCAACAAATGGAATCAAGCTAAGTAGGCGTTTTACGGAATTAGCGTTTGAATATGCGACTTTACGCTGATTTCATCTCGCGATTTCATATCATGAAATATGATTTCATATTCTCCAAAAAACCATGATATGGAATCGTATGGAAATATCATATCATGATTTGAGATATTTTAATACAAAAATTGATTCACGAATTTATATTTTATTAAAACAACCCCATATTTATATCTACTAACCATTTATTTCTCGTGTAAATAAAAATTTTAATCACATTATTACTTTTTAAAATTTATTATTCTCACCGATATAAAATTTATTATTCTCACCAACATATTGTTATTTTAACTCACACTTCACAATTGTTGAGTAATAAAATATGGAAGGGTCGTGAAAGGTGTTTCATTTTTACTCAAATATATTAATGAAACAATTACTTAAGTGGAGATCACAAATAGTTTTGTAATAATTTATTATGCGATTTTATAATTTTTGTTTATTTGATAAGTTTGAATAAACAATTGGGGCTGTTTTAATATTTTTAGATTTTATGGAATTTTTATGTCTATGAGAAAATATACAACACCAAAATTTCATATCGCATGCCCAAACAAAACTTCAATTTCATATCATGATACCATATCATGATACCATATCGCATGGTCAAACGGGCCCTAAGAATTATATTATTGTGGATATATCATTTTCTTTATCTGAGTATCTATGGAAAGCAATCTCATTACCTCATAAAAGGTCGGAATAATCCTACACATGCACAAACCCCACTTGTGGAATCACACTGACAACATGCTTAACAAATATAAATCAAACGTGGAACACGTGAAGTTGTATTTTCAATGGAGAATAAATGAGTATATGTAAGAATCTCCTCTTGGTAAGAAAACAACAACTCGAAATCCTATTGATAGCCCATAGGCTGACGACGAATGAGGAGCTCGATCACTCACGTTTGATTAGCTAAGATAAGACAATAACTTACCAATGCAATGATAAATAACTAGCTTGAGAGAATGACCAACCACATTAAGACTAAGACACAACCCTAACTCCTACAAGACGCAATAATGAGGAATTTCTGCAACAGAAGAAGGGGTACTTTCACATATAGCCACTAAAAAAATGCTTAATTACACTTCATAGCTAGAATTTACTAATTACAATTTGTACATGTTATAGGGAGGAGAGTGACGAGCGAGACTGAGAGATGGAGGAGAGAGGCGAGAGAGAGAGGTCAGAGAGTGGGAGAGAGGTGAATTGTATGTATATTGATTAGATAATCATATACTATACAATCGAGAGAGAGCAATAATTTGTATAATTCACATCCCGTTTGTGTAATTCGCAGATACGTTTGTATAACTCAAGTGTATTAGTATAATTGAGTAATATAAAGTCTGAAATTATACAAATACGATAAACCCGAAATAACAAATTGACACGAACATAAACATATGTTTTTATTTATGTATTTTATTTATGTTTTTATTATTTGTTTTTATTTAAAAAGTACAATTATTTAATAACAAAAGGGAGAAAATCAAGGGAGAGAATATTTAAAAAAGAGAGTAAAGATCTCTTAATTTTCTCATCAGTTACATTTCCAAATAAAACTCAAACTTTTTTCTTTTTTTTCTCCAGAATTTTAACCTTTTTTTTATTAGTTTGTATTCATTCCAATAGGTATGCCAAATGAATCTATAGTTATTTAAGAAATATATTTGTATTCATATATTTTTTTCATGTGTATTTATTTGTTTCTTTGAAAATCTTGTATTTCGTATTTATTTCAATATGTATTTTATTTGTATTTCTATTGATTCTAGTTTTTATTTAGAATATTGTATAATAATATTTAAAATACAAAAAATAGTATGATGAAAAGTGAGATAATATTTTTTAGAAAATGAACATATCTCTTAAAATTCTCATCATCAGCAATTTAAAAAAAAAATCATTTTTCATTCTATTAGATCAACTTTCCTTTGTTATAACATTATAATTGTATACCAATAATTTTTACATTTTATGTGTATATATACACGTATCTCAATATATATGAATAATATGATTTATGAAAGGGTACAAGATTTTGGGGAGAAAATAGCATATTTGGTGGAAATAATAAATCTGTTGAGGAAGGATATAATATTCTAAAAAAAATACAAATTGATTATGAAAGAAATAAGAATACAAAATTATGGCAAACAGATAGCATACATAGTAAAATAATATAATCAGGATACAATATTCAAAAAAAGTATAAATTAACTGTTGAAAATAGGATACGTATATTTTTAAGAAATACAAATTCAGATGAGATAGCATACATAGTAAAAATGATATAATCAGAATACAATATTCTAAAAAAAATACAAACTGACTATTAAAAATAGGATACATCTATGCTTAAGAAATATAAATTCATATGAGATACGTATTTGAATGACTAAAAATAAATAAAAAAATACATTGTTCTTAATAAAAATACAAATAAATAAGTAAAAGAAAAATAATTGACAAACAAAAATTAATATGAATATTATTCTGATATGAATACAATTTCGCAACCTTCTTTTTTACTCTCTCTTTCTTCTTCGTTTGCTATGTTCACCTTTTCCAATTCTTTTCACCAAATTCAAATCTGAATTTGTTTTATTTGTGAATTAATAACTCTATAAGCAAAATTCAAAATTATTAAATATAAATATAAAAAAAAAATCAAAAAATATATTTTGTATGAATGCTTATGTGGATTACTACAAATTACAATCTACTAAATCTCAAGTATGAAAAACAAAATCATAAAAAAAAATGTTTCAAATACTAAAATTTTGAAATGCATAAATATTTGATGAGCATGTTAACAAACTCATATAAAAATCGAAAAAATGAAGAAAAATCTTTAATACATACCATCCAACATTCAACATAAATTTTTTATTTCGAAAACAAAATCTAATGAAATATCGCAAAATAAATGATGATTTCGAAAATACCGTTATATATTGAGAGATTTCTTAAATTAATCGATAGATCTAAATAAATTGATATGAACATAAATAATTAGTTCTTCTTCAACAATGAAAAAGAGAATAATGGTGAAAATGGTAAAAGAGAAAAAAATTGAAAATCTTAAAGATGAAAATAAATTTAATGGTATTAAAGTCTAGAAGAAGTCTAAATAGATAGTGAATATATTTAATGTTTGACTGTTTTGAAAAATAAAAGGAAAGATAAATAATAATATTTGGATACAAATTATTTTTAAAATATTTACATTTTGACATTTTGAATACATAATTTAAAGTATAGATATTTTTACTAATTAAATTAGAAATTGTGACTAATTTACTAATTTTTTCATTATACAAATACGCCGAATTGTCGCGTAAAGGTAAAAAGGCCCACGAAGCCCATTTGACTATTAAAACGGTTTTGGAAATTGAAAATTTGAATCTAATAACACATCACGTGCTTCCCATTAAATTTGTACGCTTTTTTAAATTTTAAATTAAAAAAATTAATAGACGTCACGTGCTTCGCCATTTTCAATTTTTTTCAAAATTTTCAGTTTGTGAAAATTTTCATTTTCATTTTGTTATAAAGAACCGCCCAAATCAAATTTTGAAAATTTGCCAATGTGCCTATCTCTCTCTAAGCTTTCTATCTCTTCCATTTTCCACTACTACAGAGCCTCCTCAAGAACCCTAATACAAACCCAGAAGATTTTTTCAAGGTAATTTTTGATTTATTTACTTCTTTTAGATTTGTAGTTTACTGTTTGATGTTCAGTTAGCTGCATTTTCCGGTTGAAATGGTGTTATGGGTCATCGGAAATTTTCTTTTTTTGTGTGTGTTAGAGATTCAATCTGGTAGTTGTAATTGATGTATTTGTTATCAGCTAGCTATATTTCCGGTTAAAATTGTGTTATGGGTCACCGGATTTTTTTAGATGTTGTGTTAGAGATTCAATCTGGTAGTTGTAATTGATGTATTTGCGAGTTGTCTACATGTCCGATTGTTGGAAGATTCGATGTTTTCTGTTTGACGTTCAGTTAGCTACATTTTCCGGTTGAAATGGTGTTATGGGTCATCGGAAATTTTCTTTCTTTTTGTGTTAGAGATTTAATCTGATAGTTTTAATTCTTGTGTTTGTTATCAGTTAGCTATAATTTTCGGTTAAAATGGTGTTATGGGTCGTCAGATTTTTTGGGTGTTAGAGATTCAATCTGGTAGTTGTGATTGATGTATTTGCCAGTTGAATACATGTCCGATCGTTGGAAGATTTACTGTTTACTGTTTTGATGTTCAGTTAGCTGCATTTTCCGGTTGAAATGGTGTTATGGGTCACCGGATTTTTTGTTGTTGTGTTAGAGATTCAATCTGGTAGTTGTAATTGATGTATTTGGGAGTCGTCTACATGTCCGATTGTTGGAAGATTCGATGTTTTCTGTTTGACATTCAGTTAGCTACATTTTCCGGTTGAAACGGTGGAATGGGACATCAGGGTTTTCGTTCTTTTAGATAACAGATTCAATCTGGTGTATGAAATTGATGTATTTGCTATTAGGTGGATACATTTCTGGTCTAATTGGTCTTCTGGGTCATTGGATTTTTTGTTTCTTTTAGATAAGAGATTCAATCTGGTAGTCGAAATTGATGTATTTGCTATCAGTTGTCTACATTTCTGGCTACAATGGTCTTAGGGGTCATCTGATTTTTTGTATCTTTTGCGAAAGATTCAGTTGGGTAGTCGAAATTGATGCATTTGGTATCAGTTCTATACATTTCTGGCTCAAATGATCTTCTGGGTCATCGGATTTTTAGTTTCTTTGCGAAAGATTCAATAGGGTAGTTGAAGTTGATGCATTTGATATCAGTTATGTACATTTTCCAGCTAAATTGATATTCTGGGTCATCGAGATTTTCCTTATGTTTCAAAGAAGATTCATTCTGGTATTTGATATTGATGCATTTGTTATCAGTTGTATACATTTTCCAGCTAAAATGGTCATCTGGGTCATTGGGATTTTCTTTATTTTGCATAGAGATTCAATAAGGTTATTGGGAATTGATAACAAATGAGTTTGCATAGAAGATTCAATTAGGTTATTGCTTAGAAATGAGTTTGCATAGAATTCACTCTAGTAAAGGATTAAACGTACTTGATTGAATGGTTTAGATAACATTCCTTTGTTCGCCTTTTGGTTCAGTTGAATATTTTAGAAAATGGCTGAAGGAAGAGACAGATTAACTAGGCAAGAAGACCCAATAGACATCTACAGTCGTCGACGGAGGTCAATGGGCAGAGGTGGCATTGAGATCTTCGAGGATGAATCACCAGAAAGCTCTTCCAGAGCTCCTATACAGACTACAGCGGAAGCAGGGAGAATGGCAGGCACCAGCGGTGGTCGTGGTGGTATTGGAAGGATTGGTTTTGGGTCGCCAAGGAATAGACGGGGACGAAACTCGCTTCGAACTCCAGCCAGGGTGATTGGTCGTCAGAACATTTCGCCAGCAGGCCAGGGGAGAAGTCGAGGGCGTCACAGTGTCCTTCCAGCTTGGTATCCAAGAACTCCTCTCCGTGATATTACTTCCATCGTCAGGGTAACTACTTTCTTGCCTATTTAGAGATAAAGCTTCTTTTGCATAACCTTGATTTGCTATTCATACATATGGTCCAACGAACTACAAGAGTAACTGGTTATAATGGGAGATGGATTTAAAATTTAGAAATAGTGGCTGCACATTTCAATATGCAGCTAAGAGATGGATCTGCACGATGATATTCACATAGACTTGGGTTGCTTGCTTATCTTACATTTGTGTTTGTAAGTCAACATTTGAATGCCTCATATAGTTTTGATTCATTTCGCATTAATAGTTCTAACAAGAATATGTTTGATCATTTTGGGATTAAAGTAAAGCTCAATTGTTGTCTGCTATCTGACTGTTTAATGAGTATACAACAACAACAATATAACGAGTGTAATACCACAAGTGAGGTTTGGGGAGGTTAGTGTGTATGCGGACGTTACCCCTATCTTGTAAGGTAGATGGTCTGTTTCCAATAGAGTCTCAGCACAAGCAAATGTTTGGTGAGCATATATGTGATCAGTAGTTGAGCAAGCTGTTCACAGTTCCTGCTTTCTCAACTTGTTTGCAATAGCCTATGTGGATTAAGATGTCTAAGCACAATACAGGAAGTTCCACTAATTGCATTAGCCTTCAGTCAATTTGAATTAGGTGTGCCTACACATTCCTAAAAGAATTTTAATCTCAAAGTACCTTAAACAAGTAGTGCATGTTGTGTGTATTATGCTCAAAGATTAAGTTACTTTTTATTCCCTATCTGTATAATGTTTATGATATAGTTAAGAATTTATAGTAGTCCAGAGATGCATTGATAAATCACTTTGATCATGGTTTAGGAGTTCCATCAGTGAAAGGATGGATTGAGAATAGGGGTGCCATTATCATTGAGTGTGGTGGGCGCAGGGCAAAAGAAGCTACACCAATATAACTATATAATTGTGACATTTCGAAGTTTAAAGATAGGCAAAATAAGTTTCCTCCATTACATAGAGTTTAAGCTGACCTTTGAAAAGAGGCAAAAGAAGTTTTCTCCTGAACATATAGACAAGTGGCAGAATGAGAGGAGCAAAAGAGAGAGAATCTGATACTTCAGCCACACCAGACTGGAAGAAGATGATGATAAAGTTGAAAAGAATAGGATAGAGGAAGACAAAAGAAAGAGAGGAAAGCTAACCTGATAGGTTGATACCATTAAATAAATTGAATTTCACGTATGAAGTTTACATTTCTGTATAATGATTAAGTTATGCTCACATATAAGAACTAATCCAATACTTATCAACCTCCTAATTGATTTTGTTTCTTTTTTATTTATCCCTTTTGCAGTTATATGACTTTTTATCTATGCATTTTATTGGCCCAGCATGTCTCTCATTACCTCCACTGTTCAGCTACTAACTTAAGTTAGATTAAATAAATAAATCAATATCAGTTGCTGAGTAATGCTCTCAATTCTAGTTTCTATTATAACTACAATTGGAAACTAGAAAGAGACTGGAGAAATTCTTTGCTTCTCATAATAAAGGTTTGATGTGCTTGTTGTACTGTTACACCAGTTAAGTATCTTGAAATCCTTAACACTGCAAATGTGGTAAGAGCTCACCCGAGCTCTCCCAGTCGCAGGTATTACTAAAAGTTAGAAACTGTTTGGAGTGGACTTCAATGCAGTTGCACTCATTATGTATACATGTCAGGATTTGATATTTTATTACATTTTAACACAGCTGAATACCATCAAGTTAAGTTTTGCTTTATATAGTTGTGGATGAGCCTAATTGTAATTGGATTTCCTCCATAGGCCATTGAAAGAACAAGAGCTCGCTTGAGAGAAAGTGAAGGTGAACAACTTGAGAGTGTTGTACCCCAGGACCATACTGATCTTGGTCCTTCTGAATCAACATCAGGTGCTCAACTTGAGCACACTAATTCTTTGATCACTCCGCGTCCAAAAACCAGAAGCAGATATCATACCAGATCTGTTGGTAAAGTGCCAAAGATATTGCTTGATATCACCAATCAGAGTACTTCAGAAGACGCTGAATGCCTCACACCACAAAGAAAGCTGCTGAACTCAATTGACACTGTTGAGAAAGATGTTATGGAAGAGCTGCATAAATTGAAGAGGACCCCAAGTGCCAGGAAACAAGAGAGGGACAAAAGAGTTAAAACTTTAATGTCAATGCGCTGATTCCCATTTTGATGTTCAACTCAATCAAGGTTGAGGCTCACATACTCGGCTATTTTGGAGAACGGAGGAAGAGCTGCTGAACAGGGAGGTAATGTGGATCATCTTCTGATGATCAAGCACTTTGTTGAATTTAGGATATCTTTCGATATCTTTCTGTTCCCTTGTTAGAATGTACCTTTATAGAATTGACTTTTACATCCTGCTGAAGTTTTTGTTTTGGAGATATGCATTTGAATATGTATTCACCATACATTGTGGAGATATGCATTTGAATATGTACATAGTGTTTGATGCTGGTTTCATACTTGAATTGTGTTTAATAAGGAGATGCAGTTCTATGTGTCATGCAGTTCATTCAAGCCTCATTTGCCAATTATCTTGGAGGGTAGATGAGGAGATGATGAACCCTATTGAGTTCATTATATGAACCTCACTCTTCATTGTTGCAAGAGATTGTTTTCGCGTCGTGAACTTGTTACCTGATCAAAGGAGTTACGATCAATTATTATGTGTATTGCGATAAATGATCATGTCATTATGCAAAGTCTAATCTGGACAAGTAAATATGAATAGACGGAGTAATTAATTTGTATTGCTTGACTTTGTGTTAGGATGTCACACATTATCAATTTAGATCACCTAATCTCTTCTTAATGGTCTCAATTGTCTCCATGACTATTGAGAAAACAATGCCATCTTGAAATGGACAACACAACATTTCCATCCTCAATTCAGTTATAAGTTTGACATTTGCATTTTAATTATATTACTTCTAGATGTCTCATAGTTTAATAGAGTCAACTAACCTGAATTTTAGTTGAGATATATCTATATAAAAAAATAAAATCATTTTTTCTTTTTTGGGTAGGTAGGTAAAAGATTGATATGATATTTGATAATTAGAACTTAAATCAAGTAAAGAGCAACTCTCCATATTCTATAAATATAAAAACGTAAAAACAAAAAATTTAAGAAGATTCTATGTTGAGTGAGTTGATTTATAACCGTACGAATTCTTAAGATTTGTTTTAGATTATATGTTTTTTTTAAGCGTTTTGTTCAATCAAACATCATTACAAAAGTACTATTTTATTATTTTACCTATGAACTATTTTTTCATTTATATCAACACAAAAAAAAGTAATAGAAACATTTAAGGGGGAAATATAGATGATGTAATTAAGATTACAAAAGGCTAATTATTAACTAGCTAATTAATTATTTGTGACGAGGACGCGCCAGCCAAAGCGAGCTGAGGGCTCGAAGCCGATGGAAATAATCGCCGATTGCTATAAAACACCTCGCGGCTTGACGAGTAGTTAAGATTTGGTGCAGCCGATGAATTGTTTGGTGCCTCAAATTATCGGCCTGAAAAAAACAAAAACAAATCATTTATCTCTTTCATTTGTTAAATAATTTATATTTTCACATCTTTTTAATTAGAGTCAATAAGAAATATAAATAAATAATATGTAGTATAAATCATTTAACAGGTTGAAATTACAAGATTTAAATTTTATCTGTTCTGTTAAATTGATATAGATAAATTGAAAAGAAGAAAGTTGTTAAATGGACCTTTGGCTTAACTTTCACTTCAAAAACAAGTTCTAAGAGAGAAAGACTGCTCAAGCCATAAATATAAAAAGTTATGAGATCTTGTCCTGATCTTGTGTGAGACATTTCTCTGCAACACTCCTCATGTACAAATACATTTCGGACTAGCACATGCACAATCGTAGATCGAGGTATATGCACACCTACGGAAAATTCAATGAGTCTGACTTTAATACTAAATTAAATAGATTTTAGGCTTAATTCATATTCCGAAAATTGGTTCAAAGAGAGTATGATTGCCCAGATATCAAAGCCAAAACCCATTGAGTTCAATATGATTGTGCACGTTCCAGTCCAAAAAGTGTCTGAGCGTGAAGGGGGTGTTAAAAAGAGAATGTCTCATATTGAGTCTGTACTTTTTATGTCTTGAATAGACGTCCTCCTTTATGTAAACTAGTTTTTAAAAGTTGAATTAAATTCAAAATTCATTTAACAAAAATAATTTTTTCTTTTTAAACAGATTGAAAAAAAAATCATATAATCTCTCGACAAATGAACTACTACTATAATATAATATAATATAATATACCTGTCTAAGGAAGGCTTCAACAGTGGAGAGTTGGTTAATAGCAAGAGCCATGTAGTTTCCCATATTTTCATTATTATTACCCAATATTAATGCATCTGAGGCAATTATTGTATCTGATAATGACTGATTCAAATTTTCTAATCCTTGTGACAAAGCATCCTCAGCTTCTTGTGTTGATTTTTGTAATCCACACATTACCAACAATTGGTTTTCTGTTAATGCCTCTATTTGACACATTATAATCTGTTTAATCAGAGTCAGATCCAGAATCAATCAACTTTATATCATAAAAAAGAATAGTTTATTGAAATTCAAATGTTAACACAAATACAGGATTTTAGTCAAAATTACTGAGTCTATCTCTGTTTCTGCAAGATCATCGTCCAGTGAAATTACATAAGTTGGATTTAAGAAATGTAGAAAGTACGAAAACCTTACTTCTTATATTATGAGGTAGAGAGGTTGGTTCTGCTAGACTATCGTCTAAAAAGAAAACTCATCGAAGTAAGATATCAAAAAAATATAACAAAAAAATAGCAAAATACAAGGAAAATTAACGAATATAAAGTTATCTATTAAAAAAAGATTTAACTATATTTTTATAATTGTCTCATATTAAGCCAAACAAGTTACCTATGAAAATAAAGTAGACAACTATTTATATAAAATTAAGTCCATTCATAAAATACCAAACAAGGTTAGTTAGCTATCTAGCTAATCCAAATATAAACCTCCACAACAATATTAAAATGACCTAATTTATTAAATTATAAAAGCAAATAGTGTGGTAGTTGGAGATAAAATATAAAGTACAAGAGTCCTTTATTTTTGTTTCTTTGTTAATTAATTAGTACTTAATAGGAGTACCAACTAAAGTTATTAATATATAGATCTAGAAGAAATTATGACTGTTTAAAAATAGTATGAAATATATATAGCTTTATGGTTGAGTAGGTAAATATATCTAACAGAGTTCTATAAGGGAAAGTCTTGTGATCCATCTCTCTCATAATTTATCTACACAAAAGTCACATAACATCATGACAAGTATACCTACGATATATCAAAACAGATTCAAAATTTAAATTTATTTGTATTCGTCTTATTCCTAAGTGCTAACTCATCATTCTCTCTTCCTTTTCTCGATGTAGTTTGATATGTCATCATGTAAAGAAATGGATCTTGGACTTGTCAAGTTTATATTCGTTTTTCACCTAATATGAGACTCAAAATTAATATATAACCCCATTTCACAATTATTTTTTTATGAATGTGGTGTCCGAGTCAACTTTCGGGCACCTCAACTAATTTCACGAGATACCTACCACCTCCCACCAACAACAAATATCAGCTAACTCTATCCACCAAGATTAGAACAGATGAAAAAAAAGAATCACTAGTGTTTTTTGTCTCCGCTGAATTTTACACCACACTTTACACCTAAGACTAAACCTCTAGTGTGTGGACGATTTAATAAATATGATGGTCCAATATCGATCTATATAAATAATACTTGGGATGGATCGATCCTATTCGAATATCATATATAACCTTCATGAAAACTAGGGTTTGAACCATAACTATTTTGTGTTATCGGATTAATAATACATTATTTATGTAGATATTAATTATTGATTTTTTAAAATATAAATGAAAAGTTTGAATTTAAGTAATTGAAATAAGAACCCACACCAGAATATGTCTCATGTAAAAGTAAAACGCTCTTTATCAAAAAGTTATGATGACCTAAGCAACAATTATACTTATTCTTCATAAACTAAAGCTCTCGTATTCACATTCTGAATATAAAAAGATAACAATAGATAAACCGATCCATTACTTACTTTGAGAATTTCGGATGGACGAAAATCGCCGATCCACAAGAAGCAACGTTCAGCGGGAGACTTCCATAAGCCAGAAACCAAATGAAACACATCAGATTTTGCAAGCATGCCCTTCAAGTTCATTATATTGTCATAATGTACCACACAATTTTCGACGTAAATACGAAGTTCATCCTCCTGTAATTGTTCTTCATGTACTGCATTTCTAAGTTGACATATGAGTCTATGATGTTCTTCTAGCCATCTTGCATACTCCAAATCGAATACTGCAGCATCTAAATTCATGCAAAAAAATTTTTTTAACACATATATACGTCGATCGTATAAAAAAATACTATTTTAGTTTGACTAATAAGGTATATATTAGTCCACTTGTTATGATTAAAAATTTACGTTCATATCTATCTTTTTTTTAAGTGATCTGATAATACTGTTCGGATGGACTTCATTATTCTTTTATAATTAAAATCGAAAGGATTGTATCAGATCGAGAATTGAGATATAAATTGTACCTGAGCTGATATTGGTTCTATTAATAAGTTGAAAGCCTTGGTCTCCTCCTAGAAGAACATTTCCTCCAACATGAAATCCCTTTTTAACAAATAAACAAACATAAATATTGAAGATTATTAATTTCAAAAATATCTTGCTAGTAAAATGTTAAGAATCACTAAAAAATTATTATTTTTCCATTGAAATATCCCATTAAAAAATGTTTTGTAATTATTTTTATAGATATTTTAATTGAATTCGTTCGGAAAAGAAAAAAACAATAACATTTTTATACAGAAAAATTATTTCAATGAGAAATTGTTTTTAATCATGTATTTTTCAATGAGTTGATTCAGTGAGAAATGAGTAGAAAAATCATGTCCTATAACATAAATTTCTCACTAATTTACGATGAAAAAACTTTTATTTCTGACCCGCGTATTGAATTAAGGAGAATAATAGAAATTAAAGTTAATTACTTGAGATCTGGCTCTTTGTATTTCATGTTCCAATTGAGTGAGCCTTATTCTACTTGTCTCTAGCTGTTGAACATAAGCCTGTATAATTAAAAAAAAAAAATGTTACTATAAAATAAGTAATTCTAAAGCATGAAGCCATTATTTAATTACACTAAAAACTATATAGTAAAATTAAAGAGTTATAATAATTAATTAATTAATTAACCTTTTTCCTAATTCTGCTTTTCCTTGCTGCCTCTCTATTCTGAGCAAGTCTCCTTAATGTCTGCATGCAACAAAAAAAACAAAATTAATATTATCAAAGTTTAACTTTAACATATTCAACATTTTTTACACTATTTGATCATGTAAAAATATTTAAATGACTCGACACAAAATTTAAAAAATAAAGAAAATACTTTTGAAGTTTGTAATTTTACGAAAAATTAAGTCCCACCTTGGGATCTGATGTTTTGGGTGCGTCTAGCTCAGGACTTGAAGTTGGAACCTTACGACTTCCCTCTCCCTAAAAAATAAAATGAAGAAACGATGTTATTATTTCTTTTTTTTAAAAAAAGTTGGCGATGAACAATTTTTTGTATCTGACAAAATTTTATCGCTAATTCTATTTGATTATGATTTAGTGATGGTGTATCGAGAAAATCATATATAAACTATATATAGACTATTTAGTGACAGATTAACTATGAATTTATAATACGAAAATGAGAATTAATGATACCTTAGTAACTTTGGGTGGTTCACTTTTGTCCATTGATGGTTGAGATGATTTTTTGGAACCATTTGTAGCTTGAGAAACTAGTCCATTATTATTTGCCTACAAAACATATTAAAACATATATATAGTTAATTAACTGCAAGAAAATGAAACATTATTAGCTATATATATATATATATATATATACACACATACATTTTCGAGATTATCATTTTAGATTTGGAAAATTATACATTTGGCTCGCTTATGAAGAATTATAGTAGTATATATTTTTGTCGATCAACTTAATCTGATGTTGCATATAAGACAAATAACAATAACAATAAGTGACGCGGATAAAATGTATGCTCCTATTTTTTGAGAAGGTAGAAAGATTGTTTTTAATAGACTCTCAACTCGAAAAAAAGTTATTCATAGAAGGTTTACCCTAAAAAGAAAAAAAAAATGACAATAAAATAATAAGATACAAAGCAAAATTAAACAACTGATAACATGAACGAAAAAATCGAAAGAATAAGAAACTAAGCGATTACTAGATAATATACCTTTGTTGAAGGTGGCTCAATATGCATTGGTTGTGATGGAAAAATGTTGAGAGTTGGTGGCCTCATTCCATAATTATTCTCTACAAAATATATGACAAATAAATTTTTTAAAAAAGACAAATTAATTGAACAGTAAAAGCTAAACTTGCAAAAAAAAGAGAAGAAACAGAAAATCTTTTAATTTGTACACTTTGTATTAAAATCAGAAATGGAATTTTTTTTTTCTTTATTTTCTTGTGAAAATTGTGAGAAGATCTGGTCAAAGTAAAGTATATAGTACTATATATTCCATCAGATTTTAATTTGTCCAAAAAAAAAAACATGCTTTTTTCATGACCAAAATTACAACTATTCCTCAAAAAAAAATCTCAATAGATTATTTCGACGACTGTTTTCACAGTTCGAACTTGTGATCTATGAGTTATACGAAGATAATTTTACTATTGATCGGAAAAAAATGAATAACATACGTCTTTGATCTTGAATTGATGAAGAAGAAGGTTCTTGTCCATCAAGATATAGAAAAAGTGCTTGATCTAGTTCACCTAAATCATAAGCTCCACCATTATTCTCTTTGTTTCTGTTCATACAAAAAAAAATCGAATTAATTACATAAAATTAAAATAATAAAAATATTAAAAATGCATGATTTAGTAATCAATAAAGTAAATCAATCAAAACCTCTAGATCTCAGTTACAAATTTTAATAAAAGCAAAAATACTTTTGCTCAATTTACACTTTTAATTAATTCCGATCATTCTCAACCCTAATAAATGGACTATGAAGGGGATAATCAAGCCACTCGAGTTTTCCTTCCCCCTCATAGTCCGTCTTTGACAATTGTTTTTCATTTCTTCAAGCTTTGATAAACAAAATTATCGATATTTGTGCTAGTGGAAGCTAATCAAGCAAACTTGACGGTTACAAAAAAAATATAAATTCAACGAAAAAATGATCCACGAGAAAAAGAAAAGAATTACATGAAGTTCTCAGGATTAGCTGACGATAATCCAAAAGAAATCTGATGATTCTTATGATTTTCCATTTGTTGTTGTTGTTGCTGTTGTTGGTGGTGGTGATGAGGATCGTGAATAAACTGGTGTTGATTGATGAAAGAAATTTGATGATTAGACGAATCCATTCGCCTTTTTTTTTCTTTTGAGGTGTAAATTGGACTTGTGAGAGCTCGTTTACATGATAAATGACTATTTATATAATAAAAATAAAGACAGATAAACCGGGGTCGGTGTTGTTATCGATTAAGAAACGGAAGAAGAAGAAGGAGAAGAAGAAGAAGACGGAGTTGTATTCAACCAAAAATAAATTGGACTGAGGGAAACCACCCAACGATTTTGCAAAAATCTATAGAAACCGCTTTGGAGCTTACTTGTTACACCATCTTTCTCAGTCTTATGTGAGATTATGAAAATGACTTTTATGCCCTTCTTTCTTCATCATTATTCCTATTGACATTTTCTTTTTTACATGATGATCATAGTGTCGTCGTCGAGTAGTTTATGTGTATTTCGATTATTTTACTGAGTATATGTGTTACTCTGTTCATAACATAGTTTTGAGTTTGAGTTATGTTCAATTCTGATGTATGGGATGTTGTCTTGTGCATATCGAAGTTATACTGTGTATCTCTTTGATTATATGTCTAGCTCAGTACGATTAAGAGGTGAGAATTACTCAAGATCATAATACAAAAAGATCGATAATATCAATCATTTCTCATCGATGTTAGTATCACGTGTTATTCCCTTATACGTTTAAGACTGAATATCTAGAGTATGAACAAAATAAGATAAGGATACAATTTAGGTAAAATTATCAATTAAGATACAAGTGTCGCTTAAATACACACAAATATCATATAACTCTGTCCTTTCAATTTGATGAAAGTTAAACAAACAAAAATATCAAAGTAATTTTTGATGATTTTATGTACATTTAATCGTGTATGACTTTTTGGGAATTAACAAATAAGTAGTTCATAATTTAATTATTATAAAGAAAAGTAATTTTAATAGATAAAAAACATCAAGTTAAATGTCCATTTGGAGAATATTATTATATTTTTAACTTAAAACAATATAGAAAATAGCATTATTGTTTTTTTTAATACAAGGAATTAAAAAACTTGTTTGACTTTTAAGAGTCAAACAATCTCTAGATATTAGACCTAATCAGGGGGTTCATAATTAAATTAGTTTGTGTTTAATTTATTTAACGCTATTTTTGTCTGTTTTTAAAAAATGTTTAAATCATTTTTTTCATATATTAAGATAATGTATAATTAAAAAGATATAACATATTTTTTAATGTCGAGGTCCAATTAAACTATACAAAACAATTGAACTTTGAGCGGAAGGTAAGAAATAATTTTCTTAGCTCAAATACAATATAAATATTTATCGATATTCGATATTTATACTAAACTACTAAAAATAATATATTAGTCTGTACATACAATATCGCAAATAATTGCTTAAAAAAAGAATAATTTTTCTCATGATATGTTAAAAAAAAAAAGAAAACGTTTGTTGTTCAAAGTTAAAGGGGAGAATTTGATGTTTAAAATAAAATTAAAAAGTACAATATATTTAGACAGTCATTATCAAAATATTTTTGCTTATAAAATAATGAAATCGATTGGAAAGTAGAAGAAGAAAGGAATATCATTTCTCTTAATTCGTTAAAAAAAAATAAAAGTAGTATCTAAGTTTTCAATTAATATAATATATTAACTTATTTAATTTGGATTAGGTATATCAACAAAATCCACAAGGATTATATACTTAATTAATTTACTTTTAAGTCGCTTTTAAGACAAATAAATTAATTAGTTTTATTTCAACCAACTCCTCTAATTGGACAAGTCTAACACTTCCAAGCACAAGATTATCAACTATAATGAATTCAATAACGATATATTCAGTGTAATTTCACAAAATATAATTTAGAAAGGATAAAGTATACACAAATTTTATTTATAGTTACTGTCTTAGAGATAGAGATGTTATTTTCGATAGATATACCGTCGACTAAAAAAAAAATCCAAATATCTTATTTATTACTTAACTATATATAGTAAAATACACTAACTATATATGAACTATATATATATATATAAAAAAAAAATTACTGGACTTTATATGTGTCACCTTAAAAACGGAGGAAGGAATAGGAAAATTAGGAATTTGATAATCCAACAATATAATTTATTTGATTTCTTTTCTTTATTTCTTATTTTTCATATTTTTAATAATAGTTGGAATATACTAATTGATAAATGATAAAGCCTAGAATTCTCATAGAAATTTCACTTCATTATATAAATAATATTAACTCTTTTTAATTACTTAATTTTAGCTGCTCATTGAAAATTAGGTCACCCAACCTTGTCAATTTCATCATATAAAATAATTAAGCAAGACTTTTTATCAAAATGGTGAATATAATGTATATCTTTCTTCTCTCTCAATTTGAAGTTGTAAGAGTCATCGTTTTGTTGATGTGAATTTAAATTAGTCAAATTTTAAAAATGAAAATGAAATGAATAATCAAAAATAAAATTTGAATCAAAAGAACTGTATAAAGTATAATGATTTAATGAGAAGAAAAAATAGTTATATATATGGATAAACATTTCTAAATTGTTAATATATAGTTAATGTATTTAGTAAAAATGTAGTGATAAATAATATTTTTATATTAAAATGATTAGTAATGTAAGCATCATGAGATTAAATAAATTTACCAAAGTTATACTGAAAATGACAGCCAAAGTAAATTATGTTTCTATTTTAATTAACTTCTTCTAGATTATTTCTTTCTTTTTTATAAAAGAAAAATATATATTAAGACATTATTAGATTCAATGTATCAATAATACTTACATTATTCAAATTGTTTTTCTACTCATGTTTTGACAATCAAGGATAATTTACAACAAAAATTTTCAATTCTTTTGTTAGACTTATTGAACTTAATTTTTAAGCAGTGGCGGAGTAAGAATATTTATTAATATGAAAAGGTAAATTTACATATTAGTGCCTCTATTGTTAAGTAATTTATCTTAGTCCCTTTATTGTAATGTTAAACCTTGCTTATATTTAAATTTCATCGAAGAAGATAATTTCTTTCTATCTGATTAAGTTTTGATGGATAAAATGCTAAATATCTGTGTAAGTAGTAGATAACTTTTTAGGTATTAATTGAATCGATTAAGCTATCAATAAGGATTGTGATGAAGTGATAAGTATTTTTTTTAGTTTTAATCAGAGATGTCTCGAATTTGAGTCTTCGTGCGTATGAAATCGCCTAATATAAGAAATAATATTTAAAAAGAAATTGAAGTTCATTGTTTCCATTTCAAATGTATAATTTAATTAGGCCCCTTTGAGGAAAGTATACATGCCGTATACCCTTTACCAACTTACATTTAATTAAGGTCAGCATCGTATAATATAACAAATAATTAAATGATTAATTATGATTAGTTCATACATCCATTCTTTCATATATTTAAACATCATTCTGAAAAAAAAAAGCCCTTTTTATATGGTTTAATAATAATTTAATTCAAACTTTTCATTTAACCCGCAATAAAAATATTTTATACTATCATATATAAAATTACAAATTTAAAAAAATATCCATTTTATTTAAACTTTGTATCTATTTAAATTTTGACACTTAAATTGTAACAGATAAAGTAGAGGAACTAAAAATTCCATAAATAGTAATTATCCAAGTTCCCAAGTGAGGCAAAATTAGTTATGCTAAACAACTTTAAATATTAAATTAAAAGATAAATATAAAGGGTTTAGGTAAGTGTAAGACTTTGCTTGTTTGATCGATAAGAATCGTAAGTGAGTAATAAGTATTTTTTTATTTTTAATTAGAGATTTTAAAATTAAATTCTGAGTATAAAATTATCTTTATTAGAGAGTACTCTATTTTTAATATGATATTTTTTTTGAATTTAATCTAGCACTGATATAAATATTAGATACCAAATGACAAAACAAAAGACTTTGCTTGTGAGGGTTAGAAAACTCAATAATTTTGTCAAAGAGTGTTTATTTTTTGTTTTTTTTTTATGTTGAATTAGTGGCCGGAGGAGATAAAGGTTTTTAAGGCGAAATATAAAATATGTTCTTTTACTCTTAAGAGATCTTAAATTCGAGCTTTACAAATAAAAAATATTTTTATATAAAGCGATTTCACCTTTGATGTGCCTTACATGGCGTGACACATATTCAAATTAATCAAAAATTCAAAATAAATAATAGTACCAATTATCGAACGAAATCAACAAAATAAAGCTAAATATCACTCCCTTAAGAAAAAAAAACATGCATTTGATATTTCTATCAACCAAAATATAAATTTACAATAATTCAGTAACAAAAATAGAAAATAATAATATATAGTGTTAATTAACTATTATTATCTAATAAAAACATATGTAAAATTTATATTTTATATATTTATTGAATATTTTTTTTTTCAAGAGCCATGAGCAATAGTCCTCTTTTTCTGCATTCCAAAAATAGGAAAATGGTTATCATGTTGGAAAGACCTAAGTATGAAAAGTTCAATGTCTAAATTTGGTTTCAAGACAAATGACTTATTCTTGAATTTTATTGTTAAAGTCTAACACTTCACACGGTTATTTTGTTTTTTTCGTTCAGTTTAATCTTTCATGAATTTTCTTGGTTTCCTTCACGAATATGATGATCATGTAATTTTAACAAGAGACTAACAACAGACACCTGTTCATTGACGTATCTACTTCATGTTAAGGATATTTTAAAAATTTCAAACCTTTATGTCCATATATTTGTTTGATGAGGTAATTTTGGAATTCAATATCTACATTCCAAAGGCTCTTTATAAATACTTTTCCATTGATAATTTGGTTCTAGATTAATAAAGTTTTTTTCTTTTCATGTTAAATAAGTGAAATTCAATATGTGTAAAATGTTGATAACATCATCAAACATTTACAAGATAAAGAAATGCGTCATTTTTGTGATGGAATAGAAAATGTATCACGTAAATTGAGCTTACGTAAACCTTTGGGCTCGTGTTGACACGGAATTTTGCTAGAGTTGTGGACCTCATATTGTCATCTCTTTGGGCCTAAAAAGGGACATTTTGCAAAAATTAGCACAAAGTATTTGTGGACCTTAAGAGTGCTATCTATTTGGGCCAATAGATTGGGCCTTCCAGGGCTCAAGTCCTTGCTTTCATTTGATAAAGTATAACTTACCCGCAACGATTAAATTCGAATTGCATACACCAGTGCCAATTCTCGGGATGACGCTTGCAATATGATTTTGTCCATACTTAGGGTTCGAACCCGAGACCTTTAGTTAAGGTAAAACAATCTCACCACTGTACCACACTCATGTTGAATATTCTTTTCCAATTTATTTGTCAATTCACTCCTCAATCTTGTAACGTAACAACATTGGCTAATAATATGTATTTTCTTATAATCGTGATATCTAGATTAATTTTCATATATCTCAACCAATTTACAAAATATTTCCTATCTCTTATCAGCAACGGTATCAGATAATTATTTGTTAAAATTAAGACATATTAGAAAGAAACTACCTAACTAATATGAATGCATGATGAAATAGTTGGAATATTGAATTTTCTATTGAATCATACAAAAGATCATCATAACATAAAAATTATTATTATTTGGCATCTAATGCATATATTTATCACTTAAATTTGAAGAAATATCTTACCTACCTAATGAAAATATTTTATTACCAACAATTTGAATTTTATTAAATGCAAAGCTGGACTACACATTCTTGCAATATCTCTCAAAATGGTCACATAATTTTTATATATATAAAATTTGAAGTTTATAAATTGGTACAATAATTTTAAATTAATATTATAATATTAAGTGTATCTATAATTAAATACTTATAAGGACTTTATTAAATATCATTATTTGCATAAAATGAGATGACAAAGACCCACACGAAAACAAAAAGATATTCGCTTGACGCAATCACATGGATGTATATATTTATGATCTCATAAACTGATTTAAGCTAATTATTTTTATTTTTAATTAGAATTTTTAAATTTAAACATAGTTTTAAATTACGTTTTCTTTTTAAAAAACTTTAATTTGTATTTATGATCAAATATAACTTCACTTTTTAAAATATTTTTTTCACTTTTGAAAGTGGATGCGACGACTCCTTCTTTAACTAGAGGTCTCAGATTCAAACTTTAGGCATGAAAAAATTCTTAATAGAGAGTGTTTCGTTCCTTTAAAATAAATCCTTACACTTAGCGAATAATCAGACTCTAATGTGAAAATCAAATAAACAATCAATTTTTATATTTTTTTGTCAAATTCACAATGAAACCTGCCAAGCGCCACTACTACTAGAGATTTTTTCGGTGTGAATCTCAATTAGTCAAGCTTAAATATAACTATACTCGTACGAAGATTGAGTTTATATATCTATATTAAACACAACCAATAAAAATTGTAATAGAGTGATAAGTGTTTTTTTTAATTTTAATTAAATATTTTAAATTCGAAAACACCTTTGATAAGAAGTATACTATTCCAATATAAACTCAACTTTAATATAAATATCGAACCACGACAATGCGGAAAAAGAAAGAAAAAATATCAGCATATTCATCCCCCACCCTTTCCCCCACTATGTCCCCTCCATTGATGAACACAAGAAAACAGAGTACTACTCACCCCCACCACCCTGCTATGTCTTTTTCAATCCTTTTCTCTCTCTAACTTTACTCTTTTCCTTTTCTTTTTTCTCTCTATTTCTTTACCCTTCTTGTTGTCTCTTCACTTTTTTTTTCTATCTATACCTCACTATACCATTTTCCATCACTTTGATACCCAAAAGCAACCAAACCCCTTTTGCTTTTTCTCCTCAAAATTCCAATCTTTACAACCTTATCAGCAAAATTCCCATCTTTCACATGAACCCTTCAAGGTATATTCATTTCTCTTTCTGAATATTTTTTTATTTCATGTTGAAAAGTTTAATAAATGTATTCTTGAAAAATCCATTTTTTTTTTACGTTCTTGGTAGTTGTAGCTGTAATATTGTTATAATCTTGATATTAGAAGTTTTGATTATTTTTTTCCTCTTATATTATGGGTAAGGGAGAAGGGTGTTTTCTTTATTGAGTTTGTTGAAAGTTTTTTTATTTTATTTATATGGTTTTTAAGCTTAGTTTTTCATATATAAAAATGGGTTTTGCAGGGTTAAGCATTCAGGTGAACCAGATCTGTGGTTGTGAATGATTTTGGGAGTGTTGGGGTTGTCCTTCATGAGGTTCTTTTTAAACCTTCAGTTAGAATTAGGGTAAAACAAACTTAGATTGTGTTGTATATGAAGTTTCTTGAGTAGTAGTGTAGTTTTGAGTTGTTTATAAGAGATATTACTGAGGACATTTGGCTTAATTGTGGTGGAGAAGTAGAAAGGTTTGAAAATGCAGAGACCACCTCAAGAAGATTTTTCATTAAAGGAGACCAAACCCCACCTTGGTGGAGGGAGGGTCACGGGTGATAAGCTTACTAGCACCTATGACTTGGTTGAGCAAATGCAGTATCTTTATGTGAGGGTGGTGAAAGCAAAGGATTTACCAGGGAAGGATGTTACGGGTAGTCTTGATCCTTATGTTGAGGTTAGGCTGGGAAACTATCGGGGTACAACTCGTCATTTCGAGAAGAAATCGAATCCTGAATGGAATCAGGTGTTTGCTTTTTCCAAGGAGCGGATTCAGGCTTCTGTACTTGAGTTGAATGTGAAAGATAAGGATTTTATTAAGGATGATTTTGTTGGTCGTGTTATGTTTGATTTGAATGAGATCCCTAAAAGAGTTCCCCCGGATAGTCCTCTTGCTCCGCAGTGGTATAGGTTGGAGGATAGAAGTGGTAACAAAGTGAAAGGAGAGTTGATGTTGGCTGTTTGGATGGGTACTCAAGCTGATGAAGCGTTTCCTGAATCTTGGCATTCGGATGCGGCTACTGTTAGTGGTGCTGATGCTCTTGCAAATATAAGGTCTAAGGTGTACCTCTCACCAAAGCTGTGGTACCTCAGAGTTAATGTGATTGAGGCTCAGGACTTGATTCCCAGTGACAGAAGTAGGTTTCCAGAGGTTTACGTGAAGGCCATCCTGGGAAATCAGGCATTGAGAACCAGAGTTTCCATGAGCAAGACTATTAATCCTATGTGGAATGAGGATCTGATGTTTGTAGCAGCAGAACCATTCGAGGAGCCATTAATTTTGAGTGTGGAAGATAGAGTTACTGCAGCAAACAAGGATGAAGTACTTGGAAGATGTGTTATTCCTTTGCAGTATATTGATAGGAGGTTTGACCACAGACCTATTAACAGTAGGTGGTATAATCTTGAAAAGCACATTATTGTTGAGGGAGAAAAGAAGAAAGAAATCAAATTTGCAAGCAGGATTCACATGAGACTTTATTTAGAAGGAGGGTACCATGTACTGGATGAATCAACACATTACAGCAGTGATCTTAGACCAACTGCAAAGCAGCTGTGGAAGTCCAGTATAGGTGTTCTAGAATTGGGTATTCTGAATGCTCAGGGCCTTTCGCCGATGAAAACAAAGGATAATCGGGCAACGACAGATGCCTATTGTGTTGCGAAGTATGGGCAGAAGTGGGTCCGAACGAGGACCATTATAGATAGCTTTGCTCCCAAGTGGAACGAGCAATACACTTGGGAAGTATTTGATCCCTGCACTGTCATAACTATTGGTGTATTTGATAATTGTCATCTGCATGGAGGAGATAAACCTGGAGGGTCTAGGGACTCGAGGATTGGAAAGGTCAGAATCCGTCTTTCAACTCTCGAAACAGATCGTGTTTACACACATTCTTATCCATTACTGGTCTTGCATCCTACTGGGGTAAAGAAGATGGGTGAAATTCACTTGGCAGTAAGATTTACTTGCTCATCGTTAATGAATATGATGCATATGTACTCTCAGCCACTGTTACCCAAAATGCACTATATTCATCCTTTAACTGTTACTCAGCTGGACAGCTTGAGGCATCAGGCCACTCAGATTGTCTCTATGAGGCTGAGTCGTGCTGAGCCACCTTTGAGGAAAGAGATAGTGGAGTATATGTTAGATGTTGGTTCTCACATGTGGAGTATGAGAAGAAGCAAAGCTAATTTTTTTAGGATTATGGGTGTTTTAGGTGGATTAATAGCTATTGGAAGATGGTTTGATCAAATATGCAATTGGAAAAATCCCATCACAACTGTTCTGATCCATATCTTGTTCTTGATACTGGTTCTATATCCGGAGCTTATTCTGCCAACCATTTTCCTATATCTCTTCCTAATTGGAGTTTGGTACTACAGATGGAGGCCTAGGCATCCTCCTCACATGGATACTCGTCTTTCTTGTGCTGATAATGCTCATCCTGATGAACTGGATGAGGAATTTGACACTTTCCCTACTTCACGTCCTCCTGATATTGTTCGGATGAGGTATGACCGTTTGAGAAGTATTGCTGGAAGGATTCAGACTGTGGTTGGTGATTTGGCTACTCAAGGGGAGAGGCTGCAGTCTTTGTTGAGCTGGAGAGACCCTAGAGCAACCGCGCTGTTTGTCATTTTCTGCTTGATTGCTGCCATTGTGCTCTATGTGACGCCCTTCCAAGTTGTGGCACTCTTGTCAGGATTTTATGTACTGAGACATCCAAGGTTCCGTCACAAGCTACCATCTGCGCCACTTAATTTCTTCAGAAGACTGCCCGCAAGAACAGACTGTATGCTATGAGAACCGTACCTTTGCCTTATGTTATCTTTATCATCCTATGTGCTTTTCTCCCTGTGTCTCGAATTGATGTAAATGAGTCGGGCTCTTTTTGTCCTGCACCTACTGGTGAATGTTAGGTCCTGCTTTTGTGTGTAAGATCTCCTTGAACTGTTTAGATCTAGTAGATTTACTTACTGTTTATTCATTCTATGTTTGTTGAAAGTTTGCTGCTTTGATGCAAATCTATATTTGTTGTCTTGTGGATGTTTTCATTTTGAAAAACATGCTCCATGATTAATTCAAAGTACTCTCTTGATTCAAGTTACTATATCTATTTTTATTGACTCGATATTGCATACATCTTCGCTATTGTATTCCCATGCATACCTGCTTTGAAACGCTTTACTTGAGTCGAGAGTCTATCAGAAACAACTTCTCTATCTTCTCGAGGTTAGGGGCAAGGTATGTGTATACCCCACCCTCTTCAGACCTCCCACGAGTGTGATCGTGATTACATTAGATATGTTGCTATCGGAACGGAGGTGCAAGCATTCAAGATCAGTTTCATTTCTTGGTAAGTTGGTTTTTCCTTGAGGATGAAGCATTTTTTGTGTTTTTTGGAATGTCTGACAATGATGTTTCTACAAATATTCAATGTAAAGAGAGAATTATTGTACTTAGTATTGTTTGTATATTGCAAGTTGACATTATTTAAACTGGTGATGTTTTGTTTGCTTATAAAGACAACAATATAAAGTTCCTGCAACTATGTTTTATTTATTTATTATTATTTATAATGCTGTTGGATCTGGAAAATTAGTGCACCTACACAACCTTATAAATGGGGAAGTTGGTAAAGGTAAAATAAGAAAATACTCGGGTAATCGCACAAGTGGAGTCCATACACTAACTTTTTTGTATATCTTGAAGGTAGAGAAGTTTTCGGACAACTGGAGTCTATATGCATTCTTTTTCGTATATTGTGAAGATAGAGATGTTGTTTTCAATAGATTTTTCGCTAAGTGGAGTTTATACACTTCCTTTCTTGTATATCTTGAAGGTAGAGAAGTTTTCGGACAATTGGAGTCTATATGCATTCTTTTTCATATATCGTGAAGATAGAGATGTTGTTTTCAATAGATCTTTCGTTCAAATAGAGCAACATTTCAAGTTCCAAAGGTTTTGAATTGTATCTTTTACACTAACTTTAAATTTCTCTCAGTTAAAATTGTTGTGCGTAAATGATAACTCTAATCACCCGGGTAAATATTAGGCGATTTCTTCCTATCTACTTAAATATTGGTGGAATAAATTATTCGATGGAAAAATGTAAATACTTGACGGAATAATTCAATATGTAATAAGTTTGTCCTAACATCACGATTATTCTTTAATATACTAAGTCTTTCGCATTCACGTTGGATTTGAGAAACGGTTTCATTCCCAAGGAGTGTGATTATAGGCTGTCTATCTTGATGTAACTATCATTGTTGATTCCGTAATTTGACCTATAGATTATACAGAGACGAATTTACCATTATTTCAAGATTAAAAGTAGAGTTGATATATAGAAAAATGTTTTTTTTTCTTTTTACAATAAGTTATTTGCTTTGATAGGTACTACTATTATTATACTAAAATATTCCAGATCCAACATCATGTATAAAGCATAACAAAAGGTTGCTGGAATCTCTATATTGTTTTGTTATCAAGTTGTATAATATAAATATCACCAACTTGCATTATACTACATGATTAAACACAATTATTCCTCATTAAATTAATAATGATACAATAATTAATATATTACAAATCTAAAACATCAATGTCTTGACATTCTCAACACCAAATCTAGTAAAATAATGAGAACTCATAAAATATGAACATGTCCTTTCACCTACCCTAAGAAATTGAGAATAAATAATATTAATCTTCACAAAAGAAGCTAGGTACTCAAAATGACATCTAATTAGGTCTATAGAAAACTTCTTTACCTTCACGATATAAGAGTAAACTCTGAGTACGCACTACTTTCTCCAGACCCCACTTGTGAAATTATACGTGAATGTTATTATTGTACACTTCACCAAAAAAAACAAAAACAAATTTATTACTAATGGAAAGAGCAATACATTGATTAATCATTGTGGAAGTTCAGAAAAAGAAGACTAGTACAAGTAATATGGAATTGCATCTAACAGCCAACTTTCAACAGAAAATTCACTACATCTGAGCAGTTTCATAGAAGAAAAAAACCAAAGCTTTGCTCATTTCTACATCAATTCCATCAACTAAGAGACACAAAGGGAAAATGGATAACAGCAGCTAACAGTACAGCTCATAGCATACAGTCTGTTCTGGCAGGTAATCTTCTGAAGAAGTTCACTGGAGTAGATGGTAGCTTATGGCGAAATCGTGGATGTCTCAGCACGTAAAATCCAGTCACGAGAGCCACAACTTGGAAGGGCGTGACATACAGCGCAATGGCAGCAATCAAGCAGAAAATAACAAACAGCGCGGTTGCTCTAGGGTCTCTCCAGCTCAACAAAGACTGTAGCCTCTCCCCTTGAGTAGCCAAGTCACCAACCACAGTCTGTATCCTTCCAGCAATACTTCTCAAACGGTCATACCTCATACGAACAATATCAGGAGGACGTGAAGTAGGAAAAGTATCAAACTCCTCGTCTAGTTCATCAGGATGGGCATTATCAGCACAAGAAAGACGTGTGTCCATGTGGGGAGGATGTCTAGGCCTCCATCTGTAGTACCAAACTCCGATTAAGAAGAGATAGAGGAAAATGGTTGGCAGAATAAGCTCTGGATATAGAACTAGTATCAAGAACAGGATATGGATCAGAACAGTCGTAATGGGATTTTTCCAATTGCAAATTTGATCAAACCATTTCCCAATAGCAATTAATCCACCTAAAACACCCATGATTCTAAAAACATTAGCCTTGCTTCTCCTCATACTCCACATATGAGAACCGACATCTAACATATACTCCACTATCTCTTTCCTCAAAGGCGGCTCAGCACGACTCAGCCTCATAGAGACAATCTGAGTGGCTTGATGCCTCAAATTGTCCAGCTGACTAACAGTTAAAGGATAAATATAGTGCATTTTGGGTAGCAGTGGCTGAGAGTACATATGCATCATATTCAATAATGATGAGCAAGTAAATCTTACAGCCAAGTGAATTTCACCCATCTTCTTCACCCCAGTAGGATGCAAGACCAGAAGTGGATAAGAATGTGTGTAGACACGACCCGTTTCTAGAGTTGAAAGACGGACCCTGACCTTCCCAATCCTCGAGTCCTTGCCAGACTTATCTCCACCTTGCAGATGGCAATTATCAAAAACACCAATAGTTATGACAGTGCAGGGATCAAATACTTCCCAAGTGTATTGCTCGTTCCACTTGGGAGCAAAGCTATCAATAATTGTCCTAGTTCTGATCCACTTCTGCCCATACTTGGCAACACAATAGGCATCTGTCGTAGCCCGTCCATCTTTTGTTTTCATCGGCGAAATGCTGTGAGCATTCAGAATACCCAATTCTAGGACACCAATGCTGGACTTCCACAACTGCTTTGCAGTTGGTCTTAGATCACTGCTGTAGTGTGTTGATTCATCCAGCACATGGTACCCTCCTTCCAAATATAGCCTCATGTGAATCCTGCTTGAGAATTTGATTTCCTTCTTCTTTTCTCCCTCAACGATAATGTGCTTTTCAAGATTATACCACTTACTGTTAATAGGTCTGTGGTCCAACCTCCTTTCAATGTACTGCAAAGGAATAGCACATCTTCCAAGTACTACATCATTATTTGGTGCAACTCTATCTTCCACACTCAAAATTAATGGCTCCTCAAATGGTTCTGCTGCTACAAACATCAGATCCTCATTCCACATGGGATTAATAGTCTTGCTCATGGAAACTCTACTTCTCAACGCCTGATTTCCGAGGATGGCCTTCACGTAAACTTCTGGAAACCTACTTCTGTCACCGGGAATCAAGTCCTGAGCCTCAATCACATTAACTCTAAGGTACCACAGCTTTGGTGAGAGGTACACCTTAGACCTTATAGTCGCAAGAGCATCGGCCCCAGTAACAGCTGCAGAATCTGAATGCCAAGATTCAGGAAAGGCTTCATCAGCTTGAGTACCCATCCAAACAGCCAACATCAACTCTCCTTTGACTTTATTACCATGTCTATCCTCCAACCTATACCACTGTGGAGCAAGAGGACTGTCCGGAGGAACCCTTTTAGGGATCTCATTCAAATCAAACATAACACGACCAACAAAATCATCCTTAATAAAATCCTTATCTTTCACATTCACCTCAAGCACAGAAGCCTGAATCCGATCCTTAGAAAAAGCAAACACCTGACTCCATTCAGGATTCGATTTCTTCTCGAAATGACGAGTTGTACCCCTATAGTTTCCAAGCCTAACCTCAACATAAGGATCAAGACTACCCGTAACATCCTTCCCTGGCAAATCCTTTGCTTTCACCACCCTCACATAAAGATACTGCATTTGCTCAACCAAGTCATAGGTACTAGTAAGCTTATCACCCATGACCTTCCCTCCACCAAGGTGGGGTTTGGTCTCCTTTAGTAAAAAATCTTCTGGTGGGGGTCTCTGCATTTTCAAGACTACTTCTCCACTACAGATCAACAAATCTCAGCAGAGACAACTCAAACTATTCTAATGCTAAACAATGTCCTAATACAACAGTCTTAAGCAAGCCTAAAAGATGAAATCAAGAAAAACCTAAAGCTTTTCACCCTGCATAGTATCAAAAATCAGAAACAAAAAAGCTGAGAAACCACACAAATCAAATCAAAGGCAAAATAACAATACAAACAAAGAAGTTCATACGAAAATGGTCTAACTAACTCAATCAAGAAAGACCCTTTTCACTTCCTTACAAAAAGATAGAATCTTTAATGCAGAAAACTACAACTACACTACAGCTTAACAAACACCATGAAAGTAAAACCAGACAAGCATTGAACAAAAACCCAAAAACAGCAATTTTTAAAGGCACATTTGTATTAGACAGAAAAAAACAAAGAAATCATCTTTATATGATAAAATAAATGAATATACCATGTGGGTTCATGGATGCTGACTATGAAAAGATTCTGAAAACTTGTAGCTTTGAAGAGAAAAATGAAAAGGGGTTTTGGTTTTCTTTAGGTATAATATGAAAATGATGGAGAATGTACTATATAGTGACTACTAGAGAGAGGGAAAAAAAAGAGAATAGAATAAAAAACTGCAAAAACTCATCACAGTGTGAGAGAAAAACAGAGCAGGTGGCACAACTGCTTTTTCTGTGTGTTTCAGGGTGGTTGGTGGGGGTAGCATCTTTTTTTACTTATTACACGTGTCCGTATTAAAGTTCGATTAATTCAGATAGTTTATCTTCTATATATTTTATTCAACTGAATTCACATATACGTACACAAATTTCACTTGCTCCCCTTCTATTTTGGTCACGACACTCATATCTTTTTATATGATATAATGTAAATCACACTAGATACATATATATAATATCTATATAGTGTATTCACATATATAAAGACAAATTTCGTTTGTTACTTTCACGTATGATTCGTATATTTAGTATTTCAGATATATATAAATCATACAAGATATATGTATATTGTATATCTAGTGTGATTCATGTCTATCTGATTCAAATCTAATACAAAAATCATTAAATTTGAAATATAATATAATTAATTCAAAATAGTAGAAAATTAATAAGTACAATAACAATATTTGTAAAATTAGATACTTCCTCCTTTTTGGTTTTTTAATTGGCAATTTTGGTAGTACTTATCTATCCTTATTGTTTGACCATACGACACGAGTCGCGGTGGACGATACTGTTGGGACTTTACTTGCATGTGTGAGTTTTATAAAAAAAAATTATATATTATTACAAATTTTATTTTTAAAAAAGAAAATTACGCAATTAAGCAAACTTATAATATTTAATTACTCATCATAGTTATAGTTTGTCATAATTATCACTGGCAACTAACATTATACATTAATTTTGAGGGCTGATTGTATAATTAGTCAAGTTTGTATATGTATAATTCGCCAGAATATACAAATATATACAAACGCAATTCACCTCTCTCCCACTTTCTCCCCTCTCTCGCTCGCCTCTCTCCTCCCTCTCCCAATCTCTCTCGCCTCTCGCCTCTCTCTCCCAATCTCGCTTTCATATATACAAATGCATATGTATAATATACAATTATATACAATTATATACACATACAATTCATCTCTCTCCTACTCTATGCCCTCTCTCAGTCGCCTTTCTCCTCTTTCTCACAATCTCACTCGCTTCTCTCCTTCCTCTCCTAGTCTCGCTCGACTCTCTCCTTCCTCTCTCAATCTCGCTTGCCATATATAAATACATATGTATAATATACAATTGTCTAACCGATATACATATACAATTCACCTTTCTTTCACTCTTCCCCCCCCCCCCTTCTCTCGCCTATCTCCTCTCCCTCACATTCTCACTCGTCTCTCTCCTCCATATAACATGTAGCTACAAATTGTAATTATCAAACTATATCTATGAAGAAAAATTAAGCTATTTTTAAGTGGCTCTATGTGAAAGTTCCTAAAAAAAAATAAAGAATTAAGTTGTGTTTAGTGTGAAGAAATCATTCATACTATATAAAATGATTACTTTAAAAAAATAAATAGTTCTAATTAATATTGTTGACTAGTAAACTATTGTAAAATTATATTTTTTCTATTTAAAATTTTGTAAATCATTAATATTTACTTATTAACAAGAATATATTGTGATTTGTGATATGAACATGACGAACAAACATTATTTGATACTATTTTTATTTTAAGTCCATCTTGTTAAATTGTTTACAAATACAACTGAAATGATGCTATTTTAAAAAAAAATCTATTTTAGAACTATTTGGTAAAGTTAAAAATAACTTAAAATAATTTAGTTAAAAATCAAAAGTAGGCATCCCTTTACTTAAATTATTTAAGTTTATTTTTTTTTATTTTTTGACTTAATTTTTTTTTTTTAAAGTTAACCCAAACAAGTTCTTAGATTATTTTCTTGAAAAAAAATTGTCATAAGAATGAATGACTGAACAACAAATAATATTATTAATTTGCATACCAAATTAAGTGAGGACATAAAATAAAGCACGCTTAGGCCTAGTTTGTTTTTATAAGAATAAATACGTCTGAATTCGAATGCACATTTAAATAATTAATATATTATCTCTAGGATTGAATATCGAATGATTAAGATTGTTTATTTTTCAGCATCTAAATTATATCAAGCATTGTATCATTTGTTGTTTAAACATTTATTTAATATTCCATCAGTTCAATAATACATGTACACTGTTGACTTTGCACATTTCTTAAGAAATTTTAAAAAAGAATAATTTTACTATATCACTCTTTAAATATAATAAATTCAATATCTTAAAAAATATAATTAAAAATAATAATAATTAATAACAATGGTAAATTGGGAACTAAGTGTAAAATTCTTCGTTAAAAAATAGACAAGTATTATTAAATATTCCAAAATAATATAATGGACGACTATTGTTCGACGAATGAAACAGTCAAATCAATAACATTGAATGATTTTAAGACATGAGTTTAGATCTAATCAAATTATACCTCTTTAGACTTATTTAGTGGTAATAGAATGCAGTCTGGTCTGAATGATTTAAATTCAAACCTTCATTAACCGCAAACGAGTGAAATTAAATATTTTTATCTTTTTCAATTAATATAATGATAAAAAAAAATACTTTAATTTGATTAATTTGTTTTAATAATAAAATAAATATTAGAAGTAAAATTTATGGTCACCAGGCCGGGTCAGGCTGGATCTGGCCCGTAAGTGAACCCGAACCGGGTAAATTATTCCTCTTTCACTGACATTTGATCTCTCCCATTTTCTCAACCTCATTTTCCGTCAATTCACTCACAAAACCATGCCGGAATCCGACGAACAACCACCGCCATCGACGCCGTCAACGGCGTCCACTCCACCTGTTTACATACATCCGCGAAGAGAACCTTTCGAACACGGACTTCTCCCTATCCCTAAACTTATCTTCGCCGACGGAGCCCAAACTCTTACTCAAATTCGTGATAAGCTCTTATCCTTATCATCTGGATCGACACATCGAGTTAATTTTGAAGCAATTGCTGAAGCACTTCAGATCTCTCATGACCATGCTCGTCTTGTCATTGAGACAATCGCATCGGTTCTTCATTCCGATTCTGATCCCAGCGTCACTGCTAAGCCGTCAGAGATCGGTTCCGTTGGTGTAAACGTGTTTGATTTGATGATGTTTTTGTACATTCAGAGTTATAAAAGGTTGCTTCCTAAAGGACATAAGGATTCTGCTGCAGTAGCTGATGTTTGGCCTTCTACTTCTGCATTCGATGGTTTCTTATCGGCTCTTTCACCGTTGCAGGTTAGGAATCTGTGTTTCTTCTGTATGTTCGAATTGGGAAGTGAATGGATTTATGATTTGTATTTTTTTTTAGTGTTTTAGGTGATGATTAGTCATTGGATACTCTTGTTCTTAAAGATGCTTTCTTTAATAAGTAGATTTTAAACATTTAATGAAGCTGGAATTGAATTGATTTACCAGGTTGAGTCGGAAATTTGAGAATGAAGTTTCTATGCCTGGTGCCAAGTTTAGTTGTATAAGTTTGTGGTCTTTTGATTCTAACTTCCGATGGAGGTTGCTTTATCAGGAAATGGCATTATTTTAGTTCATTGTTCCTTGATTTGTGATGGTAATTTTGAAGCTGCGCAAGAATGTATGCTAGTAATTCATTGAATTACCTCCCATGCTCTCCTCCAGTGTTTTATTTGAGTAGTTTCTGGTGGCACTTTGAATATTTGATTCCAAAGCCTGGTTCATTTGTGTGATAAAATCACTGTTTCTTCTTCAGCTATCTTTAGTACTGATCGGCATGGTGCTTAGTGTTAAGGACGAGAATGTTCTAGCAGTTGAATCTTTAGCTTTTAGTTCAAAAGCAGGGACCAGATGAACTCGGGTTACAAAGTCTTTCAACTGCGTTATTTGTCTATTATTGAGTCCATTAGATCTTAATAGTGTTTAGTTTTTCTAATCCTTCTTTTATTTTTCCTTTTGACGAGCCCCTCTTGTCTCTTTGTTATTGGTTTTTGGATCTTGTCATCTTATTTATCTAATCAAAAGTATTACCTTTTCCATGATGCTATCTAGATAACATTTATCTTTTTTATTTCTACAAGTGCAGAGTGTGATGAGAATTTAGGTGAAAATAGCTTCTGTAATATAATCAATTATCAGAATACTGTAGAATGTAATTATTTATAAGTATTACTTCTAAAATCTGATGGTATTTTTGGGGCTACAAGATGGTACTTAACTATCTTAATCAAAGATTATAAGTAACTATAAGGGGTCGTTTGGTAGGCTGCATTAGAACAAAATAATCCATGGATTATGTTAGGTATTATTTACTACCATGCTTGGTAGGAATTTGAGTCTATGTATAACTAATCCATGGATTAGTTATACCTCCAACATGGTATTATAGGATGTATTACTAATACCTTCCATTTGGAGGTATTAGTAATACATAGGATATAATACCATGGGATAAGCTATGTAAAGACAAAAATATCCTCAATCATTTTAATTATTTTGTGTATTTTCTTGATTTTATTATTTATATTTGTACAAGTAAGTTTATTTAAATAAATTAGCTTACAAATTATTTAGGGAGAGTTGTTTGTTACTAATAAATTCAATATAAATCAATACAAATTTGAAATGTGAGTTGTATATTTTGGATATGAAGTTTGTGATCTAAACTTAATGTGTGTATATATATATTTGCTTGGTTTTCTAATTATTTGTATTTTAAACAATTTAAAAAATTTACATACATATTAAAACTAAAACTTGCAATTTTATGTGTACATGTAGATGGTTTATTCAATTTTACCATTGTTGACCGTTTTTTCGATTTTAAAAGTAGATGGTTTATCTTTTTTTAATTGAAAATTGACCTTTTGTGAGTGATCAATTTATTAAGATGACAATTATTTAGCCTCAAATAATTCAAGTGAAAAAAATAACAAACAAGACAACTAAATTGTTCTTCCCATAGCTAGTTAGAAGGTTATAAAAAATAATATTGTCCAACAATTATCTACCTTGATTCAATTACATAATAATTCAAGGGTATAATTGGAAAGAAGCTTTTCATAGAGCTATAATCCAAACACAAGATGAGTTGGGAAAAAATGAACCAAACACTTGATAAAAATAAACCCTGCATTACTAATCCCTGCACTACTTATCCCTGCATTACTAATCCCTGCATTACTAATCCATGCGTTATGAATCTTTGTACCAAACGACTCCTAAGTGTCAAATGTATGAAGACGGGCCTTGGAGCAATGGAGAAGCCCTCATCATTTAGAGTGACCAGAATTCCAAGGCACCAATCTCTCGAATGAGGACGTAAGGCCGTCTACAATTCCCTTTACCTGAGCCACTCGGACGAGCCTTGTGGCTGTGGGATCACTCCATTTACAGTTAAAGACATATGAAAGTTGAAAGGCTGAATTTTGTTTTTGTCGGACGAAAGAAATGGTAAATTGTTTCAGAATAGTGAGAATGATGTAGAAAGTTACGTTACCTGTTCAAAAAGAAAAGAAAAGAATGATGTAGAAAGCATATAAAGATCTTTCATTTGTCTTTTTGGTATAACCTTATTGTGTTGATAGCTAATCGAGCTTGAGCTCGAGGATGACTGGAAATTTTGTACATACTTTTTGACACCTCTTTTTCCTTTTTTATTTTGGAAAAAAAACTGGAACTGTGTGATCAATAAAGTTTTTTCGATCTTACTGGTTCAGCAATTTTTCACCGGTCATGGTTTGTTGAAATTAAGATTTATTATGTTCAATCTCAATTAACTTTTCATCACTGACAATTAGTTTCAGTTTTAGCAATTTCACTGAGCATGTGTTGTTTGTTGCTGTTAATGGATTATAATTTAATTGTCAATTTCTCATGTTCTTCTGTAATGTATTATCCAAAAGCTTTGTTTTGAAATTGCAGCTTGTGCGCAGCAATAGTCGTCGGTCCATGCCATCACAGGCTGATGAAGAGGCTCATCAATTATCCTATTTACAGAAACACTTGGGAAACATTCTGTCTCTTTTGGCAGAGTCAGGGGAAGGAGATGGTGATGAATCACTGGTTTGTGGATTTAATGCTGTGCTATACTTCCATTGTTGTTGTTTTATATGTTTAGGATAGTTGCCTACCAAATTTAGTCAAATTTGATTCTCGTGTTCACGAGACATGCTACTCAATATTTATTCTTTTTGCAAAAAAAAAAATTTAACTCACACAAAATGTACTAAGATAGTGCACAAGAAACTGAAACGTGCTAGAACACTTGTGTTGCTTGACGAATGAGGATGCCTAATGACAGACCCTCTGTATGCGTCCATTTCTTGCCGTTGTTTGTTTTCATTCAGCTTTGGCTTAAAGGTATGCTGAGAAGCTAATCTAGTTGCTTGACACATAGGTCTTGTCTATGGAGAAATTGGAGCATCTTGGCTTCCTAATCTATTTTGGTGAAAAGGGATCTGAGAGAATCCCATTGAGTCAGAATGCCCCATTTTTTGCCAATTCAGATCCAGAGATGCCTGCTGTTCCTGTTCCTGCAGCTCAAGTACATGACTGGCTTATAGAAAATATAGCCTCTGCTTTGACACGAATAACCGAGAGGGCTTCAGCAAAGGAAAATGGACCAACTAGTGCCTCTGATCAAGATGTGCCAATGGCTGATGTCTCTGCAAGTTCAGTTAAGAGTTCACCAGGTCCTAGAGGTCCAAGTTCCATTGAAGGAATTTCTAAATCATCATATGTAAGGATGCCAAATGATATTAAAGGCTCCTCTGTAAAGGTAACTTCCAACTTTGTGATGTGTGTTCTTTTTCTGGGAAATGTGAGTTGAATGATTCATTTTAGGATTCTATGGAGCTTTTGTGAATGTGTCTTTTTTCAAGCCATCCGATCTGATCGGATTAGGAATGTGAAGATCTCTCCTTCAAAAGGAGACCAGGAATTTGTTATGTATGGATGATGAGATTCCATCAATACAGAGCCTCCAATAGACTTATTGGTGGGTTCCATTGGCGTTGTGTGCGCTAAGCTTTCTTAGTGTCCTACAAGATCTTAATGACATCAGTTTGAATGTGTCTGCAGGAATGGGCTTATGCTGGTTGTGCTTTAGGTCATTTGACTGTAATACGTTTGCTGTAGTCTTTTAATTATATCAGAATAAACTTGCTCACAGTTTGGTAGTCTGAACAGTGTTCTCCCTTGAAATAATTAGCATGCTGTTGCCCCCATTGTGAAGTTATTGGCAACTAGTAACTTGTTATTTGTGATGATTGCAGTGTAGAACCATCAATAGATACACCATCCTCAGAAGCTACTGCTCTGTAATTTGGAGTGTGCAGTGTAATGAGTAGGCTGAAAGCATAACTTGCTCTTTTTTTTTTGTGCGTGTGTGTGGATAAAGCAGAAACTTTTAACTTGTTGAATCCTGAACGTAAGATCCAGTTTATCTTTGTAAAATACCTGAAGCATATTTAACATTTATACAATATTTAGTGGGACAATAGAACATATGTCGCTGGCACAGGATGTTAAAATATCAATATATCATAAATAACTTCTAAATATGACTTAAAGTATGGTGGAACTATGTATGGAGCCCCCTATGTGGTAATTCAGATATTTGACATGTGATATATGGGAAACGAATATAGGATGAGTAGATGTTAATTCTGAAAATATGTACGACAAGTTTAGTCAACATGAGAAGTGTGAAGTTGAGGTGAGACTAGACATGATTGTTGTGCCTAAGTACAAATAATTCAGATATTTAGGCTCGTTGTTCCACGGAAAAGGGAATGATAGATAAAGATGTTGCTGGTAGAATTATAATTGGATGGGTGAAATGAGGTGCTACTGGGTTGTTATGAGATAGATAGACATGTCTACCAAAGTGAAAAGCAAGTTTGGTAAAACGTTATTAGGCCTGAATTGTTATGACAGTTATTAGGCCTGAATTGTTATATAGTATGAATGTTGGGCCACTATAGTACACCATATCCACTGGATGAGTGTTGTAGAGATGCGATGCTAAGATGGACGTTTGGTTAAACAATAAAAGATGAGATAAATAATGATCACATTCACCAGAAGGTGCAAGTATTACATATTGAGGATAAAATGAGAGGAGGTCGCCTGAAATGGTTTGATCATATCCTGTGCCGACCTCCCAATGTACTGTTACATAGGTGTGAAACCATGGTGAGTGAAGATGCTAAAAGGGGATGAGGCAGATCTAATATCACGTGGAAGGAATTTAGATGTACAATTTCGTAAATACAATTAGACTTGGCTATAATGAGGGGGGGGGGGGGGTTATACCATGAGCAACGTACGTATAAATTATCTTCACATTTTACATAGTTATATTGCATAGTTGATACTTCTGTCTATCATTTCTTATTCCGGAGAATAAAATTACCATTCATACAATATGCATAATGCGAACTTCTCTCCTTCATGTTTAATACCTTCTCGTGTACTACTTCATCTCATTTTATGCTATGAAATATTTTGTACTCATTTGGAATTCACAAATCATGTACAAATCACTCACCCATTATCGTCCGAGCAATATGTCATCCTACATTCTCCTGTATATGCATTCGGTACTTTTGGTACTTTTCTTCTGAGAAATCGGCCATGAGATCAACTTGCGGCCCCACAACATGCGAGTTCACAAAGAAATAATAGCATTGTTATTGAAACACCTCCCAGATTTATTTCATGTTGGTGTAGCCTTACATGTCCTTTGAGCTTAAATCTGGGAGGTGTTACAATAACAATACTATCATTTCTTTGTGAGCTTGCATGTTGAGCTGATGGTGGATTTCCCGGCAAAAATGTATTGGATGTATATATAGGAGAACATAGGATGGTATTTTGCTCGAAGGATAGTGAGTAATTTGTACATGATTGGTGAATTCCAAATGAGTACGAAATATACCATGGCATAAAGGACAATGAAGAAGTACACGAGAAGGTTTTAAAAATGAAGAAGAAAAGTGATGCATATTTGGAGTATGAATGACAATTTTTTTCTCCAAAGTAAGAAATGGTAGAGAGAAGTACCAACTATGCAATATAATTATGTAAAATATGTAGAAAATTTATAGGCTGCTCATGGTATAACCTTCCCCATCTTAGGTCAAAATTTTGCTCGACACTTCTGATCGTATCTGTTGTGATATTTGAATGATGTCACTGGAAAAAACATTTGGTTTGGAACATGTAAATTGAAGTTCTAGATGCATGTCTTACCTTTTAAAAAAGGGTTCTAGATGCAGGACATGAGTAATATGACATTGCATGATGAGCTATAGCATACTATGTATGGAAGAAGCTGGATGTAAATTTACATTTACATGTTGTGTTTAGGCATTCTTCTTTTTATGTTATGAAACTCACTCTGTGCCAAATTATTTCAGAAGTTGACAATGTGGTCAAACTTCTTTTAATGCCTTTACGCTTTTGGAATGCTAACCATTTTATTGTAGTTTTAACTCAGTTTAGTAAGGGCTCATCTAAACTTTGGAAAGTGGTGGGCAAATATCACTACATAATTGTCCCAACTGTTTTTTGAATTTAACTTAGGTTCTTATGATCGTGTGGAGTTTTGTGGTCATAATTTTATATATATAGAAAGGAATGTAATTCTACAAATTTTTTAATGGAGTGTCTTTACATGCAAAACTGTTGATTGTGGAAACTGACTTTCAAACTCAACTTAGGGTCTTTGTGATCGTGTTGAGGAGTTTTTATGGTCATAATTTTATTTATATAGGAAGGATGCACATCTATGAATGTAGAATGGAGCATCTTTTTTATGCAAAACTGATATAATACGATTAAGACGGTTATTGCAGTATTATGTCTGTTCCAACTCACTTAAATCACAGAGTTACTATATTGACATTGGCTATGCTATATAGGTCAAGATAGTAAGACATTTTTGATCAATTAAAGTGTAGTTTCATTAATAATGGGAGTCAAGATGGTAAGATTTCAGTTTAACTTTTTTGAATAAGTGGTAACACTTTAAAGTTATTAGCAAGGAGAATTTATCACGTTGCATCATCTTTTGTGAAACCTTGTCTCTTGCAGAATTCGTTAAAGAGCATTTTATGAACTTATTTGGTTTTATTATTGCCTCTGTGTTGTGTCTGTTTAGTCTCTAACCTATTGGTGTGAACAACCAAATCTCTTGAATTCTGCCGTTCTTTTATGTATTTACTGACAGCTTTAAAGCAGAATCACACATTTGGTCAAGAACTCTAGAAATTTGTTCGTCATAGACTCCATACTATAGGCAAGTTCTCAAGAGTGAGACTACGATTAAAGAGTATTCCAGAAGAATGTGAAAATGAAACTAAGCAATATTGGATAAGTGGTCGGAATAAGGTTCTCTATAGTTGTCTAATTGAAAGCTAGTCTTGTCTAGAAGGACATCCCAGTACTTGCAATTGCCTGATCAGTTTGTTTGCACCTTTTCTGTAGCATGCTGAGATGTTTATGTCTTTGAATATCCTAATACTCTCAACTCCAAGAGCTTTTCAATTCCTTAAAGTTGGGTGCTTGGAATATTGGATTATGCATGAGATGATTTTGCACTGTTAAGAATTCTTACCTTTCTTTTCGAAGTGGTATTAATGAATGCGATTTCTTCTTTCGGTTTATCTTGATTTACCTTGTACCCCGACAAATTATTGGCCGGACAGATTTAAATTTGATGAAACAAACTTCCTGCAGGATTCTTGATATTGAATCCTCTTTCTTTTTTGGCAGGTTATCAATTGCCATGAATCAGTCATTTATATTTTAGCTCCTTTGAAATATGCTACAGTATATGGATGCTCTGATGCAACTATTGTCCTGGGAGCTGTAGGCAAGGTAGGTACTAACCTTTAGGAAGATTTTGCTTGTTTCTTCTCAAGGGTCGGTTAGTAGTGAAATTGTAGAAAGTCTAGTAGGACATAGATTTAATTCCACATTACCTGTTACTTATTGTAAATGTATCATGTACTATATATGAATGAGATATGTTCTTATTTCTTTGGGAAACAGCCTGTACTGTACCTTAGTATGGGGCTTTGCTGGTTAGCAATTTCAAGGCACAGTCTAGTTAAAGGTACATGTTTGGCCAAATGCCATCTTCAAAATGTACATAATCTTGCATTTCCACATTATTCATCTCATGTACTTGGAGACAAAGATATGCAGGCTTCTGAACTTGAAAATCTGAATTGTCGGGAGATGGGGACACAGTATCTTTTGTAGGAAAATCATTACTGTTAAAGGTTGAGCTTATTTGTATCTGAAATTTGATCCTGTTGGGGCTGTTCGGTTTGAAAATTTCAATTAGGCTGTGCTGGCATCAGCTACAGTTACGTAAGCATTATGAACTTTGTGATTCTGGATGGTATTTAGATTCTTCATGTTACTTGGCAATATAAAGACAAATTACTTAGTACTAAAACAATGTGGTCCCTGAAAGGAGCTGAATGAGTACATTAGGATTCACATAGCCAACTCATATATATATAGAATTGAGGCATACTTGGTGGGATGATTGATATTGATTTTCTTCTATAGTTATGGCTTAAATGCTGTTTACAAAAAGGTGACCAATATTTGCATGGACTCCGAAAATGATAAGGAAGAAACTTATGCTTTATGAAACTGATATTTGCTACTTTCTACTGCCACTAGAAAGACTATTTTGATTTCAAAATATAATGGCATAAAAAGTAGAGAGTTACTCGAGCTATTTTTTGAAATGGAGTTACTCAAGCAATTATTCTATTTACATCAGGGTTTACCACATAATGGATGAACTAAAGGTTGCCACTAGTTATGTATATTAGATCCATTTTACAAATGGTTTACCATTGTCAGTTTGACCTTTAATTGTATAATTTCTTTTACAGGCTGTCAGAATTGAGCACTGCGAGCGTGTACAAGTGATTGTAGCAGCAAAACGAATTTGTATTGCCAATTGTCGTGAATGTGTATTCTTCTTGGGAGTTAACCAAACACCACTTCTTGTTGGTGATAACCATAAATTGCAAGTATGTGTCACTTTTGTGCTGCTGATCAAAATTTTAGCTTACTTCCATCGATATCCAAAATCCTTATTGGACTCATACATGCATGGTTTGCCATTATCATTCTGCATCAAATGTCATTGCAATCTCATATGGCTTTAAAAGTGAAATTATTCATTCAGCTTTTACCCTTTTCCTTATTTATCTTTTTCAAAGTCCTTCATTGAATACACACAATGAAGATAAGAGGGTGCTAAGTTTATAGGATGGACAATTTTCAGCGCAATTGAAAAGTTTGATATACTAAGTTAACTTTAGTTGGGTCTCTTGGTGCAATCGAGTGCTAGATACGCAACTTTTGGGTTTTGTGACTCTTCGTGTACTTTTTTCATGTGATAAATGGGATTGTTGGTGTAGTTTATATCACATAATTCTGTGAAATACCTTGTGCTTCTTAAGAAGTAGTGCATTCACTTTGTAGTAATGTTTATTCTGTCAAGATTGCTTGCCACTTGGTGGCTTTCTTTTCTTCTTAGAATAGTTTGTCAATTATGAACTAAATGTTTTGCTACGTGGACTAGGGCTTGGTGATACATTTCTTTTATAATGTTAGTCGGATATAAGCAAAGAGGTATTCTGCATTTTCCTAATAATGTGCATTCTATTTTGTAGTATTTTCTTGATCTTGTCCTGCTGAATAGAGACAATATATATCTTGATGTTTGACTTCTTATTCTGGGGAAATTTTTGACTTTCCCACTCCATCTTTTTTTGATGATTTTTCAGGTGGCTCCATACAATACTTTTTACTCGCTATTGGAGGAACACCTGAAGCAAGTTGGTATTGACCCAACCATCAACAGATGGGATGCACCTGTAGCACTTGGCGTCGTTGACCCACACGATTCACTGTCACATCCTGCTGGTGTGTCTGAAGTTCAAACGGAGTCTGCTAGTCCTGTGGACCCTGATCAGTTCACTAACTTTATGGTATGTCTACTCTAGTAGGGACTAGGACCTTAGAGTTCTAACTAATCAATCACTTATGAGGTGTTCAGTATGGAGGAAATTGATTTCCAGAGAATGTTTCTAATCTGTTGGTAAAATATTTTTCTAAATTATATATAAAAATATTTTTAGGATAAGATGTTTTGCTCACGTACTGAGACAAGAAAATGAGTAAAACCCACTTATTTTCATAGAGAACATTTTTCTTCATACCAAGCACACCCTTAGTACCCATTCTTTTTCCAAATGTCTTCAGTTCTGGAAAGTGTCTATAGCTGAGCTCTATCATTTGGTAATGGAATATCTGCTCAAGTTCTGTTGGTAAAACAATTCGTTTTCCTCACTGGATTCCTTTTAGATGCTAATATCTACGTTTCTAATGGTTACAGATTCCAAACTGGTTTGAAGGGCAGCAATCTGGGTCCACAAAATATAATCCATTCCCCTTACCGGAAGCTTATATGGCATCCCAGCAGAGAAATGTGCGTTAAGACTCCAACTTAAACTTGTATCATTTTGTGTCACATTTTGTGCGACTATGATTATTGATCTTCCCTTTATGTAGTATATAGCCCATACATGTTTAATGTTTTGGTCAAATCATCAAACTTTTGGAAAACAATATTTCATACGTGTTTACCCTTGCAGCTCAAGAACTTGGAGGAGACTAAGAATAGTTTGAAGGACATTGACCTTGATGAGAGCCGGAAGCGGGAAGTAGCAGCTGCTCTCCATGTGTGCTTTAAAGACTGGTTATATGGTAATTGTGACAGTTTATATTTCATTTATTGATATTTGTGCTTGAACCTTTTGTTCTCAACCCCTGTTCTGCCAATATTTGACAGCTTCAGGAAATATACGGCAACTATACTGTCTTCAAGGCGAATAGTGTTCTGCATGATGTTTCAGCAAATGTAGTAAGGATGGTATTAGTAATTCTCGCCTTCTGTTGTGGATTTCAGTTTCATCCCCCACAGGTTCCTCCCTGCCATTTTTGTTGGTGTTGAAAGCAGCCGAGAGTTTGATGGTATCGTAATATTTTTCCATGCAGCTTACAGACACGTTACCGTCTAGAACTCTTGTGCAGTTTATAACCAGAATGTCTCATGACTTGAAACCGTGTTCCTTTTTTTTCCGAAATTGAACTGTCTTGTACTAATATGGAAGTCAAAATATTTACAGTTTCCAGTTTCCCCTTTTTCTTCGTTCGTCTTACTAGGTTCCGAACTTTAGCTGACGATTAATCTGTTGTTATTTGCTTTGTCTGGGTTCCTGTATACAAATAAGAGATGCAGAATACCTTGCTGGGTTCATAGAATTGTTGATTGGTTTTTGCCTAGCAGCTAAACACTCTTCGACACTGGCAGTGCTGCAATTCTATTTACAGGTTCGATAGAACCCAATAGCTTTGACTTAAATTTTGTATTTGTGATCTCGTGTTAGAATTCGAAACTCATAAATTAAAATTCTAGCTCTGTATTTGTTAACGCGTTGTATGAATCATGTTATTTATATTACATTATAAGAGCCATCCATTTGGAATCAAAAACTTAAAAAGTGAAGGAACATTATTTTGTGGAAAACCATATTACCCATGGGACAATATCCAACATCTTGTTCCATTTTCTTGTATCAAATTCAATGAAGATTCACATGTTCACAGAAACAAAATAGTGGCAAAGTTAGAAAATTCACTGAGGACGTTCATTATCTTATATACGTAGTATAATTATTCAACTGACCATCCTTCGCTATATTACTCAATTTGGTAGACCTTTATGGACAAAAAGAATCAATAGATTTAGTTCTATTATCCATTATCCCAACCAAGGAATTATATCCCTGTCTGTAATATTGTTACCTTTTAGACAAACAAGATTGAATGTTTTCACACACAAAAAAAAGGCATTTGTTCCTTTGGAGTAGTCTTAAATTCAATAGTATATGATCCCTATCTTTATTTTATTTTTACAACTTACAAACCTTTCAGATTACAACAACATATCCAATGAAATTTCACAAAATAGAGAGATCATTTTCAATTTATTTTTTTCGGATTATGTTTTAAATATCTATTTTGAACAAACAAAAGAATCTTCAATATTGTACAATTAATGAAACTTGTTTAACTATTAATTTGACAATATTATATCTTTGAAGAAATTGTGTCATTAAAAAAACGTGACTTTCTTTTAATGTAAGGTCACATCTACTTAAAGACAAACTTTTTTCAAATTTATTTTGTTTCCCACTTTGATGTTCCAGTATTATGAAGCAGCACTTAAATTGTCTCTCCTATTTATATATTACAAATTCGAGCTGTGAAATCAATTATTAATATTTGTATCTAATCGACTATCTATATCATACCCCCTTGATGATGTACTGTTTCGTGCACCGTGCTGCCCCTTTTTCCATACCAATACCTACCTACTTTTGGACTTGAATTTCATGATTTTCAGTACAAGAATTTTTTGAGACTCCACTAATTCGAATTCGTTTCAACCTTTTTTATTTTGAGAGATAAAAGGATCTCCCATCTCTCAAGATAGGTGAAAAAGACATGGTTGGTTAATAGTTTGTTCACCAATGAGTGTCTTTATTAGTGAGTTTGCATAAATTCTTTGGTATTAAACCAACTATATGTAATGAGAAAATCTTAATCATCAAACCTTACCCCTATAGCAACTTCTAGGGGTTTGAGGAAGGTAGGGTGTACGCAGACCTTACCTCTACTTTGTAGAGACGGAGAGTCTGTTTCCGAAAAAGACTCAGCACAACTGCAAAAAAATGGTACATGGAGACAACATAAACAGGCCAACAAATTAAACCCCCTTTGGCTTCTTCTTAAGTACACAAGGACCAGTTTCCTTCAGAAATTTCTTATTATTCAGACAAAATCGAAATAGTACTATAAGCTAGTATACTGCATTGAACATGTAAGAAGCAAGATGCATTGTGTCAACAGACTACCTTCTTCCAATCATGCAAAATCACCACGCAGAAAATGACAGTAATAACACGATATCACAAGTCATATACAATTGAGCTGAGAAACAAAGACGAGCGATTAACACTAAAGAAGGCAAGATGTGAAATGTCTAAACAGAGAGGAGCCATATTTCAAAGAGAGTAAGATCAACATGATATCACTTGTTTCACAAATATTCGTCCCTCTACACGATTTTGAGTGTACAGATACTGAGAAGAACTTTAAATCCACAAGTTCAAGTGCTTTTCATGTGAGGTGTAAACCAAATCAAGATACTTAATTGACAGATTTCAGAAGTATAAAGCAACATCCACATTTCACATAACATTTCATCTTGTTAGAGCGTTTTAAACGAATAATTAGAAGTGTCAAAAGGATTAAATCAGTTAAAACAAAGCAAATGAGAGTATGATACTGACTCTAACCTCCAACGAGCATGTTCCCTCCATTCAGCAGAGCAACGAGCCTTGATGTAGCTTCACTCACCATCTTAGCCAGTCGGTAGGAGTTGTTCTGTTGACAGTTGAAGTAACTAAACAAGAGCTAAGTCATGTTTCTAAAGCATTTGTCATTCGATTAATACATCTCAAAGAAAACATAATACAGATTCAAAACCAAAGGGTATCATACATATAAAATCAAAGGCGACAAAGAATAGAGTACACGGGAAAATATTGCTTAGTTTTCCATGACATATGCAAAACAAGGGAACCTGCTAAGCACATTGAAGTCTACTAGAATTTGAACAAAATTCAGTTCTTCTGCAAGTTTTTAGCTAAATTTCAAAAAAAAACAAGAAACATAACAAGGGGCAAAATGAAAAGCAGATATAGATCAGTATAGAATCAGTTCTCAATAGCAAAGAGAGCTGTTCATCTGCACTCAACGCCAACTTCAGCAGCTCGCCTAGGCTTGTTTTTCCTTCTACTTCCGTTTTGTCTAAATCCAACCGACTTTATTAACTCATTAGAGTTAGTTTTGTTCCCAACACCATTTTCCACTTTCGTCGAATCTACTTCCTTGACTTGTGAAGTTCTCTTCCTCTTCTTTCCATTCACAACACCTTGGTTCTTGACATCTTTATTAATGACAGAACCTTTTGTATTCTCACTGTCATCTCCTTCTTTTACTTTCATTGCTTCTTCTTCTTCTTCTTCTTCTTCCCCTATTTCATCCTTTGATGGCTTCAGTGGTCTTCCCCTTCTCCTGATTGGTATCTTCTCTTCTTCACCACTTCCGAGATCCTCACGAACAGATTGCTTCTTTCCCTTTCCTCTTCCTCTACCCATTGTACAAAGCTCAAAATTCTGCTGGTGACAACTTCAATAAATCCAAATCTCAGAAGCTTTAAACTAGTATGTGACACTCCAAAAACAATTGAAAAGAACCTATAAATGATATGAAAACAGTAGACTAGAGTTAGACAGAACCTCACAATTTTAAGGATCAAATATCAACATGAACAGTAAAGATAAAAATGTTATCTTTGATTGAAGTCTATCCTCAGAACTTAAACTGATATCAAATAAATACAAACAAAAACTTAAGAACTTTTCTTCACAAACAAACAAAACTATGTCTTCCAACTTGACCATAGTTCATACCAGGACAAGATATACAGATAACGATTCAAACGAAACACGAATCCATCATAAATTATACAAATACTAGAGCTTAAAACAAACTAAATCCAGTGGGCTTTACAAAATTCAGGACAAAATATGCAACAACAATTTTATTTTTATTTTTTTTAAAGATTTGTTCAAAACACAACTTTCCCATATCCAACATTCATCAGACAACAATAAGCACAGATACTTTCAGCTATATCTATAAAAATCAAATCAAGAACATCAACAACACAAGAGATAAATACACAGTAGCTTTTTACATTCAAACTCAAACAGGATGACAAAAAATCTAATGTAACTTTTCAGTACAACATAACACAACATATAACCTCAACCATATCCATAAAAACCAAATCAAGAACATCAACAACACAATATAAAAACATACAGTACCTATTTTAACATTCAAACTCAAACAGGATGACAAAAAATTTAAAATTGAAACTTTCCAGTACAATAAATCATAAAGATTCAATCTTTTCAAAAAACCCACAAAGAATCTAACATCAAACATTAGTTTAATGATGTTTTTGAAATTAAAAGCAAGAGAAACATACCCAAAAAAAATAATCAAACTTTTCAAGAATCATCCACCATTTTGCATCTTTAAGCAAAACCCCATTTCTTAAAATCTCATAAAACCAATCCAAACAAAAGGAAATCTCAAGACTCTGATGGGTTGAAAAGTGATGAAAGTATAGAAGCTAAATATTTATTTTTATAAGTGATGAAATGAAAAAAAAAAAATTGACAAGAATGAAAAATATATGGAGAAAACAGATCAAAATGAAAACTTTAACATGTGAGTGAAGTTTTGAGGAATATGAATCTTTGCCATTAGAGAGTTGAGAGGTGTGATAATAAGCTAAGGCAAAGAAGACTACACAAATGAAAAAAGAGAAGAAAAATGGGACAAATAGTAGAAGTAGTAGTAAGAAGAAAATGTTGAAGAGAGAATTTATTTATCTCAATGGGCTATTTTTGGCAAAATTAGGGTAAAAATATTTATATATATGAAATAAAAAATAAAAAATAAAAAATAAAAAAGAGAGAAAGGAAGTGTGGATATTGTGAGTTTAATAGAAAAAAAGAAAAGAAGAAAAATATATTTTAAATGGGGAAGATTGAATTTATGGAATTTATTGGGTTTGAATTGAAGTTTTAGAAGTTTTGATAAGGACTCTAAATTAATATTATAATAATAATCGGGTTTGCAGTTGAATATTTATAAATATTTAGTGAATTATATAGTATATGAATAAAAATTAATGAATTTAGGTGAATTTGTAGTCTAACTTAGTAACTGTTCAAAATTGTGTTGTGTGAATTTCTCTTTTATCAATATCCTCAATCCTTGTAACTTTTAGTAAGTTCTTGATACATAAACTAAATTGATATAGATTGATTAATTAATTATATAATATTTGTTTAAGAAAAAATAACTTGTAGTATATTGAGACTTTTTAATATGAATTTGAATTTAATCAGAGTTTAATATGGATAAATAGACCTGAGTGAGAAATAAAAAAATTCATAATATGTGTCATATCATAAAAAAATAAGTAACAAAATAAGATTTGTATGAGTTTGAATAAGGGGAAAGTATTTCCAACAATAAGGAAAATAATGATTTTTAACCTTATAATAAATTCACTTCTCATGATTATCTTATTAATTTTATTTTTATTTATATAAATCATCATGAAATTAGAGAGTACTTTTGTTTTTAAATATTAGCAATAAATAGTCTTTACATATTTGAATCCTTTTAGAACCCAATTAGTATGTAGTATGTACTATGGCCAAATTATTAAATTTTAAATGACTAAAAAGCCCTTTTCTTTGTTGGGCTGTCTGCTTCACACATGTCCATGGGTCCCACATGTTGAGTTGGTTACTGCTAAGCTTGATGACTTGGTCCTGTCAAAAGGCAGATACTTGAGTAGGTTGGTTGATATGGGCCTATTACTAAGCCCAATTTACTAAATGGGCCTATTAATAGGCCCAACAATGAATTGCGGTTAAACCCGCTCCAGTTTACGCTTGGCCCTACTCGTTGATTCGAGATAATAGGGGTGTGCATGCTTCGGTGAATATCAAACTATATACAATCGAAGTAGTCTACTCAACCAAATGTTTTATTCAGATCGGGGTAACCTAGACTACAACAAGGGTGTTGTCTTGAAATTAGTGAGTGAACAGTATGTAATTCTTCACCTCATGAGTTTAATCCAGGTCAAGTTTACGCTTGACCTAACTCGTTGATCCGCGATAATAAGGGTGTGCGCACTTAGGTAAATATTGAACCACCATCAAAATAGTCAACGTTGCATTATTCGACACAATGTTGTAGTCAGGTCGGGCAACGTAGACTACAACAAGGGTGTTGTCTCGAGGTGAAAGAGATCCTTCGCCCCATGAGTCAATTGAATACTTGGGACCTTATATGAATCATTTCATTTCATTTCATTACATTTTTACCTATGCAGCCAACAGAATCATTGACATATACTAAGTTTGATAATAAACAACCTAATTTTCAACATAACTTCATACTGTATTTTACATTTGTTACAAGTTGCTTGATGAGCTAATTATCAAAGTCTTCTACACCATGAGATGAAATGTTTGAATTCCGCGTCTCCAACAGAGTCATGTTTGTCTTTCGTTGTTGATCAAGTATCATCTTCAACTTCTTTGCTTGTTCTTCGATCCTCATTTGTAACGTTCGTTGTGTCTATATTGTTACATGAAGAGAACAGGATTCAGAAAGATAGGTTGGACATGTTATTTTGTTATAGCAAAGTACAAATGACATACCTCTAGTTGCTCATGAAGACACCTTTGTACTTCTAGTTGCATTTTCAGTGCTTCCTTGATTTCTCTTCCACTGCAAACAAGTTGGACATCAACTAAAGTGATCGACGAATAGTAGAGTAAACTTCCTCCGTTTCAAATTGATTGTCTGGTTTTGACTTGACACAGAGTTTAAGAAAAAAGAGAAAAAGGAATACTTTTGGATCTTGTGTGTCTTAAACTACACATACGAACAATGTATGAAAACGTCTTTTAATCTTGTGATCTGAAACAAGTTGCGTGAATAGTTGAAACTAAAGAGCAAGACAAACAAATTGAAACTGAGGGAGTAAATAGTATACGTTTTGCTCTCGATATCTGTCATAGCATCTGAGCTGTTTCTCTTTTCGGATTTCCCTGCAGATTCTGGATGCTTTGCATTCCGATATTTCTGAAAAAATGCAAACAGTTATACAAGGAGAACATTACTTATTAGTGAAACAAAGTTAATTTGTGTATGGATTACTAAGTACCTGTAAATGGCTTTTAACATGATCAAGAGTTAAGCTATCTGAGTCCATCAGATTTAGTATTTGCTTCGGCGTAGCCTCTGAAAGACGAATGTAATGACAGTCAACAGCAAAAACGATCGATTCTATAGAGAGATAGTTTGGAATTTACTTACTGTCAGCTCCTCCAAGGCGATTTACACACTCAAGAAATCGATCGTGGAGATCTTCATTCCATCTGATTCTTGTCTTACTAGGCTTATGGAATACTCCAGAAGATGCAGAGTTATGAAAAGTAAGTGAAGGACTCGCGGATTGTTGCCTCGTATTTGCCAATTGAGAGCAACAGAAATCATGAGATAGCTGTGGGACAAATATAAGAAGACTCAGAATAGTTTGCAGTCAGACATCTCTATAACAATCATGTTTTCACACGAACCAATCTTTCATATTATGTTATGACAAACTAAGTGAAAGGCTTGTAGATTGTTGACTCGTATAGTCCAATGGAGAGCAACACAAATCAAGAGAGTTTTGTGGGACAAATATACGAGAAGTCATAATGGAATACAGTCAGACATCTCTATAACAACATTTCACTATAAGAAAAAACACCTTTCTATGAAACCAATCTTATTATATGTTCTTAATAACAATATTTTGCTATAGAAGCCAAAAATATATCAGAAGAAACGACGTTGTTATAGAGAGGTTTGACTAAATATTGAGATAGTACTCACACAATAATCTTGATTTCCATCAAAAGGCAACGAAGGATGCCTTCGATATGAAGTATCAAACCCTCCCAACAACTCATTTTTCAGATGCAGAAAACTCTCTTTCTCTGCTTCTGATACATCAGAAAATGGACTAGTTGAGAATTCTGTCCTGATGAATGATGGCATAGAAATCTCGTGTCGAAAATCTGGATCAGATTGTACTAATGGATCTTCCAACATTCCATTTTTACATTGTTGGAGATCAAATGATGACATTTGAACATCACAATTCTTGATCACTTCAGAAGCATCATATTGTTTCAACCCGAGGCAACGTTCTGTAGCGAAAAACGCTGAAGAAGGGGAACCAATACAGTTGATTATGCTACTTGAAGATGAACTAGCAATAGGCAAACAAGTTCCCATATATGACGGATACTGTATTTCTTGATCAACTAAGTTCTGAGCTGAATTTTTCGAAACTTCAAAACTATAATCACTCGAAAAGTACTCATTCCCCTGAGTAATAACAAACCTCTGGATACTCATTATGATCAAGAAACAAATGTGGATTTGCTTGAACTTTTCAAGATTTCAAAGGGGTATTTCAATTGAAATTTTCGTGTCTCAATGAATCCGATAAGGTTAACAGGAGACGCGGAATCAAGAAAACGAGTATGAATATTCAGTAAACTCAAAATGCAGCAGTATAAAATTACAGATTGGCAGCTCCTGAATACATATTTTCAAATTTTTATACATTTAGAAGTCTTCAGAAACAAGATATACAATAGGTCAACGACTCGAAAAATGCCAGCTTTATTGATTATTCTATAATGTATAATACTGATAAGGACTAATAAACAATCTCATTGACAAAACCAAAGCCAGAACATTATTATTTAGTAATAGAAGAAAACAAATGCCAACTTGGTAAACCATAGGTGAAATGTTACTTCAAGCATTCCACAGGTCAAACCTGTGACCTATATATCAAGCATCAGTTGTTGATTCCACAGCTCGAACCTGTGACCTATAGATCAAGCATCAATTGCTGATTCCACAGCTCGAACCTGTGACCTATACATCAAGCATCAATTGTTGATTCCACAGCTCGAACCTGTGACCTATACATCAAGAATCAGTTGTTCGATTCCACAGCTCGAACCTGTGGCCTATAGATCAAGCATCAGTTACTTGTTGATTCCACAGCTCGAACCTGTGACCTATACATCAAGAATCAGTTGTTGATTCCACAGCTCGAACCTGTGACCTATAGATCAAGCATCAGTTACTTGTTGAATCCACAACTCGAGCCTGTATCCTATAGATCACACATAGATAACGTTATCGTTGGTCCAATGCTTCTAGAGACCTATAATGACATTTGTTGTACTAATAAACAAATTAAAAATGGGAATCTTGAATGAGCTAGACTATGTTCAACCCTAATTTTATATTTTATCTTTCATGTACTTGTTATTATAGAAAATAAGATCTAGTTTGATTCTCCAATCATATTCTTATTTTTATTGTTTATTTTTCTATCATTAGAAACATTCCCACCTCAATATTCCTTCTTCATATTATATTTTGGACCAGTTATTTTCAGTAAGCACGATAATTAAAATAAATCGGAGAAAATATGTGAATTGTTATAGGTCTACATCAACCATATGCAAATGTCATATACCATGTATTTGGTACAAAACAAATTGAGCCTAAAATTAGTTTGAATCTCTTTGTAAAAATCAGCATGTGAAGGTGACAGCAGATTCTTTCACAAAGCTTTTGACATTATTGAATATTCAAATAAATAAAATCAAATCAGAATATTATAATATATAGTATTATATTTTATTAAATAGGGATAATGCACAAGTACCCCCTCAACCTATGTCCGAAATCTCAGAAACACACTTATACTATACTAAGGTCCTATTACCCCATGAACTTATTTTATTAATAATTTTCTACTCCTTTTCGGCCTACGTGGCACTATCTTGTGGGCCCAACGCTGATTGACTTTTTCTTCAAGCTAGTGCCACGTAGGCCGAAAAGTGGTAGAAAATTACTTTAAAAATAAGTTCAGGGGGATAATAGGACCTTAATATAGTATAAGTGTGTCTCTGAAATTTCGGGCATAGGTTGAGGGGGTACTTGGCATTTTCCCTATTAAATATTATAAGCATGAAGCCTTTGGAAGTTCCACTAAGTATAACATCTCATTAATCATTATTTATTTGGATATAGGTCGGGGAGATTCCTTATTAAGAACGTGATTTTAGATAAAAGAGTTTGAAAGTCTATTATTATGGTAGGTATTTAGTATGTAGATGAGCGATTTCTCGCTTCCTAAATGGTAGAGCTTGGTTTTAGCCTAGAGCACATATTTATTTGATTTCTTACCAATATTATTACAATTATGCTAGTGTTATCTTATTCTTCAATCTTATTACTATTGTTATTTTTATACTGGTTACCTTTACTATTTTTTATGTCAGTGCCTTTTTATTTTCAATATTTTCATTGTAATTTTTTTTTTTTTTTACTATGGATTTTGTAAGAAACTTTTGTAAACGCCTTTTCTTAAGTCAAGTGTCTATTTGAAACTCTCTCTGCCTCCAAAGGTATGTAACGATATGGACATAAAATTTAAAATTTGCATACACCCTACCTCCTTCAAATATCACCTATGAGACTACACAAAATGTATTATCGTTGTTATATATAAAGGATTTATAAAATTTTGAGGATAATTCTTTAATGAAGGTTAATAGGAAATGGTCTAATGTGTGCTTGTGGCCTCCAACTTTATAAATCTAAGAATAAATTGTTTAAGATTATAATAATGGAAATATTAAAAGTCAAAATATGATTTACACGTATAAAATTGCACGACCTTCCCCTTGTTTGATCAAATTTGTCAAATTCCATAAATTATACTCACCAAAAAGGTTTGCATATGTGTGCACAAAATAATTTTTAAAATATATAAAATAAAATTATATTTATTCTGAACGCACACTTTAAATTATAGTCTCTTGACGTAACATGTAAATAAGGAGAAAAGAAAAACCAATCAAATATCTTGTATATGTACAATATATACTAATTTTTGCCTTCTAAATTGTTGAAAGGACAATTAAAGTATAAAATCTTCAAGTCGTTGGCCAATTTGTATATACTTAAAAAGTCATGTCAAAGCATGCAATTTTATGATATATCCATTTTTTTTTAAAATCTTTGATTATAAGAAAACTATTTTTATTCAGTGTATAATTAGATTTTCAACAGATCTTGTTATTTTCGGATAATGTGTATTAATTCGATCATAATGATATTTTCCAGAGTAAACTTTATAAATTCTTATCTAAGATCAATAATGCCTCAAAACGATTATGTGACCTCCCCGCATCAGACAAAGTTTTTGCAACTTTAAAATCACACGTTTGAAGTTATCTCAAAATGGCTACATTTGATAAAATTTTCACATACGAAAAATATAACTTAAATAGTGATTTCAAAATCGGCCGGAAGTGCAATTTTAGAGTGACCAGTTTTGTAAATATTGACTAGACCCATTGATCAATGTCCATAACTAATAATCCAACTCAATTGATAAATTGGATACGCATATTGGGCCACATTAACGGGCTCCGCTACTCTATGTTTCTCCACTTAAATATCAAGTTTTCAAGATATCTTAGAAATTGTTACTTTTAGTTTAGCCTAACCATAACATAATTAATAACTGAGAAATCCACGAGGATCAATGCTACGATCCAAATTTAACCCTTCACCTAATTAGAGTTTGAACTCATAATATGCGTATGAGTCAGACCCATATCATTGTTTAACTCGTTTTCGATCAGGTTATATTCATCTAGACCCGTCTAAGGGTCTGTACTACGATTCATATTTCAATGAATAGCCTTTTACCTTACCAGAGTTTGAACTCGTGATATGCATATGAGTTAGATCGATATCATTGTTTAACTCATTTTCGATTGGCTCATATTTAACTCGATCGATCCAAGGGTCCGTGCTGCGATTCAAATTTCAACGAATCCCCTACCCTACTAGAGCCTTACTAGAGTTTGAACTCATGATATGCATATGAGTCAAATCCATATCATTGTTTAACTCCTTTTCAATCAACTCATATTCGACTCGACCCGATCGTTGAAGATAAACTAACCATTACAACAACACCCCGGACTAATGAAACAATGTATAGGGCATGCCTCAAGCTAGCTTACCTAGACATCACGTATTGTGCTTTAACCATCGGAGCAAAACCCCAGACTATCACTGTAATCCCACAAGTAAAGTCGGGGAGGGTGGTGTGTACGCAACTCATGATAAATGAAATTATAATAATCCAACAAGTTATCAAGAAAACACCAATTGAACTTATAAACATATATTTTAAACCATAATTTTCCCTCCATATATCATACTATAAAAATCTTATCAAAACAAGATGTTTTCTATTATATTACTTCACCTTAAACCCCTCAAAAACCCTTTAAACAAATATCAAAATTACACTATCCACCATAAACAACATAATTCGATCGAAATAAGAACGATTCTGAGATAATCGAAACCTTCAAGCACGAAGCAATGTTGACTAGTTTAAGCCTTCTTCGAGTCCTCGTTGACATTAACATCCCCTTCTGTTGATTTCCCGTTGCTCCTACGATCACCGGAGTATTTAGCCTTGGTGTTGTTCTCTGCATCTCTGTTACTCCGGCTATTGAATTCATTCGTCGGAAAGTTGAACTTTTTCGAAGCAAATTCAGATCTTAAATCATTCAAAGCATTTCTCAACAATCCATTTTCAGCTTGTATGGTCTCCAGCTGCTGCTTCACATCCAAACAAGCTTGTGTCAAATCAGCATTTCTGGGCAAATTGTTAGCTTTCTTCGAATCATCATTCGATAAATGTTCGATACCGATCTTATTCATCACTAGCAATGGACAGTGACGGAACGAAATGCCGGCCGGCGACGGGAAGTTGGTGTTCCCCAGGATAGCAGTATCCGGATCCTCCACTGCAGGAACTTTAGGAAACCTGAGACCCCATCGGAAATTCACCACAGCACGGTTTCTCACCGGGAACGAAGTCCGGGCACTGATCACCGCGCCGGAGAACAAGTTTTCTACAGCTCCGGCGACGGCCGATTCCTCAGGGAAAACCCCGACTTTGCTGCCGAGAAACGCTGCTTTCTCTTGGAAATAATCAGTTTTCATCACCGGAGTCTCGAAATTGTTTTGAATCGGATCAACCCCATTCGATTTCGAGCTCAAACTCTTCGTAAGAGCCGAAGAGGAGTGCGATTTCTTCACACAAAAATCCCCAAATTGAGGTTTGAAATGAATGAAAAAGCTAGGGTTTTGATTCCCAACCAAATTGAACTCAGCACTCATGGTAAACGGACTAGATACCGGAGATCCAAAATGCCCAATCCCAGTTTTGAACACAAAACTAAACGGATTGAACGAATCATTCGGCCGATAAGCAACTTTGAACGAAGGCCCAGAATCAAACAAAGTTCCTAGACTCAACGATAACTCCTTCGATTCGCCTGCAACGATTCCTGATTGAAACGGAAAGTTCAACACACTCAGAGGAACTTTAGCTCTGATTAATGGCTTTTGTTCATCACGAAACTTGATTGAAGCTTTCATGTTTGTTTCTGTTTGAAGAAGACCCAATTCAGTAAAAGGGATTAAGAACAAAACCCAATTCTCCGATTTGGATTTGGATGAGTGATGAACTGAGAAAGTTAGGGTTTATATAGCTGGATCTTGAAGAAGAAAGAGGGTTTAAGGGCTGCAATGGAGCGGAGATTCAGCTGAACTGAGCTGGCAGTGGTGAATGGGTTTTTTGGAGTATTTGGGGAGTCTATTTACTAAATTACCCCTAATCAAATTAATTTAAGGAAAAATATATAATTGGACATAATTCAATCTATACATTTAAATAATTACCTATTATATTATGTATCAGATTTGGAGTCAGATATATCGGTCCATAAAACGTAAAACATAAAATGAAGTTCTACCCACTTAATTATCTTTCTAAAATAGAGTTCTACCCATTTAATTATCTTTTTAATTTATTCATTCAGTCCAAATCGGCCATTTTTCTCTTTTTTAATCCTTCTCTCCTCTCAAGTTTTGACTCCAAGGATTCTTACGGGGGCAATAGTCAAGTCTAGTAAGTTTCAGTTCGTCAATATCGTAACAGACAAAAATGCCTCCTCATTGGAGTTTTTGCTGGAGAAGACGGTCTTTGATCGAGGAGGAGAGAGATGAAGGAAAGAGAAGGAGAAACGGTTCGACAGAATGACCCTTTGCTAGTTTGGTAGAGTTTTATTAAAATATAAACATGTTTTAAAGCTTTTTTAGCTGGAGACAACAACCTCTTGCCGGAGAGAAGAGAGAAGGGGAGAGGAGGAGAAACAATTTATTTCACCCTTAATATAGATTTAAAAAAAAATACAATCGAATTATAAATTATCTCATGATTCTATTTCGATCTAACATGAATTAAAATCATCTTAAAATTAATTATACCTTTATCTTTCCTATTAAACGAGTCCTTACAAGTTTTAAATCCACTTTTCAATTTGTGTTTATTATTGTCAACCTATTTTATTTTATTGGAGCTTTATTGTATAAACTAACTAGTCATGTTTAAACAAAAGGACAAAAAATGTTGTTGATGGCTTTTTAGGAATTTAACAAATATATGATGATTTGGATTGATATAAGTAGGATTTTAGAGGGAAATGTCATGTTTTATATTTTTGAAATTCAAATTTTGTATTTGTTACAACTAAGGAAATTTGTGGCCACCTATGTGTAACTGATTGAAATTCAAATTTTAAATTATTCCAATCATTTATATTTTGACTTCTTATAAGTTTTTTAATTAATTTATTAATATTGAAGTTATGTTTGGAAACAAATTTCCAGAATTTCAAATTCGATTTGAAGTTCACACTAAATTTTTGAAATATCTTTGATATTTAAATTACGTTTTCATTTTATGATCATTGTAAATTCACACGAGAGATTGAACATGTTTATTGAAAAATTATGCATCTTTGGCACTATGTTTGAATCATTGTTACTTATTGTATTGTACTGTATCGTTATTACACATACAATATTTATTTTGATTGTTATTTAAAATGTATTGTATTGTTAAATTTCATTGTTAGGTAACAATAAAAAACCCTATTTTATGGAACAACCGGGTTGATGTGTTCCCATTATTACTTAATTTCTTTTTTCCAATTATATCTTTACATAATATTTCAAAATACTATTTTACACTTTATCTTAATTATTTAAATCTAGTCCAATCTCCTACCCTAGAATAATTAAGGATATTTAAGTAAATTTATAAATTATAATACAGTACGATACAATCAAACCAAACAATTAAAATAATATTAAACTACAACAAATAATACAGTCTAAAAAAATATTGTATCTACCATACAATAGAGTACAATACAATACAATATATTATGAAACAATGGGTAACAATTATCCAAACAAAGTGTTACATATTTTTTATTGTTATCTTTATTTATTGAACTTCTTACTCTATCATACCTATGAATATTATTTATACAAATTAATTTGTCATGACTAATTATAAATTCAAGTAAGAAAAATGCATAATTTAACTATTGTAATTCAGACAAGTGTATGTGTTGTATTTACTGGATTGGTATAAGATATCAAGATTCAACTGTCTAAACACACACACAAACTCTTTAACTCGTCTCCAAATTTATTTTGACACTCCAACTCAATTTTATTTCATTTTAACCCTTCGATTCTATTTCTCATATACCATTTAAACACAATATACAAGCAAACATTAAACACGAGTTGAACATCAAGTTTTTACACCTATTGCCCCTATTTTAGAGTAGTCTTCAGTTTTTGTCCATATTGCTCATGTAATGAAAATATATGGACCAATATGCCCTTATATATGACTAATTTTTTCTCAGTATAAGTTTGAAAAAACTCTCGCCTCGTTCTGTAATCGTAAAAATTAAATTATCTAACATAAGTTATGTAGTATATAATTCACTCGATATAAGCCATGCCTCTTACGACATAACTCGTGGAATCTAAAACTTAAACCTCACTAAACATCAATTATATAGAAATTAAGTTATGTCTTCTACGTCATAACTTCTTGATCTTAAATTAAACTTTATCTCAATTAACATAAAACATTTGTGCAAATTATCCAAAAAGAATATATTTACCCAACTTCCTAAAATAGCCACAAAATCTAATTGAACTTGTACTTAATAATGGGCCTATTACTTATTATGGGCTATTAACCAACAAATAAGCCCAAAAATGGAAAACAAGCCCTAAAAGAGTAAAGTCCAATAACTCACGTGCTTACGTAAACTTTCACATCACAGCACGTGACTTTCCCTTATTTAAGATTTCGCTCAAAAAAAAATCAGAAAATCCCGCGCGGATTCCAAATTCCCACTCTTAACTAAATTTAAATCCGAATTTTCAAATCCGGAAAAACTAATATACACTCACTCCGCCCTCCTTTCTTCACCAAAAAAAGATAGTTTTGGCCCGGCGATTTTGCTTCTAGCTCTTGATTTTTGTTAGTGATTTTGGTTTAGTTGATCTGTGAGGTAAATTTGAAGCTATGGATTACAGAAAAAGGACTAGAAATGATGTTGGTGCTAATGTTAATGGCGGTGTGAAGAAATATAAGCCAGGTATAAATTATGTTTATGTATGGTTATAATTGTTTTTTTTTTGTATGTATGTATACTAGATGTTGATTCGTTGTGTGTAATTTGTTATATTTTGAGATAATGGATTAAAATCCTTACTCTGCGACTTTATTACTAGTGTTTAGTTCTTCGGTGATGTTTTTTGTGTTAGGTTTAGGGTGGTTTATTTACTATGTTATGTGCGGAGTGTGGATTATGCAGTGTTCATTTGATTTTCTATTGGTATTAATAAGTTAGTAGATTTAATAGAATTTATGTGGTTTAGAACCCTAAGTTCTCAGGTTCGAAACTTAGTGGAGACAAAAGTTACATGATATCTGTTGTTGTTGGGAGGTGATAGGTATCCTGTGGTATTAGTTGAGGTTTGCGAAAGGTTGCCTAGGCACCATGATTATTGGAAAAAATTAATAGGATTTACTCTTTAGGGAAAAAGAGAAATCAAATTTCTGTTTTATGAGGTGAAAATCTTCTAGTTTTTTTGAATATATAAGAGAGGATGAGTAGAATGTATTAGAGCACTTCTTTTCCACTTCTGTGTACTCAGAAAGAGGCAGAGCGGAATTTTAAGTTTATCTCATTTGTGCCAAAGTAACAGATCAATGAATGTTCTGTTATGCAATAAGAGGTTTAAGCACTGTAGTATCATGTGCATAGGATATGTGTAGATGGAACAATTAGGATGTATGAGATGTTTACTGAGGTTGGCCTAAGGATAGAGAAAAGTAGGCTTAAGGAGTTTTGAGGAGAGTTGATTTGGTATGGAGTCCAATGACCTATCTATGTCTCCTACAAAGTGGTGATGGAGCATGTTAACATCGTTTCAGCTGAACCCAACAAATCTTTAATATGTGGAGTATCATCAACAAAATTACACACTTGGCTGTTTCTGCCATTTCTGTTATGGGTTCAAATGTAAAAGTGTAGCATTGACCCCATCAAATTCAAAATTTTGATCCGTTTATGCACATCTTACTTATGATGGAAACATTAATATACTGATTTTCTTGATGCAATATAGTTACCATTTTTTCTCTGATGAGATGGACTTGAGAAGATCTGGTGAACCTCTTATAAATAGTTTCATACTTCCTGGAGTTTCTACTTCTACCATATTAAGTTGTTTGTGCTGGAAATAAGAAATATGATCTGTCTAATTTTCATCTAGAATAAATGTAAACAGAAAGATTTCTAACTGGTATTAAAAATTAATTCGGTTCAACAGAAATGGACTCAATATCAGGTGGTGTAGGCAGCAAATCAAAGCCATGCACGAAGTTCTTCAGGTTCAAATCCTTGTCTACTTAATGAACTTTAATTTAGTATGGAATTTAAGTTATGTCAAGTGCAACATTTACAATTGCTAATATTTTTGTTGTGACACAAGCTGAACAAATGTAGATTTATGCTGGTCGGCTTGTGAGGCTGTTAAATGGTTAAAATGCTGTTAATGTTTAATGATTATGCAATTGTTTGTTAACAATTTTTGTGTAGATTACTATTTCCAGCTACAATGCATTTGGAGAAATGAAAAATGATTTCTAATATACCTACAATCTTCTTAAATTTCTACCTAATTTGTACTGTAATGGCGTGTGCCTTCCAGTTATACATTTGAAAACAGGTATGCAACCACTTCTTTAATTAGATGGACTATGTCTATAATGATTATAAAAGTTAATCTCTTATGGCCTAATAGGGATAGTTGTTAAACATTTTAATGACTATCACAGGTGATATACTTCTCCTGATACTCAGTCTTGTAGTGAAGTTAATCTTGAAAACCAGTTTAGTGGGTCTTCCAGTAAGTGAATTATTGGTAAAACTTTTAAGATGCAAAATAATACTCACTGGCACCTGTGAGGTCCGATTCTGCTTCTTTTGTTTGATGTGCTTCTTTAGTGTACTCTGTTTTCTTTTGTAGTTCTGGGATTAACTTTCTTCATTAAATTTTGCCGTCACTTTGGTGCTTGGGTTTATATGATACCGTGTTTTCATTTGTTTTAAAAACTGATTAGGTTTTACTTGTTGGTTGCTTAGTTGTTCAGTTGACAAGGAAAAATTATTTAAATGATTAATGGAAGTTCTTGTCAAGTTTGGCACTTTATCCAGGTGCGATTACTGTGTCTGAAGGACAGTTCTTTTTATGGATGCTATGCCTGTGATTTGTTTCTTGATTTTTGTATTCTGAACAATGTTCTTTCTTTTTTGCATTTTTAGCTGTTAGTATATCTTCTGGTTCTTTTATGCATAATCCAGACATTCATTATCATGAATATTTCTCGTCCCCATTGTGCTGAATGGGCAAAAAGACGGGACTCTGTTGGACAGAAATGCTGGTCTTTCTTTTGATAATTATCTTATTTATTCTTAATTGTGCTGTGTTGGTAAGAATACAACAACAACAATACCCAAATGTTATCCTGGAAGTGGATATCTTATTTTGTTTATTACATAGTGTGGAGCAAAGTGAAGAGGTTCTCTTCCTGTTCCTGAAAATTTGAACCGAGGACTCTGGACTCTAAACTATTACTCTCTTGCTTGTATATATTGTTTTCCCGGAATCATATTTGTCACACCTGTTCACTTTTCCCTTAAGCAAAGCGATACCCAAGTTTGATTGCTGTGCAATGCATTTCCGCGTTGTGTTTGGGAAAGTATTGCAAATGAAATATCATAATCCAATTGTATGGAACTCTTATCTGCTTTCATCTGCTGTGCTTGCATTTGCCCATTCTGTGTAATTATGATGGGAAATTTGGTTTTGGAAGGTTTGAAGTTTATTTTTTATTTTGTGTGTTGCAGCACTGCTGGATGCCCCTTTGGTGAGAGCTGCCATTTCCTTCATTACGTCCCTGGTGGCTATAGTGCAGCGACCCAGATGATGAAATTGACACCAGCTCCATCTTTGAGAAATGCTGCAGCACCCCCTAATTCCAATGGAAATGCTCCTTCTATGAAAACCAAACTTTGCAACAGATTCAGCACGGCGGAGGGATGCAAATTTGGAGACAAATGCAATTATGCTCATGGGGAGTGGGAACTTGGGAAGCCTACCATTCCTTCACAAGAGGATCCACGTGCAATGGGGTTTGGATCTATGCCAGGTCGTTTTGGTGGTGGGCGGGTGGAACCTGCTGTTTCAGGACCTGCTGCTAGCTTTGGTACATCAGCCACTGCAAAGATCAGTGTGGATGCTTCCCTGGCCGGAGCCATCATTGGGAAGGGTGGAGTGAATTCTAAACAGATTTGTAGGCAGACAGGAGCCAAGCTGGCAATCCGTGATCATGAAACAGATGCAAATCTCCGAAACATTGAGTTAGAGGGCACGTTTGAACAAATTTCCCAGGCGAGTGCCATGGTTAGGGAGTTGATCAACAGCCTTGGTCCTGTAGGTGGCGGTGGAAGAACACATGGAAATTCTGGTGGCGCGGCTCCTCCAATGAACAACCTCAAGACAAAGTTATGTGAGAATTTTGCTAAAGGATCTTGCACGTTTGGAGACAGGTGCCACTTTGCTCATGGTGCTGCTGAATTGCGGAAAACAGGAGAGTGACTGTAATAGTTGACTTCACTTTTTGTAGTACCTAGCTCTTTAGAACGCCCAGTTGTGTGTCCCATTGTATGATTCTTCTAAATTTTGGGCTCAGGTTGTGAAGTGCAACTTCATTGAGCTTTATTTTAGTATTCAGGCAGGGTTTTTGACATTTTATAAAATTAGAAATTGTAGTTGCAGTAATGAATGTTGGTGTTAGAAGTTTATTTTCTCTGGTTCCCTTTGATCCATTTGGTATCCTTTTGAGCTCTGAGCTGTGCCTGTTTGAATATGTTAACTCCAATTAAGAAAGGCAAAGAATTTTCAATAGACCATGACTCAAAGAAAAACACATCAATGCAAAGAAACAATGAATATAAAGAAATCATGATAAAATACTATAGAAAAGATTTTGAAAAAAGGAAACAATACTGAACTACGACAAAATAGTATTATAATTAAGATACAAAAAATAGTATTGATATATTCAAAATACAAGAGGCTATAGAGAGAAATACTATTACTAAACAAGAGAACGTTCTACCTATTAATCATCTATTCTAATTCTTATCCAATAGAACCATTAGAGGGAGAGAAAAAAGGTGTGAATAATAATATTCCAGGTAAGCAACAATCGTGCACCCCAACGGCCGATCATGAATGACACATCACAAAAATATGGTCCCCACATTAAAAAAAATCTACTTTCCGTCCTATTTTATATGACACTTTTCTGATTTTGAGATTCAAACAAGTCTATTTTTGATAATTTTTTCGTCTTATTTTACATGATATTTTTCTAATTTCGAGATTCAAACAAGTCATCATCGTTAATTTTTCACAAATCTTTTAAACATTTCGAATTATCAATTATTGTAACTTATTGTATTTTCTACGTGATCTACAAATATATAGATTTCATTTCAAAAAAATATTGAGATTCCATACGCAAATTCTCGGTCAAATTTAAATTATTTTGCTCTCGAAAAATAAAAAAATGTCACATAAATTAAGACGCTTCCGCATGGGGAACCCTAACTGATTTGCCACGTGGAGTCTTACAAAACAACATGCGTGTGGGCCGGCACACGAGCCTCGCATTTTCGTAATGGATCCAATATGACGTTACCCAAGATTTTCATGGGCCTCAATATGGCCCAATACAAAGATACCCTTATATATTGCACGTGCAGATTCAACCATTATTATCTATTTTTTTTTCTTTTTTTCTATTACGGAATTTCAACGGATTCTGAATTTTATAATAACGATTACAAGTGATAATAATATAATCGAGTTAATATTTATATATGTTTTATGAGTTTTATTAGCACAAATATATTATTTGGAAAAAATCTACTAAGGTACATTTAAACGTACATACAACTACTGAAAGCAAAATCGATCAAAGAAGCATACCGGGTTAAATAACTTTAGAAGAAGTCTCTATAAAGACAGCATAGCTTTTGTTTGTTTCACTTTTATAATACCCTATTTCTAGTCAAAGTAACTTTCATGGGTCGTGGTGTGGGAGACTGGGAGGCTTCAACTTTAATTAGAGGTCTCGGGTTCGAAACTTGGGTATGATGAAAATCCCGTTGAGAGCCCCACCCCCGAATGAATCCTGCACTATGCGATTGGAATTTGAACGAAACTCCAATGTGAATCCCGAGCACCGAGTCAAATTTTTTTTTTCATTTTTGAAAAGGATTGTCAATTTTTTTTTTTCAAAGAACAAAAAGATCCTTTTATTTCATCTTTCCAATAATAAATCCAAACTTCATATAAAGTTCATTTCTTAACTTTTCAAAAGAAACAAAATTTATCCACCAAGGATTTGACTGTTTCCAATTAAGTACGTACATAACTCTCCTTCGTTTCAATTTACGTAACATTGTTTAATTGAATAACTGAAGCAACACTATTATACTAAAAATGCCTCTGTGTAACCTATAAATCATGTGTTCAAATTTGTTATTAAGGGTAAATTGAGAATTTTCAATTTTTTAAAAAGTTACATATTATTCTTTATTTTTAAATAGATTAATAAAAGAAAATACTGATGCATATAATTTATAATGGGAGGAATATATATATTAAATAATTGGAGATTTTGATAGTTGCATTAGAATAATTATGATATTAGTTAATTAGTGATTATTAATTTCCAACAATGCAACCGGCACTATGGAATTGATCACAAACTGGCAAACACAAAAATAAATATATTAAGTAATTGATTGATTTTTTATTTTTAAAATGGTGAGTTGTAATAGTAAATATTATAACCTATAGTGAAGCTCAGATTATAATTATAATATGATTATACTTTATTAGTATACACCTCACCATTTTTAAAGATAAATGTCATTTTCTAATTTTAAAAGGATACTTAAGTATATTCTATATATATTTAGTTTAAGATAAAAAAATTTAAAAGTCTTGTTTATTTTATTATAAATCTTCATGTCAAGTTAAAATTAGATAAACAGATCGTAGAGTTGTAATAATTTTAAATTTGCACTTTTGAATATTTGTTTTAGGTTATTGGAAACATGTTGAGCAATATTCAGCAGTGGTGATATATTTTAGTATCTTGGGTTTAAATAATAATATATGAAAAAAGTAAAATAGATATATATTGTTGTACTAAGATATTTGGAGATTATGTCTGAATCTGAGAAATTGGATATGTACTTACAAAAAGGGCCACTCTATAATTAATGCAGGCCATGACCACCTTTATTATTTTCTTGTTACAAAATTATGAGAATATTAATGTTATTTAGTGATTGGAATTACCTACTTATACATTTTCTATAATATAAAATATATATACATGTTACTAATAATATATTGCTATTATTTTATACTTACATTTTCTATAAAATAAAATATATATACATGTTACTAATAATAATTTGTGGAGGGTTAGTCATGGTCACTATTTTGTTATTACCGCTATAGATTTACTACTCCCCTTGAGTTATTCAGATCAGATCGATTTAACAATGTACGTAATTAGGGTTTCCTAATGCTTTTTCAAGATTTTTTTCAAAAAAAATTCTCTCCAAACAAGCAAGACGATGTATATCATCATTTTTTTCAGTAATATACTATGTCGTGATATTAACCTTCGATATTTCTTCGTTGATTCTTGAAACTTCGAAAGAGAGGCGTTGTTAGTGTGGGTTTTGATGACAAAGTCACTATTTCTGATAGTTTAATAGACGTCTGTTGACATGCTAGTCTTCAAGGTGACATTTTTCAAGTGTGATTAAAGGCCTAATATATTGAGTGACCTAATATTTGAGAGTTGTTAATTTTTTAAGTATTACTACTAATGAAGATTATCCAATCAATTAATGTGATTATGTTAAACTTTGTGATATGGATAAGCATTAAAACTACTGAAAAAAAAGATAAACCAAAGTTTAAACACCTAATCTTAACTGCTTTTATTTATATTATATGATAAAAAAAGTCAATTTCCCCAAATTTGGGAGAAAACAAATTGTTTTTTTTAATACTACATGCATGTGCCAACTACCAATTAGTGGTGGAAGCCATTTCTTGATATTTCAACAAGTTAGCCACTATGTTTTTATACTAATCATAGAAAAAATCATATTAATTTATTATATACATCATATGATACAATTATATGATTTTAATAAATGAATAGGGTCATTCTTATAATTCTAGTAATGATTTCTCCTTGATAGACATTTTTTTTTACATATAACATATAATATATGATCATGGGATTGTGAACCACCAAAGGATGTGGTTATGAAATTAAGTGACACGTACTCCTTCATTCTAAATTACAGAAGTCTCGTTTGAATTCAATGGCAGATTCAGGATTTCCATTAAGGGGGATCGAAAAAAAGAAAATAGTGTTTTAAACCCTTAAACCACTAAGCTAACCTCTAATCTTATATTCAAGAGGTTCAAAATCAATATATAAACATAAAAATTCTTTAAAATACCTTAAATATACAGCGTAATTTTTTATCAAGGGGGTTTGGGTGAACTCCCTCAGCATACTCTAGGTCCGCCCCTGTTTGAGTTCCCGAATATAAAGTCACTATTAGTGGGGTATGTTTTTACTCCAAATTTGCTGTGAATGATGTAAATTCAAATTAGTCACCCTAAAGCGGATTTTTTTACGTGAATTCAAATTAGTCTTCCTAAAGCAGGTATACCAGACATCGATAAAAAAATAAAAAAAATAGAATTGTCTTAAAATAATAAATACTCATTTACCCTTACCTAAATGTTTCATATTTAATCGTCTTTCATAGAGAACATTTTACCTCTATCATAAATTTAAATTCATCAAACCTAATGCGAAATATCGAATGTCGAATAAAGAAATCATAAGGGGACCATTGAGTTCAATTATTTATTGACTCTCTCTCCCTTTGTACTATGTCAGAAAAGGGTTCATCCAATCCTTGCCTCAAACGTACATCTTATTTTTCTTCTTAAATTTTCTCTATTGTCCAACAAATTTAACATAAAAAAAAATAATTTAAAAAAATCCTTTATTTTTTTAAAATTAATTCTCCTATATATATATAACCTTATTATAACTTCCTTCTATCTCAATCATATTCTATATCTCATTTTCTCCACAAAAAACTACCCTAAAAAAATGATGTACAACATAACACAAAAACAAAACCAAATTTCAAGAACAAGTCCATCAACACCTCTAAATATGTTGAACAAAAATTCACAAAATATATCCAAATTAAAGCCAAAAATTCGAATAATTCATATATTTGCACCTGAAATTATCAAAACAGACGTAGCAAATTTTCGAGAACTTGTTCAAAGACTCACAGGTAAGCCATCATCAGAGATCAAGAAAAGATCAAGAATTAGTAGTAATACTAAAAAATTAGTTCCAAAAAAATTGGAATTAATTAATTGTAATTATCCATCAGAGTTAATTATGAGAGAAAAAATTAAAGGTGAAGAACAAGAAGATATATGGAGAAATGCTAATTATGGTGAAGGATTTTTGGGTGAATTTCAAGAATTTGATGGTTTTATGCAAGATTTTAATCAAATTCCATTACTCCCTTTGGATGCTAATAATACTAATAATCATCATTTGGATGGTTATGAAGAATCTCCACTAGCCATTCAAATAAGTGATACGTGAATTGCTCAGAAAAAAATGACGTTATTGAGATGATTTGTGAGACAGTTCGATTTTCTAGACGTATGATTTAGCTTGAGAGAGGAATTTAATTTGATTTATTGGTGTTAGGCTAATGAGTAGTATTAATTTGTTTAATTTTTTCTATTTTTTTTTGTTTCATTGTTTTATTTAGAGTTTAACTTAATTAATTAGTCTTATTGGTTAATCCAATTCTTGACCATTATTCCTAATCTTCTTTTTTGGCTAATTAAATCATGTTGAATTATCTTCAATTATGTTAAGATTAAGAGCATTGTTGTATTAGTTATGTAGACTCACTACATTTCAGTTTATGTGACGTATTTTTTTTAAAACTTATTTGAGAAAAAAAAGACATAACATATGAATTTAGAAACGATTAATTTTATACTCCTCATTTCATTTTTAATAAAAAAACTTTTATAAGTCGAGAGTCTATCAAAACTAATTTTTCTGTTTGTGTCTTGATAAGGTAGGAATAAAATTCCGTACATCTGCATCTTCTTTCTCAGATATCACTTATGAATTTACACCGAATAAATTATCGTTGTTGTTGTTCCATTTGGATACATTTTATTGCTTTTGAATAAATCTTCTTTCATTTTTTCTTTATGTTGTTGTGTTATATGCTTCACTTATAGTCACTAGTTTGTTTTGTTTCTTCCATATGGACCTTTCTTGAAGTATATAATATATTTAATATAATATAAAGTCTCATCTTACATTAACAAGTATCTGCAATTTGGCAAACCATCAAAATAAAAATGATATTACTTTTGTTATAAGTTTCAAACATTTTTTTTTCTTATATAATCAGTGGCGGAGTCAGAATTTTCAATAAGAGGGTTCAAAATTCGTAGAAATAGACATACGTAGTAGCCGAAGGGGGTTTAACGTCTACTATATATACGTAAAATAATATTTTAACCATGTATAAATAGTATAATTTTTCGTCGAAGGGGGTTCGGATGAACCCCCTTGTATCAAGGTGGATCCGCCGCTGTATATAATACTCTATCCGGTTCATTTAATACGTGTTAATTTTAACTGAATATAAAATTTAAGAACGTAAAGAAGATTATTTTTTTATCTTATCGTCTTAGATTATGATTGTTTGGATTCTGATAGCTCTATCATAATTAAGTTTCACTTAGTGATAAATAATGATGAATATTTAATAAATCACACCGCAAACGGCAAATAGAATTTCATCGAATACCTTAATTATAAACTGATAAACAAATAAATACAAAAAAAAAAAAAAGAATCACTTGAGTTTTACTTTTTGTTTGTTTATTTATGACTGATGAAAGCTGAGATTATATTACGTAGTTAGAATTTAAAAACGATAATTCAGTACACTAAGCTTCTGCTATATTTGAAATTCGAGTAAAAACTGAACTACAAGATCTTGTTATGACGTGAGTTTCTATAAGAGATTTTCAGAGTTTGAATATGTGACCTTTCGATTCAGAATAATTTTATTTATTTATTGCAAGTTGGAATATTAATATTTACGTTATTGATACCACAGTCATACAAGAAATTTACTTATAGGGTGTTGTTTGATTTTAAAGCTTGTTTTAGTTTATATTATCCAAACAATAAAGTGTTAAATTGGGTTTAATAATCAAGTTGACAACTATAATGTATACTAATTCAGTAAACAATTAAAATTAATTTCGATATTAATATCATTTAGTTATATATATATTAGTATATATAAAAGGCAGCTGAGGATCACTATTGATATATACTAATACAGTCAAACGTCACTATAACAACTCTTCACTATAACAAGTTAACAACCAAGCTTTTCTCAGAATCGATATTTTATTTCTCTATAACAACAACCATCTTCATAACATCGCGTTCAATGCTCATCATCTTGACATTCAATCTATACAATACTTAGTGAAAACTATGTAATAACAACATTCTGTAGATGTTAAATACAGCAGCTGAGGGTGATGAGAGAAATGACCAGGTTTTTTCGGAGAAAGTTGAGCTCCTCAGCTCTCATAATCCGATAATGGTTCTGGATCAGGGACTAGATCCAACCTCGTTAGGACCTCGGGTTCTCCAGCAGTGTTCCTAACAATCTGTTTTCAAACATGAAACAACCAACACCAGAACTTTTCGGTTCAATGCATTAGCATAAGAATTGGCATATCATTTTGGTATACTCGATATATCTTTAGTTTAAGACCACAAGATTCAAAAGTTTGGTTTACTTTCTTAAACTTCGTGTGTGGTCAATAGCAGACAGACAGATTGAAACGGAGGGACTTAGGGAGTATTGATTTTGCAAGACTAATGATTTGTGGCTTTGTTTTTGGGATTTATAAAAGGATTGCTGCGTTTTCCACTAATAGAAGTTAGAACTAATAAAAAAGGACTTACCAGTATCTCTTCATCAAGGTAGGAAATTATAATAAGTCTTTGAAACGCCTCGCCTGTAGAAAGTAGTGCTAACTATTAGATATGACTAGAATAGTAGCATAAATATAAATTTAGGAAAGTTAAGCGCGTCAAATTTGATTGGAAATGCAGATAGCTGAAAGGGAATGATCAACCAGGAAGATAGTGGCTCAGACTTTGTCCTTAGTTGCTAGCAAATATTAAATCCTAAAGTTATGTTAAATGCATACCAAGAGGAATTTTCAAGCCACGGGACACAGTGTCTCTGATGGGAACAGGAAGTTGTTGGAGAGTGTTAACAGCTTGATCCAAAGCACCCTTTAGTTGCTCAGGAACGATATCCTCGTCTACCTTTGGAGTTTCAAATATCCCTTCAACATATTCCTCTTTCATCCGAAGAGTTCCCTCAACAGAAAACTTGCTGGAGAGAACAAACTTATTTTCGATCTGCATTCCACCATCGTTATATTTATTTCCTGCTTAATATACATGATCGAGATATATGCAATTATCTATTAATAATGAAAAAAACTAATAAAAATGTACGACACAGCACCTTGAGGCCTTGACAAGATTGAGCTGAGCTGGACTAGCTTGCTTAAGCCAAGCAGGATTAGCTATTTCTTCAAAATTTTGTAATAGGGTCACGCTTTGAGTGTCAGGCTAACTCAGCAGTGAGCATTAGCGTGTAGGTTCATGTTTAGTATGAATCAAACCATACTCAACCCAAATTAAATTTGCTAAACTATAAAAATTTGTTTAGTAAGGTAATGTGTTCGTATGCCCTTAGCAGTCAATGGTCAGCATTTTAGTGCCGCTAAATAGTTAGGTGACTTGTTCTCATCTTCCTATCTATCCTTGGTGGCAGAGTTATCCGCTACCAGTGAAGTGATGTAAGTTCTCAGTATTATAGGAAAACTACGTGCAAACAGAACATGATACCACCCGTTATAAAATATGAACTTCATAGACAAATAAAAGACAGCGGCAGTGGCCATAAATCCAACATGTGTTTGCCGGGATGCTCCCTATCAACTTTTTCCATGTACTTCCATTTAATTTTCTGTCGAAAGGCTTTACAAGCAGATATGGCCTTCAGGATGAAGATACGGAATTACAGGTTAGGCAAATGAAAGTAATTTCGGAACCTAGTTTACCAGTACATCGGAATTTATTATGCTGCTTCTTCGTTTCCTAACAGTAAGTCTATGACACCAGTGTCAAGAGCATCAAGCTATTCTTATGCATAAGTACATTTTTCATTGTCCATCTCAGCGGGGCTAGCATGAGCTTACAACATCACAATCCACATCCATCAAATGTCTAGTACTACTTTAATTGGTCTTTACTGTTTGACTCGTTCCATCATTACTATTTGCTAGTTCCCAACCAATTCTCTTTGGTATTTCTATGGTGTTGGTTTACACGAAACACCGATTACCAATGATATACGAAGTAGAGGAAGGGAAAAACTAGAATGCATGCTAACATCTACTGGCACTCTTTTCCTTCCACCTTCTAATTAGTTAAGAGAATTCCTTTTTTCTATTTGACTATAGTATATGTTCTACATATGAAATATAATCACATAGATGAATTACCGTGTTCAATAATTTCACATGCGCAATAGCAGTCCCATATCCATTTCTGATTAGCAGATCTAATTTTGATAAATTTGCCAATGTCGATGGAATTCTCCTGCAATAGCACAATATTCGAACATTAGCCGCTATTAGAATTAAACAGAACTACCACTAGGAAGCTAAAGCTCCACCAAAGATAGCTAAATCCGCTATATCTGAGTATTTCTCATCCCAGTACTTGATAATTTGTGTTTTGGGGCAAACTTGAGGTTCTAAAACTACGAATTCTCTAAACCTCATGATATATAACATAAGTGGTGTAATCGAACAAAAAGAAAAATAGATACTTGCCCAAACAAAAGCCTGGTAGCCAAGAACACCGGGCTTGCAGTTCCAAACCACTCGAAATTCCATAGACCTTCTAAAAAGGGAGACCTGGATAGCTGAAAATACAAGTAAATAACTTATCAAGAAGCTTGAACAATGAAATTGCTCAATCAGATTTTAAACACCTTACGTTGTGGGTCGTGGTGTCGGATTAAGCCTCTCGAGGGCAATGATCCTCTCGTTCACATCAATGCGTTGAACATCTTTCGTCTTTCCAGTGATCACTGCCTCAAAACCTCCAGCATCTTTCAACTATTGCAGAATGAACAACACACACAAGTGCTTAAAGGACTTCAAATTGATTTCATGTTCTACTTCCTTTTGTCTCAATTTATTTGACATAGTTTAACTCGACAAAGAGTTCAGAATATCAAAAATTGCACTTGTACCAAAATAATTTGTTTTTTTTATAAACAAGAACCTAAATAGGATTATAAAACTAAACTACTTTCTAAATGACTCAACACATCGACAGCCCATCAACTTGCTGGTAAATTTCATCAAGATACTCGAATAATGACACTAAGTAGCCGAACGGGGGTTGACATCTACTGTACCAAGGTGGCTCCGCCCAAGCTAAGTCAATTTTTTTAATACTATATGTTGACTCCCCTTATTAGTTATATATGTCTACTTTTTTTAATACGGCAACTTTGTCATTTGGAGCTGATATATCCCTCGTTATGAAAGTGGCTCATATATGCCCTTACCGTTATACAAACGGCTCACATATACCCTGACGTTATAAAATGACTCACATATACCCTTCATTTAACGGAAGTTAAAAGAATTAGTTTTAAATTTATATTTATTACTTTTATTTTTTAAAAAAATTATTTAGGGGTATATATGATTCTTCTATCAAAGTTCAAGGTATATTTTAATTTTTTTCATACATAAATTATTTTTTGACTTCTTTTATTATAATTATTTGAGTTTCTTATTCTTATTCTTATTTTTTTTCTTTCATTCATTAGTTTAAAGAAAAAAATTTAAACTATTTTTTTTGTCTATATTGTAATTTGATTTTTATATTCGAAGAAAAAAATTTGGTCATCTACAATAAGTTTTACAAGAATATTAGTGAAACATAAATAAATTTGATTATCAAAATAATAATTCTAAATTAGTCATTGAAACAAAAAAAAATATGTTTGACGAGGATTAAATTTACTCATATGGGATTATATTTTTTAGAAAAAAATAATAAAAAGTTAGATTAAAATTATATATTTTTTCATTTCCGTTAGAGGATAAGGATATATGTGAGCCATTTGTTTATGACAAAGTTGAGGAGTATATCAGACCCTTTTCCCTATTAAAAATTCTAGTTTCGCAACTGAATATTCATCGAATTGTAACATTTCTTCAGCTAAATAGGCTAAATATTGAAACTTTAAGAACCAAATTCATACTTTTAAGCTAGATGAAAGAGAAAAAAAAACCCAAAAAGGGAAATTGAGAAGGTACAGTAACTCACAGCAAGAAGTAGAGATTCTTTAGCTGAAAGTCTTTGAATTTCTTTAACAAAAGGAGAAGAAGCTCCTTCTGCCGGCGTCTGCTCAGTCATAGCTCTGCAAACCCTCAATTTCTTCCGTACATTTCGGTATTTTCCCGGGAAAATTGTGATAGGGAGCAGAAACGACGACGTATAGAGCGAACGCCGGCATGAAAACGGTGGTGCCAAGTTTTGAATTAACATCGCCATTGAAAAGGAACAGAAAATCTCTTCAATTTTTCTACTGTTATTATTTTGAAACTGAAATTCTTCATGGGTTCATCTGCACCACTCACCTCTAATTTTTTTTATATTTTAGTAACCAAAAAAATAAAATAGATGCAAATATTTTTATTTTTTTCCGTTTAATATATTATAAACAAGTTATTTTTCTAATTTTGAGATACTAATATTAGGATTCATCTATTATTAAAAATACTTAAGTATATGAATAAATAATAATATTAACTAACCGTTTATATAATTAACTTTGATCGTCAGATTTTTCATCTACATAAATAATTTAATGTTCTCATTGGCGGATGATCTTGAGATCTGAATAATTCAAGGCAAATTAGCATATATACTCTCCTTCTATTTGAAACGAAATCTCTCTTTAAAAGGATAAATAGGGCGATTCAGGTGAGATTCAACCTTCGATTCACTTATGAAATCGAGGTGTTTCGAGGAGGGTGGCGGGGAAGGGACCACGGTTCCCTTTTTCTCGAGAATCTATATATCTTTTATCATTATATTGATCACCATCTCTTAAGCATAGATTTAGGTTTAACCTCATTGGAAAATAAAATGAAGCAACTTAACGATGAGTCTAAAAAAAAAGGAAAAATTATCTGAGCTCGACCTACATATTACTCTTTTAAAGTGGTACTCCTTTGAGAAAATTTCATAACGTAGTGAGATTATGCAATTTTATAACATATATACACTTATATATGTATCTAAAATTCTAGTCTCATGCCCACAAACAAATATACATGCCGTTTCTGTTTTAGAAACACATACATTATGATACATATACAATTGACCACACATACATACGTATACAATTCTGATAAATATTTTTGAATATACTGAACACACCATTAATATCGTTGATAAGTGGATTTTCTTGAAGAATTGGTAATAAAAGAGGATTCTCAAAACTTTCACATATAGCAAACACAAAATTTATATTTGTATGTTATAGCAAAGTTTGAATAATCGCGTTCCATAGCAAATATGTTATAACAGGTCATTTCGCTATACATATATACAAAAGAAGCAATTGTATAATTCGCTGGCTCCTCTTTCAGATTTGTATAATTTCGCTGATAAATGGCTTGTCAGTGAGTCTCTCGTTTGTATAAATCGTTGACATCCTCTCAATTCAATTTCATGTGTTTGTATATCTGTATAAAATTTGAATTTGTATGAATAGAAATAAATGTTTATATATCAAATATCGCTCTCTCTCTCTCACTTTATACAAACATAAATTATACATTGTATTTTGTATAATCTGTGTTTGTATAAAGCGAGAAAGAGAGAAAGGCAAAGAGAACCAGATAGGAGAATATTTGTATTGTATAATTATAAGTGTATAGGACGAAGATATATGAATTTGCATGTGTATATACAATTTCCTCTCGCTTTATACAAAAACAAACGAAATTTATACATTTCTGATTGTATAAAGCGAGAGAGACAACGACAAAGGGAGTGAGCGAGAGAGGGAGGGTGGCGAGCGAGAGAGGGAGAGAGACTACTGACAAATTATTTGCTACATGACACAATTAAATCAAAATGTGATTATATACCATTTAATTTGAATTAATAGTTTGTCATCATATACGATTTTTCCATTCTCAAATAGTTGTGGGCTTCCTTATCAATCTATAAGAAACAAGCCCATCTTAGGAGCCCAGAACTTGAAATAATTGTCAATATTCAAGAATGATTTTGAAAGAATAATCACAAAACAATGAAGTGGAGAGGTAATCAGAAGTCTTAGATTTGAGCCGTAAAATAGAATTGTTTTTTGGGGTAGGAAGTGTTGTATCCCCTCCCCTAGTGAGACTTCCTTAAGAGAGTGCATGTTTTGGTGTATACAAAAATTATCGTACAAAAAATAATTTTTCATACTTTAATAATCGATGAAATTTATTTAAAATATGTCAAGAATTCTGAATACCATACAAAGATACTTAATTACATATTCATATATTAGTATCTTATATAAATAATAAATTCCTAAAATTCGTTATAGTACTAAAAGCTTCTCATTTTCAGTCATCGAAGTCGGATAAATTGTGATTATCAACTTATCATATCACAAAAATCAAAATCAAACTTAAATATACTGACATATATCAAACTAATTTGATATATGATAATTCATTTTTAAAAAATAAATAAATTACCGAATCGAAATTTTCAAGTTTACTATTGATTCAACTTTTTCTCATTTTTTCCAAAGTATTTTTTGCAAAGAAAGAACATGAACTCTTTGCTAAATTTCTACGTCAAATTAACAGTAGGAACTTCACTTCTAAGAAAAGGATCGTCTATTTGTATAAAGAAAATAACCTCCACTATAACTAACAACATTATAATTGTCCAAAGATTTAATCACTATAACAAAAAAAAAATAAATCAAAACAACTTTATTATTATTATTATAAAAATTAATATAATTCAATTATATCATGTTATGTATGATTTAGTATATATTATATATATGTAGCGAATAAAATTCAGTGATCATATGTATGAATATCATTAAACTATAGGCGGGAAAAAAATAAATAAATTAACAACAATTCAATTATTTATTATTTATAGAGAGAAATTAATTAAGAACTAATAGATTCAATTTAATCATCATTCTTTGACACTTGAAATTGACAGTCAACATAAAATTTACACCATATAAACTTTATAATAATGACCACTCTGAAATTATTACAACAAACAATTTTGGAATTTAATGTGTGTATATATATATACTTGATTGATTGACTCTTTCATGATTATTTTTAACCACCAACAAAAAGATCAAAGTGAATAATTACTTGAAAAGAATAAATTTAAAATTTTAATTTTATTTTGTATTAATTTTTGAATATATATAGGGTTTGGAAAACGAACCGATAAGTAAGGCTTTAGGATCCGGTCGTATATCACCAGTGGCGGAGCCAGAAATTTGTTAAAGTGTCCAAAAATAGCAGCTTGTTATGTTAAGGGTGTCCGAAATATATTATTTAATCATTTTTATATCATTTTACTTATATATATGCTATTTTTTTCAGACAAAGGGTGTTCAATTGGACACCCTTTCCTCTATGTGCCTACCCCACTGTATATCACTACGACATATATATATATATATATATATATATATATATATATATATATATATATAAATGGAGTTAGTATGCATGGTCAGTAAAAATTCGATAGAATTCAGTAATCCTGATCTAAATTTATATATTATCAAAAAAGTTCCTATATATATACATAATTTTGAATTCTAAATTCGTATCGATTGGACCATCAAAAAGCTTTTGAATAAAAAGAAAGTTTGTTATCAAAAAGTGGAAAGGGGTATTGCATATATGTTGTATCAAAAGTGTTGTTTAAAGGGCAAATTTGATAGTAACAATCATATAGCTATGCACGTCTTAAGATTCATTTTCTCACATGAATTGTCTATAACTTTTTTATTAGAACAAATAAATTAAAATAATAATAATATCAATAATAATTATTATTATTATTCCCACAACCATATAACTAGATGGATATTTTTTTTTTCTTCAAGGATTATATTATATGCTTTGAAATCCACCTTTCAACATTATTGCTCAATAAAGGATTGCCATTTTCTTTATTTTTTTCTATCATATTAATTAAATATGCCAGATCATAAAAAGATATAACCTTTTTATATTTCTTCTTCTGTTATAAGCAAGTTTTATTGGCTTTGGTCTTTAAATAATTTATACAGATATTAAAAAAAAACAACTTAAAATGTATATATATAATATACTGATTTTAGATTCTGAATTCGTCTTGATCAAGAATCAAAATTATAGGACAAGTTTGAAATTCTGTTGATCGATCAATAGTGTATATATTAATTTCCTAATCGGCCTAGATATATCAGCAAAAGTACCCTAGCTAGCTACTCATAAGTGATGATCGTGACTTGATTGTGAGTTCTACTATAGTAACATCCGCACATTACGATGGATTTTGCTAAACAAACATACGAGTATCAAATTTAATTTATGAAAATATAACGTGTCTTATCGTATCGATTGAGATATATATAAATAAATATATATAAATAGTAGTATATATCAATAATTTGTCAATTTAATGTGAGTGGACATCCACCCCCACACGTGAGAGGAAGAGGCCAACATGATCTCTTGAAGGTGGTAGGGGCCATAAGTCTTTGCTGGCAAGGGTCCATCTACCAATTCTTAGGAGGATTTTTTTTCGATGATTGGAATCAGAATTTAAAATTTATGAATCATGTATTTTTTTGCATGATATGCTAGAGTGTAGGTACTTTCGCTACTATCACCCTTATTATCTGTGAAAGTTCGATCATTTGAAGGTGAGTGTTTTACAGACATCATAGCTTCTCTCATGAGCACATGAAATGACCTCATAAAAGAACAGGAGATGTTGAGAGATTTGATATTATCGAGATGAAACTTTACCTATAAAATCTCGAGTTTTTGCAAATGAATTTTACATATATACTATTTTTACGAATTTCTTATTTGAACTTATCAAATATTTATCATGAACTTAGATATCGATATACACACTTATTTTACTATATGACAATTATAATCATAACTGTCTGATATAATATATCTTATAAAATAACCGATCAGACCGTCCCATTTATCGATCCTTAGTGGTAGGAGGCATCCCTACATTCTTTTTCCTAATAGTCCCCCACAACGTGTCATTATTACCCTCACCTACCCCACGATGCTATTGACAGTTAAAATCACTAGAGCTTTAATATATATACATATATTAAAGTATATATTATGAAAAAAAATATGTTAGGGGTCACCCTTCACATGTCAATTTTGCCCTTTTGTCAACACTACTTTGGACAATTATGTCCCATGCATTTTTCTTAATTTTGAACACCAATTATTTAAATAAACTATTTTTTAAAATTTATTATCTTAAATATAATAAAAACATTCGTGTAATTATAATTCTTTTATAAACTAGTGATTTGCTATAATAAAAAAAAGAGTGCAAAACAGAAATATAAGAATATATCATTCTTTTTATAAATATGGTAACAATAAAATAAGATCAATTTTAGGAGTGAGAAACATAAAAATCATATTAGCGTCTGTAGCTACAGTTTTGATATTTACTTAATCTGATTTGTATCAACCGCGGCGATTTTATAAAAATCGTGTTTGGTATATGCATATGTTCTATGTGTTAGGTTAGAGTGGCGAGCGAGGTTGGGAGAGGGGCGAGACAAAGTGAAGATATGTGAATTGTATATGTATATCGGTTAAATAACATTAGAATATTTAATAATCTTCTTTACTTTCTTATATTCCGTCAAATATCAAGTTAAAGTCAGATAAACAAATTGAAACGGAGTTGACACGATATACGAGATTGGTAGGGGTAAATGTGTCATAACACGAAATAAATCAAGGCAAAAGTCAGACAGCGTATATCCACCATGAATATGAAGCTGTCATGAGGTCCACTCACTTGCTGATATAATGATAACCAACGAACGAACAAATTCCTCAACAGAAATTGGAATTTGAGCCTCATTTTAAGCTCAATTTTCATTTGTTATTAACATAGAAAAAAAAAACACAAGAAACAAAGGAGCAACAAATACTATTTTTTGTGGAAATTTCATTAAAGGTACAATCTTTACTATTGAGTCTTGATTCTTTTTTCATGCACAGTACATGTTTGTGGATATTCCTCAATAAAGATTGATTCTTTGGTGAAAGAATTTTGTGGGTGTCATTTATTTGGATTGATCTATTGATTTGGTAGTGTATGTGATTTTGTGGATATTTTCTAATAAAGATCGATAATTTGGTGAAAGAATTTTGTGGTTTCCTGACCTATGTTTTAAAAAATGTCGATGGGTGTGTGTTGGATCCTCCAAAAGTAGTGCTTTTTGGAGGATGCAGCAACATTTTTGGAGTGTCCAAGCACCATTTTCCTGTCTTTGAAATTTGGATTGATATTTTGATTTGGTAGTGAATGTGATTTTAAATTCTATTTTATCTTAATCAATGTTTGTGGATATTTCCTAATAAAGATTGATAATTTGAAGAATTAATTTTGATGTTTCCTGTATGTTGCTCGGATTCTTCAAAAATGTGGAAGGGTGTATGTCGGATCATCCAAAATTTAGTATATTTTTGGAGGATCCAACACGGAAGTGAAAACATTTTTGGAGAGTCTAAGCGCCATTTTACTCTCTTTGGATTGATCATTGATTTGGTAGTGGATGTGATTTAAAAATCTTTTCTCATTCTCAATCAATGTTTGTGGATATTTCATGATAAAGATTGATACTTTGGAGAAAAAAATTGTGGTTTCCTGACTATGTTGCTCGGAATCTTCAAAAATATCGAATGGTATGTCGGATCCTCTAAAAGCAGTGCATTTTTGGAGGATCCGACATCGGCCTGGCAACATTTTTGGAGAATCTAAGCAACATTTTCCTCTCTTTGGATTGATCATTGATTTGGTTAGTGTATGTGGTAATTTTCAACCTTTTTGTTTGTTGATTTATTGTGTTGGAAATGGATAGTAGTTTTACTGTTGAAGGTGGATTCTTGGATCTGCAAATGGGTATCTTCCATTTGAGTGAAATGTCAAAAGCTAGAAATAATTTTATTAATTGCTTTTTAGTTTGTTTTTTCTTTTCTCATTCTATTTGGTAGATCTATTTCTTTCAATCTGTTCTTAAAGATTGTATACAATTGATTAAGCATGCACCTCAATTGGCATTTCTGTTGTTTTTTGTCATTCAAATGAATTTTTTCCATATAAATATGATTTAATCCAATCATATTGCACGAGATCTTTATATGTTGCAGAACCATTTTTGCTGTTAGAGATAAATAAATGAAAGAGCTTCGCTACATTTGTTGCAATTATTCTGTGTATTAGGATTTTCACTTATTCTGGTGTTTGATCTTCAATATTACACGAGTTCTTTGTATGTTTTCGGTTTAAGTATTATGAATATATTGCCTATCTTATTTCAGAACACATAAAAGATGGCAGAAGGTGAGGATATTCAGCCTCTTGTCTGTGACAATGGAACAGGAATGGTTAAGGTAACTACGATATTTCACCAGATTCTCCTGAACTTTTGGTGTCATTAAAGATGGCATTGGCCTTATTTGTTCTGAATACTGACTGTGAATCTTGTCTTGAAATTGTTAGGCTGGATTTGCTGGAGATGATGCTCCAAGGGCTGTCTTCCCTAGTATTGTGGGACGTCCTCGTCACACTGGTGTGATGGTTGGCATGGGCCAGAAAGATGCCTATGTTGGTGACGAGGCTCAATCCAAAAGGGGTATTTTGACTTTGAAGTATCCGATTGAACATGGTATTGTTAGCAATTGGGATGACATGGAGAAGATTTGGCATCATACCTTTTACAATGAACTTCGTGTTGCTCCAGAGGAGCATCCAGTTCTCCTCACAGAAGCTCCTCTTAACCCGAAAGCTAATCGAGAGAAGATGACTCAGATTATGTTTGAAACCTTCAACACCCCTGCCATGTATGTTGCCATCCAGGCTGTTCTTTCCCTCTATGCCAGTGGACGTACAACTGGTAAGCTATGCTTTCTCTCAACCACTTACAAATATTTTCGTCGAATGCTCGAAACCAGCATTTCCACTGAAGTATAAGGTTGATTATTTGTTGAAACATTGTGTTGAGTCCTGTTTATTAGGTAAAACAGAATTAGTGAAAACATATTATATATTAAGTTATTTTGTGTTCCTCGATATAAAATCATGTGTCCGACTGTGGATTTCTTTCTTTTTTTTTAATGCCAGGTATTGTGCTGGACTCTGGAGATGGTGTCAGCCACACAGTTCCCATCTATGAAGGTTATGCCCTCCCACACGCCATCCTGCGTCTTGATCTTGCAGGGCGTGATCTCACAGATAACCTCATGAAGATCCTCACAGAACGAGGCTACTCTTTCACCACCACAGCCGAGCGGGAAATTGTTAGGGATGTGAAGGAGAAGTTGTCTTACATTGCTCTTGACTATGAACAGGAAATTGAAACAGCAAAGACCAGTTCATCTGTTGAGAAGAGCTATGAGCTTCCTGATGGACAGGTTATCACCATTGGTGCTGAGCGATTCCGCTGTCCAGAAGTGCTGTTCCAACCATCAATGATCGGAATGGAAGCTGCTGGTATTCATGAAACCACATACAATTCCATCATGAAGTGTGACGTTGATATCAGGAAGGATCTGTATGGAAACATCGTCCTCAGTGGTGGTACCACAATGTTCCCTGGTATTGCTGATAGGATGAGCAAGGAAATTACTGCATTAGCTCCTAGTAGCATGAAGATCAAGGTTGTCGCCCCACCTGAGAGGAAGTACAGTGTCTGGATCGGAGGATCTATTTTGGCCTCCCTCAGCACATTCCAGCAGGTACGTAAAATCTATCTACGTTTTGTGGTCTGATTCATTTCAAAGTTGCACATCTTAAAAGCTTATTCAGTATCTTCATAAGCAGTAGATTACTTTAGCATAAAAACCAATTTGCTTCTATGACTTTACTATGTTTGAGAAATCCGAATTATCTGAGAGCAAATGCTAACCAGCACTTCCTATGCTAAATGCTGAACTCTTTCAAAGGAATGTGATGAACAATATTCAAGGACGCGTAAGATATTTATCTTACGAGATTTCTTTTTTCATGATACAGATGTGGATAGCTAAGGCAGAGTACGATGAATCTGGACCTTCAATCGTTCACAGGAAATGCTTCTAAATGCAGCACGTCGAGTAAGAGATAACTGAAGAAATATACAAACTTGCATTTCCAGAGCAGCTCCCTGTCGATTGGTTGCATATAATATGCTTCTCATTTGTATTTCCTTTTGATTTATTTTTGTTTCAATCTCAAATATTTGGTCATTGGTATGATAAAAAAAAAAAAAAAAGCAGTTCATGTTAAAGTCAATTTTACCATTAATATTTTTATGTAGAAGAGTTGTATTTCAAAAATGTTGTGATTTGGATTATGGATAAAAAAGCTTTGTTGATTCATTTTATATATACTTTTGTTCTCAATTTTTATGTACTCAAACTAAGAACTATTTTTCATTTCCCCTTCTCCATTAAGTTATTTACGCTCTATCGGAATCAAACGTTATATCTATGGTAAAAATATAATATCTGAGCCTAATTTAACCTCAAAAACCAACTCATGAGGGTAGGATTGCCGAGTCCATATAAGCAGACTACCAATTCATTCCCCAACCAATATGAGACTTTTTAACCACTCTAACACCTCATTCACGCTCAGGCCCAATAGGAATGTAGACTAGAAGCGCAAACGGGATGAAATTGGCTCTGATACTATGCAAAGATATCATATGGACTTACGCAATCGTCCCCTCATGAGCTACCTTTGAGGTTGAGTTCGGCTCATGTGCCATATCTTTAGATTTTTAGCTCGGAATTTTCGTGAAGCAAGACTAAGCTTGATTAAAATTAGTAGAGGAGAATTCAATACATCTGGATTGTTGACAGAAGGATAGTAAATTCGTTAAGTGTCAGTTAAAGTTCTAATGAACAACAATGGCAAATATTAAAGACATCATATTTGAGCACAAAAATGTTAGTTTCTTTTAATACTATTTGCTGGCTTATCATTTGGTATGATTGCTTTAAACTTATTTGATTTTAGGAGTTGCACTAGCACTCTGCCAGTCAGATCATGTACTAGACGATGGACGTAAACTGTTCTTGATGGAGTATGAAAGAGTTTCCTCGAGATAGAACATGAAGATGATGATGGACCTTCTAGTGATTGATTGTGAAATTTTCATTTTCATAACTTCTTTGTGGTTTTGGTATGTTCTGTAGGAGTAACTCATGTAGCTAGCTGCCCTTGTTGCAATGCTTGCTGCTTTTTGTTTTCAGTTTTTACTTGTAAAGTTGATTATTCACATTGTCTAAATAGAAAACTATTTTACATTGCAGAAAAACGAACACTCGGAAGAAGGAACCTCCCCTCCCTATCACATACATAAAAAGAAAACAGAAAGAGACATTCATGCCTTTACATATGTGAATCTACAGGTATTTTTGCCTTCTAAAGAGTTACCTAACCTTGTTGAGGTTCCTCATACTCTGCAGTCATCTGCCACTGAGTACTGTAATCGGTGTAAGTTGGCCTTCCTGGAGAGAGTCACAAGCAGCTTCGTTAGACGATGGAGCTTTGGCTGGCCATACAAATGCAGGTTTCTCAGTTGGGATGTTTGGTAGAACTAATTCCCCTGTAAGAATCTGTAAAGCAGTTTTCATGCTTGGCCTTTCGTAAGGATTTGGATGGCAGCAAGCCAATCCTAATATCAACACACATTCGGCTTGTTCTTCATTGAAATCTCTATCCAATCTGACATCTACGGCATCAATGATCCTTCCAATCTTGTACAAGTCCCATACATATTCAATGACTCTGTTGGTATAATTATTCTCCTCATATCGATTTCCAGGTTTTTGACCACAAGCAACTTCAAGAACTAGCACTCCAAATGCAAAGACGTCTGTTTCAACTGTGGCTCGGCCTATATGGAAACTCTCTGGTGCCATATAGCCTATAGTACCAGCAATCTCTTTTGTTGAATGGTGAGTCTTTCCATTCACTTGAACTGTCCTAGCTAATCCGAAATCTCCTAGCTGAGCATTGAGTTCTGAGTCAAGCATGATGTTGCTAGCTTTTATGTCTCGATGAAGTACTCTTTTTTGACATCCATTGTGCAGATAATCAAGTGCTTGAGCAATCCCACAGATGATACCATACCTTATTTCCCAATTCAGACTCAAACCTTTTCCGTTTTCATCGCAAAATATCAACTTGTCTAAGCTCCCATTAGGCATGAACTCATAGACTACAAGGAGTTCATTGCTCTCATAGCACCATCCTATCAATTTAACAAGGTTTTTATGATGGAGATTGCCTATAGTTGTGACTTCTGCTATGAGATCTTTAGCCCCTTGACTTGAATCATTAATGAATCTCTTCACAGCCACCTCTTTTTGACCTAACATCCCTTTGAGAACTACTCCACATCCTCCTCTTCCAAGAATGTTCTTCGTATCAAAGTTCCCCGTTGCTCGTTTCAAGTCCTTCAGCTGGAATCTCTGAGGTGCAGTAGCTGAATTCTGAATCTGAATCTCTATATTCTCATACTGATCTAACACTTGCATCCTCTTCTTTTTCCTCCACCAGATGAAATATACGAAAACCCCACCTAAGAACACAACCAGAATCGATATTACTGGTATCAAAATCCACAACCATAACAAGCTAACTTCATTACTGTTCCCAATATCTGTGCTTGTAAAATTCCATGCCTTTATGCAGTTAAGCTGATTATATATCCCAGTTGAAGCTGAAAATCCCACGAAAACATCCTCGGAGAGATGATTAGAAAGATCAAGAGGCATGGAAATGATGGGATTTCTCTCATTGTCTCCGGTTTCATTCCACATGAATGTATAAACCTTCAACATCTTGGAATCTCCATCATACTGGACACTTGCTATAACATCAACAGCTCGTGAAAGGTTAACACCACGATCAATCAACGAGACCTGATTGACAGAGTTGATGCTGTTTATGTCAATGCCAACATGGTTATCATCAAGATCATCGAGGTAACTTTTCCTTGTATCGAATTCAACTGCAAATATATTGTTTAAAGAAGATCCATTAGTAGTTTCATTCACAATCCCAAGCCATTGTCCATAACTTTCATCTGGGATTGAGTCATAACCACTTTCTTTAGTCAATATGAAAGCCAATCCTTCACCCCATGGATCACTCTCAGGTTTGATATTGATCACAAACGTTGAATTAAACGAGGCTGTTCTGTTTTTTCTTCTGTTCCATAGATTCATAGGCTTTGAATACCATATCCTTCCAGACAAATTACTGATGGAAGTACCACGAGCATCGCCAGTTACTTGGATAGCTTCAAAGGCTATGTAGGAATGCTCAGTAGTTATGAAATCACTTTCGTTTTGCTTGGTGAAATTTTGGTAACTGAAACTCAGACAATTCACTCTAAGAACCAAAAATATGAAAATGATCAAAAGATGAACAAAGTTAGTTAAATAACTAATCTTGCCTAGATAATACATATTAACATATAACAAAAACTATGTGTGTTTTTTTTGCCTCAGAATGATAAATGTGGTAGATTTGTAGTGAAAATTTGTTTCTATGTGATTTGATCAAAATGTTTGACTTGGATTAAGAAGAAACTTCCTTGGTGTTTACACTAATTTTTTTTTCTTATTATAAGCTTGTTGTTGGTCTGCATGTTTAGTTTTTTTTTTTTTTTACTTCTCTCTTATTGTTATGTTTGTCAAGTGTACAATCTTCCAAAGAGAGAGAAGTTGGTTAACAATATAATGACAATGACAGATGGAGCTTCTTTTTTTTTTTCGTATTTCGTTAATTCATGAACATGATCTATACAGTTAGAAAGGGCGTGTACATTTTGTTTTCTCCTTTTGAATTTTATGTGATGTAATGCATATATTCTTGGTTTAACGGTCAACGTTTATATTTTAGTGATATTAGTGAAAGTCTTCCACGCTATTGAGTTTAATTCTCATTATCCAGTCCTCCTTTGCTTTTCACCAATTCAAAAACTCTTTTTTAAATATTCACTTTAATCGATTGATTTAATGTAGGCATCGAGTGCAAATAAGTATTCTCCAACAAAACAAAAAAGCGTTGACTAATTCTCAAGATATTAAATTATGATAATTGAGATTTCAGCTGGAGAAATTCCTAACCTAATGATTTCATCATATATAATTTAATCATAGAAGACTTGAACACATTTTTTTAAAGTATATATCTTATGTCAATACTGAGATAAGGCTCCACGTTTTTTCTGATATTTTTACTTTTAAGAATCATTATTTTAATTAGTAAAGTCCGAAAAGGGTAGAGTGTCCACGAAGTATTTACTGCGTAAAAATAAAAGAGATTATTTCTAAAAGACCGAAAAGATTCAAGAGAAACGGTCAAGTTGAATATTGTGCTCTTTAATTCTATTTTATTTGGGTAAATCTTATTCTTTTTGTCATGATACTGACATACATTCCTTTTCAACTGTGGAATTAGTTGCCAATAGCTAAAAATTAAAAGATTAAAAAATAATCTTTGAGTCATAGTTTCAGAACCACAGATTATACTTTTAATAATATTATCAGAAACCTCCAATAACTTTAATAATATTGTCAACTTGTGGTAAGGATACTGAAATTATAGAGATACTTAAAAAGTACTAAGAGGTACATACACAAGATACTGAGATTTTGGAACATAGGACTATATTGACTTTGCCACAGGCATATTACTTTTGAAAATCTCACTTATTCTACGGCGATTACACCGAAGTTTATCTCAGGTTGCCTCTGCACCGAGCATCTAGTGTTTACACCAAACTATATGATAACACACATTGTTCTTATTCGTCCTTGACTATGTAGGAAAGGACTTCATTCGGGCAGCTGAGTTAAGTTTCGTTCTTTTCAAGTTGGCTGTTGAGGAACTCGAGCACTGATTGCCGCTGCAAGAAGACACAGGACCAAATCAGGTTTGCGGGATAAGAAAATACACCAGTGAAGTATAAGATGAGTTAAAAGGAGGACAGATGAGAATTACCCGTTGTTCAAGGCTGACTTCTTCGGGTTTTAGTTCAAGGGATTGCAGTAACTTTATGCCTTCTTGAAATCCTTCAACTGCAGTATCCTCATCTCCGAGATTTCGATCAATATCAGCAACTTTGGCTAAGGAAATGGCCACATCGACTATCTGGAGTAACGGAAGAGGCCAATGCTTTGAGTTTCAATAAAGAAAAATGGGACGTGCTGAACAAAAAAGGGCAGCCCAGTGCACAAAGCATCCCGATTAGTAGGGTCTGGGGAAGAACCACACCCCAAGAGGTGTGATGTAGGACAAAAGAACATAAAAATCAGCATGCATGTATAAGTTGCTTAAAGTTAGCTGTACTCTTTTGTTTTGAGCATAGATGTATAAGTTGCCCAAAATTCAGCTTATTTTAATTTGGAAAAAAGAAATATCTTCCCCATAAGATCTAAAACATAAACAGCAGAGCAAGTCTTCTCTCTATGAGCATGCCAGCATTATGTGTAGGGACTCTGGTCCAAGATCCGAAATAGCGATTTCAAAAGTTTCTTCCAGCATACAGACAAGCGTTGAGGCTTTTAAGGAAAAAAGAAAATTTTGTTTTATAACCAAAAAGTCCCCAGAGGACCAGCCAGTTCGTTTTCTAACCTAAAAATCCCCGGAGGACCACCCAGTTGCGCATGGATAATAGCCAGCTACTCTACCCTTCTCCACTTGAACATTAGGTTTTTGTTTGTTCGAACCTATGACGTGAGCCTAAGCCACACACAGCTTTAGACAAAAGTAGGGATGACAAAATGGGTAATCGGGGGTAAAATGTTGATCCATCACCCCTCAGCACCAGAGACCATCAGCAACATCTTATCCATAGACAAATGTTAAAATAAATGAGGGTAAAATGTGGAACTCATCAGTGTTTAAACACAAGATGAAAAATAATGAAAAGTCTCCATATGCCAAGGATGCCACACATTCAGGGTAAGGGGATGATTCTTTTAGATATCAAGATGCCACAGGTTCTTTGACAGGACCGTTCCCATAAATTTATATACTTCCAACAAATAGCAATGCCAATAGTGATGTTCATCAGATAAGAAAAGGTACACAAACCTGAGATGGCACAGACTGTTGCTTGATAGCATTGCGGCGAACATCCAACGCCCGGAAATAATGTGATCTGGCAGCTTGCAAATCACCGGCATAGTATTTAAGATCTCCAATTTTGTTTAGTGAAACAGAAAGTGTATGTGTGATCTGCAAAGATTTTTTAAGAAATTAAAGAAAGCACACTCATAGATGAAAAGATATGCATTATATCATCATAGCTTATAGCAAAATCAAATTAGGTGTACTGCTTAGTTGACAAAAATATATTTAGATACATACATATGTAAATATAATGTGTGTGTGTGTGTGAAACATCATTAAAAGTTACCTCTACATCATCTTTGGGTACTTTCATAAGGAAATTGACACTCTCTTCAAAGTAAGCGACTGCAGATACAGCATCTCCTGTAGCTCGACTACAGTATAGCTCAAGTTATTTCTTTTAACAAACTAAATGTCCAAAACTTCTGTAATGACTTTAAAAAAAAAAATACTTGATATCATTGATAACAAGTGTAAATGACTAAGGGAATGACATATATTTTTCATTCAAGAAGAGACTTTGATAGACACATACCTGCAGTCACCAAGCATACCAAGAACTGCTCCAAGCTGTGAGCACAACTCTGATGTATTACCCATTCTCTGAAGCTGTTCTCGGATGTCATCTGCACACATAGTAAATCTTGATTTTGCACTATCAATATTATTGGCACGAAAAGCCTGCAAGTTAAGCCAAAAGTTAGTGTAAACCCTGAAATGTGATTCACTAGCTAGTCTCAGATTATACAAGGAAGAGAGATAACAATATGAATCAGCTAAGTCAGTCTGAGAAATTGCGGACAATTTCTGCACCAGAGACTAGTGAGATTTATGGTAAACATACCCGCATGGCTTGTTGAACCAGGAAAGCTCCTCGCTCCAAGGATGCATCCTCGTATATAACAGTTTTCTTTTCCACTATATCTTCTTGATCATTATTAGACCTCTTAATCCTTGCATGCCCTTCAATAAAGCGATCAACAACATTCTGAAGATTCATATCGGCCTCAATCTTTTCAATATCAGCACCACATAATGGACAGTCCTTAAAGCGGGAGAGACATGCCCTGTTTATAAAAAAGATGTACTGCTGAAAAATGTCCCGAAGAATCTTCTTTTTACCTTTATTCTTGCTTTTAAAACAGGGAAGTGGCGTATGTGGGAGTAGAAAGACCATAAAAGAGTTATTAATTTACACTTACTTGCAGAATACATGTGAACAGGGCACACATCTGCTGCTCTCATAAAGAAGTGCTTGACATATCATGCAGCTAAATGGACCCAGTTTAAATGCTTGAGAATCATAACCAAAGGGGCACTTAGGTGACATTGTCGCAGATTCTCCAGAGTCTTGTTTAGGCTTGCTCTCCTGGCCATCATATCCAAAGGGCCACTTAGGTGACACGGTTGCAGATTCTCCAGAGTCTTGTTTAGGCTTGCTCTTCTGGCCATCATATCCAAAGGGGCACTTAGGTGACACAGTTGCAGATTCTCCAGAGTCTTGTTTAGGCTTGCTCTCCTGGCCATCCTGTTGTTTATTTTGGTCGTCACAAGGTTTCTTAAGAGTTGAATCATATCCAAAGGGGCATTTAGGTGACACAGTAGCAGCTTCTCCAGACTCTTTTTTAGGCTTGCTCTCCTGAGCCTGTTGTTTATTTTCGTCGTAAGGTTTATTAAGAGTTGCATCATCGGGTCTGGAAGCTCCAGCAAAAGGGCAAACCGGGATCATCTTGACAAATTCCCTGTAAATGCTACAAGTTATTCATATCTTTTGAGAATAATAAACCGGAGACCAGACAACTACTGAAAAGACACAAATCCAGCAGTTCAACAAAGAAAGTGAATATGCTTTGTCAACAAACTTTGCAGGAAACAGGTGACGTGATGACTTACGAGCAGAATTCTGACCAAGAACTAGCTATTGCTTTTTATTCCGTTTCAGTCTACATAATGTAGTAAAAAAGCTTCTTCTACCTTATGTGTGCCATCTGGCTTCAAACATGGCTGACTCAATACCTTAGTAAAAAATTCAAAGACAAGGAGGCCACCTCACATGGACATTTCTAGTTTAATCCTCAATAGAGATCAACAAATCTCTACCCTCATCCACCTAAAACTCGCATAGTACTTAAAAGGTCCTTCTTTCTCCTTTCTAAAAGAGTCGTCTATTTTACTTTTGCTACTTGAACTCGTCACCAAGGAAAAACGGCTCTACTTTGTGACAACGAAATAATTCGAATTGCAAATCAAGTTTGAAGAAATATACAATTAAAAAGTTGTCTTTATTAACTTAAATTTAGACAGCATACTGTAACAAATATCCTAAAATTCCACAGAAAATGGATCATCCATCACTGTCTGTACAATAAACGAACTCAGGAACTTTAGCACTCACTATTTTACTGCTTATCAAGGCCAGAATTAGAGGAAAAGAAAAATCAGTTCTCACTTTGAAATCCAATAAGCATCAAATCAAAATGCCAATTGAATCTATCAACAACATTCCCCAGTGGTAGTCTGAAACTAAAACTAGTATAAACAAACCACAACAATAACAACACCCCTAGTATATTCCCACAAGTGGAGTCTAGGGAGAGCGGGTGTACACAGACTTTACCCCTACCTTTGTGAGGTTGAGAAGCTATTTCCGATAAACTCTTGGTTCAAGAAATCATTTGGAGAAAAATGCGAGAGTAGAAGTACTGACATTGCAAGTACTAAAGATAACCAAAGTAAACGAAACAACAAAACTAAATAAGATCAAAGCATAAGATATATAATGCTAGCATAATAGTACTAATACTGATAAAAGGAACAAATAGATGCTCCACACTAGAACCCTACTCTTACCACTATGAAGAGAGAAAATACTCCACTATCTATTAATCATCTACGTAATCTTAGACCTTCATGCTCTCCTATCTAGAATCATATCCTCGGTAAGCTAAACATAACCTCCTATCTAGTTACCTCTCCTCAATCTACCTCGACCTCTCTTCAAACCTATCTAACTACACCTACCCTAATCTTCGACCTTCATACTCTCCTATCTAGAATTATATCCTCGGTAAGCTAAACATATCACGTCCTATCTAATTACCTCTCCTCAATCTACCTCGACATCTCTTCAAACCTATCTAACTACACCTATCTTAATATTTGACCATCATACTCTCCTATCTAGAATCATATCCTTGGTAAGCTAACATAATACATCCTGTCTAATTACCTCTCCTCACTCTACCTCGACCTCTCTTCAAACCTATCTAACTACACCTACCCTAATCTTTGACCATCATACTCCCCTATCTAGAATCATTTCCTCGGTAAGCTAAACGTATCACATTCTGTCTAATTACCTCTCCTCAATCTACCTCGACCTCTCTTCAAACCTATCTAACTACACCTACCCTACTCTTCAACCATCATACTCTCCTATCTAGAATCATACCCTCGGTGTAAGCTTAACATATCACATCCTGTCTAATTACCTCTCCTCACTCTACCTCGACCTCTCTTCAAACATATCTAACTACACCTACCCTAATGTTCGACCATCATACTCTCTATCTAGAATCATTTCCTCGGTAAGCTAAACGTATCACGTCCTATCTAATTACCTCTCCTCAATCTACCTCGACCTCTCTTCAAACCTATCTAACCACACCTACCCTAATCTTCTACCATCATACTCTCCTATCTAGAATCATATCCTCGGTAAACTAAATATATCACGTCCTATCTAATTACCTCTCCCCAATTCTTCCTCGATCCACCTCGACCTCTAACAAACACCCACCTATATGCAGATAACAAACCCAAATAAGTAAAAATAGTCAAGAAAAAAATCTATGCACACCTAAAAACGTCGGTGTTTTTTCTGGGTTCTTCATAAACGGGTCATTTTCAGCTCAAAAATGGATCTTAGGGCAAATAAAAACAAAGCAATATCGGAAAAACAAGAATTAAAATTGAAATTTCGAAGGGATCGAATGAAAATCAATGAAAATTTAAACAAAAATCAGATTTTTTTACCTCTAGGGTTTTGCTTTGATCGAAGCAGACTTTGATTTATGTGCCCCCAAAATTATTGGTGAAATTAGATTTCAATTCCGATATTGTGAAAAATTTTCTGATCAACCAAAAGATAAATCTTTTTCTTTATTATTTTTTCCCCTTCTCTAATAATGGAAGCTAGGATATATTATAGGGAATATTATATTCAATTTGTTTTTAATTAATGTAAATAATATATTATATATATAGTAATATCGAGAGAATCACAACTCGGATATATAAGTGCAATTAATAATCGGTTTGGTCAAGTTTTTTTATTTATTTTTGTGTTGGGTGTTTATATTCGAACTTAAAAGTATAATATATAATGTACTAAAAAATATGTATTCGTTATATGTAAGAGTGATCAAATTAGTTAAGCAGGTGATTTTTCAAATGAGAGATTTCAAATTTAATTCGAATGGAACGCATGTTTCGATCAAATTCATGGAATTTATAAATTAATATAAATTTATCTTACGTGTACATGAAAAATAACCATCTCACATTTTTGTGTAATAAGAAGAAGTATCAATTGGTTTTATAATTAATTATGTATTCCCTCTCTGGATTACAATCACTAAACACATTATTCCACTTTCTCTCTATTGGATTTCTTAAGAAATTTCCCTTAATTGAAACCAAAAACAATATGGTATTTGATGAGGGTAGGATTGCCACCTTAATTATAATCCCGGCAAAAGTTAAAATTTTAATCTTATAACTTTTAAAGTTTAAAAAATATCAACTTCTAGTGTGAGTAACTGAATTTTTCAAACTTCTTAATTCAAATACATTATTTAAGCAAAAGTTACTGAATTTTAATCTTATGACTTTTAAAGTTTAAAAAATGATTAACTTCAAGTGTGAGTAATTGAATTTTTCAAACTTCTTAATTCAAATATATTATTTGAGCAAAAATTACTGAATTTTACTTTAATGTCTAGCTCTACACCTGCTTGTAAATTTCCTTTCTTGTTTTCTTTTGGATCAATTATTTTACTTGTCATAATTATTAAAAAAATTCAATCCAAAATATTTATCATTTCAAATAAAATTAAAATATAATCAAACTATATTATATTTGTTTCACTATCTAGTTAGCATGTGAATGAATGGGTGGGTGGGTGATATGAAAGGCCAAACAAAAATAAAGGTCCCATTTTGGAAAACAATTTTTTTTCTCACAAATGTGATAAGTCATCAATTCATGCAAGCTAAGCTTATCTCATAGTTATATTGTGACCCCATTATTTTACCACTTTTTTGTTTGTTTTGAATTTTTATATTTTAATATATATATATATGTTGTGTTTTTTTTTTTTTTTTTTTGGGGGGGGGGGGGGGGGTTCCTATTGTCAAACTTCCAAATAGATTTATAGATCCTTCCTTGTATTGTAGTTGGAATCCTGTTGGATGCCATCATCTTAACTACTATCCACAAAGCAAATTATATAATTTGGTTGCTTTTGCAGCATGAAAACAGCTAGCTATAACTTTATTTATATAAACAGCATGTCTTATTTTTAGGAACTTAGTAAAAAAAAAAAAAACTAGTAATTTTTATGTATTTTATAACAGCTATAAGATAGGACAATTAATGTTATATGATAGTGAATGTTGTTGGGTGGCTCAAGTACTCCAACATATCCACAAGATTTATGAGTGTTGTACGTAGAGATAGATATATGAATGTTAAAATGAATATGTATTACGATCGCACTTAAGAGGCAAGTTGAATGGTCTGATTCCACTAAGTAGCTCAAATTTGTGTACCTAACACTTTAGCTAGTTAGCTTCGAAACAACTATAAACTTACTTCGAAGTAGGAAAATGATCATTTGCTAGAAGATGCAAAGTAATTACAAACACACTATTATATGTGAAACTACAAAGGATTTGAATTAATTAATTGTCTCGAAAAATCTACAAACCATTTGTATCGATAAAAATTGGGGATTAAGAATATGAATGCTAACTTTTATTATTTTCTCTCTTTAGTTTTACTAGTTGTCCCATGCATCTGTTTGTCCTTTTAATCTTTGATAAGTCCACTTTCCAAACCAATAAAAACAATAAATATTTAGTGTAATTTCTTAAAATATCTACATAATATTGGGTATACACTATTTTTTTAAGTTGGCTTCACATGACAAAGTATAATTAAATGTAGTTGAACTAGCTAAGTCTATAGAGAGAGAGCGCCTTTGTTTATCTACTTGATCGTGCTCTTCTATCATACATATAATCTTTCCTTCAGTTATATTCAGTTCCAATTCTGTTTCAAACTATCGATGGGAGAAGGCTTAAACGAATATCAAGATTAAATTCTTGATATCGATATAAGTCGATTTAACGATCAAATTTTTAGAAAGTCAAAATGTTTGACTAGGCTTGAATATGTCATTTGTCATTAGATAGTAGCTAAGTCATTACAAAAGAGATACTAATATATTGTTTAAAATAAGATTTAAACCCTCATCTTTATTTCCTTCCAAGGCAGGTGAAGACAAAAAAAAAAGTGATTCAAGTTTTTAAATTGAGAAAACACATGCACAATTTTTTTATTTTAATATGATGACAAATATTCTGCAAATAAACAGATGTTTTTAGTTGTCCATATGAAGGTTAAATTAAATATTTTATAAAAACATCTAAGTTGTTAGTGGGAATTTCATATTTTAATTATCAGTTGTGTTATTATTTTCTATTTGAACTATAACTATTTATGTATAAAAATGCACTTCAAATTCGATTAGCCCAATTATTAGTCTTTTCATGCATACACCATCGATCTACTCAAGAAGAGGTGTTATAATATATATAGGGAGAGAGAGATTGTAATCAATCGTATTGAAAAAGAAAATACTACTGATAATTGAAATGCAATACTCTAAGAAAAAATAGTTTATATTTTTATCCATTATCTCTTACTTATTCGAAATTCACTTCCATCATTTAGTTTGAAATATCAAAAGATATATATACAATAGAATTACCTCAAGAATTAACTTGAATGCTGGGATATAATTTGTCCACAAATCAAATTGACCATAGTATAAAAAATATTTATCACATGTGAGCAACTATCTGCACATTTCTTTAATTTCCTTTATTGATGATAAAATAAAACAAAGTTATTGTTATTATTATGTGTTAGCATTAATTAGTATAATTATTTTTGTAATAACAAAATAAGGAATCATAAATGTGGTGCTAACTTGTTGCCAGCATAAAGCTAAACTTAAGAATAGCTCCAAAAAGAGTAGAGAAAAAAATAAATAAAAAGTGAGCAAATAAAATAAAATAAAAGCAAATGAACAAAATTCATGCAATTAAAGAAACATATTATATAAGCAAACTGTCTTAGCTACATCTTGGAAAAAAAAAAAAAACTAATTCCAATTAGCTATATTAATTACTTGAATCCTTCAATAATAATATAATTATCACATGCACTCATGCATGTTGAACCCTTAACATAATTGCATAAGCATAACATTACATTTTGAATGATCTGACACGAGCACTAACCATAATATCTAAGTACATAAAATAATACCTGATCGTCATCTTCATAATTTACTAGTTACCCGTTCTTATTATCATTATGAACTATCATCATAGCAACTGCATCGTCTGTTTGACCGAGTAGACTACTCAAAGATCTAGCTTTCACCATTCCAAGCTTCTTCATCTTCTTTTTCTTTGTCTTTTTCTCGTCATCTTCATCATCATTATCATCATCATCATCAACATCATAATATTCATGATCATTTGGCAACGCGTACGTTTCCTTATCTTTTTCTTCTCCTTTCTTCTTCTTTTTCTTATTATTCATCGAGTTTCGAACTGTATTACTATTCATGCTTCTAAGTCTTCCTTTACCCAAATGATGTTCACACAATGAATATCCCACAAGGGTTTGTTGACAACATCTCCATCCTCTTCCATTAACACGACTACACCTTGATCCCTCTAATATAACACTTCCTCTTTTGTTCTTCTTGTTTACGTGTTCAACTTTATGATCATCACTATTAATTCGTTGATAATGTTCCTCGTGTTCTTGCTCCCCCTCGTCACCATTTTCTTGTGGACATTTCTTGTTTGTCTTCGATTTCATCGTGTTAATATTACTTGTGTCGTGGTGATGATGATGGTGATAGTTATCTCTTGATCTCTTTTTCAATGGAATTACCTTATCATCTTCTTCACACCATCTACCATCTATTATATATGTGCATGTACACGTTCAATATATCATAGCATATGATAAAAAGAAGAATGATAAAATTAAAAATATATTACATATGAATCTCAATTTTGTTTACGCTGCTAGACTCTCCAAAAATATTGTTACAGTTTCTTCGAAAAATTACGATCTCAAATCATTTATAAATGACTCTTCTGAGTAGAAGCCCGGATATCTTAACATCTTAGTAGTACTCTTGGAGGGCTCGATCAGACATGACAATATTTTTGAAGAGTCAACTAAGCAACATACAATTCTAGGATATATGAATTGATTTTAGTTATGTTGCTAAAATCTTCAAAAATATCATTGCACCCATATCAAAGACTATTTTGGAGGACCTAACATACTATTTTTTTAAGAATCGGAACAACGTCATTGGATATTGGGATATATGAGTCTTGATTTTAGCTATGTTGCTAGACTCTTCGAAACTATTATTGCACCTATGTCGAAAACCTTAAAAAATACACTATTTAAGAAGGACCCAACACGTAATATACTTTGAAGAGTAAATCTTCAAAAATATGATTGCACCAGTGTAACCTTCAAAAAAATTTTTTTTTAAAAACCCAAACATGCAATATGTTTTTGAAGAATCAAAGCAACATATAAATCTTTTTAAAAAGTCGAATCAACTCACCTAGATCAGAAGAAGATGATGGTTGATGAACCAAAGAACCTATTTGTGTTGTACTCAAAAAACTTAATTCTCTCCTGAAGAAGAAACAACAACAACAAAGAACAAAAACAATTAACAAAAACAAAAAAAAATAGTTTGTTAATTAATTAATTCCCAAACTATATAATATTTTTTAAAAAAAAAAAGGTGCACAGTGCAACATTCAGAATTTTCCCGTGTGATATGTTTTTTAAAATATAAATGGGGACCATTATAAATTAAAACTAAAAAAAAATAAAAATAAGATTAAGATGAGATGAGGAATTAAATCATTGGATGTGAATAAAAACCTAAACAGTATTTTTATTATTTCTTGTTTAATTTCTTCTATTTTTTATAAAATAATCTTCACCTTTTTTTTTTTTCATGAAAAAAATAAGAATTAAATGGAACAATTCTTTTTATGCATTAATATTATTCTTACTTGTTATCATTGTCAATATTACTATCAATACTCTCTTTTTTCTCTCTCCATAATTTCCCATCTTCATCTTCCACATCCTACAAAATCAAATTAAATCACAAAAATGAACACCAATTTTTTTCCCCATCATTAGTGCAACACAATGCATATAATTATTTTTTTCTAGTTGAGATTCTATCAGAAACAATTCTATTACATTCATAAAATAAAAGTAGAAATAAAGTCTGCATACATTTCATACAGACTCTACTGATAAAAATACACTAAATGTATTATTATTATAGTCGTTGTATCATGGATGCAAACAAAAAGTATGTTAATAATAATTAAAATTTAAAACTAACCTTTTGTTCTATTTTTGGTGGATTATTTGTGTTGCCACCAAAGAGAACCCAGCTGGTGGTTGTTTTAGCTCCGGTGACGGTGGCCGGTTGATCAGACGGCTGTGGAAGACTTAGATTTGGAAGATCAGACGGTGGAGATTGATTTTTGGTGTTTAGTTGGGGATCTGACGGAGGAGGAAAACGTTTCCTTATTCTCATTATTACAAACCAAAGAAGAAGAAAAAAAGAAAAAAAAAGGGAAAAATTAACTAAACAAAATTTTCTACTATTTTTTTTGGGTATAAATACTAGGAAATATATGTTTATATTTCAAAAGGTTGATCTTGAAAGAAAATTTTGTGGAAGAATTTTGTGTTTGAGAATTTGTTTCTCTCTCTTAAAGTTGGGGTTTTTCTCTCACTAACTTTTATTTGTTGCACCACACAAACATTATAAGAGGCCACTAGGATATAAAGAAAAAGAAAAAAGAAATGTGAGATGTGGTATGAGAAGTGGCACGTGCGAGATCGTGGCGTGGTCAGATATAGTAAAAAGTGGTCAGTTGAACATTTTTTGTTAACTAATAAGGGTTATGGAAGAGTCGTAAGTACTCTTTCATTCTTAATTAGATGTCTCGAGGGTTTCCTTTTTTGGGAAGGGTGGGTATTGAACAATGGATGGGAAACAAAAACAAATATTTTTTGTCGAGAAACCTATGAATTATACGGATCAACAATTATTATTTTCATATGTATATATTAGAATCTTAAACATTCTTAACGAGATTTTTGACTTTATTATTACGTTTAAGGTTATACGTATAGTGGCACGTGTGAAGGAATGAGAGGGAAATGAGAGTAAAAAATAAGGGGAGGGGTTTCTTGGGGTTGTTTTTATGGTTTATTGTATACATTTTTTTTAGGGGAAATAGAGAAAATAAAGAAATGTGTAGGTCCTATCTATCACCAATGTGTCAATATGCTTTGCTCATGAAAAATAACCAATTAGATTATAGGATTTTCTTCTTTTCATTTAAATATATTGTTCCCTTCTTTCATTTAGTTTATCAAAAATAGTCTTTACATCTTCATATCAGACGTGTTAGATTCAAATTTAAGTATTAGAGGGTTCATATCTAGGGTTGACTATCCTAACAAATTTTTTTCATTTTTAGAGTTTGAACTCATTAACTCTTTTAAAGATGAAGAGACTTTAATCATCCTATCATAATTCATATCGATATCTATAATAGTTTTTGACTATTAAATTGTTAAATTAAGTGATCGTATTAATTTATATCTAAGACTCAAAATCGAGACATCTGACTTGGAGTGATGAGGAACGAAATGAGATGACATAATGTATTAAGAAAAAGGAGGCCAGATGACATATTGGATTGTTGCCAATTTCTTGTTTAAATAAAATATCAATTCTAGTGAAATTAAACTAGCAATCATGCATATTACATCATATATTAATGAGCTAATTATAATTATAAATTGTGGTATATATATAGTTGATTTCCATTTGTTTAAGCTCTGGCAACTTTAATTTATATTTTGGATACTTTCTTTTTCTTGGATTAAAAATCATGATAAGTAATATTGATTTCAAAATTAATCAAATTTAGTCACTATTTTATGTGAAAATAATATTCGAGAATTTAACTTTTAAAAGTTTAAACTCCATATATTATAATATATTGAAATTCACATACAGGACGTCTTTAAACTAAATTGTGCTGGAGTTTTACATGCAAAAGTTTCAAAAATTAACATATTATGCAGGATTTTGGTGTTTTAAGTAGGTATATTTTTGTTCAAATATTATTTTTGTTTTAAAATTTAATTATTCTTATGTACCTAACAAACATTAATAAATTTGAGGTAAATTTACAAAAATTTCACTGGCTAGGAGCTAATTATTTAGATATACTCAAATTTACAATATTTCGAATTTTATCAGATTTTGATGTATCCACGTACATGGAGTCAAAACTAGTTAATTTATTCTAGATTCACTATATCAAAGTGGATTCACATGTATTTGAGATAAATAATAAATCTCACTTGACTCCTCATCTCGCTCGTCACTCTCCTGTGTATTCAATATTCTAGATATATGTGAATCGCACCAGATACATATAAATATATGTATATAGTGTGATCCGCATGTATTTAGAGTACATGGCTATCTCACTCACCTTCCTCCCTCTCCCTATCTTAATGTGTCTGATAGTAAAAATGCATGTATCTAGATGTATCTTCTTTAATATATGATATGACTTAGGACACTTTTAATTAATAATAAGTTACGTAGTTATTTGAAAATATAGATAAAATGACTATATATGTGATATAGATGTATGTCTTGTGCCTTTTGTTTTGTTTAATGTTGACAAAAAAGTCCAACTAAGGAAGTATGGGCTTAGCCAATTTTATATGGCCTACCAATTTTGCATGAAAATTTGCAAAATTCATGCACAAGAGAAAAAAAAATCCCACTCCAACAAAAGCTAAATAAAGAAGCTATTTCTTATTATTTTATTTTTTTTTGAAAAAAAAGAAGTAAATAAATGAGACAAAGATATAAATTATTTATAGGAAGTCATGTACCTAGGGTGTGACTTAATAGTTAACGAAGCGAAATACAAATTATTGTAGATTGTACTATTGGAGATGATAAGTATCTAATAAAATAGTTGAGGTACATGTAAGTTGGTCTAGAAAATATTGCTATTTCGAAAAAAAAAAAGCGATTTAGTAATTAGTTAGAATAATGCAGTTATTTAATAATACAAGAATTGATTATGTAGAATTTCTTTAGTTATTTAATCTTCTACCGTGCATAAAATAACACATAAATACTCGTAACTTATAATACATGTTTTACTGACGCGGAATTATAAAATGATAACCGTACACCGTACTTGGAGTTAACTGTTTTTTGTCTTGGGCCGTTGATTAATACTCCAGAGAAAAGGGCCCAATAACTTAATGGGCCCTTTCTTTGACACAAAAAAGTGGAATTTCATGTCGGGCCCAATAAACAATAAAGCCCAAATTTAGGATCCAACAAGTCCAACTTTAACCTCTACTCTACTTCTTCGGCCCAACTTTTACAGCCCAATACCATCACATATGTTAAGTTTGCGTTTGAACATGCGTATGAAATCAAATTAATATGTAATCGAAGTTTTGTTTCTACATGCAATTTGGATTTCGTAAGTCGTGAATTTCTCCAATACTTAAACAATCTTTCCGAATAAACAACCCGTAGTTCATAAATAACATATTGAGATATTTAAACACGTCATATCGATAAATCACATATCTCCATGTTTCTTATATAAATAAAAATTTGTGAATACAACTTTCAAACGCATAATACTATAAAAATCCACTAATCAACACTCGATAATACTGATAACTAGTTATTCTTTACTATAATAATTTCACATAGTACGAACAATCTTTTCATGCTAAGCATGAATCTTTTTTTCTTTTTTTTTTTTTTTGTAAAATCTAAAATAACGAATATGTTTTTTTGCAAAATATAAACGTTTTGATCAAGTTATACATTTCAAAAAAATTAATTTGAAATTCCAAATCATGTTTTTAGAGAATTTAAGTTTCAAATTACATATTATGACTGTACACATATTTAGTGTAAGAGTTAACAAAAGTAATTGTAAAATGGGGATTCATAATTTCTTTTTAGTGCCTTGGATAATTATCTTGTGCAAATAAGGTTGGTTAATTATAAACCATTAATAATGTCCATTTTCTTCTTGTGTTTTGGGCTTATTTGTCCCTATTCTAATGATGAAATTTTATTCTAGCATGAAATATTTATATATTATAAAAAAAAATTAAAGTGAAAATAACTTTTAATTTAGCTCAGAAAGAAAAAAAAAAAACTTCATGATTGAGTAGACCACACGAGGAGGAAAGGAGTAAACTTAAAGCAAAAAATGGTCAAACATTTTTCATCATTGCCTCTATTTAAATTGGAAAAAAATATAATTAAAAATGATTTTTCTCAATTAATATCAGAAGTTGTTTTCAATCATGCACCCACAATCGAAATGATTATAGGGTTTTTTTCATGCATCAATTATAACAAAAAAATGATCATTTAAGTAGGCCATGCTTGTTAATTTGTTTGATCAATATTATGTAAAATTATAGTCCACTTGAAATCTTGAAAATTACTTGTTTGTTTTGGTATTGATTGAATGATGAACATTCAAATTGCCAATCAACTTATTACAATTAGGGGTCGTTTGGCTACGTAGAAGAATCAGTATATAAAGTTTATTCTACACATTCTTATCTTATATTTCTGCAAGAATTTGTTTTCACTAATTCATGATTACGTGACCTGATCATGATCACACGACAATAACTTTTTCGGTTACATAAAAAAAAATATATGGCAAAATATCTATCTTGATTATAATATTGATAAATCATACTATATATCAAGATAACCTAAATTTTGAAGCAAACATTCCCTAAAGATAGTCTTTGAAGTCCTTTGAATAAATAAGTGTGCCTTTTGTTTTATCTCTTATAAGTTCAATGGTGGGACTACTTAGGAGGGGAAATGTAAGTAGCAATCACAAAGAGTCAAAGATACTTATTACTAAGGGGTTGTCACTCTATATCATTTCAATTTTTTTTATTTATATGTATACATCATATATTATACTTAAAAGAAATCATTATAATATATATATATATATATATAATGTTAAAAGGATAAAACATGAAAAAATGATTTTCTTTTATATGTCAAAAATGATAAGTAAAAAGAATTTTTTATTTTAGGAATAAGGGATAAGTAATTAATAATGAACTGAGGGAGTATTATTTTTATTATTTTATGTTAGTTTTTTGTATTTTCATTAATTACTTCTCTTTCTAGACTATTTTAGACTTTTTTTTTCCTTAAGAAGTGAGTATCGGAAACAACCTCTCTATCTCTCTATGAGGTAAGAATAAGATTTGCGTATATTTTATACTCTCCAAATCTCTTTTGTAAAACTACACTGGGTATATTATTATTGTTATTATTGTATCTCTCATGACCCAAAACAAAATTATAAGCGAAATAATTAGGAAAAAAATTATTTTTCAAAAAAGTAGTCATTTAGTTAGGGAGAGATTAGATTGATGTTAATTGGATTAGTGAGGCAAAATCAAAAGAAAGTATATAAGAATTAAGGTAAATAGACAAAATTTAAACAAGTTGATTCATGATTTGAATTATTTAACTAAGAGGAAAACAACTTTTAGCATAATTGTCAACATTATTGTTAAGATAAGTGATAAAGCAATTGATTAATGTAATAATAATAATCAAGACTCTTTATAACCAATTGAGAAAAGTGATGTTTTTTTGCTTACTATAGAAAAGACATCCACCTCTTTTTTAAATAAATATAAGAAGGATATTGTATTTTCTTTAAGAGACAACATGATTAATTAATTGTCATGCTCTTCTAATTCCCCTTATCTAATCATTATGAGATTTACTCATTATATATCTCACTTTTATGAACTTGGGATGCTGTTTAAATGCTGTCAAATTAAGAGACAAAAGACCCTCAAAAAATTGCAATCCATGAGTTGGATTGGGACGATAAATATCAAGAGAAGATAGAGTATACGTAGTCTTTATCATTATTATTTCGAGATAGCTAGGGAGGCTATTTTATATGACTTTGTCAATTTACAAAATATTCACAAATAAGTACCAATCCTAGAAGTTTTTGAGTACTTGTTAAGTTTAGTTTGGTCTCATTCTAGTATATATAGAATAATATTTACTTTTACAAGATTTTGAAATTGCTAGTACTACTATAATTAAATTGTTTCTAAGTAGTTAATTACTCATTTATCTTTTAAATGCTTTGGATTTGGCCCTTTATAGACAATTATATTTAGATAATAGGTTTAAGTTAGAAGGGTAAAATAGTAAACTCATATATTAGGATTTAGGGTTAGGGTTAGGGGGAGGATAAAAGGGAAAAAAAATCATTCTAGAACATATTTGATATAAACATATTACATCTTTTTATAAACTTTTAAGTATGTATTTTAATGCATATAAAGTGAATTTTTTTCACTCTTGGAGTCATGCTTTATAGCATGTTATGATTATAGAATTGAGATGTATGATTAAAGTAGTGAAAGAATGATTGACTATTTCTTTTCTGACCACACATAAAAATAAAAAGAAAATTAGACGATTCGATTAATTTGAATTATATATCGCATAAAATAATTATTTTTATATATTTAAAATCTAAATTCAAAACTTATTCATGAGAGGGAAGAAATCTTATCTGTCGTAAAAATATATTTTGATTAGTTCAACATTTTACTTTCATAAAAAGGTTCATATAACACCCGATTATTTGATTTCTGATACAAATAATCAAGATCCTTAAAAATGAAAAATACTTCATAATAAAAGCAGAAGAAAAAAATTCATCAATATCATTTTTCATTAATTACATTCTCTCCATCCACTAACACACATCATCTTCATCCCTTTCGAACAGTTCAACAAATCTAAACAATTTTAATTATATAGTAGAGTAGTTATTTTTAATCATATATAAATATTTTTTACTACATATTAAACATAAATAAATATATATCTCACTTATTTTTCACACACCTAATAATAATATATATACAAATGATTACTAGTAAGGAATTTGTCTGCTGTGTATGATGCAACTATCTCCATCACAACTTAAGTATTTCAGTACATAATAATTATTTCCACCCTTTATTTATATTTAATATGTCATCTTTTAGGTGCAATATTTTCTTTACCTAATTATTGCATGCGTCACTCACGTGACATGCCCTTTTCACATTTATTAATTTCACATTTTTCACCGAGGGTACGAGAGGTTTTAGATTCAAATCCCCTTAGATATGTGCTCGTTTTTATTAGAGAGCATTTTATATTATATGTGTTTCTGACACGAATCTAAATTTAATCAGTTAAATATAAGACTTAGTGATATGAATTTAAATCTAATCGGGCTCAAGATACTAGACAATACACTAGATAAGAAACCAAAAAATAAATTGAGATTTTCACTTTTTTTTGTTTTTGAATTTTACCATATTGAAAAAAGAGAAGTTCTAAATGGTTAGAATTTGGCCAAAAAATTTTAAAAACTATAAATATCTTTTTTTCGTTTTTTAGTAAAAAATATTTAAAAAAGGCTAAAAATATTTTTTTTAAAAAAATTACATAGAAAAAATCTCATTCTGATCAAATTCTGGCCAAATTTTCTATCCTTGAAAAAAATCATTGAGGAAGAGATTTCACTAATCATGAGTATCTCTATTATTATAGTGTCCTTTCTATTATTGCATTTTTTTTTCTTCCTCCTTTTTTGACCTCTAGATATTTCATTCAAATGTGATTAACATTAAGATTATTATATATATGATTAATCAATCACAATATATTTTATTTTCTAAGTTTGAGTATTTTTTTTCCTTCTCGAATTATATATGATCTTAGGTAATGATCAAATCTAAATTGCTAATTATGCCTAAAAAATTAGGTGTGAAGACTTTAATGTAACATAACTTGTTACCATTGCTTTACTAAAATATACAACTCCTTTTCCTATCTTTCTAAGAAAAAAAAAATATTTATTTTAAGCTAATAAATTATAATTAGATCTCTCTATAACAATTATTCTTAAATTATAACTGAATTTCTTCATATTATATTATGTTTTTTATGATATTAGGTTATATAATATTAAGAAAAATATTCAAACAAATAATATTATTGTAGAGATAATTTACTTTATAAATTGATAGAATTAATAATACATAGCAAATTGGAATAAAGGGTGGCGCCTCCCTAGTTTTGGCCCTTTATATAGGGGGCAAAATCCCTTTAATTAAAATCATTTAAATTTTATTAGCTAACTTTACACTTTTACTTAAATTATGACCAGAAATTTGGCATAAAACATAAATAAATAGTTTTATTTAGTTATTAATTAAAAAGGACTACTAGAATGATACTTGATTAAACAAAATGTGTAGGTCATTAACGGTGAAATTATGTTTCTATCGATGAATTTGATAATATTCAGTAATTTTAACTCAAAGTTTTATAATTATATAAAAAATTAACTTGATTATTTAGTTATTTAATTTTCCTTTTTTTTTTTTTTTTTTTTTTTTTGCTTTTTTATGGGTGGAGAAGGAGAAAGGGGTCAAGTTACATTTATGATTTTATTTATGCCATTCATACTTAATAATTTCCAATAATTCCATTTATATATACATGTAATATATTGTTACATTTAAATATGGAACTTATCATTCTTATCATTAAAGACAATGCATGAGTTCAATAATTGCAAGGATCCCAAAAGCATGACAAACCTGACCTATATTCCTGGCCATGTGTATCTGGTTTTTTTTTAATTATACGGATAATAAATCGTAAATTGAAGAATCTTTCATCGACGATCGTAATGAAATAATTGAGATTTCTCTATATTTAATCAGAAGCCTTTAATTTGAGAGTTATGTTAGGAGTATTGTTCTTAAAAATGAGTCTTGTAAGTTGCAACACATATATCAAAATTTAATCGAATTTTAATACGAGTACGGAAGTAATAATTGGAAGGACCCTTCTTCATATAATCAATCAGCCAAATCCCATGCCTTTTGTGGACCACCCACCCCCCTTCTTTAAACCCTCACACATTTTCTTGTTTCTCAATTAAAAAAATTCAATGAAAATTACTCCCCCTAGTGTTATATGGACCACATTTTTTTACTGTACTTTTTACCCTTGATAAATTACCATATTTAACCAATAGTACGCGGTCGAAAAAGAAAAATAGTTACTTGCATTGAATATTTACAACTTTCGTCAGAATTAATAGTTTTCTCAAATCATCTTTCATTCCTCAACGATCAAATAAGACAAGTTTGTGAATTTATTATCTCAAGTTGAAACTAGTTGATATGATTCATTTTCTACGTCTCTATATTCCTCTTGTACAACGGCATATATAAATGAGGGCGAAAAAAAATTAAAGGATGATATTTCTTTTGCTTTTGACATATCGTGCTTCCACTAGTTAGGCAACTCATGACACGAATGTTTATTCGCTCAATAATAAAGTATACTCTTATTAATTACTGTCATTATGTCTACGATAGGAGAGTCATCATAGATATATGAACAGTTTAATGAATTTTGAATCATTCAATATTTTAAATCACGTTAACACTAGTAAATATATAATAAATGTTTTTAAAAAATGACTAGTTAATTATGACAGACGATAACGTCTTATCACAAAAATAACCAAGGAAATAGATGACGATGGTTCAGTCGATAAGCTAGCAAAACCATTATATATATATATATATCATCATTGGATTCCAAGAGACATCAATTGTAGTTTTTTTTAAAAGCTAAACGTCAACAAGGCTTTTAATCATTTAAGTTGTGATAATTGGAAGTAAGTAATAATAGGATATTTAACATTTCTAGAAAGTTTATTTAATTCATCATTTTTTTAAATTTATTTTATGTTATCAAATTTTATTTTTTGGAATAGCAAAATGTCGTCAGATAAAATATATGCTCGGGGAGAGGTGTCAATTAGGGGGAAAATTATGCTTTTAATTCCGTATTAAATCCTCCAAAATTTTAATCACTTTTTTAATCCATTGTTTTTGCTTATTTCACGCTAATCAAAATAATAATAATAAATATAAAATGTAGTTTATTGGGTTATATTTATTTAATAGAGGTAGATTGATTGTTTTCTCTTAAATATCCTGTATTATTTTTTATATTAATACTTTAATGAAAAATAATAGTTTACTTTAATTTTAAATATAAAATTAATAATTATTACTCCTATAAAAAAAATTAAAATTAAAACGATAATTAAAATAAAACGGTAAGTAAATTATAAGTTATTTCTCTTAAATTCACACCTTTATTTCATGCGTTGAATCCTTGATAAGAAAATAAAAATATGATTTCCCTCGTATCAAAATGTTTATCGCTTAACAGAAATTTTAAAAAATGCATTCATACAATTTTTAAAAAATAGATTACATATCTTTTTCTTGTTCATGATTTAGATCATCGCATGAAAATGTTTTAAGTCACAATCTTAATTTACACAATCAATCATAATAAAATACAAATCAAAACCACGGAAATTATTAAATATTAATTATTAATTAACAGTGAACAACTTTACGTTTCAAATTTGTAAACAATGATAATTTTGACCTTTAATGATTTGATCATTTAATCATCTTTCATTATGATTTATGGCTACCTATTTTTTTTGACCCTGCTATATTTGTAAACGTGATTAATATTTACAACTCTTATTAAATATGCAATAATCGATATTAACAACGCTTATTAAATTAGTTATTTTTTGCTTTTAATTAAGTCATGCTATATCACTTTTTTTTATACAAAAATAATAATTCTATGATTTTGGTAGCCTTATAATTAAGCAGCAAATATACAATTCCATTAATGCATCTAACTATATAATTAAACTCCTCATACATAGGGAGTGCGTCTCATAATTTATAAATTATAACCATTTATAATTATATTTCTTATTAAAATTCCACATTTGTTTTACAGTTGTGGTGTCAATCTAATAATTTCTCATTGCAAATTAAATTGAATTTAAGTTTTTTTTAAAAATGAATTATAATTTAAAAAGTTATAGTAGAGTGGTAAGTACTTTTATCTCTGGAGGTATCAAATGTCTTAGGAATAGAGTTATGAGAATAGAGAGTCGTACGTTTTTGATAGGACGCTTTTTTTTTTGTTAAATTATAGAACTGGACCTTAGGTCTAACATAACTGCAAAAGCTAACTCATTAGAGAAGAATATTGTTGTCATATATAAAGAGTTCGTATTTCCATCCTACAAATTAAATGACGTGGGACTCCTTACCCCCACCATTCACACGCCTGAGACTGGATGTCTGGAGTGTGAACAATATAACATCGGAGGAGGTGGGCATTGGATCTAACTTAACTCTAAAAGTTAGCTCATAGAAAATTTGTTCTAGTCCGTCTAAAGAGTCCATCGTTACATCCCACAAACGACAAAATAAAATATTTTAAAATGTTTAATTTGTCAACTCATAATCAGTGGCGGATTCAGAAATTTACAACTATGGATGCTCACTATTTTCAACTTATATCAACCAAAGAGCGTAATTGTGAGCTAAAATTCGTCAACATAGGTGTTATTTTTCAATGCAATAGACAATCGAAATATTTGAATTGGTTTCAAGAAAAAAAGGAGGAGAAACAATATACTTTCATATACAATTGTAGTTACCAAAAAGGCAAACCAACGAGAAGGAAGACACATTCGCTTTTAAATTGGAAAACTGAAATAAAGGCGCTAGAACTAATTTTTTTCCTTCCCATTTATTTTTCCTAATTAGACTGATGAGAAAGAAAAAGTTAATAGTAATGAAAGATCAGACTGTTTATATTTTTTTGGAGATTAAATTGCATAATAGACATGAGAAGTGACCGATTCAAGATTTTAAGATCGAGGTTACTTTTTAAGCTATTGACCATAAAATATAAATGTATAAATTTAACACTTGTCAAAAGAAAATATAATTATATTTATATAAGATAGGCAAAAAAATTCAAAAAGATAATCTTGAAAAAAGAATTTTGTTTTAGAAAAATTAGAAATAGGACAATTCGTGAAAGGGAAAAAAGAAAAGAGTTGATTTTAAAATAAAAAGAATGTAAGTATAGAGAATTGAACCTGGGCATTTTTGAGCAATATAAGACCTTGAAAACCCATTTCCAACCACCATGCCAACTAATACATTTATTTATTGGGTGCTCGACATTTATTTTATACGATATTATCATAATTTTAATATAAATATACATAGTTCGATACGAGCTTAATGGGTGTTCGAGCACCCGAGCAGCCCCATGTGGGTCCGCCCCTGCTCATAATTAGTTTAAATTAGGAACTGGACCTCATCAAAATCACATTTTTCATATTGTATTCTTATTTTTGTACGCAATATGCATGGTCCATAGATTTTACATAATAAATATGCATACAAAAAAGTCTATATAATAATTTGAAAATGAAATTAAAATAAAACATGTTAATGACTTATAATTAATTCCTATCATGCACAAGTAATTACAATAAATCTATTGTTAAGTTAACTACTAATATTAATCATTCACTTAACCAAACCACGTACAATCATAAATCACAGTTAATAATAAATATTATAAAATTAATCTATAAAAATATAACTCGCTCAAATATTATATCTGTATTAAACGATTCACTAATTATGATTCTAACTATTATTATTTATATATAATCTTGAGAAACACATAAAATTTAAATTTAAAATTTAAAATTTAAACTATGAAAGTGTCATAAGTACAAACCGTTGTATATTTATGTCGTTTCACGTGCACTCTTAATTTAACTATTAGTATTTGTCGGTCAATTTGTCTATTTAAGAAAATTAAATAAACATTCTTCATCTCAATATATATGTGACATGTATTCTTTTTATATAATTTATTTAATTTTAAATTTTTATTTAATCTTTTATCAAATAATCTATTGTCATACAAACATTAAAGACTTATTCTAAATTATAAATTTCAAAATGGTTATTTTCTTTTTAAAATTATGCATGTACTTAATTAAAATAATGCTCCATATATTGCCACATAGAAGTAAACGAAAAAATAATTAATTTTGAAGTTTTCTTCCTTTTATCTTTCTTACTTTGACCAAGTATTACGATATTTAATCAGATATTTTATATTTGAGTCTGTAAAATTATTAGAAGTGTCGTTCTTTGAAATAAGTTTCATAGTGCACGAATTTAAATTTAAAATAAATTTTAAATACGGATATCAGATACCAGATTTAAAAAAGAGAAACATACACCTAGTAGAAATAGTATTAAAGAGGGCTTGGACAATGCCTTCTTTTAAATTGACCCTTGGGTTCTCTCTTCTTCAACACAACTTTTTCTCATTTCTAAAAGCTTTTATTCATTTTTTGTTTTTTCTCCAAAAGTTATCAATATGGAGTTAGCTTTGAGCTTAGGAGGGGATAATTCACCAAAACCAATATTATTTCTTGAAAAATCATCATCTTCTTCTTCTTCTTTACATGAGAAAAAAGATGTAGGGTTTTGCATGGTTTTAGGGAAGTCATGTAATGAAGTTGGAAGAAAAAAAAGATCAAAAAATCATCAAGAAATTAGGTCATCAACAATAGATCCATCACTTCAACTTGATCTCATCCCTTTTTCTCATGGAGTTTCTAACAACACTTGTTCAAAAATTTCCTTCCCTTGGCTCTCTCAAAATTGTGAGTATATTTTCTTCTGAACTGTCGAAGACATAATTAAGTAAATAGACGTGTACTCTCTCTAGCGATTTAAGTTTTCTATAATGATTTTTCTTTTGTCCCCCTTACTTATAGGGGTTATTTATTTTTGTATTTAAAGATTATTCAAATTCAAAAATCAATCTTACAAACTTTCTTTGTTTTGTTGAAATAAATCTTATTGCTCATATATACTAATAGTGTAATAAACTTTTAACATTATTAGTGTAATTTAACTTGCTATAATACCCATCATCTACAATTAGTTTTTAGATGACATAATTTCTTATTATATTGTCAATATTTTGAACTTAAAACTCTTATTTTATATAGAGTTTAGAGAAAAAAAATCGTGCTAGTGTGATATATATCCCTTTTTGGATAAATTTCAAACATAATTTATTTTACATTTTAAATTATTTGTTTTGTTGAATTAAGATCTCAAGTTGACATTTTGAATGACTTACAATGCTTTTTGAACTTGGTATTTGTTTTATTTTAAAAGAAATTGTCATAAAAAGAAAGTATTTGGGAAAAAAGAAAGATTGAGAGGGCGTGTTGTATGTAGAACATAATAATAACAACATATTCAGTACGATCTACTATCGAAAGAAAGTAAGGTCTATACAGACTTTATTCTTATTTTGTGTGACGTAGAAAGGTGAATTATTTCTCAAAGAGGTGTATAGAACATTTTGTTGAAAAATAGATAATTTGACATATATAATAAACAATCATTTGAATTATGTGTATTATTATTTATAGAGCATGCTTTGATAAGGATGTAAATATAATTTGATTAATTCTTTGAAATAGATATGTTTATTTTCTAATAATATATTAACTATTCAACAGTAGCTACTCATGAACCGGCCGGTTTAACAAATGGACCGGCGTTGGACATGACGAACCGGATGCAGTTAGTGGTGGCGGCGGAGGCGGCGGAGGAAGGGGCGGCGCTATCGTCTCCGAATAGTGAAATTTCAAATTTTCAAATGAATTTTCCGATTTATAGAAACGGAAATTTAATAAATATGAAGAGAGATCAATGTGAACGCGAACGCGATCGCGATAATAATCGAAGGGGTAATGGTAATAATTATTCTTGTTCAAGAATAAGTGATGAAGAATTAGATGCCTCAGCAAGAAAAAAACTTAGACTTACAAAAGAACAATCTGCTTTTCTTGAAGAAAGTTTCAAAGAACACAACACTCTCAATCCTGTAAGTCAAACTTGTTAATTATTATTTTGATTTCATGTCTTGACTTTTATAATATTGATGTTACCTTAGAGGTGGACTAATTTACAGGTTCACGTAAATTCAGTAATTTTTGTAGTGTAGAATAATTACTATGTGTGTAGTCTGGTGTACTAAGTTTTTGTTATGCACAGGGTTTGAGGAAGGACCAGATCATAAATACATGTATTCATGCAATAAATAATTTTTTCAGTTTAAATCTATAACCTCTTGATCACATGATAACAAATTAATTCGCTATGTCAAGGTTTTCCTTCTAGACCTTATGTAATTAGGAACAATACATTTACAATAAATATCTATCCATATTTAACTTGTGAATTCATTAACTATAGTATACTAACTTGAAGGTACTATATAGAGTTCATATAGTATACTAGCTTTGAGTTGGGGGCAGAGTTAGGTAGGATCGAGGGTTTAATCTGATCTTCTATGATGAAAAGTTATATTGATTATACATGATTAAAATTATATTCTATGTATATATATAGGAGATTGTTGAATCCTCTTTTGACTTCTTCGTGTTCTTACTTCTTCATATTTTAAATACCCTTAATGAAAATCCTATCTTCATCATTTGCTCTGACCTTATATAAGATACTCGATTAGCAAATTTTATGATATATATTTTAAAAAAAAGTGTAAAACATTATGTTATTTGTTATTTTAATTTTTGTGGTACATTAATGTTAGTGTTCTGAAATATGAAAAATTATAATTGCAGAAACAGAAGCTTGCTCTAGCAAAGCAATTAAATCTTCGTCCAAGACAAGTGGAAGTTTGGTTCCAAAATAGAAGAGCAAGGTAATTAATTAATTAAGCATTATAATTTATATATAGTATATATATATCATACTCATAATATTAAATCGATATGGTCCAAGATAATCAAATCATCAATAATAGTAATTCGACTCTTTGATAGTTCACGTGAACCAGAAGGTAACATAATGTGACTTATTATATATACTGATAGTATAAAAAAATCTTTTATAATACGTATATTATATGTGTTAAATATTTTTTTTTTTTTGAAATTTTCAGGACAAAATTGAAGCAGACAGAAGTAGATTGTGAATATTTAAAGAAATGTTGTGAGACATTGACAGAAGAGAATAAAAGGCTACATAAAGAGCTTCAAGAATTAAGAGCTTTAAAATCTTCACAACCTTTTTACATGCAACTTCCTGCCACAACTCTCACTATGTGTCCTTCGTGTGAACGCGTTGCTACTACCACCACCTCTGTCACCACAACCACCACTACTACGACACCTGCCATGACTACAACCACCACCGTGGCCGCCTCGAATGCGGTGGCATTTCATAATCATAAGTTGATAAGTGTGATGACAAAATTAGAGTGTACAAATTAAATTATTAGGGTTTTGACTTAGGTGTTTCATTTTGCTTATTGTTATTTATTTTTTCTTGTTATAAACTATACTTTGTGATGATGAGTTTAGAACTAGCTAGCTAGGGAAAGAAGTTTGGGAGGAATTTTAATTAATTAAGAGAGGGAAAAAAAATATTTATTTCTTGGAATTTTGATGTTTTTTTTACTAATTAGAAGAAAGAAATAAGTTATTTTTCCTTAATTTTATATGATGAATAATCTAAAATTAAGTAATTTTGCTAATGGTTTGGATGTGTGAAACATATTCTTTACTTTTAATTTGCTAAATGTGATTACTTAAAAGACACATTATCCAACAAAAATGTTTATTCAATAAGATATATGATGATAAGAGTATTTACTTTACATCTTGATTTGAACCTCAATAGGTTTGAATCGGGTGAATATGAAGATTTATATGTTATATATTGTAGATAAATTTAACAAAATAGTGTAAAAAATATATATATTATCAATTTGTAGAACTTAAACTTTAACGAGAATTTAAGTTATATACATTAACTATCTAGAAGGGGACAGATCGGAAGACATAAGGCATAACAACTCCTATAAATTTTTAATCTTTCATCTATAGTACCAAATGGTTTTATTCTTATTGTGCGCCTCGTGAGAGTGTCTGGATTCATGAGAACAATATCTCATATGTTTTCCGAACTAAACCCCGGAATAGATCTAGACCAAAGAGGAGTTTCACGTATTTCCATCAGGGGCGGAGTCAAACAGGATCGATTCAAACTATCTTCGATAAAAAGTTACACTATTTAAATATGTTTAAAATTACTTTTATGTATATAAAATAGATATTAAGCCGTCTTAGATTTCTTCGTGTGTTTACTGTTTCATACTTTTAACCTTCTTAGTAAAAATTCTGACTCCATTAACACTCTCAACACTTACAAAATGCTAAACAACTAACAAACATGAGTACTTCAATTAAAACAACATAGTTCAAAAAGTAACTAATTAGATTGGAAAAAAAAAAAACTTGTGAGAATATATGTTAGATTTTTTTTAATAAAGTTCTTGTTGGAAACTATAGTCATGAAAAGGAAATAAATAAATGTTATTGTAAAGAAAATTAATAATGACTCTATGAGGTACATGTAGAGAGTTTTTTTTTTCCTCTAAGCCATTAATGATAAATTAAGAGTACAGTACGTATTACAACAAACTTACAGTAGTATTTATTATTACTTCACAAGATATTGCTTTCTAGCATAAATGTGACATCAACCTTATGCTATTTTTTTTTAAAATCATTAAATTGTAGACACTTAATTATTAATCACCTCCACCAAAGACAAAAAGAAGAAAATGATATATAGTAGAAGCATGTTGTGTCTGCCTGTCTAGCATATATATATGTGGAAGTATTTTAAGTTTCATATACATCGACGATGTAAAAAGAATAATATGCTTTGAGTTGATTAAGTGTGTGATATTTATATTAGAATCAGATTAAGGTTTTGATTCGCGTCATGTAGGGTTTTATACTTTTATTCGTATCGAATCGCTTCCTACAAACAAATAAATTCATTTTCAGGACTCAAAGTCGAAATATCTGATCAAAAGAGAAGCAACCCCATCTAATGCACCACATTCTGGTGGTTGATAAAAAATGTTACTAGTGTAGTTTAATTACTTATGTTCAATCCCAATATTCTAAAGTTTAATTATCTAATTGTGTTTATGTGACCGTTCTATTCAAAGTTATATTGTATATTGATTTTGGGGATGTTAGACATGTAAAACGGATAAATAATATATGCAGTTATACGACTTAGACATGTAAAAGTTTCGAAATAATATAATGTTGAAACATAAAAGAAGATTGAAATACATTTATCTTATGATAGTAGAGAGAAATTTGTTGATTACTAGTATGATCTCATGTTTATATTGTTTTGTTGTTATAAATTTATTATTAGCTAGTCATAAATCGAACCAACACGATAATATCTGTGAGATCCCACATATATACATATATCATAAGGCTCCAGTGGGCTAGTTTTTTTAGGCCCATTAAGTTTGAAACAAAAATGTTAATTATCTGATCCACCATTGAACTAATTTTTGAGGCCCGTTATATCATTAATATTGGGCTGATTTATGCAAATGTCACTTTTTAGGCCCTTATTTAGATTTTGTTCCTACTTTAGTATATACAAAGTTTGTATCCGAAATCAAGATGTTATGTATTAGGACGTTGAGTGATGTTCCGAAATTAGAATGTGATGTATTTAGATTCCGCCAAATTTAAGAGATTTTTGAAATCTAAAAAATAAGAGAGATAAGATGTAATTAGCTCTTAACACTATGAGATTTGTGTAAAATTTCCTCTTTTGTTTTGTATACGAATGTATCTAAATGATATAACCCAGATACATGATCATGCATAATAGATACAAAATGTACTTATGGAAATCATTCTAAAAAAGACCCTCAGATATATGCATTATTTTATTATTAGGAAAAGTTACATGAATTGGTACATTTTAATAAATAATTATTGATTTTAGCAATATTTTTTATTTATTACCATTTATAGCAATACTATGTTAAATCTGCAATATGTATTAAAAGTGAATTCTATATGCAATATATTTGAATTATATATGAATTATAATTGTTTTTTAAAATATATTATGTTTGTTTGGTAAATATTTGACACATTGTATTAAAATGTGTGATAAATGAATTATCTATCATTAAAATTTGTATTATATGTGAATAAAAAATTATTCTTTGTAATATGAATTAAACTTGTATTATAAATAAATTAAAAGTGATCAAGTGAAAAAGAAATATTATTGCTATAAATGGTAAATATTTTTTTATTATAGTATATTTATGTAAATTTCCCTTATTATTATGGTAGGTTAGATACATCTGGATATATATATATATATTACATAAATAATTGTATATATTAAAAGATAAACATAAATACATGTAATTAAGGAAAGAAATAAAAACGATCTACTACCAAGAAGGTGAAGTTTACAATTGTTTTGATTTTATGAAATCTATATTTTTGGAAAATGTGATATAGTTGATATGTAGGATACTGAAAATCTGTTAGAGTAATCAATTACTTTTTTAATTAAGGAAATCAATTATAATTATTTAATTCAAATTAATAAAACATGTTCTCGCTTTTTAAAATATATGTATCCAGAAAACGAAATATGTAACATGAAGTAATATTCAAAATTATCGTGAAATACAGCATTATGACATAAACTAGTGAGATTTATGTTGTTTGCTCTAAAATTATACTCATTCCATCTAAATTTATGTGTCACGTTTCGAAATATAAAACAACTCTAATTTTTATCCTGAATTTTCCATATATCATTTAAATATTTTGGATTGTCAATTATTCTAACTTATAGTAATTTTTACATAGTTTACAAATATATAATTTCATTTCAATTTTTTTTTGAAAATTTTATGCACATTTTCTGATCAAACTTAAATTATTTGACTCTTAAAATTTTAATGTATCATATAAATTAAAATAAAATAAATTAAAATAAAATATACCTTTAATTAATTTTTCTAATAAAAGAAATATATCATATCAACATGTACCGAAATGAAAATTATGTGAAAAAACAGTATCCAAGAAATAATCCAAAAACTTGAATTAGAAGCTCCAAAGTACTTTTGAATCACAATTGTCAGTATATCGTACCACCCGTGACTAAAAAATGTTATAATTATAGTCCTACAACATGTCTTTTTTTTTTTTTACGATTCCCGCAAATTTTAAATGTCTATTTAATTTTTTTTTATAAATTTAGACTAAATTGTATGTATTTTCTCTTCTGGTAGCTGTAAATTAATCTATTCATATATAATAATCACGACATAACTAGCACGTAAATTAAACAATTCTGGTGTTAATCAATATAATCGGGGGGTACGGGAGCTAGATTCATTTGAAACCCTTTCAATAAAAATTACATATATTACGTATATATAATAGATGATAAAAATAACATGACTTCTTTAAATATTTACTTTAAATCATTCAATAAAAATTTTAACTTTATCATCGAATATAAAAACCGACATTGTACAAAGTTTTATCTCAAAACAAGTAGTGACAACTCTATAGTCGAAACATCCCCATGTGAAGTACAACAAAAAGGACTAAAGTATAAAAGCAATCTAATATTTTCTGTCCGCTTTTATATGTTCATTTTAAATTTTATACGTTCATTAAAACACAAGAATTGATATGAAAAATATATCACAATGTCCATATATATTAATGGTTAATATTTTAAAAAATAAAAAAATAATGCTAAAGTAGAACATGAAAAAAAAACTTTTTTATTAGCTTAAAAGCAGAATAATTTTTTAAAATAATAAACAAGTAAAAATAAACGATTATATCGAGACGACGTACATAATCAATTTCAAATATCTTTAAACGCGACACGCAAGCTCTCATCAAAAGTATCAAAAGATAAATAGTGTGATAGTCAACAATCAATAAATTAATTTAAACCACTTTAAATGAAAAAGCTTAAACACATATATTTTAGACTAGATACAATAATATTTAAATAAAATCACGGTTTTCGACAAACATTATTATGCGTAACATGATCTATATAAGAATAATAAAGTATCATACCTCTTAAAATATTAAAAAAAAAAACAATAAAATAAATTATTGAAGAATTTACACTTTTCAAGACTTTAAAAAAATACTTTATAGCATGAGAGAATTATAATTAAACAACAAAATTCCCTTTTTCAAGGTAAATTCAACTATCTCTTCCTCTCTCACATATTAACTACGATAATATACCAGTGTAATATCACAAGTAAAGTCGAATCTGGAGAGGTTGATGTGTACGGAGCCTTTTGTTCTATGTAAACTTCGAGAACAACGAAAAACCAACACATTTTTTGTATAGGTTTTGACTCATTATTTCAATGTACATGGACACCTTGTATGCATATGTGTTTGTACATCCTATGTTGCGCGTACACTCCAAAAATGTCAATGCACCCGTGTCAAATCCTTGAAAAATGAACTATTTTGAGGATTAGACAAGCACCTGAAACGACATTTTTGAAGAGTCCGTACAACATGGTGTTTGTTTTTACCTATACTCTTTCTCTTGTTGTTTATGGTGTAGTCTTACCAAAAGTTCAGCATATAAGAGCTCATTCCAAGCATCGGGTACACCGGGAAGGCACCAATGGCTACAATCTTGATACCTCCATTGCGATCTCCTCTCCTTTAACGTCAAATTTGGTTTCCTATATATCGATGGATGACCGTCTTTTCTATAGTCTGTCATTCTTGTGATGTTGAGATACGAGACCTGAGTTTTCATCCCTTTGAAGACGTCTTCTAGTACCTTCATCTTGGATGGATACGGAGTCAAATATGTGTCGTTCTTTATTGGTTCTGTTTCACTATCACATGCCCCGCCAGAATTCCATTGCCCGCCACTGCGGAAGTACATGAAATTTAATCTAAATGGCCATGAAAACAATGCTACCATAGTAGTTTACGATGAATATGGTCGCAAAGTAATAACAATAATATACTAGTCCTCGTCTTAAACTACACGGTAAAGAGCTAGAGCTAGAGCTATCGACAAGTTAATGTGATTTGGTTTTGAATTTCGCGTTAATACCTGAAATGAGAAGCAGAATAACCTCTGAAGAGAACAAACGTCTTCTTGGGATTGATATGAGCATCGATCCATCTACCCCATGTTGTTAATGCTCTCCGAAAGGCCTCAAGAACGTTTAGTTCGTTGTACACGTGATTTCCTTCTTGATAATAGTCCTTCCTGGAAAAAAAAGATCAGCATTGTCTAATGTTAAAGTTAATTAAGCATAAAAATGCACGATTATCGGATTATGTATGTCGAAAAACACATTAGCAAATTTTACCCTAACGAAGTCTTCTCGTGAGTCCACCAATGACCGGTGTTGAAGACTAAGATATCCGCGTCTTTATACTTATCAGCAGACTCTCCGATCAAATCAAGTCGAAGCGTTTCTTTCTTCCCTCCTTTTTTATCAGCAACTTCCCATTGTTGAACCAAGAATGGAGACACAAAGAACTCCACTCTGCATTTATACTCCTGAAATTTTTACACAAACGATCAAACACATCGACGATGAATTCTAATACTAGAAATGAATCTTGGAAACATCAGATACTCACTTCGAATATAAACGAATAGAAAGCTTCCGTCCTGAAATGGTGTCTACCGGATTCTTCATAAACCTTTTTCTTATTTTTTACAGAGTTTCTAAGTAGACAAATAAGGGATTCCCACATATTCCTATTCAAAGAATCGCCAACGAAAACAAGACGCTTTCCTCTTAACAATTCCAGCATATGAGTAGCATTTAATCTGATAATAAGTTCGAAAATTCAACCATTACAACAATTCAAAGATTATCAATCTTTATATACATAACATATACATTACATAATTGATCAAAAGTAAAGGACACTCAAAATTGGCCTTAGCCGGGCAAGTAAGCGCTCGAACCTTAAGAGTCCACATCTATACATCTCAACTCGTCCCCATTGTGTGTTGTGGACACCTAACACTGACGTGACACGTAAATTTTTCATATTGTAATGTTAGAGTGTTCAACTGACACAATAGAGACGAGTTGAGCTGTTTAGATATGCATATTCAAAGTCGGAGTGTTTCAATTGAAAATGGTAAAAACAAGAAACATTAAAGAGCCCATACCTAGGAAGACTACATGCATTGGGTTTCCATTTCATCTTCAAGTAACCATTATCAAGCCTATCATTAACAAAACAATTAAATTGCTCATCAATAAGTGAACAAGAACCAGGTTTATACAAAGGGTAAGATTCATCTTTCACCCAATTCCCATCAAAGAAATCACAATTCAACAAAGACTTAACCAAATCAACATCTCTTTTCTTTTCCACATTTGCACTTTTTCCTTTAGAAGACAACTTTGGTGCTGTTTTTTTACTCTCATTTCCCTTAACGATTCCAACTTTATCATCAAAATCTCTACTTTCAGTCTGTTTCACATCTGCAACAGACTTAGAACCCTCAATTGAGCTCTGATTTGCCTTAAAGATTCCATCTTTATCATCAAAATCTCTACTTTGAGTCTGTTTCACATCTGCAACAGACTTAGAACCCTCAATTGAGCTCTGATTTGCCTTAAAGATTCCATCTTTATCATCAAAACTCTGATTTACACTCTCATTTCTCATCAAGATTCCAACTTTATCACTCAAAACAGAAGAAGAATTAAAGGGGTTTTCCAAGACTCCACCTTTATCATCATTTTGAGTATAATTTTCATTTTTTTCAACAATAAGTCCCTTTTTATCCAAATGGGGTTGCTCAAAATTGTTTTTTGGAAAAAGATTAGAGAAAACAGAAGAAAACTGAGATCTATAAGAAGTAGTAGTAACAACATCTTCTTGTTTAGTTAAAGAAAAAATGTTAGAAAACCATGGTGATGAAGAGTTTTGTGAAGGAGTAAAAGCTAAGAAAGTAGTAACAACAATGAAAATAAACAAAAACCCATATGCACAAGCAACACTTCTTTTAGTTTTGAGAAGAGAGAACTGAGTTTTCATGTCTGTAAACAGAGTTCCGCCATTTATAGCTTCATATTTTGCTGTTTCTGCCATTGTTGTTCTGCTTCAAACTCTATTCAAGAAACAATCGTTTTTTTCAAAATAAATTCAAAAAAGGAAAAAAGTGTGAGAGAATTTTACTTTTTTGGGGCTCTTTTTAATGTGTGTGTGTTATAATGTGTAACAAATAGAGAAGAGTTATAATACAAGTGAGTAACGGAAAAAAAATAAAATTTAAAGAGTTTGAAAAAATTATTATATTATTATCTTTAACTTAATTAATACTTATCTCATTTTTAACAAAAAAAAAATGATATTGTGATAGAAAAATATGATGTTATTATCTCTCTTTCAAGTTGTTTGATAAGAAAATTATACCTAATCAAACGATAGAATTTTGAATTTGAGACTTATAGTTATCAAAATAAAAGGGTAAGAGTTTTTTTTTCTTCAAAATTTGAGTTATTTTTGGAGAGATTGTATTTATCAGAATAAAAAAGGTCAGAATCTTTTTTTAAAATTTGATTTAGCTTAAAAAGTGGTTGATTGTTTTTCTTTCCTTTAATGAGATTTGATTAGCCAAGAATTCTAATTAGTCCAATTTTGAAGTAAATATCATATATAAAAGGCAAAATAATAATAATAATAATAAAATTACTATATTAGTAATACATTATCATATTTAAAACGTTAAATAAAAAGTTTATTATTAAATTTTTTTTTTCTATTTATATGATATGGTTGTATTTCAAATGTATATTATATAAAATTGTGATATTGATGATAATGAAAAGTTTTTACTATAATGTATCCATAAAAAAAAGAGAAAAAAATTAATGAAAATGAATTTTTGGATTAATTGTGAAATATTAATCAAATTGAGGAATGTTTTTAAAAATTTTAATTTCACATAAATTTCGTGTTGGAACTGTGTGAATGTTGTGTTTACAGTTTGAGTAAAATGCCACTTGTTTTGAGATTAATATCAATAATGCCACTGCCGGTGCCGCCGGCAGCCATCAGAGATAATACCGGAGAGAGAACTCCAAATCACTAAAACTTAAAAACTAATACATGAAGATTAGCATTAATATATAAATAAATCACAGAATGCTTACACGTGTATATGTTGAGTGTGGCTCTGGCATTACTTTAATTTGGCATTATACCATACATAATTTGTTATAAAAGGAACTCGAATAAATCTTTCGCGATTCTGACTAAATTTGATCACGTACTTTATTCAGAGTTGACGCTTCGAACAAGATTTTCTTATATATTTAGAGCTCGAATTCAATATCTTTGATTAAGATTGAAGCAGTCTCATCAATATACCATAATTTATATTGATTAAACACTTTTAATCTATCGTATTCGTTTTTTCATGCTTTGATTATTACACTTGTTTATTGTTCTACTTTATTTTTGTTAATGCTTTCATTTTTGTTGTTATTAGTTTAAAGTCCACATCATATGAAATAAGTATAGGCACAAGCAATCTTTTATTCAAAATTGCTTTAAAACCTTTACGAGAATTCGAATTTATCAAAAATAATATTTCCAGCTCTATTCTTTTCGAACCTCATTTATCAATAAATCTAATCATAAAAAAATCATTTCAATATATATAAAAAATAAGTTTGATTGGATTGTCATAAATATTCTCCTTGTATGATCTGTCCCAGGGTCACAAACTTTAAATGCCACATAATTTTTTTTTAATGGACTGAATGTTTGGTGCAAATTTGTATAGGTTTTATTTTGGCATATTTGTCGGTGCCAAAATTATACTACTAATATATATGAAAAAATAATACTTCGTTATTTTGCTAAATCACAGAAATTGTTTGACGAAATAACAAAGATTTGTTTTTTGTTTTTTGTTTTTCTTTTTCCTAATCGAAATATAAAGAAATAATTAATATATTCAAGATAAATATATTTTTATAAAATTATATCTCATTTCATCATCTTCAAAATGTGATATGATTTTAAAGAATTAATCATATATAATATATATATACCGTTTCAATGAAATTTTATTTTTAAAAATAATTTCTTAATTATAATGTAATATATCTAAACAAAATTATTAAATTTACGCTTGCTCGATAGATTCTAACTTTGACTCTTGAACCTACCATTCATGTCAAATCAATATGTCTATTTGCTTATAAATTTTAATTATCACTTAAACATATTTAAGTAATATTGTACTAACATTATGTCAAATCAAAACCCTTTCTTATAAATGTATAATTATGTCTAATTAAACCCCTTCCTTATAAATATATCATTACGTCAAATTAAATTCCTTTCTTAATAATGTGCCTAGTTATACTTATGCACATCATTTATAACAATATAGGATAATGATTGTGACATTATTAGTACTTAGTAGCCAAATGAAACTTTTTTTGTTAATAAAAACTTACACGTAATTAAAATTCTGAAATATCAGTCAATATCAATTAAAACCACATGATCAAAAAAAATTCATATTAGGAAAAAAAAAATTGATTTTAAAGATACCCCACCATTTAATTAATTGATAAAAATGACAAAAGAAGGATCTAAGGACAAGTCTTTCTTTAATACACCTAATTTTCCTCCATCAACTAATTAACAAAATTTAATTCAATTTCTAGAAAACAATAAAAGAAAATGACTCAAAAGAAATTCAGATCTATCATACTTTATTCAAAAATAATAATAATAACAATATATTGTGTATCCTCTCAACTAGAATCCGAAAAAGATAAAGATATATAAGGTAAAACATTCGATGCAAATAACTTTTTTTTAAAGATATATACAAATATTATTTCTATTTTTTAAAAGTAGAGAAGTGGTTATCCTCCTATTAAATATAAAGTCACTATTATTATGAAAGACTTTACTTTAACATAAGACACTTTAACGCATATCTAAATTTAATTGATTGAGATTCTAATACAACTATTACACACCAGATGAAAAATTAGAAAACAATTTTGTAAATAAATAAGCATACGCATGCATGTCGTGTTAGAGGTGTCAACCTAGGCATGAACTAAACCACTTATACTATGTGTATAATGGTAAGAGCACTAACAATGATATTATATTGAGGTAATGGATTAGATAACTAGGGAATGACACTTGTTTTTCGAACTTTTATTTATTTATCGGTCGGTAATATCTGATAAAATTTTAATTTGTGTTTGAGAAGTTTTACGTTGAAAGATAAAATGTATTTTAGCAAAGACTACATTCAAGAAGTTGCTTCGAGAGACAAGCATGAAGCACCACATCTAGATATATGACATTTAATTAAATTGATTCACTAAATATCTTATCATGTAAATGAAAGAAATATTTGTTATTTGAATCTAGAATATCTGATTAAAGCATATATATATATATATATATATATATATATATATATATAGTGCATGTCTTTTGATTCAGTAGAGTAAGAAATGTTTATTTAAAAAAATATATCAAGCATATTCTTCTAATAAACATTTCAATATTTTTTCGTATTTCTTAATCTTCGGATTCAGTTAAATTATGTTACACAAATTGAGATTGATAGTACCTTATAAGTAAAAAGGCTAACGAAGACTAAACAACAATTGTCGCTTTGGCCGAGTGGTTAAGGCGTGTGCCTGCTAAGTACATGGGGTTTCCCCGCGAGAGTTCGAATCTCTCAGGCGACGATTTCTTTTTTGCATTTTTCCGTCAATTGAGTCGATGCTATCTCGATTAAGTTTATGAGATATCTATGTACATAATTGAATCGATGCTATCTCAATTAATTTTATGAGATATGTATACACATAATTCTCAATTGAACGATTGGTTAGCTAATCCTACAAACAATTCTTTTGTTTCAATTTCGTAGAAGCATTTTTCTGTCAATTCAGTCGATGCTATCTCAATTAATTTTATGAGTTATCTATATACATAATTGAGTCGATGTATCTCGATTAATTTTATTAGATATGTACACACATAATTCTCAATTGAACGATTGGTTAGCTAATCCTACAAGCAATTCTTTTATTTCAATTTTGTAGAAGAAAAAAACAAGGAGAACTTGAATCGTCTATTTTCTCAAAAAAATAATAATTATTTAACTGAAAGTAATTTAATCATGGTCCCGTGGTTTGGGTTTGGGACTATCATGTTGGAGGTCTCAAGTTCGAAACCGATTGCGAGCGAAAGTAAGGGATTTGCCTTTCAAATCGAGTTCGTTGCTCCGAATATATCTATTGCGGGTTGTCTTATGTGATTTGCCAGTTATTACATAGGAGGAGCGGGAAGTTTTTATATAATAATTTACAAATTTACAATTCAAACTGAGTCCTTTTCCTAAGGCCAACAAACAATTCTTGTATTTTGTAACATTTGTAGAACCCCAAGTTGACAATTTTTTTCCACTCAGCTTATGACCCTGTGCCATGGTTCTTGTCAAAGTTGCACACTAATCTGCCATTTCAATGCTAATATTAATCCAATGAAGAAAACCCATCGGCTAAAAAACGATTCAAATCACAATATTACTGTTCAAAAATTTGCCACCAAAACCAAAGCTTCATCATCCAAAAGATTCAAAAACAAGCAAAAATCAAAAGAATATGCAAAACCCATCTCAGAATCTGAAGAAAACCTCCCAATACCTCAAATTAATGCTACCCTTATAGGTTTCTTGGATAAAAATCCAATCTTGACTCGAAATTTTTACCAAATTGATGCTCTTGATCTTGCCCCACGTTTGCTTGGCAAGTTTCTTAGGAGGGATGATGTTGTTCTTCAGATAACTGAGGTTTTTAATTTTGTTGGTGTTCTTGATTTAATGTGTGTTTGTGCTTCTTTAGATAACTGAGGTCTTATAATGTGATTGGTGTTCTTGATTTAATGTGTTTGTGCTGCTTTATTGTTATGAGGTTTTGATGTTATTGGTGTTCTTGATTTAATGTATGTTTGTGCTTCTTCATTGTTATGAAGTTTTGATGTTGTTGGTGTTCTTGATTTAATGTATGTTTGTGCTTCTTCATTGTTATGAAGTTTTGATGTTGTTGGTGTTCTTGATTTAATGTGTTTGTGCTGCTTTATTGTTTTGATGTTATTGGTGTTATTGATTAAATGTGTTTGTGCTTCTTCATTGTTCTGAGGTTTTAATGTTGCTGGTGTATGTGTTTGTGCTGCTTTATTGTTCTGAGGTTTCAATGTTGTTGGTGAATGTGTTTTTGCTGCTTCATTGTTCTTGAATTGGGTTATTTTGTATAATGGGATTGTTGTTCTTGTTTGATAGGTGGAAGCTTATAGGCCAAATGATTCAGCTTGTCATGGTCGATTTGGCAAAACAGCAAGGACTGCCCCTGTTGTAAGGTTCTAAAAGCTGATATTTTTGTGTCATTTGCTTTGCATTAGCGGTGAATGTCGTGAAGAAGTGAACAAGTGTGTGTTAAGTTTTTAGTTGCAGACATAACTAATACTAACTTGTTTTCACTTTGTTTGTCATACTTCTCTCTTTAAAAAAGATTAACTTTCCATGTGACATGTTTGAGAAGATCAACAAAAAGTCTTCTTTACTTTTTTTAGGATTAAACTCTGTACCAAGTCAAAACTAGATAAACAAATTGAAATGGAGGGAGTAAACATGTGCCAACTCTATAAAAGCTTTAAGCTTTTGGATGATCGGTTCACTCAAGTTTGTTGGAAACCAATTCAACGTTGTAGTAAACCAAAATTGTTTAGGATATGATATTTGTTTGTTCACTTAGTTAATGTCCAAGTAGGATTTGCTGTCAAAATTATATAGGAATAAGTTTTTCAGTTTCTAGTATAAATACGTTGTTGCATTATTACAAATCGGTGCTTCTTCCTATCTTATAGTGAAGAAGGGTAGTAGAGTATTGTGTTGTGGTGAAGTAGAGAGGGAAGTTGTAGAGAGCATCAAGAAATTTATTGAGTTTCTGAATGAATGATTTTCCTTCAAAGTTTAAATCTTTTCCCTCTTTCTTTATTTTATAATCTAAAATTTATGCAAGATAATAGATGGGCTATGCTCTATTGCATGAATTGTTGTTCAGAAATTATTAAAGGGGATCATTCTGTCCCTTATTAATTAGAGTTGGAGATATGATGTGCGATGTCGACTGTGTGACATGAAATATAATGTAACGGTGTCGTTTACTCAAAGAAAATTTTGTTGTTGCCCTATGCTAGATATTGGTTTATTTAAACTAGATGTGAAGGTTAACACACTGTTTAATTTGAACTTGTAAATCAATGTTGTCATGTGTCTTTAGAGTTTCCAGAAAAGGTAGGTTATAGTCGCTTATAAGTAGAAAGTTGATTGGTTTTACGGTGTGACATAATGATATCAATCTCATAGATTTGGTTGCGTGAAGAAAACTTTTACGATCTTATGTAATTTTTTAGCTCTATATCTTAAGTACAAAATTGATCCTGAGTTGGACATAATCGTTGGTGAGCATAGTCAGTGGCTTTCTGGTGTATTACCTTTTGGAGCCATGTGAAACATTTCAAGGTGCTTTTTGTAACTGAACGTTTGTTCATTTCTTAGTAGTGACATCGATTAGCATGGGTGTATCGGTGCGTGTCTTCTAGATTTTCTAATGATTTGTAATCTATAGTTTGGTCCTGGTGGTCATGCATACGTCTACCTCTGCTACGGTCTCCACGTGATGCTCAATGTTGTAGCAGACAAGGAAGAAGCCGGAGCAGCTGTATTGATTCGTTCCTGCGCTCCCATCTATGGTAAATTGAGTTACAAACTCTCCTACCTTTCATATTTCCTTATTTACTTTCCGTTGCAGTTCAATATGTGTTCTGTTTGATCTTTTTAGTCCTACTGCGAGTCGATGCACGCAGTTCCCGAAGTACCCCACTTCCTCATAGTGATCTTTTCACTCTTTGAAGCAACATTCCCATTTTTGACCAATTTACATTTGTGGCATTAGTGCACCTCAGAAAACAATTAGATGTTAGTGTAGGGTAGTTATATGCATCCATCGAAAAGTTACCGCAGCAGCTATAGTTCTTGTCGGGTTCTTCTAAATTAACTAATATTTGTCTATTTTAATTGATATCATCAACCAATATCAAGATAGTTAGAGGTATGGCCAGCGAAGAATTACATCAATATGACTATTTTAATATCCCGAGTTCACCTTGATACTTCTAAAATGATAACTTGTAAATAATCTAGATTTATGGTTCATGCGTTGGAGTTCCCATTGTTGGGTGATAAATGCACCTTATTGAACAGAAAAACCAAAAAAACAAATGCTTGCATGCTAAACGGCAAACAAGTTATATAGAACACATTAGCATTGACACACACTGCCCCACTTACGATGATCTTATCTTTCCTCTCAAGTCCTGCATTGTTGGACTAGTATATTAGCTCGAACAAACAAAGCTGAAATGCTATTTTAGAGTTCTCTTTCAATAATTATGAAGTTTACTCTACAGGTCTAGGTACTATTCAGCAGCGTCGGGGTTTAAAAACTGAGAAACCTGTTCTTCTTGCAGGTCCCGGAAAGGTAATTTATGATCTTTGTTGGATATAGGACTAAGTTACTTGTTTAACGTCATTTTATTGATCAAGCCTTTCTTAAAGATAACCAAAAGTTTATTTGCTTTGATTTAGATCTCATGTGAAAAGAGTTTAGCTCTGAGAATTTAGCTATAGAGCTATATTAAGTTTCTCACTATAGTGGCATTGTATTGCTCCTCTCGAATGTATTATATTTGCCACATTAAAAGATTTGGTGCCCTTGTTATCTCTTGTTCTTGGTATTTAACGTGGATATTATTCCTTGGTCGGATTATTTCTTCCTAACAACATAGTATCAGAGCCATGACAAACAACGGTACCAACTATCTCACAAAAGAGAATTATGAAAAATGGTGTCTACGAATGAAAGTCATTCTTGGCTCTCAAGATGTATGAGAGATTGTAGACTAAAGGTATGCAAAACCCGGTAAATGAGGAGGCTCTGCCTCAAAATGAAAAAGATGTCATGGATAGAGATAAAGAAGAATGATCAACAAGCCTTCTTAAAACCAAAGTTATCGCAACCTTGCTTTTACATGATTGTGTTACTTTGTGTAGGTTGGTCAAGCATTAGGACTATCAACAGAATGGTCTAGCCACGCTCTATACACTGCCGGTAAGCATTCTGTTGTTCCATCTTAGAACGTTTAGCAACTAGTATATGAATCTCCCTCGTATTCTTATGCATATGACAGGCGGTTTAGAACTCTTAGATGGGCCAGAACCAGAACGTATACTTGTTGGTCCAAGAGTTGGTATAGAGTATGCTTTGCCAGAACATGTTAATGCATTGTGGAGATTTGCAATCGCCGGTTCTTCATGGATCAGTGCCCCAAAAAAGACTCTCAGACCTCTTTAGCTCACCAATGGACGCCATGAATTCGTCCCCTCCCTCACCGAGAGGGGGGCGAAAGTGAGAAAATAATCAAGTTGTTGTATATGTGTACAGGATTTTTAGTCCCCTCCTTTCAATTTACATCCTTTTGTGTATAGTTTGGTTGATTTAGCATATAACTCAATCATATTCTTGGTTATGTGGGCTTACAAATATGCCCCATTTTGTTGGATTTATCTTTCCTAATTACAACAATAACAACATACTCCGCGTAACCCTACAAGTGAGGTCTAAAGAGGGTGGCGTGTACTCATCTTTACTTGCAAGATATTGCAAAGTAGTTGTGGATACGGAGTTTTAAATTTTACGGGTGAGAATTTAGAGAGTGGTATCAAATTTTTTTATGGATTGTTTCTTTCACCTCTTTCGATGTCAAAGTGCCTATGATATCAATTCATATTTGGTTACCTGTGGTTGTCCCCCTTTTTTGGTTGAGGCTCGACCTTTGATTCTGCTTACCTCTACTTTTCATGTCTAGTTTAGAAGGATTTACCTCTAAAGATAAGCCGTGATTACTTTTTAAAAACACGATCGATGTTATTTCATCTTTATCTTGTATTTATGGAATCTTAGACATGCAAACTGGTCTGAACACCACCGTTACGAAAAGGAGGTATGCTTCTCTCAGAATATTAGGTTGTTAGGATATAATTTTGGTTGTTTGTGAGTTTTCTGCAAAAAAAAAAACTATTTTGAATTTTTACAACATGAAAAAATTAGTTGGTTGCAAAAAGCCAAGAAAGATGCTTTTGATGACAAAATAAAACTGAAAACATTGTTTTTATTGTTGTCCTTTTCATTGATTTCATTTTAGAAGTACTGAAAAATATTAAATTGAGGAAAAACATAAAAGGGTGGTCCTGATGATTGCTGGTTGGGCTATCAATTCATTAAATTGTCTCTTTGTGAGTATACTGTCTGAGCTGTATTGAAGTCTCGATTACATTCAGGTTACATATTTCAGAACTCATTTTTAGGTGATATTCCTAGCAGGATTTTCTTCATATTCAGGTTCGAACTCGAAATTTCTGATTAAGAGTGAAGCAATCTCATCATCGTACAATAATCCATGTTGGTTATATACTATGTCTTTATATATATATGACAATTTCATATCTTTTATAGTATGGGAAAATTGAAACATAGTAGCATTTTGATTTCAAAATATAGCGGAATACATTGTATCTGAGCGCATATTAATAGTAAAATACATCGTCTTCGTGCACATAATAAATATATTTGCGTGTATATATATTATATCCGTGCATATAATAAGTGTATCAGCGCATATGCAATATCATTATTTCCAAATATACATGTTATAAAACCTCAAACTATCGCCATATTATATATGTAATTTTAAAAAAAAATTATAACGGATAATAAAAAGATTGAGTCAGTTAAGCCGCATAATTTTCCCTTATAGTTTGGTAGTGCCCCAATAAGTATATTGTATATGTACGTAAATATTTTTTGTACATATATATTACATTTTGAACGCTTTTTACATAATTTCTGACTTCACTATAGCTTAGAATATAATTTTAATTTAACCTTGTGAGCGACGTTCAAAGTCTTTGTCTTAAAATATTTTTTGCCAAATGGATGTATTAAACATATATAGATGAATGTATCTAAATTTTTGTGTTTGGTCGTTTGTTATTTATTTGAGATATAATAACAAATATGTTGAAAACTTTTTATTTTTATTTTTTATTTTCTAATTTAATTTCCATTGGATTGTTGTTAAAAGAATCTATTTGGTTTAAATTAGTTCAAAGTTGTACCTACCTCATCTACCCAAATAGGAAAAATACAAGAGGCAATATAAATAATAGCAGACTAAGTCCCCACATAATAATTAATGGTATATTTTTTTTCTATTTTCTGATTTTTGTTTTTTCATGGTTAAGGAAATAAAAAGATTTATATAGAAGACGATATTGATTAGTTGAAATATATTTTATTTTACTTATAGAGAAACCAAAATTTTCAATGTGAATGTCAAAATATAAAAATGTAAATATGAAAATCAATGTCAAGAGGATTCAAACATATAATATATATATACATAAAAAAGACTTGCTTTTCCGAGATTTATATATCAGGAAAAAATATTACAAACTTCTAATCTTTTAGAAGAGAGTCAAAATAAAAAGAAGTAAACACATGAAGATGTCGAAATGATTCAATATATCAAATTTTTGTTCGTGCGTTGGGACTAGGGCGTAGTTATTATTATTATTATTATTATTATTTTTATTATTATTATTATTATATAAAATGGTCTTTTCCAACTATATACTAAGTCAAAATGAGCATCTGAACTTCCACAAGTATATATGGTCTTTCTTAGCGTAATATTAACGTTGTTACCTCTTTTTGATTTTCTAGTCTTTCAAGTGTTTTCTACCATAGACTTGGACTTACAAGTATTTAATCTTTGGTTATTTAATTTGTGTTAAATTAAAGTAATATTATCTAAGTTTTTTTGTTTTTTTTTTGAAACAAAATATGGCTCCTGGTGGTGGTGTTAGTAGTTGCAAGGAACTTGTAGAATCATGGCAAAAAAATTCAAGATTTGATCCAACAAATACACATGATGAGCTAGAGAAAAGTATTACATGTATTGATGAAAAGTTTCAAAATTGTTCCATCCATGAGTTGCTTGAGTGTCCAATTTGTAGAAGGTTCATGTATCCTCCATTTTACCAGGTAATTACTACTCCTTCTATTGTTTTTTTTCTTATTAATCATCGTGGTGTTCGAATCAGCTTTCGTGTAACTCGTCTAATTTCATGGGATACTTGTTACATCCGATCAGCACAATAGGTATCAGGCAACTCTGTTCACCAAGGTTAGGACAGATGAGAAGAATCCTATTGTTGTTGTTAGTTTACATATGAAGTAACTGATTAACTATGTTGCTTGTACTTTTCGAAAATATTTGTCTTTTAAAGGATCATACATAAGCGTGACAACGTTTTTTAATTTGGAGAGTCTGAACAACATAACTGACAATAAATTCTTTATAAGTGTAATTTTCTTAATGGTGGTGGTGGTGTTCGGGCCAGGTCGTATCTCTGTTGTGTTGGCCCGTAGTTTAGAAGGTAAGGACAACGTATACACTACCCTTTACTCCATAGGACCTTCTCATCACTAAAAGCCCGGTTCCCAAGGCGTCCCTCTGGCGTTCGACTTCCAAACCTTCTAACATGTTATGTTTCCCCTCTCTATTCCCAAGTAAAGAGTGAGTGCCACATGTCAGTTTGTGGATCGCGTTAAGTACTAATATAATTGCTATCTCCCACTAGCACATATATCGAGTAACTCTACCAGCAATACTTTGGCAGATAGAAAAAAATAACCAAAGTTTCATTTTTTTTGTAGTGTCCAAATGGTCATACACTATGCACAAACTGCAAAATTGAAGCAACAAATTGCTGTCCAAGTTGCCAAGTTGTAGTTGGTAACATAAGGTGTTTAGCCTTAGAGAAAGTAGCAGAGTCACTTGATGAATTGCCCTGCAGACATCAAAATCTTGGCTGTCACAAAATATTACCTTACTATCGAAAGCTCAAACACGAAAGACGTTGCAAATTTAGGCCTTACCACTGTCCTTACGCGGGATCAGAATGCTCGATAAAAGGGGACATTCCAACACTCATGTTGCATCTCAAGGAGGATCACAAAGTTGATATGCATACAGGTTGCACGTTCAATCATCGATATGTTAAATCAGATGCACAACAAGTTGACAATGCAATATGGATGCTAACAGTAAGTTTTTGCTACTTTTAACAGCTCAAACAGAGTATTTTCTGGCCTAAATGTTCCTCGAATTGATCTCTTAGTTGTTGATTGACTAAATAAGGAAGTACTCGAAAATGAACTTTTTTCATATCTTATGTATGTTATGGTTGTGTGATTGTACACTAACATGTTTCAATCAAATAATGCAGGTTTTCGACTGTTTTGGAAGACAATTTGTGTTACATTTTGAGGCGTTTTCACTAGGTATGACACCGGTATACATAGCATTTCTACGATTCATGGGAGAGGACAACGAAGCCAGAATGTTCAACTATAGTCTACAAGTTGGTGGTTTTGGCCGTAAGTTAACATGGCAAGGTGTTCCTAGGAGTATACGAGACAGTCATACAAAAGTCCGCGATTGTCAAGATGGACTAATAATTCCGAGAAGCTTAGCATTTTTCTTCTCAGGTGGGAATGGAGAAGAGCTTACGTTGAAGGTCATAGGTCGTATATGGAAGGAGAGTGCCTAGGCAATTGTATATATAGTGTCGACTCTTCAGAAGAGGAAGAGAATGGTTGTGTTTGGTACGGGGGGAAAAACGTTTTCCCCTGTACCAAACACAAACCAAAACATGTAAGTTGGAAGTCATAGTACTCTAATTTGAATGATGTAAAAGATACTAGTACTAATTTGAATGAAATAAAGTTTTGATTTATTCATTTGAAAAAATTATGTCATTTTAACCTTATATTTCTGTCTCAAAAATTCGAATTTTTCAATCAACTTCTCTTTATATTATATAAAAGAAATGGTCAATAAGCAATGACGGTATCTGGCCCTTTTTCCAATCCCGAGAAAGGATAAATTTAGTCTTTTCCCCTTTCCCACCCCAATAACTCAACAAAAACTATGAACCTCGATTGTAACTAGTCAGACCTCATTATAAAAATAATCCTTTCGAACAACATTTTTTACTAAAACGATCATTTTCTTTTGGAACTGATTTTTCATGTTATATTATATTACTCCCCCCGTTTCAAAAAGAATGTCCCTATTTCCTTTTTAGTTTGTTTAAAAAAAATGACCCCTTTTCTTTTTTGGCAACACTTTAACTTTAACTTTCCACGCGGCATGTTTAAAACCACAAGATTAAAAGGCATTTTAGTATATTTGACATAACTTTAATTTTGAACCACAAGATTAAAAAGTCTTCTTTCTTTTCTTAAACTCCGTTCCAAGTCAAATTAGATCATCCTTTTTGAAACGGAGAAAGTATATATTTTTTATAATAGCATATTGCGATTGTATTTAACGGTTCAAATATTTAATATAGTTGAACATAGGGGTAAAGTCTCTGTATATACACACTCCACCTATGAGATTGTACCGATAAAAGAAAGTGCATGATAATAATTGAAAATATAGGGACGTGCAAAGAAAAGGAAAGCACGTACTATAATTATTTTATTGAAAATATAGGGACGTGCAAAGAGAAGCAAAGCACGTAATATAATTATTTTATTGATGTGGTTTTAATGGTTCATGCGACTTTCCCGCATTAAAAATAGAAAAATAATTTTTTTTTTCCATTAACACAAAGAAAATTAGCAAAAAAGAAAAAAAAAAGAGAAGAGAAATGCAGCTATGAAACAAATCTCTTAATTCTTCCTTGATTAATTGCTCTTCTTCCCCCTAAGATTTTTGGTATGTAACATCTCTCATATTTAGCAAATATAAAATATTGTGTTTCATCGAGTTGTAATTATATCAGCAACAACTGTGTGATATAGATGCAAGGGGTTTCAATTATTCATTATTGAAAAATTATATACTATATAAATAGGGCAAAAATGATTTTTTATTGCTAGTTGAATACCGTAATTTAAATTTCTGACTACGCCACTAATGATGAATTGGTGGATAGGTATCTATATAATATTGTCCTCATTTTCATGATAGACAAAATATTTGTGTATTGTTTCAAATTTTTTTGTTCTTGTTGTTGAAAGTGTTTTAATTAATATTTTGCTAATTTTTTCCTAGGAAATTCTCTTATGCATCATATAAAATTCAATTTCATAGTTGAAATTTATATGGATTGATACATATAAAACCAACATTTTTGGAAGAGATATTGAACCTTCCATAATTGAACAACAAAAATGTCTTGCTGTGGAGGTAGAGAAGAAGACGTTTACAGCGGCGGTCCGCCGTCTAACCAAAATACAGTTCCTCCTAGAGCTGGCAATCCCTACGCTGGTGGTGGTACGTTTTTACTTGAGAATTTTTTTTATCTGTACTCGATGTTTACACCAAATCAATATATACAAAGACACGCGTCTTATATATTACTTGTTTTTTAGAAAGTTAGAGCATTAGGTTGTTGTTAGGGGAAGTTACACATTTGGTCGCTCAGTTAAAAATATTTACAAACGAGTGGATATACACTATGTATACATATATTATACATTTGTCGACTATAAGAATATGATGGATTAAGTTCATTTTTTGGTATTGTAGCTAGTGATAGAGCAGAGCCAAGGGGTGGTACAAGAAATGGAACTCCACAGAAAGTTTTACCAATCGAAATACCGGTTTTACCCTTGGGCGAGCTAAATAAACTGACTGGAAACTTTGGTCAGAAGGCTTTGATCGGAGAGGGATCATATGGACGCGTATTTTTTGCTAAATTAAGCAATGGACAGGAAGCAGCAATCAAGAAGTTGGATACTAGTTCTTCACCAGAACCAGATTCCGACTTTACAGCACAGGTGAAGTGACGAAGCCAGAAATTTCAATAAGAGATGTTCAGAATTTGATGTATATGTGTAAAAAGTAACGTATACAGTATAATTTTCCGAGGAAGGATGTTCAGTCTACATGAAATCTGATTGTTGTTTCCTCGACTATTGCAGTTATCAATGGTTTCAAGGCTTAAGCATGAGCATTTTGTGACTCTTATGGGGTATTGTTTAGAAGCAAACAATAGAATCTTGATATATGAATTTGCAGCTATGGGATCTCTACATGATGTATTACATGGTATGTGAAATCGTTCTGTTAAGAAAAAGAATTATGAATGCATGATTTGTGGAGGCATTTTAGTTGAATGTTGGATGTTTTTGTTGTAGGTAGAAAAGGTGTCCAAGGCGCGGAGCCTGGTCCAGTTCTTACCTGGAATCAGAGAGTTAAAGTTGCTTTTGGTGCAGCAAAAGGCCTCGAATACTTACATGAAAAAATTCAGCCAGCTATTGTTCATCGCGATGTCAGATCCAGCAATGTACTTCTCTTTGATGATTTTACAGCTAAGGTTGCTGATTTCAACTTGACAAACCAGACTTCCGATACAGCAGCTCGTCTTCATTCCACTAGAGTTTTGGGGACATTTGGCTATCATGCTCCAGAGTAAGTCCTGCTGCATTCTGAGTTTGCATTAAAAACAACATATCCAGTATAGTCCGACAATGTGAGTTCTGGGGATCGAGGGTAGAGTATAGTATACCTTACACCTACCTCAGAAGAAGAAAGACTGTTTCCGATAGATATACTAGACATACACAAAAAAGGATATCTAGTACTGACAAGAACCATGATAACAATATAAAACACTTGCTATTGTGCAGGTATGCAATGACAGGACAGATAACACAGAAAAGCGATGTCTATAGTTTTGGAGTCGTTCTTTTGGAACTCCTGACGGGAAGAAAGCCAGTAGATCATACAATGCCCAAAGGACAACAGAGTCTTGTCACTTGGGTAGGTTTACAGTTCTTACCTTTACCTCTTTGTCATCGAACCTATTTATACCATCCGTCAGCTGATTCATACTCGAATTTTCTGCAGGCAACTCCAAGATTGAGTGAAGACAAAGTGAAGCAATGTGTCGATCCAAAGCTAAACAACGACTATCCAGCAAAAGCAATTGCTAAGGTTTTCTTACTGATCTTTGCTAGTAGTGTTTTATAAACAGATTTAACTTATTTATACTGACAATGTAACTCTTATCTGTTATGGCTTTTCTGTATATTTTCCACTCAGATGGCAGCTGTTGCAGCACTCTGTGTTCAATATGAGGCAGATTTCCGACCAAATATGACGATAGTCGTCAAGGCACTGCAACCACTTCTCACTGCAAAACCAGCAGGACCTGAGTCTAATACATAAGCATTACAAAAATTATACTTTGGAGTATCAACTCAGGCCACTCATTGTAAAAGAAGCACTAAGGGTATGCACTCTGAATCAAATCTGCTTCAACATATGGAAGAATTACAAAAAAGTATGAGATTTTTTGGTGTATAAACTTACTCCAATACTGGATTATTTGTGATATGTGGCTATGAATACCAATGATTTTACCTGTTGGAAGTTTACATGTTGAGAGCAATATATTTAACGCAAATGTAAGTCGATCGACGAAGTTCCATTCTATAAGTTATGAAATAATAACAGGAAACATAAACTGGAAACTCTATGGATTAATGCACAGAATCAAGTAGCTATAGATACTTCTGCACTTGCATTAAGAGCAACAAGTTCAACGAAAGCTTCAATTCATATTGTAAACAAAATTTATAAATTAAATGCGGAGTCTGAGGTGACACCAAAAAAAAAAAAACTAATCTTGTCTTTCAATTTCATAAAAGATCGTAAACGATCACCAGCTCATAAACAGAGTAAAATCAATAGCCTCCCTTCAAATCGTTAACCACGTCATATGGGATGGGGGTAACTGTCTCCAATGTAGCGCCTTCAACCATGAATCCTGGCTTGGGTCCAGCGGGTTGTCTTTTTGTGCTGACAATCTCTCCTCTGGCCTTGGCGTCAGCCTTAATCTGGTCGTTCTTCTTGATCCTTTCTCTGACTTCTTCAGTGCATCGGGAAGCTTGAACATGCTCAATCCTAACGTGGATCCTCTTCCTTAGAATACGATCACGAACCTGAGATCCAGAACAAGAAAGAAAACAGTTAGCCAGGCATCCCATGCATTAGTGTTAGAGAACCAAATAAGGAATATCCAATACCAATTAACAATCCATTAAACTTCCACAAAAAGAAATACTCGAAACTACATATCAGAAAAGAGATGATGCAAATTCACCAAATTCAACCGAAAAACATTTGCAGGACTTTTAATGATTCGGTTATACACAGAAAAGCTCCAGTCAAGTAGTAACTACGAAGCTTTCATGCTTCGAGACATAATTATACCTATATATCTCGACAATTTGATCTATACATTGATTACCTTTTACTCAATGAGTTCATAAACCTCACTTTTTACTATTCCATTTCAAAAAATCATCAACTCTATGGCTATTTCTGAAATAAAATGAGATTTCTTCAACATGAACGATTCAGAAAACATTATACTCGCCATTGTAAATGCAATTCAGCATTCGTTATCCATGTAGGCAAACGAGAAACAAAGCTCGAGGCTTTCGGTTAGTGTGCATTACTACACAGCTCAATTCATGGATTTCACTTGGAAATTAAAATGCTCTTCATTTCAATTCATTCATATAAGTTCGCCTATGCTATAATTATCTTCTACTATTCATTTTCTGTTATTTCTGTCATCAGCTTAGCTTGTAATTCAATTGAGTTACCAATATAATTGAACATTGTCCCAAAAAATACTGTTACTTCAAATCTGTTTGAGATCATAACAGTTTAACACAAATGGATACGAACGGATGGCTAATTTAAGCTACAAATCAACAATTGAAGAGCAAATGCATTGATTGATTTATTCAATTTCAAATAAAAGCAGCTAAAAATTATCATGAGATGACCTGCTTGTTAACTTCGACACCGACGGCGCGTTTGGTGACGTTCCAGATACGTCCAGTACGGCCGTGATAGAATTTGTGTGGCATTCCCTTGTGAATTGCACCGTTCACTTTGATATCAACATAATCACCGATTTTGAAGATTCTCAGGTAGGTTGAAAGGTGAATTGTACCTTTCTTTCTAAATGCACGAGAGAATGAATCTCTCGTACGAGACCTCAATCCATGGCCGGCCGGCATTTTCCTCCGCCTTTCTCCGGTGTGTTACTGTGTGAACGGGAAGGAAGCGACTGAAACCCTAAAAACCAAAACGAAAGAGCTGAATGTATATAGGGCTTTTTGATAGGTTGGGCCGGATTATATATGGGCTTTAGTAGTTTAGCCCAATTACTCTTTCACTAATTGGGCTTCATATCTGTGAATGAGTTGCCCTCAGAACTTTCAGCCCGATATCTCACATTAATACGAGTTCACTTGGATATAATATAGGGAAAATGACAGAAATCTCGCTTTTAAGTTCTCTTATTACCATTATCACCTATTAGTTTTAAAAATCCCAAAAATCTCTCATTTTTGCACATCAGATTAATGTATCTCGTGCATCAAATTAGTGTATCATGTATAAAATGTACATCAGATCAGTGTATCATGTTTAAAATGTAATGTATCTTACTTAACGATTAATATATCTCGTGCATCATATTAATGTTCATTATATCATTGTATCAGTTTGAGGGTTTTTTGTAATTATAAACTTATAATGGACAAATGATAATTTTGTCTTAAAAATATGTGATTTCTGTCTTTTGTCCTAATGTATCTTGAATAAAAGACATAACTTGCTATGTTTTTTACGACATAATTTGGAATATTATGATATGAGCATATAAAGTACTTATGTCACGAAAGAGTTGTTTCTCATTTTACTGTCAAGGGCATTTTACCTTTTCAGACATAACTTATGAGATATTGTGATATGAAAATACCACAAATTTAAATGGGCATTTGTGAGAATGGCCATTTAGATTGTTTCTTTATTTTTATATGTTGCGCAAATATATCTCTAGAGAAACTACTTTTTCAAAAAATGTTAGACTTGAGTCTAATATATATTTGTTCATGTATCGTTGAGCATTACAAAACAAACATTGGACTAATATGATCTATAAGATCTATAAGTTATTCGGAACAATTCGTTTTGAAGCAGAAGAGTTATTTTCAAGTAGTATTCGATCGATTACGTATTAATCAATATTCAATTAACTAGAGGTTTGAGAAAAAAAATCTCAAAAGAGAAGAAGATCATTTACTAAAAAGAATAATGTTTAAAACTCATGTCACTAGACATTTAAATTTTTTGTTCTATGGTGCAGTATGTGGTCCTAAATTCAAATTTCAAATTATTTGTTCATTTGCTCCCTTTTTATCATCTTGTCTACATAGATCTATGTCCTTATATGTATTTCAATTTTCAATGTCCTAACATGTTGCATTTACTAGTGGACCCATTGGATAGTTGTGGTGGTTATGGTAATTAGATTGAACTTCAATGTTATAATATACCCAAAATTTATTTTCTAGATAGTGTAACATAAAATATATTTACATTTACATTATCTATAGTTCAACAGAAAGAATATTGAAAATTTGAGATTTGATAAAAATGTAATGGAAGACTAAAAGAGCTGGTCCAAAGCATGAGAGAAGTGTCATTAATTATTTGATGTACATGCATTGATTGAATTGAAAGCAACATGTAGGTACAATCCACGGAATTGTGGTAGGATGATTGAGATTCCTTCATCTTTAACTACATATCTCGGATTCAATCGAGCTTTTAAGAATGGAAAAAAACTTGTTAGAAGCATCACCTCCAGAAATAATTAAATTCAAATAATTTAGTCAGATTTCAATACAAATACTGAACACCAAAAACTAAAAAAAAAAAAAAAAAGAATATGTAGGTACAATGTCTTCAAATGAGTTCACTTTCATCAATGCTTTAGCTAGGTTGTCCTAAATCTCAACCAATTATGCTTTTTCCTTGTTGTTGCCCTTTTCATACCTCTTATGAAAAATGCAGGCCTAAAGTGGTGTTCCATTTCTCTCCTAATATAGAGTAACAAACAATTTCTTAGACTATTACCTACTTGAGTTGAAGGACACAAGATTATATATTATATTCTAAAGTTCTCTATGGGGAAGGGAAAACATTCCCCTTCATGTAGAGTATATTCTTCGTTTCGATTTATGTGGTATTATTTGACTGATTCGAAGTACTTTAAAAAAGAAACATACTGATATTGAGGTGTAAAAGTATGGAGAGCGAACAAGATTAGACACCATGAATATATAATTCATATCGTAAACGATTAGTGTTCATCTTTAATCTACGAGGACTAGGGATTCTGGTTTAACTTTGAATAAGGGAATACAATGAGATCAAATACAAATTAAATCGAAAGTGAATATTGATCTGAATCATAGAACTATAATGAAATATATAAATGATTAACCAATACTTATCGAATTTGAAATATTCGTGTGACTATAAATCGTCTCATTAAAGATAAATAAGAAATTTAATATTGAACATTTTTAAATATAGAAATAGAATATTCATTTTAAGATAAACTAAAGAAAAAACACATTATATAAATCGAGACATCGCGAAAGGGAATAGTTTTATATTTTTAAAGTCATGAGTTCACATCTACATACTCAACTCCAACGTCAACAGTATTGTGTTCAGATAAACCCCAATACCATAACATTGGATCCACCCTGTATAAAAAGCAAGGACAATGGAAGCTGAGAGAGACTTGGAATAGAGATATATATGGCTTAAAATTTATGTGAATTTCTATACACATAATTTTTTTATGCTAGCAAGTACTTTTTCTTTTCTTTGATATTTGATATCATATTGAAAACGATTAAATTTGAATTCTTAACTAAAATTAAGTGTATATATCCCCCAATGAATTATTCCAAAACTTTAATGGTGGAATTCCACTTTATTAATTGATTGAAGATCATTAACAAATAGTAATTGCAATGTACAAACTCATCCATGGATATCTCGTACTTATCATAAATATTTTTAATTAAAATGGTACATTAGAAGTGGAGTTAAAAAGGGTTAAAACGAAACAAGGTTGTACTGAAGTGCTAAAAATGAAATTTAAGAACAAGTTAAAGATACTTATAATATAATCTTAGTTTAATTTAACAATATGATGTTTAAGAAACTAAAATAAGATAATGAAATCTTATTATAATCTTAACTAAGATACGTATAATATAATGAATCAAAACGCCTTTAATCTAACTCAAAGAGGTCCAAAAATAAATAAATAAGATGAACAAATTGAAACAGAATAATATGAAAAAAGTAAGACGAACAAATTGAAACAGAGTAATATGAAAAAAGTAAGACGAATAAATTGAAACAGAGTCGATAGTATAGCTTGGATTGTACTCTTTACAAGTGTAGATCTAAACTTACATGATCTTGATGGACTCCTTCCTTCAATTCATACCCAAATCTGGTTACAGAAATTGAGCTACTCTTTGTGTTAATCTTCTTCAAATCTCCATTAACACTATTATAAACTATTGGCCTAACAAAATTAGAAACATTATTAGGAGAATAAGAATTACTACTACTACTACTAATACTACTATGATGAACATGAGGTACTCTCCATAACGCTGACAATGAACGATGATTTTCATTTATATCGCGATTAATTTGTTGTGAATAATAATGGCTATGGCCGTTATTATTCACATAAAAACCACCACTAGTAGTACTACTTGTACTACTAGTATTATACAACGCTGAATTAAAATAAGCGTTGTACTGATATTTTGCATATTGAGCTCTTTTAGCATGTTGACGTTCTCTTTTATGCGCGTTTTGATGTCCTCCTAGGGCTTGTGATGTTGGGAAGTTCCTACAACAATATTGACATTCAAATTTTCTGTTGTTGTTGTTGATTTCTGTAGTATCTTCAACACTATCATGAATGTCAATTGATTGATCTTCAAGACGAATAGTAGTTCCTAGTAATTCTTTACCAAAAAGCCTAATCGCGGCTTTTTCTTTCGTTTGTCTCATGAAGGGAAGTTGAGAAAAAGATTCAACATTCATGAAATCTTGAGTTTCTTTATCTATGGTTTTCTCCATGAAATTTTTTGTGTAAAAGAAGATATAGTATATTGAGAGAGAAAGGATAAAGAAAAAAGGGTTTTGAAGAGAGAATATATAAAGGTGAAGCACAACTAGAGAAGTATATAATATATAGATAAACTTGATTTCAACTGATATCTATGACCTTAACTCTAGTAATATGCATGCACAATAAGATATTTAAACTTGTATAATGTTAAACATTAGTAGGCACATGCATAATGTCATGCACGCAGGACAGAGTTTGTGGGTTGTAAATTTCCTGAAACTTTTTGTTGATAGTGAGATTCGAATCCGCAACTCTAGCGTGGAAGACATTTTCATAACCCCTTTCTTACCAATAAACTATCAATCAGTTTTGTTAGGAGTTCACGAGTTAATATACATATATATTTATTTAATTTTCTAGTACAAATACAGAATTTACGGAAAAGATATTGATTTGTGCGAACCCACCAACATCCACCTAGCTCCGGCCTCTGTATGTAATTGTTCAGCTTTATACATGTTGAAGTGTCTAATTGTACACAGTTAAATGACATATTTATTTATGTGTTAGGTGTATATATTATATGTTGTGTATATTTTTGGGGGTGGGACTGATATATGAAGGAAGTAGTCAGATGTATTAATTTGGAACTGACTTTTCAATACATTAATTTGTATATTCATGGTAACCAGACAATATGCCAATCACATATCTTGTGGAAATCTTATTCTACACAATTGTTATTTATTGATGTTAGGGTTTTCGAATAAAAAGCTAATGACAAGTGGATTCGTATATATATCGGATAATTTTTTATCAGGATAATTTAAATCGGACTTATTCTTATTCATTATGTTAAGAAATGTTAACATCGTGACTATGATCACAAAACCCACAAAGGTGCACTCTTAATAACTATCGGTTATAATAATTTTTGTCGTGATGATAAATGTTTATATTGTCTTATCCAATTTTCATCTCATGAGCTAATATTTACATAGTAATTGACTAGTTACGTTAATCAAGTACTCATCCAATTAGGTCTATTTCTAATTTATTGTTCACACATTGATATTTGAGAATAAATTTAAGTGTTTCTTTTTTCATTTCAAATAATTTAATAATTTCTTGGGACCAAACTTTGGGTTGAATTAATATATTTTTTTTCTTGTGTGGGTCTATAATCTATATGTATAGCCAGGACCATGTACTTATAGTTGGTGATGCTTCTTTACTACTATTGTCTACTTTCTTGTGTTCTTTTCACCATTTTTCACCAAAATGCATGGTCACATAAATAATAATAATTTTTTTTTAAAAAAAAAAACAAGATTATGTAGACTATATGATAATTTCCCACGCAAGAAAAATGCAACATGCTATATTATCCCATCTTATGATAATAATAATTAATTTGATGAATATATAAGCGATCCAAGGAAATGATCTCGTATGATCACTTATAAATTAATAAATGAAAAATATCAATATCATACCATTTTGATTTTTACCTGGCGCAAACAGAGGCGGACCCACATGGTACGCTCGAGCACCCATTGATTTCGTATCGAACAATATATATTTATGTAGAGATTCAGAAGAAACGTATATAACTTGAAGGCGAGCACCCATGAACAAAAGCTTTGGTTGGTTTGATGGTTATAAGTGGGTGCGGAAGGTCGTTTCTCGGACAAATGTCGCAGTACGATTCCCCCAAGGACATTAATTTTGGTTTAAAATCTAACTCTTCTCTTTTTACTTATTTATTTTGCTGGTTTTTTATTTTATTTATTTTTCTTCCTATGCTGAATTGTTTTTTTTCCTTTCACAAACTGTCTCTTGAATTTTCATAAACAAACTTTTATAGAAAAAACTTTGTCTATCTTTCCTTTTTTTTTTAATCCAAAATAATTTTTATTGTAGTCTTTTATTGATTTTTTTTCGATATTATATTTAAATTTGATTGTCTTTTTTATGATGAATGTTAAATTTGTACACTTATATTTTGTAAGTGGTAACTACATGAGCACCCACAACGTTAAAATCCTAAATCCGTCACTGGACGCAAATATGTATTAATCGGGCTAGTTCCAAACATATGCATTACTAGGAATTATTACAGTCTAAAAAATTGATCTTTGAAATCTCTAAGAATTTCATGATATATACAGTTTGATGTTAAATATCGTTATCTAATAAAAGCATTTGGTATATATATATATAGTAAAACTTATGGTAGTTGCAAGTTAAAGGACGATCACATGAATTATATGTTCCCCCATTTAATTTATTTCACTTCATGTCACTGCTAAAGTGGTCCTATTTTTTCTTTGATTTTAATATTAGATGTTGACTTAAGAGACTATATATATACACATATGGTAGATGATAAATTTAATTTATTTTTCCGTCCCCCACTTCTGAATATATATATGTACAATTCTAGCTCAAAATATTGACTTTTATAAAACATAAAAAGAACAATTAATTAATAACATCAAAGCTCGATTCAAAATTTTAAATCATATACGAATATATCCTAAAGTAAATATATAGAATACATCGTGAAAACATATATATGTTAAAGAGGTTTCTCGATAAAAAATAGTCTAGCTCTTGTGAACTTTGAATATATATTTTGAGAAGGAGCATAAAACAAAAAATTTAATTTTTTTTTGTCTTAACAATCAAATAATATTTAAATATTAAATGTAATATAAGTCAATCACCATCATAAGATGTAAAAAAATCTTAAATATTATATTATATCATTAATAATATATTATTATTATTTTTTAATATAATTTGAATCCATTAATATCATTATTGATTTTTTATATGTCTTTTTTTTTTTTTTTACAATTCACTTCCTCCACATATTGAACTCTTGACTTGTTCTTTATAATAATGTGGAGGTCCCCTTAATAAAAATGAATTTGGAGGTTCATAAAGATGGTGACAAAAGTACAATAGGATTGAAGCCAAAACTATAAATTAGACAACAAAGTTTGGTAATAAAAAGTACAATCTTTTAATTTAGTGTTCACTTGTGCTCCCTAGCTTTTCAAAATAATATATACTAGTCGTATTTCATTTTCCGATAAGATAAACTCTATAAATTTTTTTATTAAGATATAATATTAAATCATAGAAATATAAGAAGAATTGTAATTGATAGTATCATACGTATAAATTTTGGGTACTGAAATGTTAAAAATATTTAATAAATTAAATCTAAATTAATTTTCGATAGGCGAAACATGACAGACGGAGGAGTTAGGGAGTAGTACACTTTGTTTTTAATGTATGAGAATTTTTTATTCATTGCTATTTATATTTTTATTTTATTTTTCAAATGTTCAATGGTGGTTAAGGTGTCTTTATCCTTGTTCATAATCATCATAAGTAGGCTAAGGGGTCCTTGGATTGTAGTTTCATTATTAATTGTTTGAGGATAATTATTGTATAACATAAAGACTCATGTTATGTCTCAAAAGTTAGGACTATTTATATATAGATTTATTCACACCTTTCCATTGCAAACTTCTATTCATGTTCGGGCCAGAATGCGCAAGAGGTTCATTTGAATTATTATAATGTATACCAACAGTGATAACAATAATACATCCATGTTCGGGGTCAAAAGACTCAAGAGGTTCATTTGAATTATTATAATGCACACCAAATTAATAATAATAATATATTTAATATATTTCTATAAATACCGTTAATTTTTTTGGGTAAATATTTGCCATAAACATAAATATATTCCAAGGAGACTAATCATTGATCTTGTTGCAATTAATGTCTCCTACACACAAAAAATTAAAGTAGGAAAAGAATCAGTACGAGCAATTTTTTGAGAGTCAAATCATTTATGTTTGATCGGAAATTAAATATGAAATTTTTAATTTTTTAAATGAAATTTAAATATTTGTAAATTACGTAAAAAAGTATTATAAGTAATAAAAACAGATAATTCAAAAAGTTTAAAAGTCAATGAAAACTTCCGATCAAAGATATACTTGTTTGAATCTCGAAATCCAAAAAGCGCCACATAAAATAGGGCGGAGGAAGTATATTGTTTGATGTTTAAAAAATCTATGAAAAACTTATGATCAAAGATGGACTTGTTTGAATCTCGAAATCTGAAAAGTGAGACATAAAATAGGACAAAGAGAGTATATTGTTTTTCAGGACGTAAAATGAGACCGAGGGAGTAAATAGCTTTTCGAGACGTAAATGGCATAAAAAGGGGAATTGCGTCTGCCGGGACTCGAACCCGGGTCTATTGCTGGGAAGGCAATTATCCCAACCGTTGGACTACAGACGCTTGTTGATGGTAAATTCAATATACTTGTATTTGTTTTTATCGCTATTTTTGTTGTAAAAAAATAAAACTTCTCTAACACAAATAATAATCTTCCTTAAAGAATAATGGTTTTGAGACAAAATAAATTCATATATACTTCCTCTGTCTAAAAATATTTTTCCATTATTTTTCCGCACACTTCTAAAGAAATTATAAATACATTATTTTTCCGCACACTTCTAAAGAAATTATAAATACATTATTTTTCCGCACATTTCTAAAGAAATTATAAATATAAGAATAATTTTATTATATTACCTTTTGAATATAACAAATACAATGCGTTGAAAAATGTAATAGAAATTACTATAATTAATGAAAAGGGTAAATTAGAAGTAAGTGTAAAATGATCTATTGATTTCATAAAGTGAACAATATTGTTGGACATTTCAAAATAATATAGTGAATAACTATTGTTGGACGGAGGGAATAGTAAGTTACTTTGAGAAATATTGACACAAGCATTGTACCTCTTTTTAACAGGTTTTAATTAGGTTCAATTTCCACTAAGTGTTTTCTCCTTTTGTTTAGAATTACCTTATAGATATTGTTTGTGAGAAATGACATGTATTTTGTGAAATTGATCGAGAAGTCGACTTGATTAATCTTGTTGGCATCTTCATTGTTTATACTTCTAGTTTATTCATAAAAAAAAAAAGTACAAAACTTCATAGTTTAATTATTTCTTAGTCAAGGGTGCAATATAATTTTTAGTTTAAGCCTCTAGCACTTAGGTAGTTTTTAGCATATATTTCTGCCCAACATTGTCACACATTTCTTCTTGTACATTATTTATTGACTTTGTTATACACAAGTGGATAATTTTATAATTAAGAACAAAAAATAAGGGTCGCTTAGTATAGATAGTTAAGAATAGCATCGAATAAAATATATTAGTTATGTTGAGATTAGTAATAATGAGACTATTTATATTATACTTAATTGTTTCTTATCTTCTATTTGGTGGAGTATATTAAGAACAATGGTATCCTTAGCCATACTAATTCATATAGTAATAGAAGTTGTAATGAGCTATTTGTATAGAATAATGTGTTTTGCTATATACTCCTCGTTCCATATTAGTTGATCATTTTACTTTATACGCCTATTAAGAAATTATAAATAAGAAGATAATTTTACTAATTCACCCCTTATAAACTTTTGGAGAATTTTATAAAATATGTGAACACTTTAAAAAAGAATTAATTGCAAGAGTAATATAGAATACATTTAATTAATGCTTTCTTGATTATCAACTAATATGAATAACTATTTTCAATAAGATGATTAACTAATATGGGACTAATGAAGAATTAGTTGTATGCACTATAAACTGAATAACATTTATAACTAATACATGAATTTGTTATATATAAGCTGAATATCCTACCAAACAAAGAATTAAATTATATCATTTACCGATTAACAATATGTTTAACTCACGCCTCAGGAATCCCTAGACACGGAGTGAGGCGGGGAGGATACAAACTAATCTTTTACTAGAAGGAAAGCTGACGAAAAGGTGCGAGTTCAGGACATACATTCCTTAAAAGTCTCTGTTTTAGTGTTTAAAGAATAAGATGATAAATTTCAATATGGACTTTTGTTATTGTTACGACAGGTGGAGAACAATGCCCTATTGTTCTAATTCATAATACCATAACAACTCATAAATATACTTTTTTTCTAATACATCGTACCGCTAAAAGTTAGCCACTATCTTAGCCGTTGGTTAAATGTGAAGAAATATTTGGTGGCAAAAAGAAAGTTTTTGGAGTCGTTCTCCTAACTTTCATCTCCTTTATTAAATATACACAAACCAAACTTTCATTTTTCTTCAAAGTTCCCCTCACTTATATCAAACCAAAACTCACATATATTATAGGAAAAAAATATACGGTGAAATTTGATGAACTTGTAGGTATGATGTTGCACTTGATATAAACACTGGTGGACCTAGCCGTTTAATGAATTTTGCAAAAACAATGCCATAAGTTAAACCTTTTCCTCCATATTCATTTATTGACGTAACTGGTAAAGTTGTTGTCATGTGATCAGGAGGTCACGAGTTTAAGCTGTGGAAACAATCTCTTGTAGAAATGCTTTGATGCATTTGAGCTTATGAAGCATTTGGGATTACGAGTGTGTTGCTCAGACTCTCCAAAAATGATGTCATTATACTCTTGTCGGATCGTTCAAAAATGCAAATTCTAGTACTCTTTAAAGGATCATACTATCCAAGATGTGATTTCAAGGCAAAAATATTATTTACTTAACTACAATTTGTTGAGAAATTTATCAACAAGCGTTTGTAGTCCAACGGTTAGGATAATTGCCTTCCAAGCAATAGACCCGGGTTCGACTCCCGGCAGACGCATCTTTTAGTTTTGGCTTAAGTTGTTGCACACACGCCCCCTCGGCTCTCGATCACGTATATATTATAAGTTGAATCTATTTGTCTTTTCTAATGTGTTTTCTTCTTTATATTTTGAATCCCGTTGGAGCTCCACCATTGATCGATAGCCAGATAATCCTCGATCCTCGTGCATATATATTTGTTTCCTTTGTGTTGGCCTTGATAACCAAATACAACATGCTTGATTATATCTTAATCAACAACCATGTTTCCTAGAAATGTTTTTTTTTTCCAGTGTCCGACACTCACATTGAAGCTTGACTATATCTTAATTCTTCACGTAGGGCTCCCTTCCAAGAATTTTTCATATCCAGGGTTTCAACTCGAGATCTCTAGTTAAAGGTTGAACAATTTCATCTACGACACCACATATTTTGATTCCGTAGCTAGAAATATTAGGAATTTGGGCTGTAGTACTACTAGCTATGAGATGGGTCCACAGAGCAGCCCATATCTTTATTTACTGGGCCCAAGACCAATATTGATCTGGATCTGGCCTGAGACAGTAGATGGCCCATTATATTCTAGGTTCATAAAGCCCTTTGCAGCGGACGCGGTTGTCTTGTCGTAGACTCGTAGTATTGCTTTAATAATTTTTTTTGTATTTTAATTTCTATTGATCTCTGTTGTTTCTTATATTTCAACTATCGTATTATTTTACTGTAATTATCATTCAAAAGCCTTTGTTATTCTTCAGCTTCCGACTATACTAAATGTGTTATTATTGTCGTTTTAACAAAACTCACTAGATTCGATAAAATCTTATATTATATCAAAAAAAACTATTCAATATGTATAAATAATTTATCCAAATATCACCAAGCTGACTTTTTAAAAATTCAGAAATCAAAAATCATTATTCCACCTCGGTTAACGATAATGTCTATCATACTGTTATTATTGGAAATAAATCATTTTAATAAAACATGTTACATCACTTGATCATATTGTAAATAATTATAGAGTTGAAAAAAAATTGTTTATTCATTTTATTTTTTTTGTAGCTTTAGATAACAAAGTAAAAAACATCATGATGTAAATCTGGTATAACTAAAAACATGTGACACATAAACCATATTTATCTTATCTTAAATAATCCAATCATTTAATTTTGACTCTTTAAATAATATGTCTCATTTTGTAACCATTTGCATTTAACAAGCAATTCAACTTTTGGTTGCTTTCACAAGTCACTTTAATATGATTTTTTATTTGGCTCTTTGTTCTTTGGATAATCTTAGAAGTTGCACAACATAAGTATTTCAAAATATTACTTCATTTGTCTAAATTAATATAACTTGTTTTTATCTTTAGTTTCAAATTTAATAGGTATATATTTACTAAGTAAAACGTTAAAGTTGTCCTTGAACTATATAAAATGAAGTAAGTAACCTAATTTATCATTCGTTAAAAAGTGTGTAATTTTCAGAACAGATTTAGAGCTTCGTCTGCGATTAGATGATTTGCAAAATTTTAAGGGCAAATTCGACTATTTGTATCCCTAATACTTAAGTTTACTTAGGTTTATACAACAAAATGTGTTACATGATAACATTACACTTGCTGGGAAAACATATCCAATATTATTGGACTCATTTATATATCAATGACTTTATATATATATAGCTTTAATTAGTGTTGAAAAATCAGTGCACCTTTTTTGCTGGTCATTGACATTGGGGTTTCAATAATTCTTGTGACTAGAAAAAGAAAATATTTTGATAATAATGTAAACTATTTGAAAACTATTCAAATATATAGTTCTTATTAATATTGTATTCATATTTCGTGTTGAAATAAGGCACTAATAAAAAGATCTGATTAATTATTGAATTGAATAAAATAATCCTATAAATATTTTTTACGCTTTGTTCGTCTGGACAACTCACTTGCCTTCTGAGTCGAATTTATCGCATAAAACATGCCTAATACGATTTACATCTTCTATCTGATTTGTAGGCTATTAATCCGTATTTTTTAATAAAAAAAAGGTCTATGAGTAAATACTTTTCCCATGTAATGATTTTCCCTAATTATATTTCTTTGTTGTCTCTATCAATAAATTTTTCTTTTTAAAATTTGTCCATTTCTTTAGTGTATGTCATTCTTTTGGTTTTTTTCTAGAGAAGTATGGAGAATGACCTATATTTTGCTTGTCAATTTAATCTTAAGATTTTATTTTTATTTTTGGGTGATGTAACGTTACAAGTGACTTTTCTACATAACACAATAATAGTAAATATAAATACTTCAATATTATTAGTCAAAAGAAGTATATAACCTTATAGTTATCCATTGAGATTTTAAAATAATGTGATTGATTTTAAATCATAGTTATCGCAATAGTGAAAATCCTATTATTAGGCAAACATTGAAAAATATAACTCACTTCATGTACAATAAATTGAATTTGTATTAATTATTGGGTCAATTTCTAATTGTTGAAATTACGAATATAAATCAATACTAATCATCAAATTATTATTTTTAACTATATGAATGAACTTTTTTTCGTCTACATGCTAAATATTTTGTATTATGTTGTTTGCAAGAAAATATGTATTCTAAGCTAATTACATACTAGGGTTTTAGGATGAGTACTAATTACTAATTAATTGGTTTATGGATTAATATAAGCTCTCTCTTATGGTGGACCCAATCAAATAATATTTTTTCAATAAACTAAAAAGAAAGAGTCTAGAAGGTTTTGCAAATAAAATAAAGTAGTTTTCATAAACCTTACATCATTTTCAAATAGTGCTAGAAACATTGGACTTCTTCTTTTTATTATAGTAATTATTTAATCAAGAAAAACGACGTACTTTAAAATTAAAAAAAATTAGCTTAAGTTGTTACTCTCTGTCCATTTTTAATTGTTTTATCGTATTTTTCAAAAGTCAATTTAATTAATATTTAAAATTAAATTAGATTACTTTAATTTGATTCATTAAATAAAGAAAATTAAATATTTAAAAATTATATGAAAAGTATAATAAATTCTATTTTTTGCGTATTAATATGATGACATCTTAAAATATTTATCAAAATTTTTATTGTTTAATCTTTAAAAAAATTATGACAATTGAAAATGAACGAAAATAATTGTAATTAATAATTAGTGTGGTAGAAAGCAACATAAACCCTATAAAAGCAGGCCTAAGGCATGAGGGTTTGTTAAATTATGGTGGGAATACTTTTTCTTTAATAATTAATTACAAATTAACGAGACAAATATTATTTGTAATAAATAGTTAACACCAAAAGCTATAAATATCAAAAGTTAGATATTATCAACTTGGCGGATTTATAAGTTTGAATTTCGACGGATTAAAATATGATGAGTTGTTAAATATATCATAACTCAATTTGTCTAATTTTTATTTAATTTTATTTTCTACATTCAATTTTATAATTTAGTTAAATAGATAACAATTATTGTTTTATTATTGTTTAGATAAATTAAATTGGATGAATTAAAATAGACGTTTGAATTAAATTAATCAAAATTCAAATAAATTATATTGATTATATTTTTATTAGCTAATTTTATCGAAATCGAAGAAAGCCAATAATTATTTGGTGTGACACTCCAATTCACAGTTGATAGAGGCATGTGCAAGTGTATCACAAGTCTAGTATAATATATATATATATATATATATATATATATATATATATATATATTGGTGGGGTGGGGGTGGGGTGGGGGTGGGGTTGTAACGTAATCTTTTGGTATAGTTGCAAGTGTATAATAATATCCAAAATAGAATATAAATGTATATATATAGTTACCTTTTGGAACAAGTGAAGTTTGGTATTATCTAAAATAGCCAAAAGAAAAGTGGTCCTATAAATTATAATATTTGTATTCGTCTAGAAGCCTTTATTTTTTGTTGGCCTATATATGGTTTTTTTATAAAATAAAATAAATAAAATAAGTATTGATAGGTTATTGTTAACAAGGCATTATTCATTTTCATTTGAGATAAATTTAAAATTGTTCGAATAGTATAATCATTAATAATAACTGAAATACCAATAAGCAATATAAAATAATTTGATTATAATTCTATTTATGATGATTTTCAATTATAGATATACAAATAAATTCAACTTTAATTGAATTTGTTGACATAAATAAATATCAACCATAACTAATTCTATAATACATTATAAAGTCAAAAGTTCAAATAATTCTTCTAAGAAGAAAAAAAGGATGCATTATGACTTATATTTTTTTTCCCATAAAGTCAACATAAAAATTAGTTAGCAACACTTTAAATTACAAAAATTAGATAAATTCAAAAGACAAATGCAAATCACACCATTAACACTTAAATACTATTTGGTACTTAATTTAGTTAAAACATTTTTGGTGGATATATATAGATACTTTGACAATTTTTTTATACTAAAAAAAATAAAAATTAGTTGACATAATTTGCCATATTTGCCCAATTGTCCATGTTCATTTTATCCCCAAAAAAGGGGCAAAGTTTGAGGAACCTTTATTTTATTATAACCACTATTTGGACTTTCAGTATACGTTATTCATACAACTTTAATTAATTTGGTACGTCAACTAACTACACTAGACTAAAATATAGTACTCTCGTGGTCTTCGTTTCACTTTATGTGAAGGTGTTTCATTATGTATAATATTTTTAAAATTTATGATCTGAATTAAGTAAAAAAGTTGTGTCCATATATAAGTGAGTGTACATAAGAACTGTGAAATTTGAAAGAAAGAAAAAATAGAAATACTTGTTATTACGTTGAAAATAATATTTGGAAATTGGAGTTTCCTAGACATGAATACAAGTTGAAGTTTTTATAAATAATAGGGAGTAAAAATTGTTGTTTAGAGTTGTTAAATTCTGAAAAATTATAACAATTGTATGTCCAAACAATTACTCGAAATAGAATTACTAAAAAAATAGACAATAAAATTGGAGAATCTTTCACGCAATAGCGTACTTGAAGTTCTATTAAAGCAAATGAAACATCGATAACAAATCGCTAAATCAGATAACACTATTGTTATCGATCAGAACTATAGCTCCGCCCCGATCTTTTTATATATGTCCTTTCCCTTCACAAGAAAATGTGAAACTTCAACGAGGCATGAAACACAATTTAAAGGAATATGATATATTTTCTTCTTCATTAATCATGATCATCTAAGTGTTGGATTTCATTTTCATCTAATTTTCAACTATGCAATTTGTCATAAAGTTTAAGACAATTCATTACGTATGTGTCAAATCGAACACGCAAAAAGTTAAAAAATGAAAGCGACCAAAGTATGGACATTAGTACTTTACCTTTCTTATGGGCGGGTGGCCGGTCGATCTCGGGTTCATATTGATCGGTTCAGTTCGAGTTTATTGGTTGATTTATAAGTTATTGATTTGTAGACATGCTAAATCGTTAAGAACTTATTGATTATCCTTTATTGATTGTTATCGATTCAGTTATCGGTTTGACCGTTAAGATTTGATATAAAAAATAAATGATTGAAAATTACTTGGAAACATGGTGATAAACCAAATACACTATGCACATGCGAGGGGGAGTAAGAATTTTCAATAAGGGGGTTTAAAATCTGAAGAAACAGACACATGAAGTAGCCGAAGGAGGGACGACATCTACTATATATACATATAAAATTATTCTAACCATATATAAATAATATAGATTTTCTCCCAAAGAAGGGTCGGATGAACCCCCTTCGTACCAGATAGCTCTGCCCCTGTGCACATGATTAGATTATCTTACTCAAAATTAACACTAACATATTGTAGAATAATTAAAAGTTAAAGACTGCCAAAAAAATTATGAAACTAAATCTTAAGTCAAAGACTTTATATACCAAATAGAATAAATATAATTTTATTAGTTTACCATCATGTTATCGGTTAATTCATTAAGAATAAACCTCAAATCATCAAGAACCGATAATTCAATAATTAAAAATTAAAATTAAAATCGTTAAATCAATAACCCATTACCGATGAACCAATAACTTTTTTCAATTAGGACTATCAATTTCGATTCAATTTTGAACTGCCTAAACTCGACCCCGATAATTTACAAGGAATCTATACTTATACGTCTATTTTTCATTTCATTAATTAATACAACAATATAATTAAGCATATGTAGTAGAACACATTCTAAATATATTCACATTCTGAAAATTTTCCCAAATATATTAATATTAGGCCTGACTCGAATTTAATTTCCTTCACCCAAAAAAAGACATAACATATAAATATAGTATTTTTATATTATATATATAAATGTGAAGATCATGGTGTGAGTGGGGAAGGGAGGGCCTGAAAATATATTATGCTTTGGGGCCGTACTCACGGATAAAGAGTAGAATTTTTAATTTATAAATTTTAGATATTTTAAGGGAAAAAATGCGAATTACATATAATGTTAAATAATTTTTTTAGTATAAATATAAAAGTTAGATTAAAATTACTGTATTCTAATAAATCAGTAATTGAGTTGTAATTTAACTTCGTCTTACTCGCCCGACGTTATCGAACTAAATATATCAATAGGTATTTCTTGTATTATTGGTGTGCCACACATTTAATTGGAAGCTAAGCATGAAATGATATTTAGAAAAATCAATCCATGCTACATATGGGACCATTCAATTAATAATAAACATCACCAAAAATAGCAATAGGGCCCCTAGTTACCTTTCATAATATTATTATTAGTCATTTGTGACATGGCTAAAACTATATGAAATAATAATAAGAAAATAAATAAATCAAATAATAACGATGTTATCCATATTTCAATTCGACTCACGCATTCTAATTAATATTATTGGAGTTGACAATCATAATTTTTACGTTTTGTATATTTGATGTGTGTATATTTTTGTAATTTGTAATCTATCTTTTTTCCTCTTAATCAATTGGATTTTAATCTCATTATTTCTTGGGTAGGGGTATTTGTTATCCCTTCTTAGTACGTAGCTTCTCTATTGTATTTGATCAAGATAGGAGAAAAATCGAATTTCATTTTTTTTTTTATATATCAAAACGTGAATCATAGTTATCTCTAAAGTATGTTCTGGAACCCACCCTTCTTCATATACTTGAAAGGAATTGATATTCCCATCTTGATTCTTATTCATTATTTTTTTCTCGAAAAAAACAAGTTTCTTTTAGTTTTGAAAATGTTCGTAAAATGAAAAGGACATAAATACAATTATCGACATATGTAGGGCGGCTTTGTTACTTGTCAAAGACTTAGATGTACAGAGTGGCAATTGGCAAAAGATTTGGGACAAATGGTAAGAAAAGGGAATTAATTGAAGAAAATGACACAAACACAAGTAACACAATAATCTAATTCAATGTTTTAAAAAGCGGGTGCGTCAGGCGAGGCGTTTTATACAGTACGGGACGAGGCGTAAGCCCCGAGACACGGAGCGTAAGTCCCATGTATCTACGGGGCGTACTCTCATTTATATTCAATTTTATAGTTTTATTACTAATTAAATTCCTTTCAATGATTTTACATATGATTTTTTATTAAAAACCTATAATATATAGAAATTATATAATGATTTTTATTTGCGATAAGTATTGATAATCAATAATAAAGACAAAAAGTATCATAATTACTATTTGAGAAATATCATTACAACAATAACAATAAAAAATGACTATACAAGTGTAAATAATTTAATATCTTAACTTTCTAATAATAAAAGAATCACATTATTTCTAAAAAAATATATATATATCGTACTATACAATTTATCCCCCCCCCCCCCAAAGCCCTAAAAGAAAATAATCAATAAACTTACAAGTATTATAGTATAAACATCATTGTTTCATGAATAAAAATAAAATCACTTTCAAATAATTAATTAAATATATGATAATTTTGAGACATATGACAAAACCATGAAAACCAATGATAAGTGAACAAGTAAAATTTCGTTACATATTTTTAAGAGAAATGTTACGTAATATATAATTACCTTCATAGTGTTACCAAATAATAAATATGTGATGTTACTCTCAATCTTGTTATCTTTATAGATTAAAAAGTTGTGTATCATTTATTTATTCAAGAATTATGAGGATCAACAATGTTAATTAAAGATTTTAACAAATAATTTGAGTAAGATCTGTTAGGCGAGTCCCGAGCGTTGGACGTTGGGCGTGCTTAGGGCGTACAGTCGGGCACTTAGGGCGTAAGTCTTATAGAACTAAGTCCCAAACTTGAGTCTCGAGGCGTTTTGTTAGAGCCCCGCCCCAGGGCGAGCCCCGAGGCGAGTCCCAAAAGAATTTTTTAAAACACTTGTCTAATTAATTAGCACTTAATTAATAAAATTTATTAATTTGTAGTGCACTTAAGATAAATTCAAATATAATTATTGATGATTTCAAAAGAAAGTGAAATGATCCATCCAAATCCAAAAGAAGCAAAATGCAAATTCTATTTGACTACTAATTTGAAGAAAGATAATATATAGCTTCGTATAGTTTGTTTCATTGACTAATTGACTTAATTACATGACACTTCACACATTAGAATGACCAATTTGCACATTTATTATTCGTAAATGATATAGTATTAATCGATGTATGAGGTGTTTGTTGAAATTAATAATAGACCTCTAAAATTTTGGCCTCTCATGGTGAACATGGCTAAAACATAATATTTGGAGTGCAAGTTCAGCAATGTAACGTACAATGCAGAAGTAAAAGTAAAAATCGATGATGTCAAACATCGTACTGAAGCGGGTTAGTAAATAGAGGCTCACGTTTATGATACTATGTGTTAAGAATGTGTCACCGGGCTTAAAGATGAATTCTAAGCAATTATGATTAAACCAACATTATTGTATGAAATAGAAAATTAGACAGTTAAGAACACACACGCTCAGAAGATAAATGTAGCAAAGATGAGAATGATAAAAATATGTGAGGGAATACTAGGAAATATAGGATTAGGAACAAAGTTGAACAGGATAAGGTGAGAGTTGACCTTCCGAATCACGATAGACAGTATGAGGAAAGAGAAATTAAGACTAAAGTGCACGAATACACTAGATTTTGAGATATTTGTAGAGGCAGGCTGAAGACGGATTGAAGAAAGATGATTAGATAACGTATAACATATCTTTAGCTTATAAAAAACATGATCTTATACGAAAAAGCATGTAATAAACAAATAATAATGAAAGGATATTTAGTAGATAGCTAGTCAAATATTATCCTACTTTTATGTGGAACAGGTAGGGCTGTATAACCTCCTCTTCTCCTCTTCTATTTAGTAGTATTCATACAACATCTCATTCTTCATATTCAACTATTACTTATTACTTCATTTTCTATACTTTATCTTATTAATTTATTATCGACGATATTTTTTTCTCAATTCTATTTTAATTATATTTCTTTGAGTTGAGAGTCTATCAGAAAAAAATTCTCTATTTTCATAAATATATTAAAAAGATCTGTGTATATTCTATTTTTTGTTGACTTCACTTACGAAATTACATCAGGTATATTATTATTAATAGATTTTCCTCCTTTTATTTAATTTTTTAAATATAAAATAAGTATACTTTTTTTTTCCTCCATTTATATTTGAGATTCTGAGACAGCTAAGAAGGATAGAGACTGTTCGGATGAAAATTAAAGAACCAAAAATATTAGTAAAATATATATTGCCATAAATTCAAGATATAATTAAATAGGAAAAAAATCTCCCTTTAAAATATTAGTGAATAATTTTAGTCCTCTAGGATTATATGAGGACTAAAATTTTTGTCTTTGTAGTACTATTTATTTTTGTGTTTTTACTATTTATTTAGATTTGATGTTGTATTTTCAAAATCATCTTTTATTGTTTGGCTGGGATGATCCATGATTATTTTTTTTCTAATATCACAAAACTATGGTCTGTGGATATTAGAAAATCAAGGACAATATGCTAAGAGTTAGTAAATAATAGTGACGTATTTTAAAATCATATTTCTTTAGACTCCAAGTGAATTAAACAATAATAGTATATTCAGAGTACTGTTATTCTAGCTCGTCAAAATGTGAGAAATGAGAAAAATAAATTAGAGTGTACGTCGATTTTAGTTTATTATATTTATATCTCATAGAGATAGAAATGTTATTTTCGATATATTTTAGACTCAAGTAATATATTTTAAATCGTTAAAAAAAAGTACATGAATATAAAAAAAAATAACGACTAATTAATAAAACCGTATATATAATTTTGAAAAGAAGCAACATGTAACAACATAGAATCCAAATTATAGCAAATAAGTATAATATCGTAAATTATAAAGGTAATTAATAATTTAATATTATTAAACGAAGCATAACGAGGTTTCTAAAATTATCCATTATAAAAATTGTATGTACCTTATCCTAATTATATTGTACCATACTATTAACAAAAAAAAGTACCTAATCCTAATTGTTCCACATTATTAAATCGTAGTTGTGTAATCTCACAATTTATAAGTCTAAAACTATCTTTAAATTTGAAATTACTATACACAATCCTTTCAAGTGATGTTTTTTTCTTTTTAAAAATATAAATTAGAATTACTTAAGATTGAAACTTAGAGATTAATTATAAAATGATATACATTGAGAGTGTTTGAGACTCTTTTTCAAATTTAGACATCAAACTGTATATCTAATATTAGATAACTCGAAAGAGTTTTTTAAAACTAGTTAAGCATTGCTTAACTAAATGTGATATATATTGGGAATATTTGTGACACTCTTTCATTATAGTCACCAAATTAATTGTTGGTAAATAGATCAGCGATCTAGACATGAAACTACTTAATATTAGATAACTCAGAAGAGCTTTTTAAAACTAGTTAAGCATTGCTTAACTAAATGTGATATATATTGGGAATATTTGTGACACTCTTTCATTATAGTCACCAAATAAATTGTTGAGTAAATAGATCAGCGATCTAGACGTGAAACTACTTAATATTGAATAACTCAAAAGAATTTCTAAAAACTAGTTGAATACTGCTTAACTTAGTCTGATATATATATTTTGAATATTTGAGACTATCTTTATAAATAATCATCGTCACCAAATGAATTATCGAATAAATAAATCAGTGATCCAAGCATAGAACAACATAGTATTGAATAACTCAGAAGAGTTTTATAAAACTAGTTGAGTGCTTGTCTTGATCTGATATATATTTGAGAATAATTGAGACGCTCTTTATAATAATCATAATCATTAGATCAACAATCCAGCATAGAACCACATAGAATTGAATAACTCGAAGAATTTTATAAAACTAGTTGAGTGCTTGTCTTAATCTAATATATACTGAGAATATTCGAGACACTCTTTATAATAATTATAGTCATTAAATGAATCGTCGAGTAAACAGGTCATCGATCCAATTAGGAAATCACATAGTATTTAATAACTTAAAAGAATTTTATAAAACTAATTGAGTGCTTATCTCAATCTGATAATTTATCAAAATATTTGAGACGTTTTTTATCTATGATCAATAAATAAATTATCGAATAAATAGATCAAAAATCCAGACATGAAATTACATAGTATTGGATGACTCAAAAAGAGTTTTAAAAAACTAGTTGAGTGCTTGACTTGGGTACAAAAATCCAGCAACTTTCCAAGTCATATCCCAAATTTAACGACAAAGGAACTCAACTGGCCATTGTTTAGTCCAATAAGTGAATCACATTGTAGCCAAACGTGTCATTGTCTTATCCCTTCTTCTCCTCAATGTGGGGCCTACACATTGATTCCGCAGAATCAAACTCTTCTTTTGAGTATGATTGAATTTTGTCGTGTAAAACTTAGTTATCATTTTACGCAACTCAATAACTTATGTTCAAATTCGAAACAATATATTCAACGTAATTATAATATTTATAACGAATAAAATATATATAGACCTCACCTTTATAATTAAGATAAAAATGTATTTTCACTTTTCATTCACACTTGATTATATACATCTATTTAATATAAATTATCTATTAACTTAAAATAAATTTATAAACTTTAAATATTGAAAGTGTGATTTCCTGTCATAGTAAATCTTTTAAATTCCACAATTTATTTACTAAATAGTAAAGTTTAAATTAGTACAAGGAGAAGAATGAAAGATATAGTATTAAAAAATAAAATAAACTATGGACTAAAAATTGTTGGGGTCTTATCTTGTGGAAAAATCAAGTAAAGACATAAATTTATATTTTAAAAAATTAAGTAGCACATGGGGTTCCATCATTAGAGATTTAATTAATCCTCCAAAATAAAGAGGCTTTAATGTAATAGACTATTCGGTGAAATGAAATATTCCCTCGATTTCATATTAGTTGATCTATATTAAAAATAATTATTTTATTTATTTTATTAGATTCAAAAAATATTAATTGATTTTTTCTAATATATTAATTTTTTTAAGTGTTGACACTTGTATGTAAAATTCAAAAAAAGTTCTTAAAAGATGAATTGATATAATTATTTTTTTATTTATAATTTTTTAATATACGTGTAAAAGATAAAGTAATCAATTAATATGAAACGTAGAGAGTATAAACAATCAAATTTTATCTTCAACGTTTGGAATATCAAGTAATCAAATTTTAGGATGTTTTTCTCATAGAAATAGGGAAATTAATTTCATAAATTGTATCAATGTTTATAAAAAATAAAAAAAAAACTTATATCTTAGAAAAATTTCACCTATTATCCTATTTAATAATGACTCAGTACTTATGGGTCTTTTTAGTCTAGATACTTTGTATTTTTATCATTTATATGATAAATAATATTTAATCGCTCAGTAGTTTCAGAATATATCGTATTATATATGAATTTTTTATTATAATTATATAATATAAGTATATATACCATCATATATTAGAGATATACAAAATATTATAATTTTCCAACAGGAAATTGACCTTAATGATTCTGTATACAAGTTGGTACTTTCTCATTGCAAGTTGTCTAGTGTTTGTTCAAATTATAACATATAGTTTTAAACAAATTAATTATAATGTTTTCTTCCTTAATCCTCAATGCAACTTGTCTATATCTATCCAAAAATTTCAAATAATTTTTTTTTGTCTTTTTTACCCTCCTTAAATTCTGATTTTGCAAATCTTGGACACTTTAGATTCCCTACCCCAAAAATTAAAGAAAAAAAGGAAAAATATGTGTCTTTTTGCCAAACAATGGGCCCTAAAATTTTAATTAAAAGGTAAAAGCAATAAATATAATTTTATGATATATGGTTGTGATAAGGTTGTAAATAAGTGGGTTCCTCCTAATATCACATCCAAGTAAAAAGCATAGGTAAGATATCATTTTACTTTAAAAAAAGATATGATAGTTGACTATAAGTCTAAATGTTATAATAAAAAAACAAAATAATTAAAAATGCTAATGTTTCCAGAAGCTTTTGTTAAAGTGATGTAGATATCAAATAATTTTGTCAATCAACGATAAAACATAAACTTTTATTAAAGTGATACAATCATATAATTCTATCAATCACGATAAAATATAGTCTATTCGTTTCAAAAAGAATGATCTCTTTTTCTTTTTTAATATATTTCAAAAAGAATGACTTCTTTCTTTTTTTGGTAACAACTTTCCACGTGGCATGTTTAAGGCCACAAGATCAAAGGGCAATTTTGTACATTTGACCTAACTTTAATTTAGGACCACAAGATTCAAAAGTCTTCTTTATACTCTTAAACTCTGTGCCAAGTCAAACTAGGTCATTCTTTGTGAAACGAAGGGAGTATTAACAATAACATAACTTTGAAATCAATAAATAAAATAAATCACTTCATATATTGAAATTTAAAGCTAAAATTAAATCTTATTAACATCTATCCACTTAGTTCATCCCCAAACCATTAAATGCAGTTAGTAACTATGGTATTTATTAGAAATTGCTATTTGAACTATGAGTTTATGTTCAAAATTACTACTCCAAAAAGAGTCATATTACCATAACTAATAATAGTTTAATTTTAAAAAAAAATCTTTTATTCTTAATGAAATGACTCTTAACTATGCAAATATCTAAGAATTATTTTAAATTATGAATTTTAAAAACTTTTGATTCTTAAATTTCGTATTAAATAAAATAGGGAAAAAAACAAATATATTTCCGAACTGTCGTAAATGGTATGCAGACACCCTCCGTCATACTTTTAGGATATTGGTGTTCCTGTCATCCAAAAACTAGAACATATATACCCTTCGTTCTAACGGAAGACTAAATAGGGACACGGGATACAATCTTAACCGTCGATTCAATATTTAATAAATGTCAATCAATGGATAAAATTATGACACGTGTATACAGTTATATAAAGGATATATATGTTATAATTTTTGGACAGTAAAAGCAGTAATATCTCAAAAGTATAACGAAAGCTATTTATATATTATATACGATGATTTAGGAATATATTTATCCTTTTTATCAATAAAATAATGATACATAAAACAAAATAGAGGAGATATAATACATACAAACCCACACATTATTACAAAAGAATAGTGAATAGAAAATCACACATTATTACAAAAGAATAGTGAATACAAAATAAATTAACGGTGCTTCACATGAATCAATAAATTATATTGTACTATAGGCATAACGTCTATATTCTTTTAAAAAGAAAGTGTATGTTGTTTCTTTTCTATTACATCTTTTTTGTCAATAATTTATCGAATTTTTTTTCCTCACATTTGAGATATGACTAAAGTATACGAACATTATTCTTCTTTTTTCAATATTGAATATGTCACTATTGCTATATTGAATATAACCTCGATAATTAATTATTTTTAATAAAAACACTCTATTTATCAAAATAAAACTTTTAAATTTGAACTTTAACTCAATTAAAATTTAAAATAAATATCGAATACGAAACATCGAACCTGTAAACTTAATTAGTGGTATTGTCAAATTGTGGGCCATATATTAGAAACATATAACATAAAAATAGGGAAAGCATTCATTGATTCTTTGTATGTATAGGTTCGTTTTTTTTTTTTAATACATAGATTAATATAAATAATTGCACAACATGGAATAGTATCCCCCTTTTAATAATATTAATAATTGTCAAGTCACCTTCAAATAATCAAGCTACACACTGTATCCAATCACACACCTTTTTTTTTTGTTAATTTACTAAAAAATTTGAGATTAGAAATTTATTCGATTGATTAATTTAAATTTATTTTAAATTCAATTTCGTTGATATTTAAGAATTTATCGAAATGTAACCACTTTTTAATGTGAAAATATCATGATAACTACATGAGCTTTGAATTGAAATAAGTTAATAATGTCAACAGATTTTGAAATGCATGACAATATCATAAATTTTGAACCTCTTTAAAAATTGACAATACCATTAATACTAAAAAATTAACTATTTTTCAATTAACTTTGAATCTATTGTTATTTTTCAATCACATACATGAATATCATTTTTGAATAGTATCTCATTTAATAAAGAAGATATTTCTATCGTAATTTTTTTATTTTTTACTTTTTATTAAAAAGTTAAATATTTATTCATCCCGCAACATACCTTGATGATGATTAGCTTCTTTGTTTTAGAGACAAAGTGGAACCCATGTGGACCATATATTCTCTTAGAGATAAAGAGGTGCTGACTAGGAGGTATGAATTTAAGTTATTACATATAAAATTTATCTGCCACGTGGCAGATATTTTAAAATATAAAAATTTAAATATAGAGAGTTAGATCATATATTTTTTGATAAATAATATATGGCATTATTCGAATAATTCAAATCAAATAAATTGAATTTTCAATAAAATTCAGACAGTCAATTAATTAAAAATCGTCATTTACTTTTGATTTTAAATTTTTACATAAGTGGAGCCTACTTTTTTTTTGCTAATAAGAAAATAACACCACTTACTTTTGCTAGTGTCCTTCCTATTTATTTTTTTCCCTTTCTTTTGTTTGTATTGACAAAATGTTTTTTCTAGGGCGGTTCAAAATCGAACCGAAACCGATAAGTCGAATTGATAAAAAATTTATTAGTTTATAGTATTAGGTTATTGGTTTAGCGGTTTTAATAACGTTTTTGAATTTTGTTTTGTTATCGAGTTATCGATTCTTAACAGTTTGAAGTTTTTTCTTAACGGGTTAACCGATAACCTGATAGTAAATTAAATAATTATATTTATACCATTTTGTATATAAGTCATAGACTTAGAGTTTAATTTCCTACTTTTATTTTTGGTTGTCTCAAACACTTGGTTATTCTACAATGTAAAAGTGTTTGCTTTTGAGCAAGATGTAACTTGTGACCTCAAGTGCATTGTTTATTTGGTTTATCACCTTGTTTCTAAGTGATTTTCAATGTTTTTTCTTTTGTGTCAAATCTTAACGGTTAAACCGATAACGATCAAAAACCGATAACCAATAACCGATAAGCCAATATCTTAATGGTTTTATAACGGTTTAGCATCTCTACAACCGATAACCAATAAGCCAACCCGATAAACTTCAAAACCGAACCGAACCGGCCGATACACAACCCTAGTCTAAACTCTATTATATTCTCTGAGATACATGTAGATTATGTTAATTATGTTTTAATATAAATTCAACTTCAATCATAATAACATATCTTTTTATTTTTAATTAAATTTTTTGAATTCGTATCATTTTGATAAATAGTTACTTCTGGTAGAAAGCGTTTTATCCTCAATATAAAGATTTTATCGAACTTCAGTTATCGAACATCAAATATGAAATAATTAAAAAAAAGACCTAATCATAATATTCAGATGTCCTCTTCTAGTCTTCTTGCATGATTCACAATGGTCAATGGCCATTAACATAATTCTTAAAAACAATATATTTTTATACGATTAACTAATATTTTATTAAAAGTTACTATTAATATGAATGATATCTGATTTAAAAATTTAAATAAAATAACGAACAAGTTAAAAGAGTGACTATATATTAAACCAAAAACTTATTTTGTTTCCTCCTATATCATAGTTTTTTTCAGGGAGACAATTACACTTTGATAAATTATAATTTAACTGAATATATTTAATTTTTAATTAATTTAAACACATATCTTTGTCTTTTAAAATTTATTTTCTGATTTTATTCCGTATAATATTAAACTCATCCCATTCTATATTCGCCTCGCCCAATTATCATTCTTATATATTAACGTTACATTATATTAAAATATACGGACAAATTTAAAGATAATAATTTATTGTGTGGCTACTATCGATGAACATCAAATGGATTTTTTTATCCTGTGGACGCGCCCATTATATTTTTATGTCAGTATCAATGATCTTATCGATAGTTGCCACGTGTAATAATCTTACTGCATTATATCAGTGATCGTCTTTTTCTCTTTTTTTATTTTTTTTTTACTATAAATAGCAACGTAAAATCCCCAAATTTCTGCATCACTTCATCATCTTCAATTGAAAAAAAAATGAATCAAAATGAGTTCACTGAATTAGTACCGGGTCTGCCCGAGGACATTGCCCTCGAGTGTTTGACCCGGTTACACTACTCAACTCACGGAGTTGCATCTCGTGTTTGCCGGAGATGGTGTAGAATTCTTCAAAGCAAAGCTTTCTATTACCATCGGAAGCAAACGGGTTTTACCCATAAAACTGCTTGTTTGGTACAAGCTTTACCTTCTCCGGTTGAATCCAAACCCACCGGACAACCCAGGTTTGCGATCTCGGTTTTCGATTTAGTATCCGGGATTTGGGATCGGGTTGACCCAATTCCAAAATACCCGGATGGGTTACCGATGTTTTGTCAAATTGCAACTACTGAAGGAAAGTTAATTGTTATGGGTGGATGGAATCCGTCGAGCTGGGATCCAATTAAGGATGTGTTTGTTTACGATTTCATGACTCGGAGATGGAATCAGTGTGTGGACATGCCGGAAGCTCGGTCTTTTTTCGCTATGGGAGCTACCGGAGGACGAGTGTTCATCGCCGGCGGTCACGATGAGAGTAAAAACGCGCTGAGTTCCGCTTGGGTTTTCGATATTTCGTCCAACGAGTGGAAGGAATTGCCTAGTATGAGTGAGGAGCGAGATGAGTGTGAAGGAGTTATAATCGGCTCGGATTTCTGTGTCGTAAGTGGTTACGACACGGAAAACCAAGGCCGATTTAAAAGTAGTGCTGAGTTATACGAACTCAGCACGGCTCAATGGAGACGAGTTGAGGATGCATGGGGTTCGAGCCAGTGTCCTAGGGCATGTGTAGGGGTGGGTATAAATGGAAATTTAACTTGTTGGGCAGAATCCGACCCGAATGTTAAAGTCGGAGCATGTGGTGTGGATCTTGGGTATCGGACCTTGGTTACCGGGTCGCCCTATCAAGGTGCCCCGCATGGCTTCTTATTCGTAGAAAACAACAAAAAACAAGGACAAAACAGTAAATTAACAAAGATAAATGTTCCTGATGAATTTTCAGGATTTGTACAATCCGGATGTTGTGTGGAGATCTGAAATGGAATTTTGAGTTCGTGAAAATGGAAATTCAGAATGTCATCTCACCTCGTTTTTATTGTGGAAAATCAAAATTAATCGAGTTTCAATGTGGATACAACAAATCGATACGAAATTTGCGAGGTTTTAAGCATAGTAGTTTTTTAATGTAAAACTATGTTTGGAGTATATAGTATATAGTAAAAAAATAGAAGCAATATTAGTAGGTACTAGTACAAATTTTCTTTTTCTACTTTTTACTTCTTTTTACTTTTTTTTTCACTTATGTCAATTTAAGTAATGGTGATTTTATTATTAAAATTACTATTTTGGATTGTAATCTCCATAGTTGTGTTGCTTATTTAGTGGACTTCATTTTGTATATAGTTGTATTATTGCTTATAGTTTATAATATTTCGTGCACAACGAAAATTTAATGTATCGAATCATCTTTTATCGTTTTGTGTTTTTGTTTCATGTTATTTTGATACAAAAAGTGCAGTGGAATATTTGTTCTATTTTTACGAAGTGCAAAGGCAACTTGTCTAGTAGCCAAAATGTCAATTTGTGTGATCTTTTTTTATTTTTAAAATTTAAATAATATAAGTTGGATCTATAATTTATGAATGATTTATTTATGAAATAAAATGTATATATTTATAAGTTGATTGATTTTTCAAAATATTTAAAATTTTACAAAAATTTATCGTTAAGGTTAACACTTATTTGAATCATAAACTTTGAAATGCTCAGAAAAATTGAAACGAAGGACATTTTTTTTCTTTCTCAAATAGCACTTTGGCAAGTAATTTTTGTTTTTGGCAAATGTCAATGACTTCTCAATATTTGATTTAATTGAATTTTATTTGATTTGACTATTAATTCTTCAAAAATAGAAGTGCAAAGCACAATCATATCGACATAATAATATTACCGTACTGTAAATTCAATTTTTTTGTTATCTGAATTAAAAAAAGATATGGAGATGGCGATTATAATTTTTTTAAAAAAAATTTCATTGACTAAAAGAAATTTTTTTGGATTACGATGAAATAGGAGTGTGTAAAAACCGAACCCCGATAAACTCAATCGAAAAAATGTTATTAGGTTATGATTTTTAATGGGTTTATAAAAAAAGGTTATTGCGTTATTGGTTCGATATCAAATTTTACTATTGGGTTATTGGGTAAATCGATAACCCAATAAGACGATAATAATTTACTATTTTACCCTTCCTAATAATTAAAGATTAATAATATAATATATAACTAGACACGGTAACTATATAAATTATTAGTAATCTATCCACTGCATTCTAGGACGCTTTACGAGTTTTTAATGTTTACTAAAAACTTAAAAGACTAATGTAAGGGTTCACATTTGTGACTATTTGATTTTAGTTTTAGTTTGTAATTGTAGGTTGTAACATTTGCAAGTTTGTAAAGATCCGTAATTTGATATAATAAAAAATCCCATATTATATTTTGACGATAACATGTAAATATAGCCTTTGTACTATTTAGATAAGTAAGAAGCCATATAATATTTTACCGATACTTTTTTATTGGGTAAAAGCGAAAATCAAATTGATAACAATAAAAAACTGATACATCGAAAATCGATAAAAAAATATCTTATTAATTTGTTATCGAATTAGCATATTCAAAAACCGAAAATCAATAAACAAATCGATAATATATAAAACTAAACCGAACTGATCGATGCAGACCTTTAATCATAAATCTTTTTAGTTCATTCTAAATTACTCAAAAAAAAATTGACAACCATTATTTGTATTTTATAATTAAATATATTTTATTTTTAAATAACTTTTTATTTTTAAATAAAATTACATATTTTCAAATTTCACAATAAAATATCATGAAACGCCGACAAAATTTATCACTTTATCATATGTTGAATCTACAAATTGGATAAAGCTGTTGGGGCCAAAATATAAATGCCAAAGCCCCACATTATAAATTAGTATAAAGATACTCTCTCCGTCCGATATTATTTGTCATAGTTTCTATTTAAACTATAAAAATTTTAATTAACATTTTAAGATATATTTTTTCTTAATATTAATATGCAAAAAATTGTAATTTATATTACTTTTATATAGTTTTAGAATATCTAATTTTTTTTATTTAAAATATTAAATTAATATAATTTAATTTAACTTTGAAAATTAATTAAATTAACTTTTAAAAAGCGTAGCATAACAAATAATTCTGAACGGAGGAGAAAGTAGTAATAAACAATTTTGGGAATAGAAATATATAGGAAGTAAAGTGGATAAGAACAATGATCTGTAAATATTTTCTTGTGAAACACAATTATTATAATATATATATATCCAAAAATGTTCTCTCAAATAATGAAGGGTTTATTCTTTTTTTTAAAAATAAAAAATGGAAAGAGAAAAAATATAAAAAAATGTCGGTCATGTTGTGTACATTCGTTATTGGGACTATATTCTAAAATTGAGATATTTTAGATGATGAAGAAAAAGTAATAATTCCTCTATTCCTTATGAATAAAGTATTTGTCAAATTTACTGATTCGATTAATTTAAATTTAAAAAAATAAATATTTTTTAATAAATACTTAATTTCATCTACTTACTCATTTTGTTATATATTTTGATAGTCAAATTATATAAATTAGGTATAATCGTGAATTTATTTTTTATGATTTAATGCTCTCATGTCAAGACTGAGATATTTGTGGTTGACCACAAGGTGAGGGAAATAATAGTGAGACAGTTTGAATATGTGAGAAAGAGATACATATATTGATATGAAGATCAGATCATGTAGAAGTAAGTCGAAGAAGTATTGAGTGGTCAGATTTATTGATATGAAGATCAGATCATGTAGAAATAAGTCGAAGAAGTATTGAGTAGACATGATGTGATATAATTTCAACTTATTAAAACATGCTCTTAGATAGACCGATAGAGGTTGTTGAATAGGCTTGGTGGGAGTTTGATATTTTGTATTTATCATAGTATAGTCGTATACACTTGTAGTCTCTTGCTTGTGAATCTGTTACCATATATTATCTATTGTGTTTCAGTTATTGTTTTATTTCGCAGTTGTTTGAATGCGTCGTACTGCTTTTAAAATTATCGTATAGTATTGATACCGTAGTTTCTTGTCTTTTAAATTCTTTCAACATATATTGCTTTCTACGCCCCGATTGTTGTATTATTATTTTTATTGTAATTTATGTATGGTACTATATGCTATTTTGCTATTATTCGTTATTCCGGATATTTTCTATAACTTCTTTTTAACGATTATTTTGGATAAGTCAAAAATCTGTTTAAAACACTCTTTTTAACATTGAGGTAGAGTACAATCTTCATATATAAATATTATATCCTTTCACTAACTTCAGTGAAATTAAACTGAATATGTTATTGTTACAGTAAAGTTTGATCCTATATATAAATTAAAAAATTCAATATCTGTAGATATTCAACCGTAAACATAATATTAATTTGAGGTTCTTATAAGAAATTATAAATTATTCCTTTGAGGCCAAATTTTTTAGTTTTTAATCAAACATATCTTCAAATAAAAATAATTTTCTCCTTTTTCTAATTTTAATTTTTTTTGCGATTTGAATTTGAATTTGGAATAATGTCAGCAACAGTAAAATGGCATGCACTTATTTTCTGTTTTTTTCACCTAAAATACTCAGTTGTCTGTACTTTGCAAATACCATACGTCAAATTAGTTTATTGTCTGATAGTATATCTTTAAATTTATTGACTCGTTTTCGATTAAGACGATTTGGGTTGAATTTAAACGAATTGAAATAATTTAAATTGATAAATGAGAGAGTTATCAATAGCTCAAAAGTTATGTGGGCTGTACTGTGAGTCATACTCGTAACTCTATTTCGTTAAATATTTTTGTTACTGCGTTGTTTTTCGAATAAACACTTTATATACATTGAGTAAGCTCTATTTGTCTATTATTTAGTAAGTCTTAATTGTTGTTTAAAATGATTTTATAATATTTTACAAAATTATTATTTTTCTTTAACATGAATATATATAAATTAACATAGTAAATAAAATAAAAAATATATTTTTTTAAAAATAATTAGATAAGATTTTTTATGTCTCAGTTTTGAACTAGATATTAGTCTAAACTTTGATGAATTGAAATAAGCCGAGCTACTTAATAAATGAGTGTGTCAATAATCAATTCAAACTTACACGAATTGGGTGAATTATAATTTTCTCGGCTAAGTTTATCACCTCTATTTAAAACGTATAGTATGATTATCTTGTATTTTGCCCTTAAAAAAAAAAAGACATCTTAAATATTTAGATCCACAAAATTTCAATACTTTTTATCTCACATTTTGAAAAAAAGAAAAAAAAAAAATTTACAAAATAAATTTTCATTTTCATATTCATTACTTCACCATTTTCATATTGTCTTTGTCGAAACATTAACTTTAATTCATATAAATCAAAATTCAAAGTAATTATAATATAGTATTATCCTGTTTGATTAGGAGCTTTTAATATATGTGTGTTCCAAGTAGACCGTCGTTTAAATCATTTTGCTAAGAGAGGACCACAAAATTAAAGTTGGAAAAAATATATTTCAATGAGTAATAATGGAGTAGGGCCAATTAATTGGAATTTGGATTAATAGGAAAATTGAAGTCATTTACCACCAAAAATCAAGGTCAATGTTAAAAACTATTTATGATAAATATTAATAAATTTTCCTATTATGTCGTTTATATTCTTAACATCTGTCCTGAGTGTTTATGAATGTAATTATATTTTTTATTATATATATTCGTGACAATTCTAATGTCATGAGATACTTATTGAAGTTGAATTAACTTGCAGGTCCATTATATTATCTAGTACTATCAACATAGTTATTCGGGATGGTCTGAAAAATACTTCAACTTTGGTCGAATTTGTTATTGCGATACTTAACTTTCATGATGACCTATTACCATCCTGAACTATTTAATAGTGTATTTTTTACCACTGAACTATTTAATAGTGCATTTTAAAGGTATAGATGTGCCCACGTGGACACGTTACTATTTATAATTTTACATTATTTTTTATGTTCACGTGGACAAATATATGTTTAAAATACGGTATTAAATAGTCTAGGGAGGTAATAGATCCTTATAAAAGTTTAAATTCAACCAAAGTTTGAGATATTTTTCAGACCCTTATCCCTAGTTATCCTTATTCGATCAAGTTTAATCTAAGTACCCTTGATTTTGAATATTTTATTTCTGATAGTATAATTTTCCATAGTATCTCTTTTTTCGTATATTTTCTATATATATAGTTCATTTTTTCTTTTTGTAAGATTTGATCAGCATATGTTTACACATTAAAGAATGTGAATAAATGACAATTAATTATAAACATTTTCCTTTGCTTTCCATAGAGTAGACAAGATAGATTTATTCGAATTCAAATCATAAATATATACGACTGTCAAAAAAAAGAAGTAAAAAATAGGTACATATATAAATAACGATTCTAAATTTTGAATCTGCTCGTTTTTGTATTGATCTACCAAGATTGTCCCACGAGTGAAGTCCAAGCACAATAAGCACAAACAAGTTTTTGAGAAATGTATACATACACAGCAAATGATAAGCTCATTAAGGTCAAATCCTTCCAATCACCCTTTTGCTTAGGACTCAAATTATCCTTCAAACCTTTTCCAAATTTTCCCACACCAAATATAAGTTGTGGAAACACACCCTTGTTGATTTGCTTCTCCGTTTTCGCGCTTTCGTGATCACTTGAATCGCGATTCTGACAAGAAATTACTAACATTGAAAATGATCGTGGACTAACGCGCTGTGTGTGACATTCTTGAATAACAGAAATCGTTTTTCTCCAGTTGAACGAATGACTCAATGAATTTAAAGCCATGATATTTAAGAATTTTTTTGAAAAAACTGTGTGACTTTGGATATTTTAGATGAACATTCCAATAGGGTTTTGAGAGGATGAATTATTTAGTTTGAATTTGATGAATTTGAGAGAGAGTGACTTAAAGTGGTTAGCCCTACAAATTTTGGAAAAAAGGATAAAAGATAAAAGTGTCCAACTCAAAACAATAGGGTGGAAGAAAATATCTCACAATAGAAATCATTTTGTGCCTTATGTTTTTTATTATTTGAAAATAAAATTATATGGATAAGGTTTAAGGTATATTATATTGATAGAAAAGTCAAGGTTGGAAGTGTATAATTACATAGGAGCCAACCCTAAAAAGTTGTGAATTCAAACATTTTAAACTCAATTTTATAATTATATTAGAGAATTTATGTAACATACTTTTTTTTTTATTTTTTTTTTCTTCAAAAACTTATTTCAAAATAAGTGTTACATCAAGAATAACAAAATTAGTATATATTTTTCAACTACATATATGCTCTATATTTTTAGTACTATTCGATTTTCAAAAAACATTTACTAAATAAACATAGTTTAATAATCTACACATTATAATTTAACACTTATTTTTAAGGGAAACTTACATAGGTATACTATAATAAAAAATATTTACCATTTAGCAATAATATTTCTTTTTCACTTGATCACTTTTAATTCATTTATAATACAAGTTTAATTCATATTACAAAGAATAATTTTTTATTCACATATAATACAAATTTCAATGATAAATAATTCATTTATCACATATTTTAATACACTTATAATACAATGTGTCAAATTTTTACCAAACAAACATAATATAATTTAAAAAATAATTATAATTCATATATAATTCATATATATTGCATACATAATTCACTTTTAATACATATTGTAGATTTAACATACTATTGCTATAAATGATAATAAATAAAAAACATTGCTAAAATCAGTAATTATTTATTAAAATGTACCAATTCACGTAATTTTTCCTATTTTTTTAATACAGAGTTAGTGTGTGTGTATATATATATATATACACTATATTATGGAGAAATTGAACATGGATCACATGCAAATGTTGCTTCTAATTTGGCAAATTATGTCAATTAGTGACTTTAATATAGTTTTGTTATTAAGAGATAAGGTTGATGTGATATCCCCCCACCCCCATGTTGGGGGAATATTTGACCAAACCAAAAAAAAAAAAAAAAAAGTTTTGAATTTGAGCCTTTTCATTATTTTTAAAAAAAAAATATTCATCAATTCTAAAGTTATATATTCGTGGAGATTTTCACTTGTTTATATAAAAATCGAAAGTAGTAATTTTCAATTTATGATCGTTATAAATTGAATTTTAATTATTCGTCACAAATTACTTATTTATGTTACAAATTGAATTATAATCAAATCATTTCGAATATTAATGTTATTTATTAATTTTGAAACGTTTATTTTAGCCATAAATATTTAATGAGTTCTTGAATATATCTAAAATGTTTGTACATATATAGAGTATTTTGCCTAAAAAAATGATGCTAGAAGAATACAAATATGAAATATACAGGACCACTTCCCTTTTAGCTATTTAAGACAATACCAAACTTCACTTGATCCAAAAAGACAAATTAAAAATTTATAAAATTGTTAAACGTAAGTCAGTACACGAGCCTATATAAATAAATTATTAGCTTTTTTTATAAATTTTTTTGAATATTATTATATACTTGCAACCATACAAAGGTTACGTTTCTCCACAATAATTAATAATAACTATTAATAGACTTTGTGATGCACTTGCTTCTTCTTTACGTGTTATATTAATTGTGAATTTTAAAATACGTACGTTATCGAACAAAAAAATTACTCCCTCCGTTTCAAAAAGAATGACTTTCTTTCCTTTTTAGTCTGTTTCAAAAAAAATGATCTCTTTCTTTTTTTGGTAACAACTTTTCACGTGGCATGTTTAAGACCACAAGATTAAAGGACATTTTTGTACATTTGACATAACTTTAATTTAGGACAACATGATCAAAAGTCCTTTTGATTTTCTTAAAATCCGTGTCAAGTCAAACTAGACCATTCTTTATAAAACGGAGGAAGTAATACTATATGGTGACTTGTGGCGTTTGTTCGTAAATAATATAAATGACATTATTAGGTCGTCACGAATATTTATCATAAATTTTTTATTCAGATACATAGAATCAGCCATATATATATATATATATATATGTAAAATTATGAGTATAATTTATTACATCGTTACAATTAGACACATGAAATTCGATTCTAAACATAGTTAGTTGTATGTACTTTGAAAAATTTATGGATTAATATACATAAAAATCTAACATAACCCTGAAAACAATCAGATAGATTTCAAGAAATTAATCAGATAGATCCACAAATTTTTGAGCTTAAATGAAAACAATCAGATAGATTTAAAAAAATCAATGAACTAATATACATAAACAGTTGAGATAATTTCTAAATTACTATTTTGTAATCTATTAACGCCCCACATACACACACCACAAATATACCTATAAAATTTGAGCTCAAATTGAATTAGTGATACATTTTTTCAAAAAATAATAAACTAATAAACACAAAAATTGAGATAATCTTAAATTTTTGATTCATGATCCATAAACTCCCAAAAAACATATGTCTGGTCCGGTGAAACTATGAGAAACTATTATTTGATCTTTACAAACGGATCCATAAAATTTGAACTCAAACATAGTCGATCATATATCTCAAAATATTAATAAATTAATATACTCAAAAAATTGAGATAATTAATTTGTATTATACTCTTTGTGATATATTTAAGTTTGTTCCCATTAAACTAAAAATCAAAACAAGAACAGACCTTCAATTTTGGACTGCTTGACATGTTAAATTAAATATACATGATAATGATTTATGTTTTTGAATGTTTGTCTAATCAAATATATATTATTCTGAATAATTCTATTAATCAATCACATATAATTTATTCTTTGACTGTTATTTATTATAATTATTACTACCATTATATATTGTCGTGGCGGGCTATGTTGTTAGTTGTTATTTTCTGAGTAATTATAAATTGTATTTTACTATGTTTAGTCATGTTAGAAAATATCATCATCACCTAAAAAACTAACAAAAAATAATTAAAAATTCTTTAGACTAATCAATAAGCAAAATACATTATTCTCCATTATTAATCGAACCCTAAATTTAAATCTTCGTTGAAATTTCAATATTCAATGAATCATTAACTTAGAAAGATAAAATATTTAGACGGATCGTTATGCAAAGTATCGTCTAATTTATTATTTTTTTCTAACCATAATTATGATAAATATCGTTATCTTTTTCTTTGATAACTAATCCACAAAAATGCACATATTTTAAAAGAAAAATACTAGTGACAAGAAAAAGAAAGAAAAAAAAAAGATGACATGAGAATTGTGGATTAAACTAACTAATGAAAGTGCAATTGTGGATTTAATTTCTGCTTGAAAGTGATAATTGATAAGTCTATAATTAATATTCATAAGTCTTTTTTATATTTTTAAGCTTCGTTTTAAATTAAAGCATGACTAATAAATTAAAAACAAAGAAAATTACATACTCATTTGAATTCTCATGGTTGAAAGATCTGACTCTATAAATAATATACCTCCATTTGTGGAATTACAATAGATATATTATTTATTGATCGGAAAAGGGTCAAAATTGTCCTCAAACTATTTGAAATAGAGCATATATACCCTCCATTTCATTTTTGGCTCAAAAATATCCCTGCCGTTAACATAAGAGACCACAAATACCCTTCAACTTAACAGCCCCGTTAACCTCATGACGTGGCATTTGATATGAAAAAAACAAGACATATGACTCAACACGTAAGCGTCCTACGTGGAAAAAAGATCCACATGACTGCCACTTAAGCTACCCATTCCTATTAACCCTTTACCCACCCCACTAAATGGACCGACCCGTTCCCAATTAAAGGGTAAAAGAATAGAGATTCTGGCTGTTGCAGGTGTTGATTATGGCTTCCACAAGGAGCAGATTGTCAATCTAACTCACAATGCTGAACAACTTTCTCTTAGAAACAACAACCCAAAAATGGCGCAAGCGAGATCAAGAGTGAAAAAGTTCTACAAATACAAGAATAAGTTATGCACTTCAGCGAGGACTACTCATTCACTCTAGTTTATGGAGGTGAGGTGTAGATGATGAAGAGACAGTTTATTGGTCGGAAACACAAAAATTTTCATTGATTGACGAACAAGCATCAATCGAGGATAAAGAAGTGTTTCACGGATAAATTCATTGGTTTCATAGCTAATTAAAGGAAGGATTACCTTCAACATTAACGGAGATTACTTCGGCATCGAACCTGCGGTGGTTGTTGGTTTCCGTCTTCACTTTTCCCCCTTTCCTTATTCTGCTATTTGTTTGTTTTAGTTCTGTTTTTTTTAAACATATTTTGGCTCTCCTGTAACTTTGTACATATTTCCGTTCCAATAATATGGCCCAAACGGGTCTTTAAGTTAAAAAAGAAAAGAAAAAAAGAGTGAAACAATTGAGAGAGCTGCTATTCATATATAAACAATTGCAGCAGATGCATCTGTGTTTAGTTTTGGAGATGATGAAGACTCTGAATGTGAACGGGTCGGTCCATTTAGTGGGGTGGATCTTTTTTCCATGTAGGACGCTTACGTGTTGAGCCACATGTCTTATTTTTTCCACATCAGATGCCACGTCATGAGGTTAACAGGGTTGTTATGTTGGAGGGTATTTATGGTCTCCTATGTTAACGGCAGGGATATTTTTGAGCCAAAAATGAAATGGAGGGTATATTTGCTTTATTTCAAATAGTTTGAGGGTAGTTTTGACCCTTTTCCGTTTATTGATGACATTTTTCAACAAAAATCAATAAGAAATCACGTAATACAAAAATTTGTAAATAAAACGTATAAGATCTTGATAAAATCTTATATCTATTCCTCCTATTCTTGAGCAATATTCCAAGAATTTATGATTTTAGAGCCCAATGTCAATGGCCAGCCAAAAAATGCACTGATTTTCAACACTAATAAAGCTATATATAAATAAAGTCAATGTTATAATAATTAAGGAACAATAAATAAGGAAATGATTAGTTTTTTTTTTAAAAAAAATCATTCTGAAAGATTTTGATTTTCTTATGTTGTTAAAGAGTTGAACAATGATTTTTCACATGTTATCAAAGATTTGAATAATGAAAAATACATGGCGAACACCTAATCAAAATGAATATAATAAATTTAATGTTTTGAAAATAACTTACATAGATTGATTCGAGAAATAATAATAGCTTACTTGGTTAATTATCTGATTTTTTCATCTTATATACAATATTTTCAAAATAATATTTTATTACTTAAGAATACAAAAGATAAGTAAATAGCCACTTATTTTCGTTAAAATCATCTGAGCCATACGTATAGTATCACAATGATTTACGACATATTTTGGCATACATGAGCAAATTTAAAAGATATATGTGATCTTTTTAGTTTTTCGTGGGTGTTAGCCCATTAACATTTGGTGCTATGACTTTCTATCGAGTTTTGCAAACTCTTATGAAATCTTTGTAGGGAGTTGGGGCTCATCATGACCCACATCATGTTTTGGTATTTAAAGGCAAATTTAAATGAATCATACCAATTTCTCAGTTTTTCGTTTGTGTAGGACCATGAATATTATGATAAAATGACTTCTGAAAGATTCTTTCGCAAAATCTTTACGAAATTCTCAATAGAAAGTTGGGGAAGTAGTACGTATAGTCTCACAATATGAAGACTCCATTTTGAACATTTAGGGAACAATTTACAAGAATCAGGCGATTTTTTTAATTTTTCGCACGTGTTAGCTCATGAATATTTTGATTTTTGGTGATATGACTTCAAGATGATTTCTTAGCAAAACCTTTAAGGAACCCGGAAGTTGGGGGAACAGTATGTACATTCTTACAAATTTAGAGTCCATTTTAGACATTTTGGGACCAATTTATAGAAATTAGGCGGCTTTCTCAAATTTTTGCATGTGTTAGCCCATGAATATTTTAATCATATGGCTTCTGAACAATTTTTTGTGAAACCTTTATACAACACTCTATACATGTAGGGGGAAAAGTACATATAGTTTCACAATTTTTATTATCCATTTTGGGCATTGAGGGGCCAATTTATAAAACTAGACGATTTTCTCTATTTTTTGTCTGTGTTAATTCATAATATTTTAATGATATGACTTCTAGACGATTACTTTACAAAATATTGACGCAACCTCCGTAGGGAGATGGAGAGCATTACGTACAATCTCACAATTTTAGGGGCTAATTTGCTGAAATTAGGTAATTTTTTTAATTTTTCATGTGTGTTAACCCATTAATATTTATGTGACATAGCTTTCAGATAACTTCTTGGCAAAACCTCTATGGAACACTCCGTAAAGAGTTAGGGAGCAATACATAGTGTCTTACAATTTTTAGAGTCAATTTTGACATTTAAGGACTACTAACAAGAATTAGGCGATTTTCTCAATTTTTTGTGTGTATTAGTCAATTAATATTTTGGTAATATGCCTTTCGCACGATGTCTTTCCAAAACCTTTATGGAACCATCCACAGAGAGTTAAGGGAGAAGTATGCATAGTCACATTTTTAGAGCCCATTTTGGGCATATAAAGGCGAATTTACAAAAATTATGTGATTTTTTCGATTTTTTTGTGTGTTAACCCATAATTATTTAGGTGATATTGCTTCCGGACACTACTTTGTAAAAATATTAGGGAACCTCTGTAGGGAGTTGGAGAGAAGTACGTATAGTTGATATGAGGCTAAATATGTATATTAATTATTATCTGTCTCATATTTAATATTTTTATTTTTCCTTTTGAGCATGAATTTATGGACTGTGCTTAATAATGTATTTATTTATAGGAATAAATTAATATAAAGATGAAAAACTTTGAAACTAAAGATGAAAGATTATAGAAGGAAATCATAATAAATTAAATTGAATATTATATTAATATTTCAATAATTTTGAAGACTAGCATAAATCAAAGAAAAAAAAGTGATAATAACGCTACTGCTGCCACGTGACACGAATTGAAGACCTCTCAAATTGTTAAGGCGTTTTCACGCGTACATTGAGTTTTTTTTTTTTTAGTTTTTGGGTTCTCAATTTATTTTGGACTCAATTAATTTATTGAGGATTTTTAGGTCAATAAATCGTTCATCGGAGTAATTATTGACATAATCAATCAAGGATACAAAGTCGTAAATACTTGTCAGGAATATTTTCTTATTTTCCTTTTTTTTAGACATTAGTAGCTAAAGACCTTATTCTGGGGCTGCGACTACGAATGATTGTTGAACATTGATTTCGTTTGATGAATTTAGTTATTGCTTAAGTTACTTTTATATTTTTGTTTTAATATTTCATGCTTGATTACCATAATAATATATATATTGTCTATTCTTGAACTCAAGAGACAGTGATGTAGATAGATCAAAGAATACGAAGAGCTCGATCTCTATTGCATATCACTTGTTCAGATTCGTATTCAGGATTGACATCCAGACGAACACCAAGCTTAGTTACGAAACAGGATAAAATATAAATGATCGTCAATTGAGTGTTGTCTACTCGTTCAACGATGCAGTAGATAGTCAATTAGAGTAGGCGACTAAAGATCGAGGGATCATGATCATAAAATCAAACCATGTAAATCAGTAATTTGATAACCATATGAAATCCATGAAAGAGATATGATACATAATTCTTTTAGTATGTTGCAGCCCTTCAATTGCCCCAATCATTGTAAGGTAATTGTAGTATTTGATTTTTGCATTCTCTTATTTAATCAAATCTTTTGACATGTTTGAATAGATAATTAGACTAGTATAATTTAGTAAAATAGTTAATAAACAAGTCCTTTAAATTCGGTAATTCAACTCATTTAGAATCACTATATTACTTGTACGACCACGTGCATTTAAGTGTGCAATTTGAAGAAATTACATTCTCACAGTTTTTAGACTCCATTTAGGATATTTATGAGCCAATTTACAAGAATTAAGTAATTTTCATAGTGTTTCGTGTGTGTAGCGTATGAATATTTTAGTGAAATAACTTCTAAAAAATTTCTTTGTTAAACCTCTAGGGTATTTCTACAGGGCTTAGGGTTTAGGGCTTTTGGTTCTTTAGATTTAGGGGTTCTTAAAGTTATCTTTAGGGTATTTTAAGGACTCTTAAGGTTTATGATTTTAGGGATTTTTTTTTGAAGTTTTCAGGATATTTTTAAGGCTTAGAGTTTAGAGCCTTGAGATATTTTAGCATTTTTTTAGGTTTAGTGTTTTTCTAAGTTTTTTTTGGATTTTAGCGCCTGGAGCACTCAAAAAGAAATACTCAAAAAAACTTTATTTGGCCCTTCATATTCAGTTGGAAACCATCAAGTATGCTCACACCATTTTTTCACACACATTTTTACATTTACATGTCCTTTTTTAGGAATCACGCAAATTTCTTAACTTTTCGTGTGTATATTAGCCCATGGATCTAGCGCCCAAAGCACCCAAATTTTTTTCTCAAAAACCTTTATGAGGACCTCCGTATGGAGTTCTTGAACCATCAGGTATACTTACATCATTCTTTGACGCCTATTTTCGCATTTACAGTACCTTTTTAGGAATCACACAAGTTCCTCAATTTTTCGTGTGTATTAGCCTATGAAGCTGGCGCCCAGAGCACACAAAATTTTATCAGGATCTCCGTATAGAGTTGGGGAACCATCACGTACACTCATACCATTTTGTTCAAGCCCATTTCCTCATTTACAAGCATTTTTTAGGAATCACGCAAATTTTATCAATTTTTTGTGTGTATTAGCCCATGGATCTGGCGTCCGGAGCATTCAAAAATATTTATGAGGACCTCTCTGTGTTGAGTAGGGGAACCATATAACGTATACTCACACTATTTTTTTCACGCCTATTCTGTATTTGTAGGCTCTTTTCTTAAGAATCGCATAAATTTCTCAATTTTTCATGTGTATTAACCCATGAATCTTGCGCCCAGAGCACCCAAAAAAAATTTCTCAAAAATTTTTATGAGGACCTCCGTATTGAGTTGGGGAACCATAACGTATACTCAAACCATTTTGTGCATGACTATTTTCGTATTTACAAGCCTTTATTTAGAAATCACGCAAATTTCTCATTTTTCGTGTGTAATGTCCATAGATCTGGCGCCCGGAGCACCCAAAAACAAATTCTCAAAAACTTTATGAGGACCTCTGTATTGAGTTGGGGAACCATCACATATACTCACACCATTTGTTTCATGCCTACTGCCACATTTATAGGTATTTTCTTAGGAATTGCGTAAATTCCTGAATTTTTCGTGTGTATTAGCCCATGGATCTGGCGTCCGGAGCACCCAAACAAATTTTCTTAAAAAACTTTATGAGAATCTCCGTATTGAGTTGGGGAACCATCACGTATACTCACATAAAAAATTTTATGTGCATTTCTGCATCATAGGCTTTTCTTAATAATCGTGCAAATTTCTCAATTTTTCGTGTGTTAATGTGAATGGATCTGGTGCCCGTAGCACCCAAAAGAATTTTTTTAAAAAAATTTATAAGGACCTCCATATTTGAGTTAGGAAACAATCGCGTCTACTCACACCCTCTTTACGCCCATTTCTGCATTTATAAGTCCTTTCTTAAAAATCGCGCAAATTCTATAATTTAATGTGTATTAGCCCATAGATCTGGCATCCAAAGTATCCAAAAAAGAATTCTCAAAAAGTTTATGAGGACCTCCATATTGAGTTGGGGAACCATCACATATACTTACACTATTTTCTTCACGACAATATCTGCATCTATAGCCGGGCCTTTCTTAGGAATAACCCAAATTTCTCAATTTTTCGTGTGTGCCCATGGGTGTGGAGCATCCAAAAAAAGTTTCTCAAAAAACTTTATGAGGACCTCTGTCTTGTGTTCAGGATCCATCACGTATACTTATATTATTTTTTCACTCTCATTTCTGTATTTACAGACCCTTTCTTAAGAATAGCGTAAATTTCCTTGCTTTTTCATGTGTATTAGTACATGGATCCGGTGCCCGGAGCACCCAAATTTTTTTCTCAAAAAACGCTATAAGGACTTCTGTGTTGAGTTGGAGAATCATTACATATACTCACATCAGTTTTTTCACGCCCATTTTCGCATTTCAGACCCTTTTTAGGAATCGCGCAATATTTTCAATTTTTTGTATGTATTAGCCTGTGAATCTAGCGCCTATAGCACCAAAAAGAAATTTCTCAAAAAACTTTATGAGGACCTTCGTATTGAGTTGGGAACAATCATATATATTCATATTATTTTTTTACGCCCATTTTCGCATTTACAGACCCTTTCTTTGGAATCACGCAAATTTCTCAATTTTTCGTGTGCATTACCCTATGGATCTGATCCCGAGCACCCAAAAAAAATTTCTCAAAAAACTTTATGAGGAGCTCATATTGAGTTGGGGAACCATCACATATACTTACACCATTTTTTACGCCCATTTTCACATTTACGGAACCTTTCTTAGGAATCACACAAATTTCTCAATTTTTCGTGTGTATTAGCCCATGGATCTGACGCCCGAAGCACCCAAAAATAAAATTCACAAAAAACTTTATGAGCACCTCCGTAGTGAGTTGGGGATCCATCACCTATACTCACACAATTTTTTCACGCCATTGCCGCATTTACAGGCCTTTTCTTAAGTATCGCGCAAATTTCTCAATTTTTCGTGTGTATTAGCCTATTGATCTGGCATCCGAAGCACCCAAAAAAAATTCTCAAATTTTTTTATGAGGAGCTCCATATTGAGTTGGGGAAACATCACATATATTCACACAATATTTTTCACGTCCATTTCCACATATATAGGCCCTTTCTTAGGAATCACACAAATTCCTTAATTTTTCATGTGTATTAATATATGGATATAGCGCCTGGAGCGCCCAAGAGTTGTGGCAGTAGTACGTAGTGTTTCACAATTTTAAAGTCCATTGAGGGCATTTACAGGTCAATTTACAGGAATTGTGTATTTTCTAAGTTTGTTCATATGTATTAGCCCATGAAAATTCTAATGATATGACTCTTGACGATTTTTTTTGTGAGACTTTTACGGAACCATCCGTATTGAGTTGGTGGAGCAGTGCATATAATCGCACAATTTTTAGAGTCTATTTGGCTTATAAATATTTTTGTGATATGACTTTCGAATGATTTCTTTGTAAAATCTTTACGAAACCCCCCATTTATAGTTGGGGCACTGTAAGTATAGTCTCACAATTTTGAGTTTATTTTTGGATTAAGGGGCTAATTTATAGAAATATAGGCGATTTTCTCGGGTGTTTATTTTTAGCGCATGAATAATTTTGTAATATGCTTTCAAACGATATCTTTTAGAAACCATTAGAGAACCCTTCATAGAGTGTTGGGAAGCAGTACATACAATCTCACAATTTTTAGAGTCCATTTGAATATTTAGAAGCAAATTTATATGAATTAGGCAATTTTCTCTATCTTGTGTATATTATTTAATTAATATTTTGGTGATATGACTATCGAATGATTCCTTTTTGAAACTTTACGAAATCCTTTATAGGGATATGAGGGAGAATACATTTTGGGCATTTAGAGGCCAACTTACAAGAATCTAGCGATTTTCTTAATTTTTCGTGTGTATTAACCCATGAAGATTTTTATGATATCACTTCCATAGGATTTCTGTGAAACATTTATGAAACCCTCCGTTGGGAGTTGTACATAGAGTCCCGCAATTTTCTGAGTCCATTTTGGTCTGGGCACCAATTTATATGAATTACACAATTTTTCTCTATTTCTCGTGTGTATTATTAACCCATGAATTTTTTGGTGATAAGCTTTCAGATGATTTCTTTGCAGAATCTTTGCAATACCTCGCATAGAATGTTTGGGTATTTAGTAGCCAATTATAGGAATGAGACAATTTTTCCATGTGTGTTAACTCATAATATTGTGGTGATATAAAAATTAGGATTTTACCATATCACAACAGGTAATTAGGCGATTTTAGAGTCTTCGATATGACAATTTATTTGTTAGTGAGACTTACCATATCCCTCCATACAATCATTTCTTTTAGGTACGTGAAGAAGTCTTGCATTCAATTCCGTTCCAATTAAATCGAGGTTCATGTTTTAATTTTTCTTTTTTTTCTTTGAAGCACCTCGATTATTTTATCAAATAAATATTGAATAACTTTGTCTATCAAGGCCGCTAAAGATATATTTACAACAAATTAAGTGAAGCTACAAAACTGGGTACAGACTATTACCATGAAGGAGGCGCCCTGCAAAATTATTTCTGCATCACCCCAACCTATGTTGCTTGGACTCTTTAAAATGTCAACAAATGCGTCCCGGATTCTCCAAAATGTAGTGTATTGTTGGAGAATCTGATATGGGTGCATCATCGAGAGTGAAGAGTCCACACAACCTAGCTCCCAACCCAACAACAACAGCCAAACAAACCAGAATAGCCTGGCATCTAGACAATGTTAAACCCAGCTCCAAACATCATCTGGCAATCACAGATATCACCTTGCTTCCTTCCAAAAATATGAACAGATAGACATTGGCACTGACAAACGCCACTTGATTTCGCAGTCAATCAAAGACCAAGTTAACAACTCTCAAAGCATCAGGACAAATATAAACTTGATAGTCAGTTCAGGGCATAATGAATTCGTTCTAGTAGTCGCACAACCTGATTAACAGTAATTGGATCAGGAGATTGCTTTGAATTGAACATGATTGTGTTTTGTGCGCCAAGAGGCAATGCTAATACAGCTTCTTGTTGCATACTAGTAAGCTCCAAGAACTGAGCAAGCATATCACCATCCAGAGCTTTACGTACCCTAGCCTGTAATTTGAAAAGGCAAAAGAATGATGAGTGACAGTTTCAGATAGATTTATAAACAGCAATATGAAAACATAGCTCTCCGGTTTCTGCCTTGCAAACCTAAAACAATTTGTTCACGAAAACGAGAACTACAGAAAGCAAGATTGAGGAACAATTCCACTGTTTACAGCCCGACTGAGCAGCCAACAATGGCCCTTTCTTACTTTTATTCCCTTGGTGGATAGGCTAATTGACCATGTTATTCCAAAACATTATACAAAATAAGAAAAATAAACATAAAAGGTACTAGATCTATAACAAAAAGTACATCTCTTACCATACTCCCACGACAACGGTATTCAGTATGGTCATTTCCCAAAATAGGAGCAGTCAGCGGATGGATGACAAGCCTGGCCTGTACTGCTTCTAAGAGATCATATTCCTCCCTATGAGAAAGTAAATCTTTTCAAAGTTACTTCAACAATTTTTTTGCATAGAAAATAGATGAAGCCAATTGAAAATACAACATTTTGGCATTTACTTAAAAGTCCTTTAACGTTTGATTCATGTTACGAGTAATTCATTCTTAATAACAAATTAGCATCTCCCTTTTATGGATAAAACAGAGTACCAACACACTCCAGAAACTACTTATGATATTGCTCTCCCATTTCTGCAGCACAGAAGGAGTGGGTAAGAAGAAAAGAGACACCGGCTACAGTACTTAAGAGGGATTAATAACTCCTAAACTACTGCAATGCAGGAAAATCCAACGGGGGATGCCCTATACTAGCCATTCAAGAGAAAAGTTGAATTCGATCAGTTCAAATCTCACAAACAAGAACCAAGAGAAGTCCCACTGGCATTCTAATACTGCAGTAGAGCCAACATGCTGGGAAATCTAGAAATGAATAGATTAACTACTTTAACATTTCAATGAAGAGAATTAGCTGATTTGAACTAAAGCAATCACCTATATGTTATTATCTGAGAGTTTGTACTTTAAAGTTAGCAGCTCACATACTAGACTAAAAAAGAAAAAGAATGCATGATAAATACTAGGTACAGAGTCGAAGAATGACCATAGCACATACGATGAAGATGGACAGTAAATTATTCAAGTGAACTGAACAATAAATTTGACAGGATGTTGTAAGATACCTAGTAAGAGGAATAAAAATAATTATGCTCCCTAAAAGCGTACTAGCCATGATACTATTTTGTGATATGTCACCGACATCGCTGGCAGCTCGACAGCCCCTAAGTGCATCATCTGCAGGAAGTTTATAGGAGAATGACCCCTGCAACAGATAATATTGCTCAAATCAATTGAAGCAGTCACAAAAATTAAGTCAAGGAAATGATGCTGCAACATTATTAATTTTTTGCAAATCATCAAAATTCATATCCCATTCCATCAAACAGCTAACAATCTGTGGGTTTAAGAAAAACTCAAAGCAGATTGCAGAATAACCATTAAATCATTTGCGAATTGCTAAGCCAATATCACTAAATATTCTCTCTTTTTTTCAAGCAAAGGTGCTTGAGTATTGATTTAATCTTAACTTAAGAATTCATACGTAAACAATTAAATTAATTGTGAGTCACAATTTGTAACTAAGACAAAGTATAAGAATTATCTGAATTAAAGTAATACTGTTTAAGTTAAATATAAAATACAAAATACAAGTTTTAAAGCTAAAAAAAGTAAATAAACAATAAAATCAGACAATTTGTTAAAGATGACAGAGTAGAAAATATTTTTTCCTCTCCATCTCTCTCGAGCATCAATTTCGGAAACCGGAAATTGTTCATGTTTGTCTAAGCAGAACCTCACCCACAACACCACTGGGCACCATATTGGTTCTTTGTCAGCTAGGGGCATCATATAAGAGAACACATAAATGTTAAAATAGAGGACTATATAACTGGTTCAGTGGTTCGTGACCTTGCAATGCAGTAAAAGGCGACTTTTGTGTTTTCAGATTCCTTGACATATGAAATATCAGCTAACATCGACTTACTGGTCTACCATAAATTCTGTACGAGTCCGTGCCTGTGTTGGATTAGTCATCTTCAGCATATTCTATCATATTCGTTCTATCAAATTTCTGGACCATAAATGTCCATATTGGCATCCAACTATTAACTCCTATAGGAAAGTTCTGCTTCCCAACGACGAGTACTATATATGATTTGCTTAAATTATTTCTACTACTTCATAAGGGCAAACAAGAAGAAGACTCATTGGAAGGTGCATTATAGGGCTTAAAAATTATCATCTTTGACAAGTATGGGGTCTAAACCCATCATTCAAAACAGAACAACTCCAGCCAAATGCTTACCTTTCGAATTCTTATAGCTATCTCGCCCATGTAGAATGAACAAGTTAGAGCTAGATTGCGTTCTGGACTGTTGAAATTATCTGCAAAACAAAGCCAAATTAAAAAAAATAAAAAATTAGAACAAGCATTGCAGTTAAGTTAAAAAATAGTTAGTAGATGAAAAAAAGGTTGGGCCGACTGCTGTATGGGGCGGAGTGTTGAGCCGTTAAGAACTCTCATGTCCAGTAGATGAGAGTCACGGGGATGAGGATGATGTGGTGGATGTGTAGGCATAACACGAGAGATAAGATTAGGAATGAAGATATTCAGGACAAGATAGGAGCGGCCTCATGGTGGACAAGATGAGGGAGGCGAACTGAGATGGTTTGGACATGTGAAAAGGAAATGTACATATGCCCCGGTAAGGAGGTGTGAGAGGTTAACATGGGGGAGTTTGACACGAGAAAGAGGCAGGACAAAGAAGTATTGGGGAGAGATGACAAGACAAGACATGACGCAACTCCAGCTTACCGAGGACATGACCTTAGATAGGAGGATGAGGAGGTCGCAAATTAGGGTAGAAGGTAGTTGAGGGTTGTCTCGCTTCCCTGTGGTGAGGCTTGGTGGGTAGTAATATTAACATTATTCGTGTAGTTTCTTGTTCTCCAATTGTTGCTACTACCTATTGCTTCTTGTGCTTAGTATATCACATAATTCTGCTATGTACGGTTTGTTATGTGTTGCTTGAGCGGAGGGTCTTTTCGCAAACAGTCTCTCTATCTCATGAGGAATAAGGTCCGCTTACATTCTATCCTCTCCAAACCTCACTTTTGGGAATATGGTATTTTGTTGTTTGTAGATGAAGGGAAGTATGAGAAACAAGATGACGAGGATGTGCATAAGAATCCCAGCTAATAAAAATAACAGAAAAGGTAGCATAAACCTGTAAATATGTACAGAGATCCTAATCTTTCTTTTCCGATGTTCTAAAAATTGAATTTTACATAGATATTGTAAGTTGAATTTACCTTCCATGTAATTCAGACATGATAAAATGGCTAAACTCCCCTTTCGATCTGAAACGGCAGCTGTGTCTCCATCTATAAGAGTGCAATCAGAAACTAACCTCTGGACAGGGTCACAGTAAATTTGATCTAGTTTTCTTGAATCCTGACCACAAGACAGAAGAAGATAGCTTGTAAGGCAACAAGTTTTCAAATCTACCAATGCAAGGAGGTGATATCTAATATAAGTATTATGTCCCCTGCAAACTACAACCTAGAAAAAGGAATTCCAGACTACATCCACCTAATGGAATACAAAAATCAATGCCCAACAACACACGAACAACCCAAGGAAACTGAGGTTTTTAAAGTAAAATCAACTCTAGCTACTGACCTCTTGATACGAGTAGAAGAGGATGCCATCACGGCAATCACCAACAGCAATTCTAGTGAAGTGTGCAGTAAGAGTCATGATCATGAACCGTGTTCTCCCTACTGCTAAGCGTCTGACTCTTTGGGCATTATCATTTGGAAAACCACAAACATAGAACTGCCAGGAGAATAAAAAAAGAAGCAACATATTCTTAGTAAGAGGCAACACTAACTTTGCAAATCCACGGTGAGATTTATTTCAACTTACACAATTAGCCGCAGAGGCCAAGAAAAAACGATCAAGGTAAGGGCAGACCGCAAGCACCATTCCAGGCCAAGTGGTTGAATAACCTAATCTTAAGTGCCACGCTTCACTTTCCTCAAGCTTAATACCGTCACAGCTGTTATCATCAGGACTGCTACAGAGACTACTGCTAGACAGCTGTTCGGCAGCATATCCACCAATCTCACGGAAAGGTGAAGTCCGTTGAGAAGATGATCCAGCCCTCGAAGAAAATGCAATTGATCCACTATCTGAGTTTTGCATTTGCTCGAGGCAAAGAACTATTAGACGGCCCTTTGTACTGTCATTAAAACAAAAAATAAACATGCAATTCAAGTTTACATTATCAAATCGTATACATTTCAGACAAACAAAGATTTACCTAGAAAAGATTATTTTACTGGGGAAGAAAATAAAATCAATTACAACAAACGCGTTGTGCATTCATGGAGGTAAAATGCTATACACTTTTCTTTTAGAGGATGGCACTAACCTTTCAGCTTCACCACTAGGCATTATAGCTGGACCAGAAGAGAGACCAGTTCCAACAACAAGAACTTGTTCGTTTCCGGCTTTTACCAACTCCATGCATTTTCCTATCTCACCAGGCTCAAACTTGAAGGATGACAACACAGATCCACTGAGAGGATCTATGCAGCAGACATCAGATGAACATAAATCATCACTGAGATCAGTCCTTAATACAAGCAACAACCTACTGTCACTATGATATAGAACCTTTCGAGGAGTGCCGCCCAAATGAAATTTCTGCACATTAAGCCGTTTACTAGGCACCATTTCCACCTGAAACAAAAGAGATGGCCATTATGTCTGACTATTAAAGGTGTACAAAGCCCAAGATCAATATACACAACTAAACACACTCGACCTCCGTTTCTTTTAGTTTTCTCTCTCTCTGTCTTTTTATTTTATTTTAATTTTTTTTTGTGGGGGGAGTATAGGGAAGCCATGCCATCAACCTGATATGCGGGCAACACAAAAAGAAATCCAACATATAACATGTAAAAATGACATGTTGCGGGAGGTGAGATGTCAATGTTGAGCTTTGTTATCAGTACATCGTGGACATTTTTCTTACCAAATGAAGACTGTTTTCAGCAACAAAGATAATTCCCTTGGGACATTCAGTTGAACAAACTGGAGTAACATGTGTGGAAGGTGGAAAAGATATTGAAGTATACGAGAGGCTATGCCTTGCAGTTTGCAATAGCCAGGGCCTATCACTTAGAGCGATCACATCAGCATCGAGAGAATCATTTAATGGAATCAAAAAAACAGGAGTGATGCCAATCCGACGAACTGCAACCAACTGCAGATAAACAGGAAAATCCTTCATCTTATCCAATAAACTGGTCACTTGTGTAGCTTGAGTTCTAAAATTCTGAGATGCAAAAGTTGAGGAACTAATGCAATTAGCCATACAAGAATTGTCAAAAGTCTGAAGGCCAGGTGAGACTAGTGAGGAAATTGCCGAGATAGAAGGCCACTCAAATCTGAGTAGCATACCATTCCTCAATCCTGAAAGAACATACAGCCGATCGACGAGTACAAGTCTTATGTCTTGAGGGATGCATCCACTTACAGTTGTTCCAAGAGTGTTTGTTAAGGTTATAGACCCTACAGCAAGAACACTCAGGCCCTTAGCAGAAGTAAATGATAAAACTTCTACAGAAGGCTTATGTGTACCAATAACGAAGGTGTTACTGATGTCCAATCCAACCGGAAGAGAATCCAGACGAACTCCACTTGTATTACTAGTTCTAGAGATAAAAGATGTCTGCTCAAGCAGTCTATGGGGAATTGAGATGCAGGAAAGTTCATCTTGCAACTTCACATGTTGCAACTGGTATATTTCATAATGACGGGCTGATACTGTCCTGATGCCAAGAATGAATAGGTAACATGGACTGGAAGTTGCAACAACTATCAAATTAGGCCCAACAGCTCCCAGGCTTATTGTCATATTATCAGGGGACCACAACGTGAAAGTTGGTGATGCTGAATCAATACCATCTGGATGTGCAGCAGCAATAGGTACACACAGTCTCACAGCAGTCTGGTGGATTTGCACCAGCAAACCATCACCCACAAGACCACATGCCAACGTGCAAACATCAGGTTGGAAACCCATGAAGTCAGTTACATCAGAAAAACTCACACCAACAGATAGCACCCTCGTCTCTTCAACAAAAGACAGTACAAGGAAAGAATGATAAGAATCAGCAAGTTTCATTTTAACTGTCCAAGTTCCAGTAATACCCTGATAAATGGGAGAAGTTTTCAACAATTTCTCTACACTGATGCCACTACGTATAACTCGTAAAGATCCTTCAGGTGCCATCCCACAGCAGGCAAACATTTGATCATGTTTCTCATCATGGTAATCCACAACCGACATATCCAATATTGGTGCGATATTTTGGATTGGACTTCTATAAAGAAGTCTTCCGTCTTCAACTTTTAGCACCATCCCATCACCCATCTCAATAATAACTGCCAAAAATCCACCTCTCACCCACAAAAGTGCCTTGGCTGGTAGAGTCTTGTAAAGAGAATCAGACAGAGATACTTTCAGGCCATCAGAATCAAATAAAAAATCAATCAAGAAAAGCTCTCCAGAGTCTGCACAAAATATCATTCTAGGACTGTTCTCATTTCCAGGATTCCAACTCCATGAGCACACGAAATTCGAACCCGGCTTTACATTGCTATCATCATCAATATTCATTGGGTCATTTTTGTTCAAATCGCTGAGCTCAAGCAATGCAGATGCCGCAACACTATACATACCTTCTTCGTCTATAATATCGGGAATTCTAATAGTCTCTCGTACAAAATTCGGTTCCTCAACTGAAGGTGGTGTAAAATTTAAACTTATTCGATAAAGAAAACAAGGGCTATGAGGAACTTTAAAGTCCATCACTATGGCATCCCCAGCACGAAGTACTAACACAAGTCCATAAGAATGAGGGATATCTACGATATGATGTGCAAGTGGTCCAAGTTCAGAATACTGATATACTACATAGAGCGAATGCTCCTTCGTATTCCACTCTATCAACATGATCTCGCTCCTATATGACCTCCTCCTGCAGGGCCAATTTGAAACATCATACCGATACTAGCAAACCAGAAATTATAAGATGACGATTTGTTATATGCAACTATAAAAGAAGAAAACCCACTTTGCATCACATAGCCACTCTGACAATTACTTAAGGTTTCAAACTTCATCATTCATACCTATTGAGAAGAATGGCCAATATAGGATTGTAATCCTTATTTGGTTGAACATCTTTCGAGATAAAGCACATGCTCCATATGGTACCACAGATACTGGTGAAACCATTCGCAGTCTTGATCTTCCCTTGCTTGTCAGTGGGACAAAAGATTCTCTAGTATCATTATTTAAAGAGTATCAGTATGAAACAAAGCTATTCAAGTGATTAAGTAGCAGATATATCTAGACAAGAAGGAAACGTATGCACAATATTAACCTTATCAAATATATCACTGCCAGCTGAAGCAGAGCGGGAGAAAAGTGCCAAACTGTCTTCATATGCACTAGCTGCAATAAAACAACCACTGCAAAGAGCAGAGAGAGAAATTACCGACAAGGACATCTATAATATCTAAGTAGTAGCCAAGGTGACTAATTTCAATTGTTGCCAACAATCTAATTAGTTTCATCTGTCCATCTACAATACAACTTACTTGGAATCAACTGCTAACATTCTTCCAATTTGATCCGTAGGATTTCCAGGAGACGAAAGTTGAACATGTGTTACTGCAAAAAACCTATGTGAATGGTGCAAAGGTAAGCCGTTAACGAAAAAGATGAGTGCCTTGGTTGAATTAAGATTAAGATAAAAAAACTGCTCATGTTATGTGTAACAAAAATAAAAGAAAAAAGATACAGTTAAAACATAATTCAACCTATGCATTTCATTGCAAAATCTGAGAACTGACAGCTTCCCTGAATCTGAAATAACAACCAAGAGATCCCTGCCCAGAAGCTATTTAAAAGAAAAAGTGAAAGGAAAATGCTGTAAGTATAAAAATTAGAAATAAAAGATTAGTTGGAAAAACAATCTAAGACACCTGTGGGCTTCCAACACAAAACTTCTCATTCCAGGGAAGGACAGCTATATCTTTTATTATGCCAAATACAGGCTGCTCACAAATAGATTGCACAACTCCATCTTCATCTATAATCACCAATTCTATAGATGTTTCCTGCATCATAATCCGTTGTCATATCACACACTGAAACTTGCTAAATAAAACTGCAATCAAGTAGCTAACATTCAACAGCATGTTGAAGAACATATGTAAGGAATCCAATCAGATAAACAATCCAGCACACCTGTGCTATATAAGCATACATACTATAATACAAGCATCTAGAAATCAAGAGAACATACAAGTGCTACTAAAAAACATATCTTAATAAAATAAAAACCGTGAACAATATATAAAGCCTAGTTGTCCCCTTTAGGCAGAAATAGACAGTAATATTAAGAAAAAGTACCTCCTGCAGTTAGGCAGCACAAAACAGCTGCATGTAGGATTGACTTGTCGTGAATATGAACAAGCCATTCCCAATATCCACAACAAGCTATGGGCATTAATGTTTCATTATACAGTAATTATCAGCACTAAATTTGACCAGGACAGACAATCCTTCAATATAAGAAAAGTTAGGTCTTCAAGTAAAAGAATATAGATATTGGTACTTCTGAAATCAAGTTGATCCGGAGTTATTGGGTTCTCTGGAGTAGTAACAAACAGTTCTTGTAAGAACTCATAGTGTATGCATTTGGGCCACATCCTGAGAAAATAAATGTGCCATAGCTAGCACAAGCATTTTAAGAAGGCACAGTGGAGCAGGGTAAAAGGAAGGTTCAATTTAGCAAGCTAAGATTAATATTTTCTTCCCCGTCTCGCTCCATTTTTTATCTTATAATTTTCACGTGTGCGCTTCTTTATACTTTGAACCCCTTTCACAGAGATCTTGGCTCCGCCACCATATGGATTTATCTTACAACCTTATAAGAACCTCATAAGAACAATTCTTTAAGAGGTAAGATTAATTCTTAACGTCATATACTTGGTTTCTATTAAAGAAATTTAAAGAAGGTATTAGTATTATACTAATTGTTGTCTCTCATTTCCTCGAAATAGGAGTCTAGATCACTTTTGATCTAAGTTCTTGAATTGACTCTATTAGTATCACAATTAGTTCTAATCCACTAATTTTGACTACTAAGATCAATTACGGTTCTTAGAACTTCATCTTGAAATTTGGGGACTTTATTATTGAATTTCACGTATCTTTCAATTCCTGTCTTTAATCTTCGTACTTTCGCTTCCGAATTATTTTCTTGTTTATTCAAGTAACCCGATTCTTATCACAAACTCTATTATTTAGTTCGCCAACTATAAATCTTGAACGAATATTATGGTTTCCATAAGGTTTTGCAATTCTTGTGACAACAATTCAGTTTTTTTATCCCTATAGACCAACTCCAGCTTAGCTATTGATAGAGTAAATTGATCTCACACTTCATACAAGGTTTTGCTTGCAAGCTCAACCTATAGATAATTTGCATTCTCCCTCCCCATTTGCCAAGAGTGAAAACAAAGTTTATATAACCATCAGGCAATTAACTGGTCCTACCTGATAGAAATATGTAAGCATAATTTACGTATCTCAAGAAATATATAGCCCGTTTACACTCTGCTGCTGATAAAGACATTGTTTGGTTGGTATACTGTTATTCAGACAATTTGATATCAGATCTCCTTCCTCTGGTACTAATTCTTTAATCAACAGAAAGTTCAATTTGCATATGATTCAAGGTGCAGTGTTTGCTCTAGGAGAACTTAATCCACCAATATGCAGTGAGGTCAAGTTAAAGTCGGGGGATTAGATAACTTCAATATGACCTTGTTCTTGTAGAATTCTTTTCCTATTACTGGAATTGGCTGGTAGTGACTGGTGGATCCGGGAATTCAGTAAGCAGATACTGAACTGGAAACTCCCCTAGTTACTAAAGGAAGTGATTTGTCTATTGAGGAAGGTACATAAACTTCCTTAGCATTAAATAGTTTTAATTAGTTCTATATTTTGGGAAACGCCAATTTCTAATAGGTGTCACAGACCAAAAACTATAGTGGGAGTAAACCAGTTTAATCTTGGACAAAAACACTTGACGGACAAACTCTTTCAGCAAGTGAAGGAGACAAATACCAAATAGAAAGATTTCGGTATTATTGAAAATCAGGGGAGCTCAGTGAGATTGTCAAAACCCTCTGACTTGGGTCTCTGTGATAGAAACAGCACTATGTTACATTAAACAGAATAAAAGGACAGCCTAGTGCACCAAGCTCCTCCCATGCGCGGGATTCGGGGAAGGACGGACCACATTGGTCTAATGTACAGTCTTAATTTGCATTTCTACAAGAGATTGTTTCCGCAATTTAAAATAAAAAGAGTACTTCTTCTAGAGATTGGATGTGTTTGTGAAAAAAAAAAGAAAGCCACATGTTATTACAAGATTCCTTAAAAACTTTGTAGACAAACTTAAATTGTATTCCTTTGACTTGAAACTGTGGAAATACAGCTATTCTACTTCTTCCCTCTAAATTATCCCACCAAGTAACTGGATCATGGTTGAATTGGTATTAACGTAAGAGTTTAAATGATGACACTTCCCTCTTATAGATACAAACCTCCTCATAAGACATCAATCCTTTCAAACATCAAAAGGGACATCAATCCTTTCAAACATCAAAAGGAGAAGAGAGTTTCACAAAGAGATTTGTAGGACTCCTAAAACGGGAATAGTGGTGCAGCAGCATTCCCGATTTAGGAAACTGGTGCAACCCACTTGCTTTAAATAGAACAGAATGGGGAAAAAACTACGAAAAGACCGACAGAACCCCAAAAATATTTGCATGAGCAAAAGACAGAAGGGTCTATTTTCAAGATAAAAACAGAACAATCAACTATGATCAATCACGGAATAGTCGTTCTTTTACTAAGTCAATCCATATTTAAAGAAAGGGCGTACGTGGAAGCCTAACCTCCTCTCTTTTTTCTTGATAATGGTAACTAGAAGCCTAACCTCCTCTTTGGAACAATCATCCTCATTCCATTACACACCACTTTCATATACACTATTCATCATTCAAATTATATTTAGACATACTCCAAATCTAAATAATTGATAAGAGCCCCTATCTAGACTAAGCAATTCAGAGTAACAGCTTTTAAGTCTGCAAAAGTTTTCAATAATACATGACTAATTCCCTATCGTAGCTAATCAAACAACAACAACAACACACCCAGTGTAACCCCACGGTTGGGTCTGGGTGAGTATATGCAGCTTTACCCTTACCCCTACCTTATAAAGGTAGAGAAGCAATCTTTGATACACCCTCAGTTCAAGTAAAGAATATCTATAAAAAAAAAAAAGTGCACAAAAAAAATACAGCAGTAAACAGAAAATGAAAATGCTAACGAGATCAGTAGCAACAACAAATAATATAATAACGAGTTACGAGGGTAAATGGGATCATATCTAGTCAATGAATCATCTTTATTAGCTTACCTTAATCAGAAACCCAAACCGGACATATGTTCTTATATACACATCAATTTTGCTTTGTACAAGCATTCAATCCAATAATTCCAAAAAAACATAAAAAATCACACACATTGACAATTCACAACCAATCTACAAAATGAAGTTGAGAAAACCTTGTTACCTTGCCAAAAACGACATCATATGAAGTTGGAGAGCGTATACGGCCATAAACCACTTGCAGAACAACACTTCCTCTAAGAACAGTCTTAGCCAAATAACTAGCACCATTAGAAGCAGATGATCGGGACTTGCTGCTACCGGCAGAAGATGAAGACGATGATTCTTCCTCCGAAACCGCCATCAACGATCACGATTCGATTCAGTTTCTCCGATTCTTACTCGGAATTGAAGAGATAAATCAGGTAATTTAGGGTTTATTGCATTGAGTTTGTTCCAGTAGAAGTTTTCATTTTGGGGAAAAAAAGAAGAGAAGTATAACTACTTATATACTTATCAGTCAGTCATCCATTTCACATTTCCATGTGGCCCTTTGCCGGAGGGACCAAAATGGAGAAATTTTTAGACTATGTTAGAATAATCGCTTTTTATTTTACACTATAATTAAAAAAATATATTTATAGATCGATTAATTATAGTATTTTATTTTTTAATTTATATTAATTACCTCTTAATAAAGGTTTATTTAAACTTTAAAATATCGTGTTATTAGTCGACATAAAATGGAAAAGATTTGATTAGTTCTGTTTTGATTTAGTAAGTGATTAAGTAATATCTGACAAATATTTTTAGTTAGACGTTCATATGAGAAGGAGGGAGTGATCATCTAATTTGTTTATTTTTTTATTTTTCGATATTCATATTGTAACTTGACTAAATTAAATTTATACGACATAAAGTCCATTTGAGAAAACCTTCTCATATTAAAATTCGATTAATTCAAATTTGATGTGGTCATCTAACAATTCCAAACTCGCGTTGTGTAGAATACAGTAAAAAAAAAACACCCAACTAACCTGTTTGGATGGGAATAAAAGCTGATCAAACTGACTTAACAGTCAGTTTTTTATTTATTAGAGTGTTTGGCAAATATCAAAGTAACTTACTTTAAGTCAAAAATGACTTATTTTAAGTCAAAAGCTAAAAGCTAGGTGAGGGGAGCTTTTTTTTTCAACTTAAAAATCACTTTATGTTGACCTATTACCTTTTTACCCTTAATTCTTTTATTTTTATTATTATTATTATTATTATATTATTATTATTTATTATTATTATTATTATTATTATTATATATTTTTTATTATTATTACTATTATTATTATTATTATTATTAATATTATTAATGTTTTATAATTTTATTATTATTATTACTATTATTTATTTTTACTATTCTTTATTATTATTATTATTATTATTATATATTGTTATTATTATTATATATTATTATTATTATTATTAATTTTTTATTATTTTTATTATTATTATTTACTTTTTTATTCTTTATTATTATTATTATTACTATTATTATTATTATATATTATATATTATTATATATTATTATTATTATTATTATTTTCATATTATTTTATTATTATTATTATTATTTATAATTATTAAATATTATTATTATTATTTATTATTATTATTATATATTATTATTATTATTATTTATTATTATTACTAATATTTTATATATTATTATTATTATTATTAATATTTTATTATTATATATTATCATTATTATTATAATTATAATTATTATTATTATATTATTCATATTGTTATATTATTATTATTTATTATTATTATTATTTATATTTAATTATTTTGATTATTATTATTATTATTTATTTATTTTATTATTATTTATTATTATTATTATTATTATTATATATTATTATTAATATTTTATATTTTAGTATTATTATTATTATTTATTTTATTATTCTTTATTATTATTATATATTATATATTATTATTATTATTATTATTTTCATATTATTTTATTATTATTATTTTTTATTATTATTATTATTATATATTATTATTATTATAATTTATTATTATATATTATTATTATTATTATTTATTATTAGTAGTAGAATATATTATATATTATTATTATTATTAAATTAATCAACTTTTATCATGTTAACAACTTTTAAGGGTATTTCAGACATTTTGATTAAAAAAAGTGTTTACCAGCACTTATTTGCCAAACACATCTTTTTTTTTAACATCAGCACTTTTATCCAAACACATAACTACTTATTTTTAAAATAAGTTCTAGCACTTTCAAAAGTACTTTTTAAAAGCCACTTTTTTAAGTCTATCCAAACGAGCTCTAAGAACTCATATTCGAGCTAAAAATTGAGAACTCTGGTTAAATAAAGAGTCCCACATGTGTTGCACCATATTCATTGGTGATTGTTAATAATTGAATCAATTCCATTCTAGGAGATGATGACAATCGACTCAAGTTTAAAACTACAAACATTGATTTTTTGTTTGTTCGAATGTATAAGATGATCAAGAATAAATTTTTTTAAAAAGAATTAATTCCTTGTTATCTTAGTCAATTATTCATTATATTTAATAAAAGTATTATCTTTCGGTATATCAAATAGGTAATTAATGTTCTTACACGGCGTGAAATAAGCAAAAATGTCCTCAATTAGTTCGAAAACACCCCCTTGCCCATAATAGATTAGTCCAAAATTGTGCTTATTATTACTTAATTGGTCAAAGATACATTTTCATACTATTTCTATCTCAAGTTATATGATTTATTTTACTTTTTAGTCTATTTATAAAAAAGAATGATACTTTTTTATAATTAGTAATAATTTAACTTTATAATACTCAATTCATCCTTAATAAAATGAAGTATATTCACACAAACATCTACGACATACTTTAGACCATAATATCTTCTTTTTTTAAAAAAAAAATCTTAAATTTTATATTAAATCAAACTAAGTCACGTGGAAAGCCTTCATTTAGCGAAGTATCTTCCATCTTAGATATATCTTATCACTAATGATTTTCATTTTTGAAAAAATATTCTATTTATTGATTGATCAATCATGTACAATTATTCAAGGATATAATTGGACATTTCCAATTATTTAGATATGCTTCAAGTTATACCTAAGCATATTTAATTTACAAACTATAATTTGATATTAAAAACTTGCCCCACTAAATGTCTACCCCAAATTAATAAATGGGACACATATATCTTACCTACACAAATCTATCACACAACAATTATAATTTAATGTAAATGTTGAAATTTCCTCTTTGGAATTTTGATTAAGTCGCAACATCTTATCAAGAAATAATAATTGCCCCACTTACGTATAGTTTTAAATAATTTTTAGGCATCGAATATAATTGAACTGTTTATAAATGAGAAGAGGCTAAATGTAGAAAGAACTTAAACACAATATGTACTTTGTAAACATTAGGTTCTAGCATTACTTAAACAAGAGTGATTTCACGATATTTTCATAATACTTTGCTCTTAATTTATATGTCGTTTTTGCTATAATATAATACAAGTATGTATCATTTGAAAAAAAAATGTATATTAAAAGGAAGTGTGCTTCATTTAATAGGAAGAGTTTATTTCCCCACTTTAAGAATTGGCCCTTTAATGAACTTGTAAATGAAAAAGAAAAGGTCTAGGCATGAGATTTAGGTTTGAGGGCAAACTAGATCTAAAAAAAAGAGGTTATAAAAATAAAATATTAGTGTAATTTCACATATGAGATTAGAATAAAATACAATATTTATAACAAAGTCAGAGTATGCTAGTTAGTTCTCATTTATGGTGTTTTGTAATGTATGAGTTTTAGATAGAAGCTTGTTGGAGTAGGAGTGCACTCATTTTGGAGTGAGCTTACTACTTAGATGTTTTCAGCAGTTATATCTTATTCAAATTTGGCTACCTAGCGTTACCAAGGGTACAATAACTGGTACGCCAAAAGTGTATCCCCTCCTCCTCTCATACAAGGAAAATGTCCTCTCAATATTCTAAAGCCTACGACAGATATGGACCAAACAGTCTCACGATGTTTTGAACACAACTCACATATAAATCTTACTTTAATGAATGAACAACCCAACCCTTGGAACATACTACAACCCCGGGTGGTAAAGAGCCGACATCAAGGTGTCAAACCTTCTCATCGATGTGAGCTCTTAGGAAAGATCAACCTATTATCCCCAAAGTAACTTTTATCGGTTGAGCGATGACCCTTCCACTCGATATTGTTGGATCACTAAGGCTAACTTTCGTCCCTTCTGCCTTTGCACTCGAGGCAGAGGCGACTCTAATAAATTGATGGTCTAAAGCCAAATCCGAATGGATGAAGTTTATTATAACTAATTATTTAATCTTTCTTGAGACATAAAAGTCATAATTTCTCAAAATTTTATTACTTCTTTGCTCTTTTATGAAAAAAATTATATTTTCTACAAATAATTCTCGATGTTTTTATTAAAAAAAATATGTATAACCTATTATTTTTTTTAAAAATGAGACCCCTCAAATTTTGAGGCTAAGGCGGTTGCTTTTTTTCAAAGGTGTAGAGCCGCCACTGACTCGAGGGGCCGATATGAGGAAACCCTTTCATTACCTTTCGAGAGACCTACTCTCCCATAAAAATTATCTATCTGCGATTATTTTTTAACATATATATCGTGACACAAAGTTAAAATTCTAGCCCTTTCAGAATGAGATTGAAGATGCTACTAGTAAAATGTAGCATTTGCTAAATCGATCCACGTCTAAAGTACTATATTTATTTAAGATACTTAAAAGGTTCTACGTACGGAAAAAGTACTACCTATAGTATGTTAGATACTTTTTTTCATTTTCTATGAGAAAATTCAGAGACAACAACTGTGTATTTTGCCGTTTTCAATGACTTTTAGATTAAAAACAAAAAACAAAAAATAATATTCCATAAGTCGGTGCCGGTGGAATATGGAAATTGCATCGAACGACGATAGTAATATTATCGATCAAAAAAGATTTTGAAATATATTCAAATTTTAATTGAAATTATAATAATAATGTTTAACTTTGGGGAGCTAGGATCTATTACTCCGTATCATTTACTACTATATTTTAAAAGTATATATGTATCTATATAACAAATTACTATTTGTAATGATATATACGTGAACACATATATACATTTAAATTATATTATTAAATAGTGTAGAAATTAAAAAATTCTATCCAAAATATGAAATTATTAGAATAATTTCAGTCAAAGTTTAAAATATTTCAAAAACTTTTCCCGATTATTATATAAATATATATATATATATGTGTAAGTCAGCTAGCTGTACACTGTCAGTCAATTTTTCTATAATAAAGCTCATCTCACCACTATGTAGAAGCCGGTGACTACTAATGGTGTTGACATATTCTTAATTTTATATAAGGTTGATATAAAATTATCCGTTAAATATAATAGCGAATAAATCATATTAAAAATAATGAAGAAAATAAATGCGATAGTAAAACAATATGATAACCATAGCTATATAAAACAACAAATAATATTTTTTTCTTCATCTTAGTGTATTTTAAGAAGCAAAGATTAAATAAAAAAAAAGAATATTAACTATATTACATCAGAGTTAGAGGGGCTTAGAGCCAATGTTTAAATTGACTTAAAAAAATAATATTTTTAAAAAATTACCTTTTAAAGTCAAAGTTAAATGACTTTTAAGTTGAAAAATAATAAAATAGGGAGAGTTCTATTTTTTTACTTTAACTTATTTTTGACGAAAAAATAATTTAATTAATTTTTAAGTCAATTCAAATAACTCTTAATTTAAGTTCTATATAATGACGATAGTCTCGATTAACTGATCTTGTAATGTTGTTACTACTATAAAAATAATTTACACTATCAATATACATAATTTCTCTTTTGGTTGACTAATGTGTCATATATTTGATCGAAATTTATCGAGTGTTCATTAAAAATAATCTCTTTTTAAGATATATATATATATATATATTCTATCCTTCGCAAACTCAACTGAGCGGAATCACACATGGTGGGAAACTTCCTTTATGTGGTCAAGAAGAATTGACACATGCATGGTTGTAAAGTACACTCACTATGCCTATAAATATTGTTTTAATTTTTGGACTGAATAAGCAAAAAAGGACAGTCAATGTACATTTTGAGATCTCAATATACAAAATTTGTGTCTATGAGCAAAATTCTTTCTATTCTTCAAATCTCCATATTTTGCGCTCTCTCTCTCAAATTATTTTCCATTTGATTAATTAGCCTTTTTTTTTTTTTTTTATCTTTCACTTTCTTGTGTTTCATTCATTCATTCACATTTTGCTTCACAAGATTCAACCTTTTTCTTTCATGGTGGACATTTTTGTACTAATAAAGGTGAAATTTTTATACCCTTTTCATTTCTTGTTTTATTGTAATGTATTGCTAGGTAAAATGTTGTTATACATTTCAATTTTCTTTAAATTTTTTTGTACCCTTTTCATGTTTTTGTTCTGTTGTGATGTGTGTTAGTTAATTTGTTATTTTTTTAATAGGTGTTGCTAGCTTTTTTGTTTTTACCCTCGATATACGAGCTCCCACCTTTTTTTTTTCTAGGTGGAAGTTACGGTGCTTACCATTTGAGCAACGTTTGCTATAGTGCTAGCAAAAAATGTTAGAATACCCTTTTAATGCATTTCTTGTTTTATTGTGAATTTTGAGATGTGTTACTCAATTTGTCATTTTCATTGTTATTGGTTGGTAAATATGTGTACCCTTTTCCTTTCTTTCTTGATTTATTGTAAAAAGATTGCATTTTGTTGTTTTGATCATTTGATGGAATAGTATCATTCTATACATTTTTGCAAACTTCTTTCTGTTTTCATGGTTTTATATTCCTGTAGTGGATGTTATGTTATATTCCTTGAGAAAAAACACATATTTTCCATCATTAGTGTTCTGCATTTTTTTTTAACGATTGTGGTGCTCGGGCCAACTTGCACGCCTGGACTATTATATCGAGTACTCGTTGTGTCAGACATGGAATTCTTCAATTTGATTGTGTTTATGTAGCTTTTCTGAGTATGCATTGGATTAAACCATCAGCATTGTATAAAGAAAGTGGTTATCGGACGTTGTAGTTTTTTGATATGAAATTTTTGTTTGGGGACAAGGTATTTTGGTGTGTATCTGTTGAAATGGATCTCAAAATGTAGCTTTTCGGACATTGTAGTTGCTTGACATGACGAATAAATACTGTTTTATCGCGTTCTTGTTAGCTAAAATTCATAGACTTCTTCTGTCTTCGCGGTGATTAGCTTATGCTTTTACATCTCTTGCAAATTGTTATGTTATATGCTTTAAGGATTTCCTCTTATTCTCTCTCGTTCGAGGTTATGTAAACTCTATGTTTCTTTGTGTAATGTTGAATTCTTTCGAGTATTGATACCAGTATTGTAAGTTTATTTGTATCATCATAAGAGTGTCGTCACCTGAAACTCGTTGATGAAATTAGTGTCTGATGCATTGTCTTTACTTCTGCAGAGGTAATTTGTTTTTCTTGTTTTCGGGGAACTTCTATCAGAATCTAGGACATCCTGTAGATTTTTTTGACAGGGATATGGGAATAACATATTCATGTCCTTTCGCAAATTTTGACGATTCAGATGCTAAATTCGAGTCTTATTTAGTGAGAACACTGAGTTTTGGAACTGATGCTACGAAGAATGCTTTACCGCCTATTAATTTCAAAGACCAAAATCCTCAACAACCGAAAATGCACAAGTCTTACAGTTCTGGAAAGATGCTTCTCGAGGGAACTCTCAGCTATAAAAGGCGGGAATTAGAGGCCAGGATTGGACTGACTTCATTTGATAACGATGAGAAGACGATGAGTCAATCAGACAGCTTTATGAGCAGTGAAGAAAAGCATAACATGCCTGATGACAACACTAAAATGATACCGTTTGTATGTGAGAAACAAAGAGATGAGGCTGCAGTGAAGTTGCAGAAAACATACAAAAGTTTTCGTACTAGAAGACGATTAGCAGATTGTGCTATTCTGGTTGAGCAGAGATGGTATAGTAGTTTAAACATTTACGAATGTTTTATGATGGAGCCATGTCATGATATTTCATAACTGAAATGCATATTCTGGTTGTAATTTACAGGTGGAAGGTATTAGATTCCGTTGAGCTCAAGCATAGTTCAATATCATTCTTTGACATTGAGAAACCCCAAACCGCTTTTTCTCGTTGGTCAAGAGCTTTAACAAGAGCTGCTAAGGTATCAATTGATTACAAACTCCATTTCAGGATCTTTATTTAAGCTATGCTATACTTAGGACTTCGTCTGTGTTTGGTAGGTCGGTAAAGGTCTGTCGAAAGATGAAAAAGCCTGTAAGCTTGCTTTACAGCATTGGCTTGAAGCAGTAAGCACTCTTTTCCCACAAAGTGTCATGAATTCTCATTTTTGTGAGATTTTCATTGATTTACTCTCTTGACTGTGAAACAGATCGATCCTCGACATCGCTATGGTCATAATCTTCATTTTTATTACACCAAGTGGCTCCAAGTTGACAGTAAACAACCCTTCTTCTATTGGTGAGATTTTCTTGGATCAACAAGTAATTCAAACAAACAACTTCATTTCAGTTTCAACGTCACTAAACTAGACGTGTTTCTCTCGAATGTTGCAGGTTGGACATTGGTGAAGGTAAAGAAGTAAATCTTGAGAAGTGCTCTAGATCAAAACTTCATCAACAATGCATTAAGTATCTCGGTCCGGTGAGTTTTGTCTTCTTTCTGTCAGGCATATAGGTTAGGTGGTGTTCAAATCGACAATTGTTTATCCGTTTATGATATGTATGCAAGTATCTGCAAATGGATTTTAGATCCATTTTTGAAAATTGTAACGAAAAACATAAGTTGTGCATAATGGACATTAGATACTCGTGTGGTTCGATTAATGTCTTTTTGGTTCATTTCTGAGAGTAAATTGTTCGATATAGGTAATGATACTTGCATTTCTAAGTAGATTATAATTCTTAAGCTGCATGAGTTAAGACGAGAAGTCAGGAATACATGTTTAATGCAACTCACCAGTTTATGTATCATTACAGGTAGAGAGGGAGGCATATGAAGTTGTAATTGTGGATGGAAAATTCATGTACAAGCAGAGCGGTAGGGTTATTGATACGAGGGGAGGACCAGAAGAAGCCAAGTGGATCTTTGTGCTAAGCGTATCGAAGGACTTATACATTGGTATGAAGCAAAAAGGCACATTTCAGCATTCAAGTTTCTTAGCTGGTGGAGCTACATTATCTGCAGGCAGATTAGTGATAGAAGATGGTATTCTAAAGGTATATATATATATATATATATCTAGTAAAACGTCATAATTCTTCCGAACCTGCTGCAATTTTTTTTCTTAAATTTCGTTTTAATGACTCGAATCCTTCTTGCATAATCTAGGCTGTCTGGCCACACAGCGGACATTATCTTCCAACAAGGGAGAATTTCGAAGAATTTATGACATTTCTTGAACAACACAACATTGATGTCACTATTATTCAGGTAGGATACCTCATACACGATACTGCATTTCTCTTGAATGATCAAAACTTAGGTATAAACAAAGACACACTCGGCTAGTTAGGAAAGTCTTCATGTAAAATAACAACTCGGTTGTAACACTTATCGCAACACCAATCAATTAATAGTCATGGCTTAACTAGTTAACTTTACTCCTTGTTATGCAGAAATACCCGTGTGATGGGGAGGAATCAAACTTTTGTAGGAAGGAAGGTGGTTTAGGCCTTCGTAACAGCTTATCCGCACCAGATTTTAGCCAAGCCAATGAAGAGAGCAACGCCAAATGCTCAGACCGGGAGAAGACTAAGCCTACTACAAAATATTGCAAGGATCCAGAAAATCCAATTCCGTTGTCAAGACCATCGCAAGTATCAAAACCCAAAATGGTTGTCGAAATACCACCAAAGGAAGACACATTTGAGTTATTCACTAAGGCTGGATCGAAAGACAACACACAGCCTTTGGATACTCCAATAGATGGATATGAAACAGCAGAAGAGTACTTATCAGATACAGAACTATCAGTTTCAAAGCTGAATTTATTCGACGATGAAGATGAAGAAGACTACGAAGATACTATCCCTCCAGAAAAGATAATGAAGAGAATAGATACACATAGAAGAACAAAGTCATTCCAGTTAGCTCATCAATTATCTTGTAGATGGACAACAGGAGCTGGACCTCGAATCGGATGTATGAGGGACTATCCAGCTGAACTCCAATTTCGTGTTATGGAGGACGTGTGTTTGTCTCCAAGAACTACTACATTTCAAACTCCACCAAAACACGCTAGACCTCCAAGCATCTTTTCTATCGAAGCAACTGAAGGCAGAAGACGTACTGGTTCTGAATCATCGGTATTCTTTTAATCAACTCCACTAGTAGAAGAAATGCAAAAGTATTGTGGTTAGTAGTTTAGGATAAAGTAAATCATTCTTGCAATTTTTGTTCGCGAAGTTTTATCATCATTTTTTATTCTTGATCATTGTTGACAAACTACCATAGATTTGTAAAGCAGGACACATTCATTCTTTTGTAGATATATATATAGAGAGAGAAAAAGAAGATCAAGTGAAGTCTATCAAAGTTATTTATCAGTGAGAATTGTTCATCTATTTGTTGTTTAGTTTCACTTTTATGAATTCTTGATCCAAATACTGTTTATCTGCATAAGTCTGGGAAATTGCAAACATTGTGATGCAGTGAAGCTAGTGTTTAGCAACCCGGAGCAAATGTTTTCCCGAAGCTGAAAGACACTTGACTGTAAGGAAAGGGGTTCGACTAAATATTCTTGAAGCTACTAATATAACCTTGTATCTATCTATGAGTGAGATAGTTGTTGAGATGATCGTTTCGCGCAAGACATTGTTTAGGACCAGCAGGTCACACGACAAGTGCACGATCTACTTTGCGTGTTCCATTCTTCAGCCCTTATAAAAGTGTATTCTCTCAAATAACTTAAGCTTTTACATGAGATTATCACATACTTCATCATGGTATCAGAGCAGACCTCACGTGAGGGGGCGTGATGAGAATACAATTAAATGATAAAAGTGTGTTTTCTCTAACAACTTGAACTTTTTGATGGGATGATTGATCACACACTTCATCGTGGTATCAGAGTAGACCACACGTGAGGGGGCTTGTTGAGAATACAATTAAATGATAAAAGTATGCTCTTTCTAGCGGCTTAAGCTATTATATGAGATGATCACACGTTTTATCAATAGTTACTTCTAATATGTATAAGTAAAAAAGAATCATTTATCCTTGAAAAAAGTGGTATTGCTATTCTCTTTTTGAGGATATTGTTGGTACAATGTAATCTAAAAATCACACATTCTCTATAATAAGGGACCAAAAATACATGTTTTAGTTAATGAATGTTACATATGCTCAAGCAATTATTTGATGGATCGAAATTAAAATTTATCAATAATCGAAGGATCAAAAGTGCAATACCAAAGGGGCATATTTCCATTATGTACAATTGTGGTTCAACAAAATTAAAATTATTAAGTCTAAGGTATGACAACATTTGAAAAAGATGTTTAATCTTATGTTATAATTTATATTATCTTTTTTTAATTTTATAATATAATCATTTTAAGGATTTAGCAAAAGTGCAAATTTGGAGTTTTCTGGTAAGAGGATTGATGGAATCTTTGGATGTAACAAAAAAGAGAATTTTTTTTGGGTGATGAAACAAGAGCTTTGATTATATTGTCTAATTAATTTAGTTCCATCATTATCTCTTAATTATTAGTTAACTCAAATAATTATTTAATTCTAATCCGACCCCCTTCCAACCCACACCACAAATAAAATCATAACTCCACTTAATCTTGAAAATTTCTTTAATCTCTTAATCAAGTTATAGATAATTAAACATTTTGTATTTTTTTCACTAGGTTAAGCTGTTAATGGTATATATGGTATCTAGATCGGTTTGTGTGCATCTCGACAAATTTAACAAGATATCTGTTAGTTTATTGTCTATCACGAGCACATGTATATCCATCAAGTTTTAGATAAACATAAAGAAATCACCTCGTATTTTTGACTCTGTAAGAATTTGAATATCAAATTTCATGATTTTCAACATATCTCATTGACTACTCGATTACATATTTAAATACTGATAATTGTAATTTATTAGAATGCAGTTAGTCCATTATCTAACTAATTGCCTAAAATCTTGAACTTATAAAATTATAGTAGTAATAGAATATGATTAAATTGGTCAGCAAAAGTGAAAAATTGGCATTATTAGGCTAAACAAAATTTGAAATCTAGAAATGACAACACTTGAAAAAGATGTTTAATCTTCTCTTATAAATTATATTTTCCTTTAATATTAAGCTAAACAAGATTTACGAATAATTCTATGAGAATATTCCACTTTTAATCATTAAAATTTGAAATTGTAATATATTATGATTCCAAGCAAAAGTTCAAATTTGGCGTTTTATGGCAAAAGGATCAAAATGGCATCTTTGAATGTAACAAATGAAGGACTCTTTGGTCATCGATTTTATAATTTGAATAAAAAAAATAGCTTCAAAACGATCTCGTATTATATTTTATCAATTTTTTATAAAAAGAATTATAGAAAATAAAAGAATATTTATTATAAATCATAAAACTCATCGATTTTTGTTCTTTTCATTAACAAGGAAAACTCTCAGCTCTTTGAATGTACACAAGATAAACCCTGCAAATCGCACGTGAAAATCAATAAATTCTACGAATGAGCTTCATCGAAAAAATATGCTGAAGATTTCAAACATAAAACCGATGTTAATAAAAAACATCTTTCATTACCACACTCATTAGTGATTTGCAAACAAAATCTACTAATGACTAAGAAATTTTCAATGTTTTTAAGAATGTATTCATGTAAACAAGAAATTGCCTCAAACTTTTGGATGAAAAGTCAAACCAACCACATGGAAACAGTAAAGAACATTGTCAAGTATTACAAAGTCAAAAAATCTTAGACAAAATCAATCACAAAACTATACGTCCGTCTCTGTCCCAATTTACGTGACACACTTTTCTTTTAATCAATTAAAAAAAGAATAACTTAATGAGAAGACTCATAGTCACACTCACACAGACATGTTCAAATCACAAGTTTCAAACATCTTTTTTTTTCTTAAACTTCGTATTAAGTCAAAATACGTCACGTAAATCGAAACGAAGACAGAGTATAACAACATACAAAAGAATGAGTCATCTTTTTCCCCATTTTGAACATAAAAAAAGAGAGGGAATCAGAATATATCATCTACTACAAAACAAACACAACAAAACAACATTACATAAGACATAAGCAAACTTTTAAACATCATAGATAGATATTATCTCACCAACTTATATATAAAGAAGCAAACAATAAGAACAAAGACATGTAAACAATTACTTTGTTCTACTACTACTTGAATTATTACTTCTTTGCACAATGGAAATAAACTTCCAAAAACATCAACAAAGACCAGCAATTTCAACAAAATTGAAAGGGCGAAAACGAAGCAAAGGGCCTAATAGTTTTGTTGGTGTAAGACAAAGGCCATCAGGAAAATGGATAGCTGAGATTAAAGACACAACACAAGATATAAGAATGTGGCTTGGAACCTATGAAACTGCTGAAGAAGCTGCTCGTGCTTACGATCAAGCTGCTGTTCTTCTTCGTGGATCAAACACACGAACCAACTTTCTTACTACTCGTGTTTCTCAAGATTCTCCTCTTGCTTCACGCATTAGAAATCTTCTCAAAATCAAGAAAATCGCAAAGGAAAATGCAAAAAGGAACAATCTTTATGAAAAATCACTTTCTTATGATCACGAAAGTCAATTTTTGGATAGTAACTCTGTTCAAAGCAACACTACTAGTGTGACTAGTTCAAACACCAGCAACTGTTCTGATCCAATGTCAAGTGAAAATGCAAAAAATAGCTATATTTACGAAACACTGCTTTCATACGACAACAGTATAATCCCACAAGTGGAGTCTGAGAGGGGTAGTGCGTACACAGACATTACCCCTATGTTGGGAGGCAGAGAGATTGTTTCCGATAGAGAAACAGTATTTTCTTGTGATCAAGAAAATCAACTAATTTTCAACAGTAACTCTGTTCAAAGTGCTACTACTAGTGTGACTTGTTCAAACAATATCAACAATTGTTGTGATCATCCAATTTCTATTGAAAATTCAAAAAGGTTCAATCTTTACGAAACTTCATACAAGAACATACTCAGTGTAATTCCACAGGATGGCGACATTATCCCTACTTGTGATCAAGAAAGTCATGTGTTTGATGATTTTAACACATACAAGCCTGATTTAGACATAAGCACGTCGCCAATATCATGGGATTGGGAAGAATTGTTAGACATTCCTTTAACAGAATTTGAGGTAATGAAAGTGGAAAGACAGATATCAGCATCACTTTATGCAGTGAATGGTGTTCAAGATTACATGGAAATTATACATCATCATCATCCCCTGTCTTATTCTTGGTAAATATTTTTAAGGTGTATTTATGTTACTATTATCTCTAGTAAAAATATGTTATAATAATAGATTTTTCTTTGATTATTGGTCCAAATTAAGATTAAAAAAAAATATCAGAGCCAGGTTTCGATCCTGGGACCTGTGGGTTATGGGCCCACCACGCTTCCGCTGCGCCACTCTGATTTGTTGATACTGTTTATGATATTTAATTCATAGAGAAATTCCCTTCATGTCAGACTATGAAATGGATACCAGAAAATATTCATAGTTTGATTTTTTGATCGAATTCCATCTAGTAAGCCTCGATATTTACAGATGCTGAGAATCGCTACAAACCAATCATGTATCGGACACATTATCCCATAAAAATAGTAAATGACCTGTGAACACTTCGTTTTTCTTTAAATATAGAGAAAGTGATGGCTAAATTCACGTTTTAAGGGATTTCAAAAATCTTTTGATATGAAAGTGACGTTTTATATTATTTTTTTTCAATTTTTTTTTTGTAGGTTTCCTTGTGGTTTGATTTGAAAAGGACTATAATTTCATTACAGCAGTTGTTATACTGATATAATCTGATATCAATAAGAAATAACATATGAGATCTTTGTAGGGTTTTCTTCTTCAATTCAAATTCATAAATGGACATATAAGATAGTTTTGAACTTATCATCAAATGTTTGAAGAAAAGCAACTGCTAAATCTGGAATCTATATCACAGAAAGCAGTTTCGATGTCGGTTTTCGTCAGTATTCCATCAACATATGAATCATTCCTAGCAGTATGCAGCGAATACTGCTACTTTGAAGTGATGGTAACCAGTGGCGGATCCAGAATTTTCGCTCAGGAGGTTCAAAAAATAAAAATATAAATGTGTAAATAAGTCTTCAAAATGGCCCTTTGAATTTTTTTGAGTTTAAAACCACACTTTTGACACGTTTTTAAAATAAAAAATGCTTGAAAAACAGAACTAATTTTTTAAAACAAAAATAAACTGAAACTATAAAAGGTCAAAAAAGAAATATTTTTGCAGGGATTCGAACCTGGGCGTGCTACTTAATATTCAGGGATCTTACCATTGAGCCATCTATTTTTATTTTTTATTGAGGGGGTTCAAACTATATTCATCTACAGAAATACAGAAAATTTACCTTATATATATCGCGTATTACCTGGCCCCAATCCACCCCTGATGGTAACTAATAATAACATATTACTGGGAATGACTCAATTGTCAATAATACATGAGCCAGTACTGGGGATAATCCATTTGACAAAAGAGTTATGCATACACATCAGAAGAACTACAGGCAATAAAGAGATTTCGAGTGTCCGTAAAATCTAATTGTTAGCTCATATTACATGATCAACGTCAACCATTTTTGCCATGAAAATCACTTGACCAAATACCGACAGAAATATGCAAATCTCTTTTCTCAAAGTATGACAGCGAAATAATAGTTTAGTAACAACAGTATTATGATCTTATCCAAGTATTGCGGTAAGATGAGTTGTCACGCAAGGAAGCATCATGGGCTTTGTATTCCATGACATAGCCACCAGGAAGCTTCAAGTGTCGCTTGATTGAGTCTCTCAATGCCATCACAGCCTAGCAAAACCAAGACGATGTGAGCGTTGTTTAGACTAATATGGAATGAGTGGGTACGTATTAAGGATTACAATTAGCATACCTGCTGATCTGATGCATTACGATTCCATACACTCAAGATGTCTTCATTGAAACGAATGCTTAGAACAGCACCACATATGTTGTCACCATAATCGAGTTGGTCACCAACCAAAGCAAGAACCTAGACAAGAAATCCATCACAGTTGAATAAGTGCAAAGGAACACAAACATACACAGCAGGAGGCGGCAATTGTAGATACGTGGACTGTCGGTCCATAGATATTAACTCCATTTATTAGGGGGAAAGCCTATCAAAAGTGGCTTACTACACCGGGCCTTCAAGTGTTGCCTAAGCGTTCCACTACAGTTTTGTTCAGGTGCACCCCACCTTAAAATATTTATTTCTAAATACTAACGTGTGTTCATATCTTTCCTTTTTCTTAAATAACTGGAATATCCAGACCAGCTTGAATGCACCAGGTAACTCTGTCCACCATGGCTTGGACAACCAGAATAAAATTACCTAAAATTGTGAAAATTTACATCTGAAGTCACTTCGCCCTTATTTGGATGATGCCAGATTAGCAATTTTACCTTTTTGAGGATGAAGGGACAATTATATTTACAACATTCAGATGTGCTGTAGTGATGAATGTGTGCATAATATATATCACTCTCATTCTCCAAAAGGAAAATAATGATACAGAAAGTATCATAACTCCCCCTCTGGCAAAGCTTGGTAAACAAACATGATCATGACTCATGAGGGTAGCCTGACAAATCATATTATACGAGTTCACCAAGTTAATGCTTAACTTGTCTAGTGAAACTAACCAAATTAATGCTGACCCCAACTGATGTACGATTGAGGAGTTGATAGATTAATTTTCTTTTGATCATGATATGTGGAAACAATAACATCAATCCTACCTACTAACATCTGTTTGAGTAAATTCACAATAAGCAAATGCATATACTCCAAGATGAGAATACTTCAAACTGACTCAACTTTTGGGTTAGATACTGGGAATCTAAGGCAGCATGAAAAATCCAGCTACTGACAAAAAAACGAGGAGAAACATCAATGTAAAAACACATCATTTAGGAGAACAGATTACAGGATACTGATGTAAAAGTCTGGTCAGAGAAGTCACTTCAGCTTCTAGTGCTCTTTCTTCTTCTTCTCTTTTCATTTAAATGGTAGACCCTGCTCCTTAAACCCCACATAGTCCCCACTTGATAAGCAGCGTCTTTTCCAACTCCCCCCTTGATGAGGCCTCCGACATGGTTGGAGAGAGAATCCATTTCACTAGACTATCCTCTTTTGTCAGCTTCTAGTGCTTACTTATGGAAACCTATGTGAAATTGTTTGCTAAGGGGCATCTCAGCATTCCTCGCATAAAATGGAGTTAGAAATTTCCTCTATTTAGGTATTCGTGTTTTATATTGTCTGAAGCTTATGATCTAAATTTCGTCATGGCTACCCATAGATTGAGTTACAAATTTATTTCTGCACTTAATGTTTTGTGCCATAAAAGACCAGTTAAGTTGACAGAAAACAACGATCACAGGACAGCTGGCTTACCAGGTCCTCCCAAAAACGTCCTGAGACAGCTTTTTTAAAACGAATTATCCACTTCCCACCATGGCAATTAGCAGCATCCTTCACAGACAAATATAATCAGGAAATTAACTCAGGTAAGAGATATACATAGTTAAGGACTTCAACAAAATTGAAGACACAGAAAAGAAATAGTCAGGATGAGCACCAAAACTAACCTCCCATAAAGGACGAATACCCTCTTTGAAAAGATGCAAATCAGTTGGGCTGGGCAATGCTGATGGGCGAGCCAAGTGGCAGTAGCAAACCCAAAATCCTTCAACCTATGATGGAGAACACATAATCGATTAAAGAGGCAGTCAAATTCACATAAAGCCAAAAGACCAGAAATAAATTGACTTACAGTACTAAAATCAACAATTTTCTTTATATTGTCCTCGTATGATGTTTGTGTTCGAACCCCAGGTGTCCGGCGAGTGTACCAGAAAACGAACTTGTTCTGATCATGACAATGAAGCTAAGTGAGTACCAGAACCACAATTCATAAAAGAAAAAGCAAGCAAAAGATAGAAAGTAAACATGGCTAGAAAATAATACTGTGCTTATAGAACTACGAAGTTGTGTCCCTAGCATATTTATTTTTTAATGAAGAGCGGGAAACCAGAGCATGTAATATGCTGCAAGCATATGCTAGTCATCATATGCACATGCTCCTAGATATATCTTCAATTCTAAAATCCTCCTGGCCTGACTGGCACAGTGAACATGTTTTTTTGGCCATCTCCAAAGAAGAAATGCATAAAATTGCAGGCATATCACAAATTTGACCAGCGATGTGGGTGTTGATTGTTAAAAAAATAGTAGCTACTAGTAAAACAGAGAAGAAATGCAAGCATATTAAATCACAGGATCCTACAAGATCATCAGACTCTACTATGGGCTTTCAGGAAGTAAGCATCACTTGTATGGGACATATGATGCTCAAAATTTGTTACTTCATACTCATGAGCCTAGTTCCAATTCCTGAATCTATTGTATTTACCGAATCTCTGGAGTATATTATGTATAAAGGTAAGATCTTCATGCAGAATTCTCTCAGAAGCACTATGTCCAATCTTTTATCACCTAAGATCATTAACTTATTTGTCCACATGTTCTATTTCCTTTCTCTAGCAGAAAGTGCCTTACTAGTAGTTTCAATGTTATGTATTTAGTTCAAAACAAGCCTCTGGATAAATTGATGTTCTTGCATGAATGTAATGAGTTCCTACAACCAGTATATTACTCCGTAACTTAGCAAACTATATATTTTTATGAAAATGGTGTCCAAGCCAACTTATATACACCACAACTATTCCACCAATATACCAACTTAATAATATTTTTATTTAATAAAAAGTAGAACTTTCAATAAAGCAGTCACATATTCAGTTCCCTTGCATCAACAACCTAACAGAAGAATGATTATGAACAAAAGCATACAAATTTGAACTAATAGTACACATTTTTTGAGTAATAGTCACAAATTGCAACAAAACAACAAGTATGAACAAAAAGCATAAAAATTTGAACTCCATAAACCTAAAAACTAAATATAACAAAATAGCTGCAAATCGCATCAAACAACCTAGGTTTGAACTTTATGAACCTAAAAATAATATAAATAAAATACTTTGCTGAAATAGTAGAAGAATAAAACAAAAATGAAACCTTAAGAGGATGCAAGCCGGCTTTTAGGTCAACAGCGATGCGTTCACGATCCTTGGCGGCTATTGAGGGATCGATAATTAGGGATTGAGTGTTATTCGTGTTCTTGTTATCCAATTCTTTCTTTTCCGGTGTCACTTCCATTTAGTTCCGGCGAATCTCCGGCGACAACTCTTGTATCTGATTTTTACGAAAAGAGGATTTTTCAGAATGAAAACGAAGAGGGATTGTATATGACTGCGGCTCCCCATCTTCTACAAACGAATCGGGTTATCCCAGACCCATTTCAACAATCGGGTCAACCCGGTACCAAACTAAATTGTTTAAAATCCAATACATTTACTTAAAACATAATTATAAATAACTTTTATCTGACTTAAATTGTCAATAAATTTTATATTTGTGTGATAAATATATTTGTAGTCCCTTAAATTTGTCAAATTTTATATAAATATTTATATTATAATTTATTTTAATTAAGCATTTGAACACATAATATAATTATCTAGTTTCAATTAAAATCTTTATGAATGTACAAGACTTTGAAAGACAATTTAATCTGAAGTTGCATCCAAGGTCCAAGGATATAGCTCAAATCGAGATGTTCGAGAGCTAATCAATTTGAAAAGAATCTAAAGTAATGCAAACCATGGTTCAAATTTTATTCAAATAAACATTGAACTAATGAAAATGACTATGTACTAATCCAATTAATAATTGAGAGAAATATCAAAGTTTAGATTAACCTCCTTATATGTGGTCCTATATAGAACTGATATTTTTCACATAGTGATAAGCTTCCACCTATCTACAAATATCACCATCATAACTAAACAAGAAGTTTCAAATATTCACTCTCCAAGGTGCAAGAAGACATCTTTCATATTGAGTGCCTTCTTGGAATAAAAATCCCACATTATACTTACCATCAAAGCCACTCTTTTTGACTTTTCAATTCCCAAAACAATCAAAACAAAACTCCGGGTGTGATTCAATAGCCAATGAAGTAATCGATAATAATGAGATCTCATGTTCAAATTTCAATAAAAGTAAAAATACTGGGCGAAGTACCCATCTATCCAAGTCTTGATATATAAAGTTAGTTGGTTCTTTGTACTGATAAGAGGTGCGACCTAGTAGTTAATTAAGTGATCGAGAATCACAAGATTTCATGTTGAAAAAACCCCAGTAGAAGTAAAAACACTAGGTGAATTTTATCTATTCGTCCGAGTTTTGATGGATATAATTAGCTGGTACTCAGAAAAATATGACATGTGAATCTAACTCAATTCTAAAAATTAGCCCATGAAAACAGGATTTGCCCAAGGCCATGTAAGAGAGACCACCAGTCCATTCTCAAATTGACGTAAAACTCTAACCCCTTGAAATTAGTCGAGGTGCACACACGCTAATACGCAAATAGAGTGGTAAAAATCAATCAGGACTCCTCTAAATTCTAAACTATTTAACCTCTACTACTCTAACTCCTCTGCTTTCATTCATTGAGGAAAAAAAAAATGGATCTTCAAGAATGGGAACTTCTTTCTGATAATGGACTTCTTGAAGTACTCCATGATGATAGAGACAACTTTTTGTCTATGGAGTATGGTTCTAAGTCCAAAAAAGTGCCAAATCAACTAGTAATTCCATTACTAATTCAACAAGAAGCAAGTATACAAAAGCCTCAAGAAGATGAAGAAGTTATCAAAGAAGTTATCACCAAGGTTCCACTTGAGGTAAACATGTTACCTTACCACCTAATGTCAAAGTTTCAAACTTTAGATCGTAATCATCTCATTTAAAAGCTTAACATGGTCATGTTTTCATCGAAAATCATTTTTTATGAGTCAAATTATGTTAAATAGTGTGGTCGTGATCGTCTCATCTGAAAGTTTAAATTGTATTGTATCTCAACAGGATGAGGATAAAAAGTCTCAAGTTTTCTTCAAGAAAATGAAGGGAAGTGAATTTGAAAACATGAAGTTGGATTCACCCAAGTTTAGTAACAAGACTAGTACTGTGTCTCAAATTGATTCAATGAGTTTCCCTTTTGAGGATAAAGTTGAAGTGTTGGAAGATGAAAATGAGAGTTTGATCAAGAAAAGGGATATTAATGAAGAGAAAAATAATGGTGGAATTAATCTGTGGAACTGGAGATTGACTGGAATTGGTGCTATTTGTTCATTTGGGGTTGCAGCTGCTGCTGTTACAATTTGCATCTTTATTGGAAATCATCAAAAACAGAAACAGCATAAGCAGAATCAGAAGCTTAAATTCCAATTTTCTGATGACAAGGTTTGTGTAGTTATGTTGTCCTGTTATTCTTGCAAGTTAATTATGTTTCGATAATTGTTTTACTAAGCCGAGTGTCTATCAGAAACAGACTTTCTACCTCACAGAGGTAAGGTAAGGTCTGTGTACATCCTACCGAGTGCTATCAGAAACAGTCTTTCTACCTCACAGAGATAGGGTAAGGTCTGCGTACATCCTACTGTTCCCAGACTCCTGTCAGAAACAATCTTTCTACCTCATAGATGTAGCGTAAGGTCTGTGTACATCCTACCGAGTGTTTCTACCTCACAGAGGTAGGGTAAGCTCTGTGTACATCCTACCGTTCCCGGACTACTGTCAGAAACAGTTTTTTTACCTCACAGATGTAGGGTAAGGTCTGTGTACATCCTACCGAGTGTTTCTACCTCACAGAGGTAGGATAAGGTCTGTGTACATCCTACGTTCCCAGACTCCTGTCAGAAATAGTTTTTCTACCTCAAAGAAGTAGGGTAAGGTATCCTACCGTTCCCAGACTTCACTTATGAGATTACACTGCATATGTTGTTGTGATAAGCTCTGTCTAAATAAAGTGATCATGGGAGGGAAAAAGGGTATTTTTCTTGAATCTGAGGGATTTCTCATAGTTAAAATCTTTCTGCGGTGTGCTTCGTTTACTTTCTTTCTTTTTATCATGCTATAAGTCAGCAAAGCCTGGAAAGGCTTCGGCCTAACAAAAATGAGCAAAGAGGAAATGAGACGATGAGGTGACTCAGGCACCCCCTTAAGAAAGAGGGGTGAAGGTTTTTGGCATGTAGCTTTCCCCGTCCCCTTTCATCAGGCAGTGCTTATGTGGAGGGTGTGTTACCAGAAATCGGGCTTGAGGCTCTCACCTTACCGACAAGCCTTTTATGTCACTTATAAGCCTTGGTGGTATTCACCCTTCAGTAGCGTAGCCACATATAGTAAACAGTGATCAGTTGAACATCTTTAGTCCGATGAAAAACTACTGTCATTGGAAAAATCTCCAATTATCGTTCAATTTAATATGCCCCTTCGAATGCATTTCACCTCACTTATCTAACAAATTGTTCCTATGGAACTGCAGAAAATGAAGCAAGTGGTTCAGCAGCCTGCAACAAAACTGAATGAAGCAATCTGTGGAGTAAGAGGATCAGTTCTTATAACGAAGAAACACATCACAGACGTTGAAGGATTACTTTTACGCTCCTTGGAGCAAATTCAAGACTGTTTATCAGTTTCTTGAATCGTTTTTACGTTCCATTAGCCATGGTGGATCAAACAACGGGTTTGCAGGTTCAACAGAACTCGATATTTAACCTTATATATATGTAAAATTATAGTCTGTGTAGGTGAATTTAGATCTCAACTTAGAACTCACGACGTCTAAATTGTAGATCTTAGTATCTAAACACATGATCACTATACATGTTGTATATATATTTTATTCCAATTTCTCATGAGTTTTTACTATTTCATAGAGTAGGTGCTTCTGTGTGTGCTTAATTCCTATGTTGCTCGATTTCTTTTTCAAACTGCTTTGATGTGCATTACTTGAGTCGAGGTCTTTCAAAAATAGTCTTTCTACCTTCACAATATGTGTTACTTGAGTCGAGTGTCATTGATAGTAAAGTCTGACATACACTCAGTTTGGGAGGATATAGTACCCTTACCCTAATGCCCACGAAGGCAGACAGATTATTTTCGAAAACACAACAAACTAATCGGTGAGTAGTACATAACATTCAGAAAAAGCAACAATAACAATAACAAAATAGTTCTATAACCAAAACACAATAAACAACAACCATTGTTAACATATATATCAAAAAACAAAAAAAAATACAAAATTATTAGAATTTCTTAATACAAAACTAAAATATTCAACCTTAGATTAGATTCTGTATTTAAATACAAACACGAGGTATGAATTCAGTAACAAATCTACGGAACTGATAAACTTCAAATCCTGACTCGGCCTCATTGAGGTAGCCACAAATCTGAATATTGATCATCTAATTCAGAATCAGAAAGCAAAGTATTAGGCAAAGGGAAACAAAAGAAACTTCGAACACAGAGAGTAAATCGACGAAATCCTTGAAAAGGAAAACAGAAGAGAAGATAAAGAACATCATCACTGCTCAATCTTTCTGTGTTGCCATTGCAATATTGACAAAAATCTGCAGATAAATTCGCCACAACACCAATCAGTTGAATGTTAAAAACCATTGAATGTAAAAAATTTAAATTTCAAATATAGGAAGAAAATAGTATTGAAACCTAGACACTGCAAAATATAATCATTTACCAAGTAGAATACTATTTAGTATTTACTATTCATATTTCTACTTCTATTCTGAGTAGGATTCTTAAACTTAGACAGTTTTTATTATATTAAAAATTATTCAAAACAACACAGATTTATTTATCAATTTAATTATTTACAGCAATTTAGAGTTTGGAGGCCAAGTGGACGGTTAGTGCTATTTACTATTGGCAAATAACTTTTTTTTTTTTTATGATAACATTTAGCATGCAATTCTTTATAATTTTTATGATTGAATCTGCTAATAAAGTAGTAAGAGCCAGTAAATGTGTGACTAATCCTGGAAGTTGTTACTATTTCACATCATTAAAAGAAAACTAAAGAATTTATTTTAACAATCGTATTATTCAAATCAGCTTATTGGTGTCTAGACTTGAACATATGAGTAATTTTATTTTTTTTATGACAAATGAAATCCATAGCCGCTATCTGTTGGTGCGCACAGGGTAAGACTTTCGCTTACGTGCAATAGCTCGCAAACCACATCGGAGAGGTAACCCGCACTAGACAAACCGATCGTGCCGAAGGCAAACCCCTTGCTTTCGCTGGCAAGGGGTTCCGCCAACCCGAAGGGTATATACGAGCAATATTTTTATCTTTGCTAATTTGAACTTGAGACTTTATGATTCTCGAGACCACTTCATTAACCATTAGGTCATCGTTAGGTGCTAAAGGAAACTAAAGAATTACTATGAAGTAGTCTACTTCCATTTTGAAATTCGTCTATTTCCAGCATCCTATCGTCCGTTAATCCTAGTTAGCAGTTTCAGGTCCATATCAAAATCACCAGTTAATCAAAGTTAACAGTCTAAGCTTCTCTGTAACAAGGTAACGATCAATATCGTCTAGCATCAAGATGGTCACCAGCATGAAGACTGTTCACAGAAGGACCTTTGACATCAATTCACTTCCAAGACGGATGAAAAAACACATCATTAAAGAGCAATTAGATGATCTTCCCCTCAGAAGTTTGCGCAAAAAAGCAACAATGGTGATTATATGTCATAGAAATGTTATAGTAAACAGATGAGAATTCGAGATGTCGATGGTGCATAACTAACTCTGCAGCATATAGTTGTATAACCTTTGACATACTATGGACCTAGACACTAGATGAACATATATGTATTGATCATATCAAAAAAGCACATATAATGGTTGAAACAGATGGAGGGAACTATACATTTTCGGCAATTCCCTCTGCTGAGTCTTTTCTTCTTATCTGCAGCAAGCACGGTCACTACGCTTCCAAAAAGCCTCCGTTCTCCATATAAGAAACTACTTGCCCCGCCATCTCATGTGGTGTAGGAACTACTCCATCCTTTACTTGTATTTCAATCTAACCAGAGAAGTAAAAGTTCGGAACAAAAGTTATTACGAGAAAACAGAAGGGAATCAACAATCTTTAAAAGCATAGCAGCAGCAGAAGTAATATAATACATACCTCACAATTTAAAGGTGGTTCATAAGGATCATCTATTCCAGTAAAACCTACAAAATGAGGTGCTAAAAATTCAATAAAATTTGATGTACGAATACTAATAAAAGACAGAAGTTCGACTCAAATTGTCAGTCCTCTGATGAACATCTTTCAAATTGGTGACTTATAACGACCATCAATTAATAGTACCATGAAGCATGGCAACAAGAACTACTAAAACAGTTTAAATGCAAAATTTTAAGCAGAACAGCTGTTGACAGATGCAATTTATTATTTACAGTGTTGCAAATTTGTGTATCTAATAACTGAGCAAAGTAACTCTGTGATTACTCGAGTTAATCATCATTTGTAGGAATACAAATTTTATACAGATGTGGAAGCAATATAGGCTACAACACACCTTTGATTTTACCCTCACGAGCTAGCTTGTACAGGCCTTTTGGATCTCTATCTTCACACAGTTGTAGAGGCATATTCATAAAAACCTGAAAGTCACAAGAAAAGGAATGTTACATAATGCAAAAGATTGCTACAACATATCAATGAACACGAGACTTGCCTCAATGAACTTTTTATCTGGCAATAATGCGCGGCAAGCATCACGATCCTTTCTGTAAGGAGATATCAAACTTGCAATGCAAATTAATCCAGCATCTGCAAAGAGATTTGCAACTTCCCCTGAACAAATTCACGGGTAGTATAGAATCAGGAACTACAAAATATTTACCAATACGTCTCATACCAAAACTGAGAAATATCTAGAATAATTCAAAATTTTATCCACAAAAAACTAAAAGGTTCCGCTCAATCAGGCAGTATTGAAGTTATCCAGACAAGCAATTCCCACCAGTCGGGGAACAACAAGGAATTCTAACAAGGGGATTCAGAAAGATGTAAAATTGTTACATCTAGAAGCTTCCCTAGTGTTAAGGAGATTGAACAGTTTATCTATGTAGAGAAAATTATTTTTACTCTACATGAGTGTAATTTCCAGATGAAAGGGTTCAGTTGGGAACTCCGTTCCTTACCTTTAGCTCCGCCACTTATTCCCTCTCCATTAATACATTTTTACCCTCCATTTCCATGTAAGCCAAAATGGGGAGTGGACATGAATGGAAGGGTGGAAATAACCGTCACCTTTTTTCATCTTTTCTTTGTTTCATTGTTCCAAACCTCCCTCCTCTTCTCTAAGTGTTTACAAGTCGTTTGTGAACTTAAGAAATTGAAATAAGAAATCCCAGAGAGGTTGAAGACTGTTCTTGAGTGCATCTACAGAGACAGAGATATGCAACATACTATTTGCTGAAGTTGTCTCCAAATCTCTACCACACACATCTCAAAATCTCACCAATAGACAATTTATGAATATACTTACCAGTCCTACGTATATTCTCAGTTCGGCTTTCTGGTGAGAACCCAAGATTCTTGTTCAGACCATGCCTAAGGTTGTCACCATCAAGAACGTATGAAAGCTTACCCCTTGACTGCAATTCTCTACCTAGGGAACATGCAAGTGTGCTTTTTCCTGCACAAGTTCAGATAAAATCTTGAAAAACAATGGCAAATGTATGTTGAAAAAGTGAGCATCTAAAACCTTTGAACCCCTTGTGGCAGGCATTTTCTTCCCTGCCTCTAAACACCATTTTCTCATATTCCTCTAAGCAAAAGTACAAATATATGAGTTCGCTGCAGCTAATACAATAGGCAAATAATAAGTAACTGAACGTTAATATCAACCTGATCCACTGAGACCCGTGATCCATACAACACATCCCTGTTGGTTAAGCAGCTTTTCCCTTTCCGCCTTCCCAACTGGATTTTCATGCCAGAATATGTTTGCCGGATTGCCCACAGTAGACATCAAGAAATAGTAAACTTTGACTGTCCTAATTACACATGAAAACACCAGAAGTTATTAAGAGCACCATGCTAGGTCCCATGGGCAGTTAATCAGTTGATGTGTTAAAACAGGATTCTCGTATACCAATTACTTCAGCACAGATGAAAAGAATGAAGATTTTGGAGAATGTAGGGACTTTTATGGTTTAGAACACCCTTTTCTCTTCTGATTTTTGAAATCTAGTTCAAAGATGAAGAAGTACAACTTAACATTAACCTAAGCATGTTATGAACCAATAAGGAGTAAGATAGTCCTGTCTATAAAAACGCGTTGACAAATCAAGTTAAAGGCATAAGAGAAGGGGATCACGACGGTGCAAGAACTAACACTGCAAGATAGTTAAAGTACTTTGATTATAAAAGAAGGTAGGACCTTGTTGGATCTAGTGATTATGGCCTCGAAAGGACAGAGATTTAATAGATTGAAGAGATTTGTATTCGTCTACACCCTCAGTAGACGAAAGCCTACATGGAAACACCAATTATTCTTTAAGCCAGACAAGAAGTTGTGCAACGTAACTATAAAACCCAAATATCGAGTGAATTGCAAGATAGATATATACCACCTATTCAAAATTCATTCCAATAGCTATTCTTCATACCAATTTCTACCATATATCTGATGAAAGGCCACTCAGGGTTCAAAGTAATAACAACAACAACATATCCAATATAGTCCTATAAGGTGGGGTCTCGGGAGGGTACAGTGTCCCCAAACCTTACCCCTACATAGCGGAGGTAGAGAGGCTTGTTCCCGAAAGACCCTAGCTCGGGTAATGCATATCAAAGATTTGAGAAATGTTCTCAATATAATCACTTAGTATACACTTTCCACTTCACATACATTATATTCAATTTCAAAGACAATATACAACAACAAAAACAACAACATACCCAATGTATTAAGCAAGCTATCTAAGTTCACTAAAGAATATTAAGGCTCTTCCCTATTACATTTTCACAACTCACAAACAAAAGGTACATGTTTTAATCAAATGTAGCTAACTTTTAGTTGCTAAATCTCAATTCCCCCAATAAAAGCACAAAAAGCTCCCCACACCCAAACAAGCAAAAGGGATCTTAAGATCTCTAGTGAAAATTAAACTCTCATTCTCTTGGTATTTCCATCAAAGATCAAACCTTTCCACAAAACAAAAAATACCCATCATAACCAAAATCCAAAATTTCCCAAGAAACTACTTTTTTTAACACAATTTGGAGAAACCTAATACACAAGTAAAACAAGAATGCAAATTTATATCACCCCTCATTAAGAAATCAAACAATCTAAAAAGATCTAAAAGAAAAACAAAGCATATGGCCACAAAATATGATTTTTTTACCTGTTAAAGAAGAACCCAAAAGGCTGAAATTACAGGAAATTTTGAGCAAAAATATGACTTTGTTGTTTTCTTCAACATTTATGATACAGATTGAAAACTCTAAGCCGTTACTGACTCTATTATATTTAGACACATGTCCTAATTAGTTCATAAAATCATAATTCGCCAAATTCATAAAATGAACGGAAAAGGGTCAAAATTGTCCCTTAACTATGTCAAATAGATCACTTATATCTTTCGTAACATTTTGGGATTAAAAATACCCCCGCTGTTATCCTAAGAGACCACAAATACCCTTAAGAGTTAACACCCCAATTTTTTAGTGACGTGGCATGCCACATAGGACTAATCCCTCCACCTAAGCGTTGCCAACTAGGATTCATTCAAAAGAACTAGACCTTTAGCGGCGACAATAGTTGCCACAAAAGCCCAATAAATCGTCACTAAAAGTTTTTAACATTAAATTCTAATTTTGTATTTTTTTCTTCATTATTTTAAAAAAAAAAAACGCAAATGATATCGATTAAGTAGGAGTTTGAAGACACTGTTTTATTTTTATGCTGTATGAAAATGTATAAAATGTACAATGATGCATTATATAGTAGGAGATGTGAATCGAGAAGTAATTTTCATGATTTTTCGTGATAATATTCGGTGTTTTTAATATTAATATTGCAAGTTATTTATTTTAGAAAATTAGGTTGCGATCGAAAATTAATTATCATATTTTTTTGTTGAAAAAATAGATTTTACTATTAGTCGTCACTAAAAATCACTCATAACCTTTAGTGACATTTTTTGGGCTTTTGTGGCAACTATTGTTGCCGCTAAAGGTCTAGTTCTTTTGAATGAATCCTAGTTAGCAACGCTTAGGTGGAGGGATTAGTCCTACGTGGCATGCCACGTCACTAAAAAATTGGGGTGTTAACTCTTGAGGGTATTTGTGGTCTCTTAGGATAACAGTGAGGGTATTTTTGATCCAAAAATGTAACGAAGGGTATAAGTGATCTATTTCACATAGTTCAGGGGCAATTTTGACCCTTTTCCGTAAAATGAATTATTAATCTGTTCATTTATTAAATCGTTAAAATTTATATATTAATACATAACTCAAATTGATTCGTAATATATTTTAGAAATCATATATTTATTGTGTTATATAAGATAATCAAATAACAAAAAAAATATTACTTTTATTAAGTATTACATAATAAAATTATAAAATAATAATAATAAAGATATATAAAAATTAGACGGGTTAAATTTTAACTCAATTGCTAATGCATTTAAAGTCAATTTATATTGATTCAAGTAATTTTTTAATAATTATAATTCACTTATTTATTAACTCAATCAATCATCTTAAATTCAGTTCAATTTATTTATTTGTCACGTTTGTGTGTCATTTAACAATTGTATTTTTGATACAAATAACATACTCTTAGGAAGAAACTCAAAGTTAGAATTAGTTTTTTTTTTCTTTTAAAATTTTTAATTTAGTAATATGTGTATGAACAAGAATTTATTTTCCAAAAAGTTCAACTTCTTAATTGAAAAAAAAAAAAAAGAGGAATATGTGTGACTCAACGTGAAAGCCACAAATTTAACATGTCTTTATTATATTTTTGAATCTGAATATTTTTTATTGAGTTGATTAGTCATGGAGTTAAAATATTTTTTGTATTTGATTATTTTTGTTGAGTTGGTTAGTCATGAAATTTGAATAAGATTTTTAATTCAGATACTCATTGGTTATATTTGTGACACGAGATACCTTAACAAAATGAAATTATACTAAAGTAATACTACAAAATAGTTACAAAATCTAAAATTTTAACCTTTTATATAATTGTTGAAATCCAAATTAGGATGAAAAAATTAACTAAATAAGATGGAATAAATCAAATGAAACTTAGGTAAATATATCTTTGGCCATTTTATTTAGGGGAAATTTCATATATGGCAAACATAATTTATGAAATAACATTATATGGTATAGTAATTACATTTTATGGGTATAGTTTAGTTTGTTATGTATCTTTTAATTTGTATAAAACATTTTTTTTAATTTATTCAATATTTTACTTTTTCATTGAATGGTAACAATAACGCTAAGAAGATAACAAATATTTACACAATCCCATGATTTGAGCTAACCATTCAAAATCAAATATTTTCCCTTTTTTTTTTAAATAAGTCGTATGAAACACTCAAACGTTAATGATCTTATTTGTATATATATAAATTGATTATATTGTATATATTTGAGAGATTGTATATAATTTTTTATACAATTTCATGTGTAATTTATTATGTGTCATTAACTGTATATGTGACCATCATAATATGAAAATTGTAAATATATATTAAAAAAAATGTGTTGTATTTGTTTTTAATTATTTTGTGTAGTCTGTTTGTATACAATATTTTATTACATTCATTTTTTTTATATATATCTAGGGATTTTTATAATATACAATAATTTGGTATATGGATTATATTTGTATATGTGCATATGTAACTTCGTGTTTTCTTTAAAAAAAGCTAATGATTAAAATGATTGTATAATATTCAGTTGTCGATTGTATATATGGTGAGCTTGAAATATGTTTGTATATTTGAGTGTGTAATGTTTATATATACAATATTTTATTATGTTCATAATTTTTTGTATATATCGATGAATTTGTATAATATACTATAATTTTGTATATGTATAATACAATGATTTTAACAAATTTCTTTATACAAAACTAAATATTTGTATACAAATTGCTACTGTCTCATAAGACTTTGTATGTTACTTTAATATACAACCCACTATATACATAACTTTAGTAATTGGTATAAAACTAATATAATATACAAATAACAATTGTCTCATAATACTTTGTATATATTACCTTAATATACAACCCACTATATACATAACTTTAGTAGTTTGTATATAAATTACACTACCTGATGTTCTTGAGATTTGTCTAGTTCTGTCCAGTTTGATGAGGCAGATCCAATCTCCTCTGAATTTATGTTTCTGACTTTTCTCTTACTTCAACCTTCAACAATCTTAATGCCGCTAGATTTCACGTTGTTGATGACTTTTTGAATTGTCGTTTTTTTTTTTTTTTAATCTGAATTCAACAGATTGTTCAATTTGAACTTGTTCATGTTTTGCTGTATACCCTACATTGACCTCAGTATCCTAAGTTAACCCAATTGAAAATGAAGGTGGATTATCAACAATATTGACATGCAATGACATACCTCTGGTAATCCTCATATATGGAGATGAATCCTCCATTCTCATTTTGAAGAACTTATAATCTGATAAGAAAGAAAGAATTTTAAAAAAAAAATATATGAAAAAACTAAGAAACATACGACATATATAATTATATTGATGAAGGGAAAAAGAAATGATTCATGAAAGTAAGACAGGAGGGAGAACGTGAAATTTTCTCAAATTCAAAATTCAAAACAAGAGTGAAGGAGTGATTTTAGGAGAAAGATATGGAATGGGTATAGGAGAGATAAAATTGATTTTATATAAAATTGTATACAAAAAGATAAAAAGATCTTTTATGGGTGAGTATACAAAGAGGTGGTGGATCCCATTAATTATGAAAAAAATGAAACTATAATTGTTGAGAATAAATAAATTAAACTATACCCTTATTAGCTAATTACTTAGGAATGTTTGTCATCCCACGTAATTTTCCCTTTAATTTATCAACACAACTGAAGTATATATACTTTCATATACATTCTAATGTATATGTTAGTGTGTATGTGTATATATATTGTGTACATATTATGTAAACTAGATAATCTAAAGTCATCTATTTTGTATAATGATTAAAATAAAGATATTATGATCATTTTATTTGAGACTAGATTAAATAAGAGAAATTTTGAATGTTCATAATTTTGGTTTTATAAGTTAGTTTCGGGTATAGAAAATATCTATTTCACGGTTCATACCTCCTTTGAACTTATAAATATTTACAATTACCTATTCGAACTAACACAAATAATTTATTAAATCTCCACAAATAATTTTGGTCAAAAAATAACATGCGATTGATGTTTGCCTCTCTAAAAGGCAAACAATCTATACTATCATATCTTTTAGTATGTAAATGACGAATTAGGTGAGCCATTGCATATGAAAATTGTAGGTCAATGAATTTTTTTTTTTCAAATGCCACCAATTTTGTTTCAAGTGTTTAAAGTAAAGCATCATGACCTTTTTATCAGAGACTAGTGTAGTTCTAAATAAGAAAAACTTCGAACGTTCATAATTTTGGCTTCACATGTTACTTTCGGGTATAGAAAAACTCTATTTTATGTTTCATACCTCATTTGAACTTATAAATACCTATAATTATTCATTCAAACTAACACACATAATTTATTAATCATCACAAATACCTATAGATATTTTTTGTCAAAAAACTACGTGCAATCAATGTGTGCTATCTTGAAGGCAAATAATGTATACCATCATATCTTTTAATACGTAATGAATTAGGTGAGCCATGACATATGAAAATAGTAGTTCAATGAGTTTTTTACAAATGCCACAAATTTTGTGTCATTTAACGTTTAAAGTAAAAGATTATGACAATTTTACCATAAACTAGTGTAGCTATAAATGAGAGAAATTACATACAATTACTATATAGGAAAAATTACATATATTGGTACATTTTAATAAATAATTACTGATTTTAGCAATATTTTTTATTTATTATCATTTATAGCAATACTATGTTAAATCTGCAATATGTATTAAAAGTTAATTATATATGCAATATATTTGAATTATATATGAATTATAATTGTTTTTTAAAATATATTAGGTTTGTTTGGTAAAAATTTGACACATTGTATTAAAAGTGTATTAAAATGTGTGATAAATGAATTATCTATCATTAAAATTTGTATTATATGTTAATTAAAAATTGTTCTTTGTAATATGAATTAAACTTGTATTATAAATGAATTAAAAGTGATCAAGTAAAAAAGAAATATTATTGCTATAAATGGTAAATATTTTTTTATTATATTATATTTATGTAAATTTCCCTAATATATACAATTGGCAATATATAGCCCAATATTAATAACCATTTAATAGTCCAAAAAGAAGAAGCATGCAATAGCCTAAAAGGAATATAACGACTTTTTATAGTTTCTTTTTAATCAGCAACTAACCAGCATTAAGTAAGGAGATGTGAGATTATTTTTCTTCCTTATTTTTAACTCCTATAATTGAGGAAGTTAGCTTTTCAGTTTCTTTAAATTCTCAAACTCAACTTTATTATCACTCTATTTATAAATAAAAAAAATAAACACAGTTAACAACAACATAAATATATATTTGAATGCTAGTAAGCAATGAAATCAAAAGTTTGACGTTTTAATAAAGTAATATTTACGAATAATAAAGGGACTTATAATTATTTATTTATCCTCAAAAGTCCTAAATAAATACTACTATTGTCTATTCAATAGCTAAATAATGTTGTTGTCTAATTTTGATTAAAGAAAAGGGTCAAAATTGCTCATGAACTATGCAAAATAGACCACTAATACCCTTCATTACATTTTGAGGAAAAAAATACCCTCTAGAGTTAACACCCCAATTTTTTAGGGACGTGGCAAGCCACATGTGACTAATCCTTCCACCTAAGCGTTGCCAACTAAGATTCACTACAAAAGAACTTGACCTTTAGTAGCGATAAAGTCGCCACAAAATCCTAAAATATTGCCACTAAAGGTTATGAGTGATTTTTAGTGGCGATTAAGGCTCCAACAACTATTCGCTAGTAAAACCTATTTTTTCAAAAAAAAAAATATGACAATTAATTTTCGATTGCAACCTAATTTTCTAAAATAAATAACTTGCAATATCAATATTAAAAACATCCAATTTATTACGAAAAATCATGAGAATAACTTCTCGATTCACATCTCCTACTATATAAAGTCATTGTACATTTTATAAATACATATGACATAAAAATAAAACATAAAATGTCTTCAAACTCCTACTTAATTGATATCATTTTTGTTTTTTTAAAACAATGAAAGAAAAAACACAAAATTAGAAGAATTTAATGTTAAAAACTTTTAGTGACGATTTTCTAGGCTTTTGTGGCGACTATTGTTTTGTGCCGATTATTGTCGCCGCTAAAGGTCTAATTCTTTTGTAGTGAATCCTAGTTGGCAATGCTTAGGTGAAAGGATTAGTCGCGCGTGGCTTGCCAAATCAATAAAAATGTGGGGTGTTAACTCTTGAGGATATATGTGGTCTCTTAGGATAACAGTAGAGGCATTTATTATCCCAAAATATAACGAAGGGTATAAGTAGTCTATTTCACATAATTTAGGGGCAATTTTGACCCTTTTTCCGTTTTGATTAGTGACAAATGTCAAAAGACTTTCCATATCCCCAAGTGCATTGATTTGTGTGCACATAATTTTGTTCAAACCGGTTACAACCGATAACACCAACCCACAACTTAACATAAAAATCATACCACATTTTGTCTATGATTTTTTTTTTCAATATTACAAAGATTGATTGCTATCCAATAATTAATAATATATGAATATATTCATACATGTAATGGAGTTTTCTTGTCCTTTTTCTACCTTATTTCTTTCTGTCTGTAGGGGACACTATGATATAATTCAGTATATTTGCTTAGTTATTCTTGTTTTTAACTTATATGTCAAAAAAAAAAAAGCAATGTAGGTTGCATTTATATTAGAAAACAATATTATTAATTCAATTATAATTTTATGAGATTAGAATGAGGTTGATGTAAGAATTTATAATCATAAATTTTAAATGTTGGATGTGCTTAGGACAATATGAAATACTTTTTCATCCCCTTTTTATTACGTATAATGTCTTTTTTTTATTTAATATTTGATATTTATTTTTAGGTATCAATCGATTCAGATATATGTCATGTAATAACGATTGAGGAGAAACTTAGGCTATGAAGACCCCTACCAACTTGGTTGGGACTTAATAATTGCTTCAATTGTCTTCTCCATACTAAATTTGTTTTAGTTTAATTTATTTTTCATTTTCATTGAATTTATTTTAATATATTAAGGTGACAATAATCATAAATTTTTCGTTTAATATAGTTCATAATTATACCGGTATAATGAGTAGTTTCTTTTGAGATTTACAAACTTTAATGTTTCTCTTATTATATTCAAATTAGTGAGACATCAAAATTTAAAGTATACATCTTTTTTTAACTAAAAATAGAAAGAAAAAAAAGATATGAATTTTCAGTTAAAATTTTTCTCGCAAGATAATTTCCCAAATCCTAAATGCTTCTCTAAACCTACACATAATGGGAATTAATTAGCACACTATAATTAAGCTTCTATATATTTGTGGATAAAACAAGTTCCTTAAAGATGTTTTTAAGTTTTCATGTTTGGACGGTCAAAATGTTATCTTTTAGAAAAATAATTTTTTAATAAGGAAAACAACTTTTTAAATCAATGTAGAGAAAATAATTTACTTAAGTGACAATATTGTAAGTTTATCATCTCTTCTCGACCACCCAACACCCCCACTGCCTCTCCTTGACCATCCAACCTCCGTACCGCATTCCCACCTTATATGATACTCTCATAATATTTTGCTAGATAATATATAATATTTTTAAAATAAGATTTTCTTATTTATTATAAATAAATAAGAAACCATCTTATTTTTTAAAAAAATATATTTTTTATAAAGATATTTTCTTCCGTATCAAACATAACTTTGTCTATATAACATAACCAATTATATATATATATATATATATATATATATATATATATATATATATATATATATATATATATATAAATCTCATGCCTATGAACCTAATAATTGGGTAAAAAAGAAAAAGGTGTATAAGCAATGAGTAGTATTTGAAGATTCCATTAGTGTTTAATTAATTAATTAACAGACAAAAATGACTATTTTAATATATGAATATTAAAAGCCCTTTAATCCAAAAACAAATGAATAATATTGAATTAACTAACAACCTCTCATAATTAAAGTGGCAAAAACATGATTAGCACACCAAATTGTTTGGTACGAGGGCTAAATTTATGATTAAATTTAGTTTTATTGTCGGAAGTGAATTTAATTTATTTATTTTAATCAAACTTTGGATTATTATTGTAACTTGCTTATCACCAAACAGTTGCAACAATAATCTAGAATCATAATAAGCCAGAAAACACTGTTGATCTAACAATAGAAAATAACTTTTCGAGAGATTTTAATTTCGAATTCAATGAAATACATCTTAAATAAAAGGGTTTTTTAAAAGAAATAAAATTAAATCACCTTTTGAATCGTCAATCAAGCTTTAGCTGATGTTTCAAAACTAACAATGAAAAACATCCAAAAACAATTTTTTTTTTAGAGAAATAAATTAAATCACCTTTTGAATAGTCAATCAAGTTTAGCTAACGTTTCAAAATTAATTGATTAAAATACAATCTCTTTTCAATATATTTTGAGAAACGGAACTTAAATTACAAAGACTATTAGAAAATAAAAACGGTGTTCAAATTCTAAAAAAATCATCAAAATTTTAACTTTTCTGAAATTTAACTTAAGAAATTTAAACTGTAGAAACATTACATTAAGATTTTGTATTTGTCAGAGTTTTTTAATACTATAATGAACAAGTAAAATGAAGATTAAAATAATAATTGAGTTGCTTATTTTTTATTTTAATTACTCTAACTTTTTATAATATTTTTCATTTGTTGATTGATAATTTATTTGGTCTTTTAAGCTAATCTCTACCAACTAATTAATAATTTATTGGGGTGTCCCTACTTGAGCCAACATAAAAAATCTTCCTTGATTTGCTCTATTTGATCCTTCACAAGTCACAATAATGTGTGGCTCTTTTTTTTATTTTTTTGTTATGTTTAAACTCATCTTTTGTCTCCAATTCCACTAGCTGTCGGTGATCCCAATTTACCTTTATTACCATCTCGAATTTCATTATTGCAATTCGATGTATAAAATATTATGTATTTATATCGAGTTTAAGAGGAGTGGTACTTTTGAAGGATGTGATTTAAATGATTTATTTTTATACAAGTATTAGTGGTTGTTTTTACGATTTGATTCATGGTTTTTAACGACAATAGTTTAGTTACCGTTAAGTATTTATTGACGTTCTTTATAAATGTCTTGAACGCCTATAGTGACGTAAATATATTGGATTCAATGATAATTAACTAATGTTGATAAATATTTTATCGCTCTTTGTTAATGTATATATTTAATACTGCTAAAGTTGCTTTCATTGTAATACAAATACAATTATATCATTACTTCAAGACTGATCTCCTTCTGAAATGATGTTATTTTTTCTTACATTGTTTTATTTGTTATAATAACAAAAATGGAAAACGCTCAAAAATACCCCTAAACTATTCGAAATAGCTCATATATACCCTTAAACTTTATTTCGGCTCAAAACTACCATTCCCGTCATACTATTGGGTCAAAAGTACCCTTCTTATTAACGGAAGTTGTTAAATGCCATGTGGATGCCACATTGCATGCCAATAGGATTCCACTGCCACGTAGACTAAATAAAAAGGGTCAAAAATACCCTTAAACTATCCGAAATAGCTCATATTTACCCTTAAACTATATTTTGGCTCAAAACTACCCTTCACGTCAAACTATTGGGTCAAAAATACCCTTCTTATTAATAGAAGATGTTAAATGTCATGTGGATGCCACATTGCATAACAATAAGGTTCCACTGGCACATAGACTAAATCCCTAAATCCTAATTACTCCCCCCTCCCCCTCATTTCATTATTTCCAGAAACGATATATTCACCCGTTCTCCCTTATTTAGCGGCTAGAGTTTCATACTTTTCTTCGTGGCTGGGTTTCAAAGTGGATATTAATACTTGTAAGTTAGTAAATATTTTTTCTTATTTCATAATGTTTATGATTTCAAAGCATAATAGTTAGGATTTCACAACTTTCCCCTATCAGCTAAGGCTTCGTAGCTTTCTTCGGGGCTGAGTTTCAAAGTGGATATTCATGCTTGTAGGTTAGTAAATTTTTTTTCTTATTTTATTATGTTTACGATTTCTAAGTATGATAGCTAGAATTTCACAACTTTCCCATTATTTCGCGGCCAAGGTTTCTTAACTTTCTTCGGAGCTAAGTTTCAAAGTTGATTATCGTGGTTGTAAACACAATAAAATAAGAAAGAAGTTTTACTAACCTACAACCAAGAATATCCACTTTGAAACCCAGCGATGAAGAGAACTGTGAAACCCTAGCCGCGAAATGAGGGAGAAGAGGTGAAATCGTTTTTGGAAAATAATGAAATGAGGGGAACATGAGTAATTAAGATTTAGGAATTTCGTCAATGTGGCAGTGGAACCCTATTGGCGTGCAATGTGGCATCCATGTGGCATTTAACAACTTCCGCTAATAAGAATGTCACTTTTGACCCAATAGTTTGACGGGAAGGGTAATTTTGAGCCGAAATATAGTTTAAGGGTAAATATGAGCTATTTCGAATAGTTTAAGGGTACTTTTGACCCTTTTTCTTTTAGTATATGTGGCAATGGAAGTCTATTGGCGTGCCATGTGGCATTCATGTGGCATCCACATGGCATTTAACAATTTCCGTTAATTAGAAGGGCATTTTTGACCCAATAGTTTGACGGGAAAAGTAGTTTTGAGCCAAAATATAGTTTAAGGGTATATATGAGCTATTTCAGATAGTTTAAGGGTATTTTTGACCCTTTTCCGTAACAAAAATATTGAAAGTCGATTTTAAATTAAAATTCAGACGTTAAAGTAAAATATTTTTATACTTATAATTATTTAAAGTTATATATTTATACTTGTCCAACGTATCAAATGACGTTATAGCCTTAGGCTATCTAATTACATAGTAGGTAAGATATTTTAATACTTATTGTGGAAGTTCATGAGTAAATATATATGCATAAAGAAAATTGGTTAAGATAGTTTCAATTAATTTAAATTCGTATCAGACAAATAATGATTAGGATAGAAAATTTATCACAATTATATAAGTTAATATATATATGTGTAAAAAATAAATTTAACTAGTATATTAAAATGTATATGGCTCCGCCACTATGCATAAGCCCCAATATTGAAGAGACAAATACTCTTTAACTCTCCATTGAGTATCGAGATTTTTTTCATTTTTAGAATTCGGATTCTATTTATTTTATGTGAAACAAATTACAACAATAAACCTGTTAATTATTCAATGTAATTGTAAGTTATATGAATTTAAACTTTCATTATGGAAAAAAAATCTTAATTATTATCGTGTGCAAGTTGTAACGCAAAAAATCTCACATTATAATCTACATACAAAATTTATATGAGATTTTTAAAAATAGAACTGAGGTCCCCTACCTATTCTTACATGTTATTGTACTATTTAGGTAAGTACTATATGTAAATTTTAGCTAGTCACTGAAATATTAAATTTCGTGTCGAGTTAAACTAAGATAAATAAATTAAACCAAAAAAGGCATCTTCAAACGTTGATATTAATTATACAAACTACTCAATAAATATATGACATATATAACTAAATATAGTCGACGAAAATATCTACACTTTCAATTTCCTTGCTCAAATGTTTGTCTTTCTGAATAGATTGGAACTTCGTAACATGTTGACGAAGGCCCCTAACTAAGGGTTCGATCAGTAAAAGGGACGAGAAATTGGTTGTTATTTTTGGAAGAAAAAATTAAATTACAACAAAGTCTCATCGATATTAAGTACATTTATTATATAATGCGAGTTGTACGTAGACTTTCTAATTATAACACAATAGGTGAGATATTAACACTTAATTAAAGTTCATGAGTAAATGCATATGCATTCCACTTGTCTTGTCAATTAATGACCTATATATATAGTTAATTATACAATATTTTATACAAAAAAAAAAAAGAAAAAATAACTACTATAGTAGAGTAACATAAATTCTAAATAGATTCCTTTGAGTTATGGTATGTGAAATTACCCGTATTGGTATCCCACTCTAGTCATCTGTATCGAGTTTCGATTAATTTAAATTTATATCGCATAAAATAACGATCTTCAGTACAAGAAATTTATTAAAGATATTTTGAAATTTAATATACATGTGTAAAAAGTTATATATTACTAATATTTACAATATAATTCTTATAATATATATTATAAAGACCACACTAGAAATATCACATGATCATATATATGCATGCAAAATACAGAGTTTTTTTTTAAAAATAATAATAATATAGAACTGAGGTCCCCTACCCATTCTTACATCATGTTTTTTAACTATTGGTGAATGATATGACTCTAGACATCTTAAATTTCGTGTTAAATTAAATTAACGTAAAGAAATTGAATCGGAGAAAGCATTAACAATTAATATTAATTATACTAACTATTTAATAAAAATATGAGATATAAATAATCGACTATATAAACGAAATCGAATATTATTTTGCTATAATAAAATCTCATTAACATCAAGTATATTTTTACTCAAGATCAAATTAATATTTACGATCTCTACCTAACTTGAAAGGGAGTGTTAAAAGTATAACCTAACAACCGCAAGTCATTTAGGTCAGTCCATTACTTTAGTTTGTCCGGTTAATTAACTTATTGTTCGATATAGTCAGTTAGATTTTTTGTTTGGTAGTCGACTAAGTTATACCCTTACTTTCAGGGAGGGACCAGGTCTTTAAACCGTATGTGAGACGAGTTCTTGCCTCATACCGCTCATCAAGATATCTGAGGGTCACAAATCTAAGTCAAATACTTGTGCATGAAATAGTTGATTTTTTCATGAAGTGGACATATCATAAAACTATACTACTTAATTAGAGTACATGAAATATATATGTTTGTCATGAAAATTGGTTAGTATATAGTACTCTTAGCTGTAAATTGGAGGACCCCTACAAGTACAATTAATTTTGAATCTACCAAACAAGAAAACATATTTTTTGGTAAGAAAAAATAAAGTATAATGAAAATGAAAGAAACAAGAATTATGGAATATCTTGAATATTAATGTCATTAATTACTAGGGTCTTATTCATTTATAATTATGTTGGTAAGAAAAGGTCCATTCATTTAAGAACTCATTTTTTTTTACCCTTTGACCTTGAATAATTTTCCTGTTTTTACTTAATAACTAGTTGTTCAACTTAATTAAATAGATTATGAGGACAAAAAGTATTGAGTTATGATTTTGAGTTTGAAATCTAAATTATTTAAAAATAAAAACTTTAATATATATATATATATATATATATATATATATATATATATATATATATATAAAACACGATTTTCAGATAAATTCATAAAGTAGCACATAACATGTTCAATTCACTTCTACTAATGATATCGACCAAACAAAGGAGAAAATAACTCGGTTTAGATTAAGCTAAGGCGAAAAACTTTGAATTATTAATAGATGTTCATAATATCTCAAGAAGTAGCATTTTTCCCCTTATAATAGTACAAGTAGGGGTGTTCGTGATTCGATTTGGATCAGTTATTGATTAAAATCAAAACCAAATCAATCTAGTCGATTTTTCAAATTTCTAAAACCAAACCAAACCAAACAAAAAAAATAAACATCGGTTTGGTTATTGTCGGTTTGGTTCAATTTTTCTGGTTTATTCTATTTGAAAGTAATAATTTTTTAACGACGTACGTATCTCGATAGACACAAACATCAAGTACATGAACAATCTATAGAAAAACTAATGTCGATTTAGTCAAGCAATTAAGCAATATATACTAGAGTATCATTACACGAACAAAACAATTCATTTAAGAGAAAGTGTTACTATTTTATGTGAAGTACAATAGATAAAGACAAAAATGAATTTTGATAGTGGTAAAGTTAAAGACTTAAGTGATTAAAATTTAATAAAATATTTTTAAATTTACTTATGAATAATATATAAATAATTATAAAATTTATATATCTAATTTATCAGTTTGGTTTGATTATTTTTGTGATTGTTTTAGTAATACCAAAATCAAACCAAATAATATCGATTTTTAAAATTTAAAAACAAACCTAATCAAACCAAACTAAATCAAATATTGATTTTTTTAAATCGATTTGGTTCGAAATACAGTTTAATTTGATTGTTAACCATAACCATGAACAACCCCAAGTACAAGTAAGAAAAATACTTTTTTTTATTTTTTCCTTTTTATACTTTTATTATTATTAGTTTTAATAAAATGGTAAAATATATTGACAAGTAAAAAAAGAAAATATCAAGGAATATGTTGGTGCAAGTGTAACTAACTACGGTCCACGACAACTTTACAAGTCCCTACCTTCGGATTTTGCATTGATTGGTACGGTTGGTTTAAAGGACTCGTTTCACTAGTGATATTGTCTGTTTTAATTAGTGACGATGTCTTCAAAGAGTAAAGACATATAAATTCAAAATGATTGTGTGTTTGAATCTCAATATTTATATTTTTTTTCATTTTTTTTAAAAAAGCAGGTTTACTTTAGAACTTAAATACCTTTCGTAAAATTTCTGGCTCCGTCACTGACTTTAATTAGATTCGAATTTCCATGATTTAAAAATATGTTAACACAATCACTTTCATGTGTAGCTCGGATCGACGATGTGAAATTTATCTAGGATACTATCAACATCATCGCAAATTAATAAATGAGATCTTCATTCATCTAAACCGTCTCGTATACCTTCTTCAAAAACTTGCAAGATTAACAGTCTATTAGTCATTCTCTTTGATCGGTCCTCATCGGCCTGGCCGGTACCTCTCCTTCATGAGCCATCAATTTTGTAACGACCAAAGGATACTTACTAAGCCAATTGCGTCATGCATAATTCATATTTATTAATTAGTAACACTCCAAAACTATCCTAATAATAATATATATATAATAATATATATGAAAGTACGTAAAGTAAGCAAAACAGTAAGTTAAAAAAACACCAATAATCGACAATATTATTATACTTGCCCCCTACCATTTGAGATCTTTATTGATGTCATGTACCATGCATGGACACAAAGCAATTTATGTAAATACAGAAGAATTTAACTTCTTATGTAGTACAAATAAATGTACAATATTTTTTTCTTATATAATTACATCATTTATTATAAATAAATAAAATCTTTAGAAAAGTTGAAGAGTAAACCAATTATTTAAAAAATATAATCTTCCATAATAATTTTAAATATGAAATTCAAGTAAAATACGTTGACTATATTTGCTAATCGGAGTACAAAAAATGTAATCTAGAGCTCAATATGATAAACTGATGCGAAACATAAAGTTTATGTTCAAATTCTAACAAAATAAACAATACTAGACGACTTTTTTCATCTTGTCACACCTTGATTAATTACTCAAAGTTCATAGCAGATATTTAATAGAAGGGAAAAGGATAAATATATCTTCGAACTATCGTAAATGGTATGTAAATATCCTCCGTCATATTTTTGGGACATTGATGCTCCTGCCGTCCAAAAACTAAAGCATATATATCCTTTATGCTAACGGACATTCTCGTGTCATAATCTTATCCACCGATCCGACATTTATCGACGGATAAGATTGTGTCACGCGTTCCTATTTAGTCTTCCGTTAGAGTGAAGAGCATATATGCTCTAGTTTATGAACGGCATGGACATCAATGTCCCAAAAATATGATAAAAAATATCTACATACCATTTACGATAATTCAAAAATATATTTTACCTCCCTTAATGGAATTAGTAAAAATGAACACAAACACTATGTTCAACTTGAAAACTAATTAAAAATATGTCTCTATAATGAGAGTATAGATAATCATTCATCAACACACTCATTCAAATATAATGATAATGTAAAATTAAAAAAAAAGTACAATAACACACCTCCAACAATAACAATAATATATGCGTGTACTCGATTTTATCTTTATTTTATAGGTAAATAAAAGAAATTATCGATAAAATATTATAAACAATCTAACAAAGTAATCATCTTAACAACAGGTAAAACGATAATAGAAGTGTAACAATAAACAGAGTACACCCCCTCCACCCCCACCCCCACCCCTACCAGAAGAAAAACACCCTGCGGCCTGTGGTTTTCATTCTTCTATAACTCTGTGACTCTGTGTGTCTATATGTATATCTATATATAATATATATATACACTTGTCTTCCTGTTTTTTCACCATTCTTCTCTTCTCAATCCTTTGATTTCTTAAAAAAATTTACAAATCAAACACAAAAATGGCAGCAGCTGCAATTTCTACAATCTCAATGATCGATTCCAACATGGAAGTTGACAAATTAACTTACGAAATCTTCTCCATTCTCGAAAATAAGTTCCTCTTTGGCTACGATAATGACCCTAAACTTTCACCTGCATGCAGAAATAATCTCAATTTCTCAACCCCTTTTGCCGGAAACAAAAATGTCCCCGCCGGAAAAATCAGGATTCTCTCTATTGACGGAAGTGGGTCTACTAATGGCATCCTCGCTGCTTTATCTTTAACCCATTTAGAAACAACCCTTCGTCGGAAAACGGGAAAGAAAAACACCCACATTGCTGATTTCTTCGATGTAGTCGCCGGGTCCGGTACCGGTGGGATCCTCGCTACTCTTCTCTTCACTCGTGGGAAAGATGGGGTTCCTCTTTTCACAGCAGAGGAAGCTCTGAAATTCCTAATCGAGAATAACCGGAAAATCTCTCGATCTTCTTCAAATGGAGTTTTCCGGCGTGTTTTCCGTCCACCGGTGAAGGTGTTCGGAAAAGTGTTCGGCGATTTAACTTTAAAAGAAACTGTAAAAGCAGTTTTAATCCCCTGCTACGACCTCACCACAAGATCACCGTTCCTTTTCTCCCGTGCTGATGCTTTAGAAATGAACGGCTGTGATTTTAAGCTGGCAGATGTATGTGGGGCCACAATAGCTGATCGCACGGTGGAAGTGAAATCAGTTGATGGAAAACGAAAGATCAGAGCCGTTGGTGGTGGGGTCACCATGAATAATCCAACGGCTGCTGCTATCACTCATGTTCTTAACAATAAACAAGAATTTCCCTTTGCTAATTCAGTTGAAGATTTGTTAGTTATTTCATTGGGAAACGGAGAATCAGATTCCGGCACCGGAAACATGACGTCATCACCGGCGGCATTTGTTAAGATCGCCGGAGATGGAGCTGCCGACATGGTACGTAAACATTTTTTCTTGGTTCATGCAGATTATTATGTCGGTACTTTACTGACACGATCGTGCTGAAATGATAAATATTATTTATTCCGTTACTGTTAATTAATCGAATCTCGAATAATAGACATAGAATAAGAGGCCAAAAACAAAGTTGGTACTTTGGAATTAATGAGTTTTATATTATTATGGGACCTTGAATTAATAAATTTATGTACTAAATTGTCCACTAAATCTTTTGATTAAATAGTTTACCTAACTATAGTTTATTAGGAACTTTAATTTGGAATATTAGGTAGGTATTTGCATTAACTATAAATATCGCAAAAAATAGTGTATCAAACTGTCTTTTTTTTTAGGTTATTGTTTATTAAATATTATCTATTAAATAGAGTTAACTCCTCACATAGTAAGGTAACAACAAATATTATTATGCGATGTTCATATCGATAGCATTTGATGTGTTCTCCAAAATGATAACTTGATTGTATAAATATTTTTTATATCGTCAGTTTATGTAGACTTATTGTTACTTATAATAAATGCAGGTAGATCAAGCAGTATCAATGGCATTTGGAGAATTTAGAAACAATAATTATGTTAGAGTACAAGGAAATGAAATAATTGGGAAAAAAAAGCATATGATAAAAGATGAAAAAATGAGAAAATCAATTGGAATTGCTGAGGAAATGCTAAAGCAGAAAAATGTGGAATCAATATTATTTCAAGGGAAAAAATTGGTGGAAAAAACAAATATGGAGAAATTGGAAATATTTGCAGGTGAATTAATCAAAGAAGAAGAAATGAGGAAAAATAGTATATTATCTCCAGTTGTTTTGAAACAATTATCATCATCTCCAAGAACATCATCTGCAACAAGTTTATCGACTATTTCATCGTGTTAAATTAAAATAATATGAAAGGTCATTGTATGCATTATGATCATATATTAGCTCGATTTTAAGTTAGATTAGTAAGACGAGTTAAAGTTGAATCCATGGGTTTGAAGCCACTCGCGATGAATGATAATCTTAAAAACATCCGAGTTTGCGCTTAAGTTTATTTATTTTTTGAAATTTTAGGTTGATTTTGTTGTAAAATGTATATTTAGATTATGAATCTTGATGAATGTGTGTGTATTTTGTTGTTAATATTATGAATATATTGCTTATTAAAAGCAATGGTAAGCACCTGATGGTAGTAATTTGTATGTTTATCAACACAAGTTGTCTTAAATGATTTTCGTGTTAACTCTTAACTACTTTTTACCCAGACTAAGAGGTCACGAAGTCAAGTCGTGAAATAATCTCTACCATATTGCAAGACAAAGACTTCATACAATAGACCGAATGTAGTCTGACGTTGGACCTTTCAACGCATCTTAGGTGAAAGACTGAACCTTTCAACGCATTTTAAGTGAAAGACTGGACCTTTCAACGCATCTTAGGTGAAAGACGAAGAATGCCTCCTTCTAGGTTGCGCAAGCTATCAATGACCTACGCATGTGGTTGAGAGCCCTCAACGCCCAAGCACAATGAGATCCTTCTACTACTAAGCTAATAGCCCATCAAACTACATATCGATCAAATAAGAGAGCTTAGTACACCGAGCTATCCTCCGTATAGTTCAATACATGATCTCAAAGCATGCTTTATGAAAAGATGGCGCATCGATCTTCTTTTTCAATTCCATACTGGGAACTGACTAGCAAGCTGACTAACAAGAGGCCTAATTGTAACAAGAGGCCTAATTGTTAGTCGAGTCGATAGATCATGGCAATCAATTTGATGTACTACGGTCAAAATACACCTTCCAATTTAAAGGTATCAAATATTTCTCAGCAATCAACCATTTCTTAGCCATAATTGCCAACACTAGAATAAACTAGCCAGCATGCAGCAGCTACATTAGCTCAGCAACTTCTAAACTTTAGTTTAACTTTTCCCATTACACAGTTGTACAGTACAGTACCAAAAAAAAAAAAAGGATTTTACATGGAAGAATCATGAGGACTCATTTCGGAGGCAATCCAACAAGACCAGCTGAATTCATCCTCCAGATCTCTTCAAAGATGAAGTGACTACGATCGTTGATCGTCACTAGCTCAGCAGACAGTTCGACCATAGCAGATTGATGCGATGTAAAGATTTTTGGACCATTTTTCCTGACAAATGAATGGAAGCAATTTGAGAGTTAGAAAAGGAAAGAACGAAAAGACTACATTCATGATGGATATGCAAACTGCATAGCACAAACTCGTGTCGAATGGAACTTCAATTGTTATAAACATAAGACCACCAATTTTCACAGCTTTCAAGAAATCAAATACCTTCAACTATTTAAATTCAAAACTTTGATGTGATAATTTTCTCTATCAAACCAACTTTATAGCCATCATTTTCATATTTTCTCCCACGACTAATACAATAAAACAAGCCAAACAAACATCCTAATTCCGGGTCCAGTCAAAGAAACGTCTTATAAATGGAACAGAGGGAGTAAGTGGTATATTCCATCAAATTGTTGGATTTAAGGAAAATCGAGGAAAACAGGAAACATGCAAGGGAATGAAAAAGAATCATCACCTTTACATGGGTACTTGGGAAGGCAGATGTCCGCAAAGTCTCTTGAGTCTCATCAATCATTTTACGCCTTGGTATGCTCAATATGAAAGCTGCCTGATCAGCGGTGGCAGCCATAGAAGTTATTCTAAACCCACCTTCCCACCGTCGATGTATTCCTTCACTTGGGTAAAGGAAGTCAAGTTCCACAACCTACAAAGTCATCTTCTTTAAGCCACTATTGATGAGGAATTCAAGAAATGCAGTAAAGTGACAACTGAATGAAAATAACTTCACCTGTTCTGCGTATCCAGCATTTCGGGACATCACCACACCCCAGCGACTGCCAGCAGTGGTCATTGATGTTACATGGAAACCTTCTTTCCATTTTTTGTTTATCCATTTAAAAGGAAAAGATTCACTCACTTTGTAAGACTGTTGTGTATAAGGAGTTCCTGATTCATCAAGCACAGAGAAATTAATAGATTGCTTATAAAACAATCAACAATAACCATAATCAAATTGATTCACAGCAAGCCTATTCGTGGTAAAAAATCTGCAGCAGATAATCTTAGCAACAAAATACAGCTCACCAACCGAAAATACAAAAAGATGGGTAACCAGAAATAAAACCATCCATATATTGTAGCTCTAACACCATTTACATATTTTAGCTCTGACACCCTTTTAACAGCTACAGTTTCCTTGACCAAACCAAAATGTTCCGAGCCAGCCATGACAAAAATAATTATACAGGCCAGCCATTAGCTTGTGGTCTCAACTTAATTCTTCTCTGTAACCAAGATCCCATATAAGTTAGCTGGTCCAACCCCAAGTGTAGGTTCAAAACATGGGGGAGAATGCTCCCACCTTGCACTCTTCTCCAACTTAAATACCATGCTTCATGTCAGTGACAGGGTTTGAGGTTTGAACTCATGACATGCACCCAATCCATGCATCTCAAGATGTGTGTCCTTACCTACGTTCCTTACCACTGAACCAATGCCTCCAGGCTAGTCTGTGGTCTTAACTTTCCCTGCTTTTTCAGCAGCTAAACAATGGAAAGTGGTGGTAAGTTGCTATTTGGTATTCTAGTTCTACCAGACTGCAACTCACACCCGAAAACATCTCATAGAAATCTGAACTATTGAACAGGTCCAAAAGACATGAGTTAACCATCATGTCTACCCTTATACGGGGCATATAATTCTACACTTACCGATGTTTATAAGCAAGAGAACAAACCACATGAAGATCCCTATTGTTCAGTATTAAAACCACATGAACAACCCACTTCACCTCCCGGTCACTCTTGTACCAAGAAACCTTCTATGCTGAAGTCTTATAGATCAAGTAGAGTGAACCGCAACATCCCTGTTGTTCATCAGAACCACATCACTTGGCCCCCTTTCCACCTTTCCACCTTTCTTTTGCTCTTATCTAAAGCTACTTAGACCAACAAGCAGGTACGACCACACTCTCAAACAGCGAAAATAAACCACACCTTTTCCCAAACAGAATTATTTTCTATTCCATCCTTTGCCAATTGACTGAAGACCAGATCTGTGAAAGGCTAGTGCAACAAAGTAAAGGAACAATTGAAGGCCAGGTACCATGAAGGTCAAACAAGTTACAGACTTGAACTTAATCTGTTAATAATACTTGGCATATTCTCATAGTCGCACAATATATACCATATTCAATCTAGTTATTATATGATGGTTCTGTTAAGCAGAGACTTCTTCTCACTAATATAGAAATTTCCCACCAAAAATAGAAAGATGGAAACCATATCATTCCACAAGGAGAAATCCATCAATTGATCTGTCTGTGAACACCTCAAACTGTGAATAAAACAGAATTTTTCCTTTAATATCTAACCTTTGGACATAACGACTAAGGAACTTCCATTAGCTGCACCAGCTATTGAGCTGATGTAGTAGTTCTTTTCCCACTGTTCCATAATCCAATCCTGATAAGAACAATAACCGAGTCGGACAATTGTTTGAGTATGAAAAGAAAAGAGACAAAGATAATCACTGAATATGAAAGTGCAAGGTGATTGAGACACTAACCTTATGGAGGAAGGCAGCTGAAAGCTCGTAAACCTGAGAAGAGAAACCGGTTCCAGCATCCATGATTAAGGCCCACAGATTGGCTGCTGAAGCCACACAGCTGATGTAAAGACCATCTTCATTTCCCTTGTCTACATGTTGCCTAAGCCTAGTGTCGGCAACATTGTAGTGGTACCTATAGAATCATCATAATACTTTTCTATCAGCAACTCATACTATTATGGAATTACATTCATTAAGAAGATAATTTAACTAGAATATCCATGTTCTATGTAATAAATACTCAATTCATGAATAGCTCACGTAATCCCGAAAGTCCGATAACACTTTAAGTCCTCATATGTAAACCTACCAAATCAAATAGTTTATACAAGATGTAGCCAGTCTTACCAGATTCTATAATATGATTCATTGAAATAGAAGGTGGAGAGGTGCACCAGAAAGGTTGCACACAAGGGAATTCAAGCACTGAGGCACCTCTTTAAGGAATTATAATAATGACCACACATGTTTTCTGATTTTTGTTTTGAATTAAATGAATGACCAGACATGTCTAAACTCATTATCACACTTTAATTTCTACCAACTTACCTCTGCTTCATAGGACGTCTTGCATTATAAACAGAAATCCATTGTGTTGCCGGACTACCTAATCGTACTTTTTTCTTTGGTTGCTCGTCTTCCTCCAAGTTTATAAGCAACCTTCCCCGCTTCTGCCCAACCTGATTAGACAAGAGGTAAGAGGTGAGTGAAAAACCAATATTGTCGTGCAAACACGTACATGCATGAATATGGATAGAAACCTTGAGAGCTCCATCAATTCTTATTGGCCGCAGTGACGTGACTGGCTCAATAAGACTCTCAAAGAAAGAGATAAGCTTGGCATAATTTGGTTCCTCATCAAATTTCATATTTGTCACAGCCTCAAGGAACTGCTTGAACGGTGCCGGACAGAAACAACACATCAACTCTGGGGAAGTGGCCATTTTCTTCTTACAGACAAGAAAACTCTTGTTGTCACCCTATTAAATCCAAAACAACAAATAAAAGGAAATCATAAAGCTTCAAAAGACAAAATTAAACCACTAAAACAACTTACAGAAGCACACAACAACCAACCTGATAGCCTTGCCACGGTAACCTTCCTTTTATAAGAAATATTAATGTGTATGCTAGTGACTCAAGGTCATCCCTTCTACTTCCAGTCCGACCCAAATGTGCATGCACACTTGCATATCTTATGGTGCCCCTGTCAAAGCAAATATACGAGTCCACAGTTAATAGGGTTATGAATTGTATGCCCAAAATTATTCATGTTACATGACATATAAACAAACCTGAATATATCTGGCCTCTGGTCATATTCAACATGCATACCAGATGCTGCATCTTTCCATCTAGATGCTGCATTAACCAATGATATATTATGAACAGTACTCAAGATTAACATCGAAGTGTAGTGGACCTACAAGCAGAATTGATCTGACATAGGTATTTCTCAACGTGCCATAACAGTTTGACAGAATCAACAATGTTTACATTAGATCATAAACAAAATAATATGTACACTCCAAGAAAAGGATGAGTGCTAAACAGAAAAGAAGATCATGATCCATCTTACCCAAACCGAGATCAATAAGATACAGCTTTTTCTCATCTTGACTTCCTGGCAGACCAAGTAGGAAATTTTCTGGCTTCACATCTCCATGCACGAACCTTAAAGTGAGAACTTAAAATTAGATGCGAAAAAATAGGCCATTATTGCTACATGACTCTTGAGTAAGAGTGTTGAAAGTGAAAGGGTGAAATAACATATGTATTGGAAGAAGAGATAATAGTTACCCCTTAAGGTGTAGCTTTTCAAGAATCGATATTGCCTCCACTGCAATGCAGGCTACCATGTTCGGCGACATCCTGTTAAGAGATTATTGATCATCAATTAGAAAGACATGCAGGCTACAACATATGCATGCCCAGGAAAATTTATGTCGTACGATGTTATATTCTGCATTCCTATGTATGTGCAGGAAAATCAATGTAAATAGAACAAGTTGGCAACTTACGACTGGCCTAAAGAATTCCAGACATCCCACAAGCTGGGTCCAAGCATGTCCATGACCTGAAAAAAATTCCAGGAAATATCAGTACCACGGAAGTGATAAATAAGGAAATTCTTCTATAAAACGATGAAAACCAAAAGTTACCAAGATGTAAAAGTCTCCCTGACGGCCCTTAAAATGAACCCATGGGATTCCGTAGCATCCATTTAGGGTGCTGTCAAGAAAAAAAGTTCACAATCGGATAACAAGTAAGAAAACTAATGACTGAAAAATACAAAGAAAACACAGATTCTGAGATATAAATCATGCTTGCTTACTTGTACACCTGCCACTCATAAGGAGGGCCATAGTTGCAACCTTTACTATTTCGATGCTCAAACTTTAATGCAACCTATTGAGAATCATTATCGCTGTATTATAATCCAAATAATGTCAGAAAGGCTGTGAAAGATCCACAATGTCATAGGAAGTACCTCGACAGCATCTGGTCCTGTTCTCTCAGTTCCCCCGCTTGTTCTTCGACCAACATATACTTGCCCAAATCCACCCTTACCTAATTTCCTTTCCGTTTTATATACAGGAGAATTACCCACTTGCACCTGCATCCAGATACACAAACATTCTTATAAGAACTCTACTTGCAATAGAAATTAAGCCTACATTTTATCATTACAAATGTGAAGGTATTTCACTTTCAAGGCAAGAGTTAACTTTAAGTTGTTTGTCAATTCACGTCCCGTAAACATTTAAGAACCCAAATGGAAAAAGACTTAAGAGCAAACAGGAAGATACCCTATCTGGAACAGGAGTTGTGCCTGCTTCTTCTTCAACTCCCATTACTTTGTCTGGACTTCCACCACCATCCATAGCAATCCTTTTATCTGCAGCACCGTCAACTCTATTAAAAGCTGGTTCGGCAACCCCAACAGGAGCAACTTGAGGTAGACCCTCACACGGCGGCTCTGGGTCCAAATCAATCAATCTAATCCCCCTACCCCTACCAGCACCACTCGGTCTTCCACGTGTCCCTGAAGGCCCTTTTCCTATAGCTGTTGCATTACCCCTTCCTCTTCCTCCTCCACCACCTCTTCTTCTAGTTCTGTTTTGAGTAGGCAAGACCAAGTTTTCCTCTTGGCCAACAGGTTGAGGGGCAGGCTGGAGATCACCAAGCCGTTTTGATCTCCTTGCTCCACTACGCAACTCCGGCATCGTCACCCATGCAAATCACACTCAACTCGGTTCTCCCACCTTGCCTTGAAAATCTGGAGTCAAAACAACATAAGACCCAAAGAAAGGCGAAAACAGTGTAACTATGAATGCAAGAATCCTCTATTATCAACAATGTAGACTTCAAATAGAAACAAACAAACAAAATACAAAGCACTTATTCCAGGAAAGGCAACAGCATCTAAGAAAAATCATAGTTTCCATGTATCAAACATGATCTTACATAATAAATTCCCAAAGTTCCGAAGTAAAGTTCGAAACTTTTTACCCATAAAAGCCTAACATAAGAAGGTTCATACTTCATACATACTAAAAATGGACCAGATATACAGATAAGGACATCTTTACAATCAAAACAATAAAAAACGCCCACAAACAAGTGTGAAGTTTTCAAAAACTTCCCTTTTATTTCCAGACAACAACTAACACTAAAAGTATGTATACAATCCTAGGGGCTCGATTCCAAGCTTTAACCTTTTTACAATCAATAAAAAGCTACAACAGCAAGAATCATCAGTGGAATAAATTAAAACAAAAACCAAACCAATCAAACAAACAATCCCTAGATGGATCGTCTTCATCCCATCACATATAACTCAACCGATCATCAAACCACCAACAAAAAATTAGCATTTTCGGCACATTTCACATAACCCAAGAACCGAATAAAACGAACCCCATATAAAAAAAATGGTACAAAAATCAAATCTTACCTCAAAAACAGCAAACCCCACAAGGATCGGTGAGAAATGGAACCAAAAGAATCAACAAAATCGAAGCAAAAAGATGGGTTTTCACAGAATCGGCGATCAATCTCAGATCTTTCAAATAAAAATCAAAAAAGAACCCCACATGGATAGTTAGAAGAAAAAGGGGAAAATCTTATCGGTAAGAGAAGAAACTGGTTTGGTGTTTAGCTTATATGGCGATAAGGGCATGCGCTTGAATGAAGGATGAAGTAACGTTACATTCGGTGAGGCAAAAAAAAAAAATGGATTTTTGGGAAAATTGGATTGAATGAATGGAAATGAAATGGAAATAAGTAATAATGAGTGGGGGACTCTGTGTGTATGCTGTGCTGTATGTATTGTATCCTCTTTGTATTACCACTTTGGTACCTGTGCTGATAATCTTGATTACTGTGTAATCTAATCTTAGTTTTGTCCTTCTCTTATCATGGCTTTACTCTGACCTAAACTCCGATGTTCACGTTAGGGTTCGATTAAATTGAAATTACGTGTTGTAGGGTTTATTTTGAGAGGTAATGTTCCAATACGGTCCATTTTTAGTGGGTCGAAGTGATTGAGGTCTAATTTATGTAGTCTCAATGTCTTGTATCTCCTTTTTTTTATAATTCGATATTTACATGAGCGTTTGATTAAATTGAATTCATGTATTGTAGGGTTCATTTATAAAAGCAACGCTTTCTCAATAGGATTTTTTTTTAATTCGGTGACTTGAAGTGATTGAGGTCTTACTAAACGTGGATTTTATGTGTTGTATGACTTATTTCTAGGGGCAACAGTCTCAACGGGATTGTTTTCGATTTGATCGAAGATATTAAGGTCTTATTTAATCAAGATTCACGTGTAGTGTAACTCATTTCTTGGGATAACGCTTTTAATATGATTTTTCCATTCTCGAGGACTTAAAGGGCAACACTCTCAATGGGGGTCAAAGTGATTGAGGTCTTATTAAATCTAGATTTGTGCATAACACGACTTATTTATGGATCATCTAGGCGTGAGCATAGTATGGTACGGTATGGTATTTGAAAGTTTTGGTGCTATAATTTTGATATTCGATTCTTAAAACATTATACCATTACCATACCAATTTAATTTGGTATAATTCAGTATATTGAAGTTTGATTTCGGTATTCTACGGTATGGTAAATTTGTACAGTTTGTTCAATTTGACTAATATATACTCATCTAATAGAACATTATGTCTTCAACTATTAAAAGAATGTCCCAATTATATCATACTAACGCATTACACATGTAGAAATATGCATTCAAAATAAAGTACAAACAACGATCTTTTTGTTAGTCACTTACATTTCAATCAAAATAGAGTAGTCAAAGTTTCAACTTCTAAACATTTAGCTTATACTTATGTATGTTATTTATGTAACTATATATTTCGGTATGGTATTCAATATTTTGGTATGTTATTTCTAAATATCAAATACTGTACCGAATAACAAAAAAATTAAAATGTATATCATCCACCTCATCGAATACCATAATACCAAAACCACGGTATTAAAAATTTAATATGGTATGATATTCGATATATACCATACAATGTCTACCCGCAGGAGTCAACATAATTTTTTTCCTTAGGGATTCGTGATTGAGATTATTAAATTTAAATTTGTGCGTACGACGACTGATTTCTAGGGACAACACTCTCAACAAGATTTTTTTCATTTTCAATTCGAGCAATTGAAGTTTTACTAAATCTGAATTCGTGCTTAACACCATTTCCAGAAGTAGTGGTCTCAACGATTCTTTTTCAACTTCAGGGACTCGAATGTGATTGAGATCTTACTAAATATGGCATTGTTGGGACCATTTTGTGAGTCAATTTGCAACAAATTTTTATTTCGCCAAAATCTAAGATTGTGCAAATAGGTGATCAAGGTTTGTTGGTTCATAAATTTTAAAGTGGAAACTTATCTAAGTGCCAATTCTCAAGGGGCTTGTGGCCACAAAAGCTTTCTTTTGTTCTTTAGAGGTACAAGAGAGGGCGAAAGTAATATCGTGTGAAATCAAATATAATGTATCAAATTTTATTCAGCCGTCATTCAAATAATTAACATTTAACTTAACTATTGAAATCCTAAAGATTTATTTTTTTCATATTACGCGTGTCAAACATATAATAGTTTTTTATTAGGCGAAAAAATTCTAATCTAATATCTAAGTTCACGATGACAGAGTGTTGTTATATCCCTGAAAAGTGCTCCTAGAAGTTATGTGAGTGGAGTTATGTCTTTTGACGCTTTCACTTTTCACAGAACTAAAACATGAAAGACGGAATTTAGCATTTTAGAAAAAAAAGTTCTCTTGATCAATGTCGATATTCAGCTGACTTATCGCAATGACAATATATATTTTTAGCCTTTGTTTAACTCTTTTTTTTAAGAAAACGATTTTTTATAATACTTATACCCTACTTTTCGTGATTTATTTGTATAAGAGAATAGTTTATTTTACACCTTCAATAAATGAAAAGAAAATATATTTTCTTAGCCTTTGTCCAACTCTTTTTTTTTTGAAAAATGATCTTCAATATGCATTTCTTTTTATTTGTTCATTTTTAAGTTACTTATATAGTTAGGTGTCTATAACAATTAATGTAGATAAATATTTATCAAAATTGCCTAAAATATTTGTCTTTCTAGAAATTTGAATTGAAATCTAATGTAGATATATTACTTTAAACTTGATTTTCAAAAGATAAGCTTTTACATGATATTATATTATAAAAAGCATTATAAGTGCATAAATAGTCTTTAATATTTTTTTGTTTAAGCAAGCTTTAAAAAATATTTTTGGAGGATATTAATTTGTCCAAAAATATGTTTGGCTAGTCAATTTAAGAAATATTTTTATTCACATTGAAAAAATAATTTTACTTGTTTAATATTTCAAAAATGATTTTGAAGAAAAAAGTTGTTTTCCAAAATTGGAAAAAAAAAGAGAAAAGATTACACTCTTACTCAAAGTCTTTCTTTTTAATTCTATTTTTAAAGTCATTAAACACCTTGACTCTCTAAAATAAAATAACATTGAATTCCCAAAAATATAGCTAAATAAACTATTAGAGTAATATTTATACACTTTATAGGAAAAACTACAAAAAATGTCAAACTACATATTATATTAAAATAATATAGCTATACTATACTTTATTTATATTTTATGGGTGCATTTAATTAATAAATAGCAAAATACAATTCACACCCATAAAATTTTCTGTTTCCCACTTTTCACGCTTTCTCTTAACTATTTCCACTATTTCAGTCATCTTTCATTATCTCTAATTCAAATTCTTTATCCCCAAATCAATTCTGTTACTCCTAAATCAATTTCATCTCCTAGTGTGGTCCACAAAATCACATACTTTTTGCCTATCAAATCCTCACAATCAATGAATTTGCTCAATTTTCGGTGATTAATTATTGTTGAGTTTCAACAAGTATCTTCTAATCTCCATTTTTTCCCTTTTTTTTTCTTTGAAGATTTTATATAGTTTTACGTTATGGCATATTATTTTTTTTTTCTTCTCTTCTAATTTTGCCTTCATTTCTCTTAAAGGTAATAAGGTTGAAGTTGGAGGTTATATTCAATATTGCTATGTCGGAATCAATACCTTCTATTGTATTTAATACCTTTACACTTTCCAAATTAGAAGGTGAAGGATATACCTTCCAAATTAGTATATTGTGGCACACATATAACCATTGAATATTTATAGTGTGTCATATCATTACATTTTGAATAACTTCTATTGTATTTGAATACCTTTACATTTTTTAATACCTTCTAGTCTATTTAGAGTTATGTTGTCATTCTGTTTTCTGAAGATGATTGTAGTAAGGTGTAGTCATATGAATGTAGTGTAAGTTGAACAAGTAAGTTTATGTGGAGGATATATCTTCAAAAGTAATATAACGTGGCATATGTATAACCACTGAATACCTTCTAGTGTATTTAGAGTTATGTTGTCATTCTATTTTCTGAAGATGACTGTACTAAAGTGTAGTCATATGAATGTAGTGTAAGTTAAACAAGTAAGTTTATGTGGACTGTGGAGGATATACCTTCAAAATTAATATAACGTGGCATATGAATAACCACTGAATATTTACAGCGTGACATCGGTTACACTTTGAATACCTTCTACTGTATTTGAATATCTTTACATTTTTGAATCCCTTCTAGTGTATTTAGAGTTATGTTGTCATTCTGTTTTCTGAAGATGACTGGTGCAAATGTTGTCATTCTCTTAATATACTTTTTTAAAAAAAGTATCCTATTTATTAAGTAATGTATTTTCCTCATTTATCAAGGATTGTGTGATATATTTCATAGCATTTGCAGAGTACCTAAATGAGAGTGAAGATATTCCAGCTCAATACCTTAATTCTAAGTTACAACGCATCAGATACGACGCACTATTATGGGAATATGCAGCGAAGAAGATGAAAGAAGGGGTTGATAGCGAGAATGAGGCACCACAATAATCAGGCCACCACAAGAATCGATAATAGTCAACTTGTTAGGATCGATTAGTTTCTTGACCTAGTTAATTTTAAACTTTTTATCTTATGGTTAAAACTAATATTATTATTTTTTTATCAAATTTTATCAACTCTTTTATTTATATATGATCATGTTGCTTTACTGTTTTGATAGCTACTTTGTTAAATTTTTTGTTGGGAATATTGCATATAATGGTAGGAAGAGATGAATGCATGTATGTATAAATGTACAGTTCATCTGAAAACATATACACTTGGATATCTACTTTTGGTAAATAATCTGTTTAGTTGTATGTATTTTTTTATCAACATATTCAATAGTATGAATGTATGCTAGAGTCTTTTTCATATCAAAATATACGAAAGTATTACTATTATTGTCAATTATTACTTAAAGAAATTTGAATACTTACATTCTTAATAATGATAAACATACGGTAAATGTTGGTAGTAATTACATTATTATATGTTTTTAAAGTGGTCGTTATCATACACCAAAGTAATATGTAAGCGTATATGTATTTTTATAGGTTGTGTGTTATATTAATCAAAGTACATGTTTTATATGTGCATTCATCAACATATTATCAAGTATAACTATATTCACATATTATTACTAGTTTGAGTGTGTCAATACATATTAATAGTATCAAATTGAGTATAATTTAAGCAAGAAAACAGAGAAACATATATTTTAAAAGGCAAATAAAAAAATTTATTCATTTATTCGGCATAACGATAATTAAGTAAAAGAACACTTCAATAGTGGAATGTATCAGGTCCTATGTATTCCGTGTTGGAGTTCGACATGAGCTGCCTATTATGACCATGTTGTCCACATGTACCACAAGAATTCGTACTCTTCGTTTAATTTAATTGACTAAATGACTTCTCCCGTTGCTTCTTTGGCCTTCGGAGGTCGCTTGTATTTTGGTGGCAACACAACTTCAGTAGCAATGTGTTCAGGTATATATATTCCATTCACTTTGGAAGAGGATACACAGGCACTTCATATGTTTAGAATATTATTTCTGGCTTGTGAAGTCTGAACAATATTCATGTGGAAGAATGTTTTTTTGTTCAACACCCTCCTAACGCATGTGCACACGATATTCCGTCAACTTGAAACCTGTTGCAACTGCAAGTCTTCTTTTTCAAACATATGATATAGGTCTTTCCTTCATCACTTACGGAATAAATGTAATCACTTGACGGGACAACCTAGAGTCAACATTTTATTTCATTTTGTACAATTTATACTAAAGTATACATACATCAAATACGTAAATGAATGAATACATAATCAATTGAATACGATAAATAATATTTTTCTCACAAAAAAATAAGCTTTCATTAATATTCATACCGTCATAAATCAGAATACGAAGCGTATTACTTCAACACTATCCCATCAATGCTATATCTACATAGCAATTCTGTTTACTCCATTTTCTGAAATGCCAGATCAAAACTGTGATGGTAACCATTGAATTGTATTTTTCTTAGGTGTCAATTGAAGAAGAAAGAGCAAACATAATTTTTATTTTTAAACAGATAAGAATCCTAAAACGTAGTGGTCAGTTATATATTTAAAATGCCAAATTAGTGGGTTTAAGGGCTGAAAAAAGTCTTGTCAGTTACATTAACTAATTTACCTTATTAAGTGGAAAAAATTAATTAGAATATATTTTTGTATTAGAAAAAACAACATATATATGGATATAGCCATTTTATAACACAAAGTGTAGCTATTATTTTTAAATATGATACTTATAGCTATTTCAATCTAATAACCCTAAAACTATAGCTGTAAGTTATACTATTTTATGTGTTGTCATGTACATAATACACTGAATGAGACCGACTTCAAAATACTCTTTTTAAATGTCAATTTTAAATATTTATTAATTATGAAAAAAAATAAAAAAAATTTAGAACTTAAACTAACAAGTATGATTTCAGGCTTGGGCTCTAAATTTTAGGGTTGGCTCTAAAAATTTTAGGTTTGGCCTTCAAAACAAAATATTTGTTTGTTCCCATTAAACTTCATATTATTTGGTTTTGGGTCCCATTTTTCCTTTTTTTAAATATTTAAGTCCACACATTCCTATATTAACTTCTTCTTTTTTTGCAATTCCTAAATTAACTACAGATAGGGGGTGTATATAGATCGGTTCGATTTGATTTTTTATTTTATTAAATCTAAAAAAACAAATCAAACCATATAAAGTTGGTTTTTTTGGTTTCGGTTTTAGTCGGTTCTTTCGGAATTTTTCAATTTTTCATTTTTTTTACAATTATACCGTAACGAAAAGCGATAAACATTTTTTTACTTACGTGTGTGATAAACTAAACTTAAAAAATATTAAGTGAATAGAAATTTTCGAAAAGACTGTCAAATTCACATGAGTACAATTTTTCTTTTTAAATATCAACGTTCATTATGCTAAACTAATAAGATTAAAGGCTAGATGCAAACTGAATACAAAAAATATTTACAAAGTAAATTGTCAACTTCGAATTTGAAAAACTATAACAATATAATTATAACTTTGGATCTTAACAAAAAATAAATATTTACAATTTTTACAAGTCCAAATTTGAAATAAAATAGATAAACATTGAAAACTAAAAACTAACTTAAAATATATTAACAAAGTAGATTATAAATAATATTTTTTAGTTATAAAATAAAATTTTATATATATATATATAGACACACACATTGAAAACTATAAATTAACTAAAAATATATTAGCAAAGTACATTATAAATAATATTTTTTAGCTATAAATAAAATAAATTATATATATGTATACATACAAAATTTTACAAATCCAAATTTTAAATAAAATATATAAAATTGAAAATCATAAACTAACTAAAAATATATCACCAAAGTAGATTATATGTAAATAATATTTTTTATCTATACATAAAATAAAATATGTATATATATATATGTGTCGGTTTGGTTTGAGTTCGATTTGATTCTTTTTTTTCTAATACCAAACCAAACCAAGAGTGATCGGGTTTTTTTCAGATTTGATTTGATTCATCGGTTCGATGTGACTTAATGATTTGGTTTATACACCCCTAAACTACGCCTATGATTTAAAGAAAGACATACTTTCAAATTTGTTATATTAATTTGTGTATATATAATTTCATTAAATATAGTTGAGATTTTAACTATTTTGTGTATCATAATTTTTGAAACAGATTTATATATATATATATATATATATATATATATATATATATTCTTTTCCAAAAAAGTGAATCTAGAAGACACAATCTGAATATGATTGTTTTTTCTTAAAAAATCAAATTATTCTTTTCTAAATTGTAATTAAATTGATTGATGTGATTAAAGGAAGTGTTTTATATCATTTTTTTTTGTCAATTTTTATAATTTAAATTAGAAAACTTCAATTGATAATTGCACCACATTTTCCGGCTCTAAAATCAATTCTAAAACTATTTCCAAATTCAAAGTCCAAATGTCACCTAATAATTATTGTATTAATGAAGAGACGATTTGGATTAGATGCAAATCAATTAATATTGAATTGTTAGAATATCATAATTATGACACATGAATTTACTATTTTTAAAAGTCATTTTAAAATTAGTTTCAAGTACTCAAATACGACATTTTGCAATTTCGAAATTTACGTTTTAATGTTTATTTCTCACCCTATATCAACATAAATATCTTGTCTCATACGTCCACCTTTTAAACATTGATTTGAATTGCTATATTGACAAGATAATCAAACACTTTTTTTAATTATTATTATTATTATTATTATTATTATTATTATTAATTTGTTCATTTTTCTTTCTCCCCTTAACTCCCAAAGTCCCAACCACACCCACACATTTTATGAAATTTTATATATATCCTTGTTTGTTAGTAATACTATTTTTTTATTTACTTTTTATTATTTTTATGACGTTACATAACCCCATATTTATACTCATATGCCACCTTGATTTTAAATACAAAAAAAGTCCACTAAATATGTTCAATCATAGTATATTTGTTGAATTATTACTGATTTAATTTACTTTTCTAACCTACAGTATTATTTTGTATAAATAAGTAAACTATGCAATTATTCTTGCACGAAGAAATGGTCAAACATAATCATTTATAATTTGAAATAGAATTTTATTTATTTATTACAATCACTTGTGTATTTATTTTAGATCTCTTATACAAAAAAAAAGTACATAGAATCACAACAAATTTATAGCTACAAAACCAATCGACATCAATTTTATACCAAAGAGTATTAGTTGTAGGTTTGGTTAACAATTGGTCTCCTTCGATATAAGTAACCCTCGGTGTTATTAGTTATTGGTTCATGGGTCGAATCAGCTATGTGTCTCAAATAATGATGTGAAAATTAGTTCAAGCAAGACACATTGATTCGTAGAATCCCAGAAGTTTGATTAATTAATATGACATTATTGTTTGTTGGATGATGTTGAACTAATTTATTAGAATTAAAAAATTAAACAAAAAATAATTGCTATGTTTCAATTTTGATCTTTGTTATATTCAAGTTGACTTAATTTTTAACATAGGAAAATATTCATGGCCAAAGTTTTTCCAAGTCTTTTCAAATCAAAATTTCTAGAAGTAGAATTATCAATGGTCTTAGACCTCCCAAAAAACTTTATATTATGTTAGTATATGAAAGTAAAAGGTGTGTAAAATGTATAATTCTTTGCTTTTCCAACATCTTTTATGTTTATTAGTTGATACAATTTTTTCAACAAATGCTTATAAAACTATATGTCATTGATGACCTTATATAGTTAAGGTGAATACATACAGCATCACTCACATATATTTTCTTCATTATCAAAAGATGTTGTGCAGGTTAACACTCATTTAAGCGATTGTCACAAATTCGAGCCCTAAATATTGAAAAATTGGGCCAGACATGGCACGAAGCCTGAATAATCAAGTTCCAATGCAAGTACCGGACAACAAATGGAAAACCAAAGAAAGAAAAAACAGATATAGTTTCAACAATTTGAATACATTGCATCATTCACATATATAAGCCCTCTCAATTCCAGAATCAAACCAAGAAAAATCACATAGACAAAGTGATAGCATTTCCAATAACAAAGATGTATGTTATGTCTAACAAAGCCAACTACAAAATCAGTTTTACTAAAAACCAGAATGCATATTTGTAAACCCAGCAGCAAGTGTTGGATGAAATACACCGCAAACACGCTCAGCCGCTCACTCCCACTCCTCCTGAGAGATTACAATATGATACAGGTTTCCAGTATCTGAATTTGTTTGAAACTTTTAAATAGCAATTACAATTTAGAAAATGGTATCATAATTTCAAAAAATAAAATATAATAGGCATCCATGTCCATTGGTATAGCTTAAAGATCGGCTCTCCCTGGATATCTAGGGAAGGGAATGACATCCCGAATGTTTTCTATCCCAGTGGCAAACAGAATCATTCGTTCAAAGCCTAAACCGAACCCACTGTGCTTTACAGTACCATAGCGCCTCAGGTCCAAATACCACTCATATGGCTCTAGTGGTAGACCCAGATCCAGTATCCTGCAATTAAAATTCAGGAAAATCTCATCAAAGCTACATCATTTATTCATTGTCATTACCTTAAGTTAAATGATTCCATTCCGTCTTAAAAACAAAGTACGCAAACAAACACTAATTGGATTCCGGATTCTAATAACCAGATACATAGCTGTCTACTAGAGAGCAAATTTGTCTGTCATACCTTGATCTGAGGACCTCATAATTCTCTTCTCTTTGGCTTCCTCCAATTAGTTCTCCAACCTAGAGGAATGCAAACATTTGTTTATGGAGCAGCAGACAAATGTACTCATGATATTGAAATGTAAAACTGTAAGGGGATGGTGGAAGGGCTAGGGCAGGCAAGTGTATCTGTTTTTTTTAATAAGTACAGCTGATTCTTTGTTCTAATTAACTTCCCTGAAATGCTAAAGGCCTGCAATCTGGTCAGTTATATAATGCCCTTCACGATATCCAAAATGTGGCTACATTGCGTCAAGCAACAGTGTTTTTGATTTAGTTAGTTAACCAAAAAAATTACATTTCTTCAAGTACAACAATGTTGTATGAGATCAAGAGATAGCAACTCATACGTTTGGACAATATTCAGGAAACACTTTTTGGTAACTTATTAGAAAATAGATTTGTTCATAAAAATGTGTTTTGATGTAGTATTCATCAAGATTTGTATGTGGTCAAGCAGATTTCAAGTCCTGCAAAATTTCTTGAAAAAACTTTTAATTCAGATGACCAGCAGACCAGGTGCAAGATTTCAAAACATTTTCCACAGATATTCAGCTCCCCTACTGATTCTCTAACAGGAGATTCTACTTGCCATTGATTTACATCAAAGCATTCATCTAGATGTTTTTGAAGTACAACCTGCTTGTGGGTAAGGGAACCTGTCTTTTAAGATAAAAAGGTATTTCTTCCAGCATACCTTTGGTACAAGCAGATCCATGGCAGCAACTGTCTTGTTGTCTTCATTCACCTTCATGTAAAATGCTTTTATCCCTTTTGGGTAGTTGAACACAATAACAGGTGCCTTAAAATGCTCTTCGGTCAAATATCTAGAATCGAGGTAAATCATGAATCAGAATAGCTATACAAAAATATACAGAGCAGACCCAATAGGTAAAGTCGGGATAAAAAATACCTTTCATGTTCAGATGCTAAGTCAATCCCCCACTCTACTTTATTTTCAAATTTCTTCACTTTAGCTGCTACCTCAAGAATATCTATGGCTTCGGTATAAGTTATCCGATGGCAGTTCGATGAGGCAACCATTCTAAGTCTACTCAGAGCATCTTTATCTACAAATTTAGTCATAAATTCCATGTCATCAAGGCAATGATCAAGTAACCACTGACACAGAAACTTCACATACGCCTCAGCACAATTCATATCATCCTGCCAAAGGAATACAAATTCTGATTAACGGAAACAGAAAACATAAAGAAATCTTCCCACGAAGAACCCCTTCAGAAACTCTATGAGAGTGCTAGATGTAGTGTCTGATATGAACTTTTTGCTTTATTGTCATTCATGTGCAGTTCATATTCATAAACTATTTGAACTTGAAGCCTAATCAAGTAAGAGACCGTGATTTGAACTTGAAACTTAATCAAGTAATAAACCACAATTTGAACTTGAAACTTAATCAAGTAATAGACCGCAATTTGAACTTGAAACTTAATCAAGTAAGAGATCGCAATTTGAACTTGAAATGTAATCAAGTAGGAGTCCGCGGGTTTAAATTGATTCCTTAACTGAGTGAAATTTTCTTGTTGCTAAAAGTTACCTGTCCAGATATTTTGATCCAAAAATATCATATATAGCACCATGGCGCAACTACTATATGAATACCTGGATATCAGCAAAAGCAATTTCAGGCTCCACCATCCAGAACTCTGCAAGATGCCGAGTAGTGTGGGACTGTTCAGCTCGAAAAGTTGGTCCAAAAGTATACACACTAGAAAGTGCACATGCATAGGTTTCAACTTGGAGTTGGCCAGACACTGTCAAGAAAGCTTGTCGTCCAAAAAAATCCTCAGAGTAATCAATCTTTCCATCCTTTTTAGGAATACCAGCAGAGAGTCTGTATCTTTCTCCCAATTTAGATCTCTCTTGCAACTTCAGGAGATTCTCTTTAGCTAGTTGTAGCTCGGCGACTGCAGCACTGATTTTCTTGTTGATGTCCGCAATATTGGGATCAGTTTTGTCCATGCTCGCCTTACTAGCTTTTAGCTGAGCAACCACCTCACCTTTCTCTTTGGCGAGTTGCTCAGCAGCTTGAATGTCAGATTCTGAAGGAGCAGGATTATCTTTCAGCTCCTTCTCCAACTTTTCAGCTTCGCTTATCAAACTAGTAACTTGGAACATCTCACCAGCACCCTCACAATCACTTGTTGTGATGATTGGGGTGTGGATATAAAGAAACCCATTGTTTTGGAAGAATGTATGGGTGGCATAAGCTAAGGCATTACGGATTCTAGCAACAGCAGAAATCTGAAAATGAAAAATTCTGGATTACAATCAAACAATCTAATGGCAGATACTAAAATAACACACCATTCAGTTTTCATAGCAAACACATAGGAGTCAAAGCAATGTCTTTTTTATTCACTAGTCTCTCTTAGGTGTTTCACAGAGTAAAAAACTAAGAACTACAAGAAAATACATATTCTCAAATATAAGTTCCTCTCGGAAATAAAAACAGAAGTTCACCATACCCATTAACATATAAAAGAAACCCCCCACATTCATGTTGAACCCAATGATTACATTGACTTTTAAATAGTAAATATTGTTTTATGCTGGTATACAACCAATTGTTCCACCTACAAAAACTAAGCCCCAATACATGGTTGATTCGTCCAAATAAGTTCTATATATTGATTCCATTCCTTTTGGGCCCAAGATATTCCACCTCACACCTTACAGGAAAGATCAGTACTAAATCACAAAGAACAAAAAGAAACAGAGTCTAAACCCAAGCATGACATGATCATTCCACCAAGTTCACCTCTTTTGTGCAAATAAGAGTTTAATAATGTGTATGTTCAATTGCCTCAATGGTGTGAGTCCAGCAGTCGGTGAATTTAGAGTAAAAGATTTCAGTGATGAATCCCAACAACATACCCAGAGAGGTCAAACCTTACCCCTACCTCAGAGGTAGAGAAACTGTTTCCTATAGACCTTCAGCTCAATAGAAACCAGTCCAACACAGTAATGGAAGTTAAAGCATAACAAAGCAGCAACTACGACAAAACAATACGATAATTGAACAGGAATAAATCAAAGCAGAGGCAAAAAAAAAACTAAAAATGGGTGATTTGTGTTTATAAACCAAAGCTTGTACGCAGATTTACTAGTGCAGGTGTGTGTTTGCGCTATCTATATCCTTAATCCGCCTCTACAACAAATTACTGTCACATCAAAGAGAGCCGTAAAAATGAGTTAGAGATCATTACAGTGTTCGTTCGGGATCGAAGATGAACAACATCCCTTAAAAACTCAAGCGTCAACTTAGTCTTCGGCAATGGATACTTAGCAGCATCAACAGTACCCACAGATATAACCTTCTGAACACGAAGCTCAACTTTCTGCTTCGCACCTTCAGGAGGAACCTTCAATTCACCTACCACATGTACACAAGTACCAGTAAGTACCAAATCACCAAGCTTATGAACTGAAGCATCAACGATCACTTGGAGATTCCCTGGGCATGAACCATCATTCACTTCGAGGAAAGCGAATGAACCCTTGCCCTGTTCTCGTCCTGTTTTGACCCAACCACCGATTTTGACAACATTTCCGGCGAGTCCAGCTCCTCCATCGGTACGGCCGACAATTGAACAGATCGGGACGCGTTGAGAGAATCTCGCCTCCTCTACGACGTCGCTTAGGGTGAGTTTTTCCACCGGCGGCGCTGAATCGACTGACATTTTAGCGTTTTGGTTGCTCGGCGGCTGAGAAACAGAAATGCGGGATTTGTTTGGGTTGAATAAACCCTAGGGACCTTTTAGTTAGTTCTAGTTGAAAGTGAAACGCACTACTTATATAAATATATATTCGTCTAATCGTGTAATAGCTTATAAATCACATAAAATATACAAATCATACTAAATGATTCTTATACGATAGATTCAACTAAGCGTCCGAAGAACCGTTTTATTATTAAATATTTGTCAAATTGAAATAGTTTAAAAAATAAAAGCTGACATGGTCGATTCAACTACGGGTGAGATAAGGTAATGAAAATTTGAATTTTGAAAAATAGTATATAATTTTTGTATTAAATTAATTCGATATTTTTTAGTTTGATTCAATATTTTACAGGATGGTAATCGATTATTGTAGTTTATTTTAGTTTTAATTTAAAGATACTTATATAATAAAAAACTATAATTTTGACTTTAAAGTATGTCAAATTAATGATTTTCCCCTGTAGAAATAAATAAAAAGGTACAAGCAATTTTTTTTGTTAATCAATTACATAGAAAGAAAATATCAATCAAGATAGAACAATTAAAATTCATTGCAAAATGTAAAAGGAGATTACAAAGAAAAAATCAAAAGGATTATTTTTTAGCAGACCACTAACATTACCAGTTTAAAAACCTGTTAGAGTTAGATCCTCGATGAGATTGACATTATAAGCAACGTAATATGTATTAGTTGGAGCTGAATTGTTAAATGAAGTAGGTGGACAAAATTAGATTCTTGTAACTTGGAATTCTTGTATTAATTTATTATTTTTTTCTTTAGAATTATTTATGCAAAAAATACATGTAGATCACGTCAAATACTAGTCAAAGTTAAATACTTTTTTTTAATAAAGAGGACGACTGATTTTTCTTGTCAAAAAGCACTATATTTTAGAATTTTTAAATGAGTATTTAAATCATAGAATATTTGGCCGCATTTGAACATAAAAAAATGGAAATATTAAAATAAAAAATTATATTTAACAATTAAAATTGCGTTTGAATATGAATATAACTTTAAAATATTATTGAATTTTCGAATTTCAAAAAGTTATAAAGTTTAAAAGTTCAAATATGATTCGAGAAAAAAGGAAGGGCGACTGGTAATGAAATTAATAAAATTCCTCTGCCCTTAACAAGGAATTTCGAGTTGAACTTTTGATTAATGGGAATTCCTCCACATTTAACCAAGAGTCTCGATTTTTAGCCCAATATATGAAAAACATTCCTAATAAGGACCACGTCCCCCCTTTAATGGATCTTACATGACGTGAATCTGAATGAATTAAACACGGAGGAAAGGAATCACCTCTATATTAAGCGATTTTGACTACCATATTAGTACAACACACTTCAATCTCCCTATGTACCTTGAACTCAAGGCAAAAGATAAGTACACTAGTCAATGAAGAAACTGAAGTTACAACAAAAAACAAAAACCACTGTTTAGTTGTTAATATCCAGTCTACTATTCTTTTCATAAATTCATCCAGGAAGGCTTCTCAGATGCTTTGCACCTGAGAAAACGAAATCCGAATGATCGATCCGCCAAGGGATGTAGCATGTTGACACACAAGTGCCTCAGTTGCCTGCTCCTCGTTATCGAAAAGAACAAGAGCCTGCTTCTTCCCATTCATTTCGAAAAGCTTAGTGTTCACAATGGGACCATGCTCCTCCAAATGAGCCACTATCTCTTCTTCCGTCACGTCCTGGGGCAGGCTTGACACATGGATCATCTTAGTGGGGGAGCAACAGTACCGGTAGTTTTTGGCAGCATTCCGGTTAAAACGGTTGAGATTTGAGTTTGAGTATTCGCGGGTCTCTGGTCCGGTGTTAATATTTGGGTACTTGGAATAGTTGACTTCCAACCGCTGGCCAAATAACATGGCACCCTGTATCCAAAATATACCAGGAAAAATTAACAAAGATGCATGATAATGATACAGATAGATGCTTGAACGAAGCAAAAGATATGCATGGGCTTTAATACACTTGCTGCAATAATGGATCATATCACAACAACATACTCAGTGTAATCCCACCGGTGGGGTGGTCAAGGGAGAGGATAAGATCTACGCAGACCATACCCCTACCTTTGTAGTAGATAGAGAGGCTGTTCCGATCATATATTGTAGATTTATATAATGAGGCATTTGAAAATGAGTACATCCCAAACTCGATGAACAACGTAAATGTACTAACCACCTTTTACATTGTAGATTTATAGTATGGAATCTATACTAAATGCAAATGCAAGGGATATGACACTTCAGAAGTTAAAATTAGGAAAGAAAGAAGGGAGCATTGCAAGGTTGTGAAGAAACATTTAATTTTTATTTAATAACGAGGGAGCGTCTAGTAATCTGATGCATGGTGTGAAGTACAGTTGTGTTTGGAACTTTTTTGTTCTTTTGAGTCATCAATCTGTTGTCTGATAGGGAACATCCCCAAATAGACAGAAAGCAGAGAAACATGATTACATGACTATATAGGGAGCAACCAAATGAAGTAAATAATTTTATTGATCTGATAGGGAAGATCCCTAAAAAGAAGTAGAGAAACATGACTATACAAACAACAATCAAATGGTAATTAGGTTGCTGACACCATAACGAGGAAGAACAAACTAAATCGTTGGTTTTTTTAAAAAGGAATAAAAGTAAAGAAATACGGATTCAAAATAAATGTCACCATCAATACCTTCAAAAAGTGCACAGCCAGCTCTGCCTGGAAGCCATCGCCCATCTGAACAAGAGCATGATCTGGTTTATTCCGTAAATGTTTAATTCTGACAATGTTCCCATAAATGGAGAACAGATTAAAAAGCTTCTCCTCATCTATTCTCTGTAATAGGGGAAACCAATTAGAAGATAAACATAAAGATAAGTACCATGAACTTCAAATCTTATTTAAACAGGAAGAATAAGAAAGAGATGTCTTCTGGAAAGGAAAACGAAAGGTTATAACATAGTAATATTGAAAGAAAGAATCTTACATCTGGATTTACATTAGATACAATAATAGTACACCTGTCATTCGTCCCGCTTATGCCAGGGGGCAAACCGCTAGGAAAAGCAGCTGCAATAGCTGCAGCATTTCCCATCTATTCAAAATGATAGCAAAGACAAACCCAACTTAGAGATTTAAGGAAATTTGAGCATAAACACAAGAAAGAGAGAGCAAGTAATGTCGGGAAAAGAAGTGGTTAGTGTAGCATAAGAAGCAGCAACTACAGCTGCACCGCCTGGATCTGATTGCACATAGGGAAATAGCCAAGAGAGGTTAAAATACTTCAAACTTGATGAGAGAGATGCACACCTGAGGAAATCCAACTGGACAAAACAAAGGGAGAAAACAGTTGAGAACACTAAAACCAGGAAAGTTTCACAATCACCATAATAAAATAGTGTTAACTTAAGCACCTCCACGAGGCCCAGAACCTTGCCAGGGGTACATGGCTCCAGCATCTCCATATCCTTGCTGTTACACAATGATAAAGCTTGAAATTAAATCATATTGGCAAACTCCTATGCTACTAAAAACAGAAACAAAGGAAACTACTTGAGGAGATTTGCCCTTCGGCTCTGATGGTAGATTTGGGTTGGTGAAGTCTCTGCACATATTGATAGTGCACAACATGAATATTTCTTAACAACTGAAGGGAAAAGCTTCTTTCGATATGTATAAGAGGGAAAGAGCGAAAGCAATGAACAAGTTACCTCGAGCGCTCATTGTTATAGCTCACTTGCAATTCATCCAGGCTGAATCACAAAATAGCCATGGTGGTGAACATACTCAGCATCACATATAAGGGGAAAATGCAAATATGTTCATGCATACACAAAAAAAGCATAATTTTAAAGGGATCTAAAACCTTACTTTGAGAATTGTATGTCAAGTTGACAGCAGCCATCATAGATATTACGCCCCTATTAAGAAAGTTGTAAGCATTAAGCTTCAATTGTCTAAGATAAATAAACAGCACGAAATAATCCTCTCATGACAAGACACCTTTATGCAACACAAAGCATACCTGGAGAGAGGTCCTTGCAGAAATAGCAGTCTGAGTTAATTCGTACTGAATTAAAGCTTGAAAACCTACAAAGTTTATAGAAAAAAGTAAAAGATTATGCAGATATGGAGCAAAAACTGGAAGTATCATAATTAGAGTTTCAGATATGCTCCAGAAACAATTGAAGCAAGAAGCTAACTAGTTACATCCAAAATTAGAATCATATAACACAACAAAGAAGTGCGAGAGACTCCCATCTATGATCAAATTTCTAGCCAGTCTTTAAATCCAGAATGAGAAACAAATTATGAAGAAATTAGAACATAGAGAGAGAAAACTTGAAGGTGCTGACCGGCCGACTTCTGAAATGTCACGATCTTCTCAACAATTCCGTGAGGTGAAAAAACTTGATGCAGCACTTCCACAGTTATAGGATATAGCACGTGATGTATCGAAACTAAGAGAATTCGATTAGGCTGAGAGTCCAGAGAGCCGTACAGCAGAGCATCATAGAGACAGAAGAGAGAGAAGAGAAGAGAATGAATAGAGAGGAATAGATGAAGAAAACGAGAAGGAACAATGACAACAATATTTCATCTCAACAAGCAGAAAAAAAGAATAACAACAGACCAGCAAGCATGTGAAAAGCATGAAATACATAAAATGTTAATAAATATTCACTTCTACATAACAACCAGTGCCTTATTTCTTTTTGATATGGTTCTAAGTCATTTCAAGCACAAATGATCCCCCACATCTTTGTCTTTAGAAAAGAGTTACGAATAAGGCCTCTCAAGTGCTTATAAGGTAGAAACTGAGATGAGCACCAATGTTGTTTTTTGATGCTTTATGATAGTCACAGTACATCCGTTAAAGGATTTGGGGACATACCGAAACCGGCATGGCCAAGTAAGGCGGGTTAATTGCTATCTTAAATCCTCGGTCAAAGGAGGATATACCTTTCAATGAACTGTTTTCTCTCTCAAGTCATCGAGAAGACCATAGTTTCCAGGGCAATGAAATACAATCTTCCCAAAACATAGACTCCATTTTCCAATGGAAAAGGCTGCTTTCTGGCAGAAAAGATAACTCAAATCCAAATCAATCTGAAACTATGGAATCACTATATTTACATTCTGCTTGCCTTTTGATTCCCTAAAAGTCATACCTTTTTAGCACCTCCAACAGCATAAAATAAGTTTTAGCATCACAAATTGTGAAAGAGAACAATCAGTTAAGATCTTATACCTTCAACACCATAAGCACTAGGCACATAAGTGGTGCTAGGTAGGCAAACATCTAAAAGGTTAATTCATCTTATACATTCAGTGCGATCATGAAATCTCAAAATTTTCTCCTGACGTCTCAATAATTTGTCTATACACTAGTTTCAGAACCAGGTCCATCCACTTGTTATGAATTTGACATTAGCATTACTTCACTTATTTGAATACATATAAACACACAATCGCCAAGCATCCATTTATGACGAGTGAAATCATTTATTACTCTATAGGCTTCACATAGTTAACTAAGTAATAAGGAATTGTAAGTGAACTGTGTACTTCTTATCAGTGCTCCTGTACATCAAGTAAATAATAGAAATAAGTCTTTCAAACAAGTAATGAATCTTTAAAGCATGTAGGGCTAAAAGCAAACAGCAAATTATACTTGAAAGTTTTCTAGTTTAAAGTCAACCAGGGTGGACGTTTATCATATGTTCCCCAGGGACACCGTTAGTATTGAATTCAATAAGTGATGCATAAAGCCACCTCTAGTAAGACGAAAAAAAGATCACTGACCTCATCTCCTCGCCCTTGTGCATTCTGATCCACGGTTGTCAGTTCTTGATGAGATGAAAACTGTACATATACACTTCTCCCCCTATGGACAAGCAAAATGAGCCACTAATCCAGGTTGAACAAAAAGATGTAGCAAAGTATAGTCTCTTGAAAGCTTAGCAAACACAGTAATTTGAAAAGCTACATAAATATCTCCAGTTGGATATACATGTTTTGTGTAACAAGGTACCTTATGCTGGGCTGAACATTTGAGTAGAATTGCATGGCATTTACAGCTGCACCAATGTCTTGCATTTGCAAGAGGGCCTGTAATAAGATGTAATTACTGAGAAACAGCAACTTACTCAAATCATTCTTCCAATCAAAATAAATGTATAAGAGAAGCACCTGATTTTTTGCCCTAAGCATTACAAGTTTGCTAATGACTCCAAAGGGCTGAAATAGCTGAAGCAAGTCATTCTGAAAAAATAACACAGGAGCCATTACACCTATAGCGTCACTTTCTTGCTTGTTATAACAGTGGAAAAGAGATTTTTTTTTTTTGAGAAGGGAGTAGAAAAGAGAATTAATCGTAGAAAGAAATTCAAGCAAATGCAAGAGGAAGGATTTGCTGCTGCACTCGGGTTTAAATATTTACCACCTCAAAGTACTGAGTGCTCCCATCTTTCAAACTGTGTTAACACTACTACCAAATAAAAATGGCATAATGCTAACTGCTTCTCTTTTGGAAATTCAATTGTGGTGGGAGATCAAATGCTGAGAAGCTAAAATACCAAACATAACCCTAGAATGACCATAAGCAAATCACAGACTTTCTACCTTCAATGACAGGTGCTAGAATAACCACCTCAAATAAAATGTTCATTCTGGGATTTCTGGTACAACAGTACATGTATTTCATGGTCTATGCCAAAGAGGAGGCAGATTGGGCCCCACATGAAGCCCCAAAAGAGCTGAAAATCAAGCCCAAATCAGTGTGTGTTTTGGTTCTCAAGAGTGCCACTTGTTTCATTATTTTGTTAGGTAGTTTCGAGAAGAAGTGTGACATCATTTTACATGCTTTCCTAGCTAGGTTTTACTACTTAATATTTTCATAAAAGTAGAATTCAAATCTCATGACATTTGGGAGAGAAGTACAAATTTGGACCCTATATATAGGGGTATGTTTTTTGCTTTTCTGGAAACAACATTATTGATATTATTGAGAGCTCTTGTGTTTACACCTTTGTGTATTGGCTACTTGAGATTTATCTCATAACCTTACAAGAACGATTTAGTATAAGAGGTAAGATTAATTCATTGCTTGATATCTATGGTTCTTAAACATTTAATAGAAGAAGGTAATTAATCTTATACTAATTATCGTCTTTAATTGTTCAATCAGGGACCTCAAGCACTTTCCATCTAAGTTCTTGAATTAAACCTGTTGATAACCATGATTAGCCCTAATACGCTTATTTTGTCTACTACAATCAATTGGGATCCTTAGCAATTAATTTGAAGTTTAGGGATTTTATTCTAGAATTTCGGTTATCTTTAATTTCCGATCTTTAATCTTCATAATTTTGCTTCCGCGTAATTCTTGTTTCTATTTAAGTTCTGATTCTTGTCAGGGATGATGGCACGTTGTGTGCTGCCAATTTTATCATTTATCACAAACTCTCACATCATTTATTAATCTTCATTGTGGGAATTCGTCTTGTATATATTTCTTACATGCAAATCAGGTCCGCAGAACATTTTTAGTTAATTACATGAATGACCTCAATTTGGGAAATAGTACTATAACACAAAAAGTAAAATGCGATACTGGGAGCAATAGTTCAAACATAGTAAAGCAAAATAAATCCAGTTCATGCATCATACTGGGAGCTCAGAGATCACAATTTAACTCAGTCAAACAGATGCCTATCTACGAGAAAGTGAAGAAAGAGCAAGTGGGATATATGGGAGGTAATCAGTACGCAATCCAAATATCTACCTCTGAGATCTCTTGGCCCACATTACGAACATGAATGACCTTTGACGGCTCGGTCATTTTCTACCTGAACCATAAAAATAATGAATGTCATTGAAATAAACAATCCCCAAAAACACATGGCAAAGTCACGTTATGCCGAAGAATAAGTAAGCACGTGCAAGACAAGGATTTAGTCACAATGCAAAAGGGGCTTAAGAAAAAGATCGGACCTATGAGAATTTAAATGAAAGTATCTCTTAAGTCATTTTGACCACAAACATCAATTCCTAAAGAAAGTAAGAGTCAACAACAAGTAACAACATGCAGGTCTACTGGAAAAACTAAACCTCTGTATCTCATTTTGTTAGTATGGAAAATCAACAAGACAGAAGGTGAATATGCAAGAAATTTGGCAATTACCGAAAAGTGAAGCTAGGGATGTTAGTAAAAGACTACATGTGACATGTTTACTGCCATTTGTGCTCAACTCCTATAGCCTAAACAGGCATATTACGAGTTACAGGAATTAAATTGTTACCAAAACCTCTAATTTCTTTAGAAAAAAACATGGAAAGAATTCATATCATACTTAACCCTAATTAGGTCTTTAATCGTACACACACATATAAGTAGACAATCTTTTTGACATCCAAATAATTGAATGCAATTGCCACATACATTTCACTGATCAGTTATGCCAGTAGCTCAAACACTGTCCTAAACCTAAAGACATATCATCCATTCCATACATCTACCACATGTATCATATTCATGCCACTTGACCACCATGCTCTGAAGTTACATTCTTTTGCATTAAAATCTTCAAAAACAATCATTTTGGTTAATACATTAAACTGCACCGCCAAAACCCCTTTCCAAGAGTAAACAATAAATCTTAAACACTTATGGTTCCCTGATGATTCAAAAGCAAAAATACCATTTATTAAAACTTTATCTAAGATATTCATCCCTTTTTAGCGCACATTAGATTGCGTCCAGATCATTCCTTAATTGCACCCTCAGGCTTAGACCATCTATAGAACACTGAAATTTTCTACATAGTTCACCATTTAATATCTGAAACAACTTCCTAACAACTGAAATTCCACTAAAAAAAGCATGAATCACTAGAGCCTAACTAATTCAAGATTTACATATAGTTGATTGATATTGATTGAAGTTGTGGAACAAGAACAATCACATCGAAAAAATGGGAGCAGAAAAGATAAGTCTTTTCAATAGCTAATTGACCCAAAATAACTGATTTTTTCAAGCACAGCAAGAAATTTATACTTGAACAACTTCTACTCATAGCTTATCAGTTTTTATCTTTCAAAAAGCAAGAATTTTTTCACTTTTTTTTACTCATAGATGATTACAAAGCCATAAAACTTCATCCTACTTAACCCTTACAACAAAACCAAAACATCACTAGAAAAATTAACCAAATGGTAACCAACCATCAATGAACACAAGTTTTAATGATTCAAATTCTTCAACAATTAAGTTTTCTAATTCCACTTAAACTGAATTAGCAGTAATTAAATTCATAAACACAAATAAATAAACTGAATTAAGATCTTACCTTCAGAAACAGAGAAACAGAAAGAGGGAAAAGAGAGAATTAGGGCTTGAAAGACCAGATAGAATATTCCAGTTTCTGTTTAAACCTTCATTTTATTTTGCTATATTTAGATTGACATAATTGCCCTTGGAAACAAAAATACATAAAAGATTTTGAATTTTAATCTCAAATTCAATTTATTCCTATTTTAGATATTTTCCCAAAATGATAGTTTCCCTACACTTATTAATTATTCTTTTTCAATTCTAACTTGAATTATAGTGAGTTTTTTTTTAAAGTAGAGATTAAATTTCGAACATCGTTTTATATTTTTTTTTAAAACTATATATTTATGTTTGCAGTTAGGGACTTGTAGAATTTTTGTAAGTATTGTGTTTTTGTTGGTGATATGCATCTTTTTATACTGTGTTTCTATTCATAGATAATAACGATATATAATAATATATTTGATGCTAAAGACAAAATTTACAATAATTAAAAAGTAATAATATTGTTATTGTCATACCATGAATACTAGTTTCATAGAAGGTCACTATAGGAATCTTATATTCTTACGGAACCCCAAATTTATATGAGAATCATTATATAAAACTATTAACCTTCTCATGAAAAACACTATTTAAAATTATTAACAGTATTATTATTAGTCCACTATACGACGACTCAATATGAGTATCACCATTTAAAACTACTTTTGGTAGGATCTCTACAATATGGACTACTAATGTACATTGGTAAAAAAAATAGAATAATTTTGAACTAAAGTTTAAATATAATGGACTATTTTGGATTTTTTATTTCATTTTTACAATTGTGCAGGGTATATTAGGAAATTCACACAGAGATTAGGACCTTTTAGGTTTCAGAGAAATCTATTTAAGCGGATGATAGAGTGGAAGTTTAGTCTCAAAACTACTTGATCTTATCTGAGCAGTCGGCGGCGGAGAAGACGGCGACGGAGAATGTGACCGGCGTAGTTGGGGAGGAGCTGCCGCCTTATGTATGTAGGGTTAATGGCGGCTCCGTTCATCTCTTTCTCGTCGGGCAATTTTTCGAAACCCCTTTTCCCTGCTTTACTGCGATGAAGACTGTTCGCCATCTGAGCCTATCAAATAAATCGGGGCGATGAGGGTTTGAGCGGACTTTACCATCAAAAGGTTTTAATTTTTATGTAATTTAAGTATATTTATTTCAAATTGTTGAATAACAGAGATCTAGATTTCATAAAGTTTTTATTTTTATGTGCCATTTGGTTGAGTTCATGCATTTCTGTTGATTTAGTTTGTTATATTTGAATCTAACCTTTCGTTTGGCTATAAATTTTTAATTTTTAGGTTTGAATTTGCTATAGCATCAGAGCATTCTGTTCCTTTTGTATTCAGATCTGAAATGTTGCTTCTTACTTGTGAGCACCTTTTACTTTATGTGGGGATGTTCCTGTTTCGGAAGCATATATTAATTCTTTTGCCAGTTTTAAACAGCGTGATGAATATTTCATTTTTGCAACACGCTACCTGTCTTCTGGTACAAACTATGTAATCTATGCAATGATATGCTGATCTGTGTCTTTAATTGTATCACCAGCATATAACATGATTTAAAGATATGGAAGACTATAGTATTTGACAGCTCTAGAACATCTAAATTTGATATGGTATGTGACTATGTGTTATGGGGTTGGGAGCAGGGTAGAACTATGTCATTTTATCTCTGTTGTGTAACTTGGAAGAGGCTATGGCTCTGTATTTGGTTGATTCTGCCTTGAAAGTGTCCAACTTTTGATGTCTTTATGCCTCTTTTGGGTTGTCCTCTTTCCCCTTTGTGACAGTATAGCAATTCGATGCCACAAAAGACAGATTTTTGTTCTTGATTTAGCTCTTTCACGTGAACTGGAATTTGAGTTTGAAGCTTTAGCAGATGCAGTTCATGGCTCCTTTGATTGCTAGTGTAGTGTCTATGCCAACCTTACCCCCTAGGTTGGGGTGCGGAGAGTGTAGAGTGTATGCAGTTCTTTCCCTCTGCCTTGAGAAGGTAGAGCGGCTGAACGAAGACAATACAGACTATGCATTGATGCAAAACTAATTGGATTTCCCTCAACACTGTTTTATTGAAGTCCATGTCTTTCTTGGAAATGGATTGTGCATAGTTTCTATTATTTGTCTCCCTGAGTGTAGTCAGTGTCAAGATTGGCTGCTGATATGTTGTAGCATTTGATACATGCTTGTAGTTGCTGAAATATTTTTATACCATGAATTTGATAAAGATGTAACTTTATTTTGATCATACTTTATAATCTCCCTGGACTAAATCTTTAGGAAAGTGAAACATGAATGATGGTGAGAATGCAGTCTTTACTAGAACTCATTTGAAAACCAGGTTCCACAAAATAGTTATAACAATATACAGTATAATATCTTAAGCGGCATTATGTACATAAAAAACACACTTGATAGCTGTGCATACATAACCTCTATAATACAGTTCACTGATGAATCTCAAAATCATCCAGGATGACTCATCTTTTCATATGGATCTCGAGTGAAAACTTTTAGAGACAAGTCTACACTCCATCAAGATGGAGGGTGTTAGAATGTCTCACATGATAGGGAATGAACCCTTGAGCATAGCTTTTCGAGTTGATTTAGGCACAGGTCCGATTTCTTAACAAACTTCACTCTTTGAGTCCTGTCTGGCCTTATGTGAAGTTGATGCTAGAGGAAGAGGAAGGGGAAGTGGTAACGGGGAGAATGTATTTGGATGAGATGAAGATGGTCTGCTTGTTTTTATCACCCTAACTTCTTGTAAGGCAACAGGCACTGGATCTTCTGTTTTTGGTGTGTAAGCAAAAGAGAGGTCCTTATTAGCTTCTAGGGCAAGTAGCTCTTTCTCCTCGAGCCCTTTAACTGGTTCGAGGCTGCAACAATCTGCACCATACTTTGTCAATGCATCTTTGAATTTCTTTATCTGCACCAGAGTATCGTGGTTAATGTTAGAAGGATAAACGGAAGGGGTTGACAACAAGCAAACAACTGCATTGCTCAGCTGTTGAATCTCTTAGTCATCAAGATGCAAAAGATCAATTCTAAGGTAGATATTGCAGAAATTAAGAAGGAAGCAGCATATAATGTCATTAACAGATCGCGGTATCAGAAGAAAAAACATATCAGATAAACTAACCGTGGCATTGGTGCAACTGAAGCTACAAAGACGACCTTCAGCACCTCTATAGAAACGAAAAAATGGGAGAACATGTACGTTCAGCGAGTAACACATTGATTTGTGTTCCTCATAGTTCACATGCAAAAACTGCACATCTGGATTCATCTCTGCTAACTGGCATATCTGCATTTTCCAGTTTTACCAAGACTAAGATCATTAATCCTATCTTATTGACATGGACAGCCAACAAAGTGCAGCATTATACTACAAGAATGTATTACCTTTGGATGAAGGGCTTTGCAGCCTCCACAGCCAGGGGAAAGGAAATCTACAACGACTAGTTTATTCCCAGCGTTTAGAAGGGAGTCAACGAGGTCTTGAGCACCCGTCACCTCTTTCATATTCGGTTGAAGTCCTTTCTCCCACCATTTAGGAGCTCTCTTGATACCTATGCTCATCTGTTTTATGTATCGCTAGATGAAAAGGTAGAACTTTTTATATACTATAATATCAAGCCTGCCAAATTTAGTAAAAACATACTATCGAGTGAGCCAATATTAACCAATCATGCTCTAAATTCGACCAGAAAATTTCTAGGCCAAAATAGATTTTTACTTATTGACGGATAGTTCACTCCCAAATTCGTGCAACGAAAATTAACATAAGAAAACTCTGTATTATGGCGAGTCCTAGTGATCAATGAGTTGAATTGAGAACCATGAAGTCTCGTATTTAATTCCTATCAAAGGCAAAAACGAAAGGTACTATCTTCCTATTTGTTCGAGCCTTATTTTGTTTATTAGATGGTTGTTACATATAGTTTCATAATATATTATAGGGAAAAAGGATAAATATATCTCCGAACTATCGTAAATGGTACGCACATACCATCCGTCATATTTTTGGAACATTGGTGCCCCTGCCGTTCAAAAAGTAGATCATATATGTCCTTCACTCTAACGGAAGAATAAATAGAGACACGTGGCACAATCTTATCCTTCGATAAATGTCAAATAGTTGGATAAAATTATGACACGTGTATACCCATTAATATAAAGGATATATTTTAGTTTTTGAACGGCATGGGCACTAATGTCGCAAAAGTATGAAAGAGAGTATTTGCATACCATTTACGATAGGTCAGGGTATATTTGTTCTTTTTCCCTATATTATATTGAATTGTATTATTTCTATGGATACAACGTTTAGATAAATCATATGTTTCTTTGTCATATATATAATGTTACACATCAGCCATCTGAAGTACAATACTATAAGAAAAGTATAGTACGAGATAAATCTATTATAAAAATGCAGGATAAATGATAAAATATGACTTTTTGTTGTTCCATAACAATAGATTTAACAATACAATACGAAATAATCAAAACAAACATTATATCTAAACTTAACAATACAATATAATACAACCATTCAAAGAAGCACTGATTTATAGATTTAACTATACAATACAACAGTAAAATTTAAGTAACAATCAAAATAAACTGTGTGTCTTAAGACTAAACACAATACAACATAACATGTAACAAACATCCAAACAATCAGTAATTGATAGACAGAGTTACTTGATATCGATTACAGTCTTACGGAAAATCTAAGACAAAGAAAGAAAAGAAAACGAACCTGAGCAGTAGCAGCAGCTACTGATTTGTGAAATCTTCTATTGAATTTCATTGGAAAAACACAAACCCCATGTTGATTATAATGATAAATATCACTAGAATTCAAAATTGATGGAAAAAATACTGCCTTGTTCAACAATTTCTCCATGGAACCTGAGATTGGAAATTGGGAATATGAAAAGGGTTTTTTGAAGAGTAAAGTTAAGGAATACAAAAATAAAAGATTTGAAAAATGTGAGAAATGAACAAATGGCAATATTAATTTATTCCTTGGATGTCAAAAAAAGCTAAAGTTGCGATAACGTGTCAAATGTTGAACCAAATAGGAATAGAAAAATATATATCTGGATAACAATAACAGCAAATTATAAGAGGTGTCAAATGTTCGACTAATTTGAATACGCAGCGTTTAATTTCACTCAATATATTATTGTTATTAAATCAAAAATATTTTCTACCATATGTTTTTCGGTATTAAGGTTTTAATTTTTGAGTACTTTTTTAGTATTATAACTCGATTATTTCAAATTCATGTTGCATAAGCCTTCATTACTTTTCTATTTCAAGAATTTTTCTATAAGGATGGCTCGAACCGTGCCTATATTCGAGGCTTGAACATATACTTACCAAATCTACTCTATTTCTCTCACGATGAACAATCTTTTTTTCTAAAAAAAATCGAGTTTATTCATTGATTATGTTGTTGGGTTATCCCACATCGGAAGTGGAAGGGGCTGCTGGTCAATTTATAAGTGTGAGGGAAAGCCTCAACCTTTGAGCTAGCTTTTGGATTGAGAAGGCCCAAGACCACCCAACATTGGTATCAGAGCCCAGGTTGTCAACAAGTCTCAGCCCACCGGGAGAAACTGGGTTGTCGCTCTCTCCAGCCCAAGGCCCGATGTGTGAAGGGGGAGATTGTTAGGTTATCCCACATCGGAAGTGGAAGGGGCTGGTGGTCAATTTATAAGTGTGAGGGAAAGCCTCAACCTTTGAGCTAGCTTTTGGGTTGAGAAGGCCCAAGACCACCCAACATATGTTACCTTGGGATGTTTTTTCGTCATACCTTCATGGAGTAGGAATCATGTCTATGTATATTCTATCATGCTACGCTCTTTAGATTTCACTTATGAATTACACTAGATCTGTTGTTATAATTTAGGCAAGGAAATATAATTTAGACTGGATATGTCTATTACTTAAAGTCATTTGCCTCACAATTGTTCCTAGCCATAATTGTCTTCTTTTTTTAATTTGGTGTTCAGTGTTCTTATTGAAATTTCAATTAAATTCGAATTGTACATAGTAGGGTCCACTTAAGGATGGTGCTTTCAATAAAAAAAATTCCATTTTCAATGTGACTCTCACCACTACTCATTGATACAAATCTATGATTATGGGTAACTCGTGATACTCATTTTAGTAACACATGTTGGTACCAAGCCATAAAAATGTCATCAAGAACAAAGACGTATTCAAATTTTTGAAATGATGAATGCACTATTACGAAAAGGTGGATTTAAGATATAAATTTGATCAGCTTAACATTTGAGTTCTTATCACTAAAATTCTAAAATTTTAGGATTATTTTTACCTATTCAAACCACTTAGAGATCATTACCCAATTAGAAAAGAAAAGAAAACGAGATAAATGTTAGATTAAAATTTCTTACCTCACTTATAGAGGTGCACCAATCATAGTCGCACGGTATGTACTTCAACTATGGATATTTAAACATTTTTTAAAAAATATAACACTAATATATATATATATATATATATATATATATATATATATGATTTTATAATGGGAACATAGGTTCAGCCAACGACTCGTCACCAAGGTAGGTTAAGCGTGAGGCTAGTAAAACATTTGTTTTTATAAACCAAAAAAAAAAATCAATATTATTTTATGATTATAATTTTGCTTAGAAACAATAATGACCATAATAAAAAAAAATACAATTAATTATTTTTTTTTAAATGAAGAATTATTTGTTTTTTGTTAGAAACATTTTAAAACTTTGAATTAAATAACTCAATTTTTCATATTAATGAATAAAGTTTTTCATAACAATATCCAAGGTAATGTATTGCAAACAAATGAGTAACTCTTATTAACTATAATTAATCAGTACATTTATAAATAATCATACGGGAAATCTATTAGAGTATACATTTGCTTATGTATGAATGAGTCGCTTTATTTTTCAAGGTAACACCTCTTTTGTGTTTCCATATCATAAAGTAGACTCTTTGATACAGTAGTATACTTTTGCTTGTAAATATCAAATTATATTCATCTTAGGTACTCGATCAACATAATATATGTTGAATTACAAAATAATTATGGAGAACGTAATGGTGTTCAACATTGTAGAGTATTATTTTTGTTTTTCATATGAAATTACGTAATAATCACATCTAAGCATGGATTAAAATGACATTGATGATTTCTAAGAAAAAAACACAAACAATATAATTAGAAATTTTAAAAATCTCATAAGATCCAAAACAGTGCCTTGAAAAAGGTGCATACGTGAATCTCATCTTAGTTTGCAAATTAATTGAGTGAATTTTTTTTTATTTCGAATGTAACTCCAAAAGAACATCAAAGAATGTTTCATGTATACATATACATATACAACTTTGTCGGAAAAAAGTTATTGTATAACGTTCTTTTTAAGTCAAAATAGAGTAATTATTTAACAACGATTTTTTACTTTTTTTTACCGTGAAACAGACCGACCGTTTGACTATGTTTACAATTTCAGTTTAAAAATTCAAACATAATACATAATTTTGGTATTTTTTTGAAAAAAATAAATTAATACTTATGTTTGTATTATGCGAGATATTGTATTAAATATACTTTGTAATATCAAAAAATTATTTTCAAGTGCATGAGTATATTGGCTGTGAAGAAGTAGGAAATAAATATCTCACTCAAACATGAATTAACTAGGTAGAACAATCTATATTGAACCACCAAGATGAAAATGAAGAAGATGGTTGAGTTTGTTCACCCCAGTCAAAGTATACATTTGCTCATGTATAATCGAGTAACTTTGTTTTTCAAGATAATACTTCTTTTATGTTTTCATATAATAAATTAGACTATTTGTTCCACTTAAGTAGTATATTTTTGCTTGTAAATATTGAACCATATTCATTTTATGTAGTTGATCAACACAATACATGTTGAATTGTAGAGAAACAATAAAGAATTTCAATTCTTAACTCATCTTACATACTCGATCAACATAATACCATTGGCGGATTCAAGATTTAAAAGTTGCGGGTGCTCACTTCCTTTAACATAAATCTGTTAGCAATCACATAGTCTAACATATACTAACTCAAACTCTTTTAACATAAACCTGTTAACAATCACATATTTTTAATCACAAAACACTAAATGTGCGAGGCTCTAAAGTCTAAACTTATTTATCAAGTAACAAAATAATATGTGTAATCTATTGTAAGAATTAAGACTTAAGAGTACTAGCCATAAACAATGAAAATCTCAAAATCTAATTCCACAAATCTTTTTTTTTTCCAATTATCTAACTTTTATTAATCATCAAAATTATTACCTTGCTTTTGTATTGTGATTTGAAAAGAAAAAAACTTGAAGTTGTTTTGTTAAGAGAAATAATTCCATAAAAGTGGACAGTGAAAAAAGTTTTAAAGCATAGGAAAAGTTAAAAATAAAAAAGAAAGAAAAAATTAGTCAGATTAAACTAATTAAGAATAGGAAAAGTCAAAACATGTACAAAATTCGGAGTAAAATAAGCCCTTAATTAAAAAAGGGAAACTTACATAAATATACTATAATAAAAAAATATTTATCATTTATAGCAATAATATTTCTTTTTCACTTGATCACTTTTAATTCATTTATAATACAAGTTTAATTTATATTACAAAAAATAATTTTTTATTCACATATAATACAAATTTTAATGATAGATAATTCATTTATCACACATTTTAATACACTTATAATACAATGTGTCAAATTTTTATCAAACAAATATAATATATTTTAAAAAACAATTATAATTCATATATAATTCATATATATTGCATACATAATTCACTTTTAATACATATTACAGATTTAACATAGTATTGCTATAAATGGTAATAAATAAAAAGTATTGCTTCAGTAATTATTTGTTAAAATGTATGAATTCATGTAATTTTTCCATTAAAAAAAGTTTTTTTTTTTAAAAAAAAGGGGTGCAAAATTCGCTGAAAAAAATCATTAAAAAAATGGTGCTAACAGTATTCGAACCCTTGCACGTTGCACACCCTACTATTTCAAAGCACAAACCAGCGCAGCCACACATTCTTTTTATTTTATGGGTGCTTATTTAATTATAATAACATGTTTATCATATTTTATATATAATAATATATGTTTTATCGGAAATATTACCTTTTATAAGTATTCTCGTAAGTTTTAGAGTCGCCACTTAATTTTGAGAAAATTAAGAAAACTTTTTGTTTTTCAAAGACTTAAACAGAAAAATCAATTGAAAACTTTAAAAGGGGGGTTCGGGGATTCACATTAATATTTTAGGAAGGTGTTAGGCCCCTAAAATATCCGTTAACTCACATTATCCGACAACTAACATTAAATTTGGCTAAAATCTCTTAACTTTGATTTTCGAAAATTATCCAAAAGGGTAAAAATATTGACTTATCATCTAAATGAGTTATTTGAATAATTATTCGTTTTGTGTCGATAAAACATTTAAAGCGTTTGCGGGGAATTCGGAGTTTTCTTAACTTAAAACTAACTAACACATAAGCAAGTAATAAACAAGAAATAAGAGAGAGGAAAAGAGATATGGGTCCAAATCCGGGTTCTGTTCGCCTTGACCGGTTTTTGGACCCATTGTTTTGGGTTCTTGACCCATTCGACTTTTTGGGTCTTCGACCCATTTTTTTTGTACCTGTCCTAAACTAAACAAATAATAATAAATAATAAATACAAAAAATAAAGACGACAAGGGCTTAGGCCCATAAAAATAAAGGGTCTGCTAATCCAACTTCTTTGACTTCTTCAATCTTTTAAACTTCGAGACCTGTTCGCCGGTGTCGTGGCTTGACTCGTTGAAAAAGAATGCGAGTCTTTATACCTCTCTCAAAAATGCAAAGGGGTGATAATATGAGTTCGTGGCGAACTCAAGTGGATTTCCCATGCAAGGCAACGAATAAAGTACATTAGCATATATATATTTTTTAGGAAAACAATGAAGTATTAAGATAACAAAGGGTGAATTAATGAAATAACATTTAAACAATAATCAGAAAGGGAAGAATCACGAAGCCTTAATATATATGTATATATATATATATATAAATATATACTTTTGTGTGGGCAAAGGACATTAATGGGGGGCAAAATGTCAAAAGACCTTTAATATGTATGCTTTTCAGAAACCAATAATGAAAGAAACCAAAGTGCTCAAATTTAATATTCCTAAATTACTAAAGTTAGGCATACTAGTTTAATTAAGGAAAACTCTTTTTTTTTTTTATATATGAAGATAAACAGTGGCATAATCCAATGAAATAAACAAACACCGACCAAATTAGATTAGCAAAACAAGCGAGATTAGATCGATGCATTTTTGTTTTATATTTTTATTTTTTGCTTGAATTAATACCTTTACATGAGACCTAAAGATCCAAACCCAGAATCAATAGAACGAAAGTCAAAACAACAAACTTAAGCTCAAACTTGAAACTAGATCATGAAGTAGCATAAGAATATTAGCTTAATATATTCAAGCTATCCAAAATCACAATGATATACATTAAAAGATCAACCAGAGAATAACGATTTTCAAACATTAACCGAACAAGATGAGAGAAGAGATGAAAAGAAAGCTATCGAGAGAGGAGTATTACCTTCTTCCAGGCAGCTACCGAGACTAAAACGAGCAAGAGAGATTCCACCACTACAAGGAAACTCCTATCCGGCGAACCAGACTCGGCCAACAAATGAGTAGACCAAACGGAAAACCCGAACAGCGAACTTCTCGGAGCTGTAGTCTAGAAAATTTCCAAGACTTCTTTGATTTAAATTTTACTTTCCAATTTTCTTCTAGCTTTTTTTTTTTTTTAAAAAAACTTTCTCTCTCAAGTTTTTCTATAATTTTTCTAATCTTTTTTTTTTTCGAGAGACCCCACCCCTAACAATGGAGAACAAGAAAGGTATTTATAGAAGAGGATTAAGACCAAAAATTGGAGGGAAAACCCGATTGAAAAGGATCGATCCCCTTTTGAATTTCAAAATTCCTTTTTGAGATAAGGCCGACAACCAGCTGGAATTTGTACCATTTCAAACGGAAAAAAGATCTGAGCGCTTGATTTTGAAGCAAGGACGCTTACAACATGGAGATTTAGACACTTGGTTCTGTTTGCTACAACGTGAAGAAGAAGAATAATGTAAATGAGTTTGTTTGGTATTGGTGGAAGATAAAGTGTTGGTGGGGGCTTCTTTGTTTTTTCTTAATTTTTTTTTTTTTTAAAAACGATTTTCAAATATTTATGAAGTAAACTAATCATATACATAATTATTTAAAATATATATATCTAAAAATTACAAAAATGTGACAAAACTATTTAAAATTGTAACTTGCAAAAATACTATATATGTATATATATATATATATATAATATGTTTTTCTTGAAATTTTATAAAACTAATTATTTTAAATCGTTTGGAATGCAGGAAGCTCAATAGATTAATTTATATTGGGGAGGGTCAAAATTGGGTGTCAACAACTGTCCCTCATTTTACTTGGATTGATGCAAGAAATTCGAGGAAAATGAAATTGACCAAGCCAATTTTGACCGACCACATATTCATCTTTTAAGAAAAGGGATCTGGTACGGATTTTAGGAATTATGACCGAGCCTTGAAAATGGGTTTCCTACATATCTCAGGCTATATGAGAATTCAGGCCACATGTAGTTCGATACGCTAGATTTAACGTACGATTTTGAAATAAATCAAAAGTCATCTCGATACCGAGTTATGAAGGAATCGGGATGCTTGGGAATAAGATTCGAGTGGAATGTTAGAATACAGCAGAGTTTTCAACATCGAGCCCGCCTACATATCCTTAAACCATAGGAATCAGGCTGTTTGTAATTCGACTCAATCGATTGAAACGGAAATCTTTCGACTCAATCGATTGAAACGGAAATCTATTATGTTAGATAACCTTTGGTTATGGACAAGTGACAAAATTAAACGAGTATGAAAAGGAGGCTTGTAACCTCTTAGCCATGAATGTGGTGCACTTCACACCCATAATTAAGAACTCACATGGACATAATTTCCAAAGCTCTCGGCGCATTGTCACTCAGATTGGAAACTTGCTTCCGGTAGATCAAAATTTCCGGATGCGAGACCGAAACTGACAAAAGCTAAAGAAAAACCCACATGCCTTCTGATAGGGGTGTGGTTTGATTGTGGTGGAAGTCGTCCCTCTGCTCGCGTCCTAAGAGTTTGATACTCCTCTTTGGACTATGTCCCAGTTCGCTGCTAAGAAAAAGTTCCACGTTGTGCTGCATCCTTTTTGATGTCGTCCGCACCTGTGGTTTGTTTTTGGAGAATTCATCCTTTCGGATGCTCTCTACAAAGACTGAGATAAAACTCGTCAGCATAAAAACTCCATTAAAAAGGGAGACAATGTCTTTTACCATGTCGACATTTAATTTTTCTCCTCGACATTTGACATCCACTCGATCGGTTTGACGTAAAGCAAATAGAGCTTATGTCTTATGTATGTAATGCAATCTTCAATGTATTCTTCATTTGATGTTGAAATAAATAAAAACAGATGCACTGCTGATATTTATCTTGATGTCGTCTTTGATGTTCTTCTTGATGTTTACTTTTATCAAAAATAAAATGATGCAGTTGATGCCGATGGGTGAATATTTCTTCAGATGCCCGATTCCCTTTCTGGCAGTGCATGATCTCTTGCGGGGCATGGGTATCTTCCCGCGATGCATAAATTTTTGGCGAGGCATGAATATCTTCTCGCGATATATGAATATTAACTCGCGATGCATGATCTTCCGCAATGCATGAATATTGACTCGCGATGCATGATCTTCCGCGATGTATGAATATTGACTCTCGATGCATGATCTTCCGCGATACATGAATATTGAATCTCGATGCATGATCTTCTGCGGGGCATGAATATCTTTCCGCAATGCATAAATTCCGCAAGGTATGAAATCTTCTTGCGATACATAAATTTCAGCGAGGTATGAAATCTTCTCGCGATGTATAATTTTCTGCGAGGCATGAATCTCTTCTCGCGATTAAGTTGCGATACATAAATATTAACTCGCGATGCATGATCTTCCACGATGCATGAATATTGACTCTCGATGCATGATCTTCTGCGGGGCATGAATATCTTCCCGCAATGCATAAATTCCGCAAGGTATGAAATCTTCTTGCGATGCATAAATTTCAGCGAGGTATAAAATCTTCTCGCGATGTATAATTTTCTGCGAGGCATGAATATCTTCTCGCGATTAACTTGTGATGCATAAATATTAACTCGCGATGCATGATCTTTCGCGATGCATGAATATTGACTCGCGATGCATGATCTTCCGCGATGCATGATCTTCCGCGATGCATAAATATTGACTCTCGATGCATGATCTTCTGCGGGGCATGAATATCTTCCCGCAATGCATAAATTCCGCAAGGTATGAAATCTTCTTGCGATGCATAAATTTCAGCGAGGTATGAAATCCTCTCGCGATGTATAATTTTCTGCGAGGCATGAAATCTTCTCGCGATGCATGAATTCCGCAAGGTATGAAATCTTCTTGCGATGTATAAACTTTTTGCGAGGGATGAAATCTTCTCGCGATGCATAATTTCCGCAAGGTATGAAATCTTCTTGCGATGTATAAATATCTGTGAGGCATGAAATCTTCTCGCGATGCATAAATTCAGCAAGGTATGAAGTCTTCTTGCGATGTATAAATATTTGCTTTTGATGTCATATTTGGTACCAAGTGAAGACAGTGCTTCAATCGAGCAACATAGTGATCTTCAGGGTGCCCTTTGGATAATCATATCGTCTAGACCGACAATACAGTAAAATGACCCTCCAGGTAGTGTATCGTCCCGATCGGCAATAAAATAAAATGACCCCTCCGGGTAGTGTATAATATCATATCTGACATTAGGATGCAGATGACGTCCTTTACGGAAAACGTAAACTCCCTTTTTTTTGTTGAGATTTTTGAGATTTTTGCTTGATTCACCTTCGAATCTAGCCGGACGTTCCTTATTGACTTTATGTTGTTGGAAATTGACTGAAATAAACCATTCATATTCCCACGTCTCCGGTATAAGCAATATAAAATAATTCTTGCATCTACAGAAACATCGCTAAATTCTGGAGAGCTTTTCTCCTCCCTTGACTTCTCCATAGTCACCATCGGAGGAATTTGCTGATTTCAGAGCAAAGCTATAAACCTGCGTCCACAGAAAAATTGTTAGTTTTTAAAATGAACTGATCTGTGTCAATTTGTTCAGTTGTCTACTTCATGTCCTGCTATCTCTGGTTGATTTCCTGATCTCCCGACTCTTGATAGATAAGACAAAATATTTTATGCCAAAACAAATGAAACACAAAGGGAAAACTTTAAGAGAAAATAAATTTTGAGAAATAGTATTTTTGAGAAGAAAGAGTCACTGTCAAGTGTCATGTCATGTCAGGATTAGCGAACTTCTTTGAGTCTAATGTTCGGAGGTCTATCTGATTGTTTGCTGGGGAGTATTCAAAGTCACTCCAGACCGTCGATAAACCATGTTGAAATTTTGAGGCTATTCTTAAAATTTCTGTCTCAGTTACAAGTTATGGCTTATCTTCAACTGTCGGTAAGTAAATCATGGAATTTTCGAGATCTTCTCAAAAATTCTGTCCCAGTTGCAAATCTTGAAGTATCTCCACCTTGACTCGCTGGGGAAAATCTTCTTCTCAGGAATTTTTTAGACCCTCTCAAAAATTTTGTCCCAATTTCTACTGTAAAATAGAAATCTTACGGGAAATATGACCGAACCCTTATGGCGCCTACACATCCCGTTGAGGCAGGAATAAGGTCAAACGTAATCCCCCCTCAAAGGTTAACAAAATAAGAAATTTACAAAGAAACCGATCGAGGCCGACATAGGCCGCCTACGTATCTCATTCTAGAGAATTCAGGTCGAACGTAGTTCAAATATACAAAAATATTAAAGGGATAAATAGGATGACCGAAGCCGACATAGGCCGTCTACGTATCTCATTCTTGAGAATTCAGGTCAGACGTAGTTCATTACAAAGAAATATTTAAAGGAGATAAGGGGTGACCGGAACAACATTTGCCAACCAAGTCGGGGATTGCGTCACCTCCACTAATCGAGACTTAATCTGTTTGGTAATCTCTTCTTTAATCTTTAAACTCAACTCAAGTTTGAACTTTCAAACCTTTTGCTTCACCGGATCGAACCCTGGATTAATCGGTAGTTTATGAGATACGACATCGGTACTCAACCCTTGCATGTCACCGACTTCCCAGACGAACACATCAATGTATTCGGTGAGCAAGTGTATTAGATCCTTCTTCTGAGTTTCATTCAAGTGAACGCTGATTTTGGCCTCTTTAACGCACTCTTGGTCTCCCAGATTTACAGTTTTGGTTTTCTCTAAATTCGGTTTATGCTGATTTTCAAACTGCAGAAATTCTTCAGCAACATATTCCTGTACCTCATTTTCGTCTTCGTAATCATCCACCTCGTCGTCACCTGCCTCACTTCAGCTCGTGACATGACATAACATTGGTAGGTTTAAAACTTATATTATTGAACTCATAAATAGACCAAGTTAGACAAGTAAAAATATAGCAAATAAGTAAATAAACTAAATTTTAAATAAAGAGGCTTTCATTTAAAAAGGGAAATAATGCAAACTTTGACTATGGCAAAGGGCCATGTTGCCTTTTTCAAACATTACGAGAAAATTTAAAATGCACGCAATTAAGAAAATGCAAAATGGTGGGTCTCGGGCCTCTTCCGGACTACCACCGATTTAAATATGCATTAAATGATGCCCTTCTACCAAGGAGTTCGGGGAATCAGGATCGGCGTGGAGGTCCAATTCTGCAGCATCTCTCCTGGTTCAGTATCACGGATACCAGCTAGCTCGACCTCTTCCTCAATAACAACATCGATCTCCTCAAAAAGGCCGCAGATTCCTTCCCCAACGTCGTCAGGGACGATCGGAGTTATCACCTTTATCACACACCAATCGTCGTCTGTCTCTATCATATTCACATTGCCGCCTCCGTGATTTGGCAAAGGGTTGGTATTGACATTAGGTGCAGCTGGTTGTAGAGAGACCACCTCTTGGTCGATTAAATCCTGAATCTTGTGCTTGAGATTGATACAGTCCTCAGTATCATGCCCAACACTGTTGGAATGATAAGCACATATCTGATCCGGCCTATAGAATTTTGAATTAATATCCACAGGTTTGGGCCCATATGGTGGATATATCCAGCCGCAGCCAGTTGCTCGTACAGCTTTGTTCGGCTTTCTGCGAGCGCAGTGAAATTTCTCGAAGGTTTCTTCTCGAACCGAGGTCGAGGGGGATCATAACTTCCTTGTGGGGAGGCATCTGTTGATAACCCCGGTTGTTCGGACGGGGAGCTTGATTTCTGGGATATGGATTTGTTTGGTAGTTTGGCAATGGAGCTTGGTAATTTGGAGAGGAATTTTGGTATAGCGGAGCATGGACTTGATAAACGGGAGAGGGTGCTCTGTAACTCGACTGCACGTTAGCACAGTTGGGAGCAACACCTTGATAATGAGGAGACAGAACTTGGTAAAGTGGAGGATGGCTTTGGTATGTGGGAGATGGATTTTGGTAAATTAGAGGTGAACTTTGGTAGACTAGAGGAGGATTTTGGTATACTGGAGGAGGATCTTGGTATATTGGAGGAGAATTATTTTTCTGACCAGCTTGGTAAGAGTTTTGAGAAGGTCGAGAACGACCTTGGAAATGGGAGTACAAAGATCTTCTTGGATTTTTCTCGCCCTCATATAAAACAGCAGCCACGTCTTCTCTCTTATTTTTCAACAACCCTGAAGATCCGGGCGATGCGGCTACACGGGCTATCTTCCCTGATTTTAAACCGTCCTCGATAATCTCACCAATTTTGACTATCTCGGCAAACTTTGCTCCAACGAGCAACATGATTCTGTCATAATATTCAGGCTCTTGCACCCGCACGAACACTTCAACGATTTCTTTCCCAGACATGAGCGGTCTCACTCTCGCCGCTTCTTTTCTCCACCTATAAGCGAATTCTCTATAGCTCTCAGTTAATTTCTGCTTCATTTTCTCCAAAGAGTGACGATCAGGAACGATTTCTACATTGTAGGGAAATCGCTCGATGAAATCCTTTGCCAGAGCATTCCAACTGGGCCATTGCCTGGTTTCATGCGAGGTGAACCATTCAAGAGCTTCTCCGCACAGGCTTCGGCTGAAAAGCCACATCAATAGAGCTTCATCCCTACCAACTCCAACGAGCTGGTCGCAGTAGGCTCTCAGATGAGCCATAGGATTCCCCACTCCTCCAAAAGTATCAAATTTCGGGATTTTGAACCCTTCTGGAAGGTCCAGATTTGGATGAATACATAAATCTTCATAACTTAGGCCGGCGGCATCAGGGACGCATTGCAGCTCCTTCATGGCTTTCTTGATCTCCTCTTTTATGTCTACCTTTGCTTCTTCCTTCGCCCTCCACTCTCTTTCATGTTCCTCATAGTGGTCCAACTCAGAACCGTGCACGTCGTGCTCAGCATGGACAGGGATTTGGAAAGCGGTTCTTTTAGGCAAGGGTGGAGCTATGGAAGGACTCTGGGCGTTTTGAGTAGCTTGGTAATTTTGTGGATAAGTTTGAGGATTAGTATTTTGATTTAAGTGGTGGTGGGATGTTTGGGGATTAAAAGCGTTTTGATTTTGATTTTGATTTTGGTTTTGCGGTGGTGGAGCGGATTGAGGTTGGGTATTTTGAGGGTGAGAGGGCGTTTGAGAATGATGGTTCTGAGGAGGTGGTGGAGTTTGATAAGAGGCTGAAGCATATTGCGAATTTTGGATAGTTGGGTCTATAGCGGGGGAATTCTGAGCGAGCGGCACGCCTTGAGCTGGATCCATGTTAGACGAAGGGAAGTAGATAGGAGGCCTTCCATCTGCAGCATTAACAGCAAAACCCGGCGGAGGTAGATCTTGTCTCCTTTGCATTTCTATTCTCATTTCTGCAATTTGCTGCATCAACTGCAGAATCAACTCGTTTTGGTCCGCTATGGTGGGTTGAGCAACCACAATATCAGTAAGACCTACTTTCTCGCTATTATCTTCCATAGTCGTCTTTTCTTTGTCAGAATTTTTCCTTGGAAAGGAATCTGCGGGACCTTTTGACCTGGTGAAGTAAGGATGATCTGCCAGCTTAATCAACACAGATCAGTTCAAAATACCTGACAAAGAAAAATAACTCAAAGGCAAAATGTGTTAGTCTGTGTCGATGATAATTAACACAAAATATCACACACATTATTGTAAACACATAAGGGTCGCTTCATTTGAAGATAAATTAGCCCACGTATATAGAAATATGACTAAATAGACAGAAAAATATATTATTTTAGGACTAATGAGTGAGAAATGTCGACTTGAGTCGGGACAAAGTAAATTGTCGTACTTCTGATTTTTTATTGAAATGTAACTCTACTTTCTTTATAAGAATTGGGAAAGATAAAATTTTCTCAAAATGAGGACCGAACCTTGGAAGGCTGCCTACGTATCTCATAAAAGATAATTCAGGTCCTACGTAGTTTGACCCATTCTTGAATCTTTTTTTTTCTTTTTTGGTATGAGAGAGTACTTTTTGAAAAATAAAATTTGAATTTATTGGGAGACTAAAGACTCGAAGAGTATTTGGACGTACTTTCGATAGTGATTTGATATTTATGCTTAAGGAGTTCTAGAAAATATTTTTCGAGAATGAGTAGGCTAGAATATCTCCAAATGAAGCAACATAATCATACAAACAATTATAACACATAAACAGTTATTGCGCGTTCTAAACAGATATGTGACCCTTTTATGCCAAGGGTAGGCCTAACGATTTGAAGGATGTATATGTCATTTGAAACATTCCATTGTCCCAAAACCCAAATTTATACAAATTTATGAATAAAACTTAAACGGGGATACATAATTGGGGAAAACGGGATACAAAATAATCAGTCCCACGCAGGGGTACAATTCTGAACTATGCTTCCATAGAAGGTCCTTCCCTCTTCATTTCTTCTCCTCTCCGGGTTCCCGCATCTTAGACTAGTAACTTGTGAGCTCTGTCTTTGACTAGAATAAGCTACAATCTACTCCCAATCCCGAGGACAATGATTTTTTCCGACGATGTATACATCCTTCAAATTTAAACAAATAAATATGATCGCCCGTTCAGGCCGTATGCCCTTTTGGACTCAAGGTGGTCTATCTAATGAGCCCAACACGCCTTGGGTGTTAGGTCATCTTAGTTCAATGCTTAGATTTGGATTTGGTTTTGCTCTATCTTATGTTGACTAGAATTGGTTTAGAAGTGACGGTTACCCGAGTCGGACAAACAACGGGGTAAAGCTACCAAACGACGTCGGATGACCGCATTCCAACTATTCGTTTGATACTTCCAAATGAAATTCTTGTGTATTTCTGAAAGGAGCCGTGGAAAGCCACGTAACTCCCGTTTTCCTAATGCAAGCTATTTGCCAATTGGCAGGAAGATGCCATGAAAATGCAACAATTCTAAAATAAGATAAAATAAATAAATAAGCAATTAAACCATATAGCCAAATAAAGTTAGTTTTAAGGTTAGAATCCTCCAAGTCCCAGCAGAGTCGCCATTTCTGTTTTATCGGAAATATTACATTTTATAAGTATTCTCGTAAGTTTTAGAGTCGCCACTTAATTTTGAGAAAATTAAGAAAACTTTTTGTTTTTCAAAGACTTAAACAGAAAAATCAATTGAAAACTTTAAAAGGGGGGTTCGGGGATTCACATTAATATTTTAGGAAGGTGTTAGGCCCCTAAAATATCCGTTAACTCACGGTTATCCGACAACTAACATTAAATTTGGCTAAAATCTCTTAACTTTGATTTTCGAAAATTATCCAGAAGGGTAAAAATATTGACTTATCATCTAAATGAGTTATTTGAAGAATTATTCGTTTTGTGTCGATAAAACATTTAAAGCGTTTGCGGGGAATTCGAAGTTTTCTTAACTTAAAACTAACTAACACATAAGCAAGTAATAAACAAGAAATAAGAGAGAGGAAAAGAGATATGGGTCCAAATCCGGGTTCTGTTCGCCTTGACCGGTTTTTGGACCCATTGTTTTGGGTTCTTGACCCATTCGACTTTTTGGGTCTTCGACCCATTTTTTTCGTACCTGTCCTAAACTAAACAAATAATAATAAATAATAAATACAAAAAATAAAGACGACAAGGGCTTAGGCCCATAAAAATAAAGGGTCTGCTAATCCAACTTCTTTGACTTCTTCAATCTTTTAAACTTCGAGACCTGTTCGCCGGTGTCGTGGCTTGACTCGTTGAAAAAGAATGTGAGTCTTTATACCTCTCTCAAAAATGCAAAGGGGCGATAATATGAGTTCGTGGCGAACTCAAGTGGATTTCCCATGCAAGGCAACGAATAAAGTACATTAGCATATATATATTTTTTAGGAAAACAATGAAGTATTAAGATAACAAAGGGTGAATTAATGAAATAACATTTAAACAATAATCAGAAAGGGAAGAATCACGAAGCCTTAATATATATGTATATATATATATATATATATATAAATATATACTTTTGTGTGGGCAAAGGACATTAATGGGGGGCAAAATGTCAAAAGACCTTTAATATGTATGCTTTTCAGAAACCACTAATGAAAGAAACCAAAGTGCTCAAATTTAATATTCCTAAATTACTAAAGTTAGGCATACTAGTTTAATTAAGGAAAACTCTTTTTTTTTTTTTATATGAAGATAAACAGTGGCATAATCCAATGAAATAAACAAACACCGACCAAATTAGATTAGCAAAACAAGCGAGATTAGATCGATGCATTTTTGTTTTATATTTTTATTTTTTGCTTGAATTAATACCTTTACATGAGACCTAAAGATCCAAACCCAGAATCAATAGAACGAAAGTCAAAACAACAAACTTAAGCTCAAACTTGAAACTAGATCATGAAGTAGCATAAGAATATTAGCTTAATATATTCAAGCTATCCAAAATCACAATGATATACATTAAAAGATCAACCAGAGAATAACGATTTTCAAACATTAACCGAACAAGATGAGAGAAGAGATGAAAAGAAAGCTATCGAGAGAGGAGTATTACCTTCTTCCAGGCAGCTACCGAGACTAAAACGAGCAAGAGAGATTCCACCACTACAAGGAAACTCCTATCCGGCGAACCAGACTCGGCCAACAAATGAGTAGACCAAACGGAAAACCCGAACAGCGAACTTCTCGGAGCTGTAGTCTAGAAAATTTCCAAGACTTCTTTGATTTAAATTTTACTTTCCAATTTTCTTCTAGCTTTTTTTTTTTTTTTAAAAAAACTTTCTCTCTCAAGTTTTTCTATAATTTTTCTAATCTTTTTTTTTTTTCGAGAGACCCCACCCCTAGCAATGGAGAACAAGAAAGGTATTTATAGAAGAGGATTAAGACCAAAAATCGGAGGGAAAACCCGATTGAAAAGGATCGATCCCCTTTTGAATTTCAAAATTCCTTTTTGAGATAAGGCCGACAACCAGCTGGAATTTGTACCATTTCAAACGGAAAAAAGATCTGAGCGCTTGATTTTGAAGCAAGGACGCTTACAACATGGAGATTTCGACACTTGGTTCTGTTTGCTACAACGTGAAGAAGAAGAATAATGTAAATGAGTTTGTTTGGTATTGGTGGAAGATAAAGTGTTGGTGGGGCTTCTTTGCTTTTTCTTAATTTTTTTTTTTAAAACGATTTTCAAATATTTATAAAGTAAACTAATCATATACATAATTATTTAAAATAAATATATCTAAAAATTACAAAAATGTGACAAAACTATTTAAAATTGTAACTTGCAAAAATACTATATATATATATATATATATATAATATGTTTTTCTTGAAATTTTATAAAACTAATTATTTTAAATCGTTTGAAATGCAGGAAGCTCAATAGATTAATTTATATTGGGGAGGGTCAAAATTGGGTGTCAACAATATATGTACACAAATTTTTTTCTGAAGTCAATGGATGCTCGAGCATCCGAAACTGACTATGTAGATCTGCCCCTGCATAATACATGTTGCATTACAGAGAAACTATGGATAATTTTAGTTCTCTTGCTTCAAATAATTTTTACTAATCTACAACTAAGAATGCCACTTAAAAAAGAAGAAGGAAAAGAAGAGCAAAGCTCTACGATCAATGGAGAGTAATTTGGGAAACAATTCCAAATCATGAGATACAAATGCATATATAAAATTCCAAATCATGAGATACAAATGATAAATACGTTATTAATATGAATCAGAAATGAGTGATTACTTTATAAAAAATAGAAGTGACATGTGAAAACATTTAAAAATTTTCAGATATATTTCTCAAAATATTTATCGAGTGAAATTCATTTAGATATAACTTTAATTTAAACATGTAATTAGTATATACAGTAATACATAACGTTTAGTTTCGAGAAAGAAAAACTATTTTAAATATTATCATACTTTTAACTACGTACGATGTGTATATATATATGAAAAAGACGAAATTGGGCTTAGATAGAGTCCTAAACCATCTAGATGAATTGATGATCTTTTTCACGTTAAATAAATAAATAAATAAAAAGTCTTCTATACTTCTCCTCCTCTTCTTCCTCCTCATTCTTCATCAATTGGCCCTAAATTTTCGAAACCCTAGTTTTTCCTCTTCATCTTTATAGCTAGAATACGCATACATACAGATAATACATAGGGAATTTCTGTTAATTGAAAGAATCGAGGTGATTCGAGGGAGATCTGAGGATTTCCCTGGATCTGTTCTGCGGATTTTGGTAAGTTTTTTTGAAATTTCTGTTTCGAATTGTTTTATTGGTTTATATTCATGATCGAAATGAAATTTGATTGATGTTTCAATTTTTTGTTATGTAATTAGGGCGTTGACGATTTTTTTTTGATATTTAAGCGGTGATATTAATGGGTTTATTTGCTTGTTGTATTGGATTTTTTTTGTTTGGGTTGTATTTTTGATGTAATCTTAGGAAAATCAGGTATATGGGTTGAATTTTTTTGGTGTATTGGGAAAAATATAGTCTTGTTTATAGGTTTTGCTGCCAAGATATATGAAGGTAGTCAATCCCCTAGGGTTTTTGGTTTAGTATTGAGAACTCAACGGATGACGTGTGGGTTAGGTGCGAAAGATTGTTATTTAAGTGGAGATGGGTAGAGGGGTGGATTCCACCTGTTTGTTATATTGTTGATGGAATCTTAGCAAAATCAGGTAGATGTGTTGTTTATTTGGGTGTATTTTGAAGAATATAGTCCTGTTAATAGGTCTTGTTAATAGGCCTTGCTGCCAAGATAGAAGAAGGTAGTCAAGCCCCTAATGCTTTGGTTTAGTGGTGAGAGCGCAACATAAAAGCTGGCTATTTATGTGGAGAAGGGTAGACGTGGTTGTCGTATCTGTTCAGCTAGTATATGGATATTTTAGGATTGTGGTTTTGTATCTACTCAATAGAAGGTTTGTCGTTCTTTCTTCCTTTTAAAGAAGTCATTAATTGCAGCCTATATCTGTTATGGCCATCTAAATATTATTGTTTGTTTGTTGAGTGTTAATTGGCATTTAAATTGTCCACATTAAGAAGAAAAACCAGTTGTTGACCATTTTGAAACCCTTTTTGGGGATTTTCTGAATTCAATATTTTTGTTATACTTCTGATGGAATCATTGGAAAATCAGGTATATGAGTTGTTCTCTGGGTGTATGTCGAAAAATATAGTCTTGTTTATAGGTTTTGCTGCCAAGATAGAGGAAGGTAGTCAAGTCCCCAGGGTTTTGGGCTAGTGGTGACAGCGCAACAGATGATATGTGGCTAACACGCAAAAACATATTTTTTGATTGGTGATATTCATGATTGAATTGAAATTTGATTGATGTTACAAGTTTTTGTTATTTAATTAGGGCATTGACGATATTTTTAATACTTTCTTTTGCGGTGACATTAATGGGGTTATTGTTTTATTGTATTTGGACTTTTTTTTGGGTTGTATTGTTGATGGAATCTTAGAAAAATCAGGTACACGGGTTATTTTTTTGGGTAGATTGGTACACCTGGTTGTCGTATCTGTCAGCTAGTATATGGATATTTTTGGATTGTGGTTTTGTATCTACTTGGAGAAGACTTGTTGTTTCTTTATTCCTTTTAAAGAAGTCATTAATTGCAGTTTGTATCTGTTATGGCCATATAGATATCATTGTTAGCTTGTTGAGGGTTAATCTGCCTTTAAATTATCTGCATTAAGAAGAATAACCGACTGTTGACCATTTTGAAACCGTTTCTGCTATGTACATTCGCCTAGATTCATTTCTGAGTTCTATTCTGGTTTGTACAATGTATCCTTCTTTAATGTGTGAATGATTGCATTTCTAATTTTCTTCTTTTATTTTCACATTTTCCCTTCTTGATATCTGATTGTGCTATGGTGCCGCAGACTGGATAGATTGATGAATAATGGCCATTCAGATGGATAACAGTTTAGATCATTCGTCACGGGAACGTGTTCAGCGGCTTTTCAACAAGGTCGGTATTTGTTGTATCGCCTAATTGCTTTACCATTTGAAATGATTTATCATAAGACCAAGATAGTGAGTATATTACTGACTCACATACATAGTTTATGTTTAAAACTTTTATTGACCTGCGCAAGCTCTTGTTGTATGTGCAGGTTCAATGAGTTGTATTCATTTAATGCTTAGAGATAGTAATATGTATCTTCTTGTTTGGAACATGTAATTGACATTTTCATTGATTTTGTTAAGAATGTGGAGCTGGATAACAAGCGTAGGAAAGCAGCACAAGCTAGAGTATCTTCTGACCCCAACGCATGGCAACAAATGCGTGAAAACTATGAAGCTATCATCCTTGAGGATCATGCTTTTTCTGAACAACATGAAATAGAGTACGCCTTGTGGCAGTTGCATTATAGAAGAATTGAAGAACTGCGTGCACGCTTCAATGCTGCAATAGCTTCAAGTGGATCAACCTCTCAGACTGGGAAAGGTCCACCTCGTAACGGGCCGGATAACATCACAAAGATCCGCACGCAGTTCAAGACTTTTCTGTCAGAAGCAACTGGCTTTTATCATGATTTGATGGTGAAAGTCAGGGCAAAGTATGGCCTGACAGTAGGAGGTTTCTCTGATGATCCAGGGGATCATATTCCTACTTCTAATGAAGCTAATAAGTCTATTGAGGTTAAAAAAGGCTTGATATCTTGCCATCGTTGTTTGATTTATCTGGGTGATCTTGCTCGGTACAGAGGCTTATATGGTGAGGGTGACTCTAAAGCTCGTGACCTTGCAGCAGCATCAAGTTATTACACGCAAGCTTCTTCACTGTGGCCATCAAGTGGCAACCCTCATCATCAGGTATCTTTTTTTTTAAAATTGCTTTTGTTCTGAATGATCATTGAGAAATCTTTTCTACTGTTGGAGGGTTGGAGTTAGAGAATAGTGATCAATAACTGATCATTGATTAATGTTTCTATGCGACAGATATCTTATGTAAAAATTGCTGATTCTGTGTTTTCTCAGCTTGCAATATTGGCCTCCTATTCCAGTGATGAGTTGGTGGCAATCTATCGGTATTTTCGTAGTCTTGCAGTAGAGAATCCTTTTACGACTGCAAGGGACAACCTGATCATTGCATTTGAGAAGGTAAACAACTTACTTAGTTGTTGCTTTAAGAGCTTTCACCTTTGCATCAGATCTTTGAAATGTGTCGTTCTCTCTTCTGTCTTCTTGACATTTGTTACTTGGGAAAAATTATTTGGAGACGTCGCAATAGCTTTGTTGTGCCAAGCCCAAAGGCATAATCAAATAATCATATTTCATATTGTGGATTTTCCGCCTTGGAATGAATCAAGGAACTAAGGATGTTCCCAACATAAGATGAATCCACGGTTGAGAAAGTTCCATTCTTGATAGAGGTGATAATAAAGTAGAAGGAAATTGATCCAACCTGAACTTGTTAGGTCTGTAATAATGAACTTTTTCAGTGATTTTAATTATGCAACATTGTCTTCTATTTTCCGTTCTTGTCTTATTGGTGTACTGTGATCAACTGTTCCCACAATTATAAGGCGACTCTGCGCATCTTTGATTTTATCTCTATGTTCCTTAAAATTTTGATCTGGGTAGGTATTATTTGCTTCCTATCCCAAGTCTTAACAGTGATTAATTTTCAAAAACATGATTAGAAATCTACAAAAAAAGAAGAAGAGGAATTGGGTAAGTTAAAAGTCTCCTGCGAAAAGCGACTGGATAAGTATGCCAATAATTGTTCCTGTTAATGTAGACAATTTCGTGTTATGTGTAGAGAAACTTGTTGTGTAGGTTCTCTATATATATTTGTTTACCACTTATATAGGGTTCCCACACAATTAAACCTTTACTTTGTTTTGAGAAAAAAAAAGGAATACATTTCAATACTTGTGTATGTTTATGCATGCCTATATTTGGAATCCTATTAGTGTTAGTGTTATTATCAATAATTGTTGTGTGCTTAATCTATACAGGTTTATTTATTTTCTCCCGGCCTTGGTTCTGTGGTTGCTTATGTTTTCCCCTTCCCTTTGTCCCTTTTCCTGACGTGTACTAAGTAGCTTCATTATGCTTCTTGTGTCATGGAAGAGTAATTACTTGCCCAATCCAAGATAAGTTACTATTAATCTTTTGAGGGTGATAAAATCTACTTCTGTGGATCGGTAAAATGAAAAAGAAATATGAATTACTGTATTATTAAGAGAGAAGAATGACATAGAACATAGGTGTAGCTTATGTTAAACAGTATCATTATGAACTGTTTTTTTTTTTTAAAAAAATACAGCTAAAATACTATTTGTAGGAAGTTCTCGAGATCTTGTAGTGGAACTTTGATTTTCATCTTTTCAGTTGTGCTGGGAGTGTGAACTTCAATTTGCATCTTTTTTCTCTGGTTTGTCAATGAGTGATCAAGATGTGATTATCTAGTATATATTTTGTAAGTGTTCAAGTTCTGTCTGAAAGAGACTTTCTTGTAGAAGTTTCCTGGGCATGTTTTCTTTCCGTTTGGACTGTTCTGTTGCAATGGGCTATGTGGATGGTCTTAGTGTTAATTGATTTCTCTGTTATGGCAGAATCGTCAATATTTCTCCCAGCTGCCAGTGGATGCTAAGGCTTCGTCAACCAAGGTAACTCCTTCCCGAACAACTGGTAAAGGACGAGGTAAATATGAAACAAGGCCGTCTCTGAAAGATGGAAAGGTTGAAGCAAGTTTACCAAAGGAAAAAGCATCAAGTACATCTGAAATCTTCAAAACCTTTAGCACAGGGTATGTTCGGTTGCATGGCATTCTCTTCACGCGCACTAGGTATGTTCCTGTCTAATGAATAATATGATACTGACGATAACATAACTAAGTAATGACACTATCTTCTTATAATCTTTACTCAGCTTGGAGACCTTTGATGAAGTGTTGTCGATGGTTAAGAATGATCTGCTTGAGCTTCTCTCTTCTGGGTCTGATGAGAAGTATAGTTTTGGTTCAACTGCTGCTGACTGCAGACTGGCAATTGTCAGGCTCGTGGCCATCTTAATATTCACCATCCATAATGTGATTAGGGAAAGTGATAATCAGTCATATGCTGAGATTCTACAAAGATCAGTTCTTCTGCAGAAGGCATTTACTGCTGCTTTTGAGTTCATGGGTCATGTGGTTGAGAGATGTATCCAATTAAATGATCCCTCATCAAGCTTCTTATTGCCTGGTATTTTGGTTTTCGTAGAATGGTTGGCGTGCCATCAAGATATTGCACTTGGTAATGAATCAGAGGAAAAACAAGCTAGGGCTAGATCCTTTTTCTGGAAGAACTGTATCAGTTTCTTTAATAAGCTAATGTCAACTGGGTCTAAGTTTGTCGATGAAGATGAAGATGAAACATGCTTTTTCAATATGAGCAGGTATGATGAAGGTGAGACTGGCAATCGTCTTGCGTTGCCGGAAGACTTTGAACTCAGAGGATTTGTTCCTCTTCTTCCAGCACAGCTTATCCTTGACTTCTCAAGGAAATGTTCTTTTGGTGGTGATAGTGGAAGTAAAGAGAAGAAGTGCCGTCTTCAGAGGATGATTGCAGCTGGAAAGGTTCTTGCTACTGTGGTCCGGGTTGGAGAAGAGGGAATATATTTTGACACAAGGGGAAAGAAATTTATCATTGGTATGGAGCCCCAAACTTCTGATAATTATCTACTTAATGGCTTAAATGATACCAAATTAAGTGGTATTGAACTGGAAAGTCCAGATGCTGGACAGTTGACTGTGGGAGATCCTCTGCCGAAGCAGCAATTGTATGTGGAATGTGAAGAAGAAGACGAAGTTATTGTTTTTAAGCCATCGGTGATGGAAAAATCTAATGACCTCTCTTCAAGTACTATGACCTCAGCGGTTCCTGTATCTGGTATTAGTGTTTTCAATGCTTCTTCTGGTGCTAGCATGGAGTGTGTTGATTCGTGTTGTGAGATGGGGCCATTTCCATCTGCACTCGATGGATTGAGGTTGCAGAATGGTTGGAGTACTACAAGGCTGCCAACAAACATTTCTTTTACCAATACCCAATATATGCAGCCAATCCAACCAAGTACTTCAATGTGGTCTGTAGAGCAAGGTGCTTTTATGAATGGATTGGGTGGCTTGAGCTTGACAGGAAATGGGCTAATGACAGAAGCTGAGTTGCTAAATCATCCAGAAATGGTGTCACCTGCAGCAGCACATTCAGCTCCTTTGCCACAGTCTGTGAAGTTCAGCACTGCAAATAATATTCACTTCCAAGTTCCTGAGGCTGCTATGTCATCTACCTTCAGTTCACTTGCACCCTCCGTAGCTTTTTCCGATAGCATGTCAATCAAATCTTTAGCAATTACTCCGACTGGAATGAAGAAAAATCCAGTGTGCCGACCTGGTAGGCATCTGGGTCCACCTCCAGGGTTTGGTTCTGTTTCTTCCAAAGTAGATGACTCTTCATTTGCCTCTACACTTAAAAATGAAAATAACCCCATCCCTCGTATGGATGATTATAGCTGGTTGAATGGATATCAGTTACCTTCAGCACATCAGAGCATTGTTTACAATAACTCGGACAATCATTCAGCTCAACCATATCACTCTGTAAGCAATAGTAGCTTAGTCGGGATTAGCTTTCCTTTCCCCGGGAAGCAGGTGCCCTCTCTGCACATGCAGTCAGATATCCAGAAAGCAAATAACCAATCTGTTGGATTGCCTCAGCAGTATCAAGGACAGTCCCTGTGGCAAGATCGTTTCTTTGTGTGATGCGGATAGGGAGACTAGATGGTGAAGTGCATCTTCCTTTTTCTTTTAATTCATTAAGTTACTTGAAACAAATTATTGTGTTCTTCCATATACCACAGTGTACATTCTCTCAGTTATGTTTCCCAATGCTGTACAGGTTAACAATTACTGGGGAGAATGACCACTAGCCTGTTGCTACAAAGTTCAATCATCATATTGCAGTGTGGCCAAGGTTATTATGTTTTTGTTGCAGCATGGATGGTCTTGGATAGTTGCTGGCACTCGCTATTGAGCAGGTATTGTCCGCTACCTTATCTCCCTGTTTCTCTCCCACTTCTGGTTACTGTTTGACCTGGTGAGTAATTGTTCTTGGTCCAAAACAATCATACTTGAGTGGATAAGACAGGGTCCTCCATCTAACTTTCCATACATACGAAGATGTTCCAGCTATGAATTAGCTGCATATCAATGATTAGGCAGTATGGTCACATGTCATACATAAGCAAATGGCTTCATATCTTTCCCCTCTCTCCCCTTATCATTTCTCTCTCTTGATTATGCGGGACATACTCAAAACAAACGAAAGATGGTTCTTTCTGGACAAATCTCTGTTGTACACCTCTCCCTCCCCCTTTTCTTTTCTTCTAAGATCATGTATTTATTATAACCTACTACACACTTGCCTATACCATGTCTCAGTTGTCTCACACCGGCCTGGTTTCTGATGGCAATTTTCCTGTTATTTCTCGGGGAGTCTGGGCAATGAAAGTTAGATCTGGATGCCTGCATTTCTTTCCTTCTGAACTTGAAGGAATTGGGGATAAAATAGCAGTGCCTCCATAATATGTTTCACTTGTCTGTGTTTAACTTGCCCAATTCCAATGTCTGCTTAGACTTTTTCCTCCCTCTTGTCAATGTCAATTTATTGGAAGATTTCTATGTCAAGTTTTCCCGTGCTTACAAATGTAGTAATTTTCTGTTATCATCTTAACCACTAAAGTCTGTGGGTTTGGTGCAGCTTGTGCCGAGCTATTCAAACTGGTTGAGTAGAGACCGAGGTCAGTAGGTGCAGGAATTTGGGAGCTTTTGAATTAAGAAACCTTGTCTTGGTTGGATTGATAATTGTACGGCTGAGGGATCAGGCTTTGGTGGATATCTGTTTAGAGCCAGAAGCAACAGTAAATCTACCATGGTTTATAAAATGATCTCGACAAAAAGAGTTGTGCTACTTGTCATTATGAGCAACTTTCTACAATACACAATTAAGGTTAGATATCTTGGCAGTTCCATATCTGCCTTGTGTGAAGTTCTGCGAGTATTTTGCGGAGAAGAATTTGTTATCGTTGGAGTACTTTGTGGTTGTTAGTTGGAAATAAGTATAGCCTATGGCTATCTCAACCCTTTTCTTTTGATGGTACTGTGTCTTAGTGGCAACAATTATCTTGTTATGTTTGTTCTGTTGGACAAATTGCTGGATTGTTCTTGTTACAGTTTTTTTTGTTGGATTATTAAATAATGTTTTGTCATCTTGGTGTTGTTAGTTCTTTTGGTGACATGATGCCTTATAAATCTTGCTATTGCAAATATCATTTCCCATATTTGGTTCGGAATGATAATTTGATTTATAAAATTTTTTACCGGTTTTTGCTAAATATGAGGGATCAATGTAAATCTCAAATTTTATTGACATAGACCTCGTTTGGACGAGTTTATAGCTTATGACTTATAAGTCATTCAAGTGTGGAATCTTTAACTTGTATAGTTTATTACCTTATTTTTGTTAGTTTAACTTCAACAAAAGTGCGTCGAAAGCATCTTTTCAAAATAAAATTTATCTAAAATATTTTTTCAAGTTTTATAACCTATTTATTTAAAAAATATCTAAAATAAGTCGATTTGATAAGACAAGATAGCAAAATCAAAATCAGAAATCAAGAAAAGAAACAAGAAGGGAACAAACAAATATGTGGATGAATGTAGCAATATTAATATCTGAATTTGGATGGTTAACTAAAATTATCTTATTTATGTAACTTACGGGTTTGCGTATATAGTAAGTATTCTTTTCAGATTTCACTTATAAAACTACGTAATCTAATGGAGCAAAAACAAACTATCCCACTACCATTTGCCCTTTATAAGAGGAGCTTTGAACAACGTAATTAAATAGAACAAAAACAGACTATCCACTACTACTTGCCCTTTTAATGGGTCGCGATACGAATTTAAATTAGTAGTGTGTAAATGTGGATGCCAGACTCCGGATAGGAAGCCAAAAAGGAATAAAACATCATATGTTCATGAACCATACTGAAACAAAAGAACTCACAAGGTTTGAGGGGCCTAGTCAATTGACAATTAGAACTTAATATCAAGACAAAGTTAATTTGCATCAATCCTTTTACAACTTTTTCTATACAATTGCTATCAAAATAGTATATATATCTATAATTTAACAAAAAACTTTCAAAATCTCAAGACAAAAACTCCATGAAGCATGAGTTCTTCTAAGCTTCAACAACAAAAATGTTGAAATCCTTCACAAGATCAAGATCCATCTTGCAGCTTGAACTCCTCTAATCAAATTTAAAACTTTCAAGTATGATATTCTTTTATTAATTGTCCTCTACAAAAACTTTGAATATGTAATCGCGAAAACGCCTTGAATATGCCATTGGATCAACTGCTGAGATAGAATTTGGATCACATTGTATAGACTTATATGCATGTTCAAGCTTTTTGGTAATGTCATAGTCTTGAAGTATATCGATTATTCCGAAAAATAGTGTCACATCATACAACTCCCCTGTTGGTTCTCCTATTAGCTGAAAATCTAAGTCATTTTTCCTAGATGTCCTTTCAACTCTTGCAGGCATGTTTATTCCTAAACTTGTGTTTGTCAACCTGCATTACTCAAAGACAGAACATAAGTTGCACGTTCGATGATGAAAAGTACTTAGTAGTTACGTTGCTTAGACTCTTTAAAAATGATGTGCGTGTCAAATCCTAGAAGTGCATTTTTGAAGACTTTGACAAGGGAGTGACAACGTTTTTAGGTAGTCCGAGCAACACAGCTTAGAAGGTATGATCTTTAGTCCTAGTTCAAGTTTACTTATTGAGAAGATTGCAGAGTTGACAGATGAAAAACTTACCCTGCAGGATTAAGAAGTAATAGATCCACATCTGATTTAGTAAATCGATGAATTGGTTCAGCGTCTGTAGTTCCATTTTCTGCAAACATTAGGAGAAGAATGATGTTTTCTTGTTTTCTTACAATAAAGTTTGAGCCTTTATTATGAGGAGAGTTGATTAGCAGTTGAGATATGTAGCCGACCTTAACTTGTTTGGGACTGAGGCGTAGTATTGACAAATGTAAATGTGTAAGTGTTGTAAGATTAGCACTAACCGATAGGCGTCCTACAGCCAGAAGGAGTTTGATATCCAGTACTAGCATTTCCTTCCCTAAAATTTACACCAACTAAAAGACTGTAGTCCATTACTCTTTCCTGTTCCAAGAGCTCACAATCCCTATCAACTTGCCTGCAATATCAAAGAAATTTTCGAGCCAGAGGTGGATTCAGGATTTAAACTTAATGCTTTCAAGAGGCTCTTTCTTGCGATACCAATTAAGATTAGATATCCGTATTGATATAATAATAAGGAATTAACGCGAAGAAACAAATTTTACCTTCGGAACTCTTCAAACCATGACTTTTGTAACTTGAAGATGAAGTTGAGATCAAGGTCTTTAAGAGTAGTTGTTGTATCAATTTCTGATTCTGGTTTATCTGTGATCCTGCCAAAAGTTGATCCTTTCAAGTCGAAGCGTTTATGAATAGTGTAATTGGTGCAGAAGAGATTCCCAATGATCACGAACCGGACCTAGTTAAACCATTGAACAGATTACAAGTTCTTTTGGTAAGTAACTTAACTAGTGTTCAATTTCAATGCATCAGATGTTAAGCATACCTTCTTTTGAGCTGGTCCATTTAGCTTCAGGCAATGCAGGCCATAGTATCTAGTCACAAGGGTGTTCTCGAAAGCACGAAAATGATCATAATAGGCATTTAGCATCCTCAAAAGTACCTAATGATCGTTCATTGACACGAAAAATCAGAAAGAAACATGTAGTTTTCAGAATGAAGAAATGATGACTTCACTGCAATGCTCAAAAAGTTTGAGCAAAGGGTCTATTAGAAAGTCTTTCTGTCCCTCACCTTTACTTCTGCCTTTTTCATTGTCTTGATCATATATCTATCATCGTTTGTCAAGTAAAAAAAACTTCCACTTTTTCCCGGAGAGCTTAGCTCTCTAAGGGGGCCACAAATAGACAACATATACTCCGTTGCATCCACCTTGAACAACGTTCTCAGAGCCCTGGACAGTATCATGTCGAATATAACGTTTACTTTTTGTTCTTTGAGTATACTAAGTTGATAACATTGCATAGTGAGGCATCATTACCTGAAAACTTTTGGGCAATAATCTTTCCATCTGAACTCACAAGACTGATGGCGTGGCGTACTCTTGGATCCTTCAGGTGGAAATCTTGTCCAGTACTTCTCTTTCGGATCAAAAGCTGATGCATCAAGATCGAGTGTTGGAGGAGGGCCAAGCTTTTGTACTGTATGCCTATATGGTTATTCACATTACAATGTACCATAAACAAACAAACAAAAATACTCTTCTCAGTGTAGAAAACGCGCAATAATATGACAGATGCTTATAGGTTTTTGATAAGTTATATATGCAGCCTACCCTGACGCAACCATCAGTGGCTGATTTCACAGCTAGAACCCCTAAACCTATAGGTCACTCGGAGACAACTTTACCGTCTCTTTCTGAAGAAACTAGAAGTGTACATGAAAGAAAATTTAACTACCTGATTCCCAACTGCAAATTGAGCATAAGCTCATAATTCTTATGCCCTTTAGATATTGTGATTCCTTGCCTTTTAACAACCTTAGGAATCCTAATAGGACTGCCACTTTTATATCCATCAGATTCTAGCAAAGCAACCATGGCGTCGATATCTGAACAAGAATTACTTGTAGTAGCAACTAATGTTGTTCCAACTACTCCATCTGATAACTGTAGTCTGCTAAACTCGGTATCAGTTGAACCGTCTATGGACATCCTCCTCGTCCTGCTGTTGTCGACAGGCTTTGACGATGACATCCTGACAGCGAGTTTCTTCTGTGAAGGCAAGACAGAAAGTGTATCATTTGGTGTGATAGTACATCCCATCAAATCAACATTGAAAACTTGTTGAGGATCCCATTCAAAATTTCCCCCCTGTAACAATGAGTCAGATGGATAAAAAGTTCCATTCAATTCATCAGGATCTCTACTCCAATTACCAATATAATAACTTCCATCAGCCCAATGAAAAGTACCTTTGCCTTTAGGCAATCCATCTTCCCAATTCCCTTCAAACAAATTACCATTTTTCCAATACAATTTTCCATCACCACAAATAGTACCATTAGCCCATTCACCAACATAATAATTCCCATTTTTCCAAGTATACTTACCATTATTTTCTTGTAATCCTCTACACCATTGACCATCATAAGAATCACCATTTGCATATTCTTTAACACCATTTCCATGTTTTAAATCCATTAACCAACAACCTCTAAATGTATCACCATTTGGTGCTGTATAAGTACCTTCACCATCCATATAACCATTCTTGAAATTACCTTCATACATTGCACCAGAAGGCCAACTAAATACACCTTGACCTTTCATTTTACCTTTACTCCAATCGCCTACGTACATACATCCATCTGTCCACCAATACTTACCTTGTCCATTAGGTAAATTATCGACCCAATATCCCGTATAGTAATCTCCATTCGATAGAAATTTTTCTAATTGATAGGTTTCACCATTCATTGGATGGTAATCTTCTTCATCATCATTTTCTTCATGTTGTACATTTTCTTCATGTTGTACATCTTCTTCCACTATTTCTTTTTCTTTGTTGTTGTTGTTATTAAACTCACCTTCATCAATTTGTGTTGTTGGTCCATACGTTCCAAATATTGTATGTGCTCTTTTTCTAGCTACCAATTGTGTTTTTCTAACGGTTGCTTCCAATGCCTTCATGATTATTATGATTATTAGATCAAGATCAATCCTTTTTCATCATTATTTCATCAAAAATCTGGAAAAAAAAATTAGATCACTCTGTTACACTTTTCTTGATCCAACAATATTTTTTCATCTTACTTTCTCTATCCTCTCTTCTTACGTGTGATGTAACAAAAACAGACAATTAACAGAAACCAACAACATATCATGTCTCAATTTTTTCCAACTTTTTTTATTTATTTAAAAAAAAATATATATATTTTCTAGTATAATGTAATTGTCACACTCTAAAAGGGGTGTTAGTACTTTGAACTTGAATGGGGATTTGGTGTGAGGGTTGTATTAGGTGAATTCATCTGTCGGTTCGGTTCGATTCGGTTCGGTTTTATGTATTATCGATTCGGTTTATCGATTTTTGATAGTTATCAGTCCGGTTTTGGGTTTACCCAAGAAGAAAATATTTGTAAAATATTATATGACTTATCTAAATATATAGTACGAAGGCTATAATTACATGTTACCGTCAAAACATAGTACGCGGTTTTTTATGTTAATCAAATTACGGACCTTTACAAACTTGCACATACTACAACCTACAATTACAAACTAAAACTAAAAGGGAAAATTACGCGGATAAGCAAACTTATACTATTTAATTACTCATCATTGCTATAGTTTGCTATAATTATCACTCGCGACTAACATTATACATTAATTACGTGGGCTGACTTCGAGTTTGTATAGTTAGTCATGTTTGTATATGTATAATTCGCCTAGATATACAAATAGATATGTATAATATACAATTTTTTTAGTCTATATACATATACAATTCACCTCTCTTCCACTCTCTGTCCTCTCTCGCTCGCCTCTCTCCTCCCTCTTTCAATCTCGCTCGCCTCTCTCCTCCCACTCTCAATCTCGCTGTCATTTATACAAATATATATGTATAATATACTATTATATACAATTATATACATATACAGTTCACCTCTCTCCCACTCTCTGCCCTCTCTCGCTCACCTCTCTCCTCCCTCTCCCAATCTCTCTTGCCATATATACGATTACATATGTATAATATACAATTATCTAATCAATATACATATACAATTCACCTTTCTCCCACTCTTTCCCCCTCTCTCACCTCTCTCCTCTCTCTCCCAGTCTCGCTTGCCTCTCTCCTCTATATAACATGTAGCTACAAATTATAATTATCAAACTATAGCTATGGAGAGTAATTAATTATTTTTAAGTGGCTATATGTGAAAGTTTCCCTTTTAAATCAAATAGTCCAACAAGACTAAGACTAAAATCAAATAGCTACAATTGTGATCCCTTACATTAATCTTTAGGTTTTTAGTAAACAATAAAAACTAGTAAAGCAGCGAAGTGTAAAGTGAATAAAGTACTAATAATTTGATATAGTCATAGTGTCTAGTTATATATTAAATTATTAATATTTAATTATTAAGGAGGGTAAAACAGTAAATTATTACCGTCTTATTGGGTTATCGATTTACCCAATAACCCAATAATAAAACTCGATACCGAACCAATAACGCAATAACTTTTTTTTATAAATTTATTTAAAATGCAATAACATTTTTTTGTTCGGTTTTTGCACACCCCCAGTCGGAAGGTTGGCAAGCCTACAATTTCCAAAGAAAGAGGTGTATGTTACATCTTAAATGAATCCTACTCTGAAATACGAAAGGAAATTGAAGAGCTTTGTAAAATATATTTCCTTTCTTTCAAAAAGAATGATTTGATTTCTTTTTTAGTCTGTTTAAAATAGAATGACTCATTTATTTTTTGCATTATTTTAATTTTAACTTTCCACGTGACATGTCTAATACTACAAGATTAAAGGTCATTTTGGCACATTTGACATAATTTTAATTTAAAACCATAATATTAAAACATTTTTTTTTCTTTTCTTAAATCCGTTTCTAGTCAAACTAACTAGGTTATTCTTTTTTGAACGAAAGAAATAATAAAAATTCACATGATACTTATGTTATTAGGCTTGATAATCACATAACCCAAAATATAAATGTGTGAAAGATTTTATTAAACCAACTAAAGTTTATATCTTTATTAAAATGAGCTTTCAATAATTTCTTTTTCTGTGTACGAGCTTAAATTCTAGACTTTCAATTTAAGATCTCAAATCATTCTTAAATCGCTCATATATTTGTATGAGCTCGAACTCGAGACTACTGACTTGGATCCCGAACCATTTTGGTCAGCTCAGGACTCCCATGTTGCTACTCCGAATCATGCGCTGCTTTTAACACCCTTTTGCCTTTTCTCTCTCTCCTTTCCCATTGTTTCTAATTTTCCATCCAACTTTTTTTTTTGTTGTTGATAAAACCAAGAAAATGGGTACAGCCTATTTTGCTGTTTATGAAGGGAAAAAAGGTTGATTTTTTTTTTTTACAATGCAGAAGGGATAAAAGCCAATCAGTTTGGGCAAACATGGTTAAGCAGATTTAGGCATTGCTTCTGTATAAAGTTGTAGAGATATATATTTGAATTATAAATGTCTGATTTGGTTGCTCGGACGGGTCGGCATCAACAGCGGTATGAAGAAGGTTATCGACTCATTGCTGGGTACTTCTCTTTTTCTGTTCTTCATGTGTAAAGTTTTTGTTTTGTTTGGATTTATTTTGGATTTTGCTCATTTGGGTTTAGTTTGGTTTTGGGAATTTTTCTGTTGAATGTGGGCATTTTGTACATTGGTATTGATAATTGATGAAGAAGGGTTCTTAAGGAACAAGATGGATTGCAGTTCCTTTCAGTTTAGTGTTTCCTTTGATTGCATTTGTTTAAGGGTTGGGTTTGTGCAGTTTGATTTTAAGAAAGGGGGGCAATTTTTCAGCTTTCTATGGACTAATAAAGTTTAGTATCTTCGAAAAATTGAAGTCTTTTCGCACCCAAGGGTGTGGTCTAAGGGTCACTGAAGTAGGTTGTGAACCATGAGGTTCAGGTCCAAATCCCAATAGAGATATCTATCTGTCCTAGCTTTGGTGGATAGACAGGATTACTTGTTGCTGGTGGGAGGTGACATGCATTCCGTGAAATTAGTCGAGGTGCGTGAAAGCCCCCGGACAACGATTATCAAAAGAACAAGTTGAAGTCTTTTCGCACCCAAGGGTGTGGCCTAGTGGTCACTGAAGTGGGTTGAGAACCATGATGTTCAGGTCCAAATTTCAACCGAGATTGTCATCTGTCCTAGCTTTGGTGGACAGACAGAGCTACCAGATACTTGTTGGTGGTGGGAGGTGGCAGGTTTCTGTGAAATTAGTCGAGGCGTGCGAAAGTTGGTCCACCAGGGTTATCAAAAAGAGAAGTTGAAGTCTTTTATGAAGAGTAATGCCCAAGAACTGTTGGGACATGTGAGTATATGCTGGCATTGTTCTCGTCAAGTTGCTTAGTTAAAGAGAAGTAAATTTGAGGAGGTAAAAGCAGAATAGTGACTCTTGGAAAGTTGGAGTAGGATGTTTTCTCAGTTCTACATAATTTTATGATGAGCATAAGATGAAATTTGGAGGCATACTGTCATCATTTAAGCATTAAACAAATCAAAATTGGGGTTATATGGTTGAAATAACCTCTGTATCCCACTATATCATCTTATAAATTCTTTCGCTGATTCAGTCAGAAGGACTATCCTTATCCTTTGCATCATACTTACTATCTCCAAGTTTCCATTCTTATTCTGTTTAATATCTCCTTCAAAATAGAGTCTTAACTCATAAGCCGTGACATAAAACATAAATGAAGTTCAAAAAACATGTAGTGGAACTTTCTTTATCCACCAGACGAATGGAAAGATATGAGAGCTACGAGCTACTAGACAGCAAATAATATTCATCCTATCACCATCAAAAACTAGTAGTATGGCTTCACTGAAATAGCCATGGGATGGGATTATTTTTCAGCTGAAAAAAATGTGAGAAGGAAAAAGACTGATGGAAGGATTGCTTCCCTTTCTTAGTTGACGGGCATCACACCTTGTTAGCTCTAGTGTTTGGCTTAGTTCTGAACTATTCAGGCTGCAACTTAGCTTGGTGGCATTGACTGGGGCTTCAATGTTCTATATTGTTAAGAATTGTTGGTTTTCGAGTTAAAATTTGTAGTTAGACTCTTTTAAGAGTGTGTTATGCACTGAATACTTGATTTAATCTTTGGGAAGTTATAGAAAAGCAACTGCACAAAGTAAAAAAATTTAGGTACACAAGAGAAATCCTTCCGTGGCTAGAAAATAATGGAATATGATTCTCATAAAAAAATGCTCTTAGAACAGAAGTAGTATGTGGATTTTTATGGAGAAAAGATAATCTTTTGGCTTCTAAAAAGTGAAGTAAGCTCAAATTTCAAATTTTTGCTCTTCTAATTAAATACTAAGCATGTCTTTTGAAGTTGACATACAAGTTCACTTTGTGGCCGTCTTTTTCTCCATAATTCAGGTGGTAGATCTGACTTTTTGACTTTGGGGTCTCTTTTTCACAAGTACACTACATCTTTATATGAGTTTTAGACCTCTGATAGTCGTTATGTCGTTTGACAACTTCCATTTGTCAAAGATATTTTGCTTTTTCAAAATGTGAAAACAGTGGGCAACTACTGCGTTAACTTCCTGGGTTTGCATTTGAAATCAGAATAATATTGCCTTAGGACCTGTATATTCTGAATTATAACGTGAGTTGTCACAGGTGTATACCATTCAGGTTCAGAGATATGGAACAAAATGGTGATGAAACGTCTGAAAAGATAGTTGAAGTACTGATGATAAACTCAACGAGTGGGCCTGGTCTTCTGTTTCCAAAGGTGAGAACGGTCCTTTTGGATTTCAAGCAATATGCTCTGGTAGTTCAAATGACTGAAGTGTTTTATTGGACCAGCATTAAGTTAACTTATGTGACTTTATCTTCTGATGGATCTAGTGGTTGTGTCCTCTTTACTACTTGGTATTTCAACCTCATAATTAAGAGATTTGCTAACTTTGTTCCACCTTGCTGTCAAATTGAACCTTACCAAGTTAAACAACTAGAAAGATACCAAGTTTGGCATTTACACAGTAGGTTCTCCTTTTCTTTATTTTCTGGGCATCACACATGACTTGATAGGCTTCTTGTTCTTTTCTATAATTGATATTTTATTTTGTTTTTTAGTAGCACTGTGATATTGGGGAATAAGATCTTAGTTAATTCTTTTTGTTCATGTTTATTTTGCCTTATAGTTGACAAGATGTCTGTTAATTGACATTTCTGTCTTTTGTATATACAGGGAGGGTGGGAAAATGATGAAACAGTTAAAGAGGCAGCTGTTCGTGAAGCCATAGAGGAGGCTGGAGTTCGTGGGGATTTAGTGGTGAGATCATTGTAACCTTTCTTCATTTATTCTGTAGTATTTGGACATGCAAATATGTTATTCCATGTTGCATGGAGGTTCATCATGCTTTAGTGGAGGAAAGATCACTTTTTAGTGATGGATTTGCATGTCAAATGGACCGCAATAGCAACATTTTCTCTGCCTTTGAGCTTTGGATGTGCTCGTGTCTTTTTATTACTTTATCATCTTTAATTCTCTCTGTGCAGAATGTTCTTTTATTATTAATGGAGTGATTTTTTTTACAATAAAGCATCATATGATGTGATGAAGCTTCAATGTGTTTTTTTTTTATGAAGTAGGAGATATTACAAAACACATCAAGAAGATGCAAAATTTAGCACTAGACAGTGTCTTAATGTGATGCAACAATAACATTTACAAAAGCTGAACTTCTGTTGGAGCATTTTAGGGAAAATATGCTTGTTTTAGTTTAGAATTTAGATTGTCTTGGTGTAAAACTTCCAAGTAATCCTCTCTTGATCGGCATAACGTTTTATCTTAAAATAAGTATCTTATGTAAATAACTTGTAGGTTGTAGCATCTTTATCCCTTGTCTTTTGTTATCATGTATCCATTGGATTTATACCTCTTCTTTTCTCCAGCATTTTTTGGGATACTACCCCTTTAAAAGCAAAACACTTCAAGACGAGTTCAGTCCAGAAGGTCTGTGTAGAGCTGCCATGTTCGCTTTGTTTGTGAAGGAAGAGCTTGACTGTTGGCCAGAACAGAGCCGCCGGAAAAGAAGTTGGCTGACAATTCCTGAGGCGATTGAATGTTGCCGGCACCCATGGATGAGAAAGGCCCTTGAAGAAGGATTTTTGAAGTGGCATGAGGATGGTATGGTAAGCACAATTAACAACGATGATGACTAGTTTTTCTCTTTAGTCCTTCCTTACCAAAGACTGAAGTTTTTTTAGAACTTTAACGGGTAGAAACAACTATGAAGTTGGATCTTATGTCAACTCTAAATCTTCCAAAAAAGTGACATGGTCACCATGTTTTGATAACTTATTATCTGGTTCTTTGCTTTCCATGAGACTGAAGGTGAATCAGAAAGAAAAGAAACTAGAAAAACTATCCCCATCTTCATCATTTTTTTTCTATTGCTAAGTTACATTTTCAGTTATACAAGTAGTTGGACTAACCAAAATTAGTTAGATTACCAGATGATGCATTTCTCTGCAACTGTGATTTCATTATAATGACATGCATAACATAGCTCCTTGGGGTGCAGCCCTTCCCCGGACCGTGCATGAACGCATAATGCTTCGTGCACTGGATTGTCCTGTACATGATTATGGACATACTACGCGATACAGTGTCCATCTAAGTTGTGCGGACTCTTCACTTGTGTTGCCGCACCCGTGCCGGATTCTTCAAAATACACTACTTTTGGAGAATCCGACACGCACCCGTAGACATTTTTGAAGAGTCCGAGCAACGTAGGTGTCCATAATCTGTTGTGGGGAAGGCAAATAAACTTCTTAAACAGGCCTCACCATGTGTATGCTTAACAATTGAAAGTTGTGTTTATGAATGGTTATAATTATACATTCAGTCTGCACTTGATGGTATAGTCTAGTAGTCAATAATGTGGACAGAGTTACTCGGTAACTATGCTACTCGGAGATTTCTTCTTATTTCTTCTAGCCTTATTGAATAGAGTTTTCCGGTAACTATGTTGATGGGAGGTACTGAGTAGTGGGTACCTCGTGGAATTTAGTGTCCGCGTGTACAAGTTGGCTCCGACATCACGATATTATTTTGAAGCTTATGCATTTATATGATTTTAAATTATTTCAATTTCTCTTCTTCCTTTGCCAGAACGAAATATAAAAGTTAGATTAGAATTGCTTTCTAACTTCAAAAACTTTTGGTCAATTTTAGAAATTAGTCAATCTTTTTAATTGTTGGTCCATTGTTTGTTACATACTATGTACTTATTATTCTCTCCGTCCAAAATTAATTGTTATATTTCAATTCTCGAGAGTCAAATTAGATTAACTTTGAAAAATATTTTTTTTCCATCAAAGACATGAGTACAATTACAACATATAATACTTTTAGTATAGGTTTTAAATATTTAAATTTAATTATAAATTATTTAATTAATTTAATCGAATTTAACTTTCAAGATTCTCGACTCTTACGTGAGAATTTTGGAACTAAATGACTTTATACATTTTTCGAGTGATTTTAGAATTTATCCCAAAAAAAAAAAGAGATTCCTACTTTATTTCTTACGTTAAAGTTTTATACTTTTTCTCTTCGACAATTCGAGATGTATAATAGTTGATTCAATATTTAGATATAATAACTTGTATTTTTAAAATTCTTCATTGTATTTTAAAATAATAAGTTTATATATGGTATTTATTGAAATTTATATAATTTTCACATCCTGAATTATTTTTTTGTGTCGAAAACAATGAATTTAGTTGAATCCTTAATTAAAAAATTGCATAAATTTTGTTATATTGCTAATAATTTAATTGATGTATCCTGCAAATGCATTAATGAAATATCACGAAGCAAAAAGGTCAATTGGCTAATGATAAATATCTTTCTAATTCTAATAATTTAATTAATTAATGTATCTTGGAAAAAGTTGTTTTTTTCTAATTTAAAAAATTATTTAATAATTTAATTGAAATAATTTATTAAATTACTTGTGTTGGAAAGTACAAACTAATATTAGCATCTATCTCCCTAGTCAGGCGGCGCTGGAAATGGAAATACAAATATAGTAATAAAACATTTGTCAATATTGAAGTAGCCCATATAGTTTAGTTAATTATAAGTGGTCCACTACATTTCTCTCATTTTTAAAAAAAAAAAATCAATTTCGTATCTGATATTCACATTGAAGTTCGACTAGTTTAGATTTATATTGCATAAGGTTCCATTCGAGATAAAGTATTTCATATCAAAGCTTGAATCTAAAAATTTTGGTTAAAGAAAAACCAGACTCATTCATTGTATTTCTCTCTTTAATAAGAAATGGTCAACTTTACCTATATACTATTTGAAATTAAGTAATTTCATCCTCCGCAAGTTACAATTTAATATTACTCTTGTTTATTTTGAACTTTTGACATTTAACGATAATTCAGTTTGAAGGTGGTTTTATACTGTGATTAGAGTTAAAAAATAAACTTGAATATTTTTGCTTAAAGAAATTAAATATATGTGAATCTACCCACTCTACGTTGAAACTTTGTAAAATATGAGAATTGATACAATATGAATAGATAAAATTGAATAATTTTAGAAAAATATATATATATATATATATATATATATATATTGCTAAGAAGTACCAAAATAGTGCAATACGTTTGTTTTTAATTTATGTTTGAAAATAGGCATTTTTTTTTTGTAACAAGGGTGTTCACATCTAGACATTAGGGTAAAAGCTTTTGGTCAACATAACCAAATTTATGTCTATTTTGAGAAAAACATTTATATTGACAATTATTAAAGCCAACTAATTATCATATGTTTGACTATGATGATTTAATCATTACTATTTTCATTTATGGAATTTTCATCGAACTTTTTTTCTTTGTTGTTTTGTATATTCCAAAGTTCCCAACAACTTTTATTAGTATTATACACATCACCAACGATCATCTACCTATGATTAGTCCAAAATATTACAATCTTCGTACAGGATATAATGCATCTTCAATTGTTTAAAAATATGAGGCATATTAACCCTAGTAAAAAGATTTTGAAGATCGAAAATTAGGATAACAACATTGTAGTACTTATTACGGGGGAGAGACGGAGTTTTAGTCTCCTCTTCTCCTAATTTAGTAATATTGCATAGTAAATACTCGAAATAAGTTCCAAACATATCGATATGCGACTTTCATCTTATCAACAAAATCAAACTAATTCCTCCAAAATAAAATTTATCGCCAAGTGAAGGACCATATTAACAATTACAAACTGTTTAAGCTAACAGATAAATATAAAGAAACATACAATAAATAATACTCCGTTTCATTCAAAATCATTGTTATTACACAAAATCTAAGGTGTTCAATTTTTTTCCTCCAATATTATCCTTGACATATTCCTAATTCAATATAATTTTTCAATGTTATATATAATAAGCTAAATAAATCATAATTAAAGGATATTAATTAGTCAAAACCCACTACTTCAACTAAAGGGACTCAAGTGAAAACAAAAAACTTTGGATGTGTTAAATGTAACTTCCAAAACTTCACAAGGAGAATCTGAAATTAGATTGTTTTATCATGTAAGTGCGCTAAATAATTTAGGAATATTATAATATATTCCTCACTTTTCCTTATTTATCAATTCTAATATATGATATACAAACAAAAATAATAATATTTTTTTTATTTATATTTAAAATATTAATTACTTTTTCTCTAACATTTAAAATATATATACATCAATCAATACAAATATCAAAATAAAATATTCATAATAGAACGATATATAAAATTTAAAATAAATAAATAAAAATGATCTGATCGAACAAATATTGATATATCTCGGTGGCTTAGAAAATGACGTGGGGGCTAGCGTAGTTTGGAATGATCTAAACGTCACGTTTGTCATCTTCCTCTCTGTTGCTCTCGTTGTTCGTGGTCATAAATATATAATATTAAGTAAAATTATACAAAAATTAATTCTGGGTTCGTTGAATTTTGTGTAAAAAATGAGTCTTTATACGGAAAATTCAACTTGAAATTGTTTACTGACCAGTCATTGAACCACTTCAACTTTGGTTATTTAGTTTTTCTACAAAGTGGGGTTGTAGAAAATTCATTTTTCTTGAGTTTTTTTTTATTAATTTTAAGCTATTGGGTATTAGCTATTTAACTCATTTTGATGAAGGGGTAGTTGGGTTTTGATAAAGTTTTGACCTTTTTGTTGTTTGAAGTGAGGGTTTATGCACAGCTGTTTTTTATTTTATTTTGGGGTTTTCTTGATTTCAATGGTGTATGTGTTAAAGTTTTAAGCGGTTGCTTTTGGAAGTTTCTGTATTTAGTCAACTATTTGAAAGGGGTTTGTAGTTTAATTTTGTTTCTGTAGAGTTTTGAGTGTATGAACTGTGGTTGTGGATTGTTGATGATGGTGTGAAGATTGGTAGAAAAGGCTATAAGAGTGGTACTTCTGGGATGCCAAGTTTCATTTCTCAGATTCCAGTTTCAAATCACATGTATATCTCTTAACATGCTTTTACTTTTTTGAATTTCTGTAAATTTTAGTTTGTTCTTTGTATGTTAGTAAGTGTTGGATTTGTTTCAGATGGGGATTACTGTTTATTCTTATGTTTATGTTGAAAGATTCGAGTTTTGAGATTGTTGTTATAGGGACTAGGCTATATATCTTTCTATTTGTTTATGTAATAAATAAAAATAGAAGTCACTTACAGTTTGATTCTAATTTGGAGAGGTGACTTTTTATGAGTTTTAGGATAGGAACGAAAAAAGAGAGCTGAATACTCTTTGTTCCAGGACGGATAGTTCCTGGTAGTTCATGTGTTTTCCGGCGAAGGGGATTCAAATGAACCCTCTTCATCCCCTCTAGCTTCGCCGCTGGTTGTACAGATCATAGTTTAGGTAAATCAACTATTCCTATTAATACTCCGCTAGTCCTTAGAAACGCGTTAAATTTAATAAGAAGAGGAAAGAATGTTCAACCATTTCGTAGTCAAGTTGTTCCGCAGAGTACCCCCTGAATAATTACAGTGTAACGTGTTAGTGTAAATCTAGAATTGTTATATGTCATGATTGATATGCTGTATATGAAAGTGACATCTCGAATTATAAATTCCTGTTTAACATTATTTTTGGATTTCAGGGGCACAGAAGGGAACAATACAAATACTTCTCGAATTTCTGAATTTGGGGTGCTTGAGCAATATCTTGGATTCCGTATTGGAGATGGTGCTAATGTTAATAGAAGTATGTATTTTTAAGACTAATCCTGAATGTTCTTGGGCTGCCTATCTTTCCTCTCTCTCATCTGATAAAAGAATCTTTGTATATTTGAACGTTCTACAAACTACGGGTTTACAGTAGGCACTTTCTAGTGAGTGTTTAGGCTCTCTCATTGTAAACAACCATTACCGATGATCTTATCAGCAAATTTTACTTTCTATGCAAATTATTTTTGGGTAGTTGAGACTCCGAAAAGTTTAAATGAGCTGAAGGGACTGATCATGGCATAGGACTTCTCTTTGCTTTTCTACCCTAGTCAGGTCTAAATGTAGTAAGAGAAATGGGACTTTGAACTTAACTTAGTTCCAAATGTTATTGAGAGTTCAAGATTATATAGGGATATGTGGACATGAGGTCCAACATTAGGGAATTGCATCATACATTTTGAAGAGCAATTGACCTTGGGCATAACTCTACCCAAAAAACTAGTTCATTCGGTGAGAGTTGCTGAAACCATATAAGGAAGGTAAAACCTTTCCTTTGTGTTTGTTGTAGCTCGCCGACCAATGTGGTACCGTAACATTCGAATCTCTTTATAGATAATATTTGAATAAGTAATATCCTTATGTGGATATCTATAGGTTTGGAAAATATATTCGACGCATAGTGTATGAAGTAACCTCTATATAGATAATATAAGAAAAAGTAACATATATATATATATATATATATATTTTTTTTTTTTTTTTGCACATAATATATGTAGTATCCTCTTTGTAGATGATCTACGAAATGTAACATTCCTGTGTAAATATCTATAGTTTGGAAAATATATTCGAGCGCATAGTATTTGATGTAAATAATGTTTTGTGGTATTGAGATAGCTAATTTGGATTAAGAAGACTAAGTTCGTTGTTCCGAATATTTTTGATATATCTTGAATTGGGTCTTCCTATTTGGACAATGTTAAATAAGAGATAAATTATTATTATTCCAGTGAGGTTGGATTTGGCACCAACAAACAAATGGGAATTGTTTTTTGTCCTAATATGGGTGCAAGACATGTGGCCTTTTTACATACAAAAGTAGCGGTGTCGAGAAAAAGTTCTGTTTGCATTAAAATTTGGGTTTAGTTCTAAATGCACTGTTAAAAATTAGGTCAAAAGCACGGACTTCATAAGTTATGTACCTGATGGTCATTTGCACAATTTGCTCTTATTTCCTGATCTCTCTATATTTAATACAGTCGCCACCATCTGGTTTTGTGTTTGTCATTTTCTGATTACAATGTAATGTAAAGATGGTACTCCCTCCGTTTCAATTTGTTTGTCTTATGTCCTTTTATAGCCCATTTAAAAAAGAATGCCCCCTTTTTGACAACTCTTCTATTTCCACTTCCACATGACATGTTTAAGACCACAAGATTGAAAGACATTTTGGTACATTCGACATATGAGTTTAAAGTCACAAGATTCAAAGTCTTCTTTACTTTCTTAAACTTTGTACCAAGTCAAAAATAGGCAAACAAATTAAAACAAAGGGAGTAACTATCAAACATAATGTGAAGATATTGCAAACAATAGCTAAAAAATGTCGGAGAGCATGAAGGACAAGGATAATTGGGGTTTTATTCCTTTGTGCTCTTCAGACAAACAGTTCTGTCAATGTAGCTTCCGGCGTGAAAGAACTAACTTATAGTATAATAAACTGGATTTCTGTTCTCCAAATACTGGATATTATTAAACCTAAATGTTTAGACTGATACTTGAAAGTGGTCCGGATCCCCCTTACCAGAGAACTGTGGTTGCAATGGTATTCTTGAGCTTGATTTCAACTGTAGTAGGAATGCTAGATTTTGCTGACAAGCACTTGTGTTTCTTTTCTAGTGTTCAGTTATATGTGAACCACAATTGTCCAGGAACTTGTCTCACTTATGTGAAGGCTGACCATTTCCTGTGTAGATGATTGATGAATATATCTTTTGTTGGTTTAGGTCCCCTATTTAATTCTACATCTGCAGCTAATCCAGCAGTGGGATTTGACGTCTCTGGAACCATCAATAGGGTAATTACGGCATTTAATCTCTCTACATTTCTTCCTAAAGAGAAGTAGAAACTGTTTATCTGATATTGCCAGAGATGTCCACAGACTGAGGGCAAGGCATTTAAGCTTATTTTGATATTTTTTTTTTCCTATTGTGCTTGCAGAATTTAGCTCCTTCAAATACAAATTTGTCTACTGCTGCTCCAGGATCTCATGTAATACAATTGCAATCAAACTTAGTTCCTGCAGCCGGCACTCATCCTGAGAATTGGGGCGAGTCCAACATGGCAGATTCTGGTTCTCGCACTGATACTTCAACTGACATGGATGGAGATGATAGAAATCAAAGGGTAATTTACTCTGCTTGTTTCATTTACATCGCTTAGCCTCTCTTAGTCCATTTCTCTTTGGTTTGTAAAGACCTGCAAGGTCTTGGAATTTATCTTGATTTGAGTACGAATAAAATTTAACCGAAGCAAAGGTTCAAGAGGCCATCTAGGCAAACCAACAAGTATGGATTGGGTTTTTGGTTGTTGTTATTGCACTTGGCCACTTACATAAAGTGAAATGATTATTTGGAGTCATTTTGTTCTGTTTGGGTCTATGCTGATCAGACTCGGGTTCGGGCATCCGACTTGGGTGCTGCCTATCGAAAACTCAGATTCTTTATCACATAAATTGTAGGATTCGGGGGTATGGATCCGAGTACTGATACAGGTGCTGGGATATGACCAATAACTGTTTATTATGATATATAAAGTTATATTTCAAATTTTCAATTAGTTGAAGTTATTGAACATAAATTAATAGAAGTTCATTCCTTATAAACACCAATATTTTGTTCTTTTCTCACGCAATTGAAAAGGGTTCTCATACTATACATTTTTTGAGACTGACCACATTCGCATACTTTATATATATTTATGATATAAAACCAAAAATCAAACTAAATACCCAATCAATCTATACTTCTCGGTCTAGAATGTGGCGAAGTACCCAAGATACGTTGACCAAATCTGCTATAGATCCCACACCACACCTATGTTGTGTCTACTTGGGTACGGTGGAAATTTTGAAGAGTGCTTGCAACATAGATTTGGTCACTTTTATGTCTGTGTAAGAAAAAGTGTGTAATTTGGAGAATCTTTCTTGAATGATTAGTTATTTACTGGAGTGATTAGTTATTTACTATTCCTTAATGTTTGACATATTCCATCTCTGCAACTTTCACAACTGTCAAGAATCCAAATTGGTTAAGGTATTCAAATTTTAAACTTCAATCTTATGTTTTCTTTGTTAGATGAACTTTTCAATCATTGTTACTTGAACTCTGCGACCCATAAAATTCAATAAATGGAATGGAGTGTGTATTATTGAATTATTAATCCAAAATATAAGACAATTATTTGTATTGTAAAGAAATGGATAAGTGGAATAGGTACAGAGGATTTATGTTACCAAATGCCAAACTAGCTGTTGTTGAGCAATAATTGGTTGATTGTCTAGTTTTCATCACTTCAATTTCGTACTTGAGTTTTTGGTTCACAAATATGTAATTTTATTGAACTGAACAGTTTGTGTAACAGAAAATTTCTCCTCAAGTAACACGGTGATTTTTGTATTGTTTGTGGACCTTTTAGTTTCAGTAATTGTTATTGCAAACTTTTAGTGTCAATAATTGTTATTGCATGCTTAAAAAATTAAGTGGAAATTTCTTTCCTTGAAAGTATAACATTTATATCATAATCCAGTTTGTGTTCTTACATTTCAGTCATGTATGAAAATTCTTTTCCATTATGCAGATTGAGACGGGTCAATCCAGAGCCATTGCAGCTTCTGATTCTAGTGACAAATCAAAAGAAAAAGTCTTGGATCAGAAGGTTCATTTCTCACTATTTTTCTTAGAAGAGGAGAAGTCATGTTCCTTTCTTATTTTCTTTTTGCTTATCATCACTTCTTGCAGACATTACGGAGACTTGCCCAAAATCGTGAAGCTGCTAGAAAAAGTAGATTGAGGAAAAAGGTAGACCTTTCTTCTCTCATTCTCCACACTAGTTTGTCATTTTAGAATATTAGGGATGCTGAAGAGAATATATCAGCTGATTATTTCTCACTAGTCTTTAAATAACTAATTCCATACTTGCTTATGCTGCAGGCATATGTTCAACAGCTGGAGAATAGCCGGCTGAAGCTATCACAGTTGGAGCAGGACCTTCAGCGAGCACGTCAACAGGTATTGGCTTCTTCCTTTCATGTTCTTTCGGGAGGACAACTTGAGGAGGTTCCACAATCTTTTCTTATTTTGTTTTTTGTGCAACTGAAGGGGAAGTACATTTCAAACATGGCAGATCAATCAAATGGAGCGGGTGCCAGTGGTATGCCCTTCTCTTGTAGCTCCCTTTTTTCCTTTCAACAAACAAGAAAATTGATGGGCTTCTTCTAGATCTGTTGAGGAAGTATCACTTCTTGATACTAAATTGAGCTAGGAGTGGGTTGTTATTTCATGTTTCTTGCATTTGATTGTTACTATCTGTTGTCTATAGTGTTTCAGTTGCCACATTATTTCTTTTTTATTATTGTTCATTTTCTGGAAGTCCTGTATTGCTTCCGTATTAATTGACCTGTTTTCTCCACTGCCATATCTCCTTTACGCCAGCCACATCGATTTGCTGCACGTAAGCCGAAGGTCTTTTTAAAATAGTCTCTCTATCTCTACGAGGTAGGGGTAAGGTCTGTGTATAGTCTTCCCTCCCCAGACCCCACTTGTGGGATTACTCCCAGCAGGCCAGACTATACTTGATGTAATAAAGATTGTTCTAGGAGAACAAAACTGGGTATGTTGTTATTGTAACTTCCGTAGTTTGACAATACTCTTTATTGTATCAGTTATGGTATCAGTAAGATCATCTATATGTGCATCTCATAGGTGATAATGACAGGATATGGGTAGTTCTAGGAAAATTTGGGTGGAATTGGAATGGTTGGTTTCACTAGACAGATAAGCATCCACCATATTGCAGTCAAAACAGACATTTATACGTGATGGCTTTCTCCATCTTAAAATCTTCCTATATGCACTTTATGAACCTTTCAGCCTTTCCAGGAATAGTTCGTCTCACATATTTTGTGTGTTGTGTGGTCTGTGTTTAGGAAGCAAATAAGACGGAAATGGTGTGCATTTTCAATTGAAGGAGATTGTAGAACTTCAGTTTTCTTGATTTTCCCTGATTAACTGGACTCAAATAATGAGATAACTTGTGAGATCCATTTGCGTGTCGATACGTTATGATTGACATTTAATCCGAAAATGAGGAACAAAGTAAACTGCAACTTTCAATTGGTACTTGGTTCATGTTCATAAGTCTCACACTTGTGATGGTTGCTATGATTAAGATAATGAATGAATCGGTTGCTGCTTTATGCACTCGGTTAAATACATGACTTTTTGTATTAGGCTGGCCATTCTTAATAAGAAAACGTTCAACCCCTAATTTCTGATTGCACTGAAAAAGTTGTTTTCTCGTGGTAATATAACCTTTTGAGATGCTGCTGTTCTGCAGGGACCTTAGCATTTGATGCTGAATATAGTCGATGGTTGGAAGAACACAACAAACACATCAATGAATTGAGAACCGCTGTCAATTCACATGCAAGTGACCCTGAACTGCGAAGTATTGTGAATAATGTCACTGCACATTACGATGAGGTCTTTAGGGTGAAAGGAAATGCAGCCAAGGCGGACGTATTCCATGTCTTGTCAGGGATGTGGAAAACCCCTGCCGAGCGATGTTTTATGTGGATTGGTGGCTTCCGCCCCTCAGAACTTCTTAAGGTGACCTCTTCTTGCTTTCATATGTGTTCAATTTTGCATCTGTTCTTGTATATTTCCGGTCTAGACTTTTCCTGTAAAGGATTATAAAAGTCGTTATACTGCTTGTTCATGTATGAAAAGTTCCTATTGTTAGCAGGACTGATAAGTTCTTAGTAGTGTGGATTTTATTGATTTATGCTTGTGAGAATTTTCTTGCTAAAGATTGGATGGTTTCACTTTCCGAACGAATGAGGTGCCGCGTAGTGTACAATTGCATTTTTATGTCACTATCCTCTATAACACCATTACTGTAGTCTCGTGACCTTGGCTCTGACATTCTCCTTCAAATGGCATGGACTTACATTTATTGTACTGAAGCTTTTGATTTTCTTCTTGTGTTCACTGCATAATAGCAACTCTAAACAAAACCTGATGCCTAGAAGCAAAAACTTGGATGAAATTGTGTGATTATCTCTATCCATCCCGGATGAGGTTTCCTGAGCTTCTTCAGTTTGGTGATGTTAGTAGACATCCAGTGGCATCTGATGTTAATATGCTTTCACTCTGTCCGTTTACGTATGTCTGTGCAGGAATTATATCAGTGCTGTACATTATATTTTCTTCTGTTCTTGCGTCATTTGTTCATGCGTCAATCAGATGTTGATAATTTAAGAACTTCAAGTTGCTTCTGTAGATAACACCCTTTCTGTGTATGAGTTTCTTTATAACCAAATATGCATTATTTCTTTATAACCGCGCCAGTAAGGGAGTGTGGGAAGTTGATTGTAACTAGGAGAGGGAGAGGGAGAGGGAGAGGGAGAGGGAGAGGTAGGCTGAGGAAGAACTGGGGGAGGTGATAAGACAAGACATGACACAACTTCACCTTAGTAGGTAACGGAGTGTTGTCACACTTTGTGTGGGAGAGGCAGAGCCTAGCCTCCTCTATGCTTAATGTGTATTGCTATCTTTTGCTATTCCTTTTCGTCATTTGCTCTGTACCTTGCTATTTTGTTGCTACCATGCTTCAAATTCTTTTCTTTTCTTTTGAGCCGAGGGTCTATCATAAACAACCTCTCTACCCACAAAGGTAGGGGTAAGGTCTGCGTATGTCCTACCCTCTCCTCTCCTCTCCTGACTCCACTTGTGGGATTACGCTGGGTATGCTGTTGTCTCATTTTTCGTGAAATGATTTCTTTGGTAATGCAGCTTCTAGTCAATCAGTTGGAGCCTCTTACCGAGCAACAGTTAGCTGGCATTTACAACTTGCAGCAGTCATCCCATCAAGCAGAAGATGCCCTCTCACAAGGTATGGAGGCGTTGCAGCAATCCTTGGCGGAGACATTAGCTAACGGATCTCCTGCTACTGAAGGGTCATCAGGAGATGTAGCTAATTATATGGGTCAGATGGCAATGGCTATGGGGAAATTAGGGACTCTTGAAGGTTTTCTCCGTCAGGTAACTCTATTTTTGCTGCTGCTTCCTATTCTTTGTTTGTTTTAATTGTTTACAATAGATAAGCTGCAAATGCTCGTTCAGTTGTTTGAACATGTGGAAGTCGGGGGCAAGCATTATTGTTCTGGAGGTCTTTGTAACTGCAACCAGCATGCATTGCCCACAGAATTTTCAGAATATGTCTTGTTTGTATTGGTCTTTGGAAAAAAATAAGTCTAGATACTTTGTCCTCTTTTATGTCCTTTAATGAGGTCATAAAATAACCGAAGGGTTATGTTCGCCAACGTTCTTAAATCAACAATTGTCCTTCTGTCTCATACTTGTTCTCTCTTGTGAATCATATGATTCAAGACAGCCAGTCATGTTCAAAGTTTTCTGGTTTGTTATATTAGTTTTATGTCGTCTCTGGAGGCAAAATACGTGAAGCTAAAAGTTGTTGCATCTTTCTGTCTCTTTTAACAGGCGGACAACCTGCGTCAACAAACATTGCAACAAATGCATCGCATATTGACAACCAGACAATCAGCCCGTGCTCTTCTTGCAATAAGTGAATACTTCTCACGTCTTCGAGCTCTCAGCTCTCTTTGGCTTGCCAGACCACGAGAGCAATAAGTATGACATGCATCGCAATATTCTACAGAAACTCAGATATACTACTTCGATACACTGGCCAGTATATGAGATCCAGCAAAGTTACTATATATAAAGTGGTATTGTATGTGCTTGTGGAAGTGCAGAATTTGTTTTCTTTCTCCTTAGGTTTATAGAATGCCAAAATTTTACTTTGTTACTTAGGAACCAATAATGTACCTGTGTTTTTAGCTTTACAAGGAAAAAGTTTAGGGATTTTAAGAAGTGTAATAGATATTTTTAGAAAGTTTTATTATGCTTAAACAAATTATAGCTTGTGACTACAGAAGTTTCTCTTCTGATATGTTGGAAAATTTACAAGCATTTCTTCATTTTTCCCTTGTATATTTCTGCAAGAAATGTTAAAATCTGTTGTTATTTATCTTTCCATAAAAGCTAGATACACCAACTTATGCTGATACATTTCTTTTTCTCCGTCTTTATACTCGGTGTTTTTTGAATTATAAGGAGTTGTTTGGTTGGGAATTAGTTATTCTGGAATTAACTATCCGGGGTTAGTTACCTTGAGATAACTTATCCCATCACTATGCTATAAATGGTGGGATAAGTTATCTCAAACATGTCAACCAAACAAGAAATCTAAATTTTATCTCAAGACTATTTTTTTATCTCAGGATTATTTATGCTTATCCCTCACTCCAAACGAGTCCTAAATGTGATACTCTACTTTTCAAGATCAAGTTGAACCATTTTGAAGATTAAAACATGTAGATTACCAGTTTTTTTTTCTCTCTAAAATAATACGATACAATCATTATCCAAATATATATATGACTATCATTCAAACAAATTGTGAGTACTTGGTCAATCAAAGATACAATCCATTAAATAGAAAGAAAAAAAAAAAGAACAAGAATGATGTATCTATCTCTCATGTATTTTGTTCCACATCGTCATCAAGGAGAAAGCAGAGCAAAAGCTGTAGTATAAGTAATGGGCTGAGCAGACAGGATAACATACTTACCTGGACGGGGTCAATGGGCGATCAATAAGACCCATGGCCTAGGCCTGTGACCTCCATTGCACTTTGGAGGGGTGCTTGCCTAAGGTCGGCCCAAGTGGTCGAGCCTACGTCATAATTTGTTGCGGCGGGGGCCTGCGTTCGCGCAGCCCCTACCAAACCTAATCCTAAAATTTTATAGTCTATTTGTAACCAGGTAAAGCATCTCTGGCTAAGCAATTATCAACAGAATAACAACAGCATTCACAAACTTAGGTTGTTGCTCAGACTTTCTGAAGTAAGAGCCTCCAAGTTTAAAATTCCGTTTGCTTACGCTACAGCTCTATATTCAAGTTTCAGCCTTGTTTGTACATCCTTCGCCATATCATTGTACATGAGAATGATTATATATAATATTTGCATCATGCAGTTCATAAATATACAACTCTAAATGTTGCAAATCACATGAAACTCTTTATAATGTTTATGTTTCTTTAAATGAACCTTACAATTATCATCAACAGGTGCCATTTTGCTGCTGGTTAGTTTATGGGTCCTTCAGTTTGAAATGAGACTATTTCGACTACATTATCAAACACTAAGATAAGTGATTTCTATATGGCAATACAGTTAACACTCCTGTTAGCTGCTACTGTATACATTTTCATGTAAGCTTCTAGACTTTTGTTGAAAGGACAGAATAAGATTCTGAACAAAATCAACCCGAGATAAAGACCGAAGAAGTTAACAACTAATATACTCAGCTGGTGATGCTGCATCGATGCTATATAAGAATGTGTGATTAAGACGACACTCTTTAGTTGATTGAGCCATATCCATTTTCTTTGGATCATGTAATACAAGAACAGAAAGATTCTGAAGGAAATCGCGCTGCTGTTAACAGGTGCCATTTTGTTGTTCTACTTAGTTTAGTGTGTTGTATATGTTACTGAATCACTCAGAGAGTAACGCCATTTTCGACTAATTCTCCCACATCAGCATATGAGAGAGAAGTGGGGCAAAAGAAGTAGTATTAATTATGGGCTGAGATCACTGGATTACATACTTACTTGGACGGGGTCAATGGGCGATCAATAAGACCCATGGCCTAGACTTGTGACCTCCATTGCACTTTGGAGGGGTGCCTGCCTAAGGTCGGCCCAAGTGGTCGAGCCTACGTCATAATTTGTTGCTGAGGGGGCTTGATTTCGCGCAGACCCTACCCAATTCTAAGATCAATATTGCTTGTCCTTCAACAAATTTAATAGAAAAAGTAACTCTGGCTGCTTGTTTGATTGAAACACAATGTTAAATGATAATCGGTGTTCAAGAACTAATTGATACCGTTCCTTTATATTCTTATAATTGCAGAGCATGTTGCAAAGGCAGAAGTACATGAGAAACAAGATGATTCGGAAATTATAGTGACATCTTGATGTTATGAATAAATACTAGTTACACTTGAGGTTTCGTCAGAAGACTATATGATGTGCTTCAGGAAGAGCCAAAGATGTAGTTTTACACAAAGCTCGTCATGAGAAGTATCAGAACTTCAAGGATAAAGATGAAGCTACTGAAGTGTATGGTCTATATTCCACTGATATAGTCACCAGATGATATTCTACGAAAAAACATACCCGTGGAGAATACCTCTTTCGTTTTCTATCTCTCACTTTCGGAACTTATGTTGAAGTAGGTAATGATATTGCGGACAAAAAAAACATACAGAAGTTACAGCTAGCGAAAAGGAGGTTGCTGCAATAGTGTAAATGGCAAGGAGTATGATCAAACAGCAAGGCGCAATGTGATGGCCATTCACTTTCAACAGGGTGAAGTTCTTGATTACTATTGTACGATGAATTGATTAAAATATGACCATATTGTAGATCGTCTATATATTATTATGTGTCGATATGAGCTGTGTGCATCTCATATATAAAGTAAGAGCCTTAGAGCTTAAAACTTCCAGTAATAAAGACATGTCATGAAAGCAGATTGGGGCCTATAAATAGATTGGTTCAGGTCTGATGCCCTTTTTAGGCTACATTGCAAAAATGTTGCTGCACTAGTATCGGTTCCTCAAAAAATGCAGTACTTCGGAGGATTCTACACGCACCTTTCAATGTTGTTGATGAAAAGTCCAAGGCACATATGGAAATGCATCTGAAGAACTGTGTAAACACTTTCACAAAACCATAAAATGCACCAAATATATTGTTGTTGTTTGTATTTACCACTTTCCTCAAATAACTTCTTCTTTCATTCAAACTCACTAGTTCATATAATATAGAACTCTTAATGTTGCAAATCACATGAAACTCTAATGTTTGAACCTCCTTAAATGAACCTTACAATTATCATCCACAGGTGCAATTTTGCTACTACTTAGTTTAGCATGTTGTATATGTTACTGATTACTCAGAGAATGTTGTCATTGTGTTTTCACCAAAACCATTCAGTAAGTTAAAGCAGAGACGTGGTTGCAAATATCATGTGAATTTTTAATGTTCAAATCAACCAAATTCAAGGATTATATATGTAACTGTTTTAGTTGTCAATCCTCAATTATCCTTTAAACTTAAAAGACACCTTTCATACTTCTTTGTATTCAAAGAGGATTACTCAAAATGACTTTGTTCTATTTCAAAAGAATGCTAAAGAGAGTAACGCCATTTTCGACTAATTTTCCCACATCAGCATCTGAGAGAGAAATGGAGCAAAAGCAGTAGAATTAATAATGGGCTGAGTAAACCTGAAAACATACTTACCTGGACGGGGTCAATGGGCAATCAATAAGACCTATGGCCTAGGCTTGTGACCTCCATTGCACTTTGAAGGGGTGCCTGCCAAAGGTCGGCCCAAGTGGTCGAGCCTACGTCATAATTTGTTGCTGCGGGGGCTTGCGTTCGCGCAGCCCCTACCAAACCTAAACCCAAAATTATATATTCTAGTAAGAGCTGATGACAGAAAAAGCAACTCTGCCTAAACAGTTAACAACAGAATTGATAGAATATCTGCTAATATCCTTTCCTTATATGCTGCAAAGGTGAAGCTCGTTATGAGAAGTATCAGAACCTCAACGACAAAGATGGAGGTATAAGAAGTTTGAAATACGCGTATTTGAGGTCAAACATAGCATAGAGAAGTTGCTGCAATGGAAAAGCAGGTTGCTGCAATCTCGTAAATGGCATGGCGCAATGTGATGGTCATACACTTTCAACAAGGTGAACTTCTTGATCAGCTGTGTAACATCATAGGGAAAGTTAGAGCCTCCAAGCTTAAAATTCCGTAAATAAAGACATGTTATGAAGAAGATTGGGCCAATAGATCGATTTAGGCATGTAACTTAGGTTGTGTTGCTCGGACTCTCCAAAGTAAGAGCCTCAAGCTTAAAATCCCGTAAATAAAGACATGTCATGAAGAAGATTGGGCCTATAAAACAATTTAGGCATGAAGTTTAGTTTGTGTTGCTTGACTTTCCAAAGTAAAAGCCTCCAATCTTATTTATTTTTTTTAAAAAAATTAGCATTATTTTTAGTATTCTAATTTTTAAATTGATAATTTATTGTTGAATAAGGTTATGAACTTGCGTCTTTTTTTGTAATTTTAAATCATATTTATGTAAGTTGTTGAAAATTGAAATAAGAGAATTATGTTTGAACTTTATTTTTGAATTTAGAACTTACATTATATTTCTTTTAATAGTATTGACTTGATATTTTACATTGCAAATCATTTATTCTTTTTGTTAGACTTGATAGATTATCTTTTTGTTAAATGTTTTTACTCCCTCCGTTTAGAAAAGGATGACCTAGTTTGACTTGGAACGGAGTTTAAGAAAAAAAAAAAAAAACTTTTTAATCTTGTAGTTCTAAATTAAAGTTATGTCAAATGTACCAAAATGTACTTTAATCTTGTGGTCTTAAACATGCGGAAAGTTAAAGTTAAAGTGTTGTCAAAAAAGGAAAGGGGTTATTCTTTTTTAAACAAACTAAAAAGGAAACATGGACATTCTTTTTGAAACGGAGTGAGTAATAACTTTAAGACATTATGTTTATACTATTAATCTTTTCGACAAACATGCATTAAATGATGTTTAGTATCTTGTACTTTCAGTTTTTGGATAAGGAGAAATTTTGCTGCATTTGTTTATCAGATAGATGTGTGTGAAGGCCCTTTTGAGAAGTTGTCCATGTATGAATGTTCTCAATATAGCTATTGTTTCTGTAGTACTTCATTTTGATGCTTCTTGTATTTATTTTGTTCTTTGTTGTTTGAACTCATTATCCATCACCAATGCATCACAGAACTCGGCCTTTGTCAGCGTGACATAATGTTGTTTTTGTTCTCGATGATAACTCCTGTCGACTGTGATTTTGTAAGACACTTATTTTGCTTGTACCTCTATATATATGGCTATACAGTTAACACTCCTGTTAGCTGCTACTGTATACATTTTCAACAAGACTAGACTCTTGTTGAAAGGACAGAATAAATTTCTGAACAAAAAGAATGTGTGTGTATTATATATGTTATCGAAAATTCATCCTTTCTTAGAGTACTTGCCTTGTTTAATTAAGACGACACTCTTCAGTTGATTGAGCCATATCCATTTTCTTTGAATCATGTAATACAAGAACAGAAAGATTCTGAAGGAAATCGCGCTGCTGTTAACAGGTGCCATTTTGTTGCTGTACTTAGTTTAGTGTGTTGTATATGTTACTGAATACTCGGAGAGTAACGCCATTTCGACTAATTCTCCCACATCAGCATCTGAGAGAGAGAAGTTGTGCAAAAGCAAGTAGTATTAATAATTAGCTGAGCTCTCTGGATTACATACTTACCTGGACGGGGTCAATGGGCGATCAATAAGACCCATGGCCTAGACTTGTGACCTCCATTGCACTTTGGAGGGGTGCCTGCCTAAGGTCGGCCCAAGTGGTCGAGCCTGCGTCATAATTTGTTGCTGTGGGGGCTTGCGTTCGCGCAGCCCCTACCCAATTCTAAGATCAATATTTCTTGTCCTTCAACAAATTTAATAGAGAAAGTAACTATGGCTACTTGTTTGATTGAAACACAATGTTAAATGATAATCGGTGTTCAAGAACTAATTGATACCGTTCCTTTATATTCTTATAATTGCAGAGCATGTTGCAAAGGCAGAAGTACATGAGAAACAAGATGATTTGGAAATTATAGTGACATCTTGATGTTTTGAATAAATACTAGTTACACTTAAGGTTTCGTGAGAAGACTCTATATAATGTGCTTCAGGAAGAGCCAAAGATGTTTTAGTTGTATTCTAAGAGAAACAAATAGTATCCATTACACTATTTTTCTTTTACAATCTCCAAACAGAAAGCTATAAAGAGTAATAAGTAATTCTCCCACATCAAAAACTAAGAGAAATGTAGAACAAAAGAGGTTGATGGGCTGAGCAGACTAGAAAACATACTTACCGGGACGGGGTCAATGGGCGATCAATAAGACATACGGCCTAGGCTTGTGACCTCCATTGCACTTCGGAGGGGTGCCTGCCTAAGGTCGGCCCAAGTGGTTGAGCCTACGTCATAATTTGTTGCTGTGGGGGCCTGCATTCGCGCGGCCCCTGCCCAATTCTACGCCCAGAATTTCCCCGGCCCATCTGAATTTTACAAAAACAATAAACATACGTTTTCTCTGCCCCTTCTGTTTGAAATAAGATTATGTCGTCTACATTATCAAACACTACTATAAGTGATGTCTACATGACTGACAATCTAAAAGAGCCATAAGTCGAAGAAGGCGCGATAATGAGTCTTGGCTTCAAAGATCAAATATTTGTCTTGAAAATACAAACCAGCTTCAGTACTATTAGATTTGGCCTTCCTGGTTATTGATCTTATGGGTAGCGAATACCTTTAGCCGATGCAGGAGCTTGTGGATGATTCCAAGAGTTTGTGCTGCATATTCTTAAGTTTGGCAAAGGCCATTAGTCTAAAATTAATACCTGTTTGAAAGACTAGTTACAGATTGCTAATCTCTAGATTACTTACTTCTACAGAAATTGGCTTACTAGAACAACTGTTTATATGGCATTTGGAAAGAGTTGCTTTGGCTGATCGATACAAAACGAAGATCTGCTGAAACAGATAAGGGTATGGCTGGTTTGCTTATGGTCCTTCGGTTTGTAAGATCAATGGCTATACAGTTAACACTGTTATACATTTTCATGTAAGCTTCTAGAGACGGAATAAGATTCAGAACAAAATGAACCTGAGATAAGACTGAAGAAGTTGAAAACTAACATGACCTGAGAAAGCTGGTGATGCTGCAGCGATGCTATATAAGAATGTGTGTATATTATATATGTGGTCGAAAATTCATCCTTTCTTAGAGAACTTGACTTGTTTAATTAAGACAACACTCTTCAGTTGATTGAGCCATATCCATTTATAACTCAAAATCTGATTTTATTATGTCTCTTGAATGCTCTCTATGAGTATAGACTTAAGTTTTTTCCTCCATTTTTTTTGATGATTGACATGTTACTAGAGACTAACTTTTTGTTATCTATGCCGGAGAGAATGTCAGCGTGTTGCTACTTAGTTTAGCATGTTGTATATGTTACTGATTTCTCGGAGAGTAACGCCATTTTCTACTAATTCTCCCATATTAGCATCTGAGAGAGAAGTGGAGCAAAAGCAGTAGTATTAATAATGGGCTGAGCTCACTGGATTACATACTTACCTGGACGGGGTCAATGGGTGATCACTAAGATCCATGGCCTAGGCTTGTGACCTCCATTGCACTTTGGAGGGGTGCCTGCCTAAGGTCGGCCCAAGTGGTCGAGCCTGCGTCATAATTTGTTGCAGTGGGGGCTTGCGTTCGCGCAGCCCTTACCCAATCCTAAGTAAAACTATTCCTCTTAATTAGTTGATTGAGTAGAGTAATGTTTATCTTATCTATTAAAAATAACCTTGATTATATATTTCTATACTTGTATCTCTTTTCAATGCTCTTTGATTGTAGTATTTAGTGTTTACTCCATTTCTTTTGATGATTACCATGTTACTGTTGACTCAACTAAGCAGCAATGTAAGTTTGATATTGAAGTTTGTGGTTTAAGCAGCAGCAATGTAAGTTTGATATTGAAGTTTGTGGTTCGGTTTAGCAGGAAAGACTACGAAATTATACATGAAGTTGGAGACATAACGCGTTTCTGATCTTATTGCCTACATGAGTTTCTGCTGTTTCCTTTGATAAATATTTAGAGTGACATCAAGCTGGAAACAGGTGATATAGATGTCTCTTATTAGTTAATATCTTCTTGTTTGAGGAACCTTTGACTTAATTATCTCTACTTCTACTTGGTGATTGTTGCTGTTGAACACTGTGATTGAACTTATACTCCTTCCGTCCCTATTTAGTTATCAAATTTTAACTTAACACACCTATTAAGAAAACAACGACTACATTATCAAAAACTAAGATGAGTGATTTCATTTCAAATGTCAGATCTCCTGTTGTTTGCCGGAGTTAATGTTGCTTTGGTCTCAACGATAACGCCTGTCTATGATTTTGTACAGTTTCCATCCCCATTTGGGTAAGAAGAGTAAATACTTATTTTACATGTGAATTCATTAAGTATGGTATTTGTATCATGTGGTTCTAAACTCTTAATGTTTTGTTGCTGCTTCGTTTAGCGTATATGTTACTGATAATTACGCGAAGAACATAGTTGCTGTGTTTTTACCAAAACAAATTCAGTAAGTTGACACATTTTATACTTTCTTGTAGTTCCCTTTTTCTATTTCAAAACAGAATGCTAGAGAGAGTAACGCCATTTCGACTAATTCTCCCACATCAGCATCTGAGAGAGAGAAGTTGTGCAAAAGCAAGTAGTATTAATAATTAGCTGAGCTCACTGGATTACATACTTACCTGGACGGGGTCAATGGGCGATCAATAAGACCCATGGCCTAGACTTGTGACCTCCATTGCACTTTGGAGGGGTGCTTGCCTAAGGTCGGCCCAAGTGGTCGAGCCTACGTCATAATTTGTTGCTGAGGGGGCTTGCGTTCGCGCAGCCCCTACCCAATTCTAAGATCAATATTGCTTGTCCTTCAACAAATTTAATAGAAAAAGTAACTCTGGCTGCTTGTTTGATTGAAACACAATGTTAAATGATAATCGGTGTTCAAGAACTAATTGATACCGTTCCTTTATATTCTTATAATTGCAGAGCATGTTGCAAAGGCAGAAGTACATGAGAAACAAGATGATTCGGAAATTATAGTGACATCTTGATGTTATGAATAAATACTAGTTACACTTGAGGTTTCGTGAGAAGACTATATGATGTGCTTCAGGAAGAGCCAAAGATGTAGTTTTACACAAAGCTCGTCATGAGAAGTATCAGAACCTCAAGGATAAAGATGAAGCTACTGAAGTGTATGGTCTATATTCCACTGATATAGTCACCAGATGATATTCTACGAAAAAACATACCCGTGGAGAATACCTCTTTCGTTTTCTATCTCTCACTTTCGAAACGTATGTTGAAATAGGCAATGATATTGAGGACAAAAAAACATAGAGAAGTTGCAGCTAGGGAAAAGGAGGTTGCTGCAATAGCGTAAATGGCAAGGAGTATGATCAAACAGCAAGGTGTAATCTGATGGCCATTCACTTTCAACAGGGTGAAGTTCTTGATTACTATTGTACGATGAATCTATTAACATATGACCATAGTGTAGATCGTCTATATAATATTATGTGTCGATATGAGCTGTGTGCATCTCATATATAAAGTAAGAGCCTTAGAGCTTAAAATTTCTAGTAATAAAGACATGTCATGAAAGCAGATTGGGGCCTATAAATAGATTGGTTCAGGTCTGATGCCCTTTTTAGGCTACATTGCAAAAATGTTGCTGCACTAGTATCGGTTCCTCAAAAAATGCAGTACTTCGGAGGATTCTACACGCACCTTTCAGTGTTGTTGATGAAAAGTCCAAGGCACATATGGAAATGCATCTGAAGAACTGTGTAAACACTTTCACAAAACCATAAAATGCACCAAATATATTGCTGTTGTTTGTATTTACCACTTTCCTCAAATAGCTTCTTCTTTCATTCAAACTCACTAGTTCATATAATATAGTACTCTTAATGTTGCAAATCACATGAAACTCTAATGTTTAAACCTCCTTAAATGAACCTTACAATTATCATCCACAGGTGCAATTTTGCTACTACTTAGTTTAGCATGTTGTATATGTTACTGATTACTCAGAGAATGTTGTCATTGTGTTTTCACCAAACCATTCAGTAAGTTAAAGCAGAGACGTGGTTGCAAATATCATGTGAATTTTTAATGTTCAAATCAACCAAATTCAAGGATTATATATGTAACTGTTTTAGTTGTCAATCCTCAATTGTCCTTTAAACTTAAAAGACACCTTTCATACTTCTTTGTATTCAAAGAGAATTACTCAAAATGACTTTGTTCTATTTCAAAAGAATGCTAAAGAGAGTAACGCCATTTTCGACTAATTTTCCCACATCAGCATCTGAGAGAGAAATGGAGCAAAAGCAGTAGAATTAATAATGGGCTGATTAAACCTGAAAACATACTTACCTGGACGGGGTCAATGGGCGATCAATAAGACCTATGGCCTAGGCTTGTGACCTCCATTGCACTTAGGAGGGGTGCCTGCCTAAGGTCGGCCCAAGTGGTCGAGCCTACGTCATAATTTGTTGCTGCGGGGGCTTGCGTTCGCACAGCCCCTACCAAACATAAACTCAAAATTATATAGTCTAGTAAGAGCTGATGACAGAAAAAGCAACTCTGGCTAAACAGTTAACAACAGAATTGATAGAATATCAGCTAATATCCTTTCCTTATATGCTGCAAAGGCGAAGCTCTTTATGAGAAGTATCAGAACCTCAAGGACAAAGATGGAGGTATAAGAAGTTTGAAACACGCCTATTGAGGTCAAAAATAGCATAAGAGAAGTTGCAGCAATGGAAAAGAAGGTTGCTGCAATCTCGCAAATGGCATAACGCAATGTGATGGTCATACACTTTCAACAAGGTGAACTTTCTTGATCAGCTGTGTACATCATAGGGAAAGTAAGAGCTTCCAAGCTTAAAATTCAGAAAATAAATACATGTCATGAAGAAGTTTGGGCCAATAGACTGATTTAGGCATGTAACTTAGGTTGTGTTGCTTGGACTCTCCAAAGTAAGAGCCTCCAAGCTTAAAATTCCAAATATAAAGACATGTCATGAAGAAGATTGGGCCTATAGATCGATTTAGGCATGTAATTCAGGTTGTGTTGCTCGGACTCTTCAAAGTAAGAGGCTCAAAGCTTAAAATTCCGTAAATAAAGACATGTCATGAAGAAGATTGGGCCTATAAACCAATTTAGGCATGTAATTTAGGTTGTGTTGCTCGGACTTTCCAAAGTAAGAGCCTCCTCTCTTATCTATTTATTTTAAAAAAATTAGCATAATTTTCTTAGTATTCTAATTTTTAAATTAAAGTATAACTTATTGTTGAATAAGGTTATGAACTTACGTATTTTTTTTGTAATTTTAAATCATATTTATGTAAGTTGTTGAAAATTGACATAAGAGTATTATGTTTGAACTTTATTTTTGAATTTAGAACTTATGTTATATTTATTTTAATAGTATTGACTTGATATTTTACATTGCAAATCATTTATTCTTTTTGTTAGACTTGATAGATTATCTTTTTGTTAAATGTTTTACTCCCTCCGTTTAGAAAAGAATGACCTAGTTTGACTTGGAACAGAGTTTAAGAAAAGAAAGAAGACTTTTTAATCCTGTAGTTCTAAATTAAAGCTATGTCAAATGTACCAAAATGTACTTTAATCTTGTGGTCTTAAAATGCCACGTGAAAAGTTAAAGTTAAAGTTTTATCTAAAAAAAAGAAAGGGAACATTCTTTTTTAAACATACTAAAAAGGAAACAAGGATATTCTTTTTGAAACGGAGGGAGTAATAACTTTAAGACATTATGTTTATAATATTAATCTTTTTGTCAAACATGCATTTAATGATGTTTAGTATCTTGTACTTTCAGTTTTTGGATAAGGAGAAATTTTGCTGCATTTGTTTATCAGATAGATGTGTGAAGGCCCTTTTGAGAAGTTGTTCATGTATGAATGTTCTCAATATAGCTGTTGTTTCTGTAGTACTTCAATGTGATGCTTCTTGTATGTATTTTGTTCTTTGTTGTTTGAACTCATTATCCATCACCAATGCATCACAGAACTCGGCCTTTGTCAGCGTGACATAATGTTGTTTTTGTTCTCGATGATAACTCCTGTCGACTGTGATTTTGTAAGACACTTATTTTGCTTGTACCTCTATATATATGGCTATACAGTTAACACTCCTGTTAGCTGCTACTGTATACATTTTCAACAAGACTAGACTCTTGTTGAAAGGACAGAATAAGTTTCTGAACAAAATGAATGTGTGTGTATTATATATGTTATCGAAAATTCATCCTTTCTTTGAGTACTTGCCTTGTTTAATTAAAGACAACACTCTTCAGTTGATTGAGCCATATTCATTTTCTTTGGTTCATGTAATACAAGAACATAAAGATTCTGAAGGAAATCGCGCTGCTGTTAACAGGTGCCATTTTGTTGTTCTACTTAGTTTAGCGTGTTGTATATGTTACTGATTACTCGGAGAGTAACTCCATTTTCGACTAATTCTCCCACATCAGCATCTGAGAGAGAAGTGAGGCAAAAGCAGTAGTATTAATAATGGGCTGAGATGACTGGATTACATACTTACCTGGACGGGGTCAATGGGCGATCAATAAGACCCATGGCCTAGGCTTGTGACCTCCATTGCACTTTGGAGGAGTGCCTGCCTAAGGTCGACCCAAGTGGTCGAGCCTACGTCATAATTTGTTGCTGAGGGGGTTTGCGTTCGCGCACCCCTTACCCAATTCTAAGATCAAAATTTAGTAGTCTATTAGCACAGTTAATGACAGGTAAAGCATCTCTGGCTAAACAATTAACAACAGAATTGATGGAATATCAGCATTCAGTAAAACTAATATCCTCCAGTATTGAGGTCAAAAATAGCATAGAGAAGTTGCAGCAATGGAAAAGAAGGTTGCTGCAATGGAATATAAGGTGAACTTTCTTGATCAGCTGTGTACATCATAGGGAAAGTAGAATTCCGGAAATAAATACATGTCATGAAGAAGTTGGGCCAATAGATTAATTAGGCATGTAGCTTAGGTTGTGTTGCTCGGACTTTCCAAAGTAAGAGCCTCCAAGCTTTAAAATTTCAGATAGGGCTTATAGACCAATTTAGGCATGTATTTAGGTTGTGTTTTTCGGACTCTAGCTCCAAAGTAAGAGCCTCCAAGCTTAAAATACCGTAAATAAAGACATGTCACGAAGAAGATTGGGCCTATAAACCAATTTAGGCATGTAATTTAGGTTGTGTTGCTCGGACTTTCCAAAGTAAGAGCCTCAAATCTTTTCTTTTCCTTTTCTTAAAAATTAGCATAATTTTCTTAGTATTCTAATCTTTGAATTAAAGTAAAGTTTATTGTTGAATAAGGTTATAAACTTATGTATTTTTTGTAATTTTAAATCATATTTATGTAAGTTATGTTGAAAATTGACATAAGAGTGTTATGTTAAACTTTGTTTTGAATTTAAAACTTATGTTATATTTTTAAGTTTCATTTATTTTAATAGTATTGACTTGATATTTTACATTGTAGATCATTTATTTTGTTAGTTAGACGTGATAGATTATCTTTTTGTTAAATGTTTTCATAACTTTATGACATTATATCTACAATATTAATCTTTTTGTCAAACATGCATTTAATGATGTACAGTATCTTATACTTTCAATTTTTATGATTAATTTAATTAAAATATACTAATTTGAAAAATATAAATTAATTTATTTTTATAATATTAATTAAAAATGTATGTTTATTAATTAATATATTTTCAAAAGACAATATATATTTTATTATAATTTACAACAACCTTATTTGTCTAATATAAATTTTAATTTTAGATAATTAACTTTTATTTCTAAAATTTATATAATCTAATGATGGCAATTATACATTAATCTTATACTCCATCTGTCGACTTTTCTTGTTTTAGTTATCCCTAATTACTTGTTTATTTTTGACATATCAAGAAAGAATATATTTTTTACCTATTATACCCTCAATTAATTACTTTGAGAAAAGTAGAACTTCTCAAATATCTTTAAGTTTTTAATTCATTCAATTCATAATTAATAGGAATAAATGGTAAACTCATTACATCAATAATTATTTTTTTAATAGGTGTGCTGATTCAAAAGTCGAAAAGTAATTAAAGACATAAAGAGTAATTACACTGTATCAAATAAATAGATCATCATAATTATTAGATTATGTAATTACTATCCTAATAATTACATCAATTCTCATTATCCTAATAATTATACCAAACTTTAACTTATCTTAATAGAATTCATATCTCATCTGTCGAGAGAGAAACGAGGGGACCCTAAGGAGCCTTTTGGTTAGAAACAAGTTATTCTAAGGTGAATTATCCTGAATAAGTTATTCCACACTTATTTCATCACAAAAGTATAAAAAGGGAAATAAATAGTCTCAAAACGGCACAATACGACCAAAAATAAAATCGTAAACTATTATATCTTATATCTCGTACCAAACAACAAGTGGAGCAAAAACTCTAGTATAAAAGTCATGGCCTGAGTTCTTTACAGAGAACATTCACCCAACTTTCCGCAAAAGTGGAGCAAAAAGCTCTAGTATAAAAGTCATGGGCTGAGCTCACAGAATATTTAGCTGAATGGACGCAATGGGTGATAGAGAAGACCGTAGGCTTGTGAGCTCCACTGCACTGTGGAGGGGTGACCGCCGGCCAGCCGAAATCGTCCAGGTATCGCAGTTGGAGCAGGACTTTCAACGAGCACCTCAACAGGGCGAAAGTGGTATGGCCTATTTTTAGTCGTTTAACTTGTGTGCCCTAACTTCCTTTTTTTCATTTCAACAAACAAGAAATTGATGGGATTCTTCTACCAAATTGAAGTAGGATTTGGGTAATTCTAGGAAGGTTCGGTTGAATCGGAATAGTTGTTTTCACTAGACAGAAAAGCATTCACCATAGATTGCAGTCAAACATACTTTACTGTGTGTTGTGTGTTTTGGAAGCAAATAAGATTGGAAATAATGTGTTTTTTCTACTTGAAGGAGATTGTAGAACTTCAGTTTTCTGGACTCAGTTAATGATATGATATAACTTGTGAAATCCATCTTTGTGTTGATACACTGTGGATGACATTAAATTTGAAATTGAGGAACAAAGTAAACTACAGCTTCCAATAGGTTCTCAATGTGCATGGACTTGGTCATGTTCAGAATACTCACATTTGTGATGGTTGTTATGATAGAGCTAATGAAAGAGTCAGTTGCTGCTTTATGTATTCAGTTTAATACATGACTTTTTTGTGTTAGACTGGCTTACCTTAACAAGATAAAGTTCAACCCCATATCGTGTTCATGATTGCACTCAGAAAGTTGTTTCCTTGTGCTAAGATGACCTTTCAGATGCTGTCATTCTGCAGGGCCTGTAGCATTTGAGGCAGAATATAGTCGATGGTTGGAAGAACACAACAAACACATCAATGAGTTAAGGACCGCTGTCAAATCACATGCACGTGATCCTGTGCTGCGAAGTATTGTGGATAATGTCACTGCACATTACGATGAGGTCTTTAGGGTGAAAGGAAATGCAGCCAAGGCGGACGTCGTCTATGTATTGTCAGGCATGTGGAAAACCCCTGCTGAGCGTTGTTGTATGTGGATTGGTGGCTTCCGCCCCTCGTTACTGCTTAAGGTGACCTCTTGTTGCTCTCATTTCTGTGCAATTTTGCATCCGTTCTTCCATATTTCCCATCTAGACTAACCCTATATATGATTATAAAAAAGCTGTTATTCTTTTTTGATCATGTATGTAAAGGTCCCATTATTAGCAGGACTAATAACTTAGTAGTATGTAGAACTTCATTAATTTATGTTTGTGAAAATCTAGAATACTTGCTAAAGATTGGGTGGTTTCACTTTCCGAATGAATGAGGTGCCGTGCATTGTACAATAGCATATTCATGTCACTATCTTCTATAACACCATCACTGTAGTCTCGTGACCTTGGATAGTTAAGGGTTGAGATTCTCCTTCAAATGGGACATACATGCAATTATTGTGTTGAAGCTCTTGCTTTTCTTCTTGCATCCACTGCATAATAGCATCCTAAACGAACCTGATTCCTAGAAGCAAAAGCTTGGATAAATTTGTGTGGTCATCCCTGACGAGGTTTCCTCAGCGTCTTCAGCTTGGTGATGTTAGCAGACTTCCATTTGCGTCTGATGTTAATGTGCTTTCACTCTCTGTTTATGGATTTTGTGCAGATATTATATGAGTGTTGTACATATATTTGCTTTTGTTCTTGTGTCATTTTTTCATGCGTCTTTCAGAAATTGATAAATTAAGAACCTCAAGTTGCTACTGTAGATATCACTCTTTGCAAAATTGAATAATCATAATTGTATAGTATAAGTTTAACATGCTGCTTCAAAGCCATACACAAGTTTCTTTATATCCAATTATGCATCATTCTTTATAATCGGCATCTGAAGAGGAGGTGTGTGGGATCTGCCAATTAGGATGTGTGAAAGGCTGGTTGTGACAGAGTTGGGAGAGCTAGGCCGAGGAAGCACTGAGGGAGGTGATTAGATAGGACATGACAGAACTTTAGCTTAGGCCAGAGGGCTAGTAGGTAGCCGAGTGTTGTCAAATTTTGTGTGGGAGAGGCGGGGTGGCTAGCCTCTTCTCCGCTTCTCCTTAGTAGTATTATTAGTAATCCCGTGGTTTCTTTTTTCTGTGTGTATTGCTATCTTTTGCTATTCGTTTTCTTCATTTGCTTTGTATCTTTTTCTTCAATGTGTATTACCTCCTCAAACCCCACTTGTTTCATTAGTAATCCCGGGATTACATTGGGTATGTTGTTGTCTCATTTCATGAAATGATTTCTTTTGTAATGCAGCTTCTAGCCAATCAGTTAGAGCCTCTGAGTGAGCAACAATTAGCTGCCATTTACAACTTGCAGCTGTCATCCCATCATGCTGAAGATGCTCTCTCACAAGGTATGGAGGCGTTGCAGCAATCCCTGGCGGAGACATTAGCCACCGGATCTCCATTTACTGAAGGGTCATCAGCTGCTACTTATATGGGTCATATGGCAATGGCTATGAGGAAATTAGGGACTCTTGAAGGTTTTCTCCGTCAGGTAACTCTATTTTTGCTGCTGCTTCCTATTCTTTGTTTGAATTGTTTACCATGGATACGCTGTGAATGCCTGTTCAGTTGTTTGAACATGTGGAAGTCGTGGGAGGAGTGCTTGTTATGTCCTTAAGAATACGTCTGGATCTTTGAACTAGACGTCTCTGGATACCTCATCCTCTTTTTTATGTCCTTTAACGAGGTCATTAAATAAGCCAAGTGTTATGTTCCCCAATGTCCTTAAATCAACAATTGTTTTTCTGTCATCTACATGACCTTCTCATACTTGTATCTCTCTTATGAATTATATTATTCAAGACAGCCTGCCATGTTCATTTCCCCATAGCAACGAGATGTAACAGCTCCCTGTTGAGAGTTTTCTGTTTTTGTTTCATGTCGTTCTAGAGGCAAAGTACGTGAAGCTAAAAGCCGTTGCATCTTTCTGGTACTTTTAACAGGCGGACAGACTGCGTCAAGAAGTATTGCAACAAATGTATCACATATTGACAACCAGACAATGTGCCCGTGCTCTTCTTGCAATAAATGCTTACTTCTCATGTTTTCGAGCTCTCAGCTCTCTTTGGCTCGGCAGACCACGAGAGCAATAAGCACAACATCCATTGCAGTATTCTGCTGAAATTCGGACACTAGTTTTGATACACTGGCCAGTATATGAGATGCAGCTAAGTTACTATATTTTAAAGTGGTAGTGTATGTGCCTTGTGGAAGTACAAAAAAACAAAGTATAGCAGGGATGTTTGTAATTTAGATAGTTTTCCCAAAGTGGTGTATATTGTGCTTTTGTTTCACTTCTTTTTGTGTGGGTTTAAACATTTAATCTTGTTGAATTAACCTTCTCTACTCTCTAATATATCTTGTGAAATTACTTTAATAATGATGAAATTTTATGTACGAGTTGTAAGACTAATTGCTTAATCTTTTTAAAAAGTAATGTATTTTTAGCATTAGTCTTTTTACTTGAGCAATTTAAAACTGTGAATACACCAATATTTTCAGATTCCACGTTGTATTTGACAAAGTTCATTACTTTGAATTAATATGCATGGTATTGTGTGCAGTTGTGAGCATCCTTCACCCTTAGAGGGTTCGAAGGGGTCTTCGATTCAAACGTCGTGTATGGAGAAAATCTTGTTGGAAGCGTTTCCTCCGAATGAGCCTTATAGTGTGCGATTTGAATTTAATCGAGACTTCAATGTGACTCCAGCCCTTCGAATACTAAGTGGAAAATTAAAAAATATAGTATTAACTATAAGACATGTTTAACTATTTTACGTTTATTTATATATATTATAATATAATTTCTCTATAATTAAAGTTTTTATATGCTACTTAAAAACAAACTTAATTTTACTTTAAACTTCTAAAATAATAAATAATCTGAGATATTATTTTTAAAAATCACAATCGATAATCTCGATATAGAGTTGTATATAAATAAGTTTTTTTTTTTGGTTTAAATTTCAATATTGACTTCACAAAAAAAAGAAGATATTAATTTTCAATTTCTCACATCTTTTTATTGCTTAATTTTTTTTATTTTTTATATTGTCTTGTTAAAAAGTATAGAAGGGTTTTTGTTTTCACTTTGTGAAAAATTGATCTGGGTGAAGAACAAATCAATCCTTTCTGGGTTCAAATTGGGAAGAACCCAAGTCAAACTGGTAAATATAGCAAACAATAGGCAAATAGTTCATTGTAATCAAAGCAAAATTGATCTTCGTTTTCCCTTTTTGTCTCTTCAAAAGTAGGTAGAACTTAGCAGATCTTTGTTAGGCAAAAATCTCGTTTTCATCGCTGCAAATATGAACGTCGGACCATCTGGTTTCAGTAAGTTTTTGAATCCCACATCAATTACGCTTCTTTTTTTTTGTTGATGAATTTAGTGTACGGATTTGCTTGTGTTCTAATTTTGTTTTCACTTTGATGTTGTAGACAATGCACCAGTGACAAGGGCATTGGTAATTGCGTGTACTATCTTCACCATCATATTTGGTGTTCGTGGTCGTGTAAATCAGCTGGGATGGTCTTATCAGGTAGTTCTACTTTCTGGGTATCTCTTGGTTTTGGTTCTTTTTTTGGTGGGGTTAGTTTTTTGTTTTGTAGATTTGGGTATTAAGATAGAGTGATGGAGGTGTTTTCGCCTTTTGGGTATTATGATGTTGCTATTTTGCCTCGCCCATTTTCGTGTATTGAGTTGAATTAGGTTTGAAGGGTTTTAGAACTGTGAAAAGAATATAAAGATTGGATCTTTAGTGCATAGTGACACATTATTGTTTCTAAATCTGGATTTCAATCGTAGCATCTTGTCAATATGAGATTGGAGTGAACACAACTATAGGTAGACTGGCATGTTACTTAGTTCAATGCATATCGGCAGTTGGTTTTGGGAGATTTTATGTATTCGTGTTTGATTTATTCTGCTGTGCATGAAATATGTTTTCTCAGTTTGACCCTTGTCCAATTATAAGCTTAGTGGCAGCAAGGATAGTTGTTAAGGTGTACACAATCCTTTTTAAAAAAATATTCTGAGGGGATACTCACTCTTTATGCCTAAGAGCATAAAATACATCATGTTTTCTCATCAAGTCATGCATGCCTATGTAATAGCAATATTGCTAGATCATTTTCCATTTATCAGTGTTAAGCATTTTGAGGCTATACTAAAATAGGTTATCTTCTATATCGTTTGTCACTCCATGAAGCTTGAAGCTACTTAACAGTTTTCTTCCTTGTCTGTAAACGTGGATAAAATTAAATGGCTTGTTTATGAGCTTGGAACCACATATACTCCTTAGCCAAACTCAACAATAAGCAATGACTAAGCACAATTAGCAGATACAGCTAGCTAATCTTGAATCCATGTTTACTACACCTGGTTTATCAAGTATGAGTACAGGTTTGTCTGTGGACAAGCTCACATACAATTTGTAGGAGACTTTTGGTTTATTTTGAGGTTTTCTTATGAAGTGCTCATACCAATGTCATATCCTCTTGAAAAAGAGTCCATGTAACATTGAATATCAAATGGTTTTATTTGTACCATGTATGGTACTCCACTAATGCCACCACATTTGTTTTTCATCGTGACATCATCAAGCTGTTTAATCCAATAGTAATGTAGACTTTATATGCTCACTTGATAGGGTTGCTAATACAATATGTAGGTTTAATAGGCCTAATAGTCTTACAAAATACCCATCATCCAATAGCAATACTAGATTGTAAATGGTCTTCTCCTATTTTACTATCAACCTTTCGAATTTTTAAGAGATACGAGCTCTGTCAATTTCCATGTGAAGACATATAACTTGTTCGTAGCAGCAGGGGATATACCACACATTCCTAATTGGTTTAGAAGCACCAAACTCACACGACTGTTTGTTTCGGTAACTTAAGAATAAATTGTTTCTTATTTGCCCTATATAATTTTTTTGTTTTATAGCTGAGCTTTGGAGAAATATAGGATTCTCTTTTAACCTAATATATGTGTTTTCATCTCATAGCTAAATCCATTCTGAGTTTTTAAAATTTATAAAATATCGGGTTCTGTTTCTCCTAATATACAATTTTGTTTTATAGAGGATTTGTTCTCTTTTACTGTTTTCTTAGATATGATCTCATTGTTTCAGTAGGATTCCCTATAACGCCATAGTAAAACTGCTAATTGATGCATCTGTTTTGCTTGTGCCAGGATATCTTCCAGAAGCTTCAAATCTGGAAGCTGATCATATCGGCTTTTACCTTTTCTTCTACCCCTGAACTAGTATTTGGATTATATCTGCTGTACTACTTCCGCGTCTTCGAGAGGCAAATCGGTTCGAACAAATATTCTGTAAGTGCTTATTTGGGGTAGTACTTTTCTACTTGCGGCAGCTTCAACTTGCTTAATAACAATGGACAAAAGATAAAGGCAGCAGGTGTTAAATCAACTAATAGGCAAATAATAGAAGTCACAGTAGATACTGTTTTCCTTCTCTTTTCTACCTTTTTTTTTTCCTTTTCTGCAGTGTAGTTTATTTTTCTACCTCTTTCTCTGCAGGTTTTCCTGCTGTTCTCTTTTGTGGTCTCTTTATTACTTGAGGTTCTTGCTCTACAACTTATTAAAGGTATTTGTCATTCCTAATCATCAGATATGATAAAGGGCTTACTCCAACTGCTCTTTGTTTATAAGATTGATCATCTCTTGGAAAGAATTAGTGCTCATTTTTGTCAACCTTCTGTCATCTCTGGCTTCTAATGCCGTATAATATCCTACCTACAAGAAAACAGAATAGTGAAATGTCCTTCTAATGCCATATAATATCCTACAAGAAAAGGGGATATTGAAACATCTGATCCATTGATATATTTTAATGTTTTGAAAACTGACAAACAGGTTCCTTAGCCATTGATATGTTTTAATTTTTCATTTTCAGATCCTTCCTTGAGTATCCTGTCTGGGCCCTATGGACTAATTTTTTCTTCCTTCGTGCCCTTTTATCTCGACATTCCGGTTTCTACCCGGTTCCGCTTATTTAGTCTCCTCTTCTCTGACAAGACTTTTATTTATTTAGCTGGCCTCCAGGTATATATACTTTATCATGGCTTCTAATTAAATATTATCCTAGCTTGAGTTTCTTATCATCCATATTTACTTGATATTTTATCTTACAGCTTCTTTTCTCATCCTGGAAAAGATCTATTGTACCTGGGCTCTGTGGAATAATTGCAGGTTGCTTGTATCGTTTGAACTTTTGCCGTATTAGGAAAGTGAAGGTTTGCCCTGTTCTTGTTTTCCAAAATTCTCTCTTTCTCTGTGTGTGTCTCCGTCTGTTCATACATATTTAAGTTTTGTTTCTACTGAGTTCGCATTCTCTGAAAATAATTACTGTAATCTCATGGTATTTGGTACTTATGTGATACTATCACTTCTTTCTTTTTATATGCCTGGAGAATTTTGACTTAGTCTTGCATGCACATATATACAACATTGCTGCTAGTCATTAGCATTGCTTTTCCTTCTTGAATTTGATGTAGTTGGAAGTACATGGGCCTTCTATCTGAGTTGATGGGATTAACCCTTGTTCTGACTTCTGAATGACTACAAGAAATAACTAGGCTCCATTTCTCATCAAGTAGTTAGATCTGAATGTGTCTTGTTGGCCGAATGCTATTGCTGGAAGGCAAAGCAAATGCTTCCTGTTGAAGTTAATAATGCAATGTAGGAACACGTTGATAAGCTTCATAGAAGTAGAGAACTCTGAGCGCCGCTGTAGAATTGACAACTGATTTTATGGTTTTGAAATGACATCCCAAATAGTTTGTTGCTTGAGATGCTAATGGTGCAACTTTTATCATACATGATTTTCCATGATGGTTTATTATGAATCTGACTTGCATCAATTTTCTTTCTTTTAGTTCCCAGAATTTATTACATCCTTCTTTGCTCGACTTTCTTGGCCATCGACGGGTAACCTGCCTCCGCCTTCTGCACCAGCAAGAAATGCTCCAGGAAACGTACCAATCTTTGCAGGTCGCCAAATGGATGTGAGTATTGTTTTTGATGCCTTGGTTTAGTTAGTATAGTTAACTTTTTGATGTTTTAAGGGAAAGATGTGCTTCTCAGTGTCAGGCTAGTTGAAAGAAATGCATCTAAAACAAATATTTATTTATTTTGGACTGTCTATCCTGAAATTGGACCAGTATTACTCCAATTGGATAAAATATAAAGCACTTGACTTTCCAAAAAAGATTATTCTTCATGGTTATTAGAGATCGAGATGTTCACAAGTACCCAGTCCTTCAAGAGAAACAGTCTAGAGTTTTAAAAATAAAAGAAGAGAAACAATTATTATTTGTTTCCCATCAACATCTCACGTCCTCTCTCTGGCTAGCTTTAATCTACAACTTTTATCTTCTCTTCATTGGCTTATGTCAAACATAATTGAGAATACTTTATCTTACTGACCAAAAGAAAAAAGGAATAGTTGAACTTTTCTATGTACACCCTCCTCAGACCCCGCTTGTGGGATTACACTGGGTATATTGTTGTTGTCTCTTTTTTTCTTTTTTTTTTCTGGGGTGGGAGCAGGGGAGTTACTTGAAAAAAGCAAGTGGTCTCTCTTTTCTCTCACACAGAGAGAGAGACCTGCAGTAGATGGGGTGCGACCATGCGAGGATGGTGGATCAGAATAGTGAAAAGGAATATTGAAAGACGAGAAGGCAAATAAACACACAAATAATCAGAAGTTTCAAGTTCCATATATTCTTTCCATGTATAGAAAGAATGATTAGTCCATCTAGAAAGTGACATGATTAAGAGGGAGAAAAAGAGACGATGAAAGAAGAATAAATAATCAAGTCGTGGAAATTATATTCATATATCTACTGCGAAGTTATCTTTTCTGATGTTCAAGTGAGAGTGTGCTAATGATTAAACATTGATTGTCCTATCCATGTCTACTGGCGAATTCTGAGCCTACTGCTATTTGCACTCTAGAATCTTGTTTATTATGTTAAAGAGTTTTATCAGTTAAGTTTAGCTTTCACATTTCTCACTTATGTCGTTGGATTTCAAATTTTATCTGGACCAATAGAATTGAGAGGTCACCTTGTTCAAAATATAAGTGAATTGATGGGCCATATTCATCACCAATGAGTTGACTCTTGGTGTGTTCCACTAGAAAACCAACTTCAGTCGCATCTAAAGTTTTTATGGTCCTTTTTGAAAGATTATGAACGTTCTGACATTAGTCTACTGGTTTCTCCTGCATATTTCAGGGGAATTACCCAGCTCCAGTTTCATCCACCTCAGAACCACCAGAAGACGCTATTTCTATGCTGGTATCGATGGGCTTTGATAGGAACTCAGCAAGGCAGGCACTCATCCATTCAAGAAATGATGTTAATATAGCCACAAACGTCCTTCTTGAGTCACAATCACACTGAGATGGAACTTGCAGAAGTTCCTGGAGGTGTACACAATTTGGAATTTTTTGGGAATGGTTGGATTTACTTTCTCTTCCAATCTTTCAAGGTGCTCTTCGGTTTTTGTTCCTCTGTTTCTTTAGCATTTCATGCACTTGTCTCATTCCAACGCCACCCTAATTGATTGTAATACCTGGATCATCATATACAGGGTTGTTCAAATGCATCAGTTTAGAGATTAGGTTATTATGTATAGTTGCAGTGATGAGCTCTTACTGGTATTCTGGTGATTGTAAATCTGACCAAATTACTCACTCCTATAGGTTGAAAATAGTTTCTTGCTTTTTCGAAATCCTGAATCATCCTCTTATTGGAGCCTGAATGTTGATTGGTTCTTTATTCGATATCTTGGTGATGGCTTGTGTTTTTAGTTGTGCCACATGCACATTGTTTGAGTACTTATAACAACTAAAGCCCACGTCTAGCTTCTTCTTATGTGTGCATCTTCAAGCTCCGGGAAGGCAGTAAACGAACCCTCAAGTCATCACTCGGCCATCTCCAAACTCATCCTCAAGTAAATTTTAATCAGTTTAACACACTTAGCTATACGATAAAGTCTTCTCTTGTGTACATTAAAAATATGTCACACTGATAACAACAGACAGTTGAAGCTTTTGCTATTCCATTTTAGCAAGAGTAACAACATAACAACTGTAAAATATGGACTTTGAGATGATGGATATCTATGAAGATACATTGAAAATATCCATAAAAAATGTTAATGTTATAAAATTACTAATGTATCTAGAAGTTTTCTCATTTTGAGGGCTTGACTAGAAGTCTGTAATTAATGTTGGAGGGATTCAGTCCTGTCCACCAGACTGATGCTGAGATAACTAATAATACGACATAAATGACACCATATCTAAATTGTCATTTTGTCTGGTAAATACAACTCCCTGTCTGATTCTCACATCCTTATCTATCTTAGGATTGAAACTTGTGGTTAGAAACTCATGTAAGGGTCCAAGATAGTGATCTTCAAAATGCCTAACTAAATTATGAGCCATGCCGCACCCAAGGGTGTGGTCTAGTGGGTCACAATGAAGTGGTTTAGAGCTAGGAGGTCTCAGGTTTAAATACCACTAAGTGATTCTTCCCATCTGTCCTAGCAAAGTGCACGAGAGCTAATCCGGACATCATGGTCATCAAAAACGTAAAGTAAAATATGAGGCCATGCCTTCCATTTTGCTGGTCTTGTTTACTCAATTCTCCTTATAAAATGTAAAGTGGAAAGAACTAATCATGAACTTAAATAAGTCTCCTCTCTCCATCTCAAATTCTTCTTTTGTTTGAGAAAGAAATGGATCTCCTTGAACCTTTTCTTCTTCTCTTGATTATCATCATGTGTTTTACTTATTCTACATGGTGGTACCTTAGTAATAGGTGGTCGAAATCAAGCTCAGTGCCAACAAATTGGCCACTAGTTGGAATGTTGCCTGGGCTTATTCGAAATGCTCATCGTGTCCATGAATTTGTAACTGATGCTCTTGTAGAAACTAAGGGAACTTTTGAGTTTCATGGTCCTGTTCTTGCCAACTTGAACATGTTACTTACTAGTGATCCTGCAAATATTCACTATGTCCTTAGTAAAAATTTCTCAAACTATCCAAAGGGTGTTGAGTTCCGTAAAATTTTCAATATATTAGGAAATGGGATATTCAATGTTGATTATGAGCTATGGGAGATGCATAGGAAAACCACCATGTCCTTAATGAATCATACCAAGTTCCAAACTTTGTTGGAGAGGAACATGTGGAGCATTATCGAAAACAGGCTCCGACCGATTCTTGATTCTTTTGCTGAACAGGACACCCTGTTTAATTTGCAAGATATTTTCCAGAGATTCACTTTTGATGCTATTAGCAAATTGTTACTTGATCATGATCCTAAAAGTTTGTCTATTGACTTACCTCATGTGCCATGTGAAAAGGCGTTCAACGACACTGTAGATGCACTTCTTTACAGACATTTCTTGCCAGAAAGTTGCTGGAAATTGCAAAAATGGCTTCGAATTGGTAGAGAAAAGAAGCTCATTCAAGCATGGGAAGCTTTTGATCAGTTCCTATATCCTTGCATTTCACAGAAGCAAGAAGAATTGCTGCATAAAAGTACAATCAAAGACGAGGAATTCACATTTTTAAACGCGTACATCAAAATGTACAATCAATGGAAAGATGATGATTTGGGTACATTGCAAACATTTCTAAGGGACACTTTCTTGAGTTTGATGCTTGCTGGTAGAGACACCACAAGTGCAGCTCTCACTTGGTTCTTTTGGCTCTTAGCTAAAAATCCCTTAGTAGAGAAAAGGATTAGAGAAGAGATTCAACAACAATTGAATCTAAAAGAAGATGAAAATCTCAACTTTTTCAGCGTACAAGAAACAAGAAAACTAATCTATCTACATGGTGCTCTGTGTGAAACCCTGAGGCTCTTTCCATCAGTTGCGATTGAGCACAAACTCCCACATGACTTTGACATTCTTCCGAGTGGTCACCATGTTAGTCCAAACACGAGAGTTGTGCTATCGCTCTATACAATGGGGAGAATGGAAAGTATATGGGGGGAAGATAGATTAGAATTCAAGCCAGAGAGATGGATTTCTAAACGAGGAGGGATTAAACACGAGCCATCTTTCAAATTCTCAGCCTTTAATGCAGGTCCAAGGACTTGTTTAGGGAAGGAAATGGCGTTCATTCAGATGAAAATAGTGGCAGCTACCATCATATACAATTATCATATCCAATTAGGGGAAGATCAAATAATTTCTCCAAGTGCTTCTATTATCGTTCAAATGAAACATGGTCTGAAAGTTAGACTCGAGAAAAGGGTTCCTCTCTGATCGATACCAAATGCATGAACAATGCTAGAGCATTGGTTCTCTTAGGTTCTTGTTTCTCTGTTTCTTTAACATTTCATGCACTTGTCTCATTCCAACGCCACCCTAATTGATTGTAATACCTGGATCAGCCTATACATGGTTGCTCAAATGCATCATTTTATAGATTACGTTATGTATAGTTGCAGTGATGAGCTCTTACTGGTATTCTGGTGATTGTAAATCTAACCAAATAACTCACTCCTATAGGTGTGATACTAAATCTGTGCCAGAGGCAAAGATGTCATAAAATATTGGACTGGTTCAACAAATTCTATTAGCAACTACAGTTGAAGCTTTTACTATTCCATTCTAGCAAGCTTTTGACTACACACACCTCGGCATTGTTACCCAAATACTCATCCTATTCTTGTTCAGGGTCTTCTAGAACCGTAAAACAGTCTCATCTAGAGAGTCAATGCTTCCTAGTAGAAGTTTTTTCCTTTCTAGGTCTTGACTAGAAGTCTCTAATTAAGGTAGGACAGATTCAATCAATTCCACCAGTCTGCTTCTTAGACAACTAATAATATGACAAAATGGTACCATATCTAACTTATCATCAATATATGGGCCCTGTCAGATCCTCACATCCTTATCTATCTTGGCTTGCTGACATTGACAATTGTGCTTAGCAACTTATGTGGGACCTATGTTGCTCAGTCTCTTCAAAAATGTCGACGGGTGCGTGTCGGATTCGCCAAAAGTAGTGTATTTTTGGAGAATCCGATACGGCTGCGGCAACAACTAAAAGTGGGAGGTCAAGATAGTGATCTTGTAAAGGCCTGACTCAAATATGAGCCATGCCTTCCCTTTTCTGGTCTTATAAAATGTGAAGTTGAAAGAACTAATCCTCAACTTAAACAATTCCCTTCTCTCAATCTCCAAAGAAATGGATGTCCTTGACTTTTTTCTTCTTCTCTTGATAATCATCATGTGTTTTACTTATTCTACATGGTGGTACCTTAGTAATAGGTGGTCGAAATCAAGCTCAGTGCCAACAAATTGGCCACTAGTTGGAATGTTGCCTGGGCTTATTCGAAATGCTCATCGTGTCCATGAATTTGTAACTGATGCTCTTGTAGAAACTAAGGGAACTTTTGAGTTTCATGGTCCTGTTCTTGCCAACTTGAACATGTTACTTACTAGTGATCCTGCAAATATTCACTATGTCCTTAGTAAAAATTTCTCAAACTATCCAAAGGGTGTTGAGTTCCGTAAAATTTTCAATATATTAGGAAATGGGATATTCAATGTTGATTATGAGCTATGGGAGATGCATAGGAAAACCACCATGTCCTTAATGAATCATACCAAGTTCCAAACTTTGTTGGAGAGGAACATGTGGGAGATTATCGAAAATGCGCTCCGACCTATTCTTGATATTTTTGCTGAACAGGACACCCTGTTTGATTTGCAAGATATTTTCCAGAGATTCACTTTTGATGCTATCAGCAAATTGTTACTTGACTATGATCCCAAAAGTTTGTCTATTGATTTACCTCATGTGTCATGTGAAAAGGCGTTCAACGACGTTGTGGATGCACTTATGTACAGACACATCTTGCCAGAAGGCTGCTGGAAATTGCAAAAATGGCTTCGAATTGGTAAAGAAAAGAAGCTCATTCAAGCATGGGAAGCTTTTGATCAGTTCTTATATCCTTGCATTTCGCAGAAACAAGAAGAGTTGATGCATAAAAGTACAATCAAAGACGAGGAATTTACATTTTTAAACGCGTACATCAAAATGTACAATCAATGGAAAGATGGTGATTTGGGTACATTGCAAACATTTTTAAGGGACACTTTCTTGAATTTGATGTTTGCTGGTAGAGACACCACGAGTGCAGCTCTCACTTGGTTTTTCTGGCTCTTAGCTAAAAATCCCTTAGTAGAGAAAAAGATTAGAGAAGAGATTCAACAACAATTCAATCTCAAAGAGGGCGAAAATCTCAAGTTTTTCGCAATAGAAGAAGCAAGAAAACTAGTCTATCTACATGGTGCTTTGTGTGAAACCCTGAGGTTCTTTCCCTCAGTTGCAATTGAGCATAAACTTCCACTTAAATTTGACATTCTTCCGAGCGGTCACCATGTTAGTCCAAACACGAGAGTTGTGTTATCGTTCTATACGATGGGGAGAATGGAAAGTATATGGGGAAAAGATTGCCTAGAATTCAAGCCAGAAAGATGGATTTCTGAACGTGGAGGGATCAAACATGAGCCATCTTTCAAATTCCCGGCCTTTAATGCAGGTCCAAGGACTTGTATAGGTAAGGAAATGGCATTCATTCAAATGAAAATAGTGGCAGCTACCATCATATACAATTATCATATCCAATTAGGGGAAGATCAAATAATTTCTCCAAATGCTTCTATTATCATTCAAATGAAACATGGTCTGAAAGTAAGGCTTTTCAAAAGGGTTCCTCTTATGTCCAATGCATGAACAATTCTAGAATATTGACGTATGTAGGATCTTATGTAAGCATTGTCGATATAATTACTATATCATGATTATGCATCTTAGTAAAATGCATTCAAGTGCATCAATAAAATCGTCCTCATGAATTAGTTTTTATTATGTTATAAACGCATCATCATAGTCTTGTGTTCTTTTTTTCTATTAATGTAAACTCTTGTTATTATATATCGAAATGTTGGATGACATCCCTTGCTTTGTTATGGCCTATGTGATGTTCAGTGTTTTAGTAACTATTTCGAAAATCTGAATGGAGATGTCGTTTTTCTTTATCTGCTTTGAAATTTGTTTACTATTAAACAGAAACAGAATACCTAAAGGAGAGCTTTTAAAGGGGCGGAGATAAGCTTCCTGCAATTGAGGAGTTGTCTTCGATCCCTTATAGTGCACCCCATGTAGTTCCCGTTTGTATAGAGGATTGAGTGTCTTCTAGAACCATTAAACAATCTCGTCTAGAGAGTCGACGCTTCCTAATAGAAGTTTTTTCCTAACTAAGGTAGGACTGTTAACTGATTCAATCCATTCCACCAGACTTCTTCTGGCATTGACAATTTGGTTAAGCAACTCATGTGGGAGGCAAAGACAGTGATCTTGTAAATGCCTAACTCAAATATAAGCCCATGCCTTCTCTTTTCTGGTCTTATAAAATGTGAAGTTGAAAGAACTAATCCTCAACTTAAACAATTCCCTTCTCTCAATCTCTTAAAAAATGAATGTCCTTGAATATTTTCTTCCTCTTTTGGTTATCGCCATGTGTTTTACTTATTCTACGTGGTGGTACCTTAGTAATAGATGGTGGAAATCAAGCTCAGCGCCAACAAATTGGCCACTAGTTGGAATGTTGCCTGGGCTTATTCAAAATACTCATCGTGTCCATGAATTTGTAACTGATGCTCTTGTAGAATCTAAGGGAACTTTTGAGTTTCATGGTCCTGTTCTTGCCAACTTGAACATGTTACTGACTAGTGATCCTGCAAATATCCATCATATCCTTAGTAAAAATTTCTCAAACTATCCAAAGGGTGTTGAGTTTCGTAAAATTTTCGATATGATAGGAAATGGGATCTTTAATGTTGATTATGAGCTATGGGAGATGCATAGGAAGACCACCATGTCCTTGATGAATCATCCCAAGTTCCAAACTTTGTTGGAGAGGAACATGTGGAGTATTATCGAAAACGGGCTCTGGCCTATTCTTGATGGTTTTGCTGAACAGGGTACCCTGTTTGATTTGCAAGATATTTTCCAGAGATTCACTTTTGATGCTATAACTGAACTGTTACTTGATCATGATCCTAAAAGTTTGTCTATTGGTTTACCTCATGTTCCATGTGAAAACGCGTTCAACGACTCTCTGGATGCATTTATGTACAGACATTTCTTGCCAGAAAGTTGCTGGAAATTGCTAAAATGGCTTCAAATTGGTAAAGAAAAGAAGCTTATTCAAGCATGGGAGGCTATTGATCAGTTCATATATCCTTGTATTTCGCGGAAACAAGAAGAGTTGATGCATACAAGTACAGCCAAAGACGAGGAATTCATATTTTTAAACGCGTACATCAAAATGTACAATCAATGGAAAGATGGTGATTTGGGTACTTTGCAAACATATCTAAGGGATACTTTCTTGAGTTTATTGTTTGCTGGTAGAGACACTACAAGTGCAGCTCTCACTTGGTTTTTCTGGCTCTTAGCTAAGAATCCTTTAGTAGAGAAAAGGATTAGAGAAGAGATTCAACAAAAACTCAATCTCTACGAGGGCGAAAATCTCAGGTTTTTCGAAACAGAAGAAGCTAGAAACTTAGTCTATCTACATGGTGCTTTGTGTGAAACCCTGAGGCTCTTTCCATCAGTTGCAATTGAGCATAAACTTCCACTTGAATTTGACATTCTTCCGAGCGGTCATCGTGTTAGTCCAAACACGAGAGTTGTGTTATCGTTCTATACGATGGGGAGAATGGAAAGTATATGGGGAAAAGATTGCTTAGAATTCAAGCCAGAGAGATGGATTTCTGAACGTGGAGGGATCAAACACGAGCCATCTTTCAAATTTCCGGCTTTTAATGCGGGTCCAAGGACTTGTATAGGTAAGGAAATGGCATTCATTCAGATGAAAATAGTGGCAGCTACCATCATATACAATTATCATATCAAATTAGAAGATCAAATAGTTCTTCCAAATTCTTCTGTTATCATTCAAATGAAAAATGGTTTGAAAGTTAGGGTGGTCAAAAGGGTTTGTCGCGCCCCATTTTCTCGCGAAAACGGGTTTCGTGCACGACCTAACAACTCTTTTGGGATTTGGAATTTGAGGAGTCGCCACCTAACGAATTAAGGCGCGTTAGGGCACCTATCTAACCTAACTAAGTCTAGCTAAGGTCAACGAACCAGAGATCAGGGTAAGGGTTCAAATTACCTCGAGGGGAAGGTGTTAGGCATCCCTCAAGGTCCACAAATGTGGGTCCCGCCCGTATCTCATGCAATTTATATGGGGGTTACAAGTAGCAAATAAGGTCACTTCATTTATTAGTTAATTAACTAGCATGCTTGCTAAGTGATGACAAATATTAAACAAATAAACTATTTTATTAATTATTAATTTAAACATGCAAGGCTTAGGTGATAGCAAATTTCAAACAATTGAGAATAACTTTATTAATTAATTATTTAAACATGCAAAGAGGTGATAAAAATAATAAACGCAACAAATACCAATCAAATTAAAAAGATAAGCGAGAAGACAGAAAATAGACCAATAGATAAGCCAATAATTTTATTACTTTATTTAAGCTACCCCAAATAAATTATTAAACAATTAAGATTACTTCGATTATTAATTATTTGAGCATACAATCTATGTGATAAACAAATATTGCAAATATTAATCAATTAATAAAGATATAAACAAGAAGACATAATATGCACAAATAGATATAGAAGATAGTTCAATTTAATTTATTATGCTACACCAAACAAGAATAAGATGTGCGAAAATAAAGTTTTGAAAAATTGAGCAAGTTTTGAATAGAATTTTTATTTTTAAAAAAATGTTTGTTTCTTTATAGGGATGATGCCACGATATTGTTAATGACGCTCCTCCACAATAGAGACAATTTTGTTTTGAGGTCGGTCTTAGCAAAAATAATAATAGTTTATATTTTAAAGATGATTTAAAAATATTTAGTTTGCATATAGGCACATAAATATTTACATATAAATACACATAATCCATTTTGAAAATCATGGGTAGGTGGTACTCCCGGGGATTCGTCGGCTTAATTTTTAAAAAATTGGAATTAGACCTCGTAATTCCTTTGACTTTTCCACTAACGATAGGTTAGGAGATAGTACTTATAATTTATTTTTTTAAACAAATGTCATAATCAATCCAAAGTTTTAAAGGAGGACTGAACAATGACTAAAAAAAAATCATGTTGTAATACTTTATAAAAGAAAGACTAGTAGAACATTAATGTAGCCAATATATTAAATGCAAAGATTATACTATAAAATACATTCATTTAAATAATCAAGCAAATTGTTAAATGCAACAATTTTTTTTAGAACAACAACATATTGTATTATTAATGCATAATTACTTTAAGTGGTAGACAATGTTCAAAAAAATATTTCGGACAAAGTTTTAGCAAGACATATTTTAGATTAAGCATGCAAATGTTAACATAATGCAGAAAATTACTAATAGTGAGTAGAGAAATATTATATCATGTATATTTCAGTTTTAAACCTGAAAATTACTTAATAACTCCTATGAACATGATTTCTAAGTAAAGAACAAATATCCACAACCTATAGGCATGCTTTCAGACACAAATAGGTTTGTAAAATAAACGGATTGTTAGCACATAATTCCCCTCCCTTAGACGATTTCCCAATTTTATTTTTATATATTGACAGTTAGAGCTAGAGCGTTATATAAATTATTACAAAGTAACAATTATACACAAAAAACATAAACCAAATAAAATCGTCTTCTCTAGTCTTCCTTCTCTTGGCGACTCTTCTAAATCTTGAACCTTAAGTTCAAAAACCTGCTAGAAGGAATAATGTAACGCATATAATAAAAAAAATTTAATCATAACATCAAGTATTTATAATGACCGATTACTTTCATATACATAAACAACACACCAACATGGACAAAGAATAATCATTATCGCACATAGAGGGAAAGAATAGTGAAACTAACTCCGATGCTTCCTTGTTATTTCATTTTTCATTATGCAATACCAAATTTAAACTAATGAAATGGGCTAACCAATAGTGTAAATGTTAATTAATAAATACTAACCGGTCAAGCAGAAAAGAAAATCAGCAATGTAGACGACTTAATTTCACTTTCGACCCGAACACGGCAAAGTAGCAAAGAAAAACACTTGAATGTTTATCGGAATCTTAATTTATTTTAAGAGTGACAATATTATGAGCAATGAGAGAATGAGAGAGAGTTAAGAATAATGTTGCACTTGTGGTGAAAGTGAGTGAATGAGTAATGAGAACTTGAGAGAAAAGTCAATGTGAGTGTATATCAAGATGTGTGAATGAGTGTTGAGAGAACTTGTATTAAAAAGTGAGTGGTTTGTGTGTTCCACCGTGAGTAATGTGTAAACAGGTGTAAGGAGTGAAAAATATATGAGACAAATGGTCACTTTATATAGTAGAGAAGAGGATATATAATATAAGGAAAGAAACATTTGGGATCAATCAAATATAATTTTTTCCTTATTCAAAGAAGCACTAAATCAGTAATATTATAATTATCCAATAACTTTACTAAAATATAATAAGTAAGAATCAATTCAATTTTAATTAAAGTAACTACAATCAATTAGCATAAATAAATCATAAGCAAATTTATCGGAATCAGACAAATACATAAAACATATATGGTAAAAGAGCCAATTTGAGCATTGATTATGTACCACTTGCACCAAAAATGCAGATTGAATAAATTCATATTAAACATAATTATGCGAAATCAGTAACCGGTGACATCCTCACATAGAATCAAATTGATTGGAAGCATATATTTTTATAATTCGGAAAAGCCAAAAAATATTTTATTGAAGGTAAATCAGTTAAAATCAAGATTTATGAGAAAGAAATCAAATCAAGGAAAATCACAACAAAATCGAAATTATTATAACTTATATACTAAATCAGCACTCTTCACTTTGAACATAGGCAGGTCACCATAGAAGCAGAAGAGCATGGATTTTGAACAATACATTTCTAAGAATTATGAACAAACACGTAATAATGCAACTCAAAACAGGCAGTAGACAATCATGCAGAAGCGAGATTAAATATTGCACAACTTTTCATAGCTAAGAAATTGAACCAAGAGGGACTAGATTAAGCTTACCTGGAACGGATCTATTCATTTCTTAAAAAAACACGAAATTCGAGATGCATAAAGAAGAGGCATTGCCAGAGCTCGTCATGGAGCTGCTATTTGTTGTGTTGTTTGTCTGACCGGAGCTGCTGTCGGTTTCTTGCGTGACTGCTGCTCGTTGTTACTGGTGTCGGAGCTGCTGGTCACCGGCAACTGCTGGCCTGCAAAAGAAGAAGAAAAGAACAGGAGAAGGAGAAGGGGAAGGGGAAGACAGAGAGGGGGAAACGGGGAAGAAACGAGGGACGACAGGAGAGGGAGAGGCCGCTGCCTCTGGTTGCAACGCTGCTGCTGGGCTGCCTGGCAGCTGGCCTGAGTGCTGCCAGCGATGGAGAAAAGACGGCGGAGGAGAAAGGAAGAGTGGAGAGATGGACGGAGAAGAGGAGAGAGAAGCGGAGGCGGGGGAGAGGGGAAGCGTTGCCGCCTCTGGCAGCCTTCACAGGGAAGAATGGGGGGAAGAGATAGAGAGGGGAGGCGGTTGTGGAGAGAGGAAGGGTATGAAGATGAGTTAGAATTTGGGTCTTTTGGTGTTAAAGAGAGATAGGAAAAGTTGATCTCAAACGCTAGATTAGATAGAGATGGAGGGTTAGGATTCGATTCTAGGATTTAAATAATTAAATGGATGGATGAGATTAAAGGCTGAAGTCTTAAAATCAAATTGAATTGGATATCGAATGGCTAAAATTTCAATAAATTGGCTAGATTTGAAATGAAAGGGTGACTATGATTGAAATAAGATTTGAATTGGAGTGGCTAGAATTGAAAGAAATTAGAATAGAATGGGTTAAGATTTAAATAATTTTGAGGAAAATTTAGGAATTACTATTTAATTAAAATACTACATATCTTAAAATATTTTTTATATAGTTGAAAATCACTTAAATTTTAAAACATTTGAAATTCATTAATGATTTTAAAATATTTTAATAATATTTACAATAATTTTATTAAGTGAATATATTAAAATATATAATTTTCAAGCAAAATCGATTAAAATTCTAAACTTTAAATAAATTTTAAAATACCTATTTAATCGAATATAATCCTAAAAATGGTTAAAGGTCGGTCAAAATCGGGTGTCAACAGGGTTCCTCTTATGTCCAATTGATATCGAATGCGTAAACAATGACGTACATAAGATTTTAAGTAAGCAGTGTCGATATATAAAGAAGTAAAATAAATTACTATAACATGATTAATAAAATCATCTCGTTAATTAGTTTTATTACTATAAATACATCATTATGTTTGAGTATTTCCTTCAATTAATGTAAACTCCTCTTATTATATATCTAAATATTGGATGCATGGTTATGGAATGTTGAATCTTTATCTATTTGACGTTTATTTACTATTTAAAATTTGTAGTATACTTAACGATCCTTCTAAGCTTGACGTGTTTTATTCAAATTTTGAATCTGCATACAAAAGCCAAGTATAAGGGGCTAATTAGGACCACTTATTATTTGAGGGATGCAATGATTATAGAAAAGTCAAGTACGTGAGTAATTAGGACCAAGTATAATTTAATAGGAATTTTAATAAAATGCGTCAAGTTTAGAAGGATCTTTATTCTTTAGGTATTTCGCCTTTTGAATTAGTTCATGTTCAATTATAAATGTAAAAGTCGGGTATCGAACTGAACTAATTAGGAATACGAATACGTTCAATTATAAACACAAAAGTTGGGTATTGAACTGAACTAATTAGGATCAATTATCATTTGAGGGGGGCAATGATTATAAAAAAAGTCTAAGTACATAATTCAATTGGAATTTGAACAAAACGCGTCAAGTTTAGAAGGATCTTTACTCTTTAGGTATTCCGTTTTTTAAATTATGGTCACGTTCAAGTTGGTATGTACTTTCTAATGTTTTAAATGTGTATAGTAGCTATCATTCATTAATAATTTATAGAACACAAAATAAAGTATTTGTTGTGTAGTCAAATGACAATATTAATGTGGTGTCTAAATATCATGTGCCAATCAAATCATTAACCTTGTAAAAAGAAAATCTCTTGGTTTTTTAGAAGAGCCACACCTTTGAACTAACTAGTGGTTCACCAAAACATTGATTGACAACTCATGATATGTGACTTGTCCAAGACCTAATTGTCTGTTACCTATTAGCCCCAACCCAAGGATTGGCATAATACAAAAGTTTGGCTAAATCGCTTGTATAAAGTTAAATAAATAGATAGGTGCGTTTTTGTAAGAATTATATAAGATATATTTGAGCTGATTTGTAATATGTCACGTGGAACACAAATATCTACTATAGTTCAACTTTGTATAGATTTAAGTACATATTTTTATGCTAAAATATTATAGAACCATTAAAATATTAGTTTATTAGCTATCAATCGTTATCGATTTGGTTATCAGTTTAATTGTTTTAAAGATTTTTTACACACGGAAAAGAACATTGAAAATCACTTAGAACTGAATGAACCATGAACATGAATTGACATATTGCATCTTGTTCAAAAGCAAATACCGACACCTAATTGAATAACCGAAAGTTCAAAACATTCACAAATGAATTATAATTTAATAACTTACTATCGGATTTTCAATTAACTCGTTATGGAAAAAAACTTAATCTGCGCTCTAAAGAAATTGATCGAAAGAAATATATCTTTTCTGGCCGAAGGGCGATCATATCCTAAATTAACAAAGAAATTAAAGTGATCATGATATCGTAAGTGATTGCAAGAGTAGTCCACCTCCTGACTTAGTACATTGGTCCCAAATAAGGCGTACAAGTCTACCTTTTAGTAAATGATTCACTATTAAAGCGAAGAAAAAGCTAGCTAACCTAGACTTATGTAAGGTCCAAGATAGTGATTTTGAAAATGACAAACTCAAATTAAACATGGATGTCCTAGTCTAATTTACACAACTCTAGAAAATGTGAAGTTGAAAAGAAAAAAAATAGTCCTCACCTTAAACAATATTTGTCCTTTGAATATTATCTTCCTCTCTTAATTATCATCATGTTTATTACTACACTACATGGTGGTACCTTAGTAATAGATGGTGGAAATTGCTTAGAATTCAAGCCAGTGAGATGGATTTCTAAACATGAATGGGTTAAACACGATCGATCTTTTAAATTCTCCGTGTCCAATGTAGGTCCTAGGACTTGTATAGACAAGGATATGTCCTTCACTCATATGAAAATAGTGGCTTCTCCAAGTACTTCTATTGTTATTCAAATGAAACATGGTTTGCATTAACGTAAATCTTTTCAAGATGGATTTGGGATGTTGAATCTTTTAGTAACTAACTATTTCAAAAATTCGAATAAAGATGTTCCTTTTTTTTTTTATGACCATGCCCTTCGTAATAAATAACTTTTTTGCATGACATAAATTTATATTTTTGTATCATAATATCACACAAATTATGCTTGTGCATGACTTCTTTTTCTAAAGAACTTATGTCTGACATACACTCGATTACTAAAGGATAGTTAAAAACTAGTCTATTTAAACGATAAAAATTAAAGACCAGCTAAAACAAAGTACGATCAATAATTCATGAAATTGGACCTCTTCTAGACCCAATTGTTTGTTATGAATAAGGCCCAGCCCAAAGTGAATTAGTATCACACAAGCGGCTATTGGGCCAAGAAGAAATAATTGGGCCACAAAGCCTTTATAAATGGTGGACTTGAACTTTTGGCCTAACCTAACATTATTCCACTTGTAATTAGAAACCTATTATAGCAATGAATTAAAAAAATATATATATATACTCCCTCCGTTCTATTTTATGTGGCCTCACTTAATTTGGCACGGTGATTAAGAAGAAAAAAGAAGATTTTTATATTTATGGTCTAAAACAATTTTATTTGTGTGACTGTAGATCATTTTATTTAGAATAAAAATAAAATATTCAAGTTAAATTATTTCTAATTGTAGTAAGGTGACATTCGTTTCGAGATAAACTAACATTATCACATAAAATGGGGCGGAGAAAACACTTTTTATCAGTTACATATCATAACCGGTGGGTTTCTTTATCTATTTTATCAGCCCCAACCCTAACACTTGTTCCTTTTATCTTCCCTTTTACCATTTTCAATAATAAAAATTTACGATCAATTATTAAAAAAATTATATTAATCGATTAACTACATTAAATTAGAACTATTTTTTATAAGATTATTAATAGGGCTACCGAAAGTTATAAATACTTTAAACTTAGCTACATGTAATTTTGTTCCGTTCGTAGATGGAGGTCCCCGTTTTATAAATTGTATATATCACATGGACCACGACCAATAATTGGTTACGTTCGAATAATGACAAATGGACGAGTTGAATTAATTATAATCAAATTAAAAATGAAGTAAATAAAATATTATATCCATCTACATTTAATTAAATACCAATTAAAGTTGGATTAGGATGGATAATGTGGGCAGCTAATAAGTTATATCCATCTGCCCAACTTCCATCTAATTTATTAAATGTCATGTCTTCACATTAACCTTTAGATGTTGAGTGAGCATTACAATCTTAGAAACATTATTTTTAAGTGTTAATAATTGGATTTTAAAAAATAAATAAATTTACCGGCAAGGGGGATATGCCTTACCTTATTAATCCTAGTGAAATATCTAAGTTCTGCTATCTAACAAACATGAAGAAAATAAGAGTTAGAGGGAAGTAAATATTTTTTTATCATCACAGAGTTTGTAATACACTCCATGATGATATTACAAAATGAGGATGCTTAAATAATGTAAAAATATGTCAATTAAGAAGAAAGTTGAGTTACCAGCCTCAAACTTTCTATTACTAAATCATGAATTAAAAAAAATTGTTTGCCCATCAAAAGTAACTTTGAAGTTTTTTTTTCTTGTCTTCTTCTTCAAACCTATCCAACAACACTTGATGATTCATACCTTCTTTATGGATTTATTGAATTTTGTTTACCTATTGATACTGTCAAATGGTTTTGCTTTACCTTTCGCATTGATAGGTGCATTGGAACGAGCTCCTCAGTCATTTTACCATCCTAACTATGTTGCCTTCCATATGTCTTCTTTTTGCTTTTGTTGCTTCCACTTTGTTTCCTAGGTGATATATCCCCTTCCCAAGCCACTCTATCAAAACAAATATCCAACATATTGTCTTCTTCATCTTCATCAAGAGAATCCTCACCCAAATCAATTGTATTTTGACACTAAGGCACTTGACGCATTCTTCGTTGCAAGTACACATTTAGGCATAAATACGAAAGCTTCTGAACTTAATTTGCTATTTAAAGTAGGTGTCGAGAGTTGTTTTTCTTGAATCAAATCGTGATCATTCTCTATTAGCCTTACTTTCTTTCCAGTAGTCTTCAATAAAGCATCAAATCTATTCAAACATAGTAGGTCTCTTGAGGCATTAGCAGTATCTTGTCTCTTCTCTATATAGCATGAAAATTTCCAGTCGAACCCTTTCACTACATGGAAAATTATTTTGACTAGTAAGGGAAAAACTCCAACTACTAGATGATTTGTTGTGTGTAACCGGTGTCCAGTTTTTAGTTGGATTATCGTTTTTAACTTGCAAAACATGCTGCCCAGAATTTTCAGCATCTTTAACATCAGATGTATCCATTATTAATAATTGAATTTTAAATACATATTTAATGAATTTTTTTTATGCAAATACAAGTAATTGAATTCGATCTAATATATATATATATATATATATATATATATATATATATATATATATATGAAAACTTTTTACTTTGTCCTTACTATCATCTAGATATATAAAGAGTGTTTTGGATTAAATAAGTCAGCGAGTTTCGAATATGAAGGGACTAAAAGAATAAAAGAATAAAAGAATGGAAATAGGAAGAATCATAAATATTTGCTTTGTGTGTGTCAAAGAAATTAAATTTGTATTTCACAAATTTAGCAATTTTAACTAGATGACTAACATTCAAGACAAGATTTTAAACCAAATTGACAAAAATAAAAAGTAAGAAGTAAAGGGTCTTTGTATCATGTAATCAAACATTTGAATTATTAGAAAAAGAACACAACTTTATTTGGATATTCTCAAGAGCTAGAGATTTTGCCCATATACATAAAACACATGTATTTAATTACACCTTTTTACAACTTTAACCATTAGACCATTTTTCACTTGCATGATGATTGAAGTAGTAGGATAAACATTTTCTGGTTCCACAACTTTGATATTGTAATTGTGTATGATGGTAGCTGCCACAATTTTCATCTGAATAAATGCCATTTCTTTCCCTAAACAAGTCCTTGGACCCGCGTTAAACGCTGGAAATTTGAAAGATGGCTCATGTCTGATCCCTTCACGTTCAGTAATCCATCTCTCTGGCTTGAACTCTAGACAATCTTTCCCCCACAGAGTCTCCATTCTCCCCATTACATAGAATGGTAGAATCATTCTTGTTTTTGGACTAACACGATGACCGGTTGGAAGTATGTCATGATCAAGTGGAACTTTGTGCTCTAAAGACACTGATGGATACAACCTAAGAGTTTCACACAAAGCACCATGTAGATAGATCAATTTTCTTGATTCTTCTTTGGTGAAAAACTTTAGGTTTTCGTCTTCTTTTACATGCAATTGTTGTTGAATCTCTTCTCGAATCTTTTTCTCTACTAAGGGATTCTTAGCCAAGAGGACGAAAAACCAAGTGAGAGCTGCACTTGTGGTGTCCTTCCCAGCCAACATCAAATTCAAGAAAGTATCCCTTAGAAATGTTTGCAATGTACCCAAATCTCCACCATTCCATTGATTGTATACTTTGATATACGCGTTTAAAAATGCAAATTCCTCCTCTTTGATTGTACTTTTATGCATCAACCCTTCTTGTTTTCGCGCTATGCAAGGATATATGAATTGATCAAAAGCCTCACATGCATGCATGAGCTTCTTCTCTTTACCAATTCTAAGCCATTGTTGCAATTTCCATAGACGTTGTGGCGTTATGTGTCTATGTAAAAGTGCATCAAGGGCATCACCAAAAGCCTTTTCATATGGCAAATAAGGTAAGTCCATAGACAAACTTCTTGGATCATGATCAAGTAACAATCTAGTGATGGAATCAAAAGTAAATCTTTGCAATACATCTTGCAAATCCAATGTTTTGCCTTGTTTTGCAAAAGCATCAAGAATTGGTTTAAGCCCCTTTTCAATTATGTCCCACATGGTCCTTTCTAACAACATTTGGAACTTTGCATGGCTCATAATGGACATAGTAGTCCTCCTATGTAGCTCCCATAGTTCATGATCAACATTGAAGATTCCATTACCCAACATATCAAAAATCTTACGAAACTCAGGTCCTTTTGGATAGTTTGAAAAGTTTTTACTAAAGATATAATGTATATTTGCAGGATCGCAAGTAAAAAACATGTCCACGTTTGTAAAAATAGGACCTTTGAACTCATACGTACCACCATATTCTATAAGAACTTCAGTCATATAGGTATGACCGCGATGAAGATTCGCAATAACCGCAGGCAACTCCCTAAGGATTGGCCAATTTGTTGGTGCTGAGGTTTTAGTCCTTCTATATATGATGAACCATATAGAATAAGTAAAACAAAAAATCAACAAGAAATGAAGAGAATATTCAAGGAAATCCATATTGATATATACTAATTTTGGTAGTGTATACTATATTTTTTTTAAAAAAATAAAAAATTGTATACTAATTCACTAAAATCTTGTAGAGTTTTATACATGTGTTGGTGAATTTTAACCACAATTTTAATTGGACCCGAATTTTAAGAGCCTAGGATAGTTACTTAATGAGTTTGACATTTATGTGCACACGTTGTTGTAAATTATTGGCAACTTTTATTTAGAAGTGACCATTCAACTATATTTATTTATTATATAAAAATAAAATAAAAACTATACAAAGAGGTCGTTTTTTTCTTCAAAAAAGAATTACAAAATACCAACTTCTAGAAATCAAGTTTCTTTTGACAAAATATAAATTTTAAAGATCATAAATTTTAAAAAATGACTCATAAATTTTAAAGAAAGTCAAATCATTTTCTCTTTTCAACAAAGAGGATGACTTTTTCATAAAATAATTGCAAAATAGTACCAACCTTTGAAGAGATATATATATATATATATATATATATATATATATATATATATATATATATATATATATATATATATATATATATATATATATTTTGCATAAAGTAAATTTGAAGAATATAAATTTGTAAAAAAGGAAAAGTAATAAATGAACAAGCACCAATAAGTCAGTGGTACAAATGTATTCAAATTGGGAAAAAAAGATTGACCTTTCTATATGATGATATCAATAAAATTGAATATCTCTATGTCTAGTTTAAAACTAAAGAAAAATAAATATGTGGGAAAAGGGTCTGATATACCTCAAAATTTTGTCATTTACAGGGGCGGCTGGTAAGCTTTAAAAAAAAAACTTTTGCCTTAGGCCCCCAATTTTAGGGGCCTGATTTTTTTAGCTTAGGTAGGATTAAATTAAAAAAAATAGAATAAAGACTCAAAATGACCAAATCCAAACGGCATTAATGAGATAACTGACTTACTTTTTACCTTCTCAACGTGTATTTCTTTTTTATTGTACAGGTTTTTTTTTTTACCTTATACTTTTTCTAATTTGATTTTTATGTATTCTTATCATTCTCTCTTCCTCTCGTCTATTTCTTCTCTCTTTCACTTTTCTAATCTTACATATCTCTTATTCAAAACTTAATAATGTATTTGTTTTATTGATGATTTTATTTTTTTAAAATATAATTTATATTTTAAATTTGAAGAAAAATATATCACAACAATCCAATTCAATTTTGGAAATCAAGTGTTCATAATTTTAAATTCGATAATATTATTCTAATTTCTAATATTACTTTTATTTTGTATCTTATGTTTATTATATATTTTATTTGATATAGTAAATAATGTTTAAAATATTTGTTAGATTTTAATATGTCAACTAGAAAATATGAATTCGCTCATTCAAAACCTGAAAGGAAAAAAAAATCGATAACTTTATAAAATCATACAAGTAGAAGACAATAGTCTGATTGAGACAATCAAATAAAAAGACTTGATTCTTTTCCAAATGCTTACATTGCTTATAGAATAATGTTAACAATTCCTATAATAGTCCCCTCAGCAAAAATAAGTTTTTCAAAATTAAAAATAATAAAATCTTATTTAAGATCAATAATGTCTCAAAAATATTAAGTTGTCTGGCTTTATTATCGATTGAAAAAGAACTATTAGAAGAGATTGACTACACTAAAATTATTAACAACTTTGCATCTCAAAAAGCTAGAAAAAAATATATTTGAAATAAAAAACATTTATAATTTTTTATTTTTGTTTAAGGCCTCTAGTTTGATTTTGGCCTTAGGCCACCAACGGGTTTGAGCCGCCCCTGGTCATTTAAAGCTGATATATCTCTCGTTATAAAAGTGACTCATATATACTTTTAACATTATACAAATGACTCACATATACCATTATCATTACAAAAGATTACAAAAGGAGCTCACAAATATCCTTATAAAGGAAATGAAAAATTAGTTTTAATTTATTTTTTTGACTTTAATTATTTTTTAAAAATCATGTAGGGGTGTATAAATGATCCTTCTAGCAAATCTCAAGGTATATTTAATCTTTTTCATACAAAAATTATTTTTTGACTTCTTTGATTATCATTATTCGGGCCGTTTTTCTTTCATTCTTTAGTGTAAAAAAAAATTAAAACTAATTTTTTGTGGCTATATTGTAATTTAGTTTTTGTATTGTAAAAATAAAATAAAAAATAGGGCATTTATAATAAATTTTACAAGAAATTAGTGAAACATAAATAAATTTGGCCATCAAAATAATACATTTAAATTATTCGTTGGAACAAAAAAGAAAAACGTGTGAGGAGAATCAAATATACCTCATACGGATTTTTTTTCTTTCAAAAAAGTAATTTAAAAAATTAAATTAAAATTTTCTTCTTTGCTTTCGTTAGAGGAAAGGGGTATATGTGAGCCATTTATATAACAATATAGATATATATGAGTCACTTTCGTAATATAAGTATATCAACTCTAAATGACAAAATTGAAGAATATATTAGACCTTCTTTCCTAAATAAATTATAAGAAGGAGAGCAAGGACAATGTCACGACCTAAAAATGGACGTGATGACACTCGTCTTATCCCACAAAGACAAGTCAGCCTAAAACTCAGCCATTACAATAAAATGCGGAAATTTCAGAATCAATTCAAAACACCCCCAAAATTTGGTTGTCATGTGTACAAGCCTCTAAAGTATTACAAGTGATTCAAAAGAAACGCTAGTCTCAAATGAACTTGTTTCTAGAATAGAACAAGGTCATAACTAAGGAGAAAGAAAGTCCGCTGAGACGACTAACAGCTACCTCACAAATCTCCAAGAAGCCTCAGACAAGGAGAAGAGAAATATCACAATGTCCGGGCTAGTAACCAACAAAAAAAATTGTAGTAGCAAGGGGTGAGTACCAACCACATGGTACCCAGCAAGTAAACTTCTAAACACAAGTTAAGGGGATAAAATATGAGTACTCCTTACACACCAACCGAACCTCCACAAATACAACCTGCATAAAAATCAGCCCAACCTAACAGTTCACAATTTTCATAGCACCCAGCTCATCAAAATCATTTTGACAAATTACACATCCTCAACTACAAACTCAATATTCAACAATCACAACTTTCACAAAAAGACAATCACAATATCAACAACAACATAAGATCAAGTTCGTCAAATAGAGGTAATTAAATATCAAGTACTTCTCAACCACCAATAAAACACATAATCATCAAGAATGAAGAATGTCATGTGATGCAATGCAATATGACACCATGAAGTGATATGCCTCATAATACCAATTTCTCTCTCAACCGTATATACATGATACTCCTCGAAAATACATCGAGAGTTCATGACCCATGGGGGACTCGCGAGGTCCATATACCGACACGGACGATCTCAACGCACTATCATAAATCAAACACATTTCGCACGGACGATCTCCACGTGCCCAAATTACAATCATAACTTTTTCATCGCACGGACAATCTCCACCTGCCCAAATAATCATAACTCAATCTCAACACGGACGATCTCCACGTGTTAGACCTTTACTCATACCCAATCTCATGTCAATGCATGTGCACAATATGATATCAAATAAAGTGGATGATGCAACATCTCAATAAATCAAATGTCTCTATGACAGTAATCACCTCAATTGTTACAATTATACAGGTTCAGTAAAGAACACAATCACACATAATAAATCAAATCAATAATAATCAGTTAATGCCCATATGCTTTGACATTCTCGGATTACAATCCGCATTCTATAGTAATAAACCTTCCCATTATAACACCGGTACTCGTACCATTCTCAACACATCACATACAAACAAATAATCACATCGTCTTTCATTACCCCTTTTTATCATTAGAATCAATCAATGTGGACAAGTCAACCCATCACCAAGTTTCATTATTCCCAAACATATACCATAAGCAAATACACGCATTCCATACACTTAGCAAGAGTTTAAAACTAAAGAAAAATAAATAAGTGGGAAAAGGGTCTGATATACATCAAAATTTTGTCATTTAAAGCTGATATATCTCTCGTTATAAAAGTGACTACTTTTAACATTATACAAACGACTCACATATACCATTATCATTACTAAAGATTACAAAAGGAGCTCACATATACCCTTCTGAAGGAAATGAAAAATTAGTTTTAATTTATTTTTTTTACTTTAATTATTTTTTAAAAATCATGTAGGGGTGTATAAATGATCCTTCTAGCAAAGCTCAAGGTATATTTTAATCTTTTCATACAAAAATTATTTTCTGACTTCTTTGATTATAATTATTCGGGCTTTTTTTTCTTTCATTCTTTAGTGTAAAATAAAATTAAAACTAATTTTTTTGTGGCTATATTGTACTTTAGTTTTTGTATTTGTAAAAATAAAATAAAGAATAGGCAATTTATAATAAATTTTACAAGAAAATTAGTGAAACATAAATAAATTTGGCCACCAAAATAATACATTTAAATTATTTGTTGGAAAAAGAAACGTGTGAGGAGAATCAAATATACCTCATACGGATTTTTTTTCTTCAAAAAAGTAATTTAAAAAATTAAATTAAAATTTTTTTCTTTACTTTCGTTAGAGGAAAGGGGTATATGTGAGCCATTAATTATATAACAATATAGATATATATATATATGAGTCACTTTCGTAACATAAGTATATCAACTCTAAATGACGAAATTGAAGAATATATCAGACCTTCTTTTCCTAAATAAATTATAAGAAGGAGAGCAAGGACAAACCAATAAATTGTATCAGTCCTAGAATTAAAGTATATGAGTACCTATGTATGACCTTAATATGAGTCCACCAATTGTTGAACTAGAGACTATCCAATACTAATTATAATAATATGTTTAATATAATTATATGGTTAGTGGAATTTGAAGAAAGAAGAATGTATACATATATTTTATATGATTCATAATAATGTAAATCTTATAAATGATGATCAAGATTATTTTATCAAAAAATTCAGGTCAAGAAGAGATTTGTTAGGTTTTTCCTGGAATTTTTTTATTTGGTTTCTATATAATTGTGTTATAATTAAAAAAATAATTTCTTGATAGAAAATATTTTCTCGTGGAAAAGACAATATTCATTCTTTTTTTCTTCGAAAAAGAAGTCTTGAAACTCTATAAATAGAAGATTATTTTGTTGTAAAAGAAACACAATAACATTAACAATCTAGTCGTTTAGAGAATTTTGTTAAGAATGATATTTATTAGGAGTGTTAAGAGAATATGAAAAATCAATTGAACCAATAGAACCTAACCATACCAAACCGATATATATCATTTTTCAATAACATTGTAAATTTTTGTTTAATTGTAGAACCGTCCCAAACAATCGAGGATTGCTTTTTAATTCATAGGAAAACTCAAAAAACTTCTGAACCAAATCAAATAAATATATTGTATATATTGACAATGTGTCAGATTTAATATATAAATAGATTTTATAATATATTTCAATAGAAAGATAATTAGGTTCTAGGATTTTGGTGACCGGACGATTTTGAATTTTTATTCTTTAATTAGCCTTTAATTAGTTAGGTTTTAAATTAAAAGATATTAAAATAAATATACTCCATCAATTAATACGATAAAACATATGCAAGCACTCCTATTATATGCTTAACATCAAATAAAATGACTACATTTTTGACTTCTTAGTGAAGAATTTGAAGTGTTTTTAGAAGAACATATACATGCAAAAGAAATATTTTATTAATAGTATATTTTGAGGTGATACTTTAAAAATAAAAAACTCCAAAAAAATATCGAATTGCACCAATACAGAAGAAAAGTCTATATGATTGAGATGATTTTAAAAAATATAATCTTAGACATTTGAAATACCCAAAAAATTGAGATGGTATAATTTCTTAAAAATGGTTGAACTGGCTCACTGACACCCATAATTTATTTTCTCATTAGTTTTAGAGTTATTTTTTATTTTAGTATTAGTATTACCATGTATGTAAGTCAATATTAACTAACTATTCGTATCATATCATATCATATCATAAAATCTTTTTTATATAATTTTTTCATTGTCGTCAGATTTATTGCATGCCACTATGATCTACAACTAGTACTATAGTACTAGCATTCGCATAACATCTTAATAACTTCTAATTCAACAAATAATACGATAATCAAAAAAAAAAAAAAAAAGTATGACAAAAATCTCCCCATTGGATCCTTGGTGACATAATTATACACAAGTGGTAAAGCATAGCTAGTACTAAATATTATTAGCATTTAACAGCCCTTACCTAATTGAAACCCTACATGAGTTGTCACATATATTATATACGAGGAAAAAGATCTGAAATATATTTAAACTTTAATTGAAATTATTGTTATGATATTAAACTTTGAAAAAAGACTTTTTATTCCCTGTACTATTTAATAGTGTATTTTAAATGTATATATGTGCCCACGTGGACATAAAAAATATTGTATAATTATAAATAGTAATGTGTCCACGTTGGCACATACATACCTTTAAAATACACTATTAAATAGTTTAGGGGGTAAAAAGTCCTACATAAAATCTGATATCGTAACAACAATTTCAACCAGAATTAAAGTATTTTTCAGATCCTTTTCCCTATATTATTCCATCAAATTCAGAAATAGAGGCATTAATGCCTATTTATCTAAATGTTTTATGTATTTTGTTGGAAAGTACTATTAGAAAATGAAGGTCATTACTTTTAATTAATATAATTAAATCCTAATAGCAACTGGTGATATTAAATTATCACAGGTCTAATGAAAAAAACATAAACCCAATAATTGAATTTTTTTTTTTCCCATTTCATTCCAAATTAGAAAAAAGAAGAAGAGGATGTAGTTACAGTGTCGGTTGATTTATCTCAATTCGATTCTTTCAGTGTGGAGTATAGATATAACATTCTCCTCAGACTCTATATTTTTTTAAAAAAAATAAGAAAACTAGCATAATCAACCAATTTGATTAATCTAACACACGATTATATTTATTTTAAAGAGCAATATCTCAAAATAAATAGTCACGTAGTATCATAGATTAGATTTCATAAATGAATACTCCGGACTATTACAAAAAAATCACTTTATTTGAAAAAATTTCAAGATGTGCTTGATTATAATTTTTGAAAATAATATTTGATTATTTGAATGTATTTTTTCTTTTTTAAATATACTTAATGAAGATATTTTTGTAAAATAAAATAATGTCAATAAAAGGATAACATTCATATAACTTGTACGATGAAAATTAAAGCCTCACATAGTATCAACAACATAGCGAAGTGAAGTTTCACATCTGCCATGTCAGTTTTGTTTTTTGGTTTTTCATTCTGTGTCCGATACTCATATTAGAGATTAATTAAACTTGAATTCGCGTTGAAAATTTATTCATTAAGAGCTAAAACGCTCCTTAAAAAAGGCGATTCCATATTCAAAAGGGTTCAAATTCAAGATTTCATGATTAAAAATAAAATACTTACTACCGACCACAACTCGAGCCGATATATATATGACATTGGAGTTAATGTAAACTGGTCTTGTAAGTTCACAAAAAGGATTAAGTTTTTATTTTTATTATTATTTTTGAGAACTTTACAGCTCACTAAGGCAAGTTGCTGTCTCATTTGATGTCTTCTATGGTCATGTCTAGTTGTGTTTGAGCTGTTCAATTGATTTTAGCGGCTTTGATAGTTGGTTTAGACGTGAGTTACGTTAAGAAGTCCTATATCGATAGAGATATGAGAGTTTAATCTCTTTATATAGATTCAGATAAATCTCTGCCTATAAGCTAATTTTGAAGGTTGAGTTTAGCTCAAGTATCATATCTTTTTCAAGTTATATACTTATTATATATTATATAAGTAATTTATGTCCGATAATTGATTTAGAGGTAAATTATTCATGTACAAAACTAATATATGATGTTTGGTTTGCAATTTAGAAATTCCTATAACTAATATATGTATGTGTTAATTATGAGTAAATATATATTATTTTATACGGGGATATAAGGTGGAATAACTAATATGGGACGTTTTGTAGCTAGTTAGAATTTAATTTAGGAATTAGTTATGACTGAATTTATGTATTTTTATGCATGCATTAATTATGCAGGATTTAATAATGCATGATTAGTTATTTTACCTTTCAACTTACATAAAATAATACATAAATTACCTCATAACGTATATATGTATTAGTTATGTGGGTTTCTAAACTGTCAACCAAACATCGTATTAGTTTTATACATTAATAACTTATTTTCTATCAAGCTACCAAAGGCCGTGTAAATTATACGTTCAAAAATTAATACATGCATATCTTGTTTCTTATCCAACTATATTTTCATAATATAATACATAAATTACTCATGATTAGTCTTTACTTTTCTAATACCAATATTTAGTGTTCACGATGTTTAAAACTTTTGACACGTCAGAAAATATAATTAAGTTCAGTTTTAGTATTCCATGATATAAAATTAGTTGCACATATAATTATTATTATTACCAATTTTATGAAATTAATCCCTTCAAATTTTGCAAAATCCAATCAGATTTTCACATTTTTAGACTCCATTTATGAAGCACCTGCCCAAAACGTACCCCTTCAATTCCCAACAACCACTTGTGAACTTGTTTGGATGGTTGTTCCGTATCATTTATTGATGCATATCGTATTATATTATATTATATTTTTTAATGATGATAATATTTATATAAAATTATGTGGCACACAATTAATTCTCTCAAAATAAGATATTATTTTTTTAAGAAAAAAGTAAGCCAATAAGAGATGAAATAAGTAGTACAAGAAAAAGGTAGAATAAAATGCAAACTAGGATCTTTAAATAATAAGGGTAAGAAAAGAAAAGAAAAATAACAATATCACGATTATACTAAATTGATCATTACACAAAATGACATTTTTTATCATGCATAACAACACATTTAATATATAATACAATGAAATCTAAATATTGTACGTATTGTTTGCTATTATATATAGCAAAAAATATCTAAATACACATATTATTTTATTCGGAAAAGGGCCTAAAATACCCTTAAAGTATTGGAAATGGTACAAAATTACCCTCCATCCACCTATTGGCTCCAAAATACCCTTCTCACCCACCTATTGGGTCCAAAATACCCTTGTCATCCACCTTTTGGTTCAAAATTGACCACTTATTTAACGGTTTTATATTTAAACTATTTAAATATTTTTTTAAATATGTGGCACGCAACTATATGTTATAATTTAACTTATTAGTATAATTTATAAATCAATCCACTACCCACCCATTACTAATTAAACCCCTCCAAATTAATACACCCGTCACATTATTAATGCAACAAGAAAAAAGCTACTGCCAATTGAGTGTTTTTAAAAATTTGAGGCGAAAATATCTATAGAAGTAAATTATCATATGTTAAGTGTCTAAATAAAAATTACCGATAAACTTAAAAGTCTGACTTACGTCTCAATTATGTGATGTTACTTCATAGTTAACTTTTTTTCAAAATAATATATTAAAGGTTTTAAAACAAATCATAAATATTTATAAAATTATATTTTAAAAAAGTGCATGAATTAATTCGAAATGTATTACTTCTTTACCTTTAATCATAAATTTTTAATTCAATCTTGAAAGAGAATCATATTGAAAGTGTCCTCCTAAATAAGCGGCTCAACCTATATTTCATTGGGGCTTCGATTCGGACTCAAATAATTTTGAATGTCATTTTCAGGAATCTATAATTTCATCGTGTTTTAGTAGTGTTTATGACAATTTTGATATTATAATTGGATTATTAATTGGGTGGGGTTTAGTTAGTAATGAGTGGGTAGTGGGTTGATTTATAAATTATATTAATAAATTAAATTATAACCAATAGTTGAACGCCAAGTATTTTAAAAAATATTTAAAGAGTTTAATTTTAAAATAATTAAAAAAGTGATCAATTTTGAACCAAAAGGTGGATGACAAGGGTATTTTGGACCCAATAGGTGGGTGAGAAGGGTATTTTGGAGCCAATAGGTGGATGGAGGGTAATTTTGTACCATTTCCAATACTTTAAGGGTATTTTAGGCCCTTTTCCGTATTTTATTATAATCTCTAAAATTTCTTATTATTTTAAAAAGTTTCAAAAATTTCCTCTCTGATACATCACTCTCCTCTCGTTGATATATCTCTATATCCTCCTCTCGGATACTCTTTTCCCCTCTCTATGTATACAGATGTATGATGATGTCTCCGAAAGTCCGGCGATATATCTGAATGTCCTATTCCCTCTCCAATCCATCCCTCTTCTCTCGAATACATCCTTCACCTATGTGTCTGAATGTCCAGTGATGCATACGAAAATTTAATGATGTAATCGAAAGTCTAGTGATGTATTCAAAATTCACAAATTTTAAGTAATTTTTGTAATTTTGAAAAGAGTAAAAAAATAGTATAATTAACACTTTAACACTATAGAGTTTATGCAAATTATACTTATATATATATATATATATCCAATATTCTTAACCTGAAAATGTAGTTCTTCAAAATATTGGTGAATTCTTAACAAAACATTCACTAAATAAGAATAACTATTTTAAAATAAGAATAACCATTTAAATGTAAAACAATGATTAACATTAATGAACTAGGTTTAGTTACTAGTACTTAATTAATTAGTAAGAAAAAAAGCTCCACATCATTCTCCGTGGGCTATTTAGAAATTGAAATCGAATCAAGCTCATACGTGAAAAAGACGAAAGCACAAACGAGGTAGCTTATGTTTATCTCATCGGCCTTACTACGTACCTAGCTTATAGACTATAATTGTGTTTTGTTACGATCCTTTTGATTATAATGGCCTAATAATATGATTTTATTGCCTATTTTTATACTATAAACATGTTTCTTTTTTAATATTATTACTTTTCCCTATCAAATTTAAAATTTCCTCATCAACTTATTTAATAGTTATTTCTCAATATATAACAAATTTTAAAATTTAAATAAATGAATGTTAGTTAGGAACATTAAAGGTTACAAATTTTTTGTTGATGTTATACCCAAAAATAAATAAAAATAGGCTACTTTAACAATCTTATTAGGTATTTAATTATGTTTATCGAAAAAACAGTCTAGAATTAGATATATAAATGAGAAAATATATACATTAGATATTTATTAATTGAACAGATTCGTCATTTTCAAGCAATTTAATTTTTTTTTTCCTTTAAACAAGATTTGAAATTCTTGTATTAATATTCGTTGAGATATAATATTTTTTTATTCATCACTTTACTATAACCGAATTAGTTGAATATAAAATTTTTCAAATAAAGAATTCTGATTTCAATATCACTTATATAAATTTCTCAATCAAACTCGTCACATAAAACTTGGCTTATAGTGTAATAATAATACAAATTCCCATGAGGGAAGGATTAAGAGAAGCTTTTAGAATACTCTTGTGTGTCATTAATATGATGGAATATTATATACTTTGTGATAAAAAGAATTAAAAATAATTTTGAGTTTAGAGTTTTAGAAAAAAAATAAAGACTTAGATTTATTTTGGACTACATGATTATGGTACTGTGTTTATGTCTGTTTAAAGTAAAGACTTCACTTAATTATGAGAACACTTACCAACAACTTCAGCAGCGATGGGTGTAAATTGATATGAGTGACTAGCAACTACTTTCGTCGATCCATTTTAATTATCGTGTTTATTAATTTTAAATAATAATTATTTTAAAAATTTGACGATGTCTCATCTGCATAGATATTTATATAGTGTAATCTTAATCGCCCATTTAATATAACGTTCGAACTCATATGTCTTTCAAAATGAGGAATATTCGAGTATGCTGTGTATGATTAGCAAGTGATTAATGACGACAAAAGTTGTTTAGGGACCTACAAAGCGAAAATATTTTTTCAAAAAAGAAATTCTTCCTTTTTTGATTGTATACTCTCCGTTAAATATAATTATTTTTTCAAAATAGTATTGAGAACAGAAATATCTAATCAAATTATTTTTTATTAATATTTTAAAAAAATACATTAAAAATATAACAAATAAAATGAATAGAGATTAGTAACATCATCGTGGAAGACTCCCAACTAATTATTTCTTATCCATCTCAATCATGTTGGACTCAACATCAATTTCATAAGCCATTACTGGAATTTTCCTGATGAGGCCATCAATCAATATCCTTTATTTTATTTTATTTTATTTTATTATTTTACGTTTGACGTTTGAAGTTTATTAAAGTTTCGATTAGATTTATACTGCAGAATTTATTTACGGTTGATACTCTCAATACGATTTTCTCCATATCTAAGGTTCAAATCTGAAACCTCTGATTAACGGTGAAGTTGTCTCACCAGTACCACAATTCACGTTGATAATATCCTTTTATTTATTATTGCACAAATACTAAACTACCAATTTCTCCGTCTTATATTAATGCTTCATTTTATTCTTTTTACAATTTTTAGAATTTATAAATGAGGAAGATAGTTTTACTAATTTATCATTTAAGAAACTATTTTGTAGCTTTTATAAATAACTTATTTTCACTTTAAAAAAGAATCAATTGTCTAGGTGAAATGAGAAAACTTAATTAATTTCATCTGGAAAATTGACTAGTAATTTGAAATAATTATGTATAATAAGATAAACAACTTAATATAACTAGCTATATGATGTGAGGAATGGAAATTGTTTTGAAAATAATCTGAGAACCTGTTCATATCAGCTTTTAGCATTTGATTTATAAATTAAAAAATTATAAATTAAAAATATTAATTTATAATTTTTGACATATATTTATCATTTTAACTTAAAATCAAATACTTCTTTCTTGTGTAAACTATATGAATAAACATTTGAAAAATTACTTTCACAAATTATATGCATAATAGTAATTAAAAAGTTTAGCAAACATAAATATTTATCGGAACTTTTCCTTTTTTTTTTCGCTTCATCTTCTTCTCAATTCTAATGAGTAGTAGAAAATTGAAATTTCAATGCTAGTCTTGATCCACCAAAATTTGTGAACAATTTGTTTCAAAGTTACAACCCAAATTATTGGAAAATATTAATAATCGCGCAATTTGTGAATAATTTATTTTAAAGTTGGTACTGCTCTGATACCATGTGAAATTAGTTCTTAGGCCTAACTCACACCCCAAAAGCTAAAGATTGTCCAAGCCACCCATTTCATTAACCACAGATGTGGGACTATTGTCATTCTTTAACATGCTCTGATACCATGTGAAATTAGGTCTTAGGCCTAACTCACAGCCCAAAAGCTAGCTCAAAGGGAGGAGGATTGTCCAAGCCTTATAAGGAGTCCACCCATCTCATTAACCACCGATGTGGGAATTTTATCATTCTTTAATACGTATTAATTAAAGTCCTGGTGATCGTTGAGGTTTGTGACAGGACAAAAGAAAATTGCTTAGATAGTACGTATCCTCCACCTCAAACATTATAATTAAGAATTTGAATCACCAAGCAAACAAAAAATTAAACTTCCCAAAAAAGGATTAAAAGAAAGAAATAAAACAAGTCAAGATAAGTCGTTGATCATCCATCTGAGCTTCTTGACGATTCGAAATAATTTGTGATCAAACTAAGTTCTAAAATATAAGTTCCATATTTTAATTTGAAAATAATTCAAACATACGCGATTAAGGTTGAAAATTCACCTGTGAAGTGCGGGTAAAAATAGCATTAAATCTCATATATATTTATGAAAAAATTAGCAAAGTAGTCACAATTTCTAACTTAATTAGTAAAAACATCTACACTTTAAAATAATTATTGAAAATGTCAAAATGTCAATATTTTCGAAAGTAATTTGTATTCAAATATTATTTTTCAAAACAGTCCAACTTTGAATCAAATTGTACATCCATTACCCATTTACACTTCTTTCTATGCTTTAGTATCATTATATTTATTTGTCATCTTTCACTTTTCTCTTTCATTAATTTTTCAGTTTTCATCATCCTCATCATTCACTTTTTTTTTCTTTCATCAAAATTTCACCATTATTCTCTCTCATGTCGAAGAATAACTAATTATTCAAGTTCGTAATAATTTGTTCAGATCTATCAATTAATCAAGAAATCTCTCAATTGATTAAAGTATTTTTGAATTCATCATTTATTTTGCGAGATTTTATTTTCAAAATCACACATTATGTGAAATTTCCGAATTGTATGTACTGAGGATTTCCGTCATTTTCTTTAATATTTATGTGAGTTTGTTAACATACTCATCAAATATTTATGTATTTCAGATTTTTAGTATTTAAAATAATTTTTGTCGATCTTTTTTTATGATTTGTTTTTATATTTCAAATTTAGTAGAATCCACATTAGCATTTAGGTATAGAGTTGTTTCGCAAAATTATTTGAAAGTATTTCGAATGTTCTGTAGTTTGTAGTCAAATTTGTTTTTACAAAATGATAATCTAAATACAAACCTATATTTTGATTATTTAAAATTGTGAATGAATACTAAATCAAAGATAAACTAGTTGGTATAACATATAATGAGCAAAATAAAATACAAAACTATTTGACTGATGCAATTAGGATTTACATAAATAAATTGTATTTTGGCTATTTATAGTTGAGAATGAATACGAAATCAAAATATAAATACAAAACTTATGGTATACATTCAGACAAATACAAAATCAAATCTAAATACAAACTTTATGGTATACATTAGGACGAATACGAAATCAAATCTAAATACAAACTATTTGGTATACAAAGTGATATTGGAAATAAGCAAAATAAAATACATATGTAAGATGGATGAATACCTATATCATGAATACATGAGTATTGTATTCTGAATACTGGAAAATTTCTTAAAATGAGATACATAAACTTCATAACCTTAATATGATAGCCAAATAACTTCATAAAATTTCAGACATTTTTAAAGATAAATTATAATTTCATAACGTCAAAATGATACCTTAGTAGAATAAACTGCTTCAAATATGATAATGTGTGGTAAATAAACGTGTTTAGAAACAAAAAAAAATTAAGAAAATTGAATATTGAATTTTTAGAACAATGGTGATAGGCGTGTTTTTTAGAACATGGTGAAAGAAGAAGAAAGAGATGAAAGTTGGTGTATTTTGATAAATTGCCAATTAGTTCTTTGTTTTTGAATTTTTGTTAAGGATAAGACTTTTAAGCAATTGTTTCTTTTTAATATTTTTCTCTCCCCTTAATTTCTCCTTTCTGTTTTTAATAATTATTTCTTTTTTGATATTTTTACTAAAAATTGAAAGTATTGACAATGAATCCTATTAAATATCAAAATATTAACATTTTGAAAATTTTTCCTATATTTATTGGGGCTTTTGATGGGCTTATTTGATTGGATTTAGTGACAGATGGGCTTAGGAGTTTCTAGTGGGTCTGGGCTTTTAGTCTATGTTGGGCTTAACATCTGGCCCTTTTTATCCCTTTATTGGTTTCTCCTTAGTTTCCACGGTGATAATAGTTAATTAAACAATGGAAAACGCTCAAATATCTCATCGGATTTTGAGTTATTTATGTTATACATTAAAAGTTTGGCTCCTCTAATCTATTTATGTTTGAGAAATTGTTCATCCATGCATTATTTGTTGATTAAATGGTAGAGATGAGCCAAACTTTTAACGGATGACACTTATGAACCTTTTCCAAAGTTCGATGACATAAGTGAGCCTTTTACCTTTTTAAAAAATGATTTAGCTAATGACGTGGCCAAATCATAATTGACCACCTGCACAAAATGGTTTTGCAAAATCGAAACTACTTTCAATCAACAAGTAGTAGCATAGATGAGTCTTTTCTCAAATGAAAATAATATAGATGAGCCAAAATATTAACGGATGACATAGTGAGTCATTGCTCAAAGTTTAATGGCATATTTGAGCCTTTTTCCTTTTAGATAAATGATTATATTAAGAGTAACTTTCACATATAGTAAACATAAAATTCATATTTGTATGCTATAGCAAAGTTTGCATAATTACACTCCATAGCAAACATATAAATGTATAATTCGCTATACGTATACAATTGAAGCGAATTGTATAAAACAAAGTGTATAAAACGAGAAAGAGAAAGAGACTTGGGCAGAGAATTGTATAAAACGAAGTGTATAAAAGGAATTGTATAATTATAAGTGTATCGAACGATTATATACAATTTGAATTTGTATAAAATGAGAAAGAGAGAAAGACAAAAGAGACTTGGGCAGAGAATATACAATTGAATCGAATTGTATAAAACGAGAAAGAGAGAAATTATATACAATTTGAATTTGTATAAAACGAGAAAGAGAGAAAGGCAAAAGAAACTGAGCAGGGAAGTATTTTTATTGTATAATAAGTGTATATGACGAAAATATATGTATTTGCATGTGTATATACAATTTTCTCTCGCTTTATACAAACAAAAACGCAATTTATACATTTCGTTTCTGTTTGTATAAGCGAGAGAGGCGAGGGTGGCGAGCGAGATTAGGGAGAGGGGAGAGAGGGGAACAAAAATATATGTATTTATACAATTTCCTCTCGCTTTATACAAATAGAAACAGATTTTATACACTTGTGTTTGTATAAAAGTGAGAGGAAGCGAGCGAGAGAGGAGAGTGGCGAGCAAGAGTTTGAGGGAGAGAGGTGACTGACAAACAGTTTACTACGGGACACAATTAAATCAAAGGGTGGTTATAGCAATTAATTTAATTTATTAATTTGCCATTATATATAATTTTCCCTTATATTAATGACTTCGCCAAATCATAATTGACCACATATAAAAATGATTTTACAAACCCAAAACTGTTTCAATTAACAAATCATTGCATAAATGAATTTTATTCTCAAACGAAAATGACATAGGTGAGCCAAACTTTTAACGGATGACATAGATAAACTTTTTTCTCAAAATTCAATAATATATTTGAGCATTTTTTCATGCAATCAACAAAAATGAAAACCAAAACAAAAATTATGAAATTAAAATAAAAGTTACAACTAATTACAAAATGAAAATGTGGATAAACTAGAGACGTATTTCGATAATTAGACAATAACAACTAGAATAACGACTGATAATTTGAGACAAAGAAAATACACACATCTAACTTTAAAAAGTGAGTTTTAATATTTATGGCCACTTTAAAATTTAAATGAGTTGTGCTACTCAACACGTAATGTCATAAACTAAAGACAACGATGCAATTAATTTTGGTTGGCCCAAGTCCTATTCTTTTCGACCAAATTTTCTTTCATTTTTTCGAACCTCATTTATTTAGATATTCTAAAAGAAAATTTTAGTTTAAAATATATTTTATTAAATTAATTTTATCAACGATATTTTAAAATTCTAAGCTTAACTATTAGTATTATTGTAGACTGTAGTTATTTAATACTGAGGGTAGAAAGGAAATAATACAATAGATTATTTTTTATTTTATAAATCAAATAAGTAGATTTAAATAATTATTTTTAGTATGAGAGTCAAGCAATATAACACAAAAGAATAGAATAAAGAAATTTCAAATTTCAATATTTTCTTTCCGAATTTCACTTAATTGATTTATTATTGTGGATATTGTTCTTTTGCATGATTTTATTTCATTGAATTATTTCTAATTTTTCAACTATTGTGGAAGCAGGAGTTGAAACAATTGCTTTAGCGGTGAGAGTGGAATCCCTCTTTGATTTGGATTACACGTTCCGCTACTGTCATTTTGAAAAAAATAATTTTTAAGGTCTTATAATTTTAATAAATTACTTGCGCCCTGATAAAGTGATGTAATCTTACGTAAATAACTATTTTTGATACTGACATTTGAAAGAAAAAGAAACAACTTTTAAGGGCTTGTAATTTGAATAAATCACTTGAACGCTGATATATACAAAATAAATACGTATTAATAAAGTCTGCGTACATTATAAAAAATTCCGCCCCTAATATCTATCACCCAACCTATAGTGGTGCCATGGCCGCACGCCCTATACAAACTATATAATAGCCTTTCCTTAATTAACATTAATATCACACTACTTATATGACCTTAATTTTAGCCAAAATTTACAATAAGAAATTATAACACATACAAGCTTCATAATTGTTCATGGTATTTTTCTTAAAACTTTTATGTGATATTTATTCTCATTTTCAACTATTCATATATTAATTCATTGAGCATCTCTTAATCTACTTCTAATTTTTACTTTTAGTTTACTAGGAAAGATAAATTTTCATTATTTTGAATGGGAGGTTGTTGGTATTTGTTAGAAATAGGCTATATGCATATATTGTGTATGGATAGTATATTTAAAGAGTTAAAAAAAAAAAAAAAAATTGAACCGGGCTAAAAAAAGATAAATATATTGAAACAAAAAGAATATTTCTTTTTTTGAAAAGAAAAAAGAAGTTAGTCCTTAACGCCCCCCACCCCCCCTCCCTCCCTCCCCAAATTCTGCACCACCATCCCGATCTTTCCATGTAGGGTGTGTCTAATTAAGCTAGAGCTGTCAATATGAGCTAGTCCGCCCCATCTGGGCTAACCTATACAGACTTTGACATTTTAAGGTCGGGCTAGCTCAATTTTGATATGGACCAGAAAACGGTCGGCTCAACCCACAAGTACGTGGGCTACATCTTGTCAGGTCAATCCATTTTTTTAAAAAATATATATTTTTTATAATAATTAAATTTAATTGTAAATTATAATTTAAAATTATCATCACAAATATCGACAAAACAATATTACATGATGTTGATATTACTATTTGTTAATCAAATCCACAAATAAAATTATCTTTATAATATTTATTTAGTTTTTGTCCAAGTAAAAGTATAAATATCTAATAGAAATATTAATCTAATTGTTTTGAGTTTGGAATCTCTTTAATTTTAAATTTAATATTAAATTATATTTTTTTGACTAATTTTCAATGGCCCACAGGTCGGCCCTACCTATATTTCTCAAGATCCACAAATCAGCAGACTTATTCAGGTCGGGCTTAAAAGCCATTTTCTTAAATGAGCTCCAAAAATCTTAGTCCAGCCTTATTAAATTCGGGTTAGGCCAAACCGGCCCAATGTGCCTAGCCCATATTGACGGCTCTAGTTTAAGCTGTTAGACATGAGCACATTTTAATTAGTCAATGATATTCTCTACACGCCTCTCACGTGCGGGTTTGATTCTTTTTCATGGGTCAAGCACGTGATTTTTTTTTGAATTGGGTAATAGTTAGATTCGATCCTACAACTTTTGTCAGCTCTGATACTGTATTGAAGTGTGTGGGCATTTCATCTAAAATTTTAAGTTGTTAGAGAGAGCGCACTTTAATTAGTTAAGGGAAAAGGGTCTCATATACCCTCAACTTTGTCATTTGGAGCTGATTTATCCTTCTTATGAAAGTAGCTCATACATACCCTTACCGCTATACAAATGGCTCACATATACCCCTGCCGTTACAAAATGAGCTCACATATACCCTTCATTTAACGGAAGTTAAAAAATTAGTTTTAAATTTATATTTTTTACTTTTAATTTTTTTTAAAAATTATTTAGGGATATATATGATTCTTTTATCAAAGTTCAAGGTATATTTTAATTTTTTTCATAGATAAATTATTTTTTTTCTTCTTTTATTATAATTATTGAGTTTCTTATTCTTATTTTATTTTTTTCTTTCATTCCTTAGTTTAAAAAAAAATTAAACTATTTTTTTTGTCTATATTGTAATTTGATTTTTGTATTCAAAGAAAAATTTTTGGTCATCTACAATAAGTTTTACAAAAATATTAGTGAAACATAAATAAATTTGATTATCAAAATAATAATTCTAAATTAGTCATTGAAACAAAAAAAGTCAAAAAAATTATGTTTGACGAGGATTAAATTTACTCGTATGAGATTATATTTTTTTAAAAAAAATAATTAAAAATTAGATTAATTTTTTTTTCATTTCCGTTAGAGGAAAAGGGTATATGTGAGTCATTTGTTTATAAGTAGGGGTATATATGAGCCATTTTCATAATAAGGGGTATATCAGCTCTAAATGACAAAGTTGAGGGGTATATCATACCTTTTTCCCATTAGTTAATAATATTTTCCACTGTAACACAACTCATCTTAAGCGTCATAGCTCCATCATCACCCCCACCTCAGATAATATTTATCTAAATTATATACAAATATTTTTACGATAATATTTACAACTTACCTATCATCTAACAATTTATTTTTCTTAATTTTGTGCAGACACTAATGGATGTTGTTGGGTACTCTATTATTACCTTAATAATCTTATGTTTCACTTATTGGTACTTTAAAAATAAATTTACCAAAAGTTCAGTGCCAACAAATTGGCCCCTTGTTGGAATGTTGCCTAGATTTGTTCACAATATGCATAGAGTCCATTCATTTTTCACTGACATCCTCTTAGAAACTAATAGCAATTTCGAGTTCCGTGGCCCTATTTTCGCCAACATGAACATGTTATTTACTAGCGATCCTGCAAATATCCATCATATTCTGAGTCAAAATTTCTCAAACTATCCAAAAGGACCTGAGTTTCGTAAAATATTCGATATATTAGGAAATGGAATATTCAATGTTGATTCTGAATTATGGGAGACTCATAGGAAAACAACTATGTCCCTAATGAACCATGCCAAGTTCCAAACTTTGTTACAACGTAACGTATGGGACATGATCGATAAAGGTATTGTACCAACTCTTGATATTTTTGCAACACAGGGCACCCCTGTTGATTTGCAAGATATTTTTCAGAGATTTAGTTTCGATACTAATAGTAAATTGTTACTTGATTACGATCCCAAAAGTTTTTCAACATAGAAGAGTCGCGAAAATTGGTCTATCTACATGGTGCATTATGTGAATCTCTTAGACTATTCCCACCCATTGCAGTTGAACATCGAGCTCCAGTTGAGCTCGATGTCTTACCAAGTATACAAGTTACACCAAACATGAAAATATTGATATCAATGTATACAATGGGGAGAATGGAGAGTATATGGGAAAAGATTGCTTAGAGTTCACGCCAGAGAGATGGATTACTAATCGAGGAGGACTCAAACATGAGCCATCACACAAATTTCCGGTGTTTCATTCGGGGCCAAGGACATGTTTAGGGAAGGATATGACATTCATTCAGGCAAAAATGGTGGCAGCTATCATGATATACAATTACAATATTCAACTAATGGAAGCACAAATAATTTCTCCAACAACTGCTATTGTTATTCGAATGACAAATGGTTTGAAGGTTAGGCTGAGTAAAAGGGTTCTATGATTTATTTTTAATTAATCCTATAAATAAATTGTGTTAGGGGTGGATTTAGCCCTTACACTTTGTTTGGACGGTTGTTATGTATTGTTTCATGATATATTGTATCATATCATCTTGTATCGTATCGTATTATATGATTGAAGAAATTCATGTAGAAATCTCACGTAGAAAAATTAACGATTTATTGATGTATTGATAGTATTGATAAATTGATACATGATCAATTATTGATAAATTGATCAATAATGATTTTATTGATAGGTGATCAATTATTGATGAATTGATGAATAATAATTTCATCAATTCATCAATAATTGATCACCTATCAATAAAATCATTATTGATCAATAGGATCACTTCATTAATAATTGATCACATATTAATTCATCAATAATTGATCACGTATCAATAAAACCATTATTGATCAATATGATCAATTCGTCAATAATTGATCACATATCAATTTATCAATATTGATCAACCTATCAATACTATCAATACACACCCGATAATTGATTCAGGACTCAACATGTGTTGTTCGACCTATATTTATCTGATATATTATTTGTGAAAATTTTAAGTAGATTTATATTTTATAATTAGTTTTACTTATTATATTCAAAATTTTAAATTTGATTATTATTTCATATTAAGAATAAAAAGAAATATATATTATTTCATCAATTAAAATAGATTATTTTTAATACGAAATCAAATAATATGAATTGGAGGGAGTAAGAGGAGGATAAGAAGAGATTTTGAAAAACAATATTCTCATTTCAAATTTTCACTTAAATTTCTGAAATGATTTCTATTGTAGATTATTAATTATCAGTATTCTTTTGCACAAATTTATTTCATTGAATTATTTCTAATACTTTAAAACAAATCACATAATTTACAAACGCAATGGTCCAAACAATTGCTTTAGCGGTAGTTGAGACATCCCTTTTAGATTTGGACTAAACGTTCCGCTACTGACATTTAAAAAAAAATCTTTTAAAATCTTATAGCTTCGATGAATTACTTGAGCTTAAACATCTTATCCACTCTCACATAAGGGGAATACTTTTGCATTGCCTTTCTCTTGCTAAGTAATTATCAAGACGAAAAATTTCGATAGTTCACTATCATGTGTGCTATAAACCCAAGCCCAAAGAGGAAAAAAACAAACAAAAGTAAAGAGTTCATTAATTATTTTTAGTTGGTTTCCCATCCAATGTTCGGAGTTCACAGCGGAGCTTCGACTAAATCCAAATCGGGCTCTGCAGGCAAGGCTATTCAGGGGTAGTTCATATCTAGGGCTCAAATCCGTTACCTCTGGTTAAGGGTGAAACACTTCCACCAGTGCACCACAACTCATGTTGGTCAGAGTTTTATTAGTTATACATAGTTAAAGGAGTTTTAATTTTGATATTTTAGATCACATTTGATCATGGAAATTATTCATTTTTTTTCATTTTATTTAAAATTATTATTTAATCATAAAATTCTGTTTACACGTATACCATATCACCTTTATTTTGTGAGTTTGTCCCATTTTTGCTGTTATTAGAAAACCATTTATTTCAGCCACCAACCATATAGTAAATACCTTTATTAATAAAAAACGGCTCACTGGTCCAAATTTGATTTATTTATTTATATATTAAAAAAGCATATATTAAATACCCAACTACCATAGCTGCAAATTTATTATCTTTTTCAATAAAATTGGATAACTTTTTTTATGTTTTTGTTAGTTATGTCTAACTTTATCTGATTCAGACTTTTTAAATTCTGCATTGCTAATAAATATGAGTATGTGAAATTACTTTTCTAGAACAATTTTGATTTCATATTTTTAGATGACGGAATATTTATTAAGAGCATGTTTGTTGAAAGACTAAAAATATTTATTGTAAATAATATATACTTATTTTTTTTAAAAAAATACGATGTTTGACTAATGAATAAAACCGCTTTTAAGCAGAAGTACAAGTAGTTTTTGTATTGTTGCGAAGAAGCTAAAAATTTATTTTTTAAAAAAACGAAAGGAATAAGTACAAAATTATTTATTACAAGATCAAAATATCTCTGTCATATCTATGCACCAGTGTGGTGCTACCATCGCCGCACTCTACACAACTATATGATAGCCTTTTCGATATGAAAATTAATATCATTATCTACTTATAAAACTCCTCTCAATTTTAGCCAAAGATTTATAATCAAGAACTTATATACAACATACAAGCTTAATATTTACTCATGGTATTTTTTCTTAACTTTAATGTTATATAAAAACATCTCATTTTCCACTATTTCATATGTTAATTAGGTGTGCTTCTTTTGGTTTATTATTACTAGGAAAGTTAAATTATTACTTTTTGTATCTATTTATTTTTTTATTTTTTTATTTGACACACCTGTTAAGAAAATAATAATTGACATAGTGAGTTTACTATTTTATTATTTAAATATATATAAAATTTCAAAATCAGTTTACTCATTATTAAAGAGATTCTATTTTTTTCTCGAAAACATCAACCCTCTAAATAAGTTGAGGATATAATAGATTAAAAAAAATATTGTTCCTTCTTGATTTGTCATAAATAACAGGTAAAAAGTCAAAATTGAACAAGTAAAAAGAGACAAAAGAGTAGTATTTTGAATTGGAGATTGTTGGTGTTTGATAGAAATAAGTTATGTATATGTATTGTGTGTGAATGGTGGATTTACCTTTCTGTCTTCATGTTTTCTACGTTTCAATTTGTTTGTTTGATTTTGATTTGATATAAAGTTTTAGGAAGTAATGACAACTTTTTGAACTTTGTGATTTGATATAACATATAAGAAATGATGAGTTCATTCGATCTCAATAGCTTCAGTGCGAAAAAGATAAGAGTTAATTTTGGACCTATAATTTTAACAATTTTTAGTGATCAGAATCTAAATATCAAACTGATCAAATATATATCTTAAATCCACCTTTTTGTACTAATACACTAATTATCTCAAAATCTTAAATACGCATCTGCGATTATAGTCTTAAACTTAAGATACGGAAGATAGAATAAGCCAAATCCTATCATATTAGTTATGAAGAAAAGCTTATTGACTAATGTGTTTACTAACTAACCAGCTGGATCTCATAACTAACTTCTTTAACACATTAATTTAACCGTCTAACTACTCTCAACATGTGGAATATACAGTATCATTTGATCTTATGACCTTAAACATATCAGATAAAATTAAAAAGTTATCAAAAAAAGAAATATTATGTTATTTTTTAAATGAACTTAAATATTCTCCTTCGTACCGAACTCATCCTTAGTTTCTTCTATAGGAAAAAAATACATAAAGTAAAAAGTATTTGACTAATATTTGTCTTAATTTTGTGCAGACACTAATGGATGTTTTTGGTTACTATGTTATTCCCTTGATAATCCTATGTTTCACTTATTGGTACTTCAAAAACAAATGGGCCAAAAGTTCAAAGCCAATAGATTGGCCCATTGTTGGAATGTTGCCTGGATTTGTTCATAATGCTCATAGAATCCATTCATTTTTCACTGATATTCTCTTAGAAACTACTAGTAATTTTGAGTTTCGTGGCCCTATTTTCACCAACATGGACATGTTATTCACTAGTGATCCTGCAAATATCCATCATATCCTGAGTCGAAATTTCTCAAACTATCCAAAAGGGCCTGAGTTTCGTGAAATATTCGATATATTAGGAAATGGAATCTTCAATGTTGATTCTGAATTATGGGAGATTCATAGGAAAACAACCATGTCCTTGATGAACCATGCCAAGTTCCAAACTTTGTTACAACGTAACGTATGGGACACGATCGATAAAGGTATTGTACCAACTCTTGATATTTTTGCAAAACAGGGCACCCCTGTTGATTTGCAAGACATTTTTCAGAGATATAGTTTTGATACTATTAGTAAATTGTTACTTGATCACGATCCCAGAAGTTTGTCTGTAAATCTACCTTATGTACCATGTGAAAAGGCGTTCAACGACATGGTTGATGCACTTTTATATCGACATGTCTTGCCTGAACGCTATTGGAAGTTGCAAAAATGGCTTCAAATTGGTAAAGAGAAGAATCTAATGAAAGCATGGGAGTCTTTCGATCAATTCATATATCCTGCTATATCGAAAAGGCAAGGAAAGTTGATGAATAACAAAATTAAAGACGATGATTTTGACCTATTCAGTGACTATGTCAAAGCATACAATCAATGTACAAATGAAGATGATAAGAATTTGGGAAGTGTAGAAAAATTTCTAAGAGATACTTTCTTGAATTTGATGTTTGCTGGTAGAGACACTACAAGTTCAAGTCTCACTTGGTTTTTTTGGCTCTTGACTAAAAACCCCTCAGTTGTGAAAAAGATTCGAGAAGAGATTCAACAACAATTGCATCTAAAAGAAGACGAAAGTCTCATGTTTTTCAACATAGAAGATTCGCGAAAATTGGTCTATCTACATGGTGCATTGTGTGAAGCTCTACGACTATTCCCACCCGTTTCAATTGAGCATAAATCTCCCCTTAAACTTGACGTCCTACCAAGTGGTCATTGTGTAAGTCCAAACATGAAAATATTGATATCGTTTTATACAATGGGGAGAATGGAGAGTTTATGGGGAAAAGATTGTTTAGAGTTTAGGCCAGAGAGATGGATTACTGAACGTGGAGGGCTTAAACATGAGCCATCTTACAAATTTCCAGCGTTTCTCGCGGGGCCAAGGACTTGTGTTGGGAAGGAAATGGCATTCATTCAAATGAAAATGGTGGCAGCTACCATCATATATAATTACAATATTCAATTAGTGGAAGCACAAACAATTTCACCAACAGCTACTGTTGTGATTCGAATGACAAATGGTTTGATGGTTAAAGTAGTTAAAAGGGTTCCTATTTAGTTCAAATGAATGTTAGTGAGAAATGTGTTTCATTTCCTATTGTATGTTTAGACTTCAAAGTTCTAAATAATTTTTTTTTTTTTAAATTCGCAATAGATGAGATGAATACGAATAGGATTCTTAAAACTTTAAATTAGAGATATTGTTTGCGTTGTGAAAATCGAGAAATTTTTAGTACTAGTGTTGCACCCTTCAAATGAGTCTTAAATTAATGTGATGAATCTGAATTGATTAGAGCAATGAAAATCGATATATCAAATCAATCACTATACATAAATTGAAAATGAGGCGTAATAAATTAAAGTGTTAGTTACACACTTACGGAGACTAGACACACTACGTTCTAAAATTAAACAATTAACACTTATATAACTTGAAATATTACTTATGGAACTCTTTTTTTCTTGTTTTTTATTAGAAAAGTCATATTTTTCCTCGTTTTTTTAAGAATTTATTTTCCTAAAAACGATAGTTTTCTGATCAACCAAATATAAGAAAAATTATTTTTTTTGCGAATAATATCAAATACATTCTTGATCTTAACGAATATAAATAAGACCTAACAAAAATAAATTGAAACGAAGAATGTAGTATGTACCACCGCCGCCCAACACAAATTAGCCTTGCCTATTTAGTTCTAAATTCTAATACAAAAAACTAATTAGTTATTTTATTGTTATGGCACGAATTAATATGTTCGAGTCGTGAAAACAACAAAAGGCTAATATTATAATTTGTATTTCAAAAAGTATTTCCTTTTGTAAGTAAATACTTACATACTCCATGTATAGGATCAAATAATATTTTTTTTTTATAACACTATATTATACCATATCATGTCTTAATTTATTCCAGAACAGAAAAAAATAATCAATTTTGTCATTTTCTCAGTTTGATAATCCCAATTAAGGGAATATTCTTTCACTTTTTTATAATATAATATAAGTTAAAAATTAGTGGACCACGCAAAGAGAAACAACAATGGCAAGTGTTCAGTGTTTCAAAACAAAACACACAAGCATGCCATTCAGAATGTGTCAGACAGAGGGAAAAAAATCTCTTTGACATAAATTATTAATTTTATTATAAAATATTGATAAACTTAAAAATATTATTTTATTCAATTAATTTAAATACAGTTCTAATTTTACAACATGAGAAATATACAAACTTAAATTCTTGCCAAGTATTAAAGTGTTCTTTTAACGCTCCTCTCGATTTTCTATTAAGAGTTTCATGTTCCTACAAAAATTTAAGATTACTTACGGTGTCATCTAACATACCGGGATGTATTTAAGTTTAGTAATTCAAATATATGAGTATTTTTTAAGTTGTCAATAGTTAAAGAGACAAAATTAATAAGTTTTAATTGAGATATGCAATTAATTATTAATTTTAATATAACTTATTTTGAAAAGGTCCTAAACTAGAGAAATGAGAAGGTTCATAACTAATTAAGTTAGTAAATAACATTGCACAATACAAAATGTTCAAAACTAGAAATGATAATTAAGAGAAAACAAAATAAATTTAATTTTGTTAGAAGCATAAAAAAGCAGTGGCAAAATAGTCATTTCCTTTCCAGATTAACAGCTTCTCTACAGCTTTACTCTAAAGCCCCAGCAAAATGTAGTAAACCAAAGTGATTGGAAGAGCTATTAACATACCAAATATAACCCTGCAAAATCACCAATACCAATATTACAAGGCAATCGATCAAAACCCGAAAAAATATAATATTATTACTAAAGTGTATATACTTCATGCAACGTCTATATATGTTGCGCGAACTCTTTAAAAATGTTGCTAGTTGTGTTGGATTGTCCAAAAGTAGTTCATTTTTAGAGAGTCCGAGCAACAACATGGGGCATCGTGGTTGTCTTTTAGGACCAAAATGAAATGAAGAGTTTCAAGTTTTATGCAAGGACAAGTGATAAACCAAATCAAAATGGTACAAGTGGCTACACTATAGGTGAATAATACGTTGGAACGAGTCGAAATGCACGTAACGTGTAAGAAATGTTGATAGTGATATATAAGTTTGTGAGAGTCCTTACCCTGTGCTAAGTATATCAGGATGAAGATTGTATTCTTTTGCAAAGACGAAAGGAACGATTCCTTGAGGTAGAGCTGCCTGGAAAATTAAATATACGAAACAATTACAACAACATGCCTAGTGAAATCACACAAATGGGGTATGGGGAGGGTAGAGGTATACGTAGACCTTACCCCTACCTCGTGGAGGTAGATAGGTTGTTTCCGAAGGGTCCTCAGTTCAAATAATGCAGCAAATCAAAGTAGTAATGGAAAAAAAAAACGACATTTTGAATATGCATAGAGGAGAACCTTTACCTGAACTATTGCAATATGCAAAAGAACACCTCGAAGTCCAATAGCGAAGGAGGCAGCGGCCATGACTGCTGGACCGCTGATGAATCTCACAGCCATAGAGAAGGCAGCAATTGTTTTACCACAGGAGATCATTTTAGGCTGCAACGCCATGAACAAACCTGAAGTTTATGAAAACAAATGAGTTCCAACAACCATTAATTTTACCGTAAGCATAGGCCAATCGTTAATACTATTGTGAATGTTAGTAACAATAAACGTCATACCAAGACTAAACATTGCCATTCCAAGACCAGCATCGGAGAGAATTGATATCGATTTAGCAAAAATCAAAGGCATCTGAATGTTCCATCTGAAACCGTAGAAATTATTTAGTAATCGAGTAAAATAGGCCAGAATGGAATGCGGATGACTTATATAGCCGACTACAACTAGTTTGAGATTCAAACATAGTACATTGATACGTGTATCGAAATTCGTTTATGTCAAGGAAACTTTAGTGTGCATACCGGAATGAGATCAAGGACCAAGCAAGACCAAGGAGACTAGAATAAGTATTCGGGTTCCTAATGAGTTTTCGCCACACCATAATCAGAATAAGTCTGGTCATCACACTAGCAGCAGGCATAGCAGTAGCCTTAGTTTCATTAGCAGTCTTGGGAAACAGCTCGGCTGTAGAACTCGATCCGAGCTTCTTTAGCACCGGCTCTTCTCGATAACATCCATTGGAGTTATTTTTATCCCCGAGAGAAAACTCTTCTCGGCCAAAATCATCATAGTCTAATGCACAAAAGATTACAAAATCAATTATTGATTATAAACTGCACTCGATAACTTAAAATTCTGGATCGTATACCCATACAAACGATAATTTTAAGTAATGCAAGCATTCACGCGAGGAGACAAAAGAGGATCATAATTTCAGGAATTCCCTTAAGAAAGGACAAAGCTAGACCTCAAACAAGAAATGCCACTCAATAATGCAGCAGGCTCAACATAACAAAAACAGTTCATTAACATATTTCTCTCTGCTCTGATCGATATGCGAAAGAGCTAGTCTTTCGTAAACAGCCTCTCTACCTCTGTGAAGTAGGAGTAAGGTGCGCGTGCACTCTATCCTCCTCAAACCCCACCCGTGGAATTTCATTGGATTTATTGTTGTTGTCACATATTTCTGTCTAGTGAATCACAAATTAAAAAATCTCTATAACAAGCATAGGGATCACAAAAGAGAACTACAAAAAGTCTACTCATCCCAAGAAAATACAACCAAAACCAACTAAATTATTAAACAGAAAAGGACATATGAACACATGCTATCTCATTAAAATAGTGTACTCAACCAAGACAACATAACCAGAACCAACTAAAATACAAAATAGTACTTAAATGACATGAGTTTTTAGACATGTTGATAATTTTAAGTGTGTGGCCAACCTTTTGAGTGATGTCCAATTCCAAGCTCATTACCAAAGTCACCTCCCCTGAACACATGAATCCCTCCTTCAGATACTGGTGAAGCACTTGAACTCCAAACAAACATGTGAAGATCTTTTCCACTTTCTGTCCCATTAGCCTTCTTTTTCGTCCCCGGTCCACCGGTCACCGGAGAAAAAATCCCAGCATTAGTAGGTGCAGGGTACCCTACATTAGTCTTTCCAAATCCACTCTCCTCATCAAATCCCAAGTTACCAATATTTGATGTCCTAGGACTCATATTTGCATTATTTTTCCCATTCACCATTGAGTATATATCATTATGGTTAAAATTTGAATCTCTAGGGGTCATGTTTCTTGAAGATTGCAAAGAGTAAATCTCAGCATTAGACAAATTGGATGGTCTTGGTGTCATGGAAAGACCACCAGTGTTATGACCATGTGACATTCTTGAAAAAATTTCAGACCTTGAACTAGCTGATTTCCTAACAACTACATGAAGTTTCCCATCATCACCAACTTCAGCTTGAGTTTCTAATGGTTCTTTTCCATCTAATGAAATAACATCAGAATCAATTTTAAATGAAACAATTGAGCCTCCAGTATCAGGAAACTGTTCAGCAATAAGCATTCTAGCACCTCTATACTCAAACAAGAAAAGCATCAAAGTGTACCAAATGATACATTGAAGAACAACAATTTGAACCATTAAACTCCCTGAGGCATCACCATACATCCCTTTTAACAAAGGGATTCCCATAACTAAAGTATTAGGCAAAGTTGAAAGGGAAAACAAAGAAATGGACCATTCAAGAGACCCCCTTGAGCTAATTCTTGACCAAATAGCTAAAACAACAAGAACAATCACTTTTTGTAATGTGTCAGCAGCTATGAACCTGTAGTTCATAGCATAAGGATTGTTAGAAGCAATGAAGTGAAAAGATAACAATGGAACTGCAAAAAGAGCCACAAATCTATTGATTCCTGAACATTGATCTGGACTAAAAATCTTCCACCATTTCACTGAGCCATATGCCAATATCATAGCTACATAAAGTGGAACTACAGCAGTTAGAACATGGTAAAGGTCTGAAACTGTTATCATTTTTTTTTCTCTCTAAAATATCACAAAAATCAAATGGGGTTCACAAAAACACAATAAAGATTCAAACTTTCACTCATGAAACAAGATTAGCTTAAAAACAGAACAAACCCCAAATCAGAATAAGGCTTTGGCTACCAAAAAAATGAAAAAAAACACAAAAAAGATTCAAACTTTACTTCATGAAACTCATTTTTTCATTCAAGAACTTATTAATGAACCCCAAAAACAGAAACAACTTGTGTTTTTTTCTCTTCTGCTTTAACTCTCAGCTATAGGCAAGTGAGACAAAGTAATAACTCAATAAGCTAAAAATAGTTCATTTTTTTTTTTAAGTAAAGAATGAAATAGTATATAGTAGTTATTAAAGAAGTGTTATTTAAGAGAAAATTTGTAAAGGAAAAAAAGGGAGAGAAGAAGGACGAGGTTTTTGTGGGAATTTATGTGATAGTGATTTGTTTGTTTATGGGAATTCAATGGCAGACAAAGATATAAAAGCTGAGGGCTTTTGGGAAGCTTTCTTTTTAGTCTTTTTATGATACACACTCATAAAACAATTGGTATGTTTCATGATTAATCACGATAGTTTTGAATTTGAATTTCATGAGTATGAAATCATCGAATATGATTATCAAATACTAGATAAAAACTAAAAAGAATCATTTTAGTTAAGATGTTTCTAACTAAAATAATTTTTTTGTCTTACGTGGCATATTTCGTAACTTCATGCAATTGAGACGCGAGAGAGATATTTGGATGTCACATAAGCCAAAGAGGAGCACAAAATTTTAAAAAAAAAATCGGGATAATAGAACCTTAGTTTAATTAAGATGTGTCTTTGAAATTTCGATCATAGTTTAGGAAGATACTTATGCATTTTACCTTATTTATTTTCAACTAAATTTGTATGATTTTATTTTATAAAACATCTTATATCATTAAAATATTTTATATCTCTTATATAAATTTTTATTTTTTAATTATTAATATGAGATTTTATTCATACGCCTCCGGAAACAAATAGCATAGTATTGCAAGGAGTTGGCACAATAGTCAAAATGGATATGACATATTGGGATTCAAATCTCAATAAAGAAAACAAAGTTAAAGTGATTTTTCTTGTCAAGCTAAGATTTAGTAGGCATAATCTTTTATTAACTAGTGATGATAGAAGATAATATAATGTTTAGATCCAATTTGGGGTATATTTACAGTAAGAAAAGTATGACATATTTTATTGAAAACTTAAAATTATGTATATAATATAAATAATAATTCTTATAAAAAAATATTAAATCTTGAATATCCTAGCATAAGCTTTAAATTTAATCTTTCGTTTCATTAAACATAATGTTATTCTTTATAAAAGAATTTCCTTTTTTAAAGACTAAATATTCTTAACGAACTTTTTGATTTCACCATTGAATATATAGTCAATCAATTCACTAAAATTCAAGAAATTTTGCTCATGCACTTTCTGTGTGATAAAAAATAATTCATAAACTTTATTTTAAATCTATCTCTTTCACATTGAATTAGTGAAAATGCATGCAACATAATCTGAACTTTCTCACTACAAAAAAAAAGCATATATATTGGTTTATATATCTTAAAGGATTAATGTATCGAAAACAATAAGAGGCAAAGTCTATATATATTATATTTTTCTCAAACTTTATTTGTGAAATTATGTTAGATCGATATATTATTATTGTTATTACTATATATATATATATATATTAAAAAATGGAAAACATGAATTAGAAAGTGGGAATCATAGTAGTTATAAAGGTAAGCAAAAATATCAAAGCAGCATCAATTTTGATTCTCCATGAGAGTGAAAAGACCAAACAGCATCTCAGAGAAAAGGAAAGAAGAGAAACTGCAATTCAGAGAACTTTGTCATAAAATATTATGATTATTATTATTAACCTTTTAAAAGATTCGAACAAACTACTTTTTTTCTCATAAATTATTTAAAAATATTCTACATGACTCATTTCTTTACAAATATAGTCAGTGTCTACTACCTTTCTCACTGTCAAAAGTGACACTCATTTTTCGCCCCATTCGATATTTACATCAAATTATAAATTATAATTAAATAAGGTGTATTATATATTTATCGATTTAATAAAATATTAAATATGAATAAGTTTTTTATGGTTGATAAACTCGGTAAATCTTAATATGTTTAAGTATCATTTATGGGGTTTATATATTAATGATTATCATGAAAATACAGTTATAATTACTTGATAATTGATTTGTGTAAAAATTGTAAAGTACAATAAGTAACTTAAAATATACTTTAAAGGCAGCTAAAAAGCTGTTTTCCACAAAGTTACTTTTGTCATAGTGCTTAAAGGTTTGCTGAAAATGGATGGAATTAGATTAGTGTTTTGGTGATTTTGTGTTGTTTAGTTTAGACTATAGGGTCCAACAAAAGAAGTTGGGCTTCACTACAAAGAATCGTCCGGTAGTTTGATCATGCAATATCATTTTGAAATTATGAGATAAAATTAACGTGTAGATATATGATTTTATATCGATGTGATTTCATATTATCTAAAAATCATTATATGAGAATTTCATATCATCATAATTTGAGATATTTTCAATACAAAATCATTCTTCTAACTTTTTGACGATATGAAAAAGATCAAATTTTCTATGCTATATTTGTAAAATCATAATAACGTCAACATATGTGTAATTCCACAAGAAGAGACACTTGCATAAATCAAACTATGTAGAACGCAATAATAACTTATTTTAATAGAACTATATTTTAATTTATTAAACATCAACGAACTCGAATAATTAGACATTATACACATATATAATTGGTGAGAATAAAAATAGATGCTTTGAATAAATTTATACGTCTAGCTAAAACCTACAAACATATATCGAAATAAGTACAAGAGTCTTTCGAGTAATACATCCAAAAGCTATACAACACTCAAAATGAAAGGGATAATATTGTCAATTAATTTTTTTTTAATACTAATTACTCAGTACTCACTATTTCTATAGCGACAAAACAGAAAAATAAAATAAAAAATTAATGGAGAACCATGCTGAAGTAAGACGCCAGCTGGAGCCATGGGGAGAACTCGCCGGAAAAGTGGTGATGGTCACCGGAGCTTCATCGGGAATCGGTCGAGAATTTTGCGTCGATTTATCAAAAGCTGGTTGTAGAATCATCGCCGCCGCTCGCCGTATCGATCGATTGAAATCTCTATGCGATGAGATCAACGGAATCAGCTCGAATTCGACAATTTCAAGTCAGGAGCTTAGAGCAGTAGCGATTGAGCTCGACGTTAGCGCGAACGGTGCTGCCATTGAAGCCGCCGTACAGAAAGCTTGGAACGCCTTTGGACGTATCGATGTTTTGGTAAATAACGCTGGAATTCGAGGTGAGACTGATAAATTGTCAATTTTTTCTTATGATTGCACCATATTCGAGATGATTTTGATAATTTTTTTGAATTTGATTCTGTGTTGTTTTGACTTTCTGATGCATAAATGTTAAACAATGAATATGACAATTGATGATTGAGTAGTCAATTGTTCAAAAGTTTTATTTTGAAGTTGAACTGTTGATCAACATTAGAAAGATGTAAAAGTTCAATTTTTTGCACAAATTTTAGTTAAATTAAAAGGCCATTTGTTGAAGGAATAGTTTGTGGAAGAAGAGGAGATGTGTGAGAAGTTGGCGATGGGCGGGTTGAAGGAGAGCTGGAGTAAGGTGGAAGAAGTATTGAGGAGAGTTGATTCGACAGGATATGCTGCCATTTAACTTACTGAGGACATGATATTATATAGGAGAACGTGGAGGTTGTGAATTAGGATATAAAGTTAGGTAGTCGAACGTATGTGGAAAAGGAAAAGTGATATACTTAGGTACTTATGTGAAAGATGATGTACCTAATATTCTAAACTGAAATCTTAAAAGACATTGCGTTGCTATAACCGTGATTTGTAGGATCAACTTACACGCACATCAATCTACTACAATAATGTTACTTAAAAGTAGGCTAAAGTTAGAAGGTCAAACTCTCAAATAGATAGGTTGTGAATTAGGATATAAAGTTAGGTAGTCGAACGTATGTGGAAAAGGAAAAGTGATATAGTTAGGTACTTATGTGAAAGATGATGTACCTAATATTCTAATGTGTGTATGAACTTCGTCCATGATTCTTATGTTTAGTTGCTATCACCTTAATTAATGAGTTAATGAATAGCTATTTTGGGCAGATTTCAGAAATCCATTTTAATACGACTAGTATTAATCTAAGAAATTCTTCCCCCAAGCTTGTCAATGGAAGGTGATACTGTTTTTGATGACTTTCGAATGCTGCTTTTGTTGCACGTTTGCAGTTTTGAAAATGTCCAGCTGACTGCCAGAAGAGATGTTCTTTATTGGACAACTTTCACATATAGCAAACATAAAATTCATATTTGTATGCTATAGTAAAGTTTACATAATTGCACTCCATAGCAAACATATAAATGTATAATTCGTTATACATATACAATTGAAGCGAATTGTATAAAACGAAGTGTATAAAACGAGAAAGAGAAAGAGACTTGGGCACAAAATTGTATAAAACGAAGTGTATAATTATAAGTCTATAGAACGATTATATAAAATTTGAATTTATATAAAATGATAAAGAGAGAAAGGCAAAAGAGACTTGGGCAGGGAATATACAATTGAATCGAATTGTATAAAACGAGAAAGAGAGAAAGGCAAAAGAAACTGGGCAGGAGAGTATTTTTATTGTATAATTATAAGTGTATAGGAAGAAAATATATGTAATTGCATGTGTATATACAATTTTCTCTCGTTTTATACAAATAGAAACGCAATTTATACATTTCGTTTCTGTTTGTATAAGCGAGAGAGGCGAGGGTGGCGAGCGAGATCTGGGAGAGGGGAGAGAGGGGAACAAAAATATATGTATTTATACAATTTCCTCTCGCTTTGTACAAATAGAAACAGATTCTATACACTTGTGTTTGTATAAAAGTGAGAGAAAGCGCTCGAGAGATGGAGCGAGAGAGGAGAGTGGCGAGCGAGAGTTTGAGGGAGAGAGGTGACTTGGCAAACAGTTTGCTACGGGACAATTAAATCAAAGGGTGGTTATAGCAATTAATTTGATTTATTAGTTTGCCATTATATACAATATTCCCTTCTTTATTTGGGTCGTTGTGGGTGGATGGGTGGGTGGGGGGCGGTTTGTGATGGTTCATAGAAGGGAGGGGAGGAGATAGGTAGGGCGAATCGGCAGAAAATAAAGTTGTTTAGGACTTATATAGCATTATCCTTGCCCATGGAGGCTGGGGCTATCTCCTTCCTTACCTTTTAGTAATTGGTTGTGTGACGACTAATCTGTTATTTGTTTCTTATAGGCAGTGTGCACTCTCCACTGAATTTGTCAGAGGAGGAATGGGAGAAGATCTACAATACGAACTTAAGAGGGGCATGGTTGGTGACCAAATATGTTTGTATACATATGCGTGTTGCTAACCAAGGAGGATCTGTTATTAATATCTCTTCTACCGCTGGTCTTTATCGTGGGAAATTACCGGGCAGTCTTGCTTATGCTTCTTCAAAGGAGGCTCTTAACAGCATAACAAAGGTAGTGTCTTGGTTTTTCTATACTATGTGATCCTCTGGGATTTAAAAATTTAAGCATGAAATTATATGAAGACAAGCATACATGACTTTTCCAAGTTAATCAGTCTCTTCTGTCATCTCGAAGCATTCAAATTTCATTACATTATGTTATGTTTCTGACGTCGGTAGTTCCTTGAACAACAATGGAGAAAAGTAAGATAAATTCATATACAACCTTATAGAATCCATCTAAATATGCTGGAAACATATGAATATACAAAATGGTCCAACATATTGAGGATATATATATTGTGCAGTAGTTCTAAGGAAGAGTGCTCTAGGATAGTTGCCACCCACTTTACATATATGATGGGATGCCTCACAAACTTCAGTCTGTTGGCTGTGATTCTTGGTAGCTTTCGCTTTTAAGATATTACTCTTGGCGTTGTCAGTAATACCTAATGATTGTTAGTGGTAGACATGAGACATCATAATCAATATCATTAGGTCTCATCCATTCAACTTTGGCAGCAGTCTGGTGCAACGTCAAGTGTATAGTAATGCACACTAGTATGTTTTTCTTCTCGTTCTGATTTACAGCCTCATAAATCATTGTACTCTTCAAATGTAACAGGTGATGGCCATCGAATTGGGACCATACAAGATCAGAGTGAACTCAGTATCACCGGGAGTTTTCAAATCTGAGATAACAGAGCGCCTCATACAAAAGGACTGGTTTAAAACTGTTGCATTGAAAACCATTCCCTTGAGAACGCATGGAACATCAAATCCCGCTTTGACTTCAATAGTACGTTATTTAATCCACGATTCCTCAGAATATGTTTCAGGCAACGTTTTCATCGTAGATGCTGGAGCTACTTTACCAGGTGTCCCAATATTCTCATCCCTCTAGTTGTAGAGGAAACTATATTTGTTCAGTTTGTGTATACGATTTCAGCATTTCATGTTAGTTTGCTTAAGATATGTTGTGTCCTTGTTCCACTAGACGTTACTCAGTCATGTTACAGGCTTCATAGATAGATCGTAATGTATAGACATAATTCGAACTGTTACTAACAAGAAGATGAAAATCTAGTCAATCAACTGCTATTAAGATTCTTTTAAGTTTACACTCACTCGTTAATAAAGTAATGTTAATCTTTTATGTTATGCTTTATTATATTTCTTGTGGTTGTTCAAATTTATTTAATTAAATTTTACTTATATAATAGTATCTAATTATTTTATATCAAAGTTTGGTGGGTGGTGGGTGGTTGTTATGGAAATGAAAGTTGAAGGGAAAATAAAAGGAAAGGAGAAATTGGGTAGTGGAAGAAAAAAGTAAATGTAAAATACAGAGAAAGGGAGAAGCAGCAAGATGGAAATTGATTATTATTATTTTAAATCATATCGTATCATTAGTATATGATTTTAAATTTTAGTACTTCCCCATTTTACACATATTATAAATTTAAAAATAAAATAAAATTGTAATTTAAAATATTACAAAATTTATAAACAAAAAATTATTTACTTAAATTGTATTCACAATTAAAATCAAGCAAATAAATGAAAACAAAGAAAATATTTTTATTCAGAATAATTACTCCTTTCGTTTCTTTTTAATTTTCATAATTTGTTTTTGAGAGTCGAATAATATAAATTTTGATTGACATTTAAAATGTAATTTTTCATTATATTAAAATATATGATATAAAAAATTGTAAATTATATTACTTTTAGTGTAATTTTTTATATTTAAATTATTATTTTAAAATATTTAATTAATATAATCTAATATAAATTTAAAAATTAGACTTTAAACACAAACCTGATAATTAAAAATCATGGGATGAAATGTATATTTTACACAATACTTGATGATTGACCACATTAATTATATTATTATTATTAGTCAAAGAATGGTCGACATAAATAATTACTTAGTCAAGTCTAGGTCGTTAAACGAGAAAACCGAAAATCAAGAGGCAACTTCAAATCATCAAATGTTCGAATATATGTCAATTGATAAAATAAATAAATATAAAATGTATATATTGTATATATAATTTTTAATATTTAACTATAATTAAGTAATAATATATAGTATTTTAAGGTTAATTTATCAATTATTAATATTAATTATTTATCTAATTAGATACTTTCTCCATTCATATTTATTTATCTGAATATTTTTAAAATAATAAGTAACGAAGTTGAACGTTTGTGGTTTAATTACTTTGTTAGGACTGATACACAAGAATATTTCACGTACGAAATAATTTTGGGATTTATTAGTTTTTCGTGAATAAATACAAAACAAAATAGTTCTTCGTCTTTATTTTGAGTTTTTATTCTTATTCAACGTATCAAACGCCGTCAAGGGTAGTATTGTCATTTAATTTTCTAACGACCAAATTCAATGTAGGAGTAGTATTCATTCTCTCTATATATACTCATTACTTCCATAACAACAAACCACAAAAAAAGAAAAGAAAAAATGGAGACGCATGCTAAATCCGTGCGCCAGCTGGAGCCATGGGGAGAACTCGCCGGAAAAGTGGTGATGGTTACCGGAGCTTCATCGGGAATCGGTAGAGATTTCTGCTCCGATTTATCAAAAGCTGGTTGTAGAATCATCGCTGCCGCTCGTCGAATCGATCGATTGCAATCTCTATGTGATGAAATCAACTCGAATTCGTCGATCGGATCGATGAATTCGAGTCAGAATTTACGTGCCGTAGCGATTGAGCTTGACGTTAGCGCTAATGGTTCTGCCATTGAAGCCGCCGTACAGAAAGCTTGGGATGCATTTGGACGTATCGACGGTTTGGTTAATAACGCCGGCATTCGAGGTGAGATTGTTTATAAATTATCGAATTGAATTCAGTATTTTAGTGTATCCAAGTATTACTGATAGTTTAGGAACGAGAAACAACTCATAGTTAACTTGAAATGACCAATTGTGAATATGAAACTCGCAAAAAGTGACTGATGACCAATTGTGAATATGAAACTCGCAAAAAGTGACTGATGAAACGTATTTTTGACCAATATAATATAATTTCAACTTTTTGCATAAATTTTTGTTGAATTTCAATTAAAGGTCATTATCAAGGAGTTACATGTACAAATTTTGGATATTTTTTTTCTGAAAGAATAGTTTGTGGAAGAATAATTTCCATTTGAAATCATTTCTTCAAATTAAAAAAAAAAAAGTAGTTCCATTGTTTAATAAAAAGATTGTGTACATAAACTTTTTGAAAAAGAAAACGATTTGCAATATATTAAAATATTTCCACCAATTATTTGAAAATGGGCTGGAGATTAGACACTATCAAGCAAAAGATAATAATACTAAAAAAATAAGCCAATTTGTATCTTTTGGTGGATATTACTGTTTGTTGCTTAGGTAAAAGTTTTGTTCCTAGCTTTCCAATGTGTATGTGAACTTTCTCCATGATTAATAATTCAAGTTGCTATCAGCCTTGATTAATAAACGATTGTTTGTTAGCTGGTTAAAGATATGCAGATATTAGCTGGTTACAATTATGCAGAATATGTGAAAGAGATTTGTTACGTTTTAGTATCTGGGTTTGTTAGCGTCTAATCTATTTGTTTTATCTTATAGGCAGTGTGCATTCTCCACTGAATTTGTCGGAGGAGGAATGGGAGAAGATCCACAAAACAAACTTAAGAGGGGCATGGTTGGTCACCAAATATGTTTGTATGCATATGCGCGCTGCTAATCAAGGAGGATCTGTTATCAATATCTCTTCTATCGCTGGTCTTAATCGTGGACAAATACCAGGTGGTCTTGCTTATACGTCTTCAAAGGAAGCTCTCAACAGCATTACAAAGGTAGTGTCTTGTTTTTCTTATACAATGTGGTTTGTATATACATTTAAATGCTTTGGAAACATAAGAATGTAGATTCACATATTTGCTGTGCAAAATGGTTCGTGACAATAGACTATAGTAGTGTAGCACTAACAAGAGTGAGTTCTCTATCTTGCAATGCTCTTGTGAACTATGATCGAGCCAGAAATGTGGATCTAGTTATGGTAAATGTGGAGGCATTAAGCTCATCAATGAGAAATCTAAGCAGATAACATTTTCAGTTGTCTTACTACCTTGTTAAACTTTATATGTGTGATGCCTCAGCGCATTTCAGTCATTTGGCTGTGATTCTTTTATAGTTGTTTATAGCTTATGCTTCATGGATATTACTTGTGGCATTGTTGAAGATGTTCTGCTTTCGGAATGTACTCTGAACTGTGTCGTAATGCACACTTATAAGACCTCTGTATTGTTTTCTTCTCGATCGTTCTGATTCACAGCCTGATCAATCCTTGTATTCTTCAAACGTAACAGGTGTTGGCCCTCGAATTGGGACCATACAAGATCAGAGTGAACTCAATATCACCCGGACTTTTCAAATCTGAGATAACAGAGGGTCTCATACAAAAAGACTGGCTTAAAAACATTGAACTGAGAACTATTCCGTTGAGAACTCATGGAACATCACATCCCGCTTTAACTTCAGTTGTACGTTACCTGATCCACGATTCCTCGGAATATGTTTCAGGTAACATGTTCATAGTAGATGCAGGAGCTACTTTACCCGGTGTCCCGATTTTCTCATCCCTCTAGTTATAGAGGAAAACAAATTAGAAAAATAAGGATGGAAAATGGAAATGTTAGGGAAAGAACAGAGGCTTTACTTTGGTTGCCTAAAGAAAATTTTATGTTTTTGTTCTGCTCATGGAATTGTTTTTTTATTTGTATTAGCTACACCATTAATTGAAATTAATTAAACTCCTATGAAGTAAAGTTTATTGCTTTTATAAGGATTATGTGTTAGTGTTACTGAGACTTCTTTCTTTCTGCTTTAACGGCTTTAATAGTGGATGACGGTGATGTACTTTTATTTACTTAATTATGTTCAATACATGTTCTTACTTTGATTTTATCACTTAATTAGGATAACTCGATTATAGTTTGATGTAAACATCGAGATGAATCATTTTTAATGTGACATCTTTATTTATTTTTATTGTTGATTTTAAACAAGACCACTATAATCTTCGACTTAGCTCCATCCGGCCTTTCCCAACCTATACAAGAAGAGTGAAAGATAACGAAACGGAGATGTAATCTAACTAAATATGACAAAAATTACCATTCCATTTAATATATCGATCAGTAGAATCGATTTAATTTGTTGTTATCTATGGATAAAGAAAGAGATAATGTAGGATGTAATCGATAAGATATTTCTAAAAATACTTCTTGAGAAATAAAATACCGATATTACTTTTTGTGTAATTTTTTCATATTTAAATTATTATTTTAAAATATTTAATTAATTAATCTAATGTAACTTTGAAAATTAGTCAAATTGACTTTAAAACACACAATTCAAAATCATCGGATGAAATGTATATGGTTAAAAAACTAAATGACAATACTACCCTTTGACCGGCTTTTGATATGAGGAATAAGGATAAAAACTCAAAATAAAGGTAACAATTATTTTATTTTGTATTTATTTATGAAAAACTAATAAATTTCAAAATACATTTTGTACGTGAAATATTCTTGTGTATCAGTCCTAACAAGGTAATTAAACCACAAACGTTCAACTTCGTTACTTGTTATTTTTAATATATTCAGATAATATGAATGGAGAAAATATCTAATTAGATAAATAATTAATATTAATAATTGATAAATTAACCTTAAAATACTATATATTATTACTTAATTATAGTTAAATATTAAAAATTATATATGCATTTTATATTTAATTTTTTTACACATACTTGATGGTTGACCACATTAATTATATTATTACTATTAGTCAAAGTATGGTCAATATAAATAATTATTTAGTCAAGTCTAGGTCGTTAAATGAGAAAACCGAAAATCAAGAGGCAACTTCAAATCATCAAATGTTTGAATATATGTCAATTGAAAAAATAAATAAGCATAAAATGCATATATTGTATATATAATTTTTAATATTTAACTATAATTAAGTAATAATATATAGTATTTTAACGTTAATTTATCAATTATTAATATTAATTATTTATCTAATTAGATATTTTCTCCATTCATATTTATTTATCTGAATATATTAAAAATAAAAAGTAACGAAGTTGAACGTTTGTGGTTTAATTACCTTGTTAGGACCGATATACAAAAATATTTCACGTACAAAATATATTTTGGAATTTATTAGTTTTTCATAAATAAATACAAAATAAAGTAATTGTTATCTTTATTTTGAGTTTTTATCCTTATTCCTCATATCAAACGCCGGTCAAAGGGTAGTATTGTCATTTAGTGTTTTAACCACCAAATTCAGAGCCTGTTTGGATTGCTTAAAAAAAATAGCTTTTAAAAAGTATTTTTGAAAGTGCTGGAACTTATTTTTAAAATAAATAGTTATGTATTTGGATAAAAATGCTGAAGTTAAAAGAAAAAGGTGTTGATGTGTTTAGCAAATAAGTGCTGGTAAACACTTTTTTTTAATCAAAATGTCTAAAATATCATTAAAAGCTGTTAACATGATAAAAGTTGATTAATTTAATAGAATAATAATATATAATAATAATAATAATAATAATAATAAATAATAATAATAATAATAATATGAAAATAATAATAATAATAATATATAATATATAATATATAATACATATTATATAATAATAAAAATAAAGAATAATAAATAAATAATAATAATTATAATAAAAAAATAATAGAATATTAATAATAATATATAATAATAATACTAATAATATATAATAATAATAATAATTAAAAATAAAAATAAAATAATAATGATTAAATATAAATAATAATAATAATATAACAATATGAAAATAATAATAATAATAATGATAAATAATAAAATAAATAATAATAATAATAATATATAAAATAATACTAATAATAATACTAATAATATATAAAATAATAGTAATAATAAATAGTAGTAATAATAATAGTAAACTAATATGAAAATAATAATAATAATAATAATAAAGAATAATAAAATAAATAATAATAATAAAAATAATAAAATATTAATAATATATATATATATAATAATAATAATATAGAGTAATAAAAGAAATAATAATAATAATAATAAAATATTAATAATAATAATAAATAAATAAATAAAAAAGTAAAAATAAAAGAATTAAGGGCAAAAGCTAAAATATTTGGTCAACTTAAAAGAGCTTTTAAGCAATCAAAAAAAATACCCCTTCTTTAGCTTTTAATTTTTGGCTTAGAAGAAATTTTTTAATTTAAAATAAATTATTTTGAGAATTATCAAACACTTGAATAAGTCAAAAATAAACTTTTAAATCAATTTAATCAGCTTTTAAACTAATTTTAAACTAATTCAAACAGGGTCTCAGTGTACTCTTCATTCTCTCTCTATATTTAGTAGTAATGACTCCACTACTCATTACTTCCATAACAACAAACCACAAAAAAAGAAAAAGAAAAAATGGAGACGCATGCTAAATCCGTGCGCCAACTGGAGCCATGGGGAGAACTCGCCGGAAAAGTGGTGATGGTTACCGGAGCTTCATCGGGAATCGGTAGAGATTTCTGTTCCGATTTATCAAAAGCTGGTTGTAGAATCATCGCTGCCGCTCGTCGAATGGATCGATTGCAATCTCTATGTGATGAAATCAACTCGAATTCGTCGATCGGATCGATGAGTTCGAGTCAGGATATACGTGCCGTAGCGATTGAGCTTGACGTTAGCGCTAATGGTTCTGCCATTGAAGCCGCCGTACAGAAAGCTTGGGATGCATTTGGACGTATCGACGGTTTGGTTAATAACGCCGGCATTCGAGGTGAGATTGTTGATAAATTATCGAATTGAATTCAGTATTTTAGCGTATCCAAGTATTAGCGATAGATTAGGAACGAGAAACAATCGATAGTTGAACTTGAAATGACTAATTATGAATATGAAACTCGCGAGAAAGTGATCGATGGAACATATTGTTAACCAATATAATATAATTTCAACTCTTTGCATAAATTTTAGTTCAAAATGGTCATTATCAACGAGTTATATGTACAAATTTTGAAAAAAAATTTCTGAAAGAATACTCTGTAGAAGAATAATTTCATAAGAAAAAGTAGTTCCATAAAATAAAATAAATCTGTGTACATAAACTTTTTGAAAAAGAAAACGATTTGCAAAATATTTAAATATTTCCACAAATGATTTAAAAATGGGTCAGAGGTTTGACACTATCGAGCAAAAAATAAGAGTCCGAAGCCTAAAGGATGAAAAATGTTAATAAAAATTCCAAAACGGTATATGAAATTTCTTTTTAACCAAAATGACAAAATCGCTCACGAAGTAGCGATTGTGTCCGCCGAAAAAGCAAAATCGCTGCTATAGCAGCGATTTGTTAAATTTGAAAACAAAATCGCTCCCGAAGGAGCGATTTTCAAAATAACTTTTTTTTTTGTATATAATCTTTTTAATATGTTAAGTTTAATTTTTTTGTTATTATTAACTTTTACTTCTTTTTAAAAAAAAAGGTTTATATCAATTTTTTTTTTTTATATCAAATCTCTGCCTAAGGCAGCCATTTCTAATTAATTTCTTTTTTTTAAAATCAAATAAATCACAAAAAAAATTAATTAGCGATTTGATTTTAAAAAATAAATAAAAAAATTTAATTAAAAATCTCTGCCTTGGCAGGGATTTGATTTTAAAAAATAAAAAATAATAATTTGATTTAAACTTTTTAAAAAGAAAAAGAAGCAAAAGTTAATAATAAAAAAAATAATTAAACTTAAGTCACTGCTGAGGCAGCAACATATTAAAAAAAAAATATTTTGAAAATTGCTCCTTTGGGAGCGATTTTGTTTAAAATTTTCTCTTTTTTTAAAAAAATCAAATTTAACAGCAGCGCTTTTATTTTTTCCGGCGGACAAAATCGCTACTTCGTCATTTTGCCCTTTTGGTTAATAAGAAATTTCATATACCATTTTGAAACTTTGTTAACATTTTTCACCCTTTAGGCTCCGGACTCCAAAAATAATACCAAATAAAAAGCCACTTTGTATCTTTTGGTGGATATTACTATTTGTTGCTTAGATAAAAGTTTTGTACCTTACATTCCAATGTGTATGTGAAATTTCTCCATGATTAATAATTCGAGTTGCTATCAGCGTTGATTAATAAGCGATTGTTTGTTAGTTGGTTAGAGTTATGTAGATATTAGCTGGTTAGAGTTATGCAGGATATGTGTAAGAGATTTGTTACGTTTTAGTATCTGGGTTTGTGTAGCGTCTAATCTATTTGTTTTATCTTATAGGCAGTGTGCATTCTCCACTGAATTTGTCGGAGGAGGAATGGGAGAAGATCCACAAAACAAACTTAAGAGGGGCATGGTTGGTCACCAAATATGTTTGTATGCATATGCGCGCTGCTAATCAAGGAGGATCTGTTATCAATATCTCTTCTATCGCTGGTCTTAATCGTGGACTAGTACCAGGTTTTCTTGCTTATGCGTCTTCAAAGGAAGCTCTCAACAGCATTACAAAGGTAGTGTCTTGTTTTTCTTATACTATGTGGTTCGTATATACATTTAAATGCTTTGGAGACATAAGAATGTAGATTCACATATTTGCTGTGCAAAATGGTTCGTGACAATAGACTATAGTAGTGTAGCACTAACAAAGAGTGAGTACTCTATCTTGCAACGCTCTTGTGAACTATGATCGAGCCAGAAATGTGGATCTAGTTATGGTAAATGTGGAGGCATTAAGCTCATCAATGAGAAATCTAAGCAGATAACATTTTCAGTTGTCTTACTACCTTGTTAAACTTTATATATGTGATGCCTCGCGCATTTCAGTCATTTGGCTGTGATTCTTTTATAGTTGTTTATAGCTTATGCTTCATGGATATTACTTGTGGCATTGTTCAAGATGTTCTGCTTTCGGAATGTACTCTGAACTGTGTCGTATTGCACACTTATAAGACCTCTGTATTGTTTTCTTCTCGTTCTGAATCACAGCCTGATCAATCCTTGTATTCTTCAAACGTAACAGGTGTTGGCCCTCGAATTGGGACCATACAAGATCAGAGTGAACTCAATATCACCCGGACTTTTCAAATCTGAGATAACAGAGGGTCTCATGCAAAAAGACTGGCTTAAAAACATTGAACTGAGAACTATTCCATTGAGAACACATGGAACATCACATCCCGCTTTAACTTCAGTTGTACGTTACCTGATCCACGATTCCTCCGAATATGTTTCAGGTAACATGTTCATAGTAGATGCAGGAGCTACTTTACCCGGTGTCCCAATTTTCTCATCCCTCTAGTTATAGAGGAAAACAAATTAGAAAAATAAGGATGGAAAATGGAAATGTTAGGGAAAGAACAGAGGCTTTACTTTGGTTGCCTAAAGAAAATTTTATGTTTTTGTTTTGCTCATGGAATTGTTTTTTATTTGTATTAGCTGCACCATATATTGAAATTAATTAAACTCCTATGAAGTAAAGTTTATTGCTTTTATAAGGATTATATGTGTTAGTGTTACTGAGACTTCTTTCTTTCTGCTTAACGGCTTTAATAGTGGATGACGGTGTTAGAGATGATGTACTTTTATTTACTTAATTATGTTTAATACATGTTCTTATTTTAATTTTATCGCTTAATTAGGATAACTCGATTTTAGTTTAATGTAATCATCGAGACGAGTCATTTTTAATGTAACATTTTTATTTATTTTTATTGTGGATTTTAAACAAGACCACTATAATCTTCGACTAAGCTCCATCCGGCCTTTCCCAACCTATACAAGAAGAGTGAAAGATAATGAAACGGAGATGTAATCTAACTAAATATGACAAAAATTACCATTCCATTGAATATATCGATCAGTAGAATCGATTCAATTTGTTGTTATCTATGAATAAAAGAAAGAGATAACGTATGATGTAATCGATATCGATATTTCTAAAAAGACTTCTTGGAGAAATAAAATAACTAAATATTTCTAAAACTTTTGTGGGTAAATTTTTTTATACATTCAAAAGTTAGGGAAATTTATAAGCCATATCTACTACTTAGACAATAAGCACACAATTGAAGGTTAACATGTGTACTCTAATTATGTACTTATTTATGTGGTTAGCTGTTTGGCCTATTGGTTTAGGCTTGACATACTAGCCTCAAATTCTGTGGTTCAAATCTTACCAACATTATTTTATATTTCTTTTTTAATTTCACATTTTTTTGTTTTATTTTCAGTTATTTATTGATTTGATGTTTTTGACATTTGGTGTTACGTAATTATATTTCTTAGTTATATTTTAGTTATTTCATTTTAACCACATAGAAGGCAGTCAATATATCTGTTTCACATGTATGATTCGGTACTATAATTAACAACATATTGATTTGAAATTCTATTTGTGCTATATATATTGGACAAGGAAAGTAACATATATTATTTTAAAATTACGTAAATGTACTACAAATACAATGATTAACAACTTAAAATATTTAAAAATCATATTAAAATTTAATGGAAAAATTACATAAACTGGTACATTTTAATTAATAATTACTCATTTTAGCGATACTTTTTATTTACTATCATTTATAGCAATATTATGTAAAATCTTCAATATGAATTAAAAGTGAATTACCTATGCAATATAAATGAATTATAATTGTTTTTTGAAATATATTATGTCTGTTTCGTAAAAATTTGACACATTATATTATAAATGTATTAAAATGTGTGATATTATTTATCATTAAAACTTGTATTATATGTGAATAATAAATGTTCTTTGTAATATTTATTAAACTTGTATTATAAATGAATTAAAATTGATCAAGTGAAAAAATATTATTATTGCTATAAATGGTAAATATTTTTTCATTATATTATATTTATGTAAATTCTCAAATTTAATTGACTCTCTAAATTTTATCTGTGTCACATAAAAGAGGAACAAAAAATAACAAATATTGGGCCCAACATGTTTGTTTCAGCTATGTGCTTATTTACATAATTAACTGTTTGGCCTATTGGTTTAGGCTTGACATACCAGCCTCAAGTTCTGCGGTTTAAATCTTGCCAACAACATCTTTTATTTCTTTTTTAATTTCACGTTTTTTATTTTAATTTTAGCTTATTTATTGATTTTGAGGTTTTTGACATTTCGTGTTACGTAATTATATTTCTTAGTCATATTTTAGTTATTCCATCTTAACCACATAGTAGGCAGTCAATATGTATGTTTCGCATGTATGGTTCCGTGCTATAATTAACAACATATTGATTTGAAATTCTATTTGTGCTACATATATTGGACAAGGAAAGTAACATATATTATTTTAAAATTACGTAAATGTACTATAAATTACAATGATTAACAACTTAAAATATTTAAAAATCATATTAAAATTTAATTGACTCTCTAAATTTTATCTGTGTCACATAAAAGAGGAACAAAAAATAACAAATATTGGCCCAACATGTCTGTTTCAGCTATGTGCTTATTTACATAATTAGTTGTTTGGCCTATTGGTTTAGGCTTGGCATTTTAGTCCCAAGTTCTGCGGTTCAAACCTTGCCAACATCTTTTTTTATTTCTGTTTTAATTTCACGTTTTTTTATTTTAATTTCAGCTTATTTATTGATTTGAGGTTTTTGATATTTCGTGTTACGTAATTATATTTCTTAGTCATAATTTAGTTATTCCATCTTAACCACATAGGAGACAGTTAATATGTCTGTTTCACATGTATGGTTCTGTACTATAATTAACAATATATTGATTTGAAATTCTATTTGTGCTATATATATTGGACAAGAAAAGTAACATATATTATTTTAAAATTACGTAAATGTACTATAAATTACAATGATTAACAACTTAAAATATTTAAAAATCATATTAAAATTTAATTGACTCTCTAAATTTTATCTGTGTCACATAAAAGAGGAACAAAAAATAACAAATATTGGGCCCAACATGTTTGTTTCAGCTATGTGCTTATTTACGTAATAATTTGTTTGGCCTATTGGTTTAGGCTTGACATACCATCCTCAATTTCTGCGGTTCAAATCTTGCCAACATCATTTTTTGTTTCTTTTTTAATTTCACATTTTTTTGTTTTAATTTCAGCTTATTTATTGATTTTGAGGTTTTTGACATTTCGTGTTACGTAATTATATTTCTTAGTCATATTTTAGTTATTCCATCTTAACCACATAAGAGGCAGTCAATATGTCTGTTTCACATGTATGGTTCCGTACTATAATTAACAACATATTGATTTGAAATTCTATTTGTGCTACATATATTGGACAAGGAAAGTAACATATATTATTTTAAAATTACGTAAATGTACTATAAATTACAATAATTAACAACTTAAAATATTTTAAAATCATATTAAAATTTAATTGACTCTCTAAATTTTATCTGTGTCACATAAAAGAGGAACAAAAAATATCAAATATTGGCTCAACATGTCTGTTTTAACTATGTGCTTATTTACATAATTAGTTGTTTGGCCTATTGGTTTAGGCTTGACATTTCAGTCTCAAGTTCTGCGGTTCAAACCTTGCCAACATCTTTGTATATATAATTTTTAATATTTAACTATAATTAAGTAATAATATATAGTATTTTAACGTTAATTTATCAATTATTAATATTAATTATTTATCTAATTAGATATTTTCTCAATTCATATTTATTTATCTGAATATATTAAAAATAAAAAGTAACGAAGTTGAACGTTTGTGGTTTAATTACCTTGTTAGGACCGATATACAAAAATATTTCACGTACAAAATGTATTTTGGAATTTATTAGTTTTTCATAAATAAATACAAAATAAAGTAATTGTTATCTTTATTTTGAGTTTTTATCCTTATTACTCATATCAAACGCCGGTCAAAGGGTAGTATTGTCATTTAGTGTTTTAACCACCAAATTCAGAGCCTGTTTGGATTGCTTAAAAAAATAGCTTTTAAAAAGTATTTTTGAAAGTGCTGAAACTTATTTTTAAAATTAAATAGTTATGTATTTGGATAAAAATACTGAAGTTAAAAGAAAAAGGTGTTGATGTGTTTAGCTAATAAGTGCTGGTAAACACTTTTTTTAATCAAAATGTCTAAAATATTCTTAAAAGCTGTTAACATGATAAAAGTTGATTAATTTAATAATAATAATAATATATAATAATAATAATAATAATAAACAATAATAATAATAATAATATGAAAATAATAATAATAATAATATATAATATATAATATATAATAAATAATATATAATATATAATAATAAAAATAAAGAATAATAAATAAATAATAATAATTATAATAAAAAAATAATAGAATATTAATAATAATATATAATAATAATACTAATAATATATAATAATAATAATAATAATAATTAAAAATAAAAATAAAATAATAATAATTAAATATAAATAATAATAATATAACAATATGAAAATAATAATAATAATAATAATGATAAATAATAAAATAAATAATAATAATAATAATATATAAAATAATACTAATAATATATAAAATAATAGTAATAATAAATAGTAGTAATAATAATAGTAAACTAATATGAAAATAATAATAATAATAATAATAATAATATAATAATAATAATAATAATAATAATAATAATAATAATAAAGAATAATAAAATAAATAATAATAATAAAAATAATAAAATATTAATAATATGTATATATAATAATAATAATAAAGAGTAATAAAATAAATAATAATAATAAAATATTAATAATAATAATAAATAAATAAATAAAAAAGTAAAAATAAAAGAATTAAGGGCAAACGCTAAAATATTTGGTCAACTTAAAAGAGCTTTTAAGCAATTCAAAAAAATACCCCTTCTTTAGCTTTTAATTTTTGGCTTAGAATAAATTTTTTAATTTAAAATAAATTATTTTGAGAATTGTCAAACACTTAAATAAGTCAAAAATCAACTTTTAAATCAGTTTGACCAGCTTTTAAACTAATTTTAAACTAATTCAAACAGGGTCTCAGTGTGCTCTTCATTCTCTCTATATATTTAGTAGTAATGACTCTGTTAAAAGGATTTGTAAATTTATCATATATTCTTTAGTTAATGTATAATTAGTTAGGTTGTATTCTTTTAGTTAAATATGTAATTAAGTTAGCTGAAAGTTAGTTAAAAAAAGGAATAATGTTAGTTAGAATAAACAGCTGGCATTAAGTGCCTAAACTGTTTTGTATATATATAGGAGGTTAGCTTACAGAATTATTAATTCATATAATTCAATTTTCCAGTTCTTCTCAAACTCTCTCTTCATCTTTTTAGTTCTCTTTAATTGAATTTCTTCACATGGTATCAGAGCACAGGAGAGTTTCGAATTCGAATTCCTGTTGTTAATTTTTTCATGATCTTGAGAAGAGATTGAGTAGAGTCTTGGATTGAAGAATTTCAAATTCTTGTTGGATTAAAGATCTAGTATCGCTCTATAGAAATCGAATATTGTTAATTGTTCTTGATCGACAATGCCTTCAACTACAGATGAAACTCCAAGTGAAGTTCAACAACAACTTCCAGGCGTAGCTTCAGTGCCAATCGATCACAATCATCCACTTTTTATTAATCCGTCAGATAGTCAAGGTTCTGTTCTGATTTCAATTCAATTACTAGGTTCTGAAAATTATTCCTTGTGGAGCAAATCTTTGAAACTAGTGCTACTTGGAAAAAACAAGCTAGGATTTCTACTAGGAACTTGTAAAAAGGAGATGTATTCTGAGTCTTTACATGATGTATGGGATAGATGTAATGCAATTGTTTTAGGGTGGATCATGAATACTGTTTCGAAAAGCTTGATTAGTACAGTAATCTATGGGTCTGATGCTCATACAGTGTGGGAAGATTTACGTGAAAGATTTGATAAAGTAAATGCGTCTAGGGCCTTTTATCTTCATAAAGAGATAGTCACTCTGTCACAAGGAACCTCCTCTGTATCGATCTATTTTTCAAGATTAAGGGAATTGTGGGATGAAGCTGAAACATTGATTCCTCATCCTTCTTGTGCTTGTCCTGAATCTAAGCAATACACATAGCATTTTCAGTTTCAAAAGTTGTGGCAATTTCTGATGGGACTTAATGAGTCTTATGCTCATGCAAGAAGTCAAGTTCTTATGCAGATTCCGGTTCCAAATGTAAATCAGGCTTATGCTATGATTATTAGTGTTGAGAGTCAAAGAATCCATGGTGCAGGAAATACATCTTCCTCTGTAGAAGGTTTGTCTGAAACAACATTGATGAGCAATCGGATGTCTCTTGGTTCACAATATGGAAATAGTGGATATAGTAATAATAATGGGGCTCTTTCTGGATCAGGAGGAGGGTTGTCTAATTTCCATAATAATGGATATAGAAATAGGAACTATGGAGATGGAAGAACTAGTTATTCTACAGAAAAATCACAACTCTACTGTGAATTCTGTCACTATAAAGGACACACTAAAGAGACATGTTATAAACTTCATGGTTATCCTAAAAAGAAAGGAGGAACATCTTCTCATGCAAATAATGCTTCTGCTAGCAGTGATTCTGGAGTGCTTGATTCATCTATAGGTTCTAATACTAGAGCAATTGAGTCATCCACTAATATTACTTCAGCACAGGGTGTGTCAATGTTCACTCAAGAGCAATATCATGAGATTTTGCAGATGCTAAGAAAAGGAAAGAGTAAAGAGATGGATACAATGGCCAATGTAGTTACTGCAGGTACATCAGGGACATCAGGTAATTTTACAGCTCTAGTATCTAATATATCACATGCTAATTGGATTATAGATACTGGTGCTTCTAATCATATGGTACATAACTCTAGATTAATGAGTCAGTCCACAAATCTTGATGTTCAAGGTAGCATGAAAGTAAATTTACCTACTGGTGATCAGGTTTCTATTAGTCATGTTGGTGAGTCAATAGTACTTAAAGACAAACTAGTAAAGGATGTGTTGTTTATTCCAGAATTCAAGTATAATCTTCTGTCAGTATCACAACTAACAAAACAGTTGAAGTGTGCTGTAGTACTTTTTCCTGATTTTTGCATTTTTCAGAATCTCTTCAGTGGGAGGGTCCTGGGGATTGGTAAAGAGAGTCAAGGGCTGTATATTCTCAATACTGATGTCACAACAAGGCTTTCACATGGTCAAAATTCTTCTGAAGAATGTACAAATGAAGCTGCATATGAAAGAATTAGACCTATTAGTTTTAATTCTACTGTTGGCTCTATAACTAGCCTATGGCACAAAAGACTTGGGCATGCTCCTCTAAAAGTGCTAAGTAGAATAAAGGAATTGAACATTGTACCTATACATGATCATAGCTGTTCTATATGTCCAATTGCCAAGCAGTCAAGATTGCCTTTTCCTACTAGTGTCTCTAATTCAGTTTCAGCTTTTGATATTATACATAGTGATGTATGGGGGCCTTACAGAGTGCCTAACTATGATGGCAAAAGATATTTTTTAACACTTGTGGATGATATGTCCAGGTATACTTGGATTTTTTTATTAAACACTAAGTCAGATACTGTGGTAGTTTTAAAAGAGTTTGTAAACTTGATAAGAAATCAATTTGGTCTAGGCATAAAGTGTATAAGAACAGATAATGGAACAGAGTTTTTTAACACTCAAGTGGATGATCTATTCAAGGCTAATGGCATTGTCCATCAGAGTTCATGTGTATATGCTCCTCAACAGAATGGAGTGGTTGAGAGAAAGCATAGGTCTATTCTTGACATGGCTAGAGCACTTAGATTTCAGGGTGGTGTACCTCTAAAGTTTTTGGGGTTTTGTGTTACCACTGCTGTATATATTGTTGACACCCAATTTTGGCCTAACATTTTTAAAAATTCATAATTTTATAGTTTCAATTTCGATTTGCTAAAACCACTTAATTCATATTCGAATCAATTAATTTATTTTGTTTAGATTAAGAAGCTTTCTAAATTAATTTATGTGAATTCATCCTATTAATCAATTACTTTAAAACCATTCAAATAGACAAATTTTATATTTTTTTTGCATTTATCCCACATCGCTTCCCATATCTATTTTGAACCCAAAATTGGTCCTATATAAGCCCCTCTTCATTACACCAAAGAGGGAGGAAAAAAGGAGGAGACCAAAGAGTACCTGAAATTTTTCGGGAATTCTTGGTTCCATAGTTTAATATTTTTAAAATATTTTCGCGGCTGTTCGAGTTTGGGGAGGTGGTGGATCGTCTCCGTCAAATTCGCAGTTTTGGTTCGCTGCCCAGAACCAGGTAAATTCTTTCTTAGCTTTGTATTATTTAATTTCTAGCTTTTCTATCTGTTATATGTTAATTAGCTTTGTTTTAGCTTTCGTGCATTAGGTTGTCGTATGAAATTTTAGTAGCGTTTCTCTTGTTCCTACTGTTTTATTTACTGTTAGTTGTAAATTTATTTATTTATTTATTTATTTATTTTCTCTTTAGTCTTGCTTATGTTTTTTAGGAATTTATTTGTGTATTAGTTATAGTTTAGGAGTTATGGCCAATGACAAAACTCTCCGTCGGTTTTGGAGGCCTACGTAATATTAAAAGACGGAAATTTTAGTTCAAGTTTTAATGCTTGTTATTGTTTAGATTTATTCCATTTTTTTTTCATTTATTGTTATTGTCTTCAATTGATCCGGATATATTTAGTTGGTGAATATGCTTAGTTATTATTATTAATTATTTATTTTATTATTTATTCCTTGCAGTGAATAATAATGTTGTTCATTTTAAAGCAATTTTAGTTAATAATGATGTCCATCTGTTTTGTTGTTACAAGGTCGATTCACTTTTATTATTTTAATATATTACCATTATTATTATTGAGCTGTAAATTTAATGACATTATATTCCTTTGTTGATTAGTTTGATGGTCAAAATATATTTGCTTATTTTATTTGTTTCTTCTAGCATTTTTATATATTCAATTTGTCATTGTCAATAATGTTAGTTGTCTTTACTGTTCATCTTAATTTGATCAACTATTTGAATTCTTTTGAGGGGTCTGACATGAAATATTACATTATAAGTTTATTACCTTCAATAATTGTTATTATTTCTAAGTTGTAGTTTTTGTCGTGGATTGTTTTGGAGACATTTGGTTACTTGTTGATTATATTTAATTGCTAAAAAACAAATTAAAGTGGCCAATGAAGAAATTACCGACGATTTCCAAGGCCTTTCATGTTTATAAGACGGATTTTATTTTTAAGTTATTATTTGATAAATTCATATTTTGTTTCTTACTAACACTTTACTAAGTGTCTAAACTCCAAATCATATTTGTTGATATTTTTTCTTTTCCATATGTATATCTATAATATTTAAACTTTATTGGGTTACATTTATTATAGTTAGACTTTGTTTATTGTTATATTGCTTGATTGAATTGTTATTCCTTTAATTTAATTGTGTGTTTAAATTGTTATTTCATTTCTTTTGCTCCTAGCCTTTGGAATTTTTGCTAATGCAATTGTTTAGAAGTTTCTCGGCGAACATATGTTTAATTTTCTTCATTTTATTAAATATTGTTAGGATGTCAATTGTGTTGTAGGATTATTTGCCCCATTTTGTTCCACTTTTCACATGGTTACCTAGTGTTATTTTATCATTTAACTTTTAACGCTATTGAATTATATGTCAAGATGGCCAAAGAAAAAACTCTCCGTCGGTTTTGGAGGCCTACTCAATATTAAAAGATGGAAATTTTTAGTTTAAGTTCATATAAATTGTTTGTTAAAATTGTTAAAATGGCCGATGAAGAAATTACCGTCGATTTCCAAGGCCTCCAATGTTAATAAGACGGGTTTTTATTTTTAAGTTATTATTTCATATATTCAATTTTATTCATATTTATTTATTACTAACACTTTTACTAAGTGTGTTTACAGGTACCCCGGAGTTACTTTCCATTGAACTTATTCGAATTAAGTTCGAATTATACTCTTTATTCAATATTTTGTATATATTACGTTAGGCAAACTTTAGGCCGTTTCTTATATTTGCTTATTTTATTATTTGTGTATATTACATGTTTATTATATTTGTACATTATTTTATTTTCCTCCTCAATTAAAAAAAAATGAATTCAGTCGGGACCCATATTTGTGGATTGCGAAGGATGCTTAACCCCTTCCCTTCGGAATAATTTGAACCCCTTACCTAGAATCAAATTGGTTTCGTAGATCATTTAATGGTTTCCTAGTTTTTTCCTAAAATTAGGTGGCGACTCTTTTTTAAAACTCATTCATTTTTTAAAACTCGTTAAAATTGAATCAATTAATTATTTTCGAGTTGCCGTGACGTTTTGCCTTATTTTGATAGAGTGGGGATGTAAACAGAATGGCGACTCCGCTTGGGACTATAGAGGTTTTAACCAATATGAATTTAATTTTTTTTTCAAATTGAGGAAATTTTTGTTTTATTATTATGTTATACCTTGTATTTTTATATTTTGCTGATTATTCGTTTATTGTATTTATTCATTATTTATTTTATTGTATGTATATTATCATTGCATTCATGGCATAATATTTTCCGTCAAACGACAATTATTTCATTTTCACTAAAGGACGATTATGCGGGTTCGTAGTCGTTCATTAACCAAAATTTTCTTGGGGCACCCTGACGAGTGTAGTTGGCTACTTGATAGTCAACGATCGTTAACTGTCCCAGCCCAAATAGTCCGTTTGGGTTACCTTTTCCACTCTAAATACAACCAACTCTTAGTCGACTAGCGTAGAGCGAAACCAAATCCCGAATTTAGCGCATTGAACTAGGACGATCCAAACACCCAAGGCGTGTTGGGTCCATTAGAAAGACCACCTCCAGTCCATAATGGCCTCCGGCCTAAACGGACAATCATAATTGTGTGTAATTTGAAGGATGTATACGAAATTTGACAAACCATTGTTCATTTGATTAGAGAGTTATTTTAATAGTCTATTTTTGTCAGATTCGGTTCTTCAAAAACTATCATCCCATCCAAAAGTGTTGACAATCGAAGATGACAACAAGTTCAAGAGAGAGTATCTTTCACAAAGGCTTAGAATAGGATGGTACCCTTTCGCGGGACTGAATATTTTGTATCCCATTTTCCCTATTATGTATCCCCATTCATTTTATTCGTATAAATTTGTATAAATTTAGATTTCGGGACAATGGAATGTTTCAAATGACATATACATCCTTCAAATCGATAGGCCTACCCTAGGCATAAAAGGGTCACATATTTGTATAGGACGCGCAATAATTATTTGTATGCTATATGATATGTTTCAGTTTGTTGTTAATTAAAACAGTGTTTATGTGTTTAATTCATTATTTGTGTGATATTTTGCATTATCCAATATGAACAAGAACTAACACTCTTACCTTTTGAGTTGTTCTTCTTTAGAGCGAAATGTTGATTTATGTCCGAATTCAGAAATCATTATTTATCCGAAGTTGCAAGAGACAAGAGGATTAGCGAAATTAAAGTCCTTGCATTTCTCAATTATATTAAGTCAAAACGATAAATTAGGGGAGTATTTGACTATGAGGTGGCACCCACTTATTTTTATTATTATTTTGCATGATGGTCCTGCTCTCACATATTTCTCATATTTTTGTAGGAATACCGTCCCCGACATCAGTCGGGGATGGTCATAACAATGTCTGGATCTCGTGAAAATTGGGAAGAGACAAAGGTTCAAGAAAACATCCAAAAAGAGTACAACAAATCATTACTGTAGAAATTCGTAGGTTACATTCAACAGACAGTATAAATATTGACGATTAAGAGGCTATAAAACATATTGGTGCGAAAAAAGAAAAAAAAAAGAAAAAAAATTCATGGCGCTAGACCTAGGAATTTCTTTCAGTTGTCTAAATCTTTAAATTATGCCTTATCTGCACGAACTACGCGTACCTGATTCTCATCTTAATGAGATACGTAGGCAACCCTTTTTGGGTTCGGTATTATCTTCTCAAAAAAAAATAGTTTGTTAATATTTTCCAATTCATATCTGCATGAACTACGCACACCTGATTCTCATCTTAATGAGATACGTAGGCAGCCCTTATCGGGTTCGGTAATCATTCTTTCAAAAAATAAAATAGCTTGTATATAATGTAAGAGTCATGTATTCAGCTCGATTGGTACCTATGTAGTTAAGAGCATGTAAATATATTTGATATGATAGAAAAGACTGACTTTGCGGTAAACTATAGATTCTCGTGGTACCTCTTATCTGTACTTTTGTGATGCTTGAAAATTCTCTTGCATGCAATCAAGATAAGAATAAAACTAACCTTATGTTTCACGTGCATTGTGTGGTGAGCTTTGATCAAAGTTCAATTGTGTTACACTGTTGATCTAGAACTTGACCTGAATGTTTTTCGAGGCGAAATCCTGAGTAATGTTTGATTTGAGAAAGGATTGTAGGCCTTTTTTGACCCGATTGTGCCTTTCAAAGCCTACCAAATTACATTAATCCCTAGTTTTCCCACTTTGAGCCTGAAACATTTCTTTGGACAACCACATTTTAACCACTACCCTTTTAAGTGCTTACAAGCACTATCCTCTCTTGGCCCAACCTTCTTGAGTGCACCAAGAATGTGCAAATTATAAGAGAAGATCCATGTTTGAAATTTCCAAAGGCAAAGATATCGAGTCTCCCAAGTCAAGAAAGCAAAAGACTTCTAGAGGAAAAGAAAGAAAGGAAGTAAGAAAAGGTGAAAGAAATAAAGAAAGACAAAATGTCCTTACAAGGTCAATGAAATGTTGGAAGGAAAATACTCCAACAAAAAAGGAGAAAATTTATAAGAAAGGAGTGAAATAAAAGAAAAGCTCCGAGAAATAAGGATTCAAAGAAGTCAAAACAAAGAAAAAAAAGAAGAAGAAGAAGAAGAGAAAAATGGAAAAGCTCCAAAAAATGAGAACTCAAAAGAAGTCGAAACAAAGGAAGAAAAAAGAAGAAGAAGGGAAAAGAGTCAAAAATGAGAATTCAAAAGAAGTTGAAAGGGGGGAGAACAATGAAGAGGATCTAACGCAAAGGCGTACCAATCATTAAGAGCACAAATTTTGGGTGATGCTCAGGAAGGAATTCAGTCACTTTTATCCCAAATAAATATCCTACCCATCCCTAAGCCTACGTTACAAGCCAATGACAAGCCCTACATGATCTCATTCCAAATGTTCTCACATTAGTGGAGATTTACATAAGGGTCAAGCATATGGTATCACAGTTGTACGCATTGAACATTCTTGTGAGTGTGAGTGCACTTTGGAAAATGTCCTAAAATTAAATATTTCAAATATGTGTGAAATAGGACAAGTCTTTTTCGTGAGGGCACTTGAAACATGAGGATTGATACAATTCAAAACCTTTGTTTGAAACAAGATGAACGGATCATGTTGATCCTTAAGTATATTGGAGGTACCACTTGAAGCTGTAGGAATTACCTTAAATTCAATCTTAAAAAAAAAAAAAAAAAAAATGAGAGATTTACCTGCAATTTTAACTGTTGGTACCAATTGTATTGAAGGTTTGACTATCTCATCACTTTTTCTTTATTTTTCAAAAAGAAAAGAAAAAAGTGAAAAAACACTCATTCTTTAATATTTTAAAACCTTTTTAAGAGTCTTTCAATTTTATAAAAAAAAAAAAATGCCTTTTGAGCTGTTCATTGTAAAAAGTTTCATCAGGTTAATCTCGTATGTGTGAGAGTCATATTTTACGGCATGGATTGTTCGTCCAAAAATGTGACATATTTTTTTATAGGCTTTGGATATCACATGCAATATTATTTTCCTATTTCATCATGTTCATATTGTACATTTTCTACTGATGATCTTTCAGATTCTTTGCAGTATTCATCATCTACAAGTTTGGAACTACATTTGACCTGATTCCTGGATCAACAGGATATGTAGGCGCCACGACGGCTCGGTCATATACCCAGTGTGATTATTATTTCTCCTTACAATAAAAACTGGGACAGAATTTTTGAAAATATCTCAAAAATTCTCAATAGAGGTGTTATCGCCAACAAGTCAAGATTGGAGATCATTTTGAGATTTGCCAAAATTCTAACTGGGACAGAATTTTTGAGGAAGACCTCAAAATTCTGATAAGTACTGCGAGAAGCTTGATAGCAACTACGAAGATCATGCATCGAGAGTCAATATTCATGCATAGCGGAAAATCATTCATCGCGAGTCAATATTCATGCATAGCGGAAAATCATACATCGAGAGTCAATATTCATGCATCGAGAGTCAATATTCATGCATCGCGAGTCAATATTCATGCATTGCGGAATATCATGCATCGCGAGTCAATATTCATGCATTGCAAAAAAAAAAAAAATCATGCATCGAGAGTCAATATTCATGCATTTCGGAAAATCATGCATCGCGAGTTAATATTCATGCATTGCGAGAAGATTTCATTCCTCGCAAAAGTTTACATATCGTAAGAAGATTTCATACCTTGCAGAATTTATGCATTGCGGGAAGATATTCATGCCCCACAGAAGATCATGCATCGAGAGTCAATAATTCATGCATCGCGGAAGATCATGCATCGAGAGTCAATATTCATGCATTGCAAAAGATCATGCATCACGAGTTAATATTTATGCATTGCGAGAAGATTTCATGCCTCGCAGAAATTTATGCATCGCAAGAAGATTTCATACCTTGCGGAATTTATGCATCGCGAGAAGATTCCATCACTCGCAAAATTTGCTCATCGCGGGAAGATATTCATGCCCCGCAGAAAATCATGCATCGCGAGTTAATATTCATATGCTTCGCAAGAAGATATTCATGCCCCGCAGAAGATCATGCATCGCGAGTCAATATTCATGCATTGCAAAAATCATGCATCGCGAGTCAATATTCATGCATCGCAAAAAAAAAACAAAAAAAAAATCAAAAAAAAATCATGCATCGCGAGTCAATATTCATCGATTGAAAAAAAAATCAAAAGAAGATCATGCATCGCGAGTTAATTCATGCATCGAGAGTTAATATTCATGCATCGCGAGAAGATTTCATACCTCGCAGAAATTCATGCACCGCAAGAAGATTTCATACCTTGCAGAATTTATGCATTGCGGGAAGATATTCATGCCCCGTAGAAGATCATGCATCGCGAGTTAATTCATACATCGAGAGTTAATATTCATGCATCGCGAGAAGATTTCATACCTCGCAGAAATTCATGCATAGCGAGAAATTTCATACCTCGCAGAAATTCATGCACCGCAAGAAGATTTCATACCTTGCAGAATTTATGCATTGCGGGAAGATATTCATGCCCCGTAGGAAATTCATGCATCGAGAGTCGATATTCATGCATCGAGAGTTAATATTCATGCATCGCAAGAAGATATTTGCATTTGCATTTAAGAGGCATCTAATCGGAGGTGAAGGATGTACACCATATCTTTTCAACGTTTAAGTCGGTAAAAACTTGCGTTGAAAGATATTTGCATTTAAGACACATCTATTCGGAGGTGAAGGATGTGCACCATATCTTTTCAACGTTCAAGTCGGTGAAAACTTGCGTTGAATGATATTTGCATTTAAGACACATCTATTTGGAGGTGAAGGTTGTGCACTCTATCTATTCAACGTTTAAGTCGGTGGAAACGTGCGTTGAAAGATGTTTACATTTTGTCCTACCGATGGACATAATTCAAAATCCTATCGATGGATCATCATTTTTTTTTCATTCGTCCTACCGATGGACATACATTTCAAATCCTACAGATTGATCATCATCTTCATTCGTCCTACCAAGGGACCTGTATTTATCTCCATTTATCGTATCATAAGAGATGCTGCTCTTTTTCTTTTAGTTTTGCCTATATTAATGAGTTTTATCTTTGTTTTTTTTAGAACATTCTAGAGGATGCACTCTCAGAGGAGCCACATGTGCGAATTACTTCAACAAGGACGCAACATATCATAGAACCTTTTGGAGACAAGTCTGGGATTGACTTCCACCACATTCAACCGCACTTCTCTACAAAGGTCATGTGTTCGGTCAAAATTGGGTTTGTCAATTTTCGTTGTCCACAATTTCTTTCATCAATCATACACAACGAAAGGGACAGCTGTTGACACCCAATTTTGGCCTAACATTTTTAAAAATTCATAATTTTATAGTTTCAATTTCGATTTGCTAAAACCACTTAATTCATATTCGAATCAATTAATTTATTTTGTTTAGATTAAGAAGCTTTCTAAATTAATTTATGTGAATTCATCCTATTAATCAATTACTTTAAAACCATTCAAATAGACAAATTTTGGATTTTTTTTGCATTTGTCCCACATCGCTTTCCACATCTATTTTGAACCCAAAATTGGTCCTATATAAGCCCCTCTTCATTACACCAAAGAGGGAGGAAAAAAGGAGGAGACCAAAGAGTACCTGAAATTTTTCGGGAATTCTTGGTTCCATAGTTTAATATTTTTAAAATATTTTCGCGGCTGTTCGAGTTTGGGGAGGTGGTGGATCGTCTCCGTCAAATTCGTAGTTTTGGTTCGCTGCCCAGAACCAGGTAAATTCTTTCTTAGCTTTGTATTATTTAATTTCTAGCTTTTCTATCTGTTATATGTTAATTAGCTTTGTTTTAGCTTTCGTGCATTAGGTTGTGGTATGACATTTTAGTAGCGTTTCTCTTGTTCCTACTGTTTTATTTACTGTTAGTTGTAAATTTATTTATTTATTTATTTATTTATTTTCTCTTTAGTCTTGCTTATGTTTTTTAGGAATTTATTTGTGTATTAGTTATAGTTTAGGAGTTATGGCCAATGACAAAACTCTCCGTCGGTTTTGGAGGCCTACGTAATATTAAAAGACGGAAATTTTAGTTCAAGTTTTAATGCTTGTTATTGTTTAGATTTATTCCATTTTTTTTCATTTATTGTTATTGTCTTCAATTGATCCGGATATATTTAGTTGGTGAATATGCTTAGTTATTATTATTAATTATTTATTTTATTATTTATTCCTTGCAGTGAATAATAATGTTGTTCATTTTAAAGCAATTTTAGTTAATAATGATGTCCATCTGTTTTGTTGTTACAAGGTCGATTCACTTTTATTATTTTAATATATTACCATTATTATTATTGAGCTGTAAATTTAATGACATTATATTCCTTTGTTGATTAGTTTGATGGTCAAAATATATTTGCTTATTTTATTTGTTTCTTCTAGCATTTTTATATATTCAATTTGTCATTGTCAATAATGTTAGTTGTCTTTACTGTTCATCTTAATTTGATCAACTATTTGAATTCTTTTGAGGGGTCTGACATGAAATATTACATTATAAGTTTATTACCTTCAATAATTGTTATTATTTCTAAGTTGTAGTTTTTGTCGTGGATTATTTTGGAGACATTTGGTTACTTGTTGATTATATTTAATTGCTAAGAAACAAATTAAAGTGGCCAATGAAGAAATTACCGACGATTTCCAAGGCCTTTCATGTTTATAAGACGGATTTTATTTTTAAGTTATTATTTGATAAATTCATATTTTGTTTCTTACTAACACTTTACTAAGTGTCTAAACTCCAAATCATATTTGTTGATATTTTTTCTTTTCCATATGTATATCTATAATATTTAAACTTTATTGGGTTACATTTATTATAGTTAGACTTTGTTTATTGTTATATTGCTTGATTGAATTGTTATTCCTTTAATTTAATTGTGTGTTTAAATTGTTATTTCATTTCTTTTGCTCCTAGCCTTTGGAATTTTTGCTAATGCAATTGTTTAGAAGTTTCTCGGCGAACATATGTTTAATTTTCTTCATTTTATTAAATATTGTTAGGATGTCAATTGTGTTGTAGGATTATTTGCCCCATTTTGTTCCACTTTTCACATGGTTACCTAGTGTTATTTTATCATTTAACTTTTAACGCTATTGAATTATATGTCAAGATGGCCAAAGAAAAAAACTCTCCGTCGGTTTTGGAGGCCTACTCAATATTAAAAGACGGAAATTTTTAGTTTAAGTTCATATAAATTGTTTGTTAAAATTGTTAAAATGGCCGATGAAGAAATTACCGTCGATTTCCAAGGCCTCCAATGTTAATAAGACGGGTTTTTATTTTTAAGTTATTATTTCATATATTCAATTTTATTCATATTTATTTATTACTAACACTTTTACTAAGTGTGTTTACAGGTACCCCGGAGTTACTTTCCATTGAACTTATTCGAATTAAGTTCGAATTATACTCGTTATTCAATATTTTGTATATATTACGTTAGGCAAACTTTAGGCCGTTTCTTATATTTGCTTATTTTATTATTTGTGTATATTACATGTTTATTATATTTGTACATTATTTTATTTTCCTCCTCAATTAAAAAAAAATGAATTCAGTCGGGACCCACATTTGTGGATTGCGAAGGATGCTTAACCCCTTCCCTTCGGAATAATTTGAACCCCTTACCTAGAATCAAATTGGTTTCGTAGATCATTTAATGGTTTCCTAGTTTTTTCCTAAAATTAGGTGGCGACTCTTTTTTAAAACTCGTTAAAATTGAATCAATTAATTATTTTCGAGTTGCCGTGACGTTTTTCCTTATTTTGATAGAGTGGGGATGTAAACATATATACTAAATAGGTTACCTACTGTGTTGTTACAGGGTCATAGTTCTTTTGAAAAACTGTTTAGGCAAGTACCTAATCTTCAGCATCTTAGAGTGTTTGGGAGTCTATGTTATGCTACAGATCCTAAAACTCTAGACAAGTTTGCACCTAGAGCTGTTCCAGCTGTGCACATGGGGTACTCAATGACTCAGAAAGGTTATGTTCTGTATAATTTGACTTGCAAATCATTTTTTGTAAGTAGGGATACTGTGTTTAAGGAAGAGATCTATCCTTTCAAGGATCTTAAATCTTTTCCAGATCATTTGTTTCCTGTTCTGGATCTTTCTGATAGTTTCTTTAGTGACATATCTGTATCAGTTCCTAGTGTGACTACATCAAGTCCTATAACTTCTATACAGTCTGAGTCCTCTTCTGATATTACAGTACCCTTGGTTTCTCTCAGAAGATCATCTAGACAGTCTAAGCCACCTATATGGTTAGATTCATATGTGACTCATAGTGCAAAAAATGCATGTTTATACCCTATGTCACAATATGTTTCTTATTCTAAACTAGCTTCTACTTATAGAGCCTCACTTGCTGCATATTCTACTATCTCTGAACCTCATACATATATAGAAGCCTGTAAAGATCCTCATTGGGTGGATGCTATGAAAGCTGAGATTACAGCACTAGAAGATAATAGTACATGGTCTGTTGTTCCTCTTCCTCCAACAAAGGTTCCTATTGGTTGTAAGTGGGTATTTAAAGTCAAGTATAAAGCTTCTGGAGAGGTTGAGAGATATAAGGCCAGGTTAGTCGCAAAAGGATACAATCAACAAGAAGGTTTAGATTATACTGAGACTTTCTCACCAGTAGCTAAAATGGTTACAGTAAGATCAGTAGTAGCTTTAGCTGCCTCATGTGGCTGGTTTATATTTCAAATGGATGTACATAATGCATTTCTTCAAGGAGATCTTCCTGAAGAAGTTTATATGCAAATTCCTGAGGGTTTTGCAAACCAGGGGGAGAAAAACATGGTTTGCAAGCTTCATAAGTCCTTGTATGGGCTAAAGCAGGCACCAAGGCAATGGAATTTAAAACTAACAGAGGCATTAGTTGATATGGGATTTTTACAGTCTCATTATGATTACTCACTTTTTACAAAGAATATAGGAAAAGAACTTCTAGTTATTCTGGTATATGTTGATGATCTCCTGATTACTGGAAGTAGTCTGCAGTATATACAACAAATAAGAAAGGAATTACAACATAGGTTCAAAATGAAAGATCTTGGGGAGCTTAAATATTTTCTTGGAATTGAATTCTCTAGATCTACAGAAGGTATACTAATGAATCAGAGGAAGTATGCTCTAGGACTTGTGTCTGAGTTGGGATTAGCAGGTTGTAAGCCTTCCTCTACTCCCTTGGAGTTCAATCATAAGTTAACATCTACTATGTTTGATGAATTCACTGGAAAGAATGGTAATACAGAAGACACTCTTCTTGATGATTATGGGAAATATCAAAGGTTAATAGGAAAGTTATTATACTTAACTATGACTAGGCCTGATATAGCTTTTGTAGTACAAGTTCTCAGTCAATACATGCATTCACCAAAACTATCTCACATGGAAGCATCACTTAGAGTAGTAAGATATACAAAAGGAACTGCAGGTCTTGGGTTGTTTATGCCAAGCAACAAAGAGAATGAAATGGTAGCTTATTGTGACTCAGACTGGGAAGCTTGTGTAGAAACAAGAAGATCAGTGACTGGCTACATGATCAAGCTAGGAGGTGCACTGGTTTCTTGGAAATCAAAGAAGCAAAGCACAGTATCAAGAAGTTCTGCAGAAGCTGAATTCAGGAGTATGGCTACTACAGTGGCTGAAATAGTATGGTTAAAAGGTCTATTTAAAGAACTTGGAATGAATGTAAAGTTGCCTGTGAAAGTATTCTGTGATAACAAAGCTGCCATTCAAATAGCAGCTCATCCAATCTTCCATGAAAGAACAAAACATTTTGACATAGATTGTCACTTTGTTAGAGAGAAGATACTTGAAGGACTTATTCAGACACAACACTTAAGAACAAGAGAACAACAAGCAGATATACTTACTAAAGGGCTGTGCAAACCTCAACATGAAGAACTGATTGTCAAGCTAGGAATGAAAAATATATTTTCCAATTCTTAGCTTGAGGGGGAGTGTTAAAAGGATTTGTAAATTTATCATATATTCTTTAGTTAATGTATAATTAGTTAGCTTGTATTCTTTTAGTTAAATATGTAATTAAGTTAGCTGAAAGTTAGTTAAGAAAAGGAATAATGTTAGTTAGAATAAACAGCTGGCATTAAGTGCCTAAACTGTTTTGTATATATATAGGAGGTTAGCTTACAGAATTATTAATTCATATAATTCAATTTTCCAGTTCTTCTCAAACTCTCTCTTCATCTTTTTAGTTCTCTTTAATTGAATTTCTTCACAGACTCCACTACTCATTACTTCCATAACAACAAACCACAAAAAAAGAAAAACAAAAAATGGAGACGCATGCTAAATCCGTGCGCCAGCTGGAGCCATGGGGAGAACTCGCCGGAAAAGTAGTGATGGTTACCGGAGCTTCATCGGGAATCGGTAGAGATTTCTGCTCCGATTTATCAAAAGCTGGTTGTAGAATCATCACTGCCGCTCGTCGAATGGATCGATTGAAATCTCTATGTGATGAAATCAACTCTTCGTCGATCGGATCGATGAGTTCGAGTCAGGATTTACGTGCCGTAGCGATTGAGCTTGACGTTAGCGCTAATGGTTCTGCCATTGAAGCCGCCGTACAGAAAGCTTGGGATGCATTTGGACGTATCGACGGTTTGGTTAATAACGCCGGCATTCGAGGTGAGATTGCTTATAAATTATCCCGGTGTCCCAATTTTCTCATCCCTCTAGTTATAGAGGAAAACAAATTAGAAAAATAAGGATGGAAAATGGAAATGTTAGGGAAAGAACAGAGGCTTTACTTTGGTTGCCTAAAGAAAATTTTATGTTTTTGTTTTGCTCATGGAATTGTTTTTTATTTGTATTAGCTGCACCATATATTGAAATTAATTAAACTCCTATGAAGTAAAGTTTATTGCTTTTATAAGGATTATATGTGTTAGTGTTACTGAGACTTCTTTCTTTCTGCTTAACGGTTTTAATAATGGATGACGGTGTTAGAGATGATGTATTTTTATTTACTTAATTATGTTTAATACATATTCTTATTTTAATTTTATCGCTTAATTAGGATAACTCGATTTTAGTTTAATGTAATCATCGAGATGAGTCATTTTTAATGTAACATTTTTATTTATTTTTATTGTGGATTTTAAACAAGACCACTATAATCTTCGACTAAGCTCCATCCGGCCTTTCCCAACCTATACAAGAAGAGTGAAAGATAATGAAACGGAGATGTAATCTAACTAAATATGACAAAAATTGCCATTCCATTGAATATATCGATCAGTAGAATCGATTCAATTTGTTGTTATCTATGAATAAAAGAAAGAGATAACGTATGATGTAATCGATATCGATATTTCTAAAAAGACTTCTTGGAGAAATAAAATAACTAAATATTTCTAAAACTTTTGTGGGTAAATTTTTTTATACATTCAAAAGTTAGGGAAATTTATAAGCCATATCTACTACTTAGACAATAAGCACACAACTGAAGGTTAACATGTGTACTCTAATTATGTACTTATTTATGTGGTTAGCTGTTTGGCCTATTGGTTTAGGCTTGACATACTAGCCTTAAATTCTGCGGTTTAAATCTTACCAACATTATTTTTATTTCTTTTTTAATTTCTTGTTTTTTTGTTTTATTTTCAGTTATTTATTGATTTGATGTTTTTGACATTTCGTGTTACGTAATTATATTTCTTAGTCATATTTTGGTTATTCCATTTTAACCACATAGGAGACAGTCAATATGTCTGTTTCACATGTATGGTTCCGTACTATAATTAACAACATATTGATTTGAAATTCTGTTTGTGCTACATATATTGGACAAGGAAAGTAACATATATTATTTTAAAATTACGTAAATGTACTATAAATATAATGATTAACAACTTAAAATATTTAAAAATCATATTAAAATTTAATGGAAAAATTACATAAACTGGTACATTTTAATTAATAATTACTGATTTTAGCGATACTTTTTATTTATTATCATTTATAGCAATATTATGTAAAATCTGCAATATGAATTAAAAGTGAATTATCTATGCAATATAAAAGAATTATAATTATTTTTTGATATATATTATGTCTGTTTGGTAAAAATTTGACACATTATATTATAAATGTATTAAAATGTGTGAAAATATATTATTTATCATTAAAACTTGTATTATATGTGAATAATAAATGTTCTTTGTAATATGTATTAAACTTGTATTATAAATGAATTAAAACTTATCAAGTGAAAAAACATTATTATTGCTATAAATGGTAAATATTTTTTCATTATATTATATTTATGTAAGTTTCCCAAATTTAATTGACTCTCTAAATTTTATCTGTGTCACATAAAAGAGGAACAAAAAATAACAAATATTGGGCCCAACATGTTTGTTTCAGCTATGTGCTTATTCACGTATTTAACTGTTTGGCCTATTGGTTTAGGCTTGACATACCAGCCTCAAGTACTGCGGTTCAAATCTTGCCAACATCATTTTTTATTTCTTTTTAATTTCACGTTTTTTTGTTTTAATTTTAGCTTATTTATTGATTTTGAGGTTTTTGACATTTCGTGTTACGTAATTATATTTCTTAGTCATATTTTAGTTATTCCATCTTAACCACATAGTAGGCAGTTAATATGTCTGTTTCACATGTATGGTTCCGTACTATAATTAACAACATATTGATTTGAAATTCTATTTGTGCTACATATATTGGACAAGGAAAGTAACATATATTATTTTAAAATTACGTAAATGTACTATAAATTACAAGATTAACAACTTAAAATATTTAAAAATCATATTAAAATTTAATTGACTCTCTAAATTTTATCTGTGTCACATAAAGAGGAACAAAAAATAACAAATATTGGCTCAACATGTCTGTTTCAGCTATGTGCTTATTTACATAATTAGCTGTTTGCCCTATTGGTTTAGGCTTGACATTTCAGTCCCAAGTTCTGCGGTTCAAACCTTGCCAACATCTTTTTTTATTTCTGTTTTAATTTCACGTTTTTTTGTTTTAATTTCAGCTTATTTATTGATTTGAGGTTTTTGACATTTCGTGTTACGTAATTATATTTTTTAGTCACAATTTAGTTATTCCATCTTAACCACATAGGAGACAGTCAATATGTCTGTTTCACATGTATGTTTCCGTACTATAATTAACAACATATTAATTTGAAATTCTATTTGTGCTACATATATTGGACAAGAAAAGTAACATATATTGTTTTAAAATTACGTAAATGTACTATAAATTACAATGATTAACAACTTAAAATATTTAAAAATCATATTAAAATTTAATTGACTGTCTAAATTTTATCTGTGTCACATAAAAAAGGAACAAAAAATAACAAATATTGGGCCCAACATGTCTGTATCAGCTATGTGCTTATTTACGTAATAATTTGTTTGGCCTATTGGTTTAGGCTTGACATACCAGCCTCGATTTCTGCGTTCAAATTTTCCCAACATCGTTTTTTATTTCTTTTTTAAATTCACGTTTTTTTGTTTTAATTTCAGCTTATTTATTGATTTTGAGGTTTTTGACATTTCGTGTTACGTAATTATATTTCTTAGTCATATTTTAGTTATTCCATCTTAACCACATAGGAGGCAGTCAATATGGCTGTTTCACATGTATGGTTCCGTACTATAATTAACAACATATTGATTTGAAATTCTATTTGTGCTACATATATTGGACAAGAAAAATAACATATATTATTTTAAAATTACGTAAATGTACTATAAATTACAATGATTAACAACTTAAAATATTTAAAAATCATACTAAAATTTAATTGACTCTCTAAATTTTATTTGTGTCACATAAAAGAGGAACAAAAAATAACAAATATTGGCTCAACATGTCTGTTTCAACTATGTGCTTATTTACATAATTAGTTGTTTGGCCTATTGGTTTAGGCTTGACATTTCAGTCCCAAGTTCTGCGGTTAAATCCTTGCCAACATCTTTTTTATTTTTGTTTTAATTTTACGTTTTTTTTGTTTTAATTTCAGCTTATTTATTGATTTGAGGTTTTTGACATTTCGTGTTACGTAATTATATTTCTTAGTCATATTTTAGTTATTCCATCTTAACCACACAGGAGGCAGTCAATATGTCTGTTTCACATGTATGATTCCGCACTATAGTTAACAACATATTGATTTGAAATTCTATTTGTGCTACATAAATTGGACAAGAAAAGTAACATATATTATTTTAAAATCACGTAAATGTACTATAAATTACAATGATTAACAACTTAAAATATTTTAAAATTATAGTAAAATTTAATTAACTGTCTAAATTTTATCTGTGTCACATAAACGAGAAACAAAAAATAATAAATAGTGGGCCCGTGCTAGCACGGGGCATGTGTCTAGTAAGTTATAAACGAAGAAATACGGGGCTGATTTCGAAATAAACGTTCTTAGAATTAGAAGAAATGTTCAGTTTCCAAACTTGAAGGACTAAAGCAATAATTTTTATTTAATTTATCTTCTTTTATATTTCTCCCACATCGAACACATACATAACTTTACAGCACTATACGGACTCTAGCGAAGCAGTAATGTTCGTCCCTTCGGGGACATCCGATAAAATTGGAACGATACAGAGAAGATTAGCATGGCCCCTGCATCAAGGATGACACGCATAAATCGAGAAATGGTCCAAATTTTTTTTGCCCTTTCTGATGCAAATATGATAAAGAAAAGCAATGGAACAGTAAAATTACTAAGAGCTAAGAAAAGGAAAGAAAAGAAAAAAAGAAAAAGTAAAGGACAAGTTATTCTCTATTTAGCTAAACAATTCTTTCATAGCATCAAAAAAGGAAACTGTACAATGCTTAAATAGCCAAGACACAGCTTGGTGGTAGTACGAAAAGTAATTGCCCAGCATTGGACCAAAAGTGCCCAATCACCCAAACACTGGGGGCAAATCTGATAATAAAGAAAAATGATTTTAAAAACCTATAGGGCCAAACTGACAATATGAAACTATTTCCCATCAACTAAAATCCTAACCAACTTAACGGCTAGGTACAACCCTTTCAGCGCACAGTACTAGTTTATTCAGCTTTCGACTTCATTCTTGCATCATCCTCATTCCTTAAAAACTTTCTTGTCCTCAATGAAGGAATTGAGGAAACCTCAGTTTCATGGTGGAGTAGTCTTCCCAGGTTGCATCCTCTCTTGGCAATTGTTCCCAGTGAACCAGAATTTGAGAAATAGCCTTGTTTCCCTTTTTTATCATCCTTCTTTCCAATATTTCCTGAGGCTGCATACAGTTAGGAGATGATACATCAACTGTTGAAGGATGATTAAAATTTGTTGGCAAGGAGTGGCAAGGCTTCAGTTGGGACACATGGAATGTATGATGGACGGCTGCTTGAGGTGGTAGAGACAATTTGTAGGCAAAATTGGACCAATCTTTTGTAGTATCTGGTAAGGGCCATAGTATTTTGCTGACAGCTTTGAAAAGTTCTGGTTAGAGATGGTGAGTTGCCTATAAGGTTGGATCTTTAAGTACACCCAATCTCCCTCTTCAAACTGCCTATCTGTTCTGTGTTTATTGGCCATCAAAACCATTCTTTGTTGAGCTCTAGCTATGTGAAATTTGAGCAACTCGACCTTAAATTCCCTAGTTATCAAGCTCTTATCCACCTCCTCCTCCGCTGAATCTCCAGGAACATAAGGAATATGGAGAGGTGGTGGTTGTCCATAAAGAGCCTCAAAAGGAGTTGTTTGTATGGATGAATGGAAGGTGGTGTTATACCACCATTCTGCCAGGGACAAATAGTTGGCCCAATCCTTCTGACTGTTAGCACCAAAACACCTTAAATATGTCTCAAGAGTTCTGTTGAGTACCTCTGTCTGGCCATCTGTTTGAGGATGATAGGCAGTAGAGGTGCTCAATGTAACTCCTTGCATTGCAAATAGTTCCTGTCAAACCTTGCTCATGAATATAGGGTCTCTATCACTGATGATGTTTTCAGGCATTCCATGGAGTTTATAAACATGATCCAAGTACAGTTGAGCTACAGAAGTTGCTGTGTAAGGATGACTAATGCTGAGGAAGTGGCCATACATTGTAAGTCTGTCAACAACAACTAGTATAGTTGTCTTGCCCTTAGATCTTGGCAACCCATCTATGAAGTCCATGCCTATGCTACCCCAAGCAACAGATGGTATTTGTAGTGGTTGGAGAAGACCTGGATAAGCTACACTATCATATTTGCTCCTCTGACAAGTCGCACACTGCCTCACAAACATAGCTACATCTTCCTTCAGTCCTTTCTAATAAAAAAGGTTTGAGATTCTTTTGTAAGTGTTCTCAATTCCTGAGTACCCTCCCACAGGTTTTTCATGCCAAATGAGAAGGATCTCCTTATTCAAAGTTGGTTCATCCCCTACTACTAACTTACCCCTCCTCCTTAACTGTCCATTCACAAATGTGAATTCCTTGTGTCCTTCTTCCTGTGATACTACCTTAGCTAGAATGGCCTTGGTAATAGGATCCCTCTCCCAGCTATTTTTTATCTTTTCGAACAACTCACTGACCCCACTAATTAACATCATTGATGCCACCTCTCCTGTTGGTACTCTGGATAAGGAATCAGCAGCTTTGTTCTCTCTCCCCTTTTTGTACTCTATCTCAAAGTGGAATTGCATCAACTTAGCAGTCCATTTCATTTGAGAACCTGTATGAAGTTTTTGATCTAATAAGAACTTCAGAGCCTTCTGATCAGTTCTCACAATGAACTTCTTGCCTATCAAATACTGATCCCATTTGGTAACAGCTAGAACTAGAGCCAACAACTCTTTGTCATACACAGTCAACCCTTGATGTCTCATGGAAAGACCCTTACTGAGGTAAGCAATGAGGTGGCCTTCTTGCATTAAGACTGCTCCAATTCCATAGTCACAAGAATCTGTTTGTACAACAAAAACAACAGAATTGTTAGGTAATGCAAGGACAGGTGCTGAAGTCAGTGCTGTCTTCAGTTCTTCCATGGCTTGAGTGGCTCTTTCTGACCATTGAAACCCATCCTTCTTTAAGAAATTAGTTAGTGGCTTGCTGATTATTCCATAATGTTTGATGAACCTCCTGTAATACCCTGCTAAGCCTAAGAACCCTCTTAGCTCCTTCACATTCTTGGGTTTAGGCCATTCCTTAACTGCAACAATTTTCTTAGGATCAGTAGATACCCCCTCAGCAGATATCACATGCCCTAAGTATTCAACTCTACTAGCCCCAAATGAACATTTAGCTTGCCTCACACAGAGCTTGTGCTTCATTAGCAATTCAAATGTTGTTTTAAGATGAACCAAGTGTTCAGATAAACTCTGACTGAACACCAAAATATCATAAAAAAACACCAATATGAACTTCCTTAAATGCTCCCTGAAGACATGATTCATCAGACTTTGAAAAGATGATGGGGCATTGGACAACCCAAATGGCATCACTAAGTACTCATAGTGACCTTCATGTGTTCTAAAAGTTGTCTTGACAATATCTTCAGTTGCCATCCTGATCTGATGATAACCTGCTCTAAGATCTATTTTAGAGTAGATTTTTAAACCTCCCAACTCTTCTAATAGCTCTTCTATGATGGGGATGAGAAACTTATCTTTAATTGTCACCTTGTTGAGGCCCCTATAGTCCACACATAACCTCCAGCTCTCGTCCTTTTTGCCAACTAGAACCACTTGTGAAGCATAAGTACTACAACTTGGTTGCACAATACCTTGCTCCAGCATGTCCCTTATCAACTTCTCAATGACATCCTTCTGTGAAGATGAGTACCTGTATGGCCTCAAATTCACACGATTGTTGCCTACCTCCATTGGTATTTTGTGATCAAACTGCCCTCTAGATGGAGGTAACCCTTTTGTCTCAGCAAACAACTGAGGGTACTCTTGGGTCAGGGATACAATTTCCTTGGGTGTAGTTGCTCCGAAGCCTCCGTTCTTCCAATGGCACTACTCTGATCATGAACAACTGAGCACCCCCATTTGCCATTTTTTCCAACCTTTTAGCTTCCACAGTTCTTACCCTGTCCACATGACCCTTCAACACACATTCATGGCCTTGGTAAGTGTAGCCTAAAGTTAACTCTTGAAAGTTCAACTTGATATCTCCCAAGGGAAGCAACCATTGTACCCCTAAGATCATGTCACACGATCTGAGAGGTATTAGTAAGAAATCATCTGTGTAGATCAGTTTCTCCATCATCCATGAAAATGCTTTACACAACTCTTTGGTTTGCCTATCATGTCCATCAGCCACATTGATAGCATGAGTTCTGACAGCTTGAATGTTTCCTTGGAGCTCTTTTGCAAGTCTTTCATCCATAAAATTGTGTGAACTCCTTGGATCAATCAATATGTACAAGGGTCTCTGTTGACAATACCCTTCCACTCTTAGGGTGTGGAAAGTAGGAATACCATGTAGAGCATATACTGAAATCTCACAAACCTTTCCTGGTTCTTCCTCCTTTCCAGATTCAGGAACAGGTATATCCACCACTTCCTCTTCACTGATTTCTTCTTCTTCCTCCACTTCCAGCAAATACAATGATTTGGACCCCCCACACTTGTGCCCAGGGAAGAATTTGTCCTCACAGAAAAAACACAATCCCTTTTGTCTCCTCTCATTCATCTCAGCAGATGTCAGTCTTTTATTAGTGTTCTTGTTAAGGTTTAGAGGAACTTCCTTCTTTCCCTGCCGAAAATCTTTTTTGAAACCCATTCCCTTAGCAGAAGAATTGTATGAGCTTCCTCTGTATTGAGAACCACCCACAAAAGATGATGGTCTAGATATCTTAAATTGGGCATTAACCTGAGCTTCAGTGTTCCTAGCTAGCTGATAGGCTTGAGGAAGTGAAAAGGGCCTGTGATTCTTAACAGTATAGCCGATCTCAGGCTTGAGTCCAGTGATGAACCCACTAATGGCATATTCTGGCAAGATTGTAAGCCTGGTCATGATCTTATCAAACTCATTCTGATAGTCTTTAACAGATCCAGTTTGTTTAACCAGCTCCAGTTCAGCCATATGATTTTCAAACTCAGTTCCAAATCTATCCATGAGCAAACATGTATTCATCCCAAGTAGGATAAGGCAAGTGTTGCCTACTCCTTATGTATGCTAAGTGCCACTCTATTGCCAGACCATCAAAGTGTAAAGAAGCCACTCTCACCTTCTGATTTGGAGGTATTTCATCTAAGGAAAAAAACTGATCTACCTTGTAGATCCACGACCTGAGATCTACTCCATTAAATCTGGGAAATTCTATTTTGGACAACCTGGACATGGGGTTGAAAAAATGACCATGGACAGGAGGTTGAGCTCCTCCTCCTCCTCCAGGGTTCCCATGGTTGGATAGTTTTGAAACCCTTCATAAGGCATTTGTGTTTGGGCCCCAGTGTGCATCTGAAAGTGAGTTGAACTTCCAGCTCCCATGTGTCCTGCAGGTCCACCTCCCATAACAGGAGTATGATGCATAGATCCCTCTAAGGGTGACTGGAACTGAGGCAAAGCCCCCATTCCCAGTTGATAACCACTAGGTGTAAATATAGTTGGGGCTCCTCCTGTCTTAGATGCTGAGACCCAAGCCATAGGTTGGCCAGAAGTAGTGTAGATCTCTCCAGCTCCTTCAGTCTCTTCATGGTTCTTTCCCTTATCATTTTTCTTTACAGCATCCAAGGACTCCTTCAGCTCAGCAAAAGACTTCTCATGTTGTGCATCTATTCGGTTCTGCCTGACAGAGAAGTTGGCTAACTCCATTGTCATTCTGTCAAGCATTTCTTTGATATCCCTAACTTCATTCGCCATTTTTGTATTCCCACAGAGCTCAAGAAAGTGCTCTGATACCAAATGATGCAAATATGATAAAGAAAAGCAGTGGAACAGTAAAATTGCTAAGAGCTAAGAAAAGGAAAGAAAAGAAAAGAAAGAAAAAGTAAAGGACAAGCTATTCTCTATTTAGCTAAACAATTCTTTCATAGCATCAAAAAAGGAAACTGTTACAATGCTTAAATAGCCAAGACACAGCTTGGTGATAGTACGAAAAGTAATTGCCCAGCATTGGACCAAAAGTGCCCAATCACCCAAACACTGAGGGCAAATCTGATAATAACGAAAAATAATTTTAAAAACCTATAGGGCCAAACTGACAATATGAAACTATTTCCCATCAACTAAAATCCTAACCAACTTAACGGCTAGGTACAACCCTTTCAGCGCACAGTACTAGTTTATTCAGCTTCCGACTTCATTCTTGCATCACTTTCTCCACCGATAGTGATGCTCCGGCCTTTTTACCCTCTCCAAATCCAATTATGAAACTATAATGATTTTTTGTTGTTTTTAATATGTAATTTTAGTGTAATCTCACGAGTGAGATAGAGTATACTCAAATTATTGTGTAATTGTTTGTATTTAGATTCATTCTACTATCTTTAATCTACTTGTATTTTAATCACTTTTTGTGCAATGGATGTTCTCCTCTCTTTTATACATTTTAAGTCTCGACTGTAACTCAGAGGGAAGAAAATTGATTATGAATATTGAATCAAATATTTTAGTATTTAAGGATAAGCGTATTCCCATCGCCTCTGACTCGATAGTTAGATTCGAATTCTACGATAGAGCCCAGAATGAAATTGGTTCTCGAGTCAATCATCTCGATCTTTTGGCACATTCCATTGTGATTTTTTTACTCTACATTGAAGACTATGTAATGTCTATATTACCTTTCAATTTTGACATGAAAATCACTTTGTACTATAAATGTATGTATGCAGAATGGAAATATACATCTCTAGATTATCGATGAAGCAAAAGAGAATATAGAAGGTTAATTATACATTATAAAGTTTTAGAATATTATAGAATTATATCAATAGTATAATGTAAAGATGAAGGACACTAATAAATTAAATTTTGCTTTTTATGCACTGCAACATGTTGTATGACCTCAACACAATATATTGTAACATAATATTATTGTCAGCTCTTTGGGTTTATAAATTTCACAATGCATTTACATGTTCCTCAAACATGTCTTACAACTGCTACAAATATTTTTTTCCTGCTGACAAAGCATACAAGTATGTCCGCACGTAAGGGGATGACAAAGTGATCAATGAATTAGAATCGAAAATTATAAGGTATTGATTCAAAACTCAATAGAAGTAAAATACACGTTATATATTTCTTCCTATCTATCCAAGCTTTGGCCCACAGGGCTATGAATTGGCTTGTACGTTATAATCATTATAAAAGAAAAACATGAAATTTTATCATCGAACTTTAAGAAAATATTTATTTATATATATCATCCGTTACAAGTTTGGTTCATCTATATCATTTAAATTAACAAATAATGATATGAATGAATCTTTTCTCAAAAGAAAATGACCTGAATGAGCTGTGCTTTTAATAAATTATAAATGACATACATAAACCTTGTCTTAAAATTCGATGATTCATTTCATTTTTTTTTCAAAAAAAAAAGTACAAAAAGAGTCCTCTATTTTGGCTAGCTTCTTCTGATTGTTCACAGTTTCTTCAGGACATTAATGACTTGCCATTTATTGCCTTCTCAGAATACCAAGGGTAAATTTCACTTCTTGGGATTTTTTTTAAAATTAATAGTAGGGAAAATGCACGAGCACTTCCTAAACTATGACTAAAATTTCAAAAAAATATTTTAATTAAATTAAGATCTTATTTATTTTTTTTAATTTTGTGCATCTTTTTGACTTACGTGGTATCTAAATATCTCCCATGCGCCTCAATTGCTTGGAGTCACTGAATTTGCTACGTATGACAAAAGGTGTACAAAATTATAAAAAAAATAAGTTCAGGTGAGTAATAAGACCTTAATTAGTTTAGTTAAGGTGTGTCTCTGAGATTTTGGTCATAATCTAAGTGTGTCTCTGAGATTTTAATCATAATCTAAGGGGGTACTTGTACATTTTCCCTTAATAGAATTTGAAAAAAGGTAATTCCGGAACATGAGTATTCTTTCATTTCATTTTATTTGTCATATATTTTTTCTTTTTGTTATTTCGTTCAGTATTCTATATCTATATTAATGTTCAATTCAATGAATCAACATCTAATCTTTTGAGAAGAAATTCAAAATTAATATATATAAGTAAAAAATAAAAATTTTACATACCTCGTATATAAAATGTAATTTTTATAATGACGAGATCAGATAAACACTCTCTCGACTCTTGAATCCTCCCCTAGTGTTTTGTATGGAGTTTTAAGAATTGTCTTTCTCTCACAACATGTTAAATTAAAGTGGTGGGAATCAGAGCCATGAAGGCAAGGGTATATATATAATATATAGTATTAGAAGAAAAGGATGTGACAAATGTATAAAAACAAAAACAAATTGAGTAGAAAACAACTACTCTTGAGAGGAGTGCTATAAAGTAAATGGATATCAATATTTTTCATTTTATTTTTGAATATATATATATATATATATATATATATATATATATATATTCCTCTTGTTTTTTCTTTTGTGAAAATGAAAAAAAGACTCATTATCTCATTTGTTGTAGACCTATGTACAACCTTATGGCTAGGTTGTATGTGATGCTTTACTACATAGGAAAGTAAATTAAATAATTTGTTTACGAGCGTTATGGTGAGATGATTAAAATAGTATGAGTCACTAATTTGAAGAAAATTTCTAGTAGAAAGTGTTTTTCCACGGCCTTCAAAAAATTCTTATATAGGGAATTCAAATTAATCGAGATCTCAATACAAGTACATTCAGTGGCAAAGCCAGGATTTTCAATAAGAGAGTTCAAAATCTGAAAAAATAGATACATAAAGTAGTCGAAAGGGCGTTTGACATCTACTATATATACCTAAAAAGTTTTTTAAACATGTATATATTGTATAATTTACTGCCGAAGGGGGTTCGGATGAACCCCTGGCTCCGCCACTGAGCATATCGATACGAAATAAAAAAAATTGAAAATTTAATGTGAGTATATTGACACGAAATAAAGAAAAAAATATTTTTAATAAAGAAATTTTGAATTCGTCATATATGTCTGATCCAAGTGATCGCGTTTTGTTTTTATTACTAGACCCTAACCTATATGAAAAAAATTGTCAAAATTAATATACCTTGTCCAACTTTCTATATATATAAACGCTCGATTATTAACATTTCATGTCATATCATTGACTCTCTTTTTTATTTTTCTCATTCTTTTGGTATTTTACCCCAAGATATGTTTGTGAAATTTCTTGCAATGTTTTGGCAGATTGGTCTTCTATATCTATATATATCTATATATAACATTCAATATAAAGTCAAAGAGTACAGTTCGAGCTCTTAACATGAAATCATCTTTAAAAGAGAATGTTATCTCCTAACATACGACTTTGATTTGACGTAAATTAAGATTTAATCGAAATTATTCATGTGTTATATATATATATATATATATATATATATATATAAAAAGTCAAAGTGTACAGTTCGAGCTCTTAACATGAAATCATCTTTAAAAGAGAATGTTATCTCCTAATATACGACTTTGATATGACGTAAATTAAGATTAATCGAAATTATTCATGTGTTATATATATATATATATATATATATATATATATATATATATATATATATATATATATATATATATATATATATATATATATATATATATATATATATCAAATATAAAGTCAAAGAGTACAGTTCGAACTCTTAACATGAAATCATCTTTAAAAGAGAATGTTATCTCCTAACATACGACTTTGATTTGATGTGAATTATGACTTAATCAAAATTATTCATGTGATCTTTTAAATCTCCTTTAATTCAGTTCTCTTAAAAAATAATTTTGCTTTTAGTTATTATTATTCCCCTATATACATACATGTTACTTTTGGTGATGAGGGAATAAAATTACGATACACTGATACACGTATATTTTATTCTTTCTAAACTTTACTTGAGATGAATATTGAGTTGGAATATATGTGTTGCCACATTTTTTTGGTGGCAATTTACTCTTCTTTTTTTAACTTTTTACTTTTTTTATGTTACATATTTGATATAGTTAGTAGACAAGAATAACTTCATGGTGAGATCAGCATGATATATTATAAGTTGGTCAAATATTGTTGAATAATCATTATATTTGGGACACACCTCCACATCTAGCATTTTGACATATAACCAGCAAAAAATGTTTAATAATTATATCATCCTCCTCCCTCCACCTAATTAGTTTTCTTTTTTAGTAGCAACAAACATACATGCATATGCTTCTTTCTAGTACACAAATCAATTGATAGACCACCACACAAATCATCTTCAATAGTGCATGCATTTCCTACTTGCTTTTTTTTTTCACATGGTAAAATTATTACGAGAGTTATTTTGATAAATCCTCAAGTTGAGAAAAATGTAATTAAAGTAAGATGGAAATAAAATAATAATAATAAGATGAACAAAGAAAATAACGCAACAGATAAAAAGAGATTGCGTGAAACTAACTAATGCACTAGTAACTATGCAAAAGAGAGAAGACGATTTTCAATGATCTTAAGCAACAATTAACGATAATATTAAATATATTATTTTAGCGGCAATTCCTAGTGACAATTGCATTTTAGCACTTTTTTATAAATGTTGCTAAAACCTATAACGACATTGGATCTACTGACAATTAGCTGATGTTGGTAAAACTTTAACACTCTTTACTAATTGTGCATATATATTTTATTATAGTGAGAGGAGCTCTGATTTTTGCTCATAAAAATACGATAACACTCAACTACCTTCTATCTTTCTGCATAAATTCTCGACTTTCCTACCTTCCTATCATGATCGTGTCCTTAATAAACTAAGATATGTCATATGATGTTCAATCACCTCCGTCCAATTTTATTTTGACCCACTTCTACTATTATCAGAATATGTTATAAATCGACCTCTCACACCTCATTATTTAGGTTCAATTTTTTAACATATAGAAAACGATGGTGTAAAAGAGCAATAAATGAAATGACAGCTTAGTTGTTCCTAAAGCTAGAGGAAAAAATAAATAAAAAGTCATCATGAAAAAAAAAAAACTATTACACAAATCACACTAAATTTTTAAAAAGAAAATCATTCTAAATTATGAACAGAATTATTATAGATAGTACTATGGTCTTTGTACCTATTTATTAAATTTGAACCACTCAATTTGATGAAAGGACTTAAAATTCTAATAATGTGTTACCAAGAGCAATAAATGCCCACATTTGTCTTACACTTTGCAGAAGAAATTTAATACTACAACCATTCACATGTTTACAGTACAAAATATATATTTTAAACTTTTTGGGGAATTTCATTTTTAAATCTATCCATACCTCCAAATAATTGTGTGTTAATTAGCCTATGATTTCAAATTTTAGGTTATTAAAATACACAATAATTTATTCGATTTCTTGATAAATTATTTATGCATATTAACGGTTAATTAATAGATTCTTATGATAAATACAAAGTAACTTTGAAGGACTAGCTCCACTTGTGCTCATGATCAAAATTATCAAATAATTTTTTTTAAAATACACAAAAAAAATATTCAAAGCAATAGTATAATGGAGCACAAAGTGCAATAAATAATAAGAGTTAATAGTAATATAATTAAACTATCACATCACATCGTAATTCATTATTCTATTTAATTTTTTTTAAAGAGATTCATACCTTAACTAATGAAAACAAACTTTATGCTGAATTGACTTACACATACTTGTTGTTAATTAAAAATAAATATTTTATCAACTCAACTTCGTACAAGAGAGTGATAATTTAGATTAAAAAGAAATTAAATATATATGAAACTTATTAAAAAAAAAATAGCATAGTAGTTAGAGCCAAACGGTAAAATAGTGCCTGTCTCTTTCATTTATTATTATGTAGATGCCAAATATATAATTTACTCTTTAAAATGATTTTTTTCTACAAAAGGGCTAAAAATAATAATTAAAAAATTGCAGAAAATTTATTAGCTTCACTGATTTTTAGCCGAAAGTGAACCCCACCAATTTTATTGGGTGGTGGGGTCAAATAACTATTGAAATTGTTACAGAAATTCATGTTTCTGCATAAAAGCCCTTGTTTTCATCTTACCCAATTATATATTTTATAATTCAAAAAAAAAACTTTTATTTTTTATTTTTTTATCTAATTTTAAGAGCTAAATTAGAAAAAGAAACGAGGGTTCAAAATTTAAAACTTTTATGATTCTGAATTTTAGAACAATGTAAATAGTTTATTATTCTGAATTTGATGAGTAGACAAGATCATAATTTAATTTATATAAATTATACTGTAAAAGAAAATTCATATTATCCATAAATAATAAATGAAGATTGTAATTTGAACTAAGAGTACACATTTCAATTAATTCAAGAATAAATATGCCTATCTTGTCAAATATCATCAAATGATATTAACCTAAAGTAAAATCTATGAGATTATTCTAATGTTTAAATAACGGTTAGATTATTGTAAAGAACCTTTCCAACAAACAAAATAATAATAATAATAATAATAATAATAATAATAATAATAATTAATAATAATAAAGCAAAAAATAAAAATAAAGTATAGTTGATGGGATCGTATATTGCCATGCACACGTATTCACGTTTGTATTATTAATGTTTTAATATGATAATTATTATACTAATTGATGTTATTTAAGTACTTTTTTCAAGTATAATGATCCTTTACATAAAAAAAACTAACCAAAAAAAAACTATAAAATAGTACTAGTAAGTTGATTATTCTTGTTTAAAATTATACCCCACATGATAGAATAATTGTTCACAAACGAGATAGATATATTTTGTAAGTACTTGAATCTATATCCTTTTGTTTTTAGTACTAAATTTAGAAAAATGAATAAAAATTATAATAAACTTACAAAAATTCCGTTGCTAGCTAGTTTGGAAAAATATAAATCTTCACACCTTAAATATTTTGTTCTAGATCGAGAATCAATCAAAAATAACATAAATTAAAAATAGTGTAAATACTGTTCTCTTAGACCTTACTAGAGATTATACTGAATAAAAAAACAAAATAGAAAACACCACATGATAAAGGGATAAAAGAAACTATAATAATTTAGTTACTCTACCAACAATTTTGATTAAAAATCTCATTACATCAATTTATTATTATCAAACAAAAAAAAAACAAATAAATAATATGCTCAAAACAAAAATCTCATTATCATGAGAGGGTGCAACAATTCTCATCTCATATACACAATAATATCAAGATTTTTTCAACAATATTCATATACAAAAATTCAAGATTTCTTGAAAACATTCCCTCCTTCAAAAGACCATATAATAAAAATAAAAACATAATATGAAAAAAAAATAAAAGTTGAAGATTAAAATAAAACTCATATTTTTTTCCCTACAATTACTTACTTATTTGTTGTGTAGAGGATTTGGTCCAGTACGAACTTTTCTCTTATCATCACCAAAAATCTCATCCATATTTGGAATATTATTAATTCCTCTTCCTTTGTTGTGAGATTTAACATAACCTCTCTTATTTATAGAATAATCACCTTTAAATCTATAAAATTTTCCAATATTTGCACCACAAAATGGAACTTTGTAATGCAAAACTCCCATAAGAAGTAGACATAAAAATGACAAAATAGTTAACATTTTCTTGCTAGTCATGGCTCATGGGGTTTTCAAGAAAATATGGAGAAAAAAATGAAGTTTAGGGGTTGAACTAAATATAATAATAAGATGAAAGAAAGAAAAAAAATTATATATATATTTTTATTTCTTTTGGTTTTTGGATGCCTAGGAGTTTGGAGTAGTGCTGTATTAAGTCAAATGCATAAATTTTGCTGCCTTTTGTAATAATATTTGTAATATGCAAAATCTAGGTTTTTGTGAAGTTTTTTTTTTTTATGGAGAAGTGGTATGAACTTTTTTCACTTGAGCCAAATTTTGCTCTCACTAAACATGGCCAACACAGAGAAAAGAAGAACCCCTTTTAGGTGTTTGATAGGTGGGGGGTGGGGTGGGGTGGGGTGAGGGGGAGAAGAGGGGGTGGGTGGGACAAAAGAAGGTGAAAGATACTAATAAAAAAAAATTGAGCTGACTTATTAGGGGAAAAAAAAGAAGAAGGGGTCACTATGGTACTCACTTCTATTCTTTAAAAAAATCTTTTTATCAATCTTGGGTCATGTGAGAACAATCATTTTCTTGGGTTTTTATGTTTTTGTTTTGTTCTTTCTTTTTGTCTTCCAATTTTTTTTCCCTTTGGTTGTGAAAGTAGTGGAATGAAAGGGATGTGATGTAGCGGATGAGACTGTTTTGGATATGAAAAAATTCTTTGATAAAAAACATTTTTTATCAATAGAGCTTTACGTGATGTAAATCTGAATTAGTCGAATTCTGAATAGAAAATTCATAAAAGAAGAGTTGAAAAGGAAAGGTTATTGTATAATGGCAAGTAGAATGTTTTTCATGCTTCAAAAGTCTATACAATTCCATTATTATATATTTCAGAGAAAGTTAATCTAGAATGGCTTTTACTTTTTGCTCAAATTCAACAAAGTTACAAAAAAGCAATTTTAGAATTAACTTGGCATTTAAGCTTGGATGTTTACATCTTAAACAAAGATTGGTACTTTCTAATTTGAGTTTTCTTGTGGTAAATTGCCATACAATGGACTACAAATTGCCTTGACTTGGACAAGATAGAGATTTTAAAATTCGAAACAGATTTAAGATTTAAATTTTATGTGTCCTGAATGTTAGAACAACGAGCTCAAGTATTAATTATTCATGAATTCTAATTTAATCTTCATATACATTTAATATTTATGTCAAAACTATCGAATTCGGTTGAACCCTTTATCCTCATGTCTATTATTTTAATACTTTTTTTTTACAATTAAGGATTGTAACTATGTAGTACTTCTTATGTATTTTATAAAAATAAAGGTTATTATAAAGTATTTAAAAAATAGAAACATGGAAAATAAGGGTTATTTTTGTCTTTTTAAGAGTTTTATAAGCTAGCTAATCCCCACAATAAAATATAATTAGTAATGATTTAGATAGTTAACCACCTTCTAATTATTTGATTTTTAAATCTAAGAAAGAATCTATCTCTATGCTTTTTTAGAGTTTGTTGTTTCTTCATATTGAACCAAAGTGGGTGCTTAACTATATAGTATAGTTGAGTGTGCATAATAATATAGTAGTTAATTAATAGTAAGCATAATATTGACTTTAATTTCTTGCCCTAAATCATTTCTCTAAATAAAAAAGAAAGCTTAAAGGGTAATCAATTAGTCAAAAATGATGATGGAAATAGTGTAAAAAACACAAAGTCATTGTAATAATTACATTAGTTGTCCATATTTCTAATCAATTTGACAATTGCCTGCCTCCTTATTAGTACTCTCTTCGTTTACGTTTACTTGTTCATATTTAATTTAATATATTCAGGAAAAAAAATTATTATATAATTTTTATTATAATTATAAACTGTCTAAATATTAAAAAATAAATAATAAAGGTAATATTAATATAAATAATAAATTATCTTTTTTTTTCAAATAAATATAGACAAATAAAATACGACCTATATTTATTATTTCGTTACATGTATATAAAAAATTAAATATTCTCATCATTATAGAAGATTACACATTTAAACTGTCTAAATTGTGACCTTTCCACTTAATTATTTGCCAGCTGAAGAGCATTAATTAATTAAGAATTAACCACCATCTCTCCTAGTTTAATTTAGTAATTGCAACTCATCTAGTTAATATGGCCCTGTAATCTTATTATTATTATTATGGGTAATGCTAAATGGCCAGAAAAATTTGGCCAGAATTTGACCAAAATTGTAAAAAGACTAAAATAACCTTATTTTAGTTTTACATTTATTTCCTCAATACTTTTCCCTCCAAACAAAATTAACTTTTTTCTAATTTCCAAACTCCTTGAACTACTAAATACTAACTATTTGGCTTCCAATGAAAATGAAAAATGTTTTTTTGTGTGTGTAGTTTATCTTTAAAAATAAGTATTGTTTAATTAATAAAAAAAATGTACACTTTAATTTTTAAAAAAAATTGTAATTTTATTTTTATACATTTAAATATTTTTCCATTATATAGCAAATTATGTTCTACATATACCCCTCCCCCAAACTCAATTATGATCCTATCAACTTTGAAAAATTATTTTTTTGCTTAAAATAAACCTCTTTATTGAAAAAGACAATTAAATTTCTCATTAATAATAACTACAAATGACTATCTTATCTACTAAAGATTATACTTAATTATTTTATAATAAAAAAATTGTAAAATATAGTAATTAAGCATAGATTAAAAAAAATAATTAAATTCTTCTATAAATATAATCAACTAAATAGACAAGTCTATATAATGGACATTTTTTGAGAGAAACATTATATTGAAATTTTGATATTTTTAAAAATGATTGATGATAAGACATTCAAAACTATGTCATAAATAACACATTATTTTTTTTATATTATAATCATTCCGCACAAGAATTAACATATATAGAAAATGGTGAAATTATTTTACTAATTTTAACAATGAATAAATAATCTAGTTATTCCAATAGTATTAATTAAGTGGATATTTTAAAACAAATGAATAAAAGGTCACTCAATACCTACTTATCAATTATAATACTTTAAAATAGATGTATTTATATATATATTAATTTACAATATGTTTAACGTGTATAAGTAAATTATAACATAACTAGGATATATATGTTTTAAAAATTATTTTCATTTATCTAGAATTTTTATATTTCAATAACGACAATCAAATCTCAAAATACTTTCGAGTTGATAGACATCGGCACATTATAAAATACATAATTTAATTTTCTTAAAACATAGTAATCAAATATGTAATTTAAATTTTTTAAGTATGTAGTTTAATTTTTAAACATGTTGTAAATATGTAGTTTACTTTTTTAAAACATAATAACCAAACATAAGCTTTAAATATGTAATTTTTCAACATTAATGTGTAGTTATTTTGGGTTGTTGTTAAATAGGATCGACACTTATAAACCATATGATTTTTAGTATTTCTTTAATGTGTTGATGTCTATCATTCTAAAGTATTTTGATTTTTGATTGTTATTATTGAATTATTTTACATTATATATATAAAAAAAGTATTTAAAATTTAATTTAAATAATTATTTAAATAAATTTATTTATATAATAAATGCAATAAAATTACTTAATTTTAAAAATTATTAATCCGTTCAAAACAAATATTAATTTTAAAAAAAAATAAAATATTGTGACTACAACTATGTATACTTAATATTTTAGCAGATCATTTAATAGCAAAAATTTTTAATAAAATAACAAATAATACTAATAAAGAAAAATATATATGTGATGAAACTTAAATCTAGTTTATGTTAAATTTGTATTGTCATTGTCATCGGAGAACTATAAAGATGTTTTTCTTTTAATTTTTTTTTATAAAAGTTAATTTTGAAATCATAAAAAACTTTCTATATCCTTTTTATGTTATTAAATTTTTTTAATGAAGCATCATCAAAGTTTTTATAAAAAAAAATTGTATATGTCTCTAGTATTGAAATAATAAATAAAAATTAATTTTAATGAGTCTTTTTTGCGTATGACATGATTCATATGTTATCGAAAATATGAAGATAATCACATAATAGAGGAAACATGATGGTAATTTTAGTTTTTTTCTTATTTCGCTCACATAATTTTGAGTATAATTGGATAAAATATATTTTTATCATTAATTTTTTTCTAAGAAATCGGTGTATAACAATAACTCCTTTGAATAAATAAGAGTAACTCTTTAGCCAACTCGGCTAATTTCATATTTTTATTTTTTTATATAAATTTTTAATATTTTAATTTAGATATAAATTATCTTTTTGCGATTAAAAATTATAAATTAAAATAGATAATTTAACCTTAGTTCTGTTTTATACTTTTTAAAATTTTTCTTATCATTAAGGAATAAGAAATGAAAAAAAAAACTAAAAAGAATAAGTAAAAAGGAGGAAAATTGAATTATGTTTTTTTTGGTGAATTCTTTTGTTCTTTTCCCATGTTTAACTAATAAATGATCAATAATTAATCTCACTACTCATTTTTAATATCTTGAAAACATAATTGAATAATATATTTAATAATTAAGTTAAAGGGCAAAAATATCTAAAAGTAAACTAGATTATAGTGTGAACATATCATTTTACCGGACAAATTCTGGCCAAATTTTTTTGGCCAAAAGGATTTTTCCTATTATTATTTACTTTTACTAGACAAAGTTAATGCTACAACAGAGCCAAAATAAAAGAAAATAAAAATATACAATTGATCTTTTTTTTTTTGTTTATTTTTTATTTTTTCCTTTTAGGTGTTGAGCATGGTTTATAAAGTTTGAGTTGATTGGACTTCATGATATTATTGTGTTGCAAGTCAATTTATTAGGAGAAAAAAAACCATAATTTCTTATACATATATTCTTTTATTAATAATATATACTATATTAATAATTAGTTCCAAGAAAATAAGTTAAGTAGCATTATTGATTTCGAATGAACAACATTTTCATGGTAAATACATATACATGTTTAATTTATCTACTCAAAATTTTCATGGGCTAACAATATAAATAAAAGAAGCAAACTTTCGTATTCCCGTTGGAATACCATCAGAAATATGAGATTTACGATAAAATATTTCTGACAAGTCAATTTTTGACAAAATACTATGAAAAAATTGCATCTTTTAGTATTTCAAAATTAGAAAGGAGAAAGATATGCCTAGGGTTGTAGAATATATATTTTTCCTCCAAGGTAATCTAAATTATGAAGTTTTTTTTATCCGATGTTCCATATGTATTACTCGACTAATTCAAATTTATCGTGTAAGGTCAATAAAAAAAGGAAAGCAATACTCTATAATCTCTATCATAATTTTTTTTTCATACTCGAGATTCGAACCTAAATCTTCTAATTAGAAATAGAGAATCTTATTCATTTCTATACAACGAAACCCTCGATTTTTAAATGATAGAAAATTAGATATGCATTGATCATAGCTTATATTTTTGAGAAAATAAATAAAGTGTGTGTTTTTCTTGGAAAAATAATAAAAATTTTGATGTGTTAATATGGTTCATCATTTGCTAGAAGACTAAGGCAATTAAGTTTCTTGTTGTTTTTTTGTGAGTGGGCCATTAAGATAAGATGTAAAAACCAGAATGTATGTCGTGATTACTTTCTTAGTAGAAATGATGTTGTCTCTTATTTATTTATTTTTTAACAAAAAAATTATGCTTTGTGATAAGAAATAACAGTACGTTGATACTTTTTTTTAAAAAAAATAATGTTATAGTATTATTTTTGTATTACTTGAAAAAAAAAAGTATTACTTGATGTCCAAAAAAGTGGCCATAAATTTCCAAGACCAAATTAGTAGTACTCTATAAAAAACAAAATATTTTTTTGAAAAAAAATTCTTTGTTTTTATCTTTTTTCTTTCATTTTGATTGACAACTTAGATTTAATCAACCACTAGCTTTTAATAGTAACTTTTTACGACAATGAAAAATGAGGAAAATGTAATAGCTATAATGTCCATTTTTTATTTATATGAATCTAGGTTAATCGAGATGTGAAATCTGAATTTAATTTCTACAAAATATTGAAGTAAAAGAAGTTAATTCATTTTCGTTGGACAAATTTGATACTAAAAAAAGGATATAAATATTGAGTAAAATAGTTTAATATATCAATTCGATAATTATGATAAAATAAAAAGTGTAAAAGAAGATTATGAATATATAATCCATGCAAAGTCATGAGTACATAGACAATTATTGATGATTTTAGTAAGTCGGCTTTATTCGATAAGTTCATTAATTAAGTAATGTATTAATGTGATATAAATAATCGTTTAATATGCAATCATGTACGTATTTTATTAAGTTAATAATTGTGTGATACTGATATATTCATCTTTATTATGTACTTGAATATGTATCAACTTAGCCGTGGTCCAATCTCATGATACATATTGTTCATTTCGTTATTATATAGATCTCATATATTTCCTATGAGCTATGCAATTATCGAGTTTAAATTTGTATTGTATCTTAAAGTTCTTCACTTTTTTCTTATCCTTGCAATATGTGAGATTCATCTAAATTATTAATCTAAAATCCTGTTAAATTTTTTCATTGACCCGTCTTTATCAGCGCACATTTCGTTAGGCAACAACCCTTTCATATACTGCATAATGAGGATGTTAATTGAGAGAAATTAAACAATTAAATCTCAATTCACATCGAAAAATTGTCAAATTATAAATAAAATACGCTCTAATAAAAACGACTCCGTATAAATATTAGGAACTTCTAGTAATGCATAGAGTAATAAGAGGAAAGAAAGGAGAACTATGATAACACACACGTACAAACACACTACACCTTATTTATTAAAGCAAAAGACAAAAATAAAAAATAAAAAAAGAATATATGTATATATATATCATATATAAATTATGATCACTTCTGCCATCTAAAAAGACGATGTCACGGATGAGATTGATTTTTCTTTAGTCAGAAATTTCAATTTTAAATTATGAGAATAAAAAGATTATTTCTGAATCTTCTTTCATATAAACCGTACACAACATACATAAATCTAAAATAATTAGACTTCAATATAAAACTGATCATCAAATAATTATTTCTACACAATATATTTTTTTATTATTTCTTTATATAATGTGGGACTAAAATGTCAATTTCCAAAATGTTCACTTATTGGATCATCATTTACATGCATACATACATAAATATATCATCTACCAAGCTTTTATTTTTTTTCCCTCTTAACCCTAAGTCTGACACAGAAAAATAAATTCAATATATTAATGACTTTTCCAATAAAGAAAACAAGTATATGCGTGTGAGAGAGAAAGACTTTAATCATTTTTACTTTGTTATTTATTCTCCATTTTAAAAACGTTTGTCATTTAATAAGTTTTTAGATACAATTTCGAAGCAACGATAAAATTGTTATTACATTGACCTTTATATATTATAAATACAAATTGTTTATAAAATCAATTATCGATCTAGGTTATTTATATTACACTATTTTAGGGGTGCGATTCTTTCATGAACCTTATTTGAATGCAATATGTTTTTTTCACTAAACTGTAACTTTTGAGTCTAAACTATATAATGATATAAAGAATTATTAGAGTGTCAATGTATATAACTTAAATTAAGTAATGCCTTATTTTTTAAGGCCTTGTCAATTATATAAAAGTACTAATACAAGATCTCTTGGTATTTTATTTTGTTTGTTTCCTAAAAAGTTTAAAAAGGAATTATATTTTGATGTGTATAATAATAATTATACATGATATGTAGTGTGAGTGGCAACAGCTTTAATTGTGAATCTTAGCAAAAAAGATGGAATTGAGTGGGGAAGAAGATTGTCTTTATGAGTACAGGCTTCATGATGATCACAAAGAATACAAATATTGTTCAACAAGCAAAACCTTATAACTAGGATTTTTATTAACTCTTTTTTTGTGTTGTCTTTATTAAGTCCCACTTTTATTTTACCTTTCACTTTTTTCATTGTTTTCTTCCTCACATTCATTTGGTCAAACTTATGGGGATAACATCATTGGAACATCAACAACTAATATATATATATATATATATATATATATATATATATATATATATATATATATGTTCAAAATTCAACGAAGATAAAAAATATTAGGTGATTCTTTTTATTTGTCCTAACTAGCTTTGATAGAACAGTTACCTAGTACATATTGCTAGTAATAGGTGATTGATATCTCGTGAAATTAGTTGAGGTGTGCCGAAGCTGTACAGAAACCATGACCATTAATAAGGTCTCTCATATATATTGATTGCACATCATTCTGTGCATGTTTAGAAGATGAAAGTAGCAAATATAAGAATGTTTAGGTATATGTGTGGGCATACTTGGCGAGACATTAAGATAACGAACGAAGATATGAGGGATAAGGTGAGAGTCGACTCTGTGGTGGACAAGTTGCGAGAATCAAGGGTGAGGTGATTTAGACATATTAAAAAGAGAAACATGTATAACCTTGTAAATAGGTGTAAGAAGATAGCGATAAAAGATGATTAAATAGGATATTACGCATCTTCGACTCAGTGAAAACACCATCCTAAACGAGAGAGCATAGATATCAATTTTTTTGGGTATACAATCACTTTCTCCCTTCCTAGTGGTAGAGCACATGCATGATTCTTTTCAAGAGCAATTTTTTTTTTTATTACATGTATTATTATTATTATTATTTATTATCGTCCTAGCTTCCTTTTTTAACAAAAAAAAATTTCACTCAATATTTGAAATTCATATTAAAGGTTTTATTAAATTCGAACGCACACTATATACCTACAAGGTCCATTCGGAGGTGTGGCTTCTAGTAGGATCATGCTAGCATTTTCTTATTCTTCTATGTTATTACAATTGTTATATTTTTTGCTTTTATTTTTTGACTAATTGTATTGTCAATACTTTTCTTTCTTCACTATTTTATCATGGTTTTTTATTCTTGTATTTCTTTCTAAATTATTAAGTCAAAATAACTTTCTTGAAGCTAGTATCTATTAAGAATAATATCTTTACCTTCATAAAGATCGATAGGGCTAAGATTGGCATATACTGACCCTTCCCGCTCCATTTATTAGATTATACACTAGATATGTTATTATATACTATTAGTATTAGTTGCACACCCTTATTAATGACCAATCATTTCTAATTAATTTTCTATAGAGCTTATTATTTGATTTGTTTTTGTTAAGTGCATTGTATTCAATTTTGGTTACCTTCCTAATTTTCTTAAAACATATTATTTGGACTGAAGAATAGGAGATTAAAAAAAAGATATCCCGATAATTGAACAAATTAACTTGAAATAATGAACTCCATATGTCCCAATTTATATAAATATTCTTTTCATTTTGATTAATCCATATATATATATATATATATATATATGATACAATTAAGTTTTCATATTACTCTATAATTCAAATTTGTTTGTTCTCTTTCAGAATTCACCCATCGATTAATATTTAAGAGGAAATACTCCTATTATTAATAAATATATTAACTTTTTAAGGCTCTTAAATCAAGATTCTTGATAAAAATTTAAAACATTTGACTCATTGTATCACGTTCCTGGATGATTTTAAAAAGTGAGAGAGGAAAGGAGTACTATTTGAAAGGTTGTGATCACTATTCAATGTTGCTTTCCAACTCTCTTTGTCTCTTTTATCTAATCATTAACTATTCAGAATTTACTGATTGATTAATTTAAATTTTGAAAAAGGGCCTAAAATACCCTTGAAGTATTGAATATGGTACAAAACTATCCTTCATCCACCTATTGGCTCCAAAATGCCCTTCTCATCCACCTATTAGCTCCAAAATATCCTTGTCATCCACCTTTAAGGTCAAAATTGACCACTTATGTAACGATTTTAAATTTAAATTGTTTAAATATTTTTAAAGTACTTGGGTTCAGCTATTGGTTATAATTTAATTTATTAATATAATTTATGAATCAACCCACTATCCACTCATACTAATTAAATCCCACCCAATTAATAAATCGATTCTAATATCAAAATCACCCTAAGCACTACTAAAACACGATGAAATCACATATTCCTGAAAATGACATCCAAAATTATTCGAGCCCGAATCGAAGCCCCAATTAAATTTAGGTTGAGCTGCTTATTTAGGAGGACACTTTCAATAGGATTCTCTTTCAAGCTTGAATTCGAAATTTATAATTAATGGTAAAGAAGTAGTACACCCCGAATTAAATTATGTACTTTTTTTAATATAACTTTATAAATATTTATGATTTGTTTTAAATATTAAAACTTTAATATATTATTTTTCAGAAAAAAATTATCTATTAAGTAATATCACATAATTGAGACGAAAGAATAATTAAGATGAACATAGCCAAACTTTTATGTTTATCGATAATTTTATTTATACACTTGAATTATAATATATTTTGATTGAGGACTTGAATGTATGATAATGTACTGCTATAGACATTTTCGCATCAAATTTTTAGAAAAACTCATTGGCAGTAGTTTTTCTTTTGTTACATTAGTAATGGGATGTGTTTATTAATTGGGTGGAGTTTAATTAATAATGATTGGGCAGTTGATTGATTTACAATTATATTAATAAGTTAAATTATAACAAATAGTTGAGCGCCAAATAATTTTAAAAATATTTAAATAGTTTAAATTTAAAATCGTTAAAAAAGTGGTCAATTTTGAACTCAAAGGTGGATGACAAGGGTATTTTGGAGTCAATAGGTGGGTGAGAAGGCTATTTTGGAGCCAATAGGTGGATGGAGGGTAGTTTTGTACCATTTCTAATATTTTAAGGGTACTTTAGGCCCTTTTCCGTTTAAATTTGTGCTTTGTAATTCCAAGCTTGTAAGGTCATCGCACTTTTAAAACAAGGAATTTATCCTTTCTCACCATCCTAATTTACCCGAGACTCATAATAAAAAATAATAGAATCTCATCCATCTCATCACGATCCAGATTTCGATGATCTTAAAAATGATAATGAAGAAATAACATTGAAAAGGATTCCCAAAAAACAAAAGTAAGAGATGTAGGTTGGATGTGGGCCTTAAGAGTGATCTGGAGCCCATTTCCCTAATGTGGTGTTTTTTCGGATCCGACCCAAATAAATTATTATCATTGAGACCATAATTCACTTCCTAGTACATGCCACATGTCAACACATTTTACGTCATTTAATTTTGGGCAAATGACAGAAATCACATACTTTTAAGACAGAATTACCATTTGTCCCTTACAAGTTTATAATTACAAAAATCCCTCAAACTGATACAATAATATAAGCGCTGATACATTAATCTGATGCGAAAGATACATTAATCGTTAAGTAAGAAACATTACATTTTTGTAAATGATACACTAATTTGATGTATATTTTATACACGATACACTAGTCTGATGCGCGATATACATTAATCTGATGTGTGAGATACATTAATTTGATGCGCGAGATACATTAATCTGATGCGCTGATACATTAATTTGATGCGTGAAAATGAGGGATTTTGGAAATTTATATAACTAATAAGGGATAATGGTAATAAGAGAACTTAAAGGTGGGATTTCTGTCATTTATCCTTAATTTTTATTGTATGTTCTACTCTTCACGTTTAAGTTTTTTGATAATTTTCAAATGCAAACATCATATGATGTTAGAGGAGCGTGCGTGGTATAGAAGGTTAGAGGTTTTACAGTAGACAGAGTTATCTGATACAGATTATTAATAATAGATAGTAGATATTCAGTGAAATAAGTTGAAATGTGCAAAAATTGACCTAAACACCACAAACATCAAATACCTCATGTATGATGACTGATTCATGTGTGACAATTATATCGGGTGAAATTCACAAATAATTATTTTTCAGTTTCGTACAGATAGAAAATAGTATATGTATAAAGTTCCAAATGTCAAAGATTAATCTTCGTGATAATATTATTTCAAATATCAAAGACATAATCGAAAAATAACCAACGAACGCTAATTATTTTTTACAAATAGATGAAATTCATAATATGCTGATATGGCCTTAGTAGGTTTTAACTATGGGCCGGACTGGGCCAGAGAAAGTGACCATCATCAATAGTCTTTTGTGTGGGATGTTATTTAAAATATAACCAATTGTTAGAAACTGTTTAAAGTTTAGCTACATTTGTCAAGCTTCATGTGTTAGGACCGAATCACAAAAGTCTATTACTTTTCACCAACACAAAACAACATTGGAAAAAAAACTTTCTTGATACACTAATCATCAAATACAATAACAATATCCAATATTTGTGTATATATATTTACAAAGCACAAGTACTCATTGCTACACATTGATCTTTACACCTCTATATATGGCATTTCAAACGAACGCCCTAAGAAGGGGAACATTAGAGCAACAGTAGAATATTATCTTATTTGTTATGGGTTCGAGTCATGCAATCAGACACTAATGTATCACGGTGGACTAACCCCGGACTCCCTCATAACTTTGACTAGTGACATCGCGTTTTCCTGTTAGGGAGTGCAAGAAGAATGAGGACCATTGAGTGATTCAATAACCTCTATGATGATAATAAAATGTATATTCAATATTCATATATACTATTGTATTAGTATGTAACAAGTTAGAAAATAACAAATTCAACATCATTCATGGTTGAGTATGAAGTAATTTACACCATAGAAGAGTCACTTAAACAACTAATACGATAATTGAAGTACAAGAAACAACATATAGAAACCAAACTCAAAGGACAAGAAATGACTAATAGTACTGAACGATAAGCCAGACAACACTCAACTACCTAACTAACAGAATTTCACGCGGAGGACAAGTAGATATAGTACCTTCATCTAGCCGTTTCCACCTTTAATCGATGAGAAGATTCAACAGAAAGAGTCTGCAACTCAATAATCTGATCATCATGAGCAGTAAAACTACTATCTGGTGAAAAATTTGGGAGGTTTGGAATGTTCTCGATCCTCGAAAATTGTAAACTTGGAAACTCAATGTCCTCAATTCCCTTGCAAAATGCAGTAAGCATTGGTAGATCCACAAGCCTTAAGATCTTTAATTTGAAGAACTCAACCTTGTCATTCGCGATTTCATCCTCTGAGAATACTTCTTCCATCATTTTACAATCGGAGATTCTGAGTTCTTCAAGCTGTGATAATCCTCTGGCTACTGAATTTGGAAACAGATTCTGTAATATCGGACATCTGTTTATCGATATTGATCTGAGATTGCTAAGTGTGACATTTCGACATATTGACAAACTCATCAAGGAGTCTAACAAATCAAGTTTTAGTTCTTTCAGTTTACTAAAAGATCCTGATGGCAAAGGACCATGGCATATCTCTTGTAAACTTGTAAAATCTACGAGATTCATAAACTCCAATTCTGGAAACACACGAACAATGCAACTGTTCGTGTTCACAAGGAACTCCACGATACCACAATTATTGATCTGCAATACTTTAACATTCTGAAATGCATCTGGAATCAGCTCTTTCAATGCATTCATTGAACCTTCTCTGACTAAATTAAGATATTCTGTATTGTTAGGATCTAGTTCACACACACACTTTTCGGATGAAGAACACAAGATCTTTAGAGAGAAGAAGATGAGAGATTTAGAGAGAGAAAGAGAGAGAATTTCGTGGTAAAACCCCGTGAGTAAACTTCCACGGCGGTGCGGTATATATATATTAATAAATCAGAGTATTTTGCGGTACAGAGAATAAATGGAGAATAAATAGTACAGTACATCAAATATTAATCAGGCTTCACAACCTAACAATTCTCCCACTTGGAGACTGATTCGGTCATCCAAAAAAAAAAATTACATTCTCAAAAAAAAATTTCTTCATCATCAACATCTTTACCGCACCGCAACATCTGTAGCAACAACTACAGAAGACCAACCGAGGTTTTGCATAACCCAGTTTCCCAACATCAACACATTTCGTCAACATGTCTGCCGGGTTCTTTGCACCCTCTATCTTCTCCAAACACATATCACCATCCTCTACTGCCCTGCGAGTGAAATGGTACCGCCTTCTGATGTGCTTTGTCTTCGAATGATAGACTGGATTTTTCACCAACTGTATGGCACTCTGGCTATCTGAGTAAAGAATCTTCTCGCTCTACTTCTTGCCCAATTCCTCCAGATAATCTGCCAGCCATATCATCTCTTTCCCAGCTTCAGCAATTGCCACATACTCAGCTTCAGTAGATGAAAGAGAAACAAACTTTTGAAGTCTGGACATCCAGCTCACTGCTGTTCCACCTATGGTGTAAATGTACCCGGATGTACTCTTGCTTGAGTCAACATCTCCACCAAGATCAGCATTCACAAAACCCTGTAGTGTCACCTTGACTTTGCCAAAACAGAGTGAAGTACTGGATGTACCTCTCATATATCTCAGAAGCCACTTCACAGCTTCCCAATGCTCTTTCCCCGGGTTTGCCATGTACCTGCTAACAACTCCCACTGCATGTGCTATATCAGGTCTAGTGCAGACCATAGCATACATCAAACTCCCAACTGCTGAAGCATATGGAACAAGTGCCATATGCTCACGCTCCTCGGCTGTCTTGGGTGACTGCTCCTTTGACAATTTAGAGTGATTTGCCAATGGAGTAGTTCTGGGTTTAGCATCATTAACCCTGAATCTGCTCAACACCTTCTCAATGTACAACTCCTGAGATAGGATTTAAAGTGCAAGCAGATCTATCCCGAGAAATTCTCATCTCCAGAATCTGCTTCGCTGGACCCAAATCTTTCATCTCAAACGCTGCAGACAACCTTGTCTTCAGATTGTTAATCTCCCTCATACTAGATCCTGCAATCAACATATCATCCACATACAAGAGTAGAAAGACATATGAATCAGTGTATTTCTTGAAGTAACAACACGGATCCTTTTTAGCTTTGCAGAATCCACTCTTGGTCATGAAGGAGTCAAACTTTTTGTACCACTGCCTTGGTGCTTGCTTTAGTCCATACAAGCTCCTGGTGAGCTTGCACTCCATGTGTTCCTTGACTGGAACCACAAATCCTTTCGGTTGCTGCATATAGATCTCTTTGTCCAGATCTCCATGTAAAAACGCTGTTTTTACATCCATTTGCTCTAGATGCAAATTCTCCGATGCAACAATACTCAACAGAATTCGAATAGAGGTTAACTTCACAACAGGAGAGAATATTTCAGCATAATCAATACCTTTCCTTTGTGAATATCCTTTAACCACAAAACGAGCCTTGAACCTTCTTTTGCCATCTGGTTCAGTCTTGATTCTGAACACCCACTTGTTCAGCAAAGCTCTCTTCCCTGCAGGTAACTCAGTCAGCACCCATGTGTCGTTCTCCTCAAGTGACCTCATCTCATCATCCATGGCTTGCTCCCACTTGATCGAATCCTCCACCTGTAGGGCCTCATCAAAAGACTCTGGTTCCCCCTCATCAGTCAGCAATAGATAGTGTAATGAAGGTGAATACCTATCTGGTGCCCTGATGGTTCTGGATGATCTCCTTAACACCTGCTCACCTGCTCAGGTGTAGCATGCTCCACTTCAGATTCTTCAGTAAGAGTTTGTTGAGTATCTGCTTCGACATCTCTGGGGTTACTCTTCTCCAACTCAACCTCAACTCCCACTTGCTTTGTAATCTCAAGAACCTTCTGCTCTCTGTCCTTGTACAGGACAGACTCATCAAATGTCACATCACAATGTCTCAGGATCTTTCTGTTCTTTTCATCCCAAAACCTGTAACCAAACAAATCAGAACCATATCCTATGAAGTAACACTTCACAGCCTTGGCATCAAGCTTGTCTCTCTTTTCTGGATCAACATGAACATAAGCAGTGCAACCAAAAGTCCTCAAGTGTGAGTACTTGAGTTCTTTTCCTGTCCACACCTACTCTGGAATCTTGAACCCTAAAGGAACTGATGGTCCCCTGTTGATCAAGTATGCAGCTGTGCTCACAGCATCCGCCCAAAATGTTTTGGGCAGCCCACAGTGTATCCTCATACTCCTCGCACGCTCATTCAATGTTCTGTTCATCCTCTCAGCAATTCCATTCTGCCTTGCCTTACCAGGAACTGTTCTCATCAATCTGATTCCCTCAGCTGCACAGAATGCCTTGAACTCTGATTTGTCATACTCTCCTCCATTATCAGACCTTAGGCATTTGACTTTCAAACCGGTCTGATTCTCAACTTCAGCTTTCCACTTCTTGAAGGTTGCAAACACATCTGACTTATGCTTCAAGAAGTAAACCCATACCTTCCTGCTGTAGTCATCAATGAAGGTAACATAGAATCTGGATCCTCCAAGTGATGATACTGGAGATGGTCCCCAAACATCTGTATGGACCATTTCCAACCGCACTTTCTTTGGCTCTCTAGAAGTCTTTGTGAAGCTTACTCTTTTCTGTTTGCCCATAACACAGCTCTCGCAAAGACCCATATCAACAGACTTCAGACCCTCTAATGCTCCTTTTGCAACCAGCATCTTCATTCCTTTAGCACTCATGTGTCCAAGTCTGTTGTGCCACAGACATGAATCGGAAGCACCTTCAGTAACAGCGGCCATGTTAATACACCCATCAGTGGTGTACAAGGTTCCAGATTTGGTGCCACGAGCTACTACCATAGCACCTTTCACAATCTTCCACGAACCTTTCCCAAACTCTGCTGCATATCCCGTGCTATCCAACTGACCAACAGAGATCAGATTTTTCTTGAGGCCAGGAATATATCTGACATCCTCCAATGTCCACTGGTTTCCCGAGGTGGTCTTTATGCAAATATTCCCCTTTCCTTCAATCTCTAAGGCTTTATTGTCAGCAAGATATACCTTTCCAAAATTTCCAGATTTGAAATTTTGGAATAACTCCTTGCTTGGAGACGAATGGAAAGATGCACCAGAATCCAAAATCCAAGATTCAACCGGGCTGTTCACACTAAGGATTAGAGCATCCCCAATGTCCTCTGCTGAATTCACAGAATCATTGTCATCTCCAATTTTCTAATTTTGTTTCCTCTTTGGCTTTGTACAGCTCGTCTGAAAGTGCCCTTTTTCTCCACAGTTCCAACAAGTCACGTTTGATCTGTTCGGAGATTTTCCTCGATTCTTTGATTTTGATCGACCATGTTGATTTTGGCCTTTCGTCTTACTTCTCCCCCTTCGGTCAACGCTGAGAGCACTGCCGGATGAATCTCCCACTTCTCGTTTGCGAATACTTTCGCTAAGAACAACATCACGGATTTCATCAAACTTCAGTTTCTCAGATCCACGGGAACTGCTAATCGCAGCAACAACAGTATCCCAAGACTCGGGCAGAGATGACATCAAAATCAACGCCTTAATTTCATCTTCGAAATTAATATCCACAGAAGAGTTGACTCACAATCATATTAAACTCATTTATATGATCAGAAACAGATCCATTCTCAGACATCTGTAAATTGAACAATCTACGTATCAAATATACCTTGTTCATCGCCGATGGTTTTTCATACATGTTTGATAGTGCCTTCAACAGACCGGACGTGGTTTTCTCCTTCACGATGTTGAACGCCACGTTTCTTGACAAAGTCAACCGGATCAACCCAAGAGCTTGGCGATCCTTGAGCTTCCACTTCTCCTCCGTCATGGATTCCGGCATCACTCCGGTCAACGGTTCGTGAAGACCTTTCTGGTACAGATAATCTTCGATCTGCATCTTCCAGAAACTGAAATCGGATCCATCAAACTTCTCGATTCCAAGCTTCGAACTATCCATCTTCAGTGATCGTGTTGAATCAACCTTGCTCTGATACCAATTGTCAGAATCAACCTTGCTCTGATACCAGTCAAATTCGATGAAGTTTCAAGTTCACTAACTGAAGCATTACTTCTATCATTTCCTTCTTCTTGCTTTGCCCATCGAAAACTAAAGTTGCATCCCATGTATAGTTCTTCTAATCGAACTAGTCCTGATATCACATTTGCTGCAATTTCTCGAAGATCACCACAACCTGACATATCCAACAACCTCAACTTTTTCAGTTTTCCAATCTGTACTGGCAATGCCTTAACATTAGAGCCACGAAAACTAAGAATTTCAAGGTTCGTTAGCTCACCAATCATCGATACATCTTCCAACGAGCAACTATAGAGATGCATTGCTCTATGGTTGTTTAGAAATCCTAGAGATGGCGGTAGAAATGGGATATCCATGTGCCATCACAACCTCATCGAACATCTTCTCTCCTATCACTCTCTGAGCAATTGTTTTCATCATTGTGGTCTTCCCAACTCCCCCCATACCACATATCCCTATTATACTCACATTTCTATCATTCAACGCGAACATTATATCATGTTCCATTGATTTTCTTGATTTAAACTCCATGTATATTCCAGTACCAAGAAAGAACCACACAAACTTAAATAACAATTACCCTCATTTAGCAGCTGCAGTACAACTTTTGATGTCTTCTTAGCTCTTTTGCTCAACATATACCGCGATTTTGGATTGGGACAACGTCCATTAAGACTGTGAATTTCAATGTTGTGAACATCAGACACAACAGTTTGAATGTCTGGCTTCATTTTGTTGACATGTATTAGCCATGACTCGACATCAGGAGCGATCTCTTGTAAGTTTCTTCGACCTAAATGAACTGATCGTTGAACCCCATTGCATATAACTTCTAATCTTTCGTGTTGATGTTTGAGATCGTTAACATTCTTGTTGTAGCAAAATAAATATCCGAATTGACGTATGATTGGCTTGATCAAGAACTGTGCAGCTGCACCAACAATAGCAGAACCAAATTCTATAGCCATGTCAACTAATTTTACAGGACAAAAACAGAATACAAACAGAGAAAAATTGTAAAAATTGAATCTTGAATGATTATATGGTGAAGAAAACAGCAGGGTTTTACTTATATTGTTGTGTTCTGTCAATCTTCAAAGAACTAAGAAAAAAAATGATACAGTTGGTTCATTTGATATAAAATAATACAAGTAGTACTATGTTTGTTGAATATTGAACTTCCATTCACATTTGGTTCTTTCTCGGTGACGCAGCCAGATAGGGCCAACGGGTTTAATGCAGGGGCGGAGCAACCTTGGACAAACCCGTATTGACAGAAAATTATATTATTTATATATGGTTAAAATAATATTTTATGTATATATAGTAGATGTCGAACCCTTTTCGACTACTCTGTGCGTCTATTTCTATGAATTTTGAACTCCCTTATTGAAAATCTTGGCTCCGCCACTGGTTTAATGAGGGTCATAGCTATGCTACCGCCACTGGTTTAATGAGGGTCATAGCTATGCTATATTAGATATCCTTCGTTAAAAAATAATACTGGATATATAAGTAAAATGATATCCGAAGTGATTTAGTAAATAAGGAGACTTCCTAAAAGTCCTCCCTTGTATCAAAAAATAAATAAATACTAACCACCTCTAAAATAAAATAAAATATTAATAATAATAGAAATAACAAAGAAAGTCCCAAAATGTCTTTATCAACTTATCTCCATAATTACAAGAACCAGCTAAGAAATCAAAGTCTCCTCCTAAAAGAAACAAAAAAGGAAGTTTCTTTATAAATTTCTCAATAATTTAGAGTACATTATTATCCACAAATATTCTTTATATATATATTTTTATATTTTATATAATATGGCACTAGTGCAATAATTGTATCCTTCACTGTAGATTAAAGATTTCGAATTCGATTTTTGATAAGTGGATGAAAATTTTGGTAGATAGAGTTCTTCAAATTGGGTTCAACTCAATACAAATTTAGATTAATTAAATAGTAATTTAAATGTGGTGAATTGGAAATTAATTAATTAATTGCAAAGCACTCTACACATCTAGTGTGAGATTCTAATTAAGGATGGAAAAAGTTCAATTATTTCTTCACTTTTTGATAGTGAAAATTGTGCATTACTTCAAAAATTATCATTTGCGCTTTATTCCCTATTTTGTGTTTAAATTTAATTTTTGCCATGTATAACAAATAATTTTATCGCGAGACAAATTTATATATCATAGTATTTCACAGGTTATATTCGGACATGACTTTAATTTCTAAAGAACTTATACGGACTAAATAAAAGTTAAATAGCTAAATATCAAATACTAGCACTTTAGCAAACGTGCAATTTTATACAAAATTGATTTGTTGGGCCTGCAGATGAGCCCAATATATAAAGATGGGCTTCCTACCAGAAGCCCACACTTAGAAACTTTGATGGGCTAAAATGCATTTTCATCATAAAAGTTTAATCAAGTAGCCAGTTTTAAGTATTTAAGTCCTAGCCAATATTGGGAAGTATTTAAGTTTGCAAGGGAAGGACAAGAAGGAAACCTTAGTTCAAATTTCAGACATTTAAAGAATAATATATTTTTCATCTAAAACTTGGATCTCGAGTTTAATATCTGAAATTCGATCAGAATAAACATCAGATATATATACAGTATAATATTTTTACTATCATGTTTATCTTTATTTTTTTGTAGCAAATTATATTTTAAGATTTAAATAAGTTTATCACAACAATATGACTCGTACACACTAATCATAACGTTTCAAAAACGAGCAAAATAGTAAAAGTGTGTGGTTCTTTAAGTTGACAATAACTCATCATGGTCTTAACTTTTCAATTATCCATGAATTCCAGTCCATTTAGTTATTAATCATAGATAAATTGGCCATAAAAGTCAAATGTCCAAGTCACATTATAAATATAATGTTGAAGAGGAGAAGGATTGCACTTAGGTATTGTTTCTTTTAACTTCTTTTTTTTTTTAGGTTGGTGGAAGTACATTATCCAAAATACTTTTATGAAATTGCAATCATAGTCAAAATATTGCTTTAATTTCTTGGTTAGTTAGGCCATTGAAAGCTATATATTAAGTATATGACTTTTACTATGAAAAGATTTGAAAATTGAAAGACTTAAAAAGGTGTGTTTGGTATATGGAGGAAAACGTTTCCAATTTTTTCATATTTTGGTTGATCAAAATGTTTTGGAGAATATTTTCTTTTAAAGACAAGTTTCTTCAAAATTAAAAAAATAACTAATTGTTTGATGTGATCGAAAACAAGTTCATATAATTAATTAAGTGGCATTCTTAACGACTATCACACCCCACCCTCCCACCACTCTCACTCATCGACCACCTTCGTAATATTTCTTTGAATATATAAATATTATTAAAGGATATGGTACAATGGATGCTCCTTGCTTAATCAGAGGTCTATGGTTCTAGCCCTAGGTATGAAAAATCCTTGGTAGGGAGCATTTCTGCCCTAAGTGGCGCGAATTCAGAATAGTTGGACTTCAATATAGATATCGAACACCAAATGGAAAAAAAATAATTTATCATCAACCACCAAGAAATAGTAAGATAATCACTTATTTTTGAGAAAACATCTTTATTCATACCAAACACACCACTAATTAATGACAATAAATCAAAATTCAATAAGCATAACATTTCACTTTGTAAAATAGTTTAATTAGAATCTTCAAGCATGTGACTTTTAGTATTTGGTTCATGACCATTTCTTTAGACACACAAAAAAAAAATCTACTTTATACATAGAAATTATATTTATTTTAGAATAAAAAAGGTAGTTATATCTTATCCAAGATTATGTTCTAAAGAATTGTCTTTGTACGTCATAAAGGAATCATTTTACCTTCAAGTATCATTGACCACTTGACAACATTATCTCTATATATCTTCTTTTTTTCCCTCTCCATTTGCCTTTTTTGCCGGCCATTTCCTTAATTAGAAAAAGAAAATAATTTCATCATTCTAATATTAAAAATATATATATATAATGCAACCACTCGTGTGCACTATGTTATAGGTAATTGTATTATGCAATATAATTATAATAACAACAATCGCATATTTAGTGTAATATTACAAGTGAGATTTGTAAAAAATGGAGTGCATGCTGCTTTACCCAAACATTGTTTTTTATAAACCCTTGACTCAAGTACTAAAGCATAACAAAAATCGAGTAAGGCAAAACGAAAGGGGAGAAGTCACGTCGAAACCAATGATGAAGAGAACAATTGCAACAATAAATAGTATGATAACTAAGCAAAGAAAATAATATGTAGTATTAATTAAATCGAAGAACAAGATTGTGTGTGTATATAGTAAACTAGATCATAATGCTCGCCAATCTACTTTCTATTATAATCCTCGTCTTTTATATCTTTTTATCTAGGGTCATGTTTTCAGTAAGTTGCATGTGTGTCATATCCTATCTAATCACCTTTATTCGATATGCGTTTGGCCTACATCTACATCTATTCATACAACCACGAGAGCAAACCTCTCATACTTCTTCACTGAAGCATCTATGTATCTCTTTTTTACATATTCAAACTATCTCAAACTCGTCTACCTAATTTTATCCATCACAGAGGCCACTGTATGTCTACCTAGAAATTAATTTCATTAAAATGGTATCTAGTAAAGCATATGTCAAATGTATCGATAGACCTTATGAATCTATCTATCTCCTTATCTTTTGGAACATATCATGACCAATAAAAGATCCTCCACCACTAGAATATTGATCTTTTCGAAAATGTATCCCCCTTTTAATTTATAATATATAGTTTATATTCACAAATTCAACCCTAGTTACAACTTAATTAATTAGTACTAGCTTTTACCAGTTAGACGAATTGGTCAAGTTTGATATGAAATAGTATATGCAATTGTCCATACAAACTTAAAATATGTGATAAATATGATATCAGAATCAATCGACTATTTTTCGATCGATAAATATTGTATATTTACTTATGATATAAATGTGTTTTCACACTTAATACAAATTAAAGTGGCTTCATTCCCCTTATTATTATTTATAGCCAAAAAATAGAACATATATTACGACATTATGTATCTTTATAGAAGATATATAAGATACATGCATGTATATCTCTATATCTGAAATACTCTAGTACTGAGCACTTCGAGATGATAATAAATATCTGACATACAGACGCGATATATGTTTTTGGGTGTTTTCCCTTAATTAAAATGTTTCACTTACGTACATACCCCTTCACATACGTCTCGATCACATGCACATACGAAACACATACATCAGATCTAGTTGGTCATACATACATACATTCCATGTGCTTGCACATACCATTAAAATCAGATATTATATTCATGCACATGTATGGAAACCTAACTTCTAAACATAATTAATTAACAAACATTACAATTACAAGTGGGAAAATAATTAATATACAAAATTTGATATATATTCTGTCATGTTGATGAAGGAATTTCAGACATAGCACAGATTCCATTTATCACAAAGCTTTGCTGTATATCATCAACATATATTATTGGTTACAACTAAAATATTCCATGAATATATCAGAATATGAAAGGCAGCACCTCAAATATCAAAAACCCTAAGCAACTTGTCTAAATTTAAAGGGGAAATTGATATTTCTATATTATTCTTTTTATATAGTTAAAAGATTAATTATTTCGTAAGACATATAAATTGAAATAAAAGAAATATAATCTAAGAGTCAAATTTATAAAGGGAAACTTACATAAATATACTATAATAACAAAATATTTACCATTTATAGCAATAATATTTCTTTTTCACTTGATCATTCTTAATTCATTTATAATACAAATTTAATTCATATTACAAAGAACAATTTTTTATTCACATATAATACAAATTTTAATGATAAATACTTTATTTATCACACATTTTAATTCACTTATAATACAATGTGTCAAATTTTTACCAAACAAACATAATATATTTTAAAAAATAATTATAATTCATATATATTGCATACATAATTCACTTTTAATACATATGGCAGATTTAACATAGTATTGCTATAAATAATAATAAATAAAAAATATTGTTAAAATCAGTAATTATTTATTAAAATGTATCAATTTATGTAATTTTTCCATTTATAAATTAGTAAATATATTCAATAATTTGGATTTTTTATTTCATCATCAAGAAAAAACAAAGTAGCTAGGTCAAGACAAGATTTTTAGCTTTTGATACTTTGAGGATATCTAATGTCTTAAAAGTAACTTTCCTTTTAAAAGTTGCATCTTTTAGAAAAACTTCTAACTTCATTGCTAAGTTACGCTTAAAAGAAAGAAAATAAAAAAAATTGAAATCTGGTGTATTAAGTTTTCGTTATTCACCAATTCAGATAAGAATTTGATCACAATATATAATCATTGTAATTTAATCACAGTTTTTCTTTCACGTCAACTTTTCAAGGATTAGATGATTTATAAATTTTATATGATCTTGGATACGTATTTATCACTTCATAATCTAATTTTTAAAATTGAGTTCGACCAGAGGTCCACTTTTATCATGATATCAATGTGAGATTCATCATTATTCTTAGTTTTCCCTATATGATATATGTTGGGGTCTATATCATATATATTATATATATTATATTGTTCATGCTTTAATTAGTAGGTCTGAATATTAGAGGCGTTTTTGAGTTCTTATATCGGATCCTCTAGAATACGATTTTGAATAATTCTGACTTTAAAAATTAGCTTTTATGGTTGAGTTAGGTCTAAGGATCCATTTCTTTCGTATGGAAAAATTTACTAAACATGTACAAATAATTGACTTCGACCATATTAAATAAGTTTTTGTAGAATCGAAATGAACACAAAAAGTTTGTGAAACTATACAATATATTAATCTAATTCCTACTGGATAAATTAGAGTTTACTTAATTATATCTTCCTAATAAAATATAATTAAAAGAGTATTTGAATCAAAATAGAGTCAAATTAGCATATGAAGAAGAACTCAAAGAAAAGGATGTATAATAAATTTGACAGATTCCAAACAAGTGGAATAATTTATCTTTAATTAAGATATATTCAGAACAATGTTTAACTAAATATGGGCCAAAAGAAAAAATTATTCTTTAGGCAGATTCTTTTTTTTTTTTTTTTTGAAGTGCTACAGTATTTATATTTCTTTTTCAACAATTTGAAGTTTGAACAGTGGTCAAAATGGTCACTACCAAAAAAATAAATAAATAGAAATTAGCGACAGACAAATCCTGTCCATAAATAGTACATATTCATTACTAATACTATATATGACGAGAAATTGGCGATGAATTGTCAAAAAACCTTATTAGTTAAGAGCTATTTAGCGATGAATATCATAGCTATGGCTAAGTATAGCTAAATGAACTATTTTCCTGTGTTGGTGCATCTCTACCATCGTTGTTACTTTCTACGTTTCAATTTATTTATCCAATTTATTTTTTCTTAGTCTGTTTTTAAAAAAATAATGTTTGTTTCATTTGCTGACAATTCTTTAATTCTAACTTTTCACATGACATACTAAAAATCACAAGATTAAAAAATATTCTGATACATTCTAATTAGATATCTTTAGAAGTTCAAGAAAACAAGATTCAAAAACTTTATTTACTTTTTTAAACTTCGTGTTAAGTCAAATAACATCACATATTAGGATTTGAGACAGAGGAAATATATATATATATATATATATCAATATTGTACAACAACAACATACACAAGGGGAATCTAAGGAGGGGGATTTGTACGCAACCTTATCCCTGTGTTGTGAAGGTAGAAAGTCAGTTTTCGAAGTATTACATATCAATGTATATATATGATTCTTTTTTTAAATTCTTTTTGACTATTTAGACTCTTTTTAAGTATATGAGTATCACATCTACTTGTAAAAGAATGAAAAAGAAAGGGAAAAATAAATAAAAAGATATATTCTACAGCTTGCTCCAACTCAAAATAATACCTTCATCCTCCAGCATATAAGGAGCTCAAAGTACTCTCTTTTTACCACCAAAAAAAAAAACCATATATTATATTTTCCCTTCTTGTTCTTCTTTTTCAATTTATTACTAAAAAAATGGCCCAAAATTGGACAACAAAGCAAAACAAGAAGTTTGAAGAGGCATTGGTTATGTATGACAAAGACAATAATGGTGAAAAATGGCATAATATAGCAAGATATGTTGGTGGAAAATCAGTTGAAGAAGTTAGAAGGCATTATGATCTTTTGCTAAAAGATATTACTCAAATTGAAAATGGTCAAGTCCCTTTGCCTAATTATAGGACTACTTCTGATCAAACCAATGCTAGAGGTTATGCTAATGAACAAAGGTACTATACATATCGAGTTTAAGTTATATACATTCTGATCATATCTGTCGATAGCTAGTAATAACTAAACTTTAAATTTAAGTTATATATATTTTGATCATATCTGTCAATAGCTAGTTATAACTAGACTTCGAGTTTAAGTTATATACATTCTGATCATATCTGTCGATAGCTAGTAATAAAGTAGACTTATTTCAAGATTAAAAATCTTCATGCATGTAGATATTCTTTGGTTGACGTTATACATTTTTTATTTGACTAATAATTCTTTGTGTAACAAGATTTAATTAGATTAGATATTTGATAATTATTAAGAATTTTTATAGTGGTTATATACATATGGACGGATAGGATGGTCATGGGTTTCTCAATACTGATTCGTATGAAAATTAGCATGATCGAGCGATCAAATTCTTGAAAGAAATCATTAATTTTATAATGTTTTTTATAACGATTTATACTTTTTTAATGATTATACAGGCGGTGATCTATAGTTAAATTTTGGGTAATTTGATAATGCAAAAAATTGTTTACATTACAAGTGTAAAGGAGTTAAACTCTAAGTTGTATATCCTTAAAAGGGTGACGATTTAGACATATCGATAAGGTAAAAAAGTTTTAGTATCTTTTATATATTCACCTTTGGCTTCAAATAAAAGCTAACTTTTTTTAGCTACTATTATTATTATTTATTTATTTTGAAAAATAGTATTATGATCATTGAACCTAAAACTAACTTATATAAAATGACTATGAATAAAATTTTTCTTTGAAATGTTGATGTATCATTTAATTATAATTAACACGTCGTAGCATATTACTTGTCTTATTTTTTAGGTTATTGATTTAATTTAGTATGAAAAAATTACATGCAATTATATTTCAAACGATTATACATACTTGTTTGACAAGCATTTGTTATTGATCAATTATACAATATAATTGGTCATTCATTTTCAGCACAAAACATAGATAATATGAAAAAACTTAGAAGTATAAATATTATAAGTTCTAAAATCATTTTTTTGTAAAAGTCAAGCCTATAATTTTTGAATCCGCCTCACGTGGATATAAACAATAACACAATGTAATTTTATAGATGAGTCTGGAAGGGATAACGCACAATTTTATTCATATCTTGTGAATTTAGAAAAGTTATTTATAATACACTATTAGCTTAAACAAAACTTATCAAAAATCAACCAGATAAATGAAAACAACTAAGAGCAACAATAATTATTAATATTCTTAAGGTGATGATATATTATGTTGCATCAAAGAGTTAGTTTTTATTTATAGTACTTTTTAATAATAAGATTTTATATTTATTCTGTTTGTAGGCTTCTGAAGAATTTAAAACTACAGTGAGCAGAAATTTGGACTCATAAGTCAACAGACAATGCCATATTTATCCAAATATTTCTGTTTATAAAATTCCAAAAAATTTGGAATCTTTAATCAATTGTAAATTCATGTTTTTAATTAAGTGTTTCTTATCTTATGTATTAATTAAATTATTGTTGCCCAATCAAGAGATAAGAAAAATGTGTACGTAACTTCATGTTTTTTTAGCTTTAAATGTACCTTTATTTCTGCATAAGTTTAAATGTACCTATAATATATAAATTTGAGAATTTTTTGTCTTAATTGTTTACTTAAGCAATCATTTTATATTCAATTATACAATTTGGGACGATATATATGAACTTTTCATCGACGTCTAAATGTTCAAAACAGATACTTTAGCGATCATAAAATCATCAGATAAATTATCAAATTCGAACATGACTATTGTTTCATGGCAATATGAATTAAATTCTTACTTCTATATACCATAGCATTTCGAAAATAAGGAGAGACATAACTAGCATAGTTCTCTTCTTATTAATTTTTTCGACTTTCTTTTAAATATATATACCTAGTTAATGTCTTCTTTTTTATCTTATACGAACAATGTTTAAACCAGTGTTTTAAAAGACTCTTCTGGGACTCGCCTCGGGGCTCGCCCTGGGGCGAGGCTCTAGCAAAACGCCTCGAGACTCAAGTTTGGGACTTAGTTCTACAAGACTTACGCCCTAAGCGCCCGACTGTACGCCCTAAGCACGCCCAACGCCCAACGCTCGGGACTAGTCTAACAGATCTTACACAAATTATGTGTTAAAATCTTTAATTAACATTGTTGACCCTCATAATTCTTGAACAAATGAATGATACACAACTTTTTAATCTATAAAGATAACAAGATTGAGAGTAACCTAAACAACAAATGTAGTATCACATATTTACTATTTGGTAACACTATGAAGATAATTATATATTATTGTATAGTACGATATATATATATTTTTTAGAAATAATGATTCTTTAATTATTAGAAAGTTAATATATTAGATTATCTATACTTGTATAGTCATGTTTTATTGTTATTGGTGTAATGATATTTCTCAAATAGTAATTACGATGCTTTTTTTTCTTTATTATAGATTATCAATACTTATCGCAAATAAAAATCACAATATAATTTCTATATATTATAGGTTTTTAATAAAAAATTATATGCAAAATCATTGAAAGGAATTTAATTAGTAATAAAACTATAAAATTGAATATACATGAGAGTACGCCCCGTAGATCCATGAGACTTACGCCCCGTGTCTCGGGGCTTATGCCTCGCCTCACGCCTCCGCCGTTTAAAACACTGGTTTAAACTACATAATTTTCATATTCGAATGCACCATCAAGTATTCTTAATTAAATCCATCAAAACAAGTTACTACAATTCAATATATAAACAAAAAATGACCATATTTAATTTATTAAACGGATGACATCATAAAACAAAAAAAAACTTAAATTGTAATATCATCAACATTTTTAAGTATTAGTATGAGAGTACGCCCCGTAGATCCATGAGACTTACGCTCCGTGTCTCGGGGCTTATGCCTCGCCTCACGCCTCCGTCGTTTAAAACACTGGTTTAAACTACATAATTTTCATATTCGAATGCACCATCAATTATTCTTAATTAGATCCATCAAAACAAGTTACTACAATTCAATATATAACAAAAAATGACCATATTTAATTTATTAAACGGATGACATCATAAAACAAAACAAAACTTAAATTGTAATATCATCAACATTTTTAAGTATTAGTATTCCTTTTTAGCTTTCATTTTTCTTTAAATATTAAATTAAAATTAAATAATTTTGATCAACCAACCGGCCCAGGCCCAACCTAATTCAAATCTCAAAGGGTCAGCGGGCTAACTTGGGTCCATTGAAACCTATAAGCCCTAATTTCAAATGGGCTCAAAAAATTATAACTAGGCCGGCAAAATCAAACCTAACCAGACCCAATTCATATAGGTTCGGGTTGGTTATTGATCCGCCTATTTATTTGTTAGTGCAATTCATTTCAACGCAACTCATTTCAAGCCATAAAGTTTGATCTCATATTTAACGTAAATTAATTTTGAAAAATCGTGTCAGAATATTTTTGAATTTTATTTTTTATTTTTTTATGTTATGTATAGTTATAATAAATGTTTTTTTAGATATTAAAAGCTTATAAAATAACAAATAAAGCCATTAAAACTTAGTAAAAGTTGGGCGAGTTAGGTTTTGACCCGTTACTAACCCGTATGATCCAAACAAATTTGAATTGAGTTGAGTCTTCACCCGTTTATTATATTGATCTATTTAATCCATCAAAATCTTACTCAACCCGTTCAATTATCACCCTAAATTTATAACTCAATCCTACTGAGTAACGGATCAAATGAAGTCAATCCATTTTGACGACTCTAATGGTTACCTTAATGACCAAGTCTAAGCAAACTATGCTACTTAGACAAACAAAATATATATTTTTATAATCTCCTCTTTTTAGAAAGAGAATCTAACCTTAATTCCATAATTTCCTCCTTTTTTCTGTTCTTTTTTTTTGTTTAGCCCTAAATTAAGCAAATTTTTTTATTTTTATGTGTATTATTAGTCTATTGATATGACGCTTAGAGAATTCAAAAAAAAAGTTTTTTTTTTTTATGAGGATCTTCATAATGAGTGTGGAAGCACTATGTATAGCTTCACCATTTTTAAGAAATATTTTCATATTTACGAGTCAAATTTTTTATGAATTATGCGATTTTCTTGTTTTTTTTTGTGTATATTAGTCCATGGATGTAGCGCCTCAAAGCATCAAAATGAAATTTTGAAAAATCTTTGTGGAGACCTCCGTAATGAGTTGGGGAAGAATTACGTATAGCCCCACCCATTTTAAGACATATTTTTGCATTCATTAACCAACTTTTAGGAATTACAGGACTTTCTTAATTTTTCGTGTGCTATTACCATGTATCTAGCGCCTTGAAGAACAAAAAAATTGAAAAAAAACTTTATGAGAGCTTTTGTAATGAGTTGGTAAAACATTAACTATGACTAGTGACGAAGCCAAAAGTTTTATTTTCAAATAAAAGATCGATTTTATTTGAAATATATAAAAGTTAAACCCTTCCTAAGATAATTGGGAAAAAAAAGATTTTTAAAGCAAAAAAACACCAAATTCGTGAAACTATATATTTTGTTTGGAATTTATTTTAAAAAAATAACTTTTTTTATTGTATTTAAAAAATTAGTTCACATTCTTTTTTTTCTTTCTATAATGACATAGCTTTAATAATAATAAAAATATTATGTCTTTTTCTTTCTTGCATAAAACTTATGTCCTACCAAATACTCCACGAAATTAAAAAGGATATGGTACCAAAGATAGAAGACAAATCTAGTAACTAAAATCTTTGTCGTTAAACAGTCATATATAAATTAAATTATTAAATTTTTTCAATATAAAAATATATTCTAATCTATATTCATAATAAAGACGATTTAAAAATTGTTTTAGATGACGTTTAAAACTCAATACTCATAACTCAATTATGATTGTTTTTTTTAAAAAAAAAATTGATATAAATTTTTTATTCAACCATTATCATAATTTATTTTTTTATAACATTTTATAATACGTGTCACCACCTCCTATCTATTTAGTTTCCCAAAATTTGGACACATTTTAAACTATACTTTCTTGTAAGAATTAATTTCTCATTATTATTATCAATATATATTTGTATTTCTGTTGAACAAGAAAACTACTAGAAATGACCAACAGTATACCATTGAAAACTAAAAGACTCATTCTATATTTCCTCTAAAAAAGTTTAGTTTGAGAAGTTATTTTAATAATACAAAAAGGTCAAGACAAACCACAAAGGGATGCATCCTGGTACAGTAGATGAAGTTATTTCTTCTCTAAATTTGAGTCTTAAATATAAAAAAATCTTTAATAAAAAATGTATTTCCTTTTTAATAAAACTTTACACCATATAAATTTAAATTAATTAAATTTCAATACAGATTTCAGAGACATCGAATAGAAAAAAGGAAAGAAGGTCAAGAAAGATGGGCACTTAAAAGAGGGGCCTCTGTATGCATAAATGAAAAAGATAAAATTATATTATATATTATTGGCACTATATAATATATACATTTTTTTTAATTTGTTAGCATGTGGAGGAAAGGTAATAGGAAAGGTACTTGATTAATAAATATTGAGGATTTTATAAACTTGTGGGGTCAAAATTCATATTCATCCTCTACAAAAATAGTCAAAAATTACGTCTACACTTAATATTTCTTTGAGTAACATGATTTGATTCATTGTCTTCATTCAAAGAGTAAATTAAAGTCAATCTCAACAAACATGTTTTACTACTTTTTTTTATAAATATATATATACCTATTCTATCGTATTCGAATCTAATTAAATTAAAATTTATGTCTGAAAATCTTAAATGTACATTCTCTACTAAAGAGATTTTATATTTTAAATTTGATTTTGAAGTATAATAAATTAATAAATATTTATAACTCTGTAATAACCTTGGTTAATTTCTTTGTTCTTCTCCAAAAACATACTTCTAACATTATTTAGATCACAAAATAATTTTTTTAGAAATGAATTTAGTAACAATTTTAAACTTGTATGAATCACCTCTGAAAATATATTTTTATATACGATTTTTTAATTTTAATTTTAATTTTAATTATTTTCTTATAAATTCTTTTTTTACCTGTAATACTTGCGAAAGTTGAATATATTTTTTTTTTAAAAAAAATAATTTAAATAGTCATTCACTTAATCACTTAAATTATTAATACACCTTTTTCTCATTATAAGTCTCTCTCTCTCTCTCTTTGCTAATTAGAGTGGGATTTAACACTTAACAACCTTCCTTACCATTAACCAACTCCACCTAAATTATCGTACAACACATTAAATAAAAAAAATAAATGTCTCATAATATATAAATAAATAAATATATTTTATTTTTGTGATAAGATGAGGTTTTGGGAGGACAGTGGCTTTGTAAAGGCAATCCACTTTGGCTTTTCTCATAAAAATAAATAAAATCACCAACTTTCTGTTGAAAAAAATACTACTTTTATTGCATTGTTGAGTGCTTAGTGCTAAATCAAGTATTATGGGATAATTAAGGCTCTAATTAAAGAGACGTGTAATTTGAATAACCAATTTGTTTTAAAATATTTTACATTTTTTTAAAAAAAACAACTCATTTAGTGTTTTTCTAATAATCCCAAGTTGTTTTAACTAGTAAAGTGATAATCAAGTAAAATATTTAACCACAAGGAAAAAAAAGTAGTTTTGTACTCGTATAATAAAACTATAAAATTTATGTATTTATATAAAAAAAATATATATTAAAAGACAGATAATATGAACCGAATAGAGTATGATTAAATGCACTTAGTATGTGTGTCTACATCATTTGTTGTTGCTTATCCACCAATTTCCCATAGCAACAACCAAAATCTCTACAAAATGTGTCCCTACCTAAAATCACCCAACCCCCACTTGTTTTTCCCTTGTAATTAGGGTATTCAATGCCCCTACCAAACTAACAATCAACAAGATCTTTCCCACTTTAGAGGGGTGGGGGTAGGGGGTAGGGGGGAGTGAATACCTTTTTACAAATCCTTATCCAAAACCAACAAAGTCAACAAACAAGTATGGCATGAATCAAGATCGATCATTACATGACCTATTTGGGTGGCACACTGTTCTTGAGGCTGAAACACGAGATATCTGGTTAAGGGTGGAGCAGAACCAGAAACCTCATCAAGAACTATACTTGTTGCTACATAGAACAAAACCATCTCAAATAACTATCTAATTGTCTAAAAAAGACCAAAATGTAACCATCACTTTATATTCTAGTTCATATATTTCAATGCACTTATTCTGTGCAAATTTACAGTCAGGGTATTTCTATGAAAGCATATGGTTAATGCTCAAAAGATGGTTCATCCGAAACGGACGATATTATGTCCTTCCTAAAGATCAAAAAGAAAATTAAACCGAAATACGCAAGCCCCTGTACTGTGAGGTCTAAGAAAATGTTTATCTAAGCATCATAATGTAACTCCGATAGCATTAAAGTGCCCCTCCCGATTTGAGAGTGGCCTCTCTCTGATGAGGTTAATTAGACGAGATCCTTTGTTTACACAGAAAGTTGAGGATTTACTCAGCTGAGGAGTCATCGGTGTTGTTCTAAGAGAATAGATTGCAGAGGTGGATGAAACTAGAGAACTTATTGAGACAGACTGTTGAAATCGATTCAACGACGTCCATTTGCCCAATGCCTATTATTGTTGCCAGGTCTCATATGAGCATTCTTAAGGCCAACACCTTGGTTTGGGCCCTTCTTTGGGATATCATGCAACTCCATAACCTGTATGGTCCGCTGCCTCTTGGCTGAAGGACAATTATAAAAATTCATTCAGATCATTATCGAGGACCTTACAGTCATAAATCAATTCATTTCAATGTTTTCGTAAGGAAACCAAACACGCATTGTATATATCCAGTAAAGTATCCGAAAAGTTTAAAGAGGAATGAGGACCAACCGTTTTCAGCTTCTTGGTACCGTTCCTGGAGCTTTCTTTTTGTTGCCTCGAGTTTGACTTGAACGGCATCCTCATCTGAACGTCTAAGTTTCTATAGGATGAAATTATGCATTAGATAGGGATCAGAGCTTTACATGAATCACAAGATAACTTTCTTTCAGATACTTACATTCTGTTGAGACGCCACAGGCCTCTTTTGAAGAGTGCCTTTATCAGATTTCTGCTGGACGTTCATCTCGTTAACCTTGAGCTTCTGCTCCAAGGCTGGTTTTATCGGTCTTCCAGGCCCAGATTCACCTCCAGATGGCTTAGTTGGTTTGGCAACTGTTGTTTGTTTCTTGATTACAGCTTCCTGTTTCTTTTGTTGTTCACCCTTGTTCTCTTTGGGAGAAGCATTGAAGCAATCAGCAGACTGCTTCTTCTGGAAAGGAATGTTCTGGTTACCTAGTGATGGCTTTCGGCCATTTCCACGGTTCGCATTGAATCCCCCACTGTTTCGAGGATCTGAAATAAAATCCCCAATCGGAACAATATACCGTTATTAGAGGGGAATCCAAATAAAGAGCCGAATAGCGAAGGGATATTGAAAGAATATGGACACAAATTCTACTCACTTCCATCATCATCCATGCCATCAAAGAACTTCATTGTTCACAAACAACAAAGAGAAAATAAGTCAGTGGCAGCCGACGAAACAAACAAAATAATCAATTTTCTAGAAGAGGGTAAGCTGATCATACTTGTGACAACTCAATTGAAGTAGTCTGAGCAGAAAAGAAAGCTAAGTCATCTAAAGGCGGGGAAGGAAGTCCTTCCTCGTCTTGATCAACTACAGATGCTTTCATAGACTCTGGAGTGCTTTCGTTACCTTTAAGCAAGAAATAATAAATCAGTTCAAAATTCAGCTCAGAATTGCAAATGACAACATACGAGAGTCATTCATTTTTACTGAAAATTGAAACGGAAGCAAAAGAAACTCTTAAGCAATTAACCTGCAAAGGCTGCAGTAGCATTCACCCATTCATCTACCAAGACCTTCCAATCCCTGTGATCCATTCAAATGTGATCAGCAATAAGCTACGAAGAATTCTAACTTAAAGCAACTCTATAGAAATAGACGATGCACCCAACCAGTAGATCAGAAAGTTGCATAGATCAACAAGAAGGTATACAAAACAGCAAAACTAGAGCTCAAGTTATAGCGGTAAGGAGCAAGGTCAGTCATATATTTCTGATAAATAAAAAGGGACTACCACAGTGAGTCACAAAATTTTGCGAAGCACTCTATAAATAAAGCAATGACCATCATTAGTATGCATTGATGATTGAGTTGTGATGTAATCTTCATTTTACGGTAAAGATAACATCAATTAAAGAAAAACGGTAAGCGACAAACAGTGGCAAGCGTTAAAAAGTAACAATAGCTCAAAACTACAACCGACAAAGCAAGCTGCCAGAGCCGCCAATACGACATGTTAGTTCAACTCGAAGACAAAAGTTCAAACCTTTGCGATAAAAACAAATTCAGCACTCGATAAATAAAGCAATGACCATCATTAATGCATTGATGATTGAGTTATGATGTAATCTTCATTTTACGGTAAAGATAATATCAATTAAAGAAAAACGGTAAGCGACAAACAGTGGCAAGCGTTAAAAAGTAACAATAGCTCAAAACTACAACCGACAAAGCAAGCTGCCAGAGCCGCCAATACGACATTAGTTCAACTCGAAGACAAAAGTTCAAACCTTTGCGATAAAAACAAATTCAGCACTCGATAAATAAAGCAATGACCATCATTAGTATGCATTGATGATTGAGTTATGATGTAATCTTCATTTTACGGTAAAGATAACATCAATTAAAGAAAAACGGTAAGCGACAAACAGTGGCAAGCGTTAAAAAGTAACAATAGCTCAAAACTACAACCGACAAAGCAAGCTGCCAGAGCCGCCAATACGACATTAGTTCAACTCGAAGACAAAAGTTCAAACCTTTGCGATAAAAACAAATTCAGCACTCGATAAATAAAGCAATGACCATCATTAGTATGAATTGATGATTGAGTTATGATGTAATCTTCATTTTACGGTAAAGATAACATCAATTAAAGAAAAACGGTAAGCGACAAACAGTGGCAAGCGTTAAAAAGTAATAATAGCTCAAAACTACAACCGACAAAGCAAGCTGCCAGAGCCGCCAATACGACATTTTAGTTCAAGTCGAAGACAAAAGTTCAAACCTTTGCGACAAAAACAAATTCAGCCACATTAAAGATACCCCGGATCAGACTACTAGAACTGTGTTGTGGATACATATTTTGACGATATTCTTATAGTTATTTCAGCAATAAAGCAAGAGTTACTTACTCAATCAATGTCCGGGATAGATGCCGAACATCCTTTGAGTTGTGCTTTCTGAGAGAATTAACCGACTTTCCAATCTCTGTGGCCTGATATAGAAGCAATCAATTATGCCCATCCAGAATAAATTTAAAAAACTGTAACCACGACAAATGGAGGATGAAATTTTGGAAGCGGCAAAAGATCAAACCTTTAAAGTCTCCACAGACAAAGCCATTAGTTGAAGCCTCCTTAAGCACTCAAACAACTCTGCAGACTGTCAAAAAGAACAATAACTCAAAACCCGATTACTAGAGAAAAGCTCAAAACTACCAAGCAAGTGAAACTGCAAAAGATATAAAGAATTTAAAAGTAGCTTCATACATTGTTTTAAAGCTAAAGAAAGCAACATCCCTGTACAACTAGATCAAAGGAACAAAAAGGGGGCAAAAAGGAAATGAAAAGCATAAAGGTTTCCTAACTGTGACATGGAAACAACCTCATATCAGATTTTCCAGTTATAGACACTAGTACAGAAAATAGAATCACCATCAAATTCAACCACAAAGTTCAAAAAATTTAACAACATTAGCTCAATTATCAAGAATCTTCTTCCTGATCAACCCCACAAGATCAGAAATTCCAAATTCAACCATAAAAGTAACCATTGTTATATGTCATACAACACCAGAAACTCCAAAAATTTAACAACATTTAAGCTCAATTATAAAGATTTTCTTCTTGATCAACCCCAAAAGTACACAAACTTCAAATTCACATACACAGAGTCCACCAATTCTTGACTAAACAAATCCAAACACAGCAAAATACTTCAAATCAACAGTATAATCAGAATTCAATAGAGATGAAATAAACCTCAGCTTGGTTGTTATCAATGACATCTTTGATCCTCATCACCTCCCCAAAAGTCTGAGTCTCTTCCTCCATTTCCTCAGTTAATGCCTCAGCTTCTCCATAACTATAATTGCTAACTTGATTCACATTCATCTCAACATCATGATGATCTATCCTACTGTTAGATTTGCTCTCTTTACTAACACCAAACTCATCCTTACTCTTAATTTTTCCTTCATCATCATTACCAGCAATTGGTACAGCTAAATCAACTTTCTCACAACCAAAACACATAGTAACTTTACATGTAAACAACATTTCAGCAATTCTATCCCTTCTCACTTTAAACTCCTTTGGACAATCAACAGCAGCAACCATCACTGCATACTCAATTATATCAAATATATCTGCATTTGCAGTACGAAAATAGTCCCTCCATTTATCCAAAGTCCCACTACTCTTCGCCATAACTGATGATTCAGAGCAAAAACAAATCAACCAGATCGCAAAATCAATTATTTATCAATACCCAAATATCCAAATTCAATCTTTATCCGATTTTAATTATACCCACAAAAAAAAATCAATTGTTCATACAAATTCTAATCGGAAACAAGGTTTTTAGCAATAAAAAACTCTGGTTTTCCGATTAGGTACTTTTTCCGACGATCGGAAACTGATAATCACTATCACCGGCGATTCAGTTCTGCAAAATGCAATCGGATACAGATTTTTATGCTTTTTTTAGGAAAAATCCATATGATGAAACTCTAAAAACCCAAAATGATAAAAAAAAATTTAATAAAAATCCGATGAAGATTTTGGTGAGATATAAGAAGAGAAATCTAGAAAAAATTATTCCGATTGAAAGAAATTTTTCCAGAGAAAAAGAATATATGTTAAAAAAAGTATAGAAGATATTCTCTCTCTATAGCTATCTTTTATTTTATTATTTAAAATTATATTTGTCTCTCTCTTTCTCTGTAAAAGAAAAAAAATGCAATACAAGGTGCTGGTTCAAAGAGACTTGAGAGAGAGGAAGAAAAAATATTGTTTTCTCTTTGTTGGGGGTGGGTGGGGGGTGGGGGTTAGGGGTAGGTGATAAGGATCAATTTTCTTCCGTAGTTGACATGGATCGTGGTGAGATGTTCTGATTCCTTCATTTTTAACTCGAGAGGTTGGAGTTGAGGTCGGAATATAAAACGTATATTTTAAGTATGATAAAATGTGAAATTTGAACTAATTAAACTCTAATATGTATATCGAATGAAAACTGGATTGTAGAAAAATCTTTTATGAATAAAATTCATAAGGATAAATTTGATGGTGACAACGATAACATATGTGATATAATTTAATAAGTAAAATTTAAGAATGATATGTATACAGATATTGTTCTTACCTTTTTGAGATAGAGAGACTATTTCCAATCGTGTTCAATTCAAAAGAATATTTTCAAAGAAAGGATGGTAAGAAAAATATAATAACGTATAAAATATAGTGACATATATAGAAAAATAATAAAATAAAAATCTCAAGGAAATGACTTTTATTTTCAAAGTCAAGGAAGTGATTTCTCTCTTTGCTTTGAAGTAGTTTTCCTTTTCTTTATATGGGGTTTTGTTTGGGGGTGGGGGTGGGGGGTTTTATATACCCTCTTCGTTTATTTTTATTTATTTATTTTTACATATTTCGTAACAAATAATAATAAATTTATTACGAATATGTTAATTGATGATGCATAGTCTTGGTATTAGAAAATGATTTAAGGAATAAGCAATTAATATAGCTGTTGAAATTAGAAGAAAAAAGATTGTTATTTTTTATATATTTAAAGTAGAAGATAAATGTAAAAATATTTTTGAATTGACTTATTTTTTATCTAATTTTGACTCTTAAATTTTTAGACAGTTAAAAGGTACTGTAAAATAAGGCAAAAGTCAAAACTAAATAGTAACCTAATGTTGATGTTTCACTTTTAATTTTTAAGCTACTTAAGAAAATTTTATCGAAACATCCCTTAAAATACTAAAAACCAGTAAAAATAAACAACGAATGTAAATTATAATATATCAATTTTGTAATTTGGTGATGATGTAATTTTTTGCAATTTAATTTTGTAATTCCTTCATGCTAATTTAAATATCTTAATTTAATTAAATCAATATTAAAAAAATAAAAAAATATTTCGACTTTTGTAATCTTAATATTAAAGATGAGTATATTTATTTAAATTTTATAGTCTTAAATTTGCCACTATATGAATTTTAAAAAATTACATACGTTTGATTCGTATAAAATATCATATTTATATTAAATTTTCTTACCATAATACATCCGTTTTTTTAAAAAAATAATCATAATATTATATTAAATACGTATTTCAATGACGAAACTATTGTTATTTGATACTATTATTCATTTGGAGTTTTCTTATTTTATTTTTATTTTTTACTTTAAATAAAAAAGGTAAATTTTCTATTTATCTAAAAAATTCTCCAATTTATCTTTGCCTGTTTTAAAAATAGCAAGTGGTCTAAAAAATTAATTCTTCTGTTTTAGTCTTATACCACCCTTTGTTCTATTAGATTTTTTCATGTTGTTTCCTTTTTATAATATGTTTTATATAAATTTATATTTCTTTTTATATTTTAATGAGCAAAGTTATTGTTATGTGATATTATATTTATTTAGTTAGGACTTCTTCATTCTTTGATTAATTTGAATTAGAAAAAGAGTTTCAATAAAGATGTCATTATCCTTAAATCCTAATAAACATACAAATTACTTATTTTTGCATTGTATTTTGTAAATAAAAAGTGTCATATATTTTTTTAATTTGTTGAAGTTTGTAATTTCTATTGCTAGTGTGATATAGTAGATTTTCGTTCTATTTTAAAAGAAATTAATTCATAATATTACATAAATATACAAAGGAATTAAATATCATTAAAAAAACACTATTTTTTGTTTGACCCAAAACAAAACAAAATTTCTTTATTTTTTATATACGTTTCCGATGCATGTATCAACAACAGGGTAACGTTTACATCACGCCTATGTTGCTTGTTTTATTCTGATCTCGTTCCTCATTGTTATGTTGGATTTTCTTATCTTACATGTTTTGTTAAAAAAAATGCACTATCACAATATTATTTTTTGCAAAATTATATTTTGGTGACAAGTGTTACTTGATACCTATAATTCAATTAGAATTTCATTAATCTTCTATCAACTTAAATTATTGAAAGAAACTTGACTGTTCAAATCTTTTAATTACGGAATATGACATTTCATTCTCTAATATGTTATCTTGACTCGTGTTGAGTTTTTTTCATTTAAGCTGTTATTAAAATTTAAATGAAAAAATCTCAAAAATATCCTCATAATAAGTGAAATTAAACAAATTTGTCCTTCGTTAATATCTTAATTTATATGTGCCTTTACTGTCGAATATCTTATTTAAATATATTTTTATTTTAAATTATTTCCTCATAGTTAATTATTATCGATTTTCAACACGTGTCATAATCCTAAGAGATCTAAACTTACTTATGCCTTTATGGATGATATATTTAGTCTCATGCTCATACTTTAAAGACATTTTTAGCACATTAAAGTTTGTAATTAACCTTCGTTTACGAGCTTTCTTATTTTTTATTTTATTTTTTTATTTACTTCAAATAGAAAAGGTAAAAAAAGTTATTTATCTAAAGTGTTCTCTCTTACATTTTCTCCAATTTGTCTTTTTCTGTTTTAAAAATAGCAAGTGAACTAAAAAATCAATTCTCTTGTTTTAGTCTTCCTTTGTTATATTGTATAAAAATAATTTAAATTATTTTAATGAGCAAGTTATTATTATGTGATATTATTATTCAATTATGACTTCTTCATTCTTTGATGTACTTTGAATTAGAAAAAGAGTTTCAATAAAAATATTATTATCCTTAAATTCAATAGTAAATGAAAAGGGTTTTAAAATATAGTGTAGTTGTGAATTCAAAAATCAAATCTTAATTGCACATGTTTAGACACTAATAAACATACAAATTACTTATTTTTATATTGTATTTTATAAATAAAAAGTGTCATATAATTTTCTCTATTTATTGTATTTGTTGAAGTTCAGTAATTTCTATTGCTAGAATTATATAATAGATTTTTGAAACAATATTCAGAGAATTAAATTAATCCATAATATAAAAAAATTATGAAAGAATTAAATTTCTTTCTTTGAAAAAAAACACATAATTTTCTGTTTGACTCTATAAAACAAAACAAAAACTCTGTTTTCATTTACGTTTCCTATGCATTTTTCATCCAAAGAAATAACGTCTACATCATGCCTATGTTTCTTGTTTTATTCACATCCCATTTCCTATTTTTATGTTGAATTTTTTTTACCTTACATATTTTTTTTCTTAAAATGTACTATCGTAATATTATTTTACAAAATTATATTTCAATGACAAATTATTGCTATCTAATAACTATAATTCAATTCGAAATTCTTTAATCTTCTATTATCTCAAACTATTGAAGAAACTTGATTGCTTAGTTCGTTTAAATACAGAGGGAAAAATATGACATTTTATTTTTCTAATGTGTATCTTGTCTCATTTGCATACTTTAAAAACATTTTTAGCACCATTAAAATTCAAATCTTTTATGTTTTTTATTATTTATTTATTAATGGGTTTATCAAGTTGGTTCCTCATTTATGTTAGGATCGACCGGCTCATCCTCGAAATCCGAAAAGAAAAGAGAGACAGAACGGAATTATTTTATTTCAGTGATATATCTAATCAGACTGAATAGGATTTGAAGAGCTGTCACGATCATTCACATAAATTTCATGACAATGTAATGATGATTTTTTTCTCAAATTACTTTTTTTCTTTTTGTTAATTAAATATGATTAAACTAAGCAGAAATGTTTGAAAAATCTGAATCATTTGTCGTAAGAGAAATTCAAACTTTTAAATCCTTTTAATTTCCCTTTTAACGTTTAGATCTAAACTATAATAATTCTCACAATTATGATCAAATCATATTTAAAAATCATATTCTTATGCATACCAAACACACCCTATTTATGTTTTAGGATGGATTAACAAATGCATCATCAATCGATGGGTGCGATGGATAAAATATTTTTCCTTTAATCAAATATTTCGAATTCGAATTTTGAGTATGAATTTTTTTTTGATAAGCAATGCTACCCCTTTCCCCACTTTAATGAAGCCTTACCCGACGTAAATCTGAAAGGGAAGTGCTAAATGGCTAGAAATTTTGGCCAAAAAATTTTAAAAAAACTATTTTTTTTAATTTTAAAATAAACTAATCTATTTTTAGTTAAAAATATTAAAGTTAAAGGGTAAAAATATTTAAAAAGATAGAATGAAATAGATAAAATATCATTCTGATCAAACTTTTCGACCAAAAAGATTTTTCCAATCTGAAATAATCTACCTCCAATATATACGATATTAACCATTACTTGAAAAAATCAAGAAAAGATAAACACATGTTATAATTATGACCACTTAATGTGATCACTATTTAAGGAAAATTTGGACACACCCTATTTTTTTCATGAATATACATTAGACAATAATTGTAAAAGATATTATCATGTTATAGTTTAATTGCACCTTTCCTACTTTAATATTGGATAACTAACCTTAGTGGTTATTCTCATCTTATTTTTATAATAATACTTTTTATTAAAGTGTAAATAAATTTATAAAGCTTTTTAAAAAAATTAAAAAGGTAAATTGATCAAATTATTCTTTTTATTTACAATTTCTTAACTATTTCTTATGAAGTGTGTAAAAAAGAAAAGTAGATAACTAATATAAAATTGAGGCACATCTTTAAATTAAGATAATAAGATTCGTAATTTTTTTTATTTTTTAAATCAAATAAATAAATTAAAATAATTTTTTTTTTTAATAATCGTGAAATGAGATAAAACGATACCTCTGATCTTTAACTTTGTTCCGTGTGAATTGAACATATGCCCAAAACAGTGGCAAATAGTTGTTGCCAATAAATAACTCATGATGAAGTCAACTTATATTAATTAGGACATGTTAGTGATAAAGAAATTATAAATTCTAATACTATAGTCCACGCGTTTCGAAATAATAATGATAACTTTATGGTCACAATTTGTCTTTTTTTTTAGTATTTTTTTTAATAATATATATTTATACAAACTACGTGAAAGAGTAAAAAAACAAGGTAATAAATAATTTCAAGCTAACAAATAATTTCAAATTGAATTTATAAGAAAAGAAACGAGCGAGATAGTAGCTAGAGAGGCGAGCAAAAGATGGAGCGAGATAGGAGGGAGGTGAGTGAGAGTGTTTGTATATTTCAGATACATGTATTCGGTATTCTAGAGATCAGATACATTTTGAAGTATAAGAATATATGGAGAGAGACGATCAAGAGAATTAGTGTATTTCATATGTGAATTCACTTGAATACAATATATTTGAACGAATTATGCCAAACTTGATTCTATGTATCTGAAATACATATATCTAAACGTGACAAATATGAATATCCAATAATGAAAATCTGACATGAATGATAATTTTAAAAATTTATGAGAAAATACGTAATTAGGCCATAAAAAATCATTTTCACTATAAAAAAAAAAAGTTCTTCGATATGATTGTCTTAGTGCACTAGAAAAAATAATAATTCACGAATGACATTCCATCTTCACTCTAACTTCCCGTAGCCCCATCCCACCACCCGCATCTCTCATAATATTTATCTATATTATATATAAATAGGTTTAAATAATAATTTTATATACATTTGTAAATTTTTGCCTAGCAAAGATGCGGCCATAATATTCCCTAAGAAAGAAAATTAAAATAACGATTACTTGAAGTAATGAAACTAATTAACTAACTTTATCTTTCTATTAGAAGAGTCAATATTATCTCAAAAACAATAACACCTTTAAACTATATTTAATTAAAGGAAAACTTGTACCTTATGATTTGTATAACACACATTAACTTGCCATCTACTTAACATATTTAAGTATATTATTATATAATACACGCAATTTCCTTTAATAGGTTATTTAACAAACTAATATCCTAATATTATGTTGCAATATCTATTTACGAAGGCGACATATTCTATTCTCAAAAACTCAAATTCAAAAAGTTTAGTCAAAAAAATAAAGAAATGTCACAATCAAGAATTACTTATTGTCAGATTTAACTTTGTATTAATAAAAAATAAAGAGAAATAAAAATTTGAACGAAATATTTTTTTTTTTCAAGAGAATTTTTTTCCATATTACTTAACTAAAAAACGAGTTTTATCATTGCTCACTCAAAAACAATAAAAAAAATTAAATTTCTTAAAGACACCAATAAATTTTATATTATCAAAATCAACGTATTAACACTCACATAATATTAAAAGTGATACGATTTCTTTTAAAAGCAGATCTTAAAATCATATAAATTATATAAAGTATATATAGAGTAATTATTTTCACGTGCTAACAAATGGCTTTAGTAACAATAATTTGAGCCAGTGAGCAAATATCACGTTTTTTTATTTTTAGCGTTTATTAAATTTCTTAAAACAAGAGTAAGGTTGACTCGATAGTTTAGACGTTTAGAGCGTTCAAAATTCACGTCTAACATTACAAGCTCAAATTATAGACGCTATATTTTTCGAACTCTTTTAATAAAATTTCTGAATACTCCATTGCATGTTGTGTTTCATTTATTTGGTGAAAATCACACAAACATATTACTTTTCAAGAATAGTTTTAGAACACATAAATATTTTTCTTACTATATTTTAAATTTTTTTTACGATCAATCAAATTAAGTCACATAAATTAAGACGGAACGAGTATACGATTGTACTACACCACCTTAAATATTGATGGGATGACTCATCTGATCCTATCTCAAACTTAGCCTCCTAATTAAATAATACACTGCCACGTGTCCATTCAATAATCAACGCTTTCTCTATTCGACACGTTTATTATATGGTTGGGTTTATTTTGTCTTTTTTATTCTAATAAACTTTTCTTCAATGATAACGTATTGTATTTTTTTTCTCCTTATAAATATTAAATAAATTACATAAATTGACTCATAATATAATATGATATATTTTTTTCGTTTAGTACACTTTGATTTTGTATGTTTTTTAAAAAATGGAGTACTTAACTAAATATTTATATTGAGTAAAGTCAATTATTAGGTATTGGATTGGAAATAAATTATTAATGTAAAAGATAGAATGTGCATAGAAATCTTTAAATATGAGAATTTTTATATCTCGATAGGAAAGAAGTTATTATTAAAATATAGGACGAAATTATAAAAGTAAAACCTAATGGAAAGTTTATATTTAATGTGATTATTATTATTAATTACTTGGTGTTTTATATGTTTATGTGAGTCTGATTATTCTGAATGCATCACATAAGGTTTGTTATCTCATATATTCATATTAGCAAATTAGAGACAATAAAAGATGAAAAGGAAAAGAAAAGAATTTTCCGAGTTCATAGAACTCAGTGTGTCTTAAGAAATTTAGTATCCTCAAGTATTCGAGGTTGAGGATTAATTTCCCAAGATAAAATGAATTAAACATTAAAGAATTAGTGGTACTTCAACCTTCGATAATTTCAACGAACTAAAAAAATCAGCAATGAGATCACACACACAGTTGCGATTGATTTGATTTGTAAGAAATGTATGTATAAGGAAAGAATTCGATGCAGATTAATGAGAGAAAAACTTTTTATTTATAGCCAATAAAAGATAGTATGAAAATGTTGGAATTCTGACCCCCAAATTCGCCTTAGGAACAGGTTTATTCTATATGTTCCTTTGCAAAATTACAACAGTTACGTTTTGTGAAGCAAATAAAATAATGACACAATATTTTATCGCGGAAAACCCCAACTTACAAGGGTAAAAACCACGACCTACACCTCTGTAGGATTTAACTCCACTTTATTAAACTTCAAGTCTCAACAAAAGATTACAAAGCTATGTAACCTAAGGAATTATAAACTCTAATCCCTAGAGGAATTATAAACTCTAATTCCTAGCTAAGAAATTATAAACTCTAATTTCTAGCTACCCAAAGACACAAAACCCCCAGTTTTATATCTTCTAATGTTCTTCAAGCTCTACAACTTGTCGAACAACTCCTACTCACAAAACTCTGATTGTAAACAAGACTTTTGAATACAATCTTACAATTTTTCCTCACAAATTGCAACACCCCCAATAAATCTCAAAACTCTCTCAAACCTCTTGATTGTGTTTTGATCTTCTCTCTGTGTAAGTGCGCAATTTTTTCTGATGCAAATATCTCCCTATTTATAGATCAGAACTTCAACAACTCCTTGTATAATTCAACTTGTATTTGCCTTCTACAAATCCTTGTTGACTTCTACTTGAACTTCTTTTCTACAGAATTTCCTTAAATAAATAAGAAAACACAATTTCCTTAAATAGGAATTAGTTTTCCTTCTTTCACTTGGCTTTGAACTCCTTTATAAAATTGAAATCCTTGTTGCGCTTTAACTTGAATGAACACTTCATCACTGCCGCATCAAGACTTTGCCGCATCGAGCAACACGTAATCTTTCTTTTCGTCAAGCTCCCTGTTGCACTTGACTTGGATACATGTAAACATGTCCAGCAATTTTTCCTTAATTAGGAAAACTGCCAGGAAAAAACTTGCTTCTTTCCTTTGGACTCAAGGAAAACTTACGTACAATTTCCTTAAACAAGTAGGAAGTAGTTTTCCTTCTTTGTTTAGGATAGGAAAACTTACGCACAATTTCCTTAAATAAATAAGAAAACCTTCCACAAAATTTTCTTAATTAAATAAGAAAACATTATTGATTACGAATTCCTTTTTCAACTTGGTTGCAAACTCTTTTATGAAAGGAAACTTTCTGTACTTGTTGGTTGTCGAAAAAATAATAATTTCACAGCTTTATAACTTCTAATTCACGTGGTTGATGTTCTCCTTATTCAAGTCGAATTCGTTCTATAAGAAACACGTTTGTACAACCTGTTTCTTTCATCTGTTCCTGCATTTGTCAATTATCAAAATCTTTCTCATTCTAACAAATTCCCCCTTTTTGATGATGACAATTATACATTTCGAAGACACACATCTTCCTTCTTTTGCCATGTTACTACTATAACTCCTTAACTTTGCCATACTTCAAAACAACGACACTTTAACAAATTCCCCCTTTTTGACTATGGCAAATTTTATCTGCTTGCATTGAATAGGTACACATAACTCATATGCAGCTGCTTCCCCCTTTTGACATTAGGCAAATTCGATACTCATGGCCACTGGGGTTATCACTTACACAAACACTTAAAAATCAAGAACTCAATTAGCTATAGCAAAGCATTTGCACAAACATAGGAGATAGACATTAACTTGAAACTCAAACCCAACATTAGCATTCATCAAAAGCATATACACCACAACTATAATCAAAATTAAAGATAGAATCAAACACTTGTGATGAGAAAAAAAAAATTAGGAAGTCAAAGGCTAGAGTGGCTAGGTAATATCAAAAGATCGGGCTTGAGAGGGTAAGTCATTTTTCAGCAGCAAAACATATCTTTTGGGTTAACAAAAATAGCAGCCTTCTCAATTTCAAAGGTCGCCTTGGCCTATGCAAGCTCAATTTTTTTTTTTATATCACTTTTAAGGAACTTGTTCGATCAGTCGTGTACCCTCTACAAAAACAATAGTTCACTCATCTTTAATTTCAATAGAGACAGTAAGAGGAACACATTTTCTTGAACATCATTTGTAGAGGAACATGTTCTCTCAATCTGTTCCCTGGACGTGGTACTATCAGGTGCAGCACCAATTATAACCTTTTTTTTTTTTTTTTGATATCAATCTGAAATTTCAGTTTATATGATTCCCAATAGAAGAACTAGGTTCCACAGATGTGTCTCCCATCGATTCCCCCCTCACTAGATGCATCAAAGTTGAGCCTAACAAGTGAACTTTGTTCAAGTGTAGGGTCCCCAAAATATTCCCCCTCACAATGTAAATCTTCCAAGACTTTACTCAATACAAAAGATTCACCCTAAGAACCAGCACACTCTAATTTCTTAATCTATATTTATAAGGCACCAAAGTAGAGGTTTCCTCCATCAATTTCATCTCAACCATAGACCATCATATTGGGATAAGGCTTTTTAAGAAGATATTTGTTTTGGTAGTATTTAGGGCATGAATATCTTTTGGGACAAGTGGAAGTAATAGGTTCAAGTGCATTGACTTTATATTTAATCATGAATAATTGTAGTGCACATACCTTAGATATATGGATAATGCTGAATTTTGCTTCAATTTTACTAAGCCTCTCTCTCGTGCAACTACAACATTATAGTGCATGAGTAGCATGACCTTAATCATCCCTAAGTTCCAAATTTTTCCTTTTGAAAGTGTTTTCCTTGGCTGATCATATTTTTGATTGATTGATCATCTAAGAGCACATAAATGTTACATACTGCATAGGTTGGACCTGTTCCTTTCACATGCTTCTTCAGTCTTTTTCTTCTTCTTTTTTTTTGTTTTCGAACTCTTTTTTTTTTCAAATTTTTTTTTCAGTCAATGTTATTCATTCATTCTTTTTTTTTTCTCAAGTGAGAGGAATTTTTTCTAGTTACAATCATGCATCTGAAACAACATGTTCAATTGGTGAATGTTGTCTGCTTCCTCTCACTTTTCCTGCAAATTCAAAGGTTAGATTTAGGAACCCAGACTAGCTTGGGTCCTTTGTATTGATAAAAAGGATGAATAAGATCTCTATAAGCCCACTTGGGCAGATTATTTTTCCTTTGAGTATACCTGTTCCTTTGAACAGTTTTATAAGTTCCTCCTGCATTATTTTCTGCACTAGCTTTGTGTTTAGGACAATATTGTTTAGAGTGACCTGAGATACAAAAGATAGGATTCTCATTTATGGGTTGTTCATACCCTATTCCAGTTTTAATGTTCCTATTATTGTTACCTAGATGGGTTACTATCATGGAGGATTTTGTCCACTTATTTGCTCTTTCCAGATCACTTCTCATCCTAGTTAATTCAAGATTTATTCTCCTAGAGTTTTCCTTTTCTAGTTTTAAGTTATTTTTGAGTTTTTCTACCTCAAGTTTTTGGTCAGGCAGTTCACCCCCTTTTTCTTTACCAAGAATTTTTAATTTTAGATTCTCAGTTCTTAGTTCCAGATTGTGAGATTCAAGTTGCTTGATTTTTCCTTGAAGGTCATGTTTGTTCTTATTAAGATCAATGTGCTCAAACTTTAAGCTAGATAAGGAAGCAAGTAGTTGGCTCTTGGCGTTAACAAGTTCTTGAATTGTGTCTATGGAAGCAAGTAATAAGAATGAAAGTTTTTTCTTAGAGAACTTTACTAGTTTATCTTTTAGGTTAAGAAGATTTACCTCAGTTTCTTCAGAGTCTGATTCAGGTTCAGCATCTGATTCTTCTATCGCCATCAACGCAATGTCCTCATCATCTTCTTCATACATGTCTGAAGAACCTGTTCCCCAAGCTGCATACATTGCTTGTTCTTTTTCTTTGTTTTTCTTTTTATTAAAGAGTTCCTTCCTTTCTTTTTCAGTTTTTTCCTTTTTCCATTCTAATTCCCACATTGCGCAATCCTTGATCTGATGATCTGTCTTACCACACTTGAAGCAGCCTCCGCTTTGTGGTTTCTCAAGATTTCTTTCTTTTTGGGGTGGTGATTTCTTGCTAGCATTTAATCCCCTTTTTAAGAGTTTCTTGAAGTTCTTACTTATCAGAGCAAGATCATCATCATCTATGTCAGATTCATCACTTTCAGTTGCTTTAAATCCAAGATTTTTCTCTTTGTTTCCTTCACCTCTTTTGTCAACATTCATCTCATAAGTTTTGAGATTTCCTACTAATTCATCCAAAGTCATATTGGTTAGATCTTTGGCTTCTCTGATTGCAGTAACTTTTATTTTCCATGATCTAGGCAGAGTCCTTAGTACTTTGTCAACCTGTTCCTCAGTGGTGTATACTTTGCCCAAGGATATTAACTCGTTTACAACAGTGGTAAATCTGGTGATCATATCTTGAAGTGATTCTCCGGATTTCATCTTGAAGGCTTCATATTCAAAACAAAGTCTGGCAATTCTGAATTTACGAACTTGAGTTGTACCTTCGTGAGCGTTTTTTAAAGTGTCCCATATTTGTTTTGCAGAGGTACAACTAGAGATACGGTTAAACTCATCAGGTCCTAATCCACATACGAGAATGCACTTAGCTTTTGCATTCTTTCCTAACATCTTGTAATCGGCTTCTCCGTACTTTTCTGTAGGTTTAGGTACCTTATTCCCTTCACTATCAGTAATAGTAGGAATTAATGGTCCATTAGTAATTCTAACCCATAGTTCGTAATCTTCAGCTTGAATGAAATCTTTCATTCTTGTCTTCCACCAAGAGTAGTATTCTCCATTAAATAATGGTGGTCTATTGATGTATTGCCCTTGACCATGCCCAAGAGGAGGTGCAGAATTCATTATGATCTTATCTTGAGTTGTTAGACTCTTCAAAGATAACCTGCTCTGATACCAATTGTTGGAATTCTGACCCCCAAATTCGCCTTAGGAACAGGTTTATTCTATATGTTCCTTTGCAAAATTACAGCAGTTACGTTTTGTGAAGCAAATAAAATAATGACACAATATTTTATCGCGGAAAACCCCAACTTACAAGGGTAAAAACCACGACCTACACCTCTGTAGGATTTAACTCCACTTTATTAAACTTCAAGTCTCAACAAAAGATTACAAAGCTATGTAACCTAAGGAATTATAAACTCTAATCCCTAGAGGAATTATAAACTCTAATTCCTAGCTAAGAAATTATAAACTCTAATTTCTAGCTACCCAAAGACACAAAAACCCCAGTTTTATATCTTCTAATGTTCTTCAAGCTCTACAACTTGTCGAACAACTCCTACTCACAAAACTCTGATTGTAAACAAGACTTTTGAATACAATCTTACAATTTTTCCTCACAAATTGCAACACCCCCAATAAATCTCAAAACTCTCTCAAACCTCTTGATTGTGTTTTGATCTTCTCTCTGTGTAAGTGCGCAATTTTTTCTGATGCAAATATCTCCCTATTTATAGATCAGAACTTCAACAACTCCTTGTATAATTCAACTTGTATTTGCCTTCTACAAATCCTTGTTGACTTCTACTTGGACTTCTTTTCTACAGAATTTCCTTAAATAAATAAGAAAACACAATTTCCTTAAATAGATTTCCTTAAATAGGAATTAGTTTTCCTTCTTTCACTTGGCTTTGAACTCCTTTATAAAATTGAAATCCTTGTTGCGCTTTAACTTGAATGAACACTTCATCACTGCCGCATCAAGACTTTGCCGCATCGAGCAACACGTAATCTTTCTTTTCGTCAAGCTCCCTGTTGCACTTGACTTGGATACATGTAAACATGTCCAGCAATTTTTCCTTAATTAGGAAAACTGCCAGGAAAAAACTTGCTTCTTTCCTTTGGACTCAAGGAAAACTTACGTACAATTTCCTTAAACAAGTAGGAAGTAGTTTTCCTTCTTTGTTTAGGATAGGAAAACTTACGCACAATTTCCTTAAATAAATAAGAAAACCTTCCACAAAATTTCCTTAATTAAATAAGAAAACATTATTGATTACGAATTCCTTTTTCAACTTGGTTGCAAACTCTTTTATGAAAGGAAACTTTCTGTACTTGTTGGTTGTCGAAAAAATAATAATTTCACAGCTTTATAACTTCTAATTCACGTGGTTGATGTTTTCCTTATTCAAGTCGAATTCGTTCTGTAAGGAACACGTTTGTACAACCTGTTTCTTTCATCTGTTCCTGCATTTGTCAATTATCAAAATCTTTCTCATTCTAACAGAAAATGTGTTAATTATGTCTTATCAAAAATGTCACAATTCCTTGAAAAAAGATAATCTTTCAAAAAGAACACATCTTTTTGAATGAGAGAAAATCTCTTTATTTATAGCCAATGAAAGGTAGCATGAAATGTGTTAATTATGTCTTATCGAAAATGTCACAATCCCTTAAAAAAAGATAATCTTTCAGAAAGAACACACCTTTTTGAAAAAGGCACAACCTTTCGAATGATTACGACTCACAATCCTTTAGAAAAATAAAAGTTTTCGTAAAAGTCATAACCCTTCACTTTCTAATTCCTGTTCACACCTTTAAAACTCAACTAAAAGAACTAGCTCCGTCCACAGCACCAATCATTCAAAAGTCGAATATCAAGTTTAAGCTATTTTTTAGTTTATCATGATGGCTTAATCTTAACATTGGAGTAGAAAAGACAAAAATTAAGTATTGATAATAATGTTAAGACGCAAATTTTAAAATAAATTTTTAATGACTCTTGAAGATGATTACGGAATGTGATTGTTTAAAACATGTTTTGATAAGATAAGTCTATTTTAAGCCTTATATTATAAAATTATGAAGCATTAAAACAGATTTTAAAATTAATCTGCAAAGCAAATGGGATATAATGATTTAAACGAGGAAATATATTATTTACTGGCCATCAAGTTTATCGGATGAGTATTACGTTTAAATACAATATTTATTTTGATTGTTACGTAAATTATATTATATCATATTATTAAAGTTTATTGTAGATAATGTTAAGAAGATTCATTTTATATAACATTGATTTGGTATGATCATACAGTTATCTTAATATTTTCTTTTTCATTTTATTTTTATTTATATTATTTAGTAGTTTATTTCATTTTTTACCCTATTTTTTTCATAATAACTCTACTTTTCCTCGTAAATTTATCATTTAAAATATAAATATATGACATTATATAATGACAGAAAATAATATAATCTATCTAAATAATAGATTTAGCAAAACAAATATAATACGTTGTGAAATAATGTGTATATAATATTTATGAAAAATCAACAAAGTCACCATAAAACTATTTTTTTATATGGTCATTTATGTGTAACCCCTGTCCCACATAATTTGATAACAAATCAAATAATAAATTTATTTTAGATGGTAAATCATTTCGAAATTAAGATTTTATTTTAATTCAATCGTTATTGAAATTGACACTTTAAATCCAAAAAGATTGTATATATCCTGTAAATTCAAAGAATCAAATGTGATTTTCTTTTTTTCAAAATTGTATATTCAATGATTCATTAATGCTAACAAACTAAATTTGATTCAATGAATAGAAAAAGAAAAGTAGTTTCTTGAGAATAAATTAATTAAAATAATATTATTATAATTACAATTTACCTCAAATTATTAGATGCACACATATATAAACGAAGATATATCAATATGCTTATTTTCTAATAAACGAAGAAAACAAATATAACAAAAAATGTTAATCCGTTAAAAAATAATTTATTTTAATAAAAAAGTACTACATCTTCTACCAAACACAAATAAATTGAAACAGAGAAAATAACTATGAGTAATTTTCAAAATCAAAATATTATGCTTTTCGAAGAATTAATTTAAAATTTTGAACATGTTTTTTTCGATTCATCTATTCGAGGTGAGAAGATACATGCATGTTATATATTTTATAATAATTACCAAATTAAATAAGTTTGTTTTTTTGCACAACCATATATTTGTTTTATTCGGATTTATTACCTCACATAAATTTACAAACATACAATAATCCAACAAAAAGTTATAATTTCATGTTTAATCTTCAATTTTTCCACTAGAGAATTCAGGTTTAATATTTTAGAAATAATTCTTTAGCGAATAGATTTAAATTTAGTCAATCTGCAATATAAACACATACACAATTAAAGTTCAACGAACTTTGACAATAGTTATAAACAATTCAAGTTGCTTGTTTTCAAATTATCTGAAATTAGGTTTTAAGACCATCCAAACTTTAGACGCGTATGTCTAAATTTCAGATTCGTGTATTCTAAAGTTAACTTTTAAATAATTAAGTGTAAATAAATGAATCTTGATCTAAATTAACCCTAAAAATTTGCTCAAGGAGTGAGAATTTTTCAAGATATATAAAATGACCATCCACTCCGTAAAATCTCAATGTGAGAAATCCGCTATCCCTCTCTTTCACGTCTAAGATTTAACATCTATAACATGTACAACTTTTAAACATAATGTCCTAACATCATGTGATAAAAGTTGAAATAGATCCTATTCTAATATATATCAGGTAAAAGAAAATATATCTTGAACCTAGCGATGAATTTCCGAATCTACCTTTTTTTTATTTTATTATTATATATTATAAGTTCTGATTAGAGTGTTACTTCTCTAGTCCATGAAATGTTCATGTACATCAAAAAAAATTAAAAAACCAATGATCATAAAAAAAAAAATCATAGAAAAAAGCTAAAATATTTTGGTCAACCTAATGGAAATTATGTTTGTTTGGTAAAGGAAAGTCTAAGTTTAGTCATAAAAAAGAAAAAATTGAAGTCTAGTCTAAGGTAGCTTCAATTATTTGTATGAGGAATATGCATGGTCAACAGTGGAAGGCTTTTAAATAAAATGTATAAATATAATTATTTATTTGGGTGGTTAATTTAATACTTTCAAATCTTAACTCACATTATTCATAAGAAAAATTTTGATAAATTGAAAATAAACTTGTTATTAGTCAACTACTCCACTTGTTTTTTAGAAAAATTAAATATTTTATTGTCAAATTAGTAATTAATATTAGCTGGTATTAGACCAAATACACTTCTACTTTTACCCCAAAGAGTGGTTTTCTTATAAACTTCCATTCATAATTAATGAATTTATTTATTTATCTTAAAAAGTGATAATAATAAATATTTAGTGTAATAATAGATACATACATTATACTGGTATTCTACATGACAATTTCACGTTTTTTATGTGAAAAATGACTAGAAAGAAACAGGTGGTAGAAGATTGGAGAACTTTTGCAAACAGTCACTATAATAAACTTGTATAGATTAAGTTGTCTCGTTTGTATAATTCGCGAATTTGTATAATTTGCGAGTACGTTTGTATAATTCAGTTATTTTATAAAAACTCAAAATAAAGGATTTATATAATTACAAACATCAAAAATGCAAACAGTTATACAAATTATATTATCACAAATTTCGAACAATACAAAAGTTATACAAACTATATTATACAAACGTGTAAATTATACAAATCTAAAAAAGTGAGACACATAATTATAGCTAAAAAGTAGTTCGCAAATTATAATTAAGACAAACTATAATTGTGTTAACTAATTAACCAGTATATATCGCTTATACGAGTAAATTTCCCTAGAAATATTAAGTTGTAGTTGTTGGGCTAAAAGCATGCGAATTTGGATCTGGGCTTTAGATTTTAGAATACTAAAGCCTGGCCCATTGATTATCAAATTGATCCATATTCAGTCCAATGGACTTGAATTCACTTAAAAGAACACGAGTCCACGTAATTTTCTCTTAATCTAGTGAGATTTATGTTTGTTTACTCTTTTGTTATCGATATTTATTTTCATACTTCAAATATAACATAGAGGAAATTTTGTATGGGTTAAATTAATTAAATAGGCATAAGTCGAGTTTAAAGACATAACGAGTCATTTAAGAGAAATTAGGTAAATTTATTCAACTAGAGAACATATTTATCAACTAAAAATACCACTGGCTAGGGTATTTTTAGTTGGATAGTATAACGAAGACAAACTTAATTTATAAATGGAAGTATAGAAATATATATATTTTGACCCTTTCTCTTTAATTAATTGACTCAATATACATATAACACACGTACAAGTAATATATATATATATATATATATATATTAATTTCATTTTGCTTGAGACAAAAACAATTCATGATAAGAGTCAATTTTCTTAATATTTAATTTTTGCCGACAGAAAGAGACAGTTGGGAGCTACAACGTCTTCATCCACCAACTAATCATATCAATTATATCAAATAAAATAATAATGCAGTGCTAATTAAGTTTTTTTCCAAGTCGATTTTGAATACGTCTCCAATAAATCCCTTCAAATGTAATAGCTTGTAAATCACACGTATCACTATTGATTTGAGTTGTTACATGTAATATCAGAGTAACTCGTTGATAGCACATTTCGCATCATTTAATAGCGTTTAGGCGAATTTCATATCTTTGTGTATGTGATATCTTAGGCAAATTCTAAATCGACAAAACATAACAAATATGTTGGATGTATTAGAAAATATTAGACCTAGTAACATACTTTTAAAAAGTGTCGATCTTGTACAAATTAGACAATATCACTAATAGATAAGCCGTTACCATCATCAGAATTCTTAAAAATCACTGAAATTACTTTGGAGCCCCAACCCAACCACTCTCCAAATGTTCCCTTACTTTCTTGTTCACTTAAAAGTTAAAAACTAAATATTATTTGTCCCAACTATGTCTCCTGCTGTACCTAACTTTTACTCAGGTACACATTTTGTTTAATCATTCAAAAATGATAACTAAAAGCAAAAAAAGTCATAGAAAGTTAGTAAAACAACTAACCTCTGAATCTTAATGGTTATTAGTTAGTATTACTATTTGAAATTACCCATTGCTTCTAAACCCATGCCAGTTCAAGTCACTCCCTTCATCCCAAAGAAACAAAGAGTTTTCTATAACGGTGATATCTGTGTTAGCTTGTATTACACCGGTATCGTACCAAAATATCTTTGTCCTACAGGGTTAAGCCACACCATGACACCAACAAATAAATAATTTGACTATAAGGAAGAAAATGGCAAGGGTTCAATTAGTCTTGCTATATGACAATCACAAGTTGACAGCTAACGTGCACAAAAGTATGGTGGGAAGTGGGAACAGCACAAGAAGAGTGAGGGCTGCTAACCGCACATGGAACGTTATCATCAGGCACATGGTGAAGTAAAACCATGTTGGTGCCTCACATGGCAAGGGGACTCATACAACACCTGACCCCCAATAATGCAACTTTAACCAATACCCAGTAGTACTAAAACAATAAATAAATATTTATACAAGCCATTCTTCACTTCTTGAGAAATTCTAGATCGAAAACGACAAAAGAAGAACAAATATTTAAGTAATATTGCAACTACAAAGTACAAAACCCACGCTCATCACTCTCTTCAGCATTCACTTCACAGCAAAGTGTAAACAAATATGGAACACATACAAGAAAAAGAAATGCTCAAAACCCAGGGAGATCAGAAACATATTACACAACATATAATAAAATGTACTGTTTCTTCAGTTCTCTTCCTGCACCTCGTAGTCATCATCCTCATATTCACCTTCTTCATCAGCAGTAGCATCTTGATATTGCTGATACTCAGACACGAGATCGTTCATGTTGCTTTCAGCTTCAGTGAACTCCATTTCGTCCATTCCTTCACCTGTGTACCAATGCAAGAAAGCCTTTCTCCTGAACATAGCGGTAAACTGCTCGCTCACCCTCCTAAACATTTCCTGAATGGAAGTGGAGTTTCCGATGAAGGTAGATGCCATTGAGAGACCTCTGGGTGGGATGTCACAGACACTGGATTTCACATTGTTTGGAATCCATTCAACAAAGTAGGAAGAGTTCTTGTTCTGAACATTAATCATCTGTTCATCAACTTCCTTGGTGCTCATTTTACCCCTAAACATGGCTGAGGCAGTAAGGTAACGACCATGACGTGGATCAGCAGCACACATCATGTTTTTGGCATCCCACATTTGCTGGGTCAGCTCTGGGACTGTAAGTGCACGGTATTGCTGTGAACCACGAGAAGTGAGAGGAGCAAATCCAACCATGAAGAAGTGCAAACGAGGGAAGGGGATCAGGTTAACAGCAAGCTTCCTAAGATCAGAGTTCAATTGACCCGGGAACCTGAGGCAGCAAGTGACCCCACTCATCGTAGCGGAAATCAAGTGGTTCAAATCACCAACTGCAACATGATAAAAACATATTTAGCAAGTGTAATAAAAGATGAGTAAACATATCACAATTCTAGAGAAGCTACTTTATAACCAAATATTATTTATGAAGGTTGCATTTTCACCAGTTCAAAAAAGGATGCAAGCGAAAGTTAAATCTATACATTGATAATCAAAGCACATAGACAAAAAGTAAAAATTATCCATTTGGATAACGTATACTCACAGCTGGGTGTGGTAAGCTTGAGAGTCCTGAAACAAATGTCATACAGAGCTTCATTGTCAAGCACCATACACTCATCAGCATTTTCAACAAGCTGATGCACTGAAAGGGTAGCATTATATGGCTCAACCACTGTATCTGAAACCTTTGGTGATGGGAACACAGAGAACGTGAGCATCATGCGATCAGGGTATTCTTCCCTGATTTTGGAGATCAGTAAAGTTCCCATTCCAGAACCTGTTCCTCCACCAAGTGAATGGCACACTTGAAAACCTGCAAAAAATAGAAAAATGTATCAATAACACCACTATATTGACCAAATTGCCGACTAAGGATTATAAGAAATACTACTCAAATCCGTGAATATACCTTGAAGACAGTCACAATTCTCAGCCTCCTTCCTGACAACATCAAGAACAGAATCAATAAGCTCTGCACCCTCAGTGTAATGACCCTTAGCCCAATTGTTTCCAGCACCAGACTGGCCGAAAACAAAGTTATCAGGCCTAAATATCTGGCCATAAGGACCAGTTCTCACACTGTCCATCGTGCCAGGCTCGAGATCCATGAGCACTGCACGGGGAACAAACCTCCCACATGAAGCTTCATTGTAATACACGTTGACACGTTCCAATTGCAGATCTGATGTTCCAACATAGCGTCCAGTAGGATCAATTCCATGTTCATCACATACAACTTCCCAGAACTTTGATCCAATCTGGTTTCCACATTGTCCACCTTGGATGTGAAGGATTTCTCTCATCTTTTCTGTAATAAACAAGATGTTCTGAGTTCTTCTTCTCTTAAATTAAAAACCACTAAAGAAATTATAAAATTCATGATTCACAATCAAAAACATCTGATTCTCACTAAACTAAATGGATCACTAAGACATTCACCTATCGAATCATAGCTTTCAGCGGATAAACCTTAGTGCTTGAAGCATGTTTGAATAGCATCAATATCATTACGAAACACTGATCCAATTCTATCACATCAAGGGCATTATTCACATAAATAACAATACAAAACACATTTTCAACAGATCTCAACAAATAGACTAACCACAGTACATTCTATACAAAATACATCAAATCTTCAACATGTGATCTAACAAACAGTATATCTCAGATCTCAAAATCAGCAAAACATTGTAAGTTCAGTCGATCTTAACATTGAAAATGAGGCAATGATATCAATTATCATATGCAGTAGATTTTTAACGAACAGGCAAGGAAAATGAGGCAAAAATCATTTCAAGTAGCAGCAAATCATTAATCACAGTAAAAATCATCAAAAATTACACATGAAATAGCTAAAAAAACACAGAAAACTCATTGATCTAAAATATTCGAGTACAAAATATTGCAGAAACAGATCAAACTAAACAAAATGAACCAAAATATCACAATATGACATTACAGATCTTAAAATACAGTCATAAACAGAAGATTTTCACAAAATATACTCTAGTGTAGCAAAAAATCATCGATCACAGTAAAAATCATCAAATGCAATTCAAAAAACAATAGATCTGCGAACAGTAAACAGCAAACATACCTTCTGAATCGGAGAGAAAACTGAAGAGATCTGAACAATGATGATGAACAGTGAAGTAGAACTACTCACCCGATCGAGAGAGTAGTAGAAAGAGTGAGAAGAGTAGGGGTAAGGGAACTGAAGCTCAGTAGAGAATTTTATATGAGCAAGAGGGAAAGATCAACGGCTGTAATTTATTCCCTCCTATTACATCTGGACCCCATGATGGAAAATGGGCGGTCAAGATGAGATCTAAAATGGTGAGATTTGATTTATAGGTAAAATATATTAGTTGAGAGATATTTTAGTGACGATTATGTCCTTTGTAATGAAATTACTTGAATGTCCTCTCACAATAGTAGGAAACAAATTATCTCGAGGTTAGTTATTTCTATATGTTGGGATTATCCCGCGGTTAATGTGGGATAAATAATATTACGACCTCGCGCTTGTTACTTTTCAAATTTGCTCCAACCATGTTGTTTTTTTCCGATGTTCACACAATTTGATTAATTTTCAATATTTTTTTTTGAAAAAAATATGTTGTGTAAGCCACCATCTTTCTACCACTAAAAAACATTTAAAATTTAAATATGATGTGTCTAATTGAAATATTTTATTATTATGAGATATTGTGTTTAATTGAAACAAAAATCAATAATTTAAGTATTTATTATCTTGATAAAGCAATCTTGTTTTATTTTCATACCATTCCACTCTAACTAATATAATAAAATAGATTTGAATTTTTGCAAGTGAATAATGAGTTTCTTCTATTCTAGCTTGAAAGGCAAGTAAACTATAGACACTCACAAGTCATAACTACTCATAACTACTCTCTTCAACTTAGATGATACAATTATGACTATGAGATTTGAAGCCGAAGTTAGATTTCAAGCTATGAATTCGATAGATGAAGTCAATATTTTTATAGATATTGAAATTTTATCAGACTTAAAATAGATTCTTACAAGATAGGTTCTATTTGTATTCTTAAAATTTATGGTTCACTAGAGTTTCTTGGAGGCTGCTCCACTTTAAACTTTAGTTCACGAAAAATAATTTAAATATTCCATAAATTATTAAATATTCACAAAGAAATCAAAATATGTAAAATATTATCTTTCTCAAAATCAAAGAGATCACTGAATTATTCTTTTTAGATCAAGATCAATAGTTAAAGTGATATCTGGCGTTTCTAGAAATCAAATATATTTTTAACGAAATTTAAATTATCCTAATTCAAAAAATAGGTGTATGAATCACAAAAATTCCCATGTGATCACTTTTTGTTTTCCTCACATGATATGTTTGAAAACAAATCAAGTAAAGTATTTTATAATTATAAGGATAAATAGATGTTACTCTCACTTGTTAGATCTCTATTGGTCATACATTCACAAGACAAGTAATGAGTAAAGGGAACATGGCATTAAGCAAAGAGACAAATAAATCCCCTAATTAAGTACACCATATATATAAATGGAGATCACATGAAATTAAGATTGTTAGCATGTGATTTGCCTTGGTCCTTGTATCACTCTTATTAGCTCCTATATTTAAGTTCGTTTCAAAGAATAATAAGTTTTTTCGTCATAAATTTTAAAATCGAAATTTTAAATTTAAAAAATATGAGTTTTGAAGGTGTGTTTATTGAAATTTGAATTTATGTTTAAACATGTATTTTACTTTTTTAAAAAAAGACATGAACTTTTGTGAGTGAAAGTGAATTTTCTTTTTAAAACTATAGTTTTGACTAGTTATAAAAATTTAATTGTTTTTCGAAAATAGTTTCTCAAAACTTATGATCAAACAACTGGTTTAATACAAATAATATTCCTCGAAAGTGATAATACGTTTGTGTACCTATAGAAAAAGAAGATGATAAATGTATCTCTCAAACTTGCTTCTAACTCAATTGTACTTAAAAAATAATGATTAAGTGGAATGATTGATAATATTGCTTCACCTAATTAAAGTACAGATTTGAATGTAACAACCACCATTAAAGTAAAATTTTAAGCAAAAATATTCTTTTTAAGTGTAGTTATATAGGTACATTATCGAAATATATATATTAGTGCCAATTCAATAATCGCAAGGAAAATTATATTTGCATGTGAAAACTTGAGTGTTTATAGAATTAAACGTGCATTTCAAAACTTATTGTTAATATATCAAAACATTTAGTGTGAAAATTTTAGATCGATATTAGAAATAATTTTATTAATTTTTTAAATTGATTAAAGAAATAAATTATCGGGTCAAGGAACTGGGCTGTATGTTTGAAGAATCCAAGCCCAGGCCCAGCCTATAAGGATGGAAATGAGACTTGATGGGCCCGGTTAATTCGCGGATAAAATTTACAAATAATCACATTTTATTTATTATGTAATTGAAAAATAGTTATTGTTATATAGATCGAAAATCCACAAATGAAACTCTAGGATCTAGGATACATTAATAAATAGTTATCGTCATACGTAGATTCAAAATTCACAAATTAAATATCTGGATACTATCATAAAGTTTTACCTATAGAATTTTGAATTTACATAACAATGTATAAATCGAGATTCTACCTTGTTTAAATTTATGTTGCGTAAGGCTCAAGAGAGAAACATTTTCTAATAAGATTTTCTTTATATTCAGAATTTGAATTCAAATCTCTAATTAAAGATGATGAAATCCTATCCATCTCATCACGATACTTATTGGCTCACTATGTCCAACATACCTTAGTCCCAATTAGATAGTTTTTGTAGTGAAAAAGTGATAAACTCTAATTGTGATATACAAGTTTAATTTGTGTAGAGAAAAAAGAAAAGATTTACTTTAGACTCAAGCAAAGTGGTGACAGGTTGGCCACGGTGGTATTCAGATCACTAATAATAACTACATGATATATCTAAATAATAAATTTTTTAAAAATAACAGTTTGATGTATTAAAGTTTTTGTTATATATGAGGTATATAGAAAAGGATCGGATCACAATAATGGTCTATTGTACGCAAGTTCAAAAGGATGTTTCTGTGGCTTGAAAGTTGAAACTGTGACATTCTGATCATATACATGATAATTTTTTTTTTACTGATTACAATAATACTTTCCTTTTTATATGTAAATAAAATAAGGTAAAATAAAAATGTTGTCATATAAAAAATTTAAGTTAAAAGTAATACTCCTAATAGATTTATGAGAATTTTCTTATTTTTCCAAATGTATATATGACATGATTCTCAAATCTCAGTATCTTTATTTATAGCGTCACATAAAGCTAAGATACATCAAATGATCTCATCTTTTATGCAATTAACCATTGACACCATGGGGAAGATCATGTGGGAGAGACTAAAGGGCGTGAAACAACGAGAAGTAGTTGAGGGGGGTAATCGTCGAATTGTAATGGGAGCAACTTTTAGGATTTATGAACATCCGCCATAATTCAATTACTTTTATGTCACACCTTAAATTTTTTGACTCTACGATAATTTGAATCCTAATTTATAAGATTTGGACGCACTTCATTAACCGAATGTAACTCTGATATTTTCTTCTACATCGTAGTTCAAGTTGGACATGATAAGTTTCGTTTGAATTTCTTTTATTTTCGAATTCAAGAAATAGTAAATCATATTTGAATTCGATTCATCTTTTTTAAGTTCAACTTAAATTTATCAATTTATTTATTTCAAATTTCAATTTAGTTTCAATCTAATACATTGAATTTTTCTTTTTCTTCCTATAAAAAAGAACATACAAATAAAGAATTCATGTAAAATTGATGCAAATCATGAAAACCAATGTAAAAATAAAAATAAAATCTAGCAACAAAGACATGTTTAGATTACCATTAAAATGATTATATCAAATAATAACTAGTTACTGCTACTATTGACTAGTTACGTATTCGAAAGTCAGTAATAACAAATTACATGTCCAAATAAGACTTTTGATTAATAGTAGTATTAATAATCCATCTAACTAAATTAAGATCAGTTTAATACAATCAAAGACCCAACGGCTAGTTTTAATGGAACTTAGGAAACACAATCAGCACCGTCCGATCTATCTCTCATCTAACGGCTATTATTTCGAAAAAAAATACGACCGTTAGAACAGAAGCGCCGGTTCTGAAGCTTCAAAAAGGGGTCGTCTTCTTCAGTGTATTGAAAAATCAACAGTTTCTCAGAGGCTTTCAGAGAGAAGGTAAGAGGGAAATTGGGAAATTTCAACGACACCCGTATCGTTAAACGATTCGTTCTTTCAGATTTTTGAGAAATGGCTGCAAGAAATGTTCTTCAACAACAAAACAGAGGTTAAATTCTGGTGTTTTTGCTTCATTTCTTTCAATCATCTTTTTGATTCTTGTTAAACTGTAATTAGCATGTTTTTTTTTATAACTTATACCCAAATCCCCCCTTTTTTTATGGGTTATTTATAAAATTTGATCTGCGATTCCTCATGTTCTTTGAGGGGTTCTTTGATTACTAATCTTGAACAGAAAAAAGATAGCTTTTTTTTTGCTTTGGTGATTTTTTTGAGTTTTTAAGGCTGTTTACACTCCACCCTTTCTGGAATATCACTGGGTAATGGGTATGTTGTTGTTGATATCTGTTCTCGAGGGTCTATCGGAAACAGTCTCTCAACACATTGCTCTATGGACACCACTAGTGGGATTTCTCTGTGTATGTTGTTGTTGATGTCTGTTCTTGAGGGGATCTTTGATTACTAATCCTTATCATGATTACTATTTCATAGACATTTTGGCTATGAAACTAATTGAATCAATCACCCTTTTACCACTTCTATCAATTTTTGCAACACTTCTCAATGTTAATAGTACTAAAAGAAAAGACTTTGTAACATTTTGGTCAGGTGAGGCAGTCCCTGTAGCCATAAAGCAGAAGAATATGGCAGGAGCACAAGGGAGAAACCGCAAGGCTCTTGGTGACATTGGGAATATGGTAACGGTGCGTGGTGGGGTTGAAGGGGGGAAGCCGCTTCCTCAAGTATCTCGTCCCATAACGAGGAGCTTTTGTGCACAATTGCTTGCTAATGCACAAGCTGCAGCTGATAACCAGAAGGTTTATGACTTAAAAATCTTAATTTTTCTTACTATGTTCAAACTTAAGTTGTTATACTAATAAAAGGGGTTGTTGTTTTTTAATTTCTGAACAGAAATCAATGGTTGTTAATGGCGATGGACCGATTGTTGCTAACGGAGCTTTACCGGTTAAAGCTGCACCAGCAGCAAGAAAACCAGCTCAGAAGAAAGCAGCCATTGTAAAACCAATCCCTGAGGTAATCGAAATTAGTCCTGATACTGTTGAACAAGTGAAGGAAAACAAACAAAAGAAGAAGGCTGCTAATGACTCTTCAATGAAGAAAGCAGCAACTCTTACTTCAACTCTCACTGCTAGGAGTAAGGTGAGCATTTTTATCCTCTATCAATCATACAATGTTATGCTTCGTTTATCGGGATCGTTACACGATAATCTGATTTTGCTTCTGTTTGTAAAGGCTGCCTGTGGTATAAGTCATAAACCAAAGAGCCAGATTGTGGACATTGATGCTACTGATGTGAATAATGAATTGGCTGTGTTGGAATATGTTGAGGACATTTACACCTTCTATAAGATAGCTGAGGTAGATATCTTTCTTGTTCTTTTTCACAATCTTGATAATGTATATAACTTACCGTTACGATTTTCTTTTTGATGTTACATAGAATGAGAGCAGAATTCATGACTACATGGATTCACAGCCTGAGATAAATGAAAAGATGAGGTCTATTCTGATTGATTGGTTGATTGAGGTACATCAAAAGTTTGAGCTTAATCAAGAGACTCTTTACCTCACCGTCAATATCGTTGATCGTTACCTCGCTGTAACGACTACATCAAGGAGGGAATTGCAGTTAGTAGGCATGAGTGCTATGCTTATTGCCTCCAAATATGAAGAAATTTGGGCACCTGAGGTATATACACTAATAAGTTCAACTATATGCAAGTTACGGTCCCATTTTTTCGAGTTGCTAACTTACTAACTATAACAAACCAATTTGATGATAATGTACTTTTTCAGGTGAATGATTTTGTGTGCATCTCAGACAGAGCTTATGATCATGAGCAGGTTTTAGGAATGGAAAAAAGGATTCTTGGACAATTGGAGTGGTACTTAACGGTACCAACGCCTTATGTGTTCCTTGTTCGATTCATCAAAGCTGCTGTTTCTGATGCACAAGCGAATGTTGCTGTCTTGAATTCTTGCAATGTGACCTCAATGGAAAACATGGTTTATTTCCTAGCTGAATTGGGGCTGATGAATTATGCTACGAATATCTACTGCTCGTCGATGATTGCTGCCTCAGCAGTCTATGTTGCTCGACACGCGCTGAATTGTAGTCCTTTTTGGAATGAGACACTGAAATTGCATACTGGTTTCTCAGAGTCTCAGCTACTTGGTTGTGCTAAGCTGCTGGTGAGTTATCATATGGAGGCACCACAACACAAGCTAAGGGTGATTTACAGGAAGTATTCGAGTTCGAGTAGAGGTGCTGTTGCACTGAATCCTCCAGCCATTTCCCTGTTGGCTCTTCATGAATAAAAAGGAAGAGAGGGCTTAGTTTTAGTTTTAAAGTTTTCTTATTTCATTTAAACAAGGCATTGAAATTTGTATCTGCTGTCCTAAAGGAATCATTTCAGTTCCTTGGTGATAGATTTATTTTGAGCAATTGGAAACAATTTATTTGTTCAACAATGTGAAAGGTTGTTATACTTGTATCAAAATTTCCATCATTTAACTTGTGCTTGGTCATGACCTTAACAAACTTTGATTGCAAATAGGACATGATCCGACTATTCTTTCAATATCGCATAAAATATGTGAAATTTTGCTTGATCAAGTCAGCCTTTAATCACACACTTGAACCAACAATACAAAACCTTTTCTTCATCTAACACTAGCAGTAAAAGTTTACTACTTTTGCTGATATAAGCACAAAGACCCTCAAATTCCAACAAGTAAACATCAGTTCCCCCTTACCTCCTAGGCCCCCACCCCACCCCAAACTGCAAAACCATAAGAAAGAATCAAGAACAGTAACTAACCATGATAAAAAGCTGAATAGGGAAAAAAACAAGATCCACCTCAAACACCCCCAACCCCACAGCCAAATACAACCAAAACCACCATAATTGCAAAATTTGGAAAGTCACCTCATTTGTCTTTCCCCTTCAAAGCTTTTCTAGGAGAGATGGAGAGAGGAGACCCAAAAAAGACAAAAACCCTATCTCAGAACAAAAAAAAGAGAATCTTTTCTTAAAAAGCTTACTCCTTTTTATCTTGTTCTATCATTGGTCTTCAGTTCATTTTTGACAATTAGTCCATCAATCTGAATTTCCAAGAAACACAGAAATTGATCCTTCCCATAAAAATCTAATCTTTCAAGTTTTTATCACTCTCAAGAACACTTCTTTTCTTGGTCCATCAATCTGAATTCTCATAAAGGAGACAACTTTCCAAGAAAATTTACAACCCCATCTCATAAAAATCTGATCTTTTTCTAGTTTCATCTTAGTTTTCAGCTCAATTGTCATTTGTTCCATCAATCTTGAAGTACCAAAAAAAACCAAGATTTTGTTTAGGGAAATGAGGGAAGAAGATTCCAATTGGTTTGCTAAATGGGAAGAAGAATTGCCTTCTCCAAAGGAACTAATGCCTTTATCCCAAACCTTAATTACTCCTAATCTAGCTATAGCTTTTGATATTCAAAACCCCAATACCCCAAATCCCAAAATATCACCACTAGTTCATACTCTTTCATCAGCCGAGTTCGACTCGAACTCGGCTGAGTTGGGTGGCATGGCAGGTTCATCAGGTGTTGGTGATGAACCTGCCCGCACCCTAAAGAGGCCTAGACTTGTGTGGACTCCACAGCTACATAAGAGGTTTGTGGATGCAGTTGCACAATTGGGGATCAAGAATGCTGTTCCCAAGACAATAATGCAGTTGATGAGTGTAGATGGCTTAACTCGTGAGAATGTTGCTAGTCATTTGCAAAAGTATAGGCTTTATTTGAAACGTATGCAGGGTTTATCTCATAGTGGCAGTGTTTCCGGGGCAGGGGTGGATCCCGCAACAGATCATCTGTTTGCGAGTTCACCCGTGCCTGCTCATTTTTTGCATCCAGGGAGGGGAAATTCTGATCATTATATGCCATTTGTGCCAATGTCTGCAGTTGTTGGACATGCTCCACAACTTCAACAGCAGTATAGGCATTTCGGGTCACCGCCCAACGGGCAATTTGAGGTTCCATTCTTGCCCCGGCAGTCGGCTCAGAGAATGAGGACATCAGTGCATAGTAGTAGTCCTATGTTGGAATCAGCTACAACTGCTAATGGGAGGAAGGTTCTTACTTTGTTTCCAAATGGGGATGATTGATAGTCACGGGAGTTGATTTCTCAGATAGTCACTCGTAACTGTCAATTTGGCTTATGGATATTTCTAGAGACTATTTTCGGAATAACACTATACAAGTCTTTGATTTAGAACCTTTTGTTGGATAGATATTGTTTCTGTTTTTAGTAACTCTCTATAGAATCATTTCTGTTTGTCCCTTATGAAACTATGAATTCACTTTCAAGTACATTGTGTTTTCAAGAATTAGGATTTGTTGCAGAGTTCTCAATGCTGATATTAGTTCACTTAGATGAACTTCTACCAGTGTTATTATGGTATAGTTATCACTGTGTTTCTCTTGTCAGACCCCCTATAGGCTACGAGTGACAAACAATGTCCGCGATGTCAATTTGGGAACGTTGATGCAACTACGTTTCACGAGCTTCTGCATTAGAATTTAGTTCTCTTTGTCTCAATTGGTTTAGTTCATGTATAGGTGAGTTCAGCTTGTTGTTGTAGACTTAAACACTTGGTTGTGAATATCCCCGAAGAGAGTAATGATTCTGGTGATAATGTTACTCCATTGTTTATGTCTCAACACCAGAATTGATCATTTCTAGCTGCATTTTCTTTAAATTTGGTTACTCCTTTTCTGTTGCTTATCGCCTTCTTACAATCACTGATCGGAGTATGTCTTCTCCACTCCATGTTGCTTCTTTCGCAAAGTATAACAAACAACAAAACGACACTCCACTTCTGAAACTTATCGTTTAAAACGCGATTGTGTGAACTACTTAATAGTTACATCACTTAATTTGAAGGTTTCAATTAGTATCAAATTTTTATGAAGTAGAAGATCATTTCAATCATTCAAGATACTAAAAGCTAGCTTGTAAATGATATTATAGGCAAAATAATGATAGATTTGCTTTCAACTTTCTCAAGTTATTTTCTCTCTTATAGGACTCCTCATCCATTTATGGACTATCTTTGATTTTCTTTTAAAAAAAACGTATTCCGTGTTTATAGAAGATTCGTGAATGGACCACATCCTAAGAGGTGTAATGCAATCAACCTATCTCGACACAAGCATTAGGTTGATTTCACGGCTCAAGATGTACTATTAAATATTCTCTTTCTGAAAGTGGAAGTGATCAAGATTCGATCTTTCTCTAAATCAAACCGACGACACTCTTGATAGAGATCTATATCGTTATAATTCAAGAAATACTCTAAATATCAAAAGAAAGCACTAGATAAAGTCTCTGTTTCATTATATTTTATCTCTGCAGTCAATTTCCATCCCTTTTAAAATATATTGCAAACAAGTATTTCAATACAATAAAAAATAGTAAAATTTCATATTTAATTCTCTTTTTGGTAATATTTTATGTTTTTTTTTTCTCGAAAAATATCTTTTTTCCAGTGAACAAAATACAATATTTGCATCTTGAATCCTCTTAAATCTCACCTACTCTCCTTGTTCAGCTCCAATTATTTTTTCTTACAGATCTGAATAGCTGATTTCTATTAATTGACAAACGTTCAAATTGAAAAAAAGGTACGCTACTAAATTCTCCTCTTTCAATTTTATTTATAAGTTACCACCGGATTCTTCATTTCTCGATTCGTTATTCGTGTAAGATTGTTCAAAAATACACTACTTTAGGAGAATACGACCTGTACCGTTAATCTTTTTAAGCTATGGTATTGTGAAATTGGCAATTTGGTACTGAAAATTAGATTTTTTGTCTGAAATCAATCGATGGGCTCTGTAAAGGGTACGCAGACGTTTGAGAAGCAGAGAGGCTGTTTTCAAACCTAAAATTATACAAAAATGTGATTAAAAGGTTCTATTTTTTATTAAAATTGTGCATTTTGCACCTTGCATCTCTATGAACTATGCTTTGACTGAGGTGATGAAATTTTAGATGTTATTATGTTAAATTTGGCTGAACCATAGGTAGGCATTGCTTCCTGTAATATCTATAAACTTTGAAATATAGTGATAGTAAAAGTAAATTTTGTAGCTGCTTTATATGTTATGGATTGGGTACTTAACTATGTAGTAGATCATTGACTTTGAATATGCCTACTCTTATCGTAGTCTAACTTTTTTTTTTATTGAACTTATGTTTTCTTGTATGAAACTAGCAGTGTTGAAGTTATAGGCGATTTATATCTCGTCTGAAGATACAATGGCATCGCCATCAGATCACAAGGCTACCATCATTGATGGTAAAGCAATTGCTCAAACTATTCGTTCTGAGATTGCTTCTGAAGTCCAACGTCTTTCAGAAAAGTATGGCAAGGTTAGTTATCTTGGCAAGTGTATCTGTGTGTATAAGTGAGTCCATGTACAGAAATTTCTTGTGCATACTTATGATGTATTTGAAGTATGAAGCTGGTGAAGCATTGTCCTTCATCAGAAATTGTATTTTTCATGGTCACGTAGTATTCAACTATCGAAGTTTTTGTTATTTTCAGGTCCCCGGGCTGGCAGTTGTCATTGTAGGAAATAGGAAGGATTCACAAAGTTACGTGAATATGAAGAGAAAATCTTGTGCTGAGCTGTGCATTAAGTCTTTTGATATAGACCTCCCAGAGGATGTAGCTGAAGCTGAGGTGATTAGCAAGGTCCATGAGCTAAATGCTAATCCTGATGTACATGGTTAGTCTTTTGTGATAGTATGAAGTTAATATTCTCGCATTTTCCTTTGGTATACTTCTGTTTTTCAGTGGTCAAATTTAGTCTTGTGGTCTGTATTTGGATTGGACATATCACAGGGTTTTTTTTTCATACTCCAACGAAATATTCACTAGACCAAATGTTTCATGAAAAAAAAGCTATGTACTAGTATCAATGACCCTAGTGTGGTTTCTCTCCTTATTGATACAGATACATTTAGCAGTAACAACTTCCAGTTCAAACCCATATAACAAAAGAAAGAGTGAAGAAACTAAAATGAAAAGGACACAAACATAGCGGTGGAACACTGCAGACCTACAAACCAAATTGAGAGTGGCTGTACATCTTACATCCAGTTCTTAGAGACTATGTAAGAACTCCCTGGCTCAGATGCAGGAACAGGTCCCTTGCTGCTGTTTGAGGTACGGCTAGAACCACCGCTAGCAATGCCATCAAACAACCTCCATGCACCCTTCCTTCAGAAACTGCTATTTCATGTGAGTCATTGCCGGATGTCATACCACTACCCTGCATTTTTGTGACATCAAAACAGATGTCTTCCACGTTGACAATCTCCTTCATCTTCTCAGGCTGGCCTGGCGCTAGATCCAGGACCATAGTCCCAAGCGTGGCACCACCATGAACGCATTTGTCTTGAACGAGAGCACCATGAGATGTAGAAAGTCCAGTCTTTCCTCTGGCAAATGACTTACAAGGACCATCACATTGCCCAAATTAAGACTCAGGCTGACCCCAAGAGCATCTCTTCCCTCCGCCACGGGCTTTGCAGAAATCGGTGCTTCCCTGAGCACTTTTTCCACAGCCTCTTCAACTTTACATCTTTTTCCACGACCATGGCGTACACAAAAATCAGTTCTTCCCCTTGCACTCCTGGTACTCTCTGGCACAGCACACCTCTTGCCACCACCTTGGGCCACGCAGAAGAAGAGTGTGTGCCATGAACACTCTTCAGGCAGAGCCCATTTCCTTGGAATGAACTTCTCTTCCCACCACCATGACCCTTACAGAAAGCTGTGCTACCCTCTGCCCCTTTAAAAGTACAACGCTTACCATCACCCTGTGCCTTGCAAAACATGGTACTTCCTTGCGCTCCTTTAGTACATTTGGGGTACTGACAGTGCTGGCCACCTCCATGTGAAATGCAAAGGCCAGAAAGTCCTTCTGCACTTTTGGTGCAGCCCTCTTGCTGGCATCTCTTGCCCCCACCATTCTGAATGCGTAATCCAGACTTCCCTCTGGCAGCACGGCTGCTCCTTCTTCACTGCAACGGCGTCCAATCCCATGTGCAATGCAAAAGTGGGTGCATCCTTCTGCGCTCTTTGTACAACCTAGGAATTCACACCGACGACCCTCCCCATGGGCTTTGCAAAATGCAGTCCGACCCTCGGCGCCCTTGTGGGAGCCTGGTTTCTGACACTTGCGGCCCCCACCGTGGGCAATGCAAAGGCCAGAAGCACCTCTTGCTCCTTTTACGCATCCCTTGAACTGACACTGTTTAGTACTACTGCTACGCTGCTGTTGTTGTTGCTGCTGTTTTGTTAACCTGGAAGTACAGGTGACTGAGTCCTTTGAATTTGTGATTATGCTTGACGACAGATCGGGTGAGAATGTAGCTCGCTTGATTTGTATTGCAGCCTGGTTCAATAAGTAACTAGCCCCAGTTTCCTGGGGAGTTCGTAATGGATGGAAAATATTGCTACTATTCCAATGTATAGCTGTTGATACTTCATCAGTGTGAAAAGCTCCAGCCATTGCCTGCGGCGCCGTCATGATGATACTTTGTGGTGAAGTGGAGCGCAAATGCACAGTAGTCACATCAGATTCAGCAGCACTACTAGAGAGACTTAGTTCCAGATCAACTGCAAGACCTTGGGCAAGTTTTTTGGACTCAGGGTGAGCAGACTTTCTAGAGCTTGAAGTTTTCTCACTACCAAGATGGAGACTAAAGTCCATGTCCAGGTCCATCGAGGACTCTTCCATCATTTTCTCTTGTTGAAGACATTGAAGTGCATGCAGCGTCTGAGTTCCCCTTGATATCTGAGGAACTTGACGAATGTCCTAAAGTAGACACAAAGATGAACCAATTGGCTGATCGTTAGATCCACCAATTGAACTCCATTTTCGTTTGATTCCTTTTGGGGCAGGGATGGACGGAACTGAAGAGCCTATTGAATCAAGCTGTATGGTGGTATCAGCACAATAACCACCTCTAATCCAGCTCCACCAACTGCGATGGATTTGCCCAGATTCTCGAATGCACTTAACTGAGGGTTCACAGTAAACCCCACATAACAGAATCTGGGATCCATAAACTAATAGCTGGTACAAAAACTTCTATTTGAACCAAGTCTCAATTGAAAAAGAACAGTCAACCTGACTTCCGGGCTTAAGAAAAGTTAGTGGTAAACTAGGGTTAGATGTCTCTACAAGAACACATCCCACCCCCACTTACGAACCCTGAAGTATCCTTACGATCCATTAGCAATCAAATATTACTTCCAACTTATGATCAGCAGCAAGGGACTAAAATTTTGTGCAAAATCAAAATCGCTGATGCAAAACATGATAAACCAACATCCTTTTTGTTAATCCATGCTATACTTTTATTTTGAGCTACCAAGTTTTTTAAGCCAACATTGTCCTGTGTAGTTAGTTCAAAAGAAAATCATAAGGTCCTAGCTATTGTAGGCTCAATGCAAAATATTCTGATATGAAATTGCTCCGTTAGATAAAATTAATGGTGTTAATTCTTGGCAACATAGTGACATCTATATTAACCAGCTATTATGCATGCAACCTGTATATTGCTTCATGTTGTGGTACTAAATGTGCACTACTTCAGTTGGTTTAATTATGTGTATTTGACACATTACGAACATCTTCATATTAGATCTCTCATCTAATATGTTGTCTCTGATAGGTTCCACACGGTACCCATCTTTGGCTTTTGTAGTTCCATACTATACATATGGGTGTTTTGCTGCTACTGTATATAGATCACCTCTAGCATATCTTTTTAAATTGGGTGGTTAGAATCTCTTATGTTCTCATTCTCAGCTGGTGGCGACTGGTAGATGTTTTTCTTTTCTTTTCTTTTTCCTTGAGTAAGCATTTCAGTTCTGGTTTATTAGTTATGTTCTGCAAGTATATCGTTGACCTTCGAGTGTATGGGGTGGAATATTGTGATGCATAACTAAGACAAGTCAACTGAATGCACTTTGTGGCATTTCTACAGGTATACTGGTACAGCTTCCGTTACCAAAACATATTAATGAAGAGAAAGTTCTATGTGAAATCAGTCTGGAAAAGGATGTAGATGGCTTTCATCCTCTGAATATCGGCAAGCTTGCAATGAAAGGTAGACAACCTTTATTCAACCCTTGCACGCCCAAGGTAATAACGTAAACTTCATTGATTCTAAGAAATGAAAAGATCGAAACATACAGTTCTCTAGTTCTCTTGCCTTGCTAAGAATTTATGTTCATATCTATACTATTGTACAACCATCTTCTGTTGTCTTATAAAATCACTCCTATCTGGTCTCTGCTAAACAGGGATGCATCGAGCTTTTAGTCCGAAGTGGGATTAGCATAAAGGGGAAGAACGCAGTTGTGGTTGGTCGAAGCAACATTGTTGGATTACCAGTATCTCTGCTTCTGCTGAAGGAAGACGCCACTGTTACTGTAGTCCATTCGCGCACCAAAGAACCAGAGAAAATCATTCGTGAAGCAGACATTATCATTGCTGCCGCAGGACAGGCTATGATGGTAATTGTTACCATCCATTTCTTACCTCTCACTCTCCCAGAAACCCCTCCTTTTCTCAATTCATTAGTTTTTGTTTCCTATGCCCTTGCGATAGAGCTTTCCCAATTATATATTACTCCCTCCGTTTCTATTTGTTTTGTATGATTTTGGCTTGACACTGAGTTTACAAAAGAAGGAAGATATGTTCTTCTAAACCGATTTGCTGCCTTATTTTTTCAGATCAAAGGCAGCTGGATCAAACCTGGTGCTGCAGTAATTGATGTTGGAACAAATGCAGTAGATGATCCTACAAGGAAGTCAGGTTATAGGCTCGTTGGAGATGTCGATTTTCAGGAAGCATGTAAGGTGGCTGGATGGATAACTCCAGTTCCGGGAGGCGTTGGACCAATGACTGTTGCAATGCTTCTGAAGAATACATTGGATGGAGCTAAACGAGTTATCGAGAAGTAAACACTTCACTGGCTCTGTAGACCACAATAAGGTATGTCAAGGCTTCTTAGCTATTGACAATACATTTAGAAATGACAAAATTACAATGAGATTGTTCTTTGTGATATGGAATTTCATGTCGAAAAATCATGAAGTTTTACAACCACTCGCTTATTATGCAGTGATTAAATATATTATCAGATATCACCGTTTATACTACAAGAACTTGTTGAATTCTGAGCTATACGTTAAGTATCATCATTCGTCTCCATGAATGGACGATATATGATTTGTCTCTAAAATTTGGTCCCAAACATTGTAATTGTTAGAAGTCACAATCATTTAGGTAGGTTGGTATTATCCATAAAACTTATAAAAGTATTATACTATATATTAATAATAATAATAATTCTAGCATGAAGCCAACGTCACTTTGGTCGATTTGCAATTGCAAGTGTACCACATGTTGCAATATATGATTATTAATTATTAGGTATTTCCCACTATAGTTTTTCTTACCCAATTATTGTTCTTATTTTCTGCCAAACACGCTTTTCTATGTTATTCCCTTAGTTCATAATTTTTACTTTGTTCATTTTGAGTTTTGATCGACTATGTATTTATTTTGAGAAACAAATCATTAATATTGAGGGTAAAATAAAAATAATAATAATTATTGTTTTTATTACTATATTAAAAGTGAAAATTTATTGTTGAAATAGTAAACAAAGATGGAGGGAGTTAAAAACCTTTTCTTATATAGGAACAATCATGCATTTAAATAGGAAAAAAAAGTTTGAGATATATCCGAACTTTGACAAAAGTTATAGCAATCTCAAACTTTGGGATCATTATAAAATGTAGCTTGTCCACGTGGACACATATATACCTTTAAAATACACTATTAAATAGTATATGTGATAACAGATCCTACTCAAAATTTGAAATTATTACAACAATTTCGATTAAAATTTGAATATATTTCGAACCTTGCCATTTAATTACTTTGTGAATCAATAATTGGTGCATGTAATTAAGAAACTTGCATGTAAAGAAAAAAGAAAAAATAAAGGACAATTATTGGCAAGTTTTAGGATGACGTGAAAAGAATTAATTGTATGATTGTATGAACTTGGAAAAGACAACGTACGTAATATATCCAATAAGAATAATGAGGAATATTATATCCGACCTTATTTATGTAACGATATTTGATTTGAGTACGTAATTTAATATAAAAAAAAGATCTTCTATAATTTATCATCTAAAGTAGATCATATATATTTTTACAATTATAAATTATCTTAGTAAAGATATCTTTGGTATAATATGTATGAAGACATTTTCTCGTTTGGTTAGCCACAATATATTTTATATTCTAAATAATTAAATTTCTTAAAAATCAGAAAAATGACTTTCTAAATATAAATAAAAGAAAAAGTTCCACAAATATTATTTCATGCATTATCCTCCATCCCCACCTCCATCGCCTCTATCGTCTAATATGACGTTCTGCTAATTATAAAAAGTTTAAACGTTCAATAATTTTTAAATAAATATTTTTTTTGAACCGACTAAATATAAAGTAACGATTCATATAAATTAGGACGAAGGGAGGGCCATTTTGATGACACCGGCCTTTGCGTATATAATAGGGGCATGAAAATTACTTAAATTCTAAATGTGTTATACGTAAGTGTGTGGTCTACACATCTAATTATTAAAAGAGATAGAAAAAGACATGTATAATAACTTATTATATACTATATATTATTATTATTATTATTATTATTATTATTATTATTATTATTATTATGGATTAAATCAAAAGATAAAGAAAGTGAAAGTTTTCGTTTCTTCTCAACCAACTATTCCATATATTTCCTCTTCTACTTTTGAAAAACAATTCTATCCATAAATTATAATTAATTCTTTAGACATATATACTCATGTATCGATAGAAGAAAATGAATAAATTGACCTATCTAAGAGAGAACACAAAAATAATCATGCATGTGCGGATTTAGTGTGGTGAAATCACACGACCTGTTTAAATTTGAGCTGGCTAATGATTTATTCAGTTATTTTTGACACAATTTTTTGTATGATGAATGGTAATAAATGTTAGTTATCGTTTAAACACTTTCATATAAACTGATACATAAGAATTAATAAGGGAAAATTGTACATAAATATTATAGCTACTCTTTCATTTATTTTTAGTTCTCAGCAAATGTTACTTAATTTTTGCCATTTGATTGTGGCCCGATAATTTAAAAAAACGAAAGACTTATTTTTATATAAACATCTTTCCTATCTTTTCTCTCTTAGTTTCTGTCGATTTCTCTTCAAATCAGTTTTTTTTTTTTAAAAAAATTGGTTGGGGCCCACATATTTTAAGAAACGGAAGATTTATTATTTTTATACAAATTCTTTCCTTTTTTTCTATTCCAATTTCTTTTAATTTCTCCTAAAATCTCTCTTCAAATGAATTTTTCTTTATATAAAATAAATTATGTATGATTTCCACTAATATAGATTTTTAATTATATACATATTACACTAGTACAAAAACATATATATAGATTTCACTTATACATATACATATTAATATCTAATACATAATTTTATTTATATACAAATTCTATTTATATAAATCGTGGAATATATATAGTTATATATATGTATATACATATACAGATCTATATTTAAATACATATAATAACATATACATATACAACTGAAAATCACCAACAAAAAAACATATACTTGTACAACTTACAGGAAGTAAGTTTCTTACTTGTATACAAATTTCAAATATATACTTATGAATATCAAAATACATAAATTAATAATCGTCCTATACACTTATAATCAAATATTTTTTCTGCCCAAGTCTCTTTTGCCTTTCTCTCTTTCTCGTTTTATACAAATTCAAATTGTATATAATTTCTCTCTTTCTCGTTTTATACAATTTGTTTTATACAATTCGCTTCAATTGTATATGTATAGCGAATTATACATATATATATTTGCTATGGAACGCAATTATGCAAACTTTACTATAGCATATAAATATAAATTTTCTGGCTATGTGAAAGTTGCCCAATTAATAAATAACACGTTTTCTTAAAGAAAAAGAGAAACAATATAATCATCTAAAAGGGATATTATCACTCTTAATAATGCAAAGTTTTAAAAAGTTGAAGAAAGGTATACCTAAGGGCTAAGCATGAAAATTTATGTTAATTTTGATTATGTCAAAATTATTCTTTTTTTTTTAATAGAATAAGATGGTGATAAAAAAAATACCAAAAGAAGGAAAATGTATGAATATTAAGAAAATCAAAGTCAAAAAGAGGACAAATACCCACCTGAAAAAAGAGAAAAATAATTAAAATATGTACATATATGTCTAAATTTTTTAATTTTTATTTATATTATTTTTGTAGATAAGAAAGCTCCATTTCATTTTTTTTTGGTCCCAAATTTGTACTACACATAATATATGAATTCACACAATGAATAATAATTGTACTTCCATCATTAATTTTACATTGTGCACGTAAGTATCAAGAGAAAGGTTTTGGAATAATATTTTTTTAAAAAAAAAAAATTGTTGCTAATTTTTTGGGAAAAATAAACAAACTTTCTTGAAGAAATTAAAAAGAAGAAGAAAATAAATCGAGAAACTAGACGATTAAAACTTTTGAGATAAAATTAATTATTTTTTTCCTCATTTACGGTCCTTAGTAGTAATTATTTTCAAGATTACAAACATCAAATTATGATACATAAACTAAAATAAATATATATTCAATAGAGAGATTAAATCATAAGACATAAATAAAGGTAAAATATTCATAGGCCAGACAAGAATCTCATGATAGTACGAAGGGAAAGCACAATGGTATCAGGGAGTAATTCTTCGAATTAATCATAGATTCTTAACTCTGTCTTTTGAATTCTACTCCAGTTAAACTCTCTTGTTTCCATCCCCCGTGAGAAACTACAACGTAAAGAGCAAAATCAACCTAGAAAACAACTAATGGTTGAGATGTAGGAACCTTTGGCTATACTACTAATTTTTAAAATGACGTGTAAATGAAAACACGACAAGTATTTTAAGATGTAGGATCCTTTGGCCATACTTCATATGTTTAAAAAGTACGAGACTTAGGTCAGATGTCTAAATGAAATTTTGTGTCAATTCAGATATCTCCGTATATATTTAGCCATTAAAATATCTACCATAGTACTATATCATGGATCACTTAACGATTTGACACAATTGAATTGGCAAGACTACCTTTTGACTGTAAAAAGGATTTATTTTTTAAAAAGTAGTTATACTTTAAATTTTTGAGAATGATATAACAAATAATTAAGCACTAAATAAGCATGAAAACAAATAATTAAAGTAACAATAATTCAAATGTTACCATTTACCATTTATTGCAAAAGCTACTAAACTACTCAATCAGAGAAGCAACTAATAATTAACAAGAAAAAGATAGAGTCAAGAAAGTGAAGGATAAATGAGATGAAAAAAGTACCAATAATTACATAATGAACTAAAATATTTTTGTTTGTATTAGTTAGTGATTGAGAATATATAGTCACTATTTTAGAAGAAAAGGGTCCTAGAGACTTTCGTATACTATACAGACTTGGATAATTATCCTCCCTTAAATTAATATTTAGAGTAGAATTTAAGCTTGACATGACATCAGAGCCAAATCCCCGGATTAGTTAATCCATGCCTTGTAGGGATAGAGTCGGGGCGGGGAGGGGGGATGGGGGTGATGAATGGAAAGAATCCCACAATATCGGCCGTGATGAAAGGGGTCGAGGATTTCCATATATGAACTCGAGCTAATTTTACAAATGATGTTGAGTTAGACCGAAAATTCATTTGAATTGAACCATTTGCCACAAAAGGTTGGTCCAAAATAATTATAATCAATCAATTATATAAACACACCTAAAAAGGAAATTAAAGATATTAAATAGTTGTAAAGAGAAAAATGAGAGAGACAAAAGAAAAAAGAAGACAACCATAAGAAAACTCTTACATGCATCTATCTAATTCTAATCGATATTCGATATCAGTATTAAGACCTGGATAATTCGAATATTCCAAAAAAAAAATCATATCTAAAATTTAAAATCGAAATCTCTAATTAAAAGTGAAAGTAGATCAGATTGAAAATCCCATGATCGGTAACTCTTACATCTATCTATCTATCACTATTTTGGTCCAACTCCAAAAAAGTATGTGCACTAAGCTCTTTTTAAAAATTGAAAAGACTTCTTGATCATGCATGCATGGCTCACGTATGTAATAGTTCTACATATTTCATACCAAATTTTATTATATATGAATTATATTAGGTTATATATATTGTCAGTATAATTATTATTGAATTATAATTTATGATAGTAAATTATTTATATGAAATTATCAATATATATCTTAGAAGAGATTTATCAGTAATTATCTAATAAATGAATTGTCCGTTTAAATATTTTTTGTAATACAATATATAAAATATAAACTCATTGTTTTTCTTCTTATAATTAATATTCAAAAACTTTCAAAAAATCTAAAATATTATTTATGAAACTTTATTGATGATATTTTCCTAACTAGTACAACCAATAATTAGTTGTTTCATCTTCTATTATGTTAGGCAATCAACATGATTAAGCATATAACACAAATTCATTGGTTCAAAAGTCTACATCATTATGTTTTTTGAAAAAAAAAAATTAAAATTAAAGTGAAATGCATTAACAATTCTTTTCAGTTTGTAAATTGACGTTATATTGAATAATTATTAAAATTTAAATTAAATAAAAACAAAACAAAAGTTTGAAAAAAGAAGATCCATCTTTGGTATATACGTTAACTTTGACCAAAAAAAGTATTTGATGATTTTAATTTCAACATCTACCAATAATTCAACCTTTTGGTATATTATCTTATCGATTTATAATTATAATATAAGTATTCAAAACATTAATCAATGATGATTAGTGGAAGATAATAATAACTAATTAATGAAAGTGAAACTTTACTAATTAAATGTTTATATATTTATTTATTTTTTGTCTTTTTACAACTTTATAAGGTGTTTTCTTTTGTATACAAGAATCAATAACCTTTAGAGTTTATTTAAATAATAATAACTATATAGTTTCTTGGAGAAAAAAAGAAAGAGGAGGATTGATTTATAGTTGCAATTAAAGTGTGTCTTATATATATGGAACTAAATTAATTAATTTTGTTTCATGTGATGTTATAAAGCCATCAATATATTATATCAAACATTTATAAAATAAATATTTTTATGATGATTTTCCTATTTTTTTGACCAAGGAAAACAAAAAGGGGATAAAAAGAATAGGACATGACTTGCAATATAATTGTACTACTCCACAAAGTTAGGTTAATTTATAATTATTTAGTACAATTATTATATAGTAGGATTAGGAGGTAGCTAGATAGAGTATGTCTATCTAGGTTAGAACCATAATTTGTTGATCACTAGCTCGTGTAAACATGATTAATGATCAGTCAATTTATTAACTTAGTCAATTTTGATCCGTTCGATTTAGCTCATTTGAAAACATGAAATTACATCCAATGAGCAAATTTTCAAGGTCATACTTGTTAAACATAAAGTTTTTTGTTGAAAATTACAAGAAGAGGAGAGGGACAAAGACCTAACCTCCATAGCTAGGATTCTAGAGCTAATTAGCTTTAAAAAAGAAAATTAAACATGACATATCTATATGTATAATATTATGAAGTTGCATATGTTAAATCACTCATTTAGAAGTTAGGTAAATTTGGGCTAAATATATAACTCAAATTAACCTATGATAAATTTTATCAAAATACTTTTAATATATTTTTGTTTTAATATGTTAACAATTAAAAAGTTTCTCTTGGAAATATAAGAATTGGGCCGATTGGACTTGAAACTATTATTTGCATTAATTCAGGTCATCTCAATCTAAGTAAATTTTGATCTATTCATATACTCAATGAATTTTATCTCATTCATATTCAACTCAACTCGTATAGAATTCAGACCCCATTATATCATTATGTCACGCGGCGATATAAAATTATTCAGATAGAAGACTTACATAGGAAAAGAATTAGTCCTTAGTAAAATATAATGGAGAAATATGGAAAATTTCATTGAAAGTCCTTAGAATTCGATTTAAATTTTAGTGTTATTCTTACACAAATAACAAGTGCCCCTTTAGCAACTAGACTCATGCACCAATCACCATGTCTCCAACTTGAATTAGGTTATACAAGTTATGATGGCACACACACCTATTGACACAATCAATCATATATAAGAAGAAAAAAAACATGAAGAATTGAAAAAGGTGAGAAGAAAACAAAAGTAGGATAAGTAGACGTTCCTACCTCTCTTATAAGACAAGTTGCCCATAAAATACAAACATGACAACCCTAAAGACCACTCTCTATCTCTTTCACTTTTTTACTACAAAATTCACTTCAACTTTAAATATGTATACACCTAAGTACTTTATAATAAGAAGATAATTATGAAATATATAATAATTACCACGAGGGTTACATTGGGATAGATAAGATCTTTTCATTCTTACTTTGAAGTTAGACAGTTCTTTCGGATGTCAGTTTCTCTTTAAAAAACTTTCACTTAAATTGCCAAGACTTGTTCCTTTTATATACTTAAATTTTCAACTTCCCCTTAGTGACTCTCTGAACGGTACCTCAGGAGGGCACAAGGGCGAAATTCACGTTTTTTTTAATAGTAAGTTAACACTTTGTTTGGATCATTGTTATCCATTGTTTCATAAATTATTGTATTGTATTGTAATCTATTGTACTGTATTGTATGGTAGATACAATGTTTGGCTAGATTGTATTGTTTGTTATTGTTTAATAACATTTTAATTTTTTAGTTTGATTGTATCGTACTGTATTGTAATTTATAAATTTACTTAAATATCCTTAATTATTCTGGGGTAGGAGTTTGACTAGATTTAAATAATTAAGATAAAGGGTAAAATAGGGGTTTTTATTGTTAGGTAACAACGAAATTTAACAATATAGTACAATACATTTTAAGTAACAATCAAAACAAACATTGTAGATATAATAACGATACAAAACAATATAATGAATAACAATGATCCAAACATAGTGTAAGAGTTCGATTTTATTAACAGAGAATAACTCAATTGTCGCTAAAAGGAATTTTGTTTTACATAGTGTGTGCGCCTATGCTTTCTTTGTTATTTGAGGTTTCCTATTAATTCAATAAAAATATATTATGGTGCTTGGTTGTCAGAAAATGATTGGCTGGGGGGAGTAGAAGCAGCACTAATTTTTTTTTTAAATAGAAGCATGTAATTAATTAATAATTAACAAGAGATGTTGGAATTTGTAAATGGAGAAGATAAAATCATGAAATATTTTTTAGGAGATAAATTGGAATAATGTGTGACGTTTTGATTCTCAATAATTAGAATCCTCTACATAGGTTAATATTCATATCATATCATATCCACATTATGTAATATCAGAATAATTTAATCCCACTAGATATTGAAATATTCATTTGGTATATCATATCATAAATAGATGTGATATTAGTTCCTGTCTGTTGGGTGCAAGCTGATGAAATATATTGAACTTTGATATATATAGTAGATACGTAAGCTCGTATCAATACAGACTCAATATATATTATCATTTTTATTTCAATTTATGAGACAGTTATAATTTGGATAGTCATTCAAATTTGTATGCAGTTTTTGAATATTTAAAGTTGTTAATTCTTGTGATTTATAAAACTTTTTACTTAAGTTTTAAATAATATAGGAAAAATGGATAAATATATCTCCAAACTATTGTAAAAGGTATGTAAATATTCTCCATCATACTTTTGGGACATTGGTGTCCCTGAAATCCAAAAACTAGAGCATATATACCCTTTATACTAACGGACATATACATGTCATAACCTTATCAATGGATCCGACATTTATCTACGGATAAGATAGTGCCACATGTCCCTATTTAGTTTTCTGTTAGAGTGAAGGGCATATATGTTCTAGTTTTTGGACGGCAGAGGCACCAATGTCCTAAAAGTATGAAGAATGATATTTGTATACCATTTATGATAGTTCGAGGGTATATTTGACATTTTTCCCAAATAATATATATTACTTCCTATGTCTCAGTTGTGGCACAAATACAATTTCAAAAGTCAATCAAATTTTTTATGTCTTTCAAATATTTTAAGCTATTAATTATTGTGATTATTTCCTTTTAGTTGTAATCCATTTTCAAATTAATATATGTTAATTTTCTTTCCTAGTTTATGTGGCATCCAAAGAATTTCCACACTCAATCAAATTTTTTATATACTTTTTTAAATATTTTAAATTGTTAATTAATATGATTGATAATAACTTTTTGATGTACTTTTCAAATCTACAAACAAATTAAAAAAAAGAAAATTAAATAAATTAAAACAAAAAAAATATTGAAATTATATAAATTCTCAGATTAGAAGCAGACACATCGATAAGAAGATACCTATACTTCTATAGTCTTCTTCTATATAGTATTAATTAATAATAATAAAAAAGTAATGTATTCCGATCTAATATTTATATTAAACTATTACTTTATCAATATTAAGTGATGAATTATGATAAAAACATATTCAAAACAATTATGGTCAAGTAATTGACGTGTATGTAAAATACACGTATCGTTCATTTAAGTTTTTTTTATACTATGTGTTATAATCAACATGTTCTATTAACTTAAAAAGATTAAACAAATTAGAATTTGCTTTTCTAGCAATAAATCCACTAGCAAGTAAGATAGAGATTCTTATATATCCAATTTATTTTATATTCTTTTTAAAATTTTGTAGTCACCACAAAATTATAGTAATGTTGCTAAAAAGATTATATGTTGCACCTTTTTGTGCCAACATGTGAAACAATTGAGACTTAAGGGAGCATATAGTAAATACAGAATCATAATGGAATATTAAGTTTTTTTTTATCCGGTGTTCGATATTCACAGTAGAGTTTGACTGTATTGAATTAGTATGTATAGGGTTCTATTTGGGAAAGCGCTACCTATTAAGAATTTTTTCATATCAAAACTCGAATTACATCTGATTAAAAGAGAAGCATCTCCATTCACGACACCATATTTTTAATGATAAATATCAAACCTTGGCTTTCATGCCATCCACATAAGAAATGCAAATGTCCCAAACTTATTATTATATACTAATAATAGATTTTTAGGGAAAATTCTAATCTAATCAACAAATAATCGAACCAATGCTCTAAATAATTAATTTTAGTTCATCTATCTAGAACCATAATTTATAACGTGATCCACAATTACTTGAATATATTATATCTTATTTAATATCATAAGTAGATTCAGAATTTAAATTATAAATAATTTTTTATATAAATGAATTCACCCACATTTTAACTTTAGTTATTCAAAAATCTAAACAATATATACTTTTTAATTGTTCATATCGAGTTCAACCATTCATATGCTCTACTTTTTGGACGATAGAGGCACCAATGTTCCAAAAGTATGAGTGAATGCATCTGTATATTATTTACGATAATTCGGTGCATATTTATCCTTTTTCCCTTAATTAATTAACCCATTCTTGGATTCGTTTTCATTTAACCAATAAATTAATTAAAGTAATATACTTTATAATATATTCTATGAACATATTCATATTAAATAAATTCAAAACAAAAGACTATTAGTAGTTGTTATAGCATACACGACACACTAAGAAAAAGCAAAATTTCTTAATTATAAGTAATCTCAAGTCCTTACCACTAATTATTTATCATTAACATTTATCAACAATTATATAATTATATATTGCAACTCCGGTATATGTTATTGCTGTTCCGGCGATCGGCGAATCACCGGCGACGAGATGCCGCATATTCGTGTGACGATTGCTGATGGGTCCCACATACAAGATGGAACCCACCACCCACTTTGAGTAGGGCATCAGCATAGCACTAATAATAATAATAATAATAATAATAATAATAATAATAATAATAATGGTAATAATGATTTAAACTTAAGAGAAATTCAAAATTTTATATATGTAAAATATAATTTTCAACTGATAGTATCCAGTTTGGTACTAAAATTAATCGGATAACTAGATGTTTCATGTCAAATCCTCGAAAATTTTAAAAATATTGAACTAGATGAGTTAGTATGCTATCAGGTAATTGCATGAACATCATCATCTATATCAACTGCTACACAAGAACTTATAGATAAAATTTCAACGATCCTCTCCTTATAGTTAGGTAGCAAAACACCCCTCTCTAGATAAAAAAAAAGACGTGTTATCACTTGCAGCTATTAAACTTATTAAACTTAAGAAAGAAGATAATAGAGATATTAAATTAAAAATAATATAGATAATGATAAAAGAAAAATGTAACAATAGTAAATTTTTATAATAACTTTACATGATTGATGGATAAAATGACTAAATTAGGATATTCAAATAGATTCAAATGGAGATAGTACACATTACACTCACTTGTTAGTGTGAACCACACACATATAAAAGCTAGCTTTTAATTGATTGCAAAGTGTATTCCACTATCTTCATATATATATATTTTTTATAAAAAATATAATTAAAAAGAAGAAGCATTACATATATGTTTACTATTAATTAATTTACTTCTCTATATATATGTTTCATTGTCACACTTCTCCTCCTTGGGAAAAACACAAAAATCTCCTCTAAAAACTTTTGAGTTTTTTTTTTTCCCTCCCTTCTTATTTCATCAAATTATTTTTTTTTTCAAAATTTAGAGGAAAAAAAATGGAGGGGGAATGTAATTGCAATTTTTTTCAAAGATCAAAACCTTATATAGCTATGATTTCTTTACAATTTGGTTATGCAGGAATGAATATTATAACCAAAGTTTCACTTAATAGAGGCATGAGTCATTATGTTCTTGTTGTCTATAGAAATGCCTTTGCTACTGCAATTATTGCTCCCTTTGCTCTTTTACTTGAAAGGTAAAATTAATCGCGTTACATGTTAAATTATACTGATCGTGTAAAAAATATAAAAAGTTACGATATATACATCAAAATAACTCTTTTTTTTTTTTTTGGTTGATAGGAAGATTAGGCCAAAGATGACATTCATGATGTTCTTTCAAATATTTGTATTGAGTCTTCTAGGGCCATTGATTGATCAAAATTTTTACTATGCTGGGCTTAAATTGACATCTCCAACATTTTCATGTGCTATAAGCAACATGTTACCTGCTATGACATTTGTCATAGCAGTCCTCTGTAGGTACGTAATATAACAGTGACGTTCAGATCAATTTTAAATTTTTTTAAATTTTTTGGAATAGTTAGTAATTTTTTTTTATTTTTTTGTTAAGAATGGAGAAGGTGAATTTGAAGAAAATTGGAAGCCAAGCAAAGGTGTTGGGGACTATAGTAACTATGTGTGGTGCCATATTAATGACATTGTATAAAGGCCAAATTGTTAATTTAATTTGGTCAAGTCAAATTAGTGGAACTTATGATAAAGAGTGGCTAAAAGGCTCAATTCTTCTCATTTTTGCTACACTTGCTTGGGCTTCTTTCTTCATTCTTCAGGTATATATGTTAAACAGTCAGCTAACGTTTGATCATAAATTTTAACAGTTTTCAGTCTCCAAAAAACAAAATTTGCAGTTTCAAACTTCAGAATCTATGATCAAACGAGAACTAAAACTTGATTATATTTCATTTTTATGAATATTCAAGAAATGGTGATTAATTAATATTAAGAGTAATTTTTAATTTTTTATTATACAGGCTATTACAATGAGGAAATATACAGCTCCATTATCTTTAATTGCACTTGTTTGCTTCATGGGAACTTTGCAATCTATGGCTTTGACATTTGTAATGGAACACAAAACTTCTGTTTGGGCTATTGGTTTTGACATGAACCTTCTTGCTGCTGCCTATGCTGTAAGTTCTTTTCCTTTTTTACCCCTTTTTCTTTCGCACTCGTCGTAAGTTCAGTGGCAGAATTAGAATTTTCAGTTAAATAAACTTAGAATATAAGAAAGTAAACACGAGATTCAACCTATATGATATGTAAGTAAAAAATAATTTTAGCTTTATATGTAGTATAATTTTCAAGCAAAGATGGTTTCATATGAACGCCTTGCTAGTATTCTGGCAAAGGTGATACAATATTTTTCCATACAAAACATGTTAAAAATAATAGAGAAAAGAATAATATAATAACAACCATAAATAGTCTAATAAATAAAAGAAGAGTTCGATAAATAATACTTCCTTCTTCCTATTTTATATGTTATTTTTTTTTACTCTGCATTTGCATTAAAAAATTATATAACTTTATCCTTCTTTTTTATTTAATGTTTTCTCAAGTCAACTTTATAATAAATAATGAATATATTTTTAAGATTAATTAACTACTCTATCAAGGGTATAATAGATAAAATTACATAATAATTTATGCATAAATTTTATAAAATGACAAGTATTATGGTTTAAGTATTTATAAAAAGTAATAACATATAAAACGGGACAGAGAAAATAGTGAACTCGAAAAATAAGATGATAACAATTTTATTAATATAATACTACTAAGGGAAACTAAACAACCTCAATTATATATTATCCTTCTACACTAGTCCTCGACCTTTATCTTTTCTTATTTAAAATCATATTAATGATAAACTATAGAATATCATGTCCTGTTTAATCACCTTTCGGTAATAATAAATAACAAAAGATTCTTTTTTCCACAAAATTTCAGGGAATTGTGTCATCAAGCATAGCTTACTATGTACATGGTCAAGTAATGGAGAAAAAAGGACCTGTTTTTGTGACAGCTTTTAGTCCACTCATGATGATCATTGTTGCCATTATGGGCTCTTTCATTCTTGCTGAAAAATTCTATATTGGAGGGTAAGTCCAATATCTCAAATATCGAGTTGTCAAGTCAAAAATTTCGTTAAAAATATTTAATTTTTAAATTTATATATTTTAATATAGTTTTTCGACGAAAGATGTTCAATTAATCCGTCTAAGTTACTATGCAACTGCCCCTCCAAACCCCCACCCACACACACACACCAAAACATTTTATCTTTGTGTATCAATCGATTTTTTCGTATCACAAAAGGTTATTTTTTTATGGTTATGAATTGTGACTTTTTGAGATAATAACTATTTACTTAGATAATTATATAAGAAATTAACTCGTTTTATTTTCTCGATATTATCGACTAATTTTTATTTTATTTTTTTATTTCAGAATTGTTGGTGCATTGATGATAGTGGCAGGGCTATACTTTGTTCTATGGGGAAAATACAAGGAGTACAAAGAAAATGAAATTGAAGAATCATCAATAATTATTGAAGCAGTGAAGGGCATTAATGGAAATAATCAAATGATGATTATAATAATTAATGATATAGAAATGCAAAAAAATAGTGAAAAAATAATATCAGCAGCTCCTGTATTTAGTTTTCCCATGTTAACTAGAGAAGCACCAAAATCTTAATTTTTAAATTAATTTACATGTAAAAGAATATGTGTAGATCAATTTTGATATTATATATATGTTTAGAGCAATTTACTCTTTTAACCTTGAGAATTTTGTATAAATAACAAATGTTCTCTAATTAGTCCTCAACATCTACTTCATCACTCTTTGTATTTTTATTTTTTATAATATCTTTTTTTTTAAAAACAGATAATAGATACTTAAAGTTTTGATATTATTATTCTATCCGTTCTAAAATAAATGTCTTTTTTTAAAAAAAATAATTTAATTAATTTTTTAGCTAAATTAATCGACTTTATTATTCATAGCCAATTATTGTACATTTTCCCACTATAGTTGTTATCCTTTGGATGCTTTTGTAAATGGAAATTGAAAACTAAATAGTATATATCATTATCTTCTCTTATATTATTATATTATAGAAAAGAAGAAAACGTACGTACATATTTTGTGGATCTATATAAAATAAAATTATGATTTAAGTTTGGATTAATTATGAAAGAAAGTTTTAGGATAAATAGAACTTAATTGGAAACTATCAGTGTTTTTGATTTTTCTTATTTCGACATACAAATAATAACATAATTAAAAATTTAATAAGTGGAATCTAAAGAGAGTATAATATACTCAAACTTTATTCTTGTACATTGTTAACGCTAGAAAGACTGCTTTTCAAAAGACGATCAACTAAATTAACACATATTAAAACAATTTGAAAACATTATATAACACTTAATAATAATAAAATAACAAAAATTGAAGAACAAATTAAATTCTATGAAAATAATTAAAGCGAAAAACTTTAAGATGGAGAGATGAGGTCTTCAAAAAGAAATAGAAGATATAGAAAAAGACTTGTCATAGTTAGGGATAAAAAGAGGAGGAAAATGATAGTTTTCATTTGTCCTTAGGGAAAGAAAGAGATATTCATCAAAAACACGTAAAAATAATAATTGAAATTCAGTTATATATATCAGGATTTTTAATCGTATAAATTTTTAATATCAGTTATATAATTCAAAATTAATTGGACATATTTATTTATCAAGTCGAACGAAAACATTACAAATGATTCAAGAAGCTTTTTTGTTATTTTATTTTATTTTCTTATTATATACATATATGAGAAAAATATAAAAAGTAATTATCATTTCCGTCCACTCTTGGAGAAAATAAAAATAAAAATGGAAAGAAAAAAAAAACTAAAGGAAAAAGATATAGGTCTACTTTTTCTTTTTATTATTCTAGATTAATTAAACGGTGTTTATTTTTTTTATTACATAAGTGAGGTCATCAAAAATAAATTAAAAAAGAGATAGAAAGAGACATGGCTTAGGATTAAAAAAGGAAGAAAATGATAGTAGTTTTGTTTGTTTGCAATTTTTTTTATTTGGTATTCGATATCTGCATTGAAATATAATAATTTTTTTTTATATTTCAAATTTGATATATTTGCTTAATGGTGAATTAATTTCCAACCATCCAATCACAATTTATATTGATTGTTAATTTGTTCTTCTTCATCAAAATTCCTTACTCCTTTTAGCTTTCGATTAAAATTACTATGAGTCTTGGAGAATTTCTGAAAGACAAAATAAAGTTCAGCAACCTTCATAACTTTGAAAAGTATCTTTTCTTTTTAAGTCCGTTTTAATTAAATAATATCATATAAATTAAGATAATGCAGTACGTAGAAAACCGACAAAGTTATAAATCACTAACGTAACAATATCAATTACACCATTCGACACACAATTGAATTGGACAATTGGTGTTTGTGACATTGCCTTTTGACTGAAAAATAAAATAAAATAAAATAAAGTTCTTTAAAAAAGTAGTTGTGAATGAAATAACCACTACCTATAAGGATATTAAAACTACTCAAATTAATGACTCAAGAATTTAGAATGAAAAATGAAAAATATTTATTATTCGAGCAACTCATTTGTTTAATACGGATTGACTTTATTTACTTATAGTTTAGTTCGTATAGAATTTCATTACATGACTTATTCTAGGAGTACTAAAACGTGATATGTAAATATGAATATAGTGATATATTTATAAAACAGTATAATGAGAAAGTCTTTCATGATATCAAAGCGTTGAGAGGTTAAAACTATCCAAATTTGAACCCTCGCCGGAGAAACAAAAATCTTGAAGCAATGGTAAAATTATATACGTATAGTCACTAGTCCGAGTCATGAAAGAAAATGCTTATTTCAACTCCGTCTTGTCAAATCTCTTCTCGTTGAATAAAAACAAAGTTCTTCTTCTAGCAAAATCACTATTTTGGTCCAAGTATCAAAAAAGTATATTAATTATTAAGTTGAATATAGTTTTAAAAGACATATATATAATTGATTATGCATGGCTCACATATGTACTTAAAAAAGGAGGATTTTCCCATCTTCTCAAGAAAATCTTTAACTTTCTAAAATTTTCAAATTATTGAAAAAAACAATTTATGATCTTTGTCACATTATAGGCCATTCAATTAATACTCTTTTCTTTTTTAATTAATTCTCTTGGACACTCAATGAGTCCTCTTGCATCATTAATAAAAGAAAAATACATTGATTCAAAAGTATATATCATTATGTTTTTTGAAAGGAAAAGAATATATATATTTTAAAGAAAGTGAAATTCTTTGACGAAAAACATAGTTTTTTTTAAAAGTAGTTGATTATTATGAAGGGTGATTTGAAGTAATTATTAAGTTATTGTCGTGTGATTAAGACAAGACTATGTAAAATGGATCATTACAATCTGATTTTTTTTAGTACTCCGCACATAAATTAATAAAGAAGAAGTACATAGGGCATGTGAATTAAGAAGGGTACTTTGATGTAACAAGTAAGTTATTGTCGACTGTCTTAAGAGTAAAAAGGTCACAGGTTCAAGTTGTGTGAAAATAGATTCATATATAATATATGATTATATACAATAAACCCTTGTGGTTCGGCCTTTACTCTGTTCCTGCTAATTATTAAATACTATGAAAAATAATTAAACAAAAACTTTATAAAGAAAAAGTATATAGGGCACATTGAACTAAATGTCCATCTCTTGGTATATGTCACCTTTGATCTAAAAAAAAAGGTTTCTTAGGAATAATATATCAATATTTCAAACTTTCGGTACCTAAAAAAAACATTTATAAAAGCAAAAAGGTTTATTCAAAGTATATTGGAGAATAAACGTTTTCAAATTGTCCATTAATGTAAAAATAAATAAATAAAATAATTACAAATAAAAGAAAGATAACGACTTATTATTTTGGATGTTTATGTAAAAGTTATTTGGCTTAATACCAATTATTACTTAAAATTTAAACTTTTTCTGTGGGATCTTAAAAGTAATTTATCTCTTCTATTTGAAAAAGTAAAGATTAAGATTATTATTCTTTAATAAACTCTTCGTTTCCTTTATTTTTACCTTATACATTTTGCACTTCTCTTTGTTCAAAACATATTAATTAAATATTTATTTTACTAAATTATTCATCTTATGACGATATAAATCAGTTATCATTACAATAGGTATCAAATTAGTGGAAGTGTAATGAGGTATGTAGTTGAACAGACCATTAAAAATCGTGATGAAGTGGTAAGTACTCTTTCATTCTTAATCAGATGTTTCGAGTTCGACTTCACTCGAATATAAATTTATATTTGATAGTGTTATATACTTTTAACATTTGTAATTAATTTCACCAAAGGAAAAGACAACCAAAAAATTAAAATAAATTACAACACATAACAAGTTGGAGCCCTTTTGCAACCATAGCCACCATATGCATGATGCCTAGTGGCTAGTTGATGAAAGCTAATATTTATATAGTGGAATCAATGTACCCCATATATAGTACTATGAAAACTAAAATGAAAATTGAAGGAGTTTTACTTTTATATATCGATCATAGAAAAATATTACATTCAATCGAATGTATAAAAAATTATTCTATTAGATCAATCGAAAGATAATTACATGTATTTCTGTTTCTTGGAAAAAATAACTTGTTATACTAGTAACATATAACTAAAATATGTTGATGACATAATATTTAACTAACAATATATTCTATTATTAAAAAGTAGAAGATTTTTTTAAAAAAAAAAAGTATAATCTATATATAGGTGTTCCTACCTCTAAGAAATTGTCTTTAAAAATGCAAACATTGGAAACCCAAAGGGTCAACTTTTGTCTTTACACTCCTCCCTACAAACAAAATCAAAGTTCAAATAATGCCCAAAAATAAGAAAAGAAATGACAAATATGTGATTGTTTTCTTCTCATTATTCGGTGTTTAATATCCGCATCAGAATATAATTAAATTGAAGTTACACAAAATAAAAACAAAGTACTACCTAATCAAGATGATTTTATTTCAAGATTTAAATCTGAAATAACTTTCATCGATTAGAAAACACATGATTGTCACATTTGATTTCATCATACAAGAAACCTAGTCAAAAGATGAAACTTATGCAATGCACTCAATGTTTTCATCATGTAACTATGTCGACTAAAAATAAAGTAAGCCCACCAATGTTTGTTTTTTAATAAAAATTTGTGGCTTTGATATTATAAGGTCATGATGTCCTTTAACATAGTGTTATTCTAGGGTTGCAACATTTGGTTTGTATGATTAGATATCCATATTATTTTATGTGGTCTTTTTGTGCTCCACTTCATCATTTTTTACCTGCCTTTGGCTTCTTTCTTAATGGCTTCAACATAGGGGTATTTTAGTCCATGTGATGTTGTTAAAGAATTTAACGTGGACCTAACTCAACTTCAAAAGTTAATTTGTAATAAAATGATTGTCCAGTATACTATGTAAAGAAACTACTCGTGATCTTTTTTTCATCTGATGTGAGACTTTTCAATAAATGTCATAAATAATATTTTGAATATTGAAGTTCAGTGTTAATTATAAATAGTAAATTTGACAATTAAAATTTGTAAAAGTCGAAATTCGACATTTGAGGGGGGCTACCTAGGGATCCTGATGTTGCAATGTGTTCGATCGTTAACTTTAGTTCATATAAATATTCTCGTAGGTTTTACGATCAATTGTCGTCTCACCTAAATAAAAATCTACGTAGTTAATTTCAATTGTATACATAACATACCGTTCAGACTTATGCACTGTTCAAAACTAAGGATATTCGAGCTTGCTTCTATCAAAATTAGATTTATTTCAATTCATATGTACTCCATATATATCGATGGTTGATGAAATATATTATCTGTTTATATGATTTTGAACAATTTAAATCACTTTCTTAAAATATATCTATTATATATGTAGGTATTAATTATTAATTATGTATATGATTTCTCATGGACTAAGCAAAAAAGCCAATTTGGTCATTTTAAAACTTTGTGATGTTTTTCACTTTCACGTTGCCCTTCTACTTGCCCATCATGGAAGCACTAGTTCACTAATATATATAATTAATTAGTCTAATTAACAAATAATTAATCACTAAAATAGTTCAAGATATTTATGTACTCCATATTTTGTTTAAAAAATATTAGGAAAAAGTACTGTTTAGGCAAGTATTAGTAGCATTAATTAGTGTAAATTGTTCATAAAGTATTATCAACATGTTAAGTGAGTTTTTCCGATTTAACAGTCTAATTTGAACCCGACTAATTTAAATTTATATCGGATAGTGCTCTTGGTGAATTTAAACTAAAAGGTGTATTTTTCACTTGAACGCTATTGAGATCTTTAGTTACATACAAAGAGATAATGCTAACTTTCTTTCTCAAATTTTGTTTCAAATTACTCATCGATCACCTCATGGGCTTATCTAAAGATTTATTGTGTGTCACTCATATCAATCGAATATTTATAATCACCAAAGCTCACCAATTTATTTATTTTTTTTGCGTGTGGGACTTCGAAACTACGGATAAAGGTAATAAATCAGTTTGTACACGAAAAAAAACACTAAGTCGGGCCCACACCATCTATTCGTCTTTTCGAATCATTTGTAATTTTAATATCAATTATTTAGCTGAAACACATATAATATATTTTTAACATGATATGATATTATTTACTTTGACTAAGCACGTGCAGTCACAAAATTAAAAATATCATCCACACATTATAAGTAGGTTCATATTCTTTTCCACTTAGAATTTGAGATTTTGTTCATGCACCCAACACTAAGTATATATCATCAAGTGGATTAATTAAGTGCTTAATCTTTAATTAAGCAATTGTTATCATATCATCAAACACTTAGGCTAAAGTATATATCATCAAAGTTGTGTCCACCTATGTGATCATCACAATTAAGAAGACTACAAATAATTAAATTGATAATTACGTAATTAATAAATAATGTTTTTTTTCTTTGTGGATATCCACTAATTAATTAATTAATTGCATCAGCAATTATCAAGATCCAAAAACATGGGAAGAAACACTAGAAAATCACAAATTTATTAAAGGCAAAAAAGCTATATATTCCCCTAATCTTTGCACATGTAATTAGCTGAAATTGGTTTGTCCATAATATCACAAAGATTGCTTTTTTTAATGTCCATTTAAGTCTCTCATTTTTTACCTTTTTCCACCTAATCGATATTTGATATTTAATAGAAATCTGATTAATTTAAATTTATAATGATACAAAAAAAATTAATATAATCCGATCCATGTGAAAAAATGACATACATAAATTGACAAATTGGTTAAGTATGCATCTATTCATTGATTCATCATATTAAATCAGATATTAAATTTAACCCATAAAAATATGAATCATCGACATATTAAATATTGAATCTCTCTTTTTTTTAATATATATTTTGATCATCTTAGTAAATATTCAGACTGTGCTACGAACAAAACTTCATCATTTCGCATAAAATCCAAATTAGCCCATCTTTTATAGCCAATCTGAAAAGTTAATATTTCAAAGATTAGGTTAAACAAATAGACAAAAGAAAAAAGAAGCGTGCACATTAAGAACAAAGTAGGAAAGATATTACGATCATTTCATTATTAATTAATTAAAATTTCGAACTTCAAATTTTAAAAATTGAATAAATTTTGGTAAAAATAATCCTAAACTTTTTTGAGATAGAGCTTTGATTCGTATCATGCCAACTCCTCGAACTGTGGGGTAGAATATATTCATAAATTGATAAAACGATCTCTCAATTTGATTAGAATAACTTAAAGATCTCTTTATATTTTCTTAAATTTCGGCCAACGCGGTTCCTTTTCTGGACCAATTTTAATTTCATATAATTTTTTTATTTTAAGTTAAATAAAATAGTAAGTAGCTAGCTGGATTTCAGACACATCCTACATCAAAATTCTCTAAAGAAATTTGAGGCGCCTACATATGCTTACGTGCACTTTCCTTTTTTTAATGAGTTTTACGTAGCATAAATTCAAATTATTCAAAAATATAAAATATCAGTATAAAAAAGATTTTTTTTTAAAAAAGAAAGGATAATTTGGTCTTTGACAACATTACAAATGTCATTATTAGGGAAATTGGCAAAACTCAAGTCAAATATATAAACATAGGACATGACAAATAATATTATCGAATCTATTATAATCCAAGCACTTTATATGCTTCTTTTTTTTTTTTACTTATTATTGTCGATTTGTAAAATTTTCAATACTTCGTTTATTAATTTCATTGGCAAAAAAACACACTATGATCAGATTTGTTTCCTTTTAGGCTGGCCATGACCATTCATTATGTTTTTTTTTTTTAAAAAAAAAAATTACTTAAAAAACATACAATTATTTTAGACAAGATATTAGTGAGGAGATTTCTTTTCAATCTCCTTTCTTTGTGGAATTTTGTGATCCACGTGCATGCTCTTTCATGAAAGGTATTTAGTGAAATAAAAGCGATGAATTTAATAAATATATCAATTTAAATTAATCGAGTTATATGTATAATTAATCGATTTTAGCGTTTTCCTTAAGTTCAAAGGGACTTAAAAAGTCATAAGAATAAAATCATCTTTAGCAAATTAGCGGGGAGTGTTGGAGTACTCAAGCCCCTTAGAGAATATTTTATATACGGTGAATTTAAATTAATCGAATTAGTAAGTTCTATTAAAATGGAAATATTAAATTAATTTGAGATATTTTTGGCTATTCTATATGTTGGGTAAACAAATCTATGTATGTGGTATTACTCTCTCTATCTGCTTTTTAAGAAACATCTTTTTATATTATTAGTTTTATTTGTTTTTAACTTTTCACATAACATGTTGAATACCACGATATGAAAGATCATTTTGTTGTATTCTACATATTTCATCACAGATCGACAGGTGATCCGTCCTTTCTCCCCCTTTCGTCATAAGGCGTGGTCATTCATGATCACAAGATTCAAAAGTCATTTTTTATTTTCTTAAATTAATGTCAATTTTTTTGCCACCCAATATCCAATGTTTAGTACACGTATTATTCATTCATTCTGGGATTGACACTCTCAACAAGGTCATCTCCATATATAAAACTCTAATCAGATAGCTCTAATTAAGAATAGAGGAGTCCACTACGCCAAAATCTATACAAATAACTCTTTCTCAAATTAAAATCAAATAAACAATTAAAATTTACTTTAAAAAATGCCACAAAATCCCAATGGTGTGATTCCCAAGGAATAAAACTAAAGTTAAAAAGAGTATCTAAATATACGTTGAAATTCTAATCCCACATATAACAATAATTCCACTAGCTATTGTTATATTCCTAAATAAACTATATTATATATTGTTGTAATTAATCAGTTCCAGTCTGTTGGGCGCTTTGGAATCCACCCCACCTTATACACGAGTTCTTATTTTATCAAAAAAAATAAAAAATTCTTGGAGAATATATAGTTGTTTATATTTAATTAATTAATTTTAAAAAATATTTTATTAATATTAAAATAATACTTTAATTTATACTTGGCACATGTTTCAAATGTACTTATGAGAAAAAGTTGCTTTGTTTTTCAATTCCAAAAATATTTAATTTTTTCTTAGTATATATATAATTTTCTAATATTTGATCAAACAGACTAATAAGATATATACCATTAGGAGAGTAAATGGTCGGGTTGATTCGGATTTTACAAAATTTCCAACCAAATCATTTGTGTCAGATTTTAAAATCTATAAATCAAACCAAACTAATAAAACTCGGGTATTTCAACCTCGGTTTTTTTTTGGATTTTTCGGGTAAACCAAAATTTGTTTTCATTTATTTGTGGACGAACGATATTTGATTAGGTATATGATGAATTCTTTTAGATCTATAGGTTAGGGTGCGGAGTTAAAAAAATGCACTAAATAAGATATTAATTATAATAAATAAAATTAATATATGCATTATTTTTTCTTATGCATCTTACCAAAATGTGTTCTAAGTAGATTTATGAGTTCTGATTAAAGACGAAATTAAAAATTTTACGTTAGCACTAAAAAAAGGAAGTCGTAATAATAATAATAACATTAATAATACTTTATCCCTTCTTATTTAGAACTAATTTTCTAACTAAATTTCGGTATAAATATAGCATGCAATGAGTAATTAATCTTTAATTAGATTTGACTTGATGGCGTAACTACACCATTAGTATATATAACTTTAATGATTTCATTTAATTTGCAAAATTAATCTATCAATTAGTGGCATAAATCTATCTCACACATAAATCTATAAATTTTATTTTATATTAAGATACAAGAAAAAACAAATCAGAATATTCAATTAGATTCAATTTTAGTGCAAATTACACTGACATGTGAGTATGAGATTGTCACACGCATGAAACTCTTACGTAAGTAATATTCTCACTTTTATATGGTACTAAAATCGATCTTTTAAATTTATTGAAATATTTTATTTAGACACTCAAAAAATTTAATTACGTGTGTATTCTCTTTCGCTTATTAAGTAGTTAAGTTAACCGCATAAAATATGTCATTTATTTAGTTATACACATTAACTCAATAGGTTGAAAATCCCGCGACATATTTGATGCAGTTAATGATATAACAATCTAATAACCGAAAGAAAATATGCACAAAATAGATTCAAAATTTTGAATTGAAACACTTTGTTAAGAATTGAAGCAAAACTTAGTTCGAATATCTATATGAAATATTCTGATAAATTTAAGATGCTCGTGAGTTGGTATAGATCCCCTAATTAGCTTTTGGCCCTTTTGTCTATAAATATATGTGACATTCTCATTTCTTTTCACTAGAAAAAAACACAAATTCTCATCTTCATTATTTTTTCCTCTAAATTTCATTTTATTACTTCAAAAAAATGGAGGGAATTAAAGGAGAATGTAATTGTAATTTTTTTCAAAGATCAAAACCTTATATAGCTATGATTTCTTTACAATTTGGTTATGCAGGAATGAATATTATAACCAAAGTTTCACTTAATAAAGGCATGAGTCATTATGTTCTTGTTGTCTATAGAAATGCCTTTGCTACTATAGTCATTGCTCCTTTTGCTCTCATCCTTGAAAGGTAAAATTTACTCGATCGCGATAAAATATTATCAGTATAGTTTAACCTATTATGACACATACGTTACAGATTTATTTGTAATTACCTGACATCATAATTTTTTTGTATATAGAAAAATCAGGCCAAAGATGACATTAATGATGTTCTTGCAAATATTTGTATTAGGTCTTCTAGGGTAAGTTTTTTTTTTTTTTTAATTTCTATATTTTTTTGATTATTATTTTTACATATTTGACATTAATTTTAATTTAAACAGGCCAGTAATTGATCAAAATTTTTACTATGTTGGACTAAAACTCACTTCACCAACATTTTCATGTGCTATGAGTAACATGCTAACTGCTATGACATTTGTCATGGCAGTCCTTTGTAGGTATTTTTTTTTTTAATCGTGATGTTCGGATCAATTTTTTTATTTTTTTTACTAAATATAGTTTTTTTTTGTTTTTTTTAGGATGGAGAAAGTGGACATAAAGAAAATTAGATGTCAAGCAAAAGTATTGGGAACTATAGTAACTATGGGTGGTGCCATGTTAATGACATTATACAAAGGCCATGTTGTTAATTTAATTTGGTCAAATAATATAAATTCTAATGTTACTCAAATTACTAATGAAAATTATGATAAAGATTGGGTAAAAGGGTCAATTCTCCTCATATTTGCTACACTTGCTTGGGCTTCTTTCTTTGTTCTTCAGGTATGAAATTGTTACGTAACATAAGATTTAAAAGTCTTTTATTCAATTTTTATTTGTTTATTTGATTTTATTTTGATTTGTTACAGAATATAATAATGAAAAAATATACCGCTCCAATTTCTCTAACCGCACTCGTTTGCTTTATGGGAACGTTGCAATCGATCGCGGTAACATTTGTAATGGAACACAAAAATTCGATTTGGACTATCGGTTTCGATATGAATTTTTTAGCTGTTGCCTATGCTGTAAGTTTTTTTTGTTTTTGTTTTTTTTTTACTTTTTTTCTCTTATTCCCTTAAAAGAATTATTAATTAATTTTGTATATTAAATATAATTACAGGGAATTATGTCATCAAGTATAGCATATTATGTACAAGGACTTGTAATGGAGAAAATAGGACCAGTTTTTGTGACAGCATTTAGTACATTAATGATGATTATTGTTGCAATTATGGGATCTTTTATTCTTGCTGAAAAAATATATATTGGAGGGTAATTTTTATTTTTATTTTAAAAATAATTTCTATTAACATTTAACTTTTTGCTTTTATGTTTTTGTCTATTTTAAAACTTTTTTTTTTTTTAACTTTTGGTTTCAGAATTATTGGTGCAGTGCTAATAGTGGCAGGGCTATATTCTGTTCTATGGGGAAAATACAAGGAGTATAAAGAAAAGGAAATTGAAGAATTAATAATTCATGAACAAGTGAAGGGTATTAATGGAAATAAAAAAATGATAAGTCTTGAAAATATTAATAATGATATAGAAATGCAAAAGAAATGATGAAAATAAAATCCCAATTCCAATAGTAGCTGTTAGTGTATCAAAATTTTATACTTTTGTTTTAGGAATTATAAGCCAAAAAAAAAACAGAAGAAAGAAGGGTATTTTTGACTTTTTTTCTCTGTTATTTTTTCTATTTTTGGGAGGTATTTTGAGTTTTTAATAAAATATATATATATAGGTGTCTGGCAAATTAAAAAGGATTTATGTAACTTGTTGGGGTTAGCATATTAATAATTATAATATGTTTATGGCATATTTTACATGTTCATTTTGAAATATCAATTAACTTAGATGTGTAGAGAGTCTATTAAAAATAATTTTTTATTTTTATCAGTACAAAGTAGATAAGACGACGTATAAATTAACCTCCTCAAATTTTATATATATTTATAATTAATATATATGGAGTATGTTGTTGGTGTTATTGTTGCTTATATTATATTTTCTGCGCCCCAATTTATGTAGCATTTTTTAGATTTCGAGATTCAAATAAAGTTATTTTTTATTATAAATTTTTTGTATATTTCTTAAATATTTTAAATTATCAATTATTGTGAATTATAGTACTTTTTATGCAATTTATAAATATATAAATTTTATTTCAAAAAGTTTAGAAATTTTATATGCAAATTTTTGACCAAACTTAAATTGTTTTAACTCTTAAAAAACGAAAAGTATCTAATATTTATTAAGATTTTTTTTGTTGGACAATGTTGAAATATACATGGCAATGTTCCTCTTTTATTGTGAAAAATATTTTATGTGTTGCCTATTTATTACTCACATCTGATTCATATTCCACTCAGCTAGTGGCTGATTTTATAATTTTATGTCGACCATTTTTATAATATATAATAATAATTTCTTTTTTCTTAGAAAACCTTAACATCATTAAGTCTATGCATTTAAATTATCTGAACCAACAAAAAAGAATTATTGAAATAAAGATAGTCTAGTAGTAATTAATAGCACAGTTCGAAATGTGTAATTTAGGCGTATGTCATAAATTCAAATTCTATTGGAGTATTAAGAGATCAGTATTCTCTCATCTTAATCATAGGTATCGTCGTTAGGATTCGAATACTAACTATAAAGTCGTCTTTGTTAGCTAGAAAACGCTTTACCCCACTGATAAAATTTTTCGACGTAAATTCAAATTTAATCAAGCTTCAATATAAATATTAAACTTTATTCTGTTTTGTGGACTCAATTGGTGTAAATCAAACGGAGACAGGTTAATTAATAGATATATCCTTCATTTTTAATTCGAGATCTTGGGTTCAAGTATTGCAATGTATTAAGTCGTTCTTGTTAAGGAGTGGTCTACCTCTCAATCAGGGGCGGCTCAACGCAATCGGAGGCCTAAAGCGAAATTTCAACTAGAGGCCTAAAATCTAATAAATTTCACATGCATTATTTTTTTTAAAAAAAAAAATCTCAAGGTATATTTAATATTATTTTTTTATAAATGATTAATTCGATTTTCTTTTCAATTAGTAGCTTTAGACAAGATTTTATCAATTTAATATTGAAAAACATTTGCTTACTCGGGCAATTATAATATAAATTGTTAACATAATTTGATTCAAGAAGTTGATAATTTTGTATACCCCACATTTTACTATGCTTGTTGTAATGCTTGGAAATCTAAGAAGAAATAGAAAAAAAAATTACAATTGACTTGCTCAACGCTTTTTGACTATTGATTCATATTTTTGATAGAATATGACTCTAACTTATTAGAAATTTAAAGAAGAGAGCGTCAAAGGAGTTAAAAGAATAAAATAATGTGAATATTAGCATAGAGACTGTGAGAAAATAAAACAATTCTTCGTGATTTCTTTTATTTAAATTAGATTAAAGGAAATAAAATAATAACTTTTTTAATATATATATATATTCATAAATAATTAATATTTTCTTTAAAAAATAACACAAATTTATTATAGGTAAAAAATTGAGGCCCCCTAAAATTGGGGGCCTAAGGCCAATGCCTAATTTAAAAAGGCATAGAGCCGGCCCTGCTCTCAATAAGAGATTTCTTGATACAATTTCATACTTAGACAAATCTCAGTACGAATATCAAACATCAGGTGAAATATGAAGAAAATTAATCAAAATGTTATTGGAAGAGGAAGAAAGATTTACTCGTGATTTGTATATCCTTAACCAAGAGGTCTTAGGTATGAGCAGTGGCGGAGCCACAGTGTGTTTAGGGGGTTCATTCGAACCCCCTTCGGCGGAAAATTATATTATTTTTATATGGTTAAAATAATTTTTTAGGTATATATAGTAGATGTCGAACCCCCTTCGGCTATTTCGTATGTCCATTTTTTCAGATGTTGAACCCTCTTATCGAAAATCCTGGCTTCGCCCCTGGGTACGAGTTCCCTTGGGTATGGAGTCGTCTTTGTTAGGGAGCGTTTTATCTTCAATGTGGGACTTTTCGATGTGAATCAAAATTTAATCGGGCATCAATGCAGATACCAAACACGGGGTGGAAAAAAAAACTATATATGAACACAATGTGTGAATATTCACAGAATAATTTGCTTCTTTACCGGAAACTTCTCCCATGATTCATCTTAATCTGATTAAGAAATTTAAAAAGTTAATGTCTCATGTTAATTAATTTCTAATTTAAAATGAAATGGAACAAATGCTAGAATTTTCAAAATGAAAGAATCTCTAAATATTTTATGCCAACATATATATATTCCTTTCACATTACAATCAAAATGGTACATTTACTTATGTCATAAATTGTGTTGGAGAATCAAAAGAATCGTTAAAGTTTGAGATACGTTAAAGAATATTGATAAAAACATTGTCGATAGTGATTAATATACCATTCAAAATTTAATAATTCTTTTTAGCAGGAGCGGAATCAAAGTATCTCTCATTAATTCTATAATTTTTAGGGCTCATTTTATTTTGGATTAGTTGATGAGCTCATGGATTAGCATAGAATCTAATCCCTAAATAAATAAATAAAATGATGAGAAAAAATAAAAAGAATCTTAAAGAAAATAGGCTTATCTATTTAGTTGCACATGTTATATATATATATATATATATATATATATATATATATTATTTTAGTATAATTGAATTTAATTTCTTCCCAAAAAACATAATATTCTATGAAACATCACTTGTTAAAGAATATAGAAAAATGCATATTGTGGCTGCGACAAAAAAAATGGACTATAGAATATATACCAAACATAATGCATTCATGAAAAATCACATATCAATATATTCACATCAGAAACTATATATCAAATTCAAATAATTTTAAAATAGCGCTACTTTGGAGAAAAATATATTAATATTATAATAAATATATTTTAGAACCGTTTTTAATCTATCATGTGATATATAATAATTAATGATTTGACGAAATGAGTATGCAGAGTCAGAGGATGGTTCCTTGTCTACAAGCCGGTTTACTATCATTTCCTATTTGGTAATACATACATAACAAAGAAATAAGTATGTTTTAATGGCTACAAATATTCGATTGATATGAGAGCGATATACACTAATCTTCAAATAAATTGATAAGTTAATGAATCATGTAAAACTTAGTTGAGAACTGGGATATTATTGAGTGCATAAGTAAAGTCCCTCGTTGACGATCGAAAAAAATGTATATAAATATAATGATCAACACTTTTAATGATATGAAATTTTTCTAAAAAATCGCGTCAAACTCTGATCAAAACAAATTATATAACTTTTTTTTTCCATCAATTTTCCTTGTGGATGGATCTGTATTTATCCACTCAAAACTTAATCGCTCAATGATTACATTGTCATTTTCTGTCTATTTTCCAAGTTGAAGGATTTGTCATCAAAATTCACAACACTACTTAGAGATTTGTATATTTATTCAAAACTTGATGTATATATGCTGCAATTATTAATTAATCCACTAACAAAAGATCTTTTAATGAAGTCATCCATATCTTTCAATCATTACACTTTTCTCTATTTGTTACTAATTATTAATAATAAACAAATATATACAAAGGTTATATATGTTGCAAAAGGGTTACCATTATTTCTTGACATTTTGAGCTTTATTTAGAAACTTTTCTTATATTAATTGGTATTTGGCTACTAGTTGCTTGTAAAAAGTTTAATTTTTTACATATAAAAATGATTACTATTTGGATTATTCAATAAAGTGTTATTATAAAATTTACACTAGAAATAAGTAGATGAAGGTGAAATTTTAAGAAATGGATAGGGTATCTAACTTTTTAAGAAATGGCCCAATAAAATAATTTATTTAACACAGGAAAAAAAAAGAAACTATGAAATGGGCAACTAGTAATAAAGATATCCACTTGAATTTTCTAAAATTTTCTATTGGAGACAAAAGGACAAAGTTAACTAGATAAGGCCTAGAGCATACAACTCCACTTTAATTAATTTCCAAAATAATAATATATGATTATACTATATGGTTAATCTGCATGGAAGGCACTAGTAAAGATTTAATTAGTGGGCACATAATCATATGATTTGATTATGCAATTTCGATTCTCCACATAACTTTGCCCTCTATATTCAAAAAGTCTATTCAGTGGCGGAGTCTGAATTTTAACTAAAGAATTTAAAAATATGGAAAAGTAAAAGCACGAAAAAGTCAAAATTTCACTACTTATTATATACATAGAAAATAAATATAACCTGATATACACTGTTAATCTTCCGTTGATGAACCTCCTTACCCCTACCTAGCTCCGCCTTTGTTTTAAGCCGCCAAGTTAGCACAAAAAGATCGTACCAAACACATTTCACCTACTCGATCGAATCAGACTTACTTATCTTATTTAGTTTGAAAATTCAATACGTTATTCACTCTCATGTTATATAGTATTCGAGTTTCGTTTTTTTTTCAATAGATAAATAGATATTAAGTCACATATATAAAAGAAACAAATGTTAAATTAAAAAAATATAATTAAAAATATTAATTTGTGAAGCAAGAATATTTCGAGAAGAAAATGTATTCATTGATTAAAGTAAGCTAAATTAATTAATAACTTACATAAATACAAGTGTCCCAATAAAAAGACATAAGAAAAAAAGGGGATATTACATCACCAAAAAAAGGTAACTCCATTTTCATAATATAAAATAATAATATTTCTATGATGATGTCAACTAAAATTATTATCATTAATTATTTTAAAAAAATCAGGCAAATATAATTTGATCAAGTGCTTGTAATGATTAATGTTGTAGTATAGTAAAGTTCCATGCATCATCAAATAAACCTGAACAGTTGCAACCATTTGATAATGTTTTTCTATGGATAAGAATTGACAAACATATTGAGTTCTTTTTGAGACAATATTACATCATATTAATATAAGAAATAGCGATTTTAATCTTTGTATTATTATATGATTTTCAATTTTAATCCTCGTGTTATTTGAAATCAAAAATAATGTGAGTAATGAGTATTACTGAAGACTTGAGATCTGAGCATGATTCAGAATTTAAATTTGATAAATTTAATTTTTAACGTCATAATATTATTATATTCCTGGTATTTTTTGAGTTTATATATTTGCTTTGGGGGTGGGGGGCTTTGTCTCTAACTTTTATGCTAAAATGTGTTGGATTTGCAATATTATTAGACATTACAAGAGAGTGATATATCCAATCACACACTCTAATAATATGGGCATCACATATTCCACTTTCTATTTTATACTATTTTCTTGAATTATTGGGGTTGGTTTGATTTTGTTTATAATTTATTTACAAGAAAATAAATATTTTTAGAAGTTGTAATTGAGAAATATAGTGTCACATATTCAATAATCATTGAGAAAAAATTATTGATAAAATTCGCAAAACATTGTCATGACACATTATCGTAGATTTTTCACTTGTTTAAATTTGAAATTTATGATGGTATTATAGTGTTTACGGATCAAAAAGTGACTATTTTTTAAAGTAAATATTTGGACACGAACCATTTTTCAAACATCTATTTGGAAAGTGGCTATTATGTGCAATTTCATACCGGAAAACCTACAAGATTATTTTACACCAATTTCATAGTGTAAGATCTAATTACATCTTATTCTTACTCTTTTCAAATTATAAAAATCTCTTAAATTTTGGTGAAATCCGGATACATCCCAAAATGGTCCGATGCATCACATCTCAGTTTCGAATACATCCCTCAACGTCTTGATACATACATCTCTCAATGTCCTTATACATTGCGTGAAGTAATGTGTTTGATCGATATATCGTGTAGATATGTGTTTGATTGATACATTGCATAAGTAACATACCGATACGTCGTGTACATCCTGATATATCATGTAAAGTGATGTATCGGAGAAATGCCCGTTGAGTAGAAGAAAAAGACCAAAATCAATGGGCCATTTGCTCATTCCTACATTTGACGTTCGTTAGCCCATTAAATTTGGGCCCGAATTGTAAGTCCAATATAATGGGTCGAACCCAAGTAATCCATGGGTTAGCTCGGTTCGACGATCGAAATAAACGTGTTAAATATAACTTATTTGTGAGAGTATAACGAAAAATATGACACTTTTCACTTCGAAATTGTTTACTATGTGACTTTTGGAAAATCTAACTTTGAATTTAGTATCTCAAGTTTGGCTTCGATAAACCAAATTTTATATGCATATGTTTACAATTATTTAAAAATTCATGTTAGTGTATTCAAAATTGATTTTGAAACGACTAAATTTATAATTTTTAAAAAAAATGTTACTTTGATTATGTGCTCACTTTTCCAGTGGTGCATTTTTATTAGGAATTTTTGTTGTACTTTTCGTATCAATAATAATAATAGTAATAAATGAGTTTATGTTTCATTATGCTTTACATTCGTGTTGAAATGATATACTAATCCTTTTTCTCTAAACTTTATTGGGAATCAATTACATTTTAATGTTTGTAATATATTTTAAAGTATGATATATGCAAATTATATTTTGTGATTTCACGAAAATAACTAAGCTGACACATCAAAATTCATAATAGGTACATTAAAGTGCTTTATCGTACCGTAGTCAGACACGTGATAGTTTTCGTGGTGATGTTTGAGAATTTTAATATATCACGTTCACGAATAGAACGAGCAACACGTGATGCCATCCATTGTGATGTTTGAGGATTCTAATATACTACTTTCATGAACAGAACAAGCACACATGACACCATTCATGCTGAGATTTGAGCATATATATCATTCATAAATAGAACGAGTTTATTGATCAAACATCGGAATGAAAAATTTTCTTTTTATAATAAGTATTACAAGTATATCATATATGATAAAGCATATAATTGAAAATAAAAACTCTCAACTATATTATAACAAAATTTTGGTTAGGAAATTATTACTATATTGTTAATTAACATTTAACACTTCAATTTTAATTATATTAGTTAGACATTCTTCTAACATTTCACTAAGGATTAGAAGAAGTCTTTGATTATAATTGTTTATTATGATAGAATATGTTTCTAATATTTGAAGATGTGAAAAAAAAATTACAAAGAAAATTGATCAAAACAAATAATTTCTCTAATTAATGAATTGAAATCAACTTTTTTATATTTCATCTCTAATTCATTCTCAATATTAACTTTTAATACTTTAATATAATGAGTTAACTCATTATTAAAGCACAATCAACTCATCTATCTTATCATAAACCTCAATAATTATTTTTTTAATTTTCCACTTTACATATAAATTTAGATCGGAAAATTTCATATTGAACCGTAATAACAATTTCACGCTCAAAAATCAAACATGACACGTATAATTAAGGAGAAAGAAGTATTTATGACTCGATTACGTAACAAAAATAACTTTAATATAAAAAGCAAAAGTTAAGTCCACACACTCCACTCCGATCCCACAAACCCGAGCTCAACTCTCTCTAATCCCTAACTGCCAAAATGGAGAACCCAAACTCCGATCAAGCTCCGGCGGAGAACTTGTCAGATCCGGTGCCGTCAAATTCGAATTCCGGCGATGATCCGTCACCTCCGACAGCCGTAGAAAGTTGGAAAGAGAAGCCGGAGATGGAAGATCCAGATATCTTACGTCAGGCGAAGAGAAGAAAAAACTGTCCAAGTGCTTTAGATAAATTCGATTCCGTCAATTCAGGTTCTAATTTTGGATTTTCCTTCTCGTTTGACTCGAAATTCTCCGGTTGTTCAACTCCTGAAGTTACCCCCAAATTCGGATCGTTTAATCGGGTAAAACCCGGTTCTACCAAAGATCCGAAATCTGAAGAAACTGTACTCGAAGAAGAAGATGAAGATGAAGAAGAAAAACCCGATGTTGTTGTGGAGAAGAATTCTCTGGGTTTATTGAGTTCAGTTGATGGAATCAAAACTGTAGATTGACATAGATCGCAAATTACAGAGCGAATTTACAGAATTACCATCTCCACCGGCCGGAGCTTCTCATCGGAACATCCCCGCCGGCGACTGGAATTGGTGGGGGAGGGGGAGCACCAAATGTGGCTATATTTGTAAAACACTGAAAACAAAGAGTTTTTTTGTTGTTGTATTTTTTGCATCAAATAATAATAATAATGAGTTTATGTTTCTATATATGCTTTTTATTGTGTTTAATAATAATATTCAAATTATTTTCTCCAACTTTTATTGGGAATTAATTTCATTTTAAGTATGATCATGTAGTTATATGCAAATTATATTCAGTGGTTTTACGAGAATAACTAAGCTGACAAATCGAAGTTTGCAATTGGTATAATATGGTGGTGCTTTACCTCATTATAGTCAGATACGTGATAGTTTTTGTGGTGTGGTGTTGTATGAGGATTCTGGCATTCACGAATCAAACGAGTTTGTGGTTTCACGAGGATAATTAAGTTGACACATTGAAATTTACTATTAGTATACTAAAGTGATGTTTTACTGTAACGTAATCAGAAATGTGATAGCGTTCGTAGTTATGTTTGAGGATCAAAATATATTGCGTTCACGATCGAATGAGTTCGTAATTTCATTAGGAGCACTAAGTTTACATATCAAATTTACTAAGTGATACACTAAAGTGGTGCTTTACCGTATCATAGTCAGGTACGTAAAGCTTTTGTGGTGATGTTTAAAGATTCTAATATATTGTGATCACGGATTGTTCGAGTTTGTGGTTTCATAAGAATAATTACGGCGATACACCATAATTTACAATTGATATACTAAAATGGTACTTTACACCAGTATTTTATGATGATATTTAAAAATTCTAATTTACCGCGTTATGCTATTAAAGTATATTAATGTTTCTCACCTAGTCATCAAAAAGAGTATTATGAACATCCCAAAAATAAAAAATGGTTTATCTAAATTGTTAACTAAATCCTATGAAATAATTTAATAAGATAGGTCTTTAAAAATGGTGTAATAATTGGCATTTCCTTTTCAATAAAATTTTCACAAAAATGACTTAAATAAATAATTAATTCCTTTTCTATGATGCAACTTAATTGCACGTGCGAGATGTTTCCTTGTCATGTATAGTGAAAAGTATTGATTGACATTTCATAGACCATAATACAAGCTACACGTGTGCATCGCAAAAATAAGTGATTTTTTTATTTTATTTTTTATATTTGATAAGTAATTAAAAATATTATTCTAAAAATATTTTGATTGATAATCGATAAGGGTAAGGTTTGAGGTGTAAATACACATAATTTTACTATGATCAAATTATGAACGTTGTATAAAAGAATATTAATTAGTTTAGTGTAAATATTCAAATAAATTTTTACATCTATAACATAGAAATGTAATATATATACATGTATGACATACACTTCACATATACGCATACGCTTCACATAAAGTTTGTCTAAATATACAATTTGAACCAGCTAATCACATATACAATTAATTTCTTCACATGCATTATACATACAACGAAACTCAAAAGAATGTAATTCAATGCACTAAAATTTCACTATCCACAATGTCGACTCTCGAGTGGCTAAACCACATTGAATTTATGATTGCATATAATTTTACTTTATATTTCTACGAAATTAGTGAAAAATTATTTCCTTTTCATTCCATCCCTTGATTTATTTCACATAATGTAAAGTTCTTTTCAATTTGTTATGTGCCAAAACTTATTTTGGACTCTCTTTCATGATTTTACTTGACAAAAAATTAAGATTTGTCACATCATATATTTACATGCCATTCAATTGAAGATGGAGCAAAATATTTCAAATTTGTGGATATAATATATCTAAAATCACAGAGTAGCCACATGAGTTATCATGATCCTAGCCAAAGTTTGTCCCCTATAAAATCAAATATATTGATACACAAAATCTAGACATTAAAAGAAAAAGGGGCAAAGTACTAAAATAAAATATGAGTACCACTTTCCAACAATTACGATATTACCCGTTCGTTTAATTTTATTTGTCCAATATTTTTTTGAATAAACTTATTTCTTTTATGTACTTTTATCGTATCGAGAAACATAATTATTTTTTTATTTTATACTCAACATTAATTGAACTGAGAAAAAAAAGCATAAAATACATTCAACGAATGCGATTTATGAGTAAGTTTCATGTCTTCCCATTTATTGATGAAATTACGTTATTACCCCTTCCGTAAAGAAAGGCATAAAACGCATTAAACGAATTCGATGGATGTGTAAGTTTCAGTTTTCCCATTTATTATTAAAATTACGATATTACCCCTTCTATATAATTATATTTGTCCAATATTTTGAATATATTTATTCTTTTATTAATTATTTTTTATCATATCAAGATTGATAATTTATTTTTTCATTTTATACTGAATATTAATTGAGATGAAAAAGAAAGGCATAAAATACTTTCAACGATTGCGATTTATTAGTAAGTTTCAGTGTCTTTCCATTAATTGATAAAATTATGTTATTACTCCTTGTGTTAAGAAAGGCGGCCTTGAAATAGTCTTTCTATACGCAAAATTAACATCTAAAGCTAAAATTATGAACATTTCAGTTTCTCTTAACTACAACTACACTAGTCTCTGGTAAAATGGTCATAATGAACACTTCCAAAACAATTTGAACACAAGATGATTCATAAACCATATTTTTGTTGCAAGAACAAGTAAACAAGGCAATATAGAGCAAGTAAATGACAACAAAACTAAGTTGTGATCGTCGTTAGGGAGATGAGGCTTGTAGGTTTCTTATTGCCTAGTACTTTTAGTTGATAAACGAAGAGGGATGCAACACGAGGATTTTCCAGGAGGTCACCCGACCCCCATATTAGTACTGCTCTCCCCTAAACACGCTTAACTTTAGAGTTTTGATGAGCTGAGAAGATATTAGAAACAAAAAGGCATTGTTATACATTTGTTGGTTGCTTTTTTCACCTCTTTACACTTGCGCAACAGGTATCATACATAACAGTGGTAATGCATGTCATTACAGGCCTGTCACCTCTGTGACTTAAACCTGAAAATGCATTTCGATACAGTATTTACAAGTACAAACAACCACATATATTCATTTGGGTGCGAGGGACGCCCTTTAGGCATTGTTCCCTCTTTGCAAAGCTCCTCAAATTTAGTTTCCCTCGGCCTTGCATGAGACGATATGTGGAACTCATTTTCATACTGGAGGCAGATGTCGGTGACTAGAGGAAGGAAAATCCTTCATTCTGCAGCTATATACGCGGTACAAGAAGTAGAAACAGCGGGAGCACCCACAAGTTTGAAGAAAAGATCCCAGGTGAAGCTGCACATGGAGTACATCAGAATATTATTTAGTATGAAGACTAAAATCATAGAATAATCGAGGTCCAAGTATGTTTCTGGTAGCAAGAAATATACATTGACGTATGTAGACCGATGTTGCTTGGACTCTCCAAAATGTTGCTGCACACGAGTTGGATCCTCCAAAAATGCACTACTTTTGGAGGATCCAGCACACACCTGTCGGCATTTTTGAAGAATCCGAGTAACATACTGTAAAACAGGAGTTCCACTAGCTTTAATTCCCCCATCCCTTTCCCGGTTGAAAGAAAGGTAGAGAACATTGAAGACTGATGAGTAATTTACTTACATGAAGATGTCAAGTTTGAAACTGAAGGTGTTCTCTGCGGAGGCTCTGCAACTGAAGGTGTCCTTGGAGGAGGCTGCGCGTGAGCATACACTACAGAGGGCAATGGGCTTGATACAGGGATTTTATGCAAGACAGGAGTTGGAGCATGTATTTGTTGATGTGGAGAGGGAGCAATGTGAGGTGCAGGGACTGGTGCTTGAACAGGAGCTGGCGCAGGAGGATGACTTTTTGCCTTCCTTGGGTATTTCCCGAAATGACAAGGAGGTTGAGCCGTATGACGTTTGTGAGTTGGATGTACAGGGGCAGGTGCAAGCACTGGTGCAGATGCTGGCACTGGTGCAGATACTGGTGAAACTTTCCGGCTAACTGATCCACCTTTCTCAGCCCTTGGGGCAGGTGAAATTGCAGGAGCAACACTTGAACCTTGGTGGTGGTGGTGGCTATGGTGGTGATGGTGATGATGGTGGTGATAAGGTTGAGGAGCTGGAGAAGGTGTAGGACTACCGCCATTACCACCAAGAGAATGTGTTAAAACAGAAGACAGGCTAACTTGTTTAACCTTCCCAAATACAGTGTTATTCAGGCCAAGGTTTTTAGAATTAGAACCAATGGTCTGAGCCAACTGCTTCAACCTAGAGTTGGAAGGAATCCCGACTGCTAGGTAAACTTGACACTGAATAATAGTGGGAGGATCCACCGTCGAACCCCTTGTATTAGTCAGCTTGATATATAAGTTCTGCATCCAAAAGATAAGTGAGAAATATCAATCGACAAGCAAAACAGTAAACAAGAATGCTTCTAAATAAACAATAGAAACAAGCAACCTATGCAAGAACCCAACACAAATTAGAAACCATGAAATCCTCCACCATGACCAAGGGACCTATGCTTTTACAAGTATGGTTGATAATATGGCACGGAAATACGAAAATAAATATATTCATAAATATGTGCAACATGTGAGTGCACAAGCGTTCACGTAGCAGATCGAAGATACAAACATTACGAACCTTTTTCACCTCAAAACAGAACTGCAAAAAGTGGAACTATTGAACCATATTAATGGTTATCACTATCACAACAGTTCTGATTGGTGACAATCTTATTATAAAATCATATTTTGCAGAAGCGGGACAAATCCTAAAACTTCAACTCCAAACCATATCCAATGTCCTGGAACTGTCTGTCACAAACCTTTAGGAAGTACACATAGTGACATTCATTTACAAATTACAAGTACTTTTGAGTTTCATATTCCTAAATAGTTAACCTACCAGGGAGAATATTATTTTGGTATACCTCCTAAATAGTTCATCATGAATTGCATCAACAGCTAACATCCGAGGAAAGAAAAGGCTATACAAGTCAATGCACTTAACAGCAATCATATTCACATACCTCGTACGATGCAAGATGTACCCCTGATTTCAGCTGGCTTGTTAGATCATCAAATTTATCTTGAATTTCATCAATAGAGGAGTTCAATGTGAAGTTGAATTGGATCTGCACATTTTGCATAAGGAATACACTTTGTTTAGGGATCACTGTGATCCCACCTCTGAGTTTCAGCACATCGAAAGAAAAAGGATCCCCAAACAAAGATGGTGTCAGGTGCAGAAATGATTGGTGAGTAATTACAGTTTCAATCTCGGATCTGACTAAACTCAGAGCAGTTGGAGAGATCCTCATATTTTTCAAATCAGAATCAACCGCAAAGACAACCCTCGTTATGTTTGATCCAGCTACATTTTCTAATGATATTATTTCCACCTGTAATTAGCATGAATCTGTAAGAAAAGGAACAAATAGCAAAAGCAGTTATAAGAGAGGAAAGGAAAAACAAAGAAAACCCATAGTTGACATACTTTAGTGTTGGAAACACTTATTTCATCAAAAATATCATCCTCAAGTTGCACGATATAATCCTCCATCAAAGAAACTGGCTTCTCAAGCATGAAACTGGCTACTATGTCGTGACCTAGAAAGCCCCAGACACAAAAATAATCAATAGGTGAAAGTATATCAACTGTGAAAAAGATGTACTTTAATCAACCGTCTTTTAAGATTACTATACCAGAAATTTAGAATACAGGAGAAAGAAATGAAGAATTCTCAAAGTAAAGCTTGCATTGCATGGCGGAATGCTGATTGATGAAACGAAGATAAACATGAATGGTCAACTCAAATTACGTGATGAGTGATGACAAACTTGAGAACTCAGCTGAACAGAAGAGGTGAGACGTTAGGATGCTATCAAATTAACTATATGGACCACCAGAAGTTCCTGTGCTGACAAGGACAGAAAACACATTGACTAACTTAGCTAAGCGCAGTTATCAAAATCATGTTTAGGATTGTGGATCTTCTAGTCCCAGTACTTTACGAACTTATAATCAATGTCTAGCACACATAATGGGAAAAACAAATTGCCGCATGCCAGAGCATGGCACCCTTTTCAATCCAATTGGACAATTATCTTTATAATAGAGTGAAAGGTCCTAAAAAACCAGCAAAAGTGGATCACTGATGTATCTTTAAATGCTCAACCATCATGAAAGTCCTGAACTTTGAGTTGTTTCTTGAACATCATGCATTTGGGATAGACATGTTAACATCGGAAAATATCCAAGAGCATAAAAAAAATAAAACTTGCTTGACCAGTTAAAGTTTTCACTTTTCCTTGCAAGTGAACAACACTACTGGTGTGGGATCATCATACAACGGTATCGTGATTAACTATCACAAGGATCAAATGTCAAGATAATGTATGGAGACTCAAGTTCTAAATAAACTTTCTAACTAAAGTATGACTAAGAGTAACAAGAATGAATATAACGAAAAAACCCGAAAAGAAAAGGAAAGAGAAAAACAACAGAAGAAGGGGAAATTATGTAAAGATCTGGAACAGTGACAAAGGGGTCAATCGTCTGAAATAACACCATACCATCCTACTGCAGTGTCTATGACCAGTTTGAAACTCAGCATATGATCTTTGACCCTGATTGAGTATGTATACATCAAATTCTTCATAACCTAGATAGCCAGAGTACATACACAACTATTTTTTGGTTATTACTCTACTCCAACTGAGAAACAGAAAAGGTTGTATTTTCTTGAGGTGCAACAGATGAGCAAAAGTAATATTTCTAAGCCACAATAGAGCAATACATAAAACAGAAAACTTTGCTTAATGATTAGACTTTGATGTAAATTATGTACAAATTACTAAAATAAGAGATTACCTAAAAAGCATTCTAACATGAGCTTTAATACCAGAACTATCTACCTATGTTGCTTGGACAATGGACTCTCCAAAAATGTTGTTGCACCCGTGCCAGATCCTCCGAAATACACTGTCTTTTGAAGATCTGACACACACCCGTTTTGAAGAGTCCGAGCAACATAACTATCTACTACTTAATGCCCAGAAAATGCATTCTATTTCTTACATATCAAATAAAAAGGCAAAGACTTTTTCCAAGTTTGACATAGCAATAACAACCTAAAATAATGAGAAAAAATCACTTCTTTTTACAAAATTAGAAGAAACCCACAAATCAAAAACACCAGTTCATTTAAGCAAAAAGTGATTAAACCATAAAACTACACAAACCCACCCAAAAAGGGTAATTAGGATCTCAAAACCCCAAATTTAGGAACCCATAATTACACAATAAGATCTGCTACAGCATAAATTTCTCCTTATAACTAGCACACCTCGACTACTCCGTCAAGTAACATACTACAACAAAACGAAAATCTTAGTAGCTCAGTTGATTTATCTACCTGAACTTAAAAGAGTTCGATTCCCCACCTCGTAATCCCCTATAACAAACAATAATGACAATGGGAAACTCAAAATCAAGAAAAGGGTTTACCTCTAAACTTGGGGTCTAGATCTAGATCCCCAAGATCTCCATTATGAAAAATTGGCAATAAGAACACAGCAGACAGCAATACAGCTCCACCAAACAGCAAAGCAAGTACACATCTAAACTTAACCCATCCACTTAATCTTCCACACCTATTCTCTACATTTTGTTCTGTACTGTTTGCACCTACTGATGAAATGGGTAATTGATGCTCTTCCTCTACTTTACCCATTGGTAATAATAATAATGGTAATGTGGGTTTTGTCCCTTTTTGCTAATCTCCATTTCTGGTGTGGTGTAGTGAGAGAAACTCCATGGATTCTTCTTCTTTCTTCTTCTTCTTCACCTTTTTTCCTGTGAGAAAAAGAGAGAGAAACTTCCTTTTGGTAAGACTCAAATTTCAAAGAGTGGTAATATGTGCTCCACTTCTTTTCTAATACTTAATTAACTATATACTTAACGATCTTCGATTCAAGTAAATATCAATTAAAATAAGAAATACTAATATAGAAACTAGACAAGTGATGGTTATGTGTTACTATCTAATATAATTTTCGACCTTCAAATCCTCTTATCTAAGATCATATTTTTGTTTAGCTACAAAGATATTATGTCTAAGATCATAACCCTCCATACCGAAATCTCTTCTTCACATGTCTAGATCATCTCAATTTATGTTTTTCATTTTATTTATCACGAAAGTTACTTTCACTCTATCGCAAAATATCTTTATTTCTGACGTATATTCTTTATGTGTTCAGTACCTATATATCCATTTCAACATTTTTATTTTCATTAAGATCAGACAGATTGATATTAGATTAAGTTAAATCATTGCTCTTTTTATTTTACTTTATATGATTATATTTGATTGGTCGCAAAATTAGATAAGAAAAAAAGTTGGGGGAATACTACATTATGTGAAAATTAAAATCTTAAACTTGTTATCATATTGATATCACTATAGATATATATGTGTGTAATAAAAAAGAATTAAAGAATTTTAAATATAGAATTGTGTTCTTTCACTTAATCAATTATGTTAACCTTAGTTAATTAAAAAAATAAAGTAAAAATGTATGACATGACTTAATCATGATCAAGTGTGATAATTTTGTTGATGAAAAACACACAAAGTTGTATTTATTAAATATATGTAAATATTGTGTGAATAAATTTTTATCATTTTAGGGTTAGGATAAAATTTGAAATAGAGGAGTAACTTTTGGCATTAAAAAACTTCATTCGTACCTACTGTTTATATTAATTCAATAAATATATATGTTTTTTCTTACACACTTACTAATAAAATATAAATAATATATATTTTCATTTTATTTATAACTTAATTATGATAAATATCGAATGCAAATAATATTGTTACCTTAAGTAAGATTATTTATATTTAGTAGAGAATTTTTTTTGTTGTTTTGTTAGAATGGCTTTTTGTTTTTAAGTTGTTGTTTGTGGGTTTATCTGTTGTTTTTTTGTATTTTGTAATAAAGTCACATATGCAAACAAAAGGTTTAACTTCTACACGTTTTTTGTCAACTTTGGTCCCTTGTCTTGTCAACATAAATATGGTTGTAATTTTTTTTCAAAATAAATAACATTGAAAAAATTTCAAATAAATAAATAATAATAATTTACTTCAAAAAGTTTTTGAATTAAGTCAAATGATCATTTAAATTCAAAAACTTCTTTTGAACATGAGTTGGCTAAATATAACAAAATTCATATGTATAGGACTATATACTCTATATATACACAATAATTAAGGAAAACAATAATATGGTTGAAATATATTTAAGTAACTGTGATTAGCATAGAAAAATAAATAACTCTTGGTTACTACTATAGTAATTATTTCATGTTCATACTATGGCCTGACTAAATGTGAAATAACGTGAAAAAGTTTTTAAAAATAGATTAAAGAGTGTTGCTTAATGAAGATGATTTTATATTTATGGTAAAATCTATAGTTAAGAAAAAAAAAAGATGTTTATTACTCAAACACTTGTAATTAGTTAATTTATTTACATTTTCAAAAGAAAATTATGAATTTTATATAAAAAGTAAATATTAAATGGTAAGCAATGTCCAGTCGTAGTTATAAGTTATTTATTTTTCGAAGAGGACGCTCAACCAAACACAAACTTCCTATTGATATGGATAGAAAGCCTAACCAAATTCTAGGTGAACCAAGAAAACAGAAAACATAGTATATATAATATTTGTAGATAAATCTTTTAAGCTTTGATTATTCAAATTATTAACTAAAAATTTGAGGAAAAGATTTTATTTTTGTTTAGTATGGAAAAAAACAAGAAATGTGAATAATGTATGATGGTGACCACCACACAAAAACACTAAAGTTTTAGAGGCATGTAATAAATAAGAATGAGCCAATCACGGACACTAAGGCTCCTTATGTCGTGGGGTACACCGCACGCACCCGTGACCAAATTCAATTTTTCCCAAATGTTATTTTCAACTTCAATAGCCAAAGATTGTCCTATTGTGATTGAAAATCGACTCAAAGATTTCGACTAGAAACATGTGTGAGCCAAACATAGGTGTATAACAAGCAGGGCAACCCGATGCACTAAAATTCCTGCAATGCGCGGAGGTGAAGGTTTAATGGTAATAGGTAAAACATTTATAGAGAGGTTCATGGGTAAAACAAAGATGTTAATGGTACTTGACAAGTTCAGTTAAAAGGATGCAAATTTGAACTGTCTATGGTTGCCAAAGAAAACAAGCTAAGACTTGGTAGAGTATATCCAAAAAGACTACATGATCGATCACAAGAATAGCTTTGATTGATCACCACCCTCCACTGCCACTGGACTTTTTACTGCTACCCCAGCCAGAATCCTCGGCCTCACCACCAGTGTCCTTTCCCCAGCTGTCGCCACCACTAGGGCTAGCACCCCAACCACCACCACCACCACTAGGACTAGCACCCCAACTACCTCCGTCTCCACTACCACCTCCAGCACCACTTCCACCACCACCACCACCACCCCAAGACTCCCTGGCAGGTGAATTTTGGACTTCACCCCAACCTCCTCCTCCGCCTTCCTTAGAACTCCACTTTTGAGAGCCAAAATCTGAATCCTGTCCGTCATTATTATCATTATTTCCTCTACCACGTCCCCGACCACGACCACGTCCACGACCACCACCACCGTAGGGCCTTGGTGGCAATCCACTTTGATCATCCTGATTGTTTCGATTTCTGTAGTCATTTCTACCTGCAAAACCAATAGTACCCATTAATAACAAGTACGTGTCTTTCTACTCTTTTATCAACCTTGATATTAACAACTGTAAGCAACAGTAGAATAACACCAATGGAACGAAACACATTCTAGATGTACACAGTAAGATACACACTAATGTTCTCTCAGCCTCGAGAGAGCTTTCTTAATCTCTCTTGGTTCAAATAAAAGTCACAACAGGTATCTCAGCATTCTCTTAGTTGAGCTGTTGAGGGACTAACCTACACTGAGGTTTTTAGAGGGGAAAGTCAAATACCATGCCCACAAAGTAGGGCTGGCAAGTTGAGACAATGCTCGTCCACAAGAGAGACCACCACAACCCATTCCCCAATAACCCTTTTTAAGGAAAAGGAGAGCCAGAATGGCACACCGCCACAACTTGAAGATACAGATAAGACAATGCTGGGAGGAGGTGCATAAAATAAGGGCAACTCCTGGCTGCAAATCCAGCCCAATCTATCTCAGAAAAAAAGAGTATCTCACCAGTTAGATAACCCATTAAAGGGTTTCAGCAATTTCAGAGCATGATGAAGATTGAAGAATAACCTTCCATCATGCAACTAAGAGGAGAGAGAAGGGGAGAAAGAATGCGGAGGAACAGTTTTTACCTGGTCTAGAACCTGAACCGGAAGACCTATCTCTGTCCCCAGACTGACCACCTCTTCGACCACTATCATTGGATGAACCACCCCACCCGCCACCAAATCCTGAGGAACCCCCACTTGCAGGGCTGCGCATAGGCACCATTGCTGCAACTGATCGTATTGATGGACCGGAATCATGGGGATCATCAATATGCCTTTGAAAATATGCCACAAGGCGATCAATTTCTTCAAACATCCTCTTGCGGAATTTAAATCCTTTCGGGTACAAACCAACATACTCATGGTGTGGGTTGGAACTTCGTATATAAGTCAAAATGAATGTCCCAGGGTGTTCATGAGAAATACCAAAGCTATAGACAATCCTCATAGGGTACTCAGATTTCTCAATTTTCAAAAGCTCATCAACTTCTGCCTTTGTTCCCGTCTTAAACTTACGGTAATTTAGCATTGCCTTCAAATGAGCTACTAATGGATCAACATACCGATCCATTACCTGAAAAGCACAACATAAAACCACGAGATTGTTAGTGTTACCAAGAAACTAAAAAGAACATATGCACAATTCACAAATGTATTGTACGTCCAGGGGAAATGAAAGTAATCAAACAAGCGCCCCATGAAAATTTGCAAGGACCACAAAATGTAAAATAAACTTAGCACCCTTTTAGTCTACCAACAGTTTTATGCATGGAAAATTTAATCAGAAAGTTGATTAAATCAGTAGCTATTAATTATGTTTTTCTGTTCTCTCTCTAATAGGTCTTCTAACAGTAGTAGCAGTTGTTTTCTTTGTAGTAGTTATCAGCAGTAAGGAGGTTATTCCTCCACTTTCTCATTTCAGCAATTTCCTTGTTATTAGGTGGGTTGTTAATCACCAATGTTGTATTTAAGTTATTTGAACTCAAAGGAAATGAAAAGCAGAAAATTCGTCAAGTTTTGAGTACTTCTAACTCAAGAGATCGCAGGTTCTCTCTTTAACAAACCAGCACCATAGGTAGAAAAATGAAAACTCAAGATCTTATCTTGCAGCGTCCCGAAACTAGATCCACAACAACTTGGTATCAGAAACAGGTGTTACGGGAGACCAAATTCAGCATCAACTAGCACAATTAGTGAATTTGTTCCAAGAAGAACGTGCAGTCAATTTAGCCAGACATGAAGCAACAAATGCTCGCTTGGATGCACTCACACAGGATTTCGTAAATTCTAAGGTCGATTCTGATTCCATTTAACATATCAGTCAGAATAGCGGTTGGAAGGGTAAAAACAGAGTGGCAGGAGGGTCAGGATACAAAACTGGATTTCCCACTATTTAATGGACAAGAGGACCCTTTGGAATGGTTGAACAGGTGTGAAGACACCAACAAACTCTGGAAGAAGAAAAGGTTGGACTTGCTTCTTTTCATTTGGAGGGCAATGCACAACTTTGGTTTCTTCAATTAGAGACAGATCTGCCTCAACTGTCTTGGGATGACTTCAAACGTCATTGTAACCTTTGTTTTGGGTCACCAATCAGAAGTCAGAAATTGGGAGAATTCGCTAGCTCACCAGACCAAGAAACATTTGAGCAATTCATTTCGCGGGCTGGTACACTTACGCAGTCACAAAAAATTGAACTTTATATCAGCGGTCTTACTGATTATATAGCAATTGAGGTTGAGTTGCATAATCCTCCAGATTTGGCTACGGCAATGAAGAATTACTTTTGACACTTAGCACTTAAGGACAAACGCGATTTGAAGGGGGGAGTAATGTTAGCACCCTTTTAGTCTACCAACAGTTTTATCCATGGAACATTTAATCAGAAAGTTGATTAAATTAATAGCTATTAATTATGTTTCTGTTTTCTCTGTAATAGGTCCTCTGTAACAGTGTTTTCCCTGTAGCGGTTGTTTTCTTTGTAGTAGTTATTAGCAGTAAGGAGTTATTCCTCCACCTTCTCATTTCATTAGTAGTAGGAAGTCATTTCCTTGTTATTAGGTGGGTGGTTAATCACCAATGTTGTATTTAAGTTATTTCTCTCTTAACGAACCAGGACCATAGGTAAAAAAAGACAACTTCAGATTTTATCTTGCAGCGTACCGTAACTAGATCCAAAACAGACTTCATGGTTCTCAAACCCACTTCATTGACCACTAGGCCACAAACTTGGGTGCCTATTCAACTTTTTTCACCGGTTGGATGACCCATGAAGATTGTTGATCACTAAATTCATATTGACAACGGGTTACATATGTTCCCTATTCTCTGCATTCTCCCTCCCACAAAACCAAAGGAAAGAGATGCTAAAAAGTAAAAATTATAGATCAGGAACAACTCCCATTAATATAAAATGACTGGACAGACAAGTGAAGTACCTCATCTAAATCTTCAAAAGTATCCTCTCCTATTTTCAGTGTTTTCCCGATGCGCAGCAAGCTTGTTATATCCTTATGTTCCTTTCCACCTTCCACAATATCCTTGTGAGCATACACTCCATCATACACTTTGAGAGTTAAAGTCAAATATGATGGTCCACGTGAGCTGGGACGTACAATGCTTTCACCCGGTTCTTTGTCAGAGAGGAACTGCACAACATATGAAGAGAGTATCAAAATAAGCTTAGGCATCAAAAGCTAGAATTGTTAAAGACGCTTAAATTCATATTATTAAGATGTCACAACATAAGAACTATGCACCAAATTTACACACATCTATGAAGATACAACATACCTCCATAGCTTCATCAGCTGTTATATTTTTGAATCGAGGATGAACTATCATCCTTGGCTTGAAATGCTTCTTTGCAAGCTCCTTTTCTTTACGAGCTTTTTCCTTTTCAGTCTGTAAGCTAGTGCGATCTTCATGGTAGTATGGATCCAAGTTCTGATTATTCTGATACCTATTATTTCTCATATCATTCTCTTTACAACTCAGGAAAACCTGGTACCTATTTTTTTGGATCGACTTGATTCTGCAAGTTAGGATATCACCTTCACGCATTTTTTCAGTCAAATCATTGACATCTCTCCAATCATCTGAAGAGTCTTCCTTGGAAAGAATACCAGTCAATCCACACTCGAGAGAGCAGATAGCTTTCTGAGGTTGAACCCGACGAACTGTTGCCTGCACGATTCTTCCCTCAGAAAGCGTATCCTCAGACTCACCAGAAATCATATAGAACTCTTCATCCTGGCTTGGCTCGACATACTGTCTACGCCAATCTTGAAACCCTTGCATTAGCTCCAACTTAATACCATTAAGGGTTTCCCTTTTATCAAAACGGTCATGTTCATTAGCATATTCATAAGCATTAACCAACCTCAACAAATGTGGCCTCTCTTTAACATGCTCTATTGCCATTTCAAGCACTTCATCATCATCATTAGCTTCTTCACCCATGTCTTTAAGATAAATATCTTTTGCCAACTCCTGTGCAAGACTATAGGATTCTGGATGGATCCTTGTATCATCCAACAAATCAATATATGTATTGCTATTTGCAGTGTATCCACTGCGCCGTACTCGCAAGAAGCCAACTGCATTGATAAATACCTTTTTACCAAGATGATGTTCAGTTAAGAGATCCTTCCTCGTAAAGATTGTCTGCTGTCTTACCATGGATCTTTGAAGAGATGCTGCCTTTCTGGGACCCAGCCCCGAAATAAATTGCAGTGGGGCAAAAAGCCATTCATGACTTATAGCCAAATTAAGATCAACACCCACCTGGTTAGTTACATCCACCATAACCTGTTCAACCACCTCATACTTCTCGTCTGGTGTGAGAAAGCTCTCTAAAGTATTCAGCTTCCAAGATAAAATTTCCCTCCCTGGTCCACATAATGTTGCTACCATTGCTAGAGGATTTTGAAGATAACGTCCCAATGCCACAGCGCGCCTCACAATACCTAAAACCAGGGAGACGATAAGTACAGCTACCTCCTAACAGTTGCATTTAAGCTCACAGGTGAGTGATTACCTGACTGCGTAGGAAGCTGGTCAGCAGAAATGCGGGAATTCTCATAGAGATGCGGAAGGGATTCGTCTCCATATATTATGTTCAGATTATCCATCTCATGACCAACATCTCTTGGATTATCCTCCACCATCTTGAAAATAATCTGAAGCACAGGAACAGTCAGGAGATACTTTAGCCACCACAGTAAAAAAGTGAGGGTGATGAAAAGCTTTTTTATATGCCTGAAACGGGCACCATATATCCTACCAGAGTACTCTTGATTTTATCCCTAATCATATTAGCTAGGAATCAAATAAAATTCATGGCTGCATACCTCATAAATATCCTCCTTAAGCCGTGTACAAGACAGATTTACAGCTCCCAGCACCACCACATGTGGTTGGTGGTCCATCATGAATTTTAACAGTCTCTGCTGGTCATTCTTCTTCCGCTGCTCATCATTAACATTCTGTCCACGAAGGCTAAGAGATCCAGCATACAGAATATCCAAAACCTCTCCCGACGAATCCAACATCACAAAAGTGGTTGCTGGCTTACCATGGCCCCAACAGCAAGCCATAACCCTGGGTGCAGGCTCTTCATCAGAGCCAAGATCATTCTCTCTGCGTTGATATGGTCCAACTGACACTTTATTCCACAAAACATTACCATATTCCATGAGAAGACAGCTCTTTGCTTTACTTGTTAGCAAGGATCTTGCTTCCTTTTCCATTGAAGGCAGCAGAAAATTGAAGATTGCATCCTCGAGTATTAACTTTCTCTGTTCGTTCCATAACTGGGCAGATTTACTCACACCGTCACTGAGATAATGATCTTTCGAGTCAGTTGTCAGCTGGTTAAGATGAACTTCAGGCAGCTTGATAGTAACTTGGAGGAGTTTCTCCTCTTCAGCCTTCTGGATGAGAAGCCACTGTGCATCCACAAATTTGGAGAGAGGTTTATCCCGTAACCACTTGACTCCAGCAAATTGATGGAAGGAATCAATCACCGTATTCCCCTCAGGAGTAGGACTCGTTGATACTACGGCGTGGTTCATATAGATAGTACGCACATGTTTACGGACACTTGGTTCACAGCTGATCTCTACTGCTGCCTAAATATGATGATCACTAAGAGTCAGCTATTAAAGTCCGACATGGCAACAAAATTGTTGCAAATAAGTATAACATAAATGTCCTCATACCATGTGTCTAGCGCCTTTAAGCACAGCTTGAGGTGTTTCAAACATTGCACAGGTGAAGTTCGATGCCATCTCTTCTGGTGGTTCCCTAGCATCCTCCAGCTCATCCCCCTGCAAGAAAGTTCACGCCTTCACTGTGATTTCCTGGTTCCAACTAGTAAAATATTACCCAAAACTCCCTCAGCAAATTAGACTATAAGAGATGAAGTTCAAAGAAATAAACCCAACTACAGCAACAATAACGAGAAAGCAAAGGGAACAACATTGGCTATTTGGAAAATATTCGAGTGCTGAAAATTATATTCAAAGGTCTTAACTAGGTTGATCATTAAGATGTTAGCAAGTTATCCTCTCACAAATGGGATCCATATCTCTGTACGAGACTGACGCATATAATAAGCCAGGGACATCATTTTGTACTGTCTACTTAATTGTACACATCTCATTTCTAATTGTATGTCAACAAGCAAATTGAGTAGGGCTGGGCATTAACACCGGAAAACCGAAACACCGAACCGAACCGAATTTTTTCGGTATTTCGGTTTCGGTATTTCAGTTCGGTATTTCGGTATACGTTTTTGTATTTTTAGGTATTTCGGTTCGGTTTTCGGTATGTAATTTTGTGTTATTCGGTATTTCGGTTTACCGAAATATATTATATTATAATATATATTTACATTATATTAATTATTAATGTTAAATAATAAATATTATAATTTAAAATTAAAAAGTAAAAAGTAAAAGACACTTCTTTGATGTAACTATTTTTAGCCCATTAAGCTGAAAAATCAAACAAAAGAAATTGTAAATTTTTAAATTTTAAAAAGCCCACTAAGCAGGCCCATTTAAAAAACCGAAATTATAAAAACCGAACCGAACCGAATTATTTCGCTTCGGTGTTCGGTACACGTTGTGCAAGAACCGAAAACCGAGAAGAAAAAAACCGAAACCGAACCGAATTACCGAATGGCCACCCCTAAAATTGAGAGTCCAAAAGTCATGATGTCCTAAAACTGAGTTTCAAATGCAGAAGTGTAATCAGTAATATGGTGACCCTCCTGGGATTCCTTGATTAAAACAATAGTTACGATAAATGCTGGCAGATTCAAAACCTATAAGACAACACTTACCATCTTTTCTAGAGACATATGTCTACCAAATTGCTCGGCGCTGTATCCCAACTTGCTCGCCACTTCCCATAAGCCGGATTTGCTGCATATACTGTATTGTGATTTCCTCTTTGGCCTCTTATATTGTCCTTCATCCACACCGACCTCTCCAGGTGGGAAGTGCAAGTTAAATTTTGAGTCAACATCGTCAACCTCTCTTTCAGACTCAGACGCTTGGAGTGAATTAGTAATTGATTCAAAGAGCTGCTGATTCAACTGTAGACGTGTTTCATCATACACCCTACGGGACTCTTCCTGAAAACGCTTCTTATAGTACAACTCAAGTGCAGACTTCCGCTTCTGAAGGAGGCGCCACTTCCTGTCTAAATCTTGGATTGCCCAAAGCACCTGCAGCATAATCTCTTTCAATAAACATTTCATATTCCCAATGTTCTAAACATGGGACAATACATAATAGTTTGAGAACAAGTATCACCTTATGCCATCTTACTGAAGGTTTTTTGTCAGAATTTTTAGGACCATCATCACTAGTTCCATCCTCTTCTGGGTCCTTAAATAAGCTCATGCATTCCTCCTTACGGTACATGGCAATGAACGGGACCTAATAACAAAGCAAAAATTTGCAGAGTCTCAAATGTCATGCATAGAAAAAATTAAGTCCTAGTAAATGTTTAGCACTCACATCAAACTTCTGCGCATGCATCAAATCCAGAAAACGCATAATGTCATCTTTATCTATTGGTAGCTCTTTCTCTTCATCAGATGTACCACTATCTTTCTTCTTAAAAAGAGGCACAACACCAGCAACAAGCTGATTGTAGATCCAGATACTCTCTTCCATACTGATGGTTTCAGGTGTTACAGGACCAGTGCTTTCCTCGGATATCTACAAAGAATTAACAAGAGACTCCACTGTTAAGAAAGTAGCATAGTAAACAAGAAAAACGACAAAACCTACCAGACAAGAAAACTAAGATGTCAAATCCAATGACAAAGAAAGTAAGATGTATGATCCAATGACGGAAAAATCTCGGTGTTGCACCTGCATTCTTTCAGGGACATCTATTTTCCGAATGTGCTCATCCTTCTCGGTCATATATTTCTCAGCTAGAATAGTAGGATCAAATTCGTCTTCAAGTCTCCTTTCACTCCATTCACCGGATTCATCATGCATGCTCGATTTGGCCCGATCTTGTTTTCGACGCATTAAAAGTTCGTCAACATCACCAAATATGTCATGGGCTTCCTGGAGAGCAGAGGACGAAACTCCTGCTGCCTGCCTGGACTTCTTTTTGTTTACCTTTTTCCTTCTGTGGAGCCATAAAGACAATGTGACGTAAATCAGAAAGCTATATAAAACATCAAGATTGAATCCTATAGTCACATATATCTCAAATGCTATACCTAATAGGAGCACCATGTTCATCAACTTCTTCTTCATCAACGATGAAGTCTGCCATTTCATCTTCCTCACCAATGTCAGCATCCTCTTCTTCTTCCAGCCTTTCTTCCTCCTCAGCAATATCCTCAAGTGGTTGCCCTGGAAATATCTCAGGGAGGTCAGTTAACAACAACACGAGAAATACCCAATAACAACTAAAATGATGTTTACCTTCATCATCACCAAATAAGCTACGCTCAAGCTTCTGCTCAGCTGTACGCCCTCGCCTGCCAGTTTCACCAAACTCCTCCTCCTCGTAAAAACCAGAACCCTCATCCTCCATATCCCTCTGAGCTTTTTTTAGCCGCTTGAACTTTTTGCTCTCCTAATCAGCCAGGGTAAAAATCAGAAAGTGTAAAACGTTGACTGACAATATCAATACCCTACATATGAAATGCATATATATGTGATTTGCTTCTGAGTTAATTCAGTAAGCAAAAATCACAACTCACAAGTTTTGGCCGAGGCACCGCAATATTGCTTTCCTGTAGAAGTTCATAATCATCTTCATCAAGCACGTAATTCCTCTCTGACTCCCTGAAACATCAATATATAAGGCTGCCATACACGAGAAAAGTTATGCAATATCCGGAAAAACAAACTCACCTTTTCTTCCTTTTCTTCTTCTTTTGCCTCTCATCATCACTGTCAGCTCTATCATCTTCATCCTCGTCCTCTTCTTCCTCTACATCATCCACTATAAACCCATCTTTCTCATATTCATCCTGACCTTCTGCCCAAATACAAGCACTTACAACAAATACATGGAATCACATAACTAACATACCCAGTGTAATTCCACAAGTGGCCTCTGGAGAGGGTAGAGAGTACGTACACCTTACCCCTAGCTCATTGAGATAGATAGGTTGTTTCCAATAGACTCTCGACAAATACATATAACCATACAACAACATGACCGGTGTAACCCCACAAGTGGAGTCTGGGGGAGGGTAGGTGTACGCACCTTACCTCACCCCTACACCTCGTAAAGATAGAAATGTTGTTTCCCATAAACACTCAGCAAATACATATAACCATACAACAGCAACAACAACAACAACATAACCAGTGTAATTCCACAAGTTGGGTCTAGAAAGGATAGGTGTATGCATCTTACCCCAACCCTACACCTCGTAAAGATAGAGAGGTTGCTTCCGATAAACAATCCACTAAATACATACAACCATATATATGTGTGTGAAAACTTCAACCATATTAATTTAGGGCAAATACCTTCTTCTTCCTCGTCTTCATCCTCATCTTCCCGCTCGTCCACTCCATCCCCATCAACTGGCTCATCATCCCTCTCCTCTTCCTCCATTCCGACTTCATCTGCACACAAAACATTTTATTTCTATAAACACATGCATTTAACAACTTACTAGAATTTCCAGCTAATATAACCAAAAAAGAATCAAAAATCAACCTTCGTCATCGGAGATCACGTTTTTTCCAGCCATTTTTTCTCAGAAATTCGACGCCGACGATGACTTAGGGCTCAATGAAAACCCTAGATATTTCACACACACTGCACCACACCCAAATACGTGAAAAAATCAAAATCGAAACCGAAACCCTAGAATTTTTCGATTCCTCCTCAATGTTTACAGCAAAAAGTGCTGAAATTATATATAGCGTGAGGAGAGTGAGAAAAAATGGCGATACAAAATGGAGAGTGAGTACTTATTTGTGTCCATTTTTTCAAAGACAAATAGAAATGAATAAATTGATTAAATATTAATCTCATCCTGAATTATTAATCAAATCTTAAAAATATTTTTTTTGCTTGACTAACTGAATTCAAACACATTTTTTATTTTACGATATGAACACTTAAATTCTCGTCTAATTTATGAGGGTTCTTAATACTTCTATCGAAATTTTATTAAGAGTCTAATACTCTTATGTGATAGAATTAGTGTATATATAGGTTTAGTTAGTCAAATATAGAGGTGTTTTTAAGATTTCCGGTGATTCACGAACGAAACTAATAACTGGTATCAAAATTCATGTGTATTTTCAATACTTCTGTCAATTTGAAAGGTAGATGAATTCTTTTCCTTTTTATTGATGACATGAAACCCAACATTCGCTATTTATTTGAGAGATTTCATGCTTAATCAATTTAATCATCATTGAATTTTAGATGAACACTTAAAATATCAAAAAATTTAAAAAGGTTATAATTAAGAAAAAGGTGATATATATGTAATTTTACCTCTGTTCTATGAAGGAGATGTATATGCAATCAGTGGCGCAGCAGAATCTTCAGCATATACGACTAAAATATTTTGCAAAAAAACTTTGATAGAGGATTGAACCCACGATTTCAAAAACTTAAACCATACAATTAACCAACACGACGTCAAACTATTACTATCAAATAGTGTCATTTTGTTTTAGATAAACCCTTATACAAGGTATTAATATATAGTAAAAATTTTGACGAAGGAGAGTCGGTTGGCACCCCTTTGCCTAAACTGGATTCGCCAATGCTATATAAAGTCGTTTGTAAAGTGTATTAAAAAGCAATAGTTTATTTTCTTTTTATGTATATTATTACTAGTATTTTGTTTGGTACAATTTTTAAATCTATGTATAATTATTATTGTATTAATTACACACTCTATATCTAATATTATGGTATGTATAACTAATCATGAAAATTCATGCTATTAATAATATGAGAGATTATGATACATACATTAACATTATTAAAGATATATTTAACCCTTAAAACTTTTTTCCACATCATTTTCATTTAGGTTCTTTTTACTAACACTTTTTTCAAAAAAATAATAAAATGCATGTTATTTTTAATAATAAAATCAAATACGGTAAGCAATAATCTTATCACATCTAATACAAGAGTTAATACCTCAGATGGTCACTCAATTATGAATTCTTCTCATTGAAAGTCACTGGACTTTCAATTTTAACTCAAAAGTCACTCAATTATGCACTTCTCTCTCATAAAGTCACTAAACTTTGAATTTAACTCAAAAGTCACTCAACTATCTCATCTTTCCTCAAAAAGTCACCCAATATATTTATTTTTTTAATTAAAATTAACTGAAATTAATTTATATAACAAATCAAAATTTTAAAAGATAAAAAATACCATTTAAATTATTTAGTGATCCATTCACCTAACCCGACCCATTAAAAAATATAAAGTGGATCATATTAATTTTTTGATGAATCAGGTTTGATGGATGGACTACTAAATAATTTAAATGGTCTTTTATATTTTTTAAAATTTAGGTATGTTATATAAATAATTAATATAAACAAATTTTAATTGAAGAAATAATTTAATAGATTGAGTGACTTTCTGAAGGAAGAGGGGATAGTTGAGTGACTTTTGAATTAAAATTCAAAGTTGAATGACCTTTTGAGAGAGAAGTGCATAGTTGAGTGCCTTTTGATTTAAAATTGAAAGTTGAGTGACTTTCTGAGAGAAAAGTGCATAGTTGAGTGACCATTTGAGTTATTAACTCTCTAATACAAGCATTATTAATATACCATATTTAATATTATTCTTATTATATCCTACCAAATAATACATCGAGAATCTTTATGCGTGCATTAACATGATTAAAGACACAATTATTCATCCAAGCATTTATTATATTTTTCCTTTTGAACTCCCAAGAAAAACGCAACCTTTGCTCTTTGGATGAGTAACATATTCAGTGTGCAATTACTTGCAAATCAAAAATAAGATATATACACATCAGGCAAACCACATACGATCACTAAGTATAAAGGTATTTTTTATGAACAATACTTTTTTTTATAAATAAAGCAATGCACATTTTTTTTAATATACCAAACTAAACGTTACATAAGAAATAATCTCAAAATAACAAATATACCAAATTCAACATACATTTGTATACATTGTATCAACACAAATCCTAATAATACACAAAGCTAATATATGTATCATTTTTTTCTAAAGGAAAATTTGTGCAAAATAAAACATTTAAACGATATTAAATGTTATAGCTATTGTTTTGAAATATTGTGATTCACAACTACAGTTTCTCCAATTCTTGTTATTCGTTTACTTTGCATAATTTAATTGAATGTATTTGCATAATTCAGTTCCTAATTATACAAATTCATAATTTGTATATGCTCACTCTAACTATTAGTATATAATCTATGAAAAAATTTACAGTAAATCACCATGTTTGTATATTATTAAGTAAAATATACATATAATTCAAAAAAAGAATAAAAATCTAAATGTATAAATACGACATTTGTACCTATTCACAAGCAAAATATACAAATGAGAAATCGAAATATACAAATCACATGAAATATACAAATGACAACATTCACAACAAGACAAACAAAACTATAGTTATGAAACATAATTTATCAAAACAATAACTATTGACGTTATTATATCCATTATATTTGTCATTTCTAAAATTTTCTCTTCTCAATGCACTTTACTAAACGGACCCCATGCACTCTACTAAACGGACCCCATTAAAATAACGGATAATTTCTATCAAAAACTCAAAAATCATAAATATACTCGAATTGAATCGGGTCGGGTCGGGTCACAGAGTGGCAAAGGGTTGGGCTAGGTGTTCAGATCTCAAAGTAAAAAGGCTTACTTCTCGCCGTTTAGGGTTTTACATCTCTCTTTTCCCCAAAACCAAATTTCTGTCTCTCTCACAAAATTCTCTCAGCCATGACTGCTCAATCTCAAGAAGAGCTCTTAGCCGCTCATCTCGAACAACAGAAGCTTGAAGTAATTTTCCTTGTCCCTTTCCTCATATAGATACTTGAACTGTAGATACAAAGTTCTGTTTTTTTTTATATCTTTTTCTGTTGATTTAATTGTTAGGTAGAGTAGTTTTTGTTGTTTAATGATCAGTAATTGTTCGATTATTAGTTTGGAAAGTTCGTTTTTTTGCTTGATTTATCTCGTGTTTTGTGATGTTTTTGTTATGCTGAATGGTTGTGTTGCCACTGTTTAGGTTAAGTGACAGACGAATTGGTAAGATTAAAATTGAACTATTGAGCAAAGATCTGTTAATATTAGTATTACTTTTGTAGTTTATTATTATTCGATTTGTATTATTTTTTGTTGTTTTGTTATATGCTGATGACTGTGTTAGTTTGTTGTAGTTACTGTGTTCCCTTTAGTAATGTTTTTGTCAGTGACTATAGGAAATTGCTACTCTATCTTTTAAGCCCCAGACACCGCTTGTGGATACAATGGGTTTGTTGATATTTTTCTAGTAGAAGTTTGAGGTTTGTTCATAGGTTTCTGAGTGTTCTGGGTGCAATTAGCTAGGTGTTTGTTTGCTTGCAAATTGAAAAGAAATAAAGATATGTAAAAAGTCTAGTGGTTCCTGATTTTCTGCCATTATTTTGGATGGCCTCTCTATTTTTTCTAAGCGTAGCTGTCAGCATACTGGTATCGTCCTCCTTTATCTAGGTTGGACGGGCAATGCGATCAAGCTCACACGGGCCGACCCCAATTTTCTTGGGGGATAAAGCTTAGTTGTTTTGTTATGTATTAGTATATTAAGTTACCTTTCTGGGTATTATAACTTACAGTTGCATTGGGAGGCTGTTTAATTTTTCAGAAATGGGGTACGTGATAAAGACAACTACTAAGTTGCTTGTCCCAACACTTTCTTCAGTGACATCTGTATCTTTGTTATAAAAAAATTGTAGTTTGAATCTTTTGAGATTACTAGCACAATAAGTAGGATTATAAAATTTATTAACAGAAGTGTAAAGAAAGAAGGAAAACGGACAATATTAAGCTTCTGTGGTCCATGTGCGGTTACTGAAGTTATCAACTTTAAGTGTGTTCTCAATGTTTGTCTTAAAAGCAGCTTCTTTCAAGAGTGTGTCGGTTTTTTGATCCTTGTGTAAGCTTGTAGAGTTTTTACTCCCTTCTCTTGTAGTCTGAGGTACCAATCATCGAGGATGAAGAAGACGATGACGACGATGATGACGATGAGAAAGATGATGATGACGCTGAAGGTAAATGTGCAACAATTATTGACAATTCTGAATCCTGATATGGTTTGTTATTATTTTGACAGTTCATATTAGAATGGTATCAGTGCCAGCCACAGCCGAGACACCCTTTATAAAGGAATTTCATCTGATACACTTTAACAAAAGTTTTTCTTATTTATCTGAGAGCATTTTTCTGACAGGACTACAACTTGAAAATAATTTGAAGTTAATATCAATATGAGACAGGAAGTGAGGTCTTAAAACCAACATAATCCTAGACCCTAACCCATTTGGTGTTGTGTTAATGGACCCACACCACTTGCATAAAATCCTGCATAACTTACGTTAGTGCCATTTCTTATAAGTATTTTGAGTATCCCCTCCTTGATTTTGTGAGACACAAAATCAAGCAGACTTCTAAATCTCTCTCTAGCTGGTCCATAAACACCATTGCAGGGAACACTTTTGACATCAGAAAGTCTTTGGAAGGCAGTTTTGGAGTTGTTCAAACTATTATTCTGGGCAGTTCTTAGAGCAACAAAGCCAATGCAGAAGTAGAGAAACTGAGCCTATGATTTGCTAAAGCTTGTTTTTGTTCTAATTGCTTGTAAGTTAAGTTAGGTACTTAGGTACATCTATTTATCAAATTGAAGTTATGTGAATTATTCATGATTTTTAAGCTTAACACTTCCTGGTTAATTCCCGTCAGGCATTGATTTAGATTATGTCAGATGGACATGGCATCTTGTCTGGGACAACAAATCCATTGAACCTTTCTGATCCTATCAGCAGACATGAGATAATTTGTCTATCCCCTAAAGATAGATAATATTTGAGATACAACCTGATATTATTGCCTTCCAATTCAGTTTATAATCAAATTTTTTGTTTTACTGTGAATATCTTTCTGAGATATTATTAACTTCACTGATAGCCTTCTAACCCCCCATATTTTGGATATAAGTGATTTAAAATTCGCACATTTTCATACTCAGAGTGTTATTTTTCCACAGATATAGTCATACGACATGTCAAAACCACATACTTTGTGAAAGTATCAATAAAATCTGTTTTAGGTGTCAATTGAAATACTCATGTTATTTACATATTTGATGATGCATAAGTTATAAATCTTATTGAATAAACACTGGTGTTGGATCATAAGTTCTAATGTCGGAGGATTGAAATAACCAACCTAAAAGAGTGAATATGTATCAGAAGATTGGCTAGGGGTGTCTCCCTGTACCAAATGTCCTCCACAAAAATATGGTCAAGCTAAACCCATATAAAAGAGAATGTATCAGAAAACAGAAACTAACACAAATCATAATGGTCGCCTGAAAGCATCTTGTAGTTCATAAAAAGGATTATCAAGAACCAAGATTTAATCTTGTATGTTGCATTTGTCTATACATTGGAGTGCTGCATTTTTATCTTTGCAACAGAAAGGCCACGAGAGTTGCTTCTTCCCTGATTATTGTGGCAATACTTAAATGCTTATTGTTGTGGGCAGAACTTGGAGATGGTAGTGGCAGGTCGAAGCAGAGCAGGAGTGAGAAGAAGAGCCGAAAAGCTATGCTAAAGCTAGGAATGAAGCCAATCCCAGGTGTCAGCCGTGTAACTGTCAAGAAGAGCAAAAATGTAAGTTGACGTTATTATTTGCTCACTTCCCTTTTTCTTTTATTCTCTATTTTTAAAATCTATGTAAGTTGCTTAGGTCATAGTGAATAACTTTCTTCTGTTTCTTTTGTTTTTTTTTCATTCAGATACTATTTGTCATCTCAAAACCAGATGTTTTCAAGAGCCCAAATTCAGATACATATGTCATATTTGGTGAAGCAAAGATTGAGGACTTGAGCTCACAATTGCAGTCTCAAGCTGCAGAGCAGTTTAAGGCTCCTAATCTAAGCAACGTTATATCTAAGCCAGAGCCATCAACTGTGGCTCAGGATGACGAGGACGTTGATGAAACTGGCGTAGAACCAAAGGATATTGAGCTGGTGATGACTCAAGCAGGAGTTTCCAGACCCAAAGCTGTCAAAGCTCTCAAGGCTGCAGATGGTGATATTGTCTCTGCTATCATGGAGCTTACAAACTAGGATGTTTTCCGAATCTTCTGAGCAGTGCTTTCTTTGGAAGTATTGAAGTCTCGTGAGTTATAAAGATTTTGAGTCGCTGCTCCTTTATATCAGTGTCCTGTTTATCTTACCGTCTTATCTGTCGTTGTATACCAGATTGGATTGTTATGTAAGAGAGAATGTTTAAACTTGTGATCTCTTTCTGTCTTAACTAATCTTGTCTGTGCTGAGGTCTGCGTAGCCTTTCTGTTTTTCGAAATATTGGACACTGCGTGGGAAAATGATAAAGAGGTAAACTTGTCAAATTCGAATGGGTCTAATTATGTTAAATCAACAAATCGATTAATTTCAAGTTATGTGCAAAGTTCATTTGGGCCAGATTAGTTATATAATGCTGTCCTTTACACATTTTTTCATCTTTCTTTCAACGATTGAGAAGTGGTTTAAGAATAAGAAAGAACTTCAAAATTCCGTGAAAGACAATGTTCGAGCAACTAGTTGCTCTATCTATCCACTTCTCCTAAGATATGTTAAGTACCTATGATGGTGATCACATCTGGATTTTGGACATAGAATCGAGTCTTTGTGAATGAATTAATTCATATTTCTTGGCCTTGTATCTAGTTGTCTTAACTATCCACATATCCAAATACAATATCTTGAGTACCTCTGACGGTGACCACATGTGCTAGCATGTGATGTCTGGACATAGGACCGAGTCGTTGTAAAAGAGCAAAGTCATATATCAAGGCCTTGTACTGATCTGATTAAGATGCTAAAATATTTATCAAAGTTACTCTAACTAATATCCAATGTAACTCTTATCTACATCTAATAATGTCCACTCTTCTTGATTTATACCTAAAGAAAGGCTCATTTATGTCATTACCGTAAAGGCTCATTCATGCCATTATTTTTAACGTTGGTTTTGCAAAACCATTTTTGACATGTGACCAATTATAATTCGGTCACGTCATTAATTTTTTTAATAAAAAAACAAAAAAAAATAATTTTTATTCAGAATTTTATTTTATTTATTAAAAAAATTAATAACGTGGCGAATTATAATTGATAACGTCATCAATTTATTTAATTTAAAAACTCAAAAAAAATTAATTCAATTTTTTCCCCAGAATTGTGATTTTTTTTATTAAAAAAATTGTGACCGAATTATAATTAGCCATGTGTAAAAGATGGTTTTGCAAAACCACCGTTAAAAAATAATGACATGAATGAGCCTTTCTTTAACGATAATGGCATAAATGAGCCAAACTTTTAACTGATGCATAAATAAGCCTTTTCCAAAAGTTCGATAGCATATTTGAGTCTTTTTCCTTTTCTAAATTTGAAACTCGAGATCCTCTTCTCATCCCTAAGAAGAAAGGACTATTTATAAAGAATTATCCACCACACAAATGATATATATATATATATTTTTTAAAAATATAAATTATAGCATCATGCTATAATAAGCATGACATTATGCTTCAAATTTGCAAAAAATAATAATAATACAATTTTTAATAATTAGATAGTGATTGAAAATTGACTAAAAGGGACAAGTCATTGCTCTTCTAACAAACAACTCCAAAGTGGGCCTTAAAGTCTTTCAAGTCAACAAACAGCCCAAATTTATTTCATTTTTCTTTCCCAACTATACCACCACGTAAAATCGCGATACGATAAATATTTATATTATATTTATAATAATACATTATTAATATTATAAAAAAATAGAATCGTAGTTGTACATTAAGTATAATTCTATGTAATTATTGTATATTATAGGTATCGATTAAAAAAAAATAATAATAAATTCAACGTGTTATTTATATATAAAAATATTAGTAATTTAAAGAAGGATGAGTCAAGTTTTGAAAGTATATAGGACAGTACTATCAAGTACAGCAACCTATATTTGACTATTTGATTTTATTGAAAACATCAATTAAATTAAACATTTATACATCAATTAAGTTGGACGGTTAAATTTCTTTTAAATACCTATTAATTTCAAAATAAAATGTTGATTGTTGGGATTAGTTGGGTGTTAAGATAGTTATTGTCTAATTAATTTTTGTGTAATTATTTTTCATATAACTCATCGGTATATAAATATATAATTAATCCTGGTATAACTCGTTGATCCATCAATCGCTATAGTTTGAAGATGTCAACATTACTTCATGTCTATGTTACTTTCACACACACACACACATATATATATATATATATATATAACTACTCCCTTTGTTACGTTTTATGTGGTGCGTTTGTTTTGGTCCGTCTAAAAAGAATATTGTATTATTATAATGAAAAATGATTTAACTTAAATCTTTTACTCTTAATTAAATGAATCTCAATCACACGAATATCTAATGATTGTTTCAGATCATAAATTTTATATTTTTTTTTAAATACCGTACCAAATCAAAAAATATCACATGAAATGAAACGAAACGAATTTCATTTTTCTATAAAAGACTTGTAAGGTCAGCTACATGACCAAGTCTAACAGTAAAGACAATATACTTCAATTTTCAATCTACAAATATTTCATAAACAATTAATTATTCTAGATAAAGAATAATGCCAAAAGATATGATGAAACTTACACATTAAGTCAATCTTTTTCTTTTTCTTATTCAGTATTTAATGTTCATATTTAAATCTAATTAAATTTATATTCACATATTATGATCTTTAAACGCAATAATTCTAACATTTTTTTATTTTTATAAATTTAAATTCAAAATTTTTAATTAACGATAAAATATCTCAACCATGTGTGTAACCCTAAGTCAACCTTGGTATGCAAGAAACCTAACATGTCAGAATATTATTCCTGTCTCTATACAGTAACCTTTTGACTAGGGTAAGCATTTGCTAATATAATTCTTATTTAATAATCTTTATTTAATTCTCCAATAACATATAGTAATAAAATATATATATATATACTTCCCAAATCAAGAATACTAAAATAAAAAAAATATTATTTCAACACTTTAGAAGTCTCGAACTATAGAATAAGGTAATTCTTATTTTATGTGACTAATTGGTTGTTAGCTCCATGACCAAGTCTAACACTAAAGATATAATATTCTAATTCCCATTGCAAATACTTAATGAATATTTTAAGCTTATAAATTCTGAATTCTATAGCACGTAACTTAAAAATAAATAACAATTAAAATTATATTTTTATATATCAAGTAAATTTTAATGTAAATTTTGATTTTGATTAAAATTATTGAGTTCTGTCAAATTCGTAAGAATGATCACATGGAATCTCAAAATTCTGAGCTTCGTAGGAAGGACTTCTTGAATTTCAATTGGTGTAACTACGATATTAGTTAGTCTTTATCTTTTCTTAAGAGACTAGAACTCCGAAAGAAGGTCAAATAATGTCTCATTCGAAGTTCCCTAAAAATTTATCGATTTTCCTGGTATTATGCATGAATCATGTATATCATAGCGACTTCTTCAGAGGGATTTGGGAGCTTGATATTTTCTTTCTTTTGATCGTAAGTGTGATCAGATATCATTGAGCTTCGATACTCTAAAATAATCAAGCCAAATAAATGAATAACACAAATACAAATCCCACTAATAACTCATTAGAATAATATATTACCTATTATAGACCTAAAGTCAACCTAATCTAATTATGTCATAGAATTATTATTATTTTTTTTTTTCGACATAACTTCAGTAAACGTTTGTTGCTATAGTTCTTTTTTTTAATTCTCCAAGAAGAAAATAAAATAAAATATATATGCATTATAAATATAACATTATTCTCTATACAAGCTGCCAAGGCATAGTAGCAACTATTTAAATATATATTATTCTCCATATGAAGCATAAATAAATGATTTTTATAGATCAGATCATTAGTATTTTTTACAATTAATACAAGTGGGGCAACTTTAGTGTACTATTTTTTTATATTTAAATGGTTATTATTTATTTTCAAGAATTTGAATTTTCAAAAAATTCATGTGTCAAAGTTTCTTTTGGCCTGGTTTACCATTTAGCATATGATATTTGATTATAGCTCACTTAATTCGAATTTACATACATCTTGTTTTTAAATATTTATCTACGACAATTCTTAGATATCATATGTATTATGTATCGACTTATGATTTTGATCCTCTTCAATGGATCAAAAAATAACTTAAATTTAAGAGAACTTATATTCGATGCAACTTATGCATTTCTTTTTCCTTAGATAAAATTCACATATTTTTAATGAAAGATTTGTATGCAAATTTAAATCCTAAAATCGACAATAAACCATTACCATTTCCTTGGAACTCCTAATATCAAATGGCAAAAAATATCGAATTCATTATTTAAATCGCAAAAGTTTCTAATAGGAGCACCACAAAACTAAAATTAATTATGATGCTTAACCTAGGAGGATTGAGTGTGAGTAAACTTTAGCTCTACCTCGTTAAGGCAGAGAAACTATTTTCGAAAGATTTTCAACTCTAATATAACAAATCAAAATAGGCATAAAAAGAAAAAAATAGTGAAAAAAGCATAAGAGCTAATGAAAAGAACAGTACAAGCTACAAGAACAACATAATGCAATAACTAAAACACAATAAATAAATGTGATAAAGAAGATCAAAAGCAATATATACAGAATACAAACAACACTCCACTAGTCTCTATCCTTATAGATTAATTCGCTCGGGAGTCTAAACGAATACGTTTGCTACCTACTGTACTGAACCTTCGACCATACATTCTATCTAGAGTCTCTATCCTTACAGATTAATTCGCTCGGGAGTCTAAACGAATACATTTGCTATCTGTTGTACTGGACCTTCGACCAGATATTCTATCTTTATCGAATTGAAACTAACACCATCACATTAGATTCAAGCATTCTATCTTAATCGAATCGAAATCAACACCAGTGCATTGCGCTCGAAAAGTTTAATATATATCCTCAACTTGAATATCTACTCCAAATACACCCTATAACCAAGAGAAATCACAAAACAAAGAGAATGAAAATGGAACTAAAAAAGAAAATTGAAAACTAAAAAAAATTAAAATTCATAGATAGAATTACATAAACAATAAACCAATTAAATACACATTCTACTTTCTTTTAAACCAAAATTAAACCAATTTTTTTTTGGAAAAAACATCTAATAATAATTAATTCCAACATCAAAACATTGTATATCCCCCAAGCTAAACATCAAACTATAAACAGATCTGATTTTCCCACTTTACCCTTCCCCTAAACTATAAAGTGAAATTACAACAAAGTCCCTAATAATACTACTAACTTCATTACTATTACATTCCTGATTCAAGGGTAGGAAAGTCACAAAAAGAGTCAAAACCATAGCCACCGTTAACCACCACCACAGACGGCTGATGTACGGCGGCGACCCTCCCGACCACCGCCGGTGGTGGATGCATGTACGATGAAGTGGGGTCCAGTAGAAAAGCTGACGTGTCCAAAGTAGGCAAACAGCTCACCGGCTGTAGCCGGTCAACCGGTCGCCTCGGCTCCGGCTTCAAAATAGAAGAAACTGACAGCTGTCCGTTTCCGGTCCCGGTCCCGGAGATTCTAGCTCCGGTCACCTGCTGCACCATCTGCCGGAAACTATCAACGTCCGCCGTTATGTACGTAGTCGACGCGCGCTTCGAAGCGCGTGGCTTACGCTTCACGATCTTTTTGCTCACTCCACCACCACTCCGCCGCTTCATCGAACCGGAAGCTCCGGTTGAAGCAGCGTCGTTCTCCGACCCACCGGAAAACGTCGGCCCAGATGCACTCGCAGTTAAAAACGGGGAACCCATTTCTATAGTAGGCATAACAACCTCATTCCCTTCGCCGGTAAATGATTTCTGCAGAACTTTCGTTAGGGTTTCAGTTTCTTTAGAGAATACATCAGTAAACCATGAATCGTTAAACGCAGAACGAAAACCCCATTGTTCCATTTTCATCAAATTATCAGAAGACGCCATTTTCGTTTCCACAGAGCTCAAAAATTAACCAAATTAAGTGTTTTTTAGGTCAAAATAGATGTTTACAGCATGTTTTAGAAAGACCCAGATGATGTTTTTGAGGATTATAGATGAAAATGGTGAAGAAGAAAGAGGTGTTTAGAGAGAAAAAATGGTGAAGAAAATGGAGATTAAATAGGGAAGAAGGAAGAAGGAAGCGCGTCTTTTTGGGACACGCGTCAGCAGATATGTACGGACAGTAATGACTCAAATACTACAAATTAGTTTTAGCATTTTTGTTTTGACTGTAGGAGTGTGATCCAATGAGAGCAAAGTTTTATTTCGAGTTTTTATAATCACACAAATATCACGATAAAAAAATTTCCATAGCATTACATTTAGTTATAATTTGATTGAATTAAATGGGATCATTTAAATTTATACTAACGTACTCAGTAAAATTTCATAAATACAATCTAGAAAGGTATAAAATATACCCAAACTTCATCACTACCTTACGAAAGTAGAGATAGAGGCGGAGCCAGAATTTTCGATAAGATGATTCAAAATTGAAAGATATAGACACATGCAATAGTCGAAGGAGGTTCCACGTCTATTTTATATATGTAAAAAAATATTTTAATCATCTAAAAATAATATAATTTTCCATCAAATGGGTTCGAATGAACTCCCTAAAGCTATGGTGACTCCGTCACTGGGTAGAAATATAATTTTTGAAAGACAACAAATATAAGTATAAAGAGAAGGAGACAGTGAGTTAAATATAGCAAATAACAAGAAACATTGCATGGTTTACTAGAAAAGAGAAAGAACCAAGGGCGACAACCAAATAGTACGTAAACTAAAAGAGTTTTTGGCCAAAAATATTTTTAAACTATATCTCAAATTTAAAAATACATTCTTAACGATATCACTCTTAACAGAAAACATTCTTCAAGTTTTTAAAGTGAACGATTTTCATCCTTCTATTAGAATCGGTAGTCTTCAACAAACGTCACTTCTAGCATATTCAGTTGAGAAGAAACATATTCAACTAATAATATTTTTAATATCAAATTACATAAAAAATATAAATGAATTTTTTTTGTCAAATTTAATGCACAATACTAAATTCAATTATCTAAAATTCACAATAGTATCTCTAGCGTATCTAAGAATAATAATTACGACGGAGTGATTTGATTTTTGAGGACCTGTTAAGTTTCTGACAAACTCAAATAGAAGGATGAAAAATTATTCACTATTAAATACCTGAAAGTTTTTTTCTGCGAAAAATGATATTTGAAGATGTTGGCTGCTTTGTATTGCTTTACGGATGATTAATGGAAACAAGTTAGTTATCTAAAAAAAAATATAATTCAAATTTGCGGTATAGTTTAAAAATGATTTAACCAAAACTTATTAATTAAAACACAATCAATAACATTCTTTAATATATAATCGTATAAATATTTATGATTTACTTTAAATAACAACTATAAAAAATAAAACTTCATATCGATTCAAACTAGATCGTTAATATGACATTGGGTAAAGTGCAAACCGCATGGATGAATAAAATAACTTTTTGCTTTTTTAGAAAATCCAAAAATAGTACTTATTGGTTTATGAGTAATTTTAGACGGTGGAGGCGCGTTATCGGCTTTAGAAGCCGACGCGTTAAACGCGGCTCCCAATATCGGCTTTAACATTCAGATATTTGCTGCTACGCCTTTTTAAATTTATTACTCCATTTAAAATGTGTAATATTATTATATTTTTAAAAATAAGTTTTTTTTTTAGAAAAATATTGTTATAATTTAGTGTAATGATTCGAGTTGCAAGCTAACAGTATTAAATACATTTTGCATCTAAATAATGTTGGCAATTCAAGATCATTAGGTTGGGTGAGATATAAAATAAATAAATGAGAATGATGATATTAGTGCAAGAAAATTATGTGAAAAATGTAATTAATTTTACTCGTTTAGTCAATTTACGTGTGAATCGATCTTAAAAAAGTCTCGAAATGGTTGTCGTTTAGGTATGAATGCAATAACTGTAAGATGTTTTAACTGTAGATTCATGTGTGACTGTTAAAGTGAATTGAATGACCAAGCCAAGTTAATATTATTATATTTTTTAAAATATGTTTTTTTTTTAATATTGTTATAATTTAGTGTAATCATTCGAGTTGAAAGCTAACTCTATTAAATACATTTTGCATCTAAATAATGTTGGCAATTCAAGATCATTAGGTTGGGTGAGATGCTATTAGTGCAAGAAAGTTATGTGAAAAAAGATTAATTTTACGCGTTTAGTCAATTTACGTGTGAACTGATCTTAAGAAAGTCTCGAAATGGTTGTCGTTTAGATATGAAATAGATGTTTTAACTGTAAATTCATGTTTGACTGGTAAAGCAAATTGAATGATTAGATCGAGCTAACTAACGAATTAAATGTGTAATATTATTATATTTTTAAAAATATATATAGAGAAAAATGATTCACTGTAAAGATTCAAGTTGTAAGCTAACACTTTAAATACATTTAACTCTAAATAATGTTGCCAATATATTCACTAGATCATTAGGTCGGGTGAGATATCAGAAATGAGAATGATGATACTAGTGTAAAAAATTTATGTGGAAAATGTAATTGATTGTAAGTGAAAGATTTTATGTGTTTAGTCAATTTACGTAGTGTGAATCGATCTTAAGAAAGTCTCGAAGGGATTGCGTTCAGATAGGTACGCAATAAATGATGAAGATACTTTGACGTATAATTATGTCTCACTGGTAAAGCGAATTGAAAGATCGAGCCGAGCAGACGAATTAAAAATGTATTATTGTTGTATTTATATATAAAGAAAATTGATATAATTCAGCGTAAAGATTTCATTTGTAAGCTAACACTCTACATTTTGCATCTACATACTGTTAGCAATTGACTAGACCATTAGGTTCGGTGAGATATCAAAAATGAGAATGATGTTATTGGTGCAAAAAAATATGTGAAAAATGTGATTGATTGTCAGGGAAAGATTTTAAGCGTTTAGTCAATCTACGTAGTGTGAATTGATTTTAAAAAAGTTTCAAAGGGTTTGTAGTTCAAATCGATACACAATAAATGACAAAGATACTTTGACGATAGAATTGTGTTAAACTGATAAAACGAATTGAATGATCAACTCAAACTACCAAGTTAAATATAATATTATTATATATATTTTAAGTATATATAAAGAAAAATGATATAATTGAGTGTAAATATTTGAGTTACAAGCTAACACTATAAAATACACTTTGCATCTAAATAATGTTAGGCAATTCACCATTAGGTTGGGTTTGAAATCATAAATGAAAATGAAGATATTAATTCAAAAAAATTATGTGGAAAATGTGGTTAATTTTCAGTGAAAAGTTTTATGCGTTTAGTCAAAATCTACGTGGTGTGGATTGATCTTAAGAAAGTCTCGAAGGGGTTGTCGTTTATATATGTACGCAATAATGGTGAAGATGTTTTGACTATAGAATCATGACTGACTGTTAAAATGAATTTACTGATCAATTTGCACATATTAATTGATTGTTATTTATTATTTTTGAGTAATATTTTTATCAGTTATATAAGAATTTACATATTATGTGAGATATAATATGAAACAATAATTTAACATCAATATAAGATTTTAACATATAAAAAAACTAATTACTTCATTATGTATTAATGTGAGATTCTAATATCAATGAGTGTCCAAGACTTGCTCGGATGTGAATAATATGACATAGTGTTCAATATTAATTAAAACAATAATTGAGATGAATTTGAATTTTAAAATTACTCATACTATATATTAATTCTTTCAAAAATTGAATGGACGTATATACTATAATTTACTAATACAAATTAAAGAATTTCAACGAATTGATCAAAACTAATTATATTTGTTTTGAAAACAATGTAAAATGAGGAGAGAGAAAATTGTAAATTTCAATTACGTTAAGATGTTTGTGTAATTAGGTAGTTTTTCATAAACAAACATTTCTATTTGGTCGACGTAACATCTCTACCATATCTATCTACCTCTAGATACACTATATCTAGCGAATGTAGACCTATCTCCCTCTTTCGTCCCTTTACTTTTTTTTATTTGTATATCTGGTATCAAATACGTAAATTAACATATTTATAATACCTATGTATATTAATTTCAACCAATATATTCAGTATCAATTTCATGTATCCAACATAAACTATATTGATGTATCTGGTCCATTTACGTATAGTTCGATATTGATTTTGAGAGGACATTGACGTATCTAATATATCCATGCGTAAATACATTTATTTGATATCGAATATAAATAATTAGCACCTACACTAGCGTGTTTTTATGAAACAATGAGTAGTCAATAAAGTGGGACACGTCGTCTAAGATGCTACCTAATCTAGCTTTAATCTTCTCTCACATGGGCCTGGTGGGCCCACTTATCTATTCCTAGTGGGCCCAATTCATATTGATAGCAACCTTTTACGGTGAATTTCGATCTAGCCATTTTAGGTTTCCACGTGGGCCCCCCAACTTTTTTTCTTTTTTTTTTTAATAATATTATTAATGAATTTACATTAGAAAATTAAAGAAAAAAAATTTAGATTGTCTGTACTATCGTAAATGATATGCAGATACAAATCTATATCATTATACTATTGATATTTTTGTCATAAAGAACAAGATCATATATGCCTTTCGATTAAGTCATATATGAAAGTAGTATTATCTCTCATATCTAGAAGAATAGGAAAAATTACATAAATTAATATATTTTCATAAATAATTATTGATTTTAGCAATATTTTTTATTTATTACCATTTATAGCAATACTATGTTAAATCTGCAATATGTATAAAAAGTGAATTATGTATGCAATATATATGAATTATATATGAATCATAATTGTTTTTTAAAATATATTATGTTTGGTAAAAATTTGACACATTGTATTATAAGTGAATTAAAATGTGTGATAAATGAATTATTTATCATTAAAATTTATATTATATGTGAATAAAAAATTGTTCTTTGTAATATTGAATTAAACTTATATTAAAAATGAATAAAAAGTGATCAAGTGAAAAAGAAATATTATTGCTATAAATGATAAATATTTTGTTATTATAGTATATATTTATGTAAGTTTCACTACTATTTATCTCTTAGAGTAAAAGTATTTAATTTAAATTCAGATAAATCGATTTTCAATATAAATATTTATCATCAATAATATTAATAGTAAAATATTTATAATAAAGACAAAGACAACATTTCTAGAAGGTTGAGTAATTAAGGGCGCAAGCAATGACATGAAGTAATCAATATAAAACATGACGTAAAATAACATGTGGCTTACTATAAAAAAAATATTCTTGTTATTTTTTACTTCGTAATATTCAAAATTCATTGATTTGATTAATTTTAATATATATTAAAATTGGCTCATAATAAGTGCTTAGTAAGAAAAAAGCCATTCAAAAAGAATTAAGATTCAAATTCTTTGATTAAAAGTGCGTTGATTAATCTTTGGGGTTTATTTGAATATCGAGATGAAATAAACAAAAATAAAAATAATGTGAAAAGAATAATAATGACTTTCGTTTTTTAATCAAAGTATTAATGCTAAGAGTATTTTTTAGTCAAATTATAAACAGAGAGCATTTTTGTTCTTTTCACATAGTTTAAGGACATTTTCTCTATAATAAATATAAACTTATCAAGACTTTAAATATTAAGTATCAGTGAGTATTGATCGTCAATTACTTAGCTAAGCCATCATTAGATCACATGATTTTGAGAAACTCAATATACAACTATACGTTCGTTTAAATTTTACATTAAATTATTATTTAAAGACTAATAGGTATAAGATTTTAATTAAAACTTCGAAAATTATTTAGTAATATGTCGTTATCGCTAAATATCTTGTCAAATCCATTTAAAATACAAAATATAGTTTAATTTATATTTAAGGAACTAAAAAACAAGAGAAATCTAATGCGTAATGAGAGTAAATTATGTATCACACAATTCAATCAACAAATTAGAATATTAGTGGGCCATTAATTGACTTGAAAATTGCTAAAAATGAATAAAAATAAAATAAGTAAGCTCTAGATGAAGACCGCAAAAATATTATTTTAAAATTTAAAATTTAAAATTCAATCAAGCTGTCTCCTCTATCTTAAAAAAATAATGACAATATTATTCTTATTACGAGTAGAGAGGTTGTTCTCGATAGATATTTGATGGAATAATAATATATGTATTTCTAAAAAAATGATGAAAATTGAAGAGAAAAGAAAAAGTACTGACGTTAAAGATAGTAAAGATAATCAAAGTAAAAAAACAACAACGATAATAATTAAATTAAAGAATAAAATAATGCTTAAATAATAATAATGTAAAAACACAGAGGTGCTCCAAACTAGAACACTACTCTACCCTCGCAAAAGAAAAAAAATGGTCGACTACTTACTTAAAAAACGTTTATCATATTTCTCGATCTCGATATATTCCCTTCTAGAATTATGTTCCCGATGAGCCGAATATGTGTCATGTCCTATGTTTAATTACCTTTTATTCTCCTTAAACCTATCCCACCGACTCTCAACTCCTCATTAAGGTATTTGCAGGGGCGGAGCCACCTTGTACCAATGAATCCCCTTTGGCGAAAAATTATATTATTTATACATAGTTAATTTTTTTTTTATATGTATATATAGTAGATGTTGAACCCCTTCGGCTATTTTATGTGTCTATTTTTACAGATTTTGAACCCAATTAAAAATTCTGATCCGCCTCTAGGTATTTGTACTCCTCTTTTTCACATATTTGAATCATATTAATCTCGTTTTTTCACCAGGCTTATCCTACAACTAGATAACTTATATACGCTTTGTGTGGCCAGATATATTCTATCGTAATTTTAGTTGATATACAAAGGATACAAAAAACATATAATAAAGTTATCAACCATTGTTTGACATTTTTTCCATTATCATATTTAATTTGCTATCAAGAATTAAATGTTTTTGTAAGTCAATGAACTTAAAACTTGAAATGATGAAAATAACATGTATTTTCAAATTTTAGTTGAAAAGGATTGAAGCATGAAATTAGGCCAAAAAAATATATAAAAAATTTAGTCACCAATTAAAAAAATATCAAACTTTTTTTTTTCTTAAATCAATAGTAGGGGCCAATATAATAACCCTTTCAAAGAAACTAAAGTGGGCCCTCAAAAGTGACCTTTAATGCAAACCAGCCCCATACCAACTTTTTCTTGTTAAGTTTTTTGAAAATTTATATGATATAGTTTGAATTTTGATAATTAAAATTTTTTTATTGTGATTCATATGTTTTCATTGAAATATTTATGATTTCGTGTTTAAAATATATTATTATTTTAGAAAAACTTAAAGATCGGATGTTGGAATGCACGTTCAAAACAAAAAAGTTTTAATTTTTGAAATTTGAACTATGTCATATAAATTAAACGGAGAGACTACGTTTTTTAAAGGAATAAATAATGAAAAAAAAAGAAGATAATTCTATCTTTCTAGGAAACTTCCTAGTGACTTGTCAAAAAAGATTGAATTGAAAAATCTCTTGGTATTATGCAATACATTTATTTTCTTTTTTTGTGGGGTTAGAGACTATATGGTGACATACTCATGGAATAATAATAATAATAATAATAATAATAATAATAATAACAATAATAACAAATAAATAAAATATATATATATATATATATTATGCAAGTTATTAGTAGAATTTGTTAAGAAATTTATTTTAGTCAATTTTACTCAAACATACATAAACTTCACTCATATTATATAATTTTAACATTTTATTTGAAGTTCGTTATTTCAAATTTACTTCAAACACAACATATAGGTATAAATTAAATAATAATATCGAGACAAGTTATCTAGTGAAATTTTTAACATATAAATATAATTTTATAAATAGTTTATTTAATAAATTAATAAACTAATTAACACCCCTCATGAATAGATTCGTCTAAATAATAATTTTCCAACACACCGAAATTATAATTAAACATGAAAAAATCGATCAAACTAATATATAATTTACGTACTGAGATATTCGATTGGAAAATTATAGTGACCAAATGAAAATGACAACCTTATCTCTATATTTTCTTTTAATCGTAAAATATATTTTTAAAAAATTCTATTCTATTTTTTTAAGTGACCAAAAACTTTATAAGTCATCTTGTCACCATCCTTGCATTTTCTCAAGTAAATCAAACAAAAAAATAATTATAATAAACTATAGTCTAAGTCAATGAGTCAAATTAATATGCTACATTTTAATGGAAATTTTAAGCCTCATAAAAATTTGTGAACAATTTAAAGTAAAACTCAATTTGTATTGTGGCTTACAAAAAATTTAAATTGGTCTTCTTCAAACATAAATTAATGTTGGAGAAAAAAATTAACTAAATATATAAAAGACCTTTTATATATTTCTTATTTTATATTGTTAGTAATTTAATATTCATGATTTGAACTAAGGTTGCGTATCGATTAGTTTGGTTCGGTTTAAAGTTTATCGGATTGTCTTATTTGTTATCGGTTTGTAGAGATGCTAAACCCTTATAGAACCATTAAGATATTGGCTTATCGGTTTTTCATCGTTATCGGTTTAACCGTTAAGATTTGACACAAAAGAAAAAACATTGAAAATCACTTAGAAAAAAGGTGACAAACCAAATAAACCATGCACTTGAGTTCATAAGTTACATCTTGGCCAAAAACAAACACTTTTACATTGTGAATAACCAAGTATTTGAGACAACAAAAAATAAAAGTAGAAAATCAAACTTTAAGTCGAGAAATTAAATACAAGATGGTATAAATATATTATTTAATTTATTATTGGGCTATCGGTTAACCCGTTAAGAAAAAACTTTAAACCGTTAAGAACTGATAACCCGATAACAAAAAAAATCAAAACCGTTATTAAAACCACTAAACCAATAACCCAATACTATAAACCAATAACTTTTTTATCGATTCGGCTTATCGATTTCGGTTCGATTTTGAACAACCCTAATTTGAACAAGGCAGTTGAGTTAATTGTACAAATATTTCACATAAAAGCAAATAATTTTGATTGGTAATTTTATAAATTTTCCGGCACCCAAACTCTTGATTTGATATTATATTATAAAAATAAAATAAAATTAAGGTAAGTAGAAAAAAACAAAAAATAAAATAAAAAAAGTAAAATTCTCATCGACCAGATAAAAATTTAGATAATCAATCAACAAAATACAAATCAAACTATTAAGATTTCTCATAATACAAATAAATTCAATTTTAATATATTGATGTAATTATAACTTTTCTTTCCTTTATTTGGCTAAAAATAGTTAAGCGTGCAAAAATTAATAAATTGTTTTCTAAAACTTCTTTATATCCAATTAGAATCTCTTTTACCTTTTCTTTTTGCATTGGGATCGGTGAATTATATTATAATAATTTTTTTCATACAACAATTATTACATGAATCTTTCTAAAATGATTCAATGAGAACATAAAACACAAAAATCTTCATCATCATATTTTGTTTCTATTTAAATATAATCATTCTATCTCAAAAATAAAAATTTCACACATTAAAATTATGTTATTCGATTCTCAATATTCGAGCAGTATCATATAAATAAAACAAAGTAAATAATATTAATATAAATACTTTATTTTCTTTTTTCTTTTCTATATTACGTATTTTATATCATTATATATCACTTTCAAAAGAAAAAAAAGGATAAAATATAATTGCTCAAGGTATCCTTTTGTTTCAAGAAAAGAATAAAGTGTTAAAAGAAATGTCACAAGAAAAATATAAACCTCACTTTTAAATTTTTATTCCCCCAAACTTTAAAGCATAAAAAGTCGAGTTAGATCAAAATTTAAATTTTACGAGTTAAAATTTATCGTGTAATTTATTTAAAAAGTTGTGTAAGTTCAAATAAAGTGTTAATTTATATATATAAAAAAAATCATAATTTTTTTTTATATTATTAAATAATTGTAATTGTACCTTTTAAAGTTTAAGCGTGCCAGAATTAAAATAATTGCCCTCTAAAACATCTTTATATCCAATTAGATTCTCCTTTGCTTTTTCTTTTAGCTTTTATTTGCTTAGGGATCGGTGAAACTTTATATTATATTATTGGTATAATATAATTGATGATATGATTACATGATTCAGTGAGAACACAAAACACAAATTTTAATCATTTTGTACGTCCCAAAATACTTGTCACGTTATTTTCAAGAATCAAATTTGATTAATCTTTAGAGATATATTAGATTACATAAATTTAATATTAGTTATAATTCACGTAATTTAGCTCTCGAGAAGTAAAGTACAAATAGAGAAATCTTAATCGCACACGTTACCACCAAAAGAAAGTCAGACAACTACTTGGATGTTGGTTTAAAAGGATCCATGCTACATGATGAAAAATCACTTCATTTCTTGGACAGACAACTTGATGCATAAAACATTTTATGTAGAATCCAGAAAAGGCTCGCTTCCCCAATATTATCATCCTCGCACCGTACTTGACCCGGTATCGTTCAACCTTCTACGCTCAATAGGTGGGTGCTTACCCCTATCACAGAAATCAGGGTAGGTAGTTTCATCATGATAAGGTAGAGTGTATACAGTTCTTACCCTATTACGAGATAGACAAATTGTTTCGAAAAAACCTTGGATTCAGGTAACACATATTAAAAAAACATGCAAAGAAATATAAGTAGTACTATAGAAAGCATCACATCGCAAATATGAAAATTTCAATAATGCATCAGTAAAGTCAATTTTGATATCAACTGGGGAAAAAATGTGGCGGAATAGCCAGTTTTCGAGCCAACAATCAAAAGTTTAGCTACATTTCAGATATAATTCAGAAGTATGTATCTACTTTCTAAGAGCTTGAAGAAATGCAGAAAAATCTATTCGAATACTCGAATAACGTTACATGGTTTCTCGAGGCATCTTCGTAAAATAACATCTGGACAAAAATACCCCTACTTAAACACGAAACAACTCGAATAGAACATCTACCGAGCTGGATTTCAAAACTTTAACAAGTGGAACTCCACCACAATGTGGCGTATGTTGTTGTAATTGTCCCAACTTCGATATAGACTAGCTATCAAGATGCCAAGCTCTAGAAAACAGGCGCACAACTTCGCATGTTTTTTCTTGGTTTCCCACCTAGTGTTCAGTGCTTGCATTGGAGCTTGACTTGATCAAGATTTGCCTAGAAAAATCCCACATTGGGGATAAGGCGATCCTTCACCAAAAAAAAATCATCAACTTGCACGTTGAATGCTCGTTGGTCACACTAGCGAAAAAATTCAATATCACCAGCAATATCCCTGCACAACATCTTTGACTCACCTGCCAACTTCAAGCTTCTTGAAATGACAAGTCCTGTTTTTTTGTGTGTTGATGTTGGTTTATAGGCTGTGGCACCCTCTTCATTTCCCATTATAAGAGCTTCTCTAGCAGGAACTACATTTTCCCACCAAAATTCCCATAAAATTCCATGCATTAACTCCCAGTAACTCCGCTCTCGGTAGACACGGAATATTGCGCTCCCGTTTGGTGTCCAACAATACACATCAACCCATTCTCTGTCCATGATTTCCATTTGCCCTTGCACCTGAGGCATGTAGTAGAATGGCATAGTTGACCACGGGAGGCCCTTTTCAGGTTTTCCTTTGTTGTATGGGCATTTTACTTCCAGGATCCCACCTCCAGGCAAGCTTCCAAGAAGACCATCCGGGGAGGCACCAACCCAATCCAATCGCTCATCCGAATGGACTGCGAACCCGAGTGAGCTCACATCACGACCAGTGATGCTTTTATAGCGTTCTATGGCTACTGCTTCCATGAGAACACCCCAATCCATGGCACTCCTGCTTGGAGATGGTAGTAATTGGACTTCTGGAGCAAATACCTTCTCATTCCAGAGCTCATATCGTCGATTCCCTTTCCAGAATCCTAAAGCAGTGCTGAAGGTGCTTGTAGTTAATTTGTCTTTGCGAAGGGCAAACCACTCCTCAGAACGTTGTGGAGCATCTGATTGGGTTAGGCAGGCCACTGAAACTACTGATGGTGGAGGATAACTGAGAGGAATGCTTGGAGAGATACATGGTCCTGTCAAAGTTGAGAAGTTCCTCAAGAAAACAATGCCATGATAGCTTCTGCCAGGAAATGGGACAGCTGCTATCCGAATGCTGCTGAATCTCGAAACGCATGCATTGCTCATAGCTAATGGTTAACAGTTCGTGTAGTTTCAATCCTGCAAATCAATAAATACAACCATGAAACACAAAGAGGACAACAGCTTGCTTTGGAGAGCAAATTTAGAATGTATCCAATGATAACGAAAATGGTTTAAGTTCATAGAACATTTTTGTGTAAACAAAACAGTGAACTTTAGACAAATTTTTGGGGAACTAATGAATAGTTTGATTACTACATGAGAGGGTACATATGTTATGTGTTTTAACAAGGGCATAACTTGCAAATCTAGACACATCTTGCTTACTGAGTCAACTTTGAGAAATATATACAACTTAATATCTCAAAGAGATCCCTTTCCAGTGCATCTTAAGTTGTCATATGGAATTCACAATAGTTGTATAGTGTACTACATTGTAATATGATTTAAAGGCCTTGAAAATTTGACATTGCAGTTTTGCTGGTATGCACTGGATAAAGCTAGGTTGTACTGCAATTTATGTTTCTTGAAGACTTTTTTCGCTGGATTAAACGTTAATTTCCTCATTCCACTCTTATTGTTCGGTTTTGTTATATTTGGACAAAAGTAGTGAAAGCGGAAAAGAGTTTCAAGTTTTTAAGCATTTACTGCATAACCCCCACCCCCCTACCCTTTGAGTGAGCACAAGGTAAGACCCCCGCTCCTGTGCAATAGCTCGCAAACCACACAGGAGAGGTAACCCGCACTAGGCAAGCCGGTGCGACAAGCTCGACCCAAAAGGCAAATCCCTTACTTTTGCTGGCAAAGTTTTCGAACTTGAGATCTCCAACATGGAAGTCCCAAGCCCAAACCACTGGGCCACCCCGAAGGTTGAAATAACCCCTTTTGTCTTCCTTTTTTCTATCAATTAGGCCTTTCCAGACTGAAATGAGTTAGTGTGTGCTTTTCATGATTTCATAAATTTGGGAAAGGTATAGGGAATAAAAAAAATGTTAAGTTTTATCTGGAATTATGTCTTCCAATGTCTCATGGATACCCGACGTTAATGTGACGCATAAATTTTGGAGGTGTCTAGATGATCATTTTGTAAGTTGAAGAGTTTAACAGACAAAGTGGAGACAAATTGAGGTGTCAAGATGTGCATACTCAAAGTTGAAGTATTCACTTACCATCTAAGGCCAAGTTCGAGTGTTTGTTTATGTATTATGCCTCGTTTTTATCATTTCGTGGGGATGCAAACCACAAATATCTTCAACTTCATATAACACACTTGAATGTAACAACTAGTTTTCTATCTAATCCCAGAATTAGAGTTAAATAAAGTTACCTTGTTATTTCAAAATTTGAAGTTTTACAAGTTCCTAAATATCACTCAAGGTGCTTCTGAAAGGACGACTCTACTCGAAAAGTCATGGGTGATATGCTAATCAGAACGTTCATTATTACTCAATGGTAGCTCAACTCCTAATCACCTCACTTGTCTTCTATTGGTTACTTGGCACGAGAACTAAAATTTGACATGTAACAAAATAAGAATAATAACAGTTTAATCTAAAGGTAAACAAGGAGAAAAAATAGACATAACAGGTACGTTTAACTGAATATGAGCATACTCCTAGTAACTTCCCAAGCAACAAATTAAGATAAACTACAGAGTTATTCTCAAAAAGCTATCATTATAGTACACTTTTTAAAAACATTTAATGCAACTCTCAATAGCTAGAAGGCTAGGACCAATCAATGATAAATGTCACGTCATTTAATTTCAGTTTTCTTAATATGCTTTAGAGGGTTCGATTTCAACTAAAAACAGAAAAAAACATTGTGAAATCATAACGATAATAGCGCATATGTCTGATCGCCAAAATTGACTCAAACAAGTGAACAAGGTACCTTATAGATGCGAATTTTGTAAAATAACTGTCGAAAGGGGAAAAAGAAAACGATAAACAATTATTCTGACGTCTCGGGCATATAGTCAAACACCCTACGAGAATCAGTGTGCACAACACTTTGTAACAAATCAGAACATGCATGTAGTTGGTACCTATTTCTTATGGGAGTCCGAAATGTTCCAATTGACTGCTTCGATCATTAGAGTGTACAGATCATAGAGGCCTACCACTCCATGCATAAACCTTTGGTTTTGAGAGAGTGTTGGATAAATGAATTTTCAGACTATATTGAACTGAAACGAATTGAATGGAAAACCAGCAATTGAGAATTTCAAGAACCTCTCGAACTTTTTGCCTATCTGAATGACTTGAAACTAGCAATTTAGAATACTTATCAGAGAAAAATAGAAAACATCACCACTACCTGTATCCTCTTCTAGTTCCCCAGCATCAAGAAAGGCATTTAAATGGTAATGGATTCTATTTCCTTCTGTAAGCAATATATTGAATTACAAAGCAGTACTGGTGACAATTTGTCTGTGAGTGTCAAATTCTCCAGAATTGGAAGGACTATTGCACTCAATATATTTCAGCTCGAGTCCTGAATGAAGAAAATTCAAGATTACTACTTAAATAATAGGTGTGTTACTCTAATTTTGTAAATACTCATGCATGAAACATTAGCCACAATCGAGAAAACAAATCAGAGAGGGCTTTCCGGTGCACTAAGCTCCCGCTATGCGTGGGGTCCATAGAAGGGCCGGACCACAAGGGTCTGTTGTACCCGGCCTTACCCAGCATTTCTATAAGAAGTTGTTTCCACAACTCGAACCCGTGACACCTCCTGGTCACATGAGGCAACTTTACCAGTTACACCAAGGCTCCCCTTCCAAGATAACAAATCAGAGAGCAATCACGAAATCGAAATGAGCTTTTTATGATAAATCTTTGACTAGTCTTCTGTTCTTTTGTTTAATGCCTTTGTTGGTTTGAGAAATGGATTGAAAAATGGAGATTTTGCTTTATCTACACAGGAATTCTAAAAAGTTTATATCTTTCCAAAATACTTTAAGCTAGTTTCACGTCCCATCCATTTCCTGAATATTCTCTCTTTGCACTTCACTCAGTGAGATCAAGTTAAGCACTGAAAAACAACTTATCCAACTATCACTCAATGCCGTTAGAACTGAAGACAAGTTTTTTTTTTTAAGACAACTGAAGACAAGTTGTTCCATCTCCGGTTTCTCTTTCTTCTATCTAAACCTATGATACACCGTGCTTTAGAAGCAAGGGCGGAGCTAGAGTGTAGTGGCTTTCGTCCAAATTCCGTATTTTTTCTCAGGAACTCCTTATGTACAATTTATTCATTCAGAACCTAGTAACTTAAAACGAAACAAGAATCCCAAACTCATGAGCTTCAAATACTAGCTCCGCTATAGAAGGCATTTCAACAACAACAACAACATACCTACTTAATCCCACACAGTGAGGTCTGGGGAGGGTGGAGTGTCCACAGAGCTGAATATGCATTCATATGGTCTCAAAGATTCAAACACACAGAAAAATAAAAACACAAATTCAACTTCCAAACACCATTATCCAACTTCAAACTTCAAATACTACTCACAAAATTGAACTTCTCTTCAAGTGAAAACACAATTTCAACTTCCAAACACCACTTCCAACTTTAAATACAACTCACAGAAGTTGAACTTTTTTCAAACAAATTCAACTTCCAAACACCATTTTCCAACTTCAAACTCCAAATACTCCTCACAAAATTTGAACTTTTCTTCAAGTGAAAACACAATTTCAACTTCCAAACACCACTTCAAACTTTAAATACAACTCACAAAAGTTGAACTTTTTTCAAACAAATTCAACTTCCAAACACCATTTTCCAACTTCAAACTCCAAATACTCCTCACAAAATTTGAACTTTTCTTCATGTGAAAACACAATTTCAACTTCCAAACACCACTTCCAACTTCCAACTTTAAATACAAGTCCCAAAGTTGAACTTTTTTCAAACAAATTCAACTTCCAAACACCATTTTTCAACTTCAAACTTCAAATACCACTCACAAAATTTGAACTTTTTTTCAACTTTCAACTTCAAACACTCCTCCTCCCCCCCCCCCCCCCCCGCCCCCCTCTTCTCAAATAGCATTACATTCATGTCCAATGGCTTACCAAAAATGCATAGAAAAATCAAACACAAACAAACATAACTACAGAAACTCATGATAAATTTTAGAAAATATAAAATAAATACAGCAGAGAAGGGAAAAAAAAAAACTAAAAATCCCCCAAAACAAGAATTGTTACCTGTGAATAAATGGAAGAGCTTGAGCCTAAGCGCACCAAGGGTTTTGGGGAAACAAAGAAGGTGCAAACATGTAAATTATCCCAATAAATCCCCACCCCTCACTTCTTTATTTATTATCTCTAATAACCTTAATTAATTATTCATATAATAAAAAATGAATATATGTGATTATTTATCTATATTGTTTAGGGAAAAGGGTATATACCCCTTTGTTTTGAAAATTGCTTAGATATTTTTATCGTTATATAAATGATTTATATATACTCTTATCATTATAAAAGAAGTTTATATATCTTCATCTAACGAAAGTGAAAAAATTAGTTTTAAATTTATTATATATATATATATATATAATTTTTTTAACAAAGTTTAAGGTATATTTTAATCTTTTTTATATAAAATTTTTTTTTACTTCTTTGATTATCGTTGTTCGAGTTTCTCATTCTTTTATTTATTTTGTTATTTAGTGTAAGTTTTTGTATTGCTAAAAATAAAAATAATAGGTGTGGCATGTATAATAAATTTTGCAAAAAATTTAGTAAAACATAAATAAATTTGATCATTAAAATAATGAATTATAAATTAGTTATTGAAACAAAAAAGTCAAAATAGAATAAAATAGTGTGTGGAGGAACAAATTTACTCCATATGGATTATGTTTTTATTTTAAAAAAATAATTAAAAGATTAAATTAAAATTAATTTTCCCACTTTCATTAGAGGAAAAGAATACGTGTAAATCATTTATAAGAGGAAAAGAATACATGTAAATCATTTATATAACAAGAAGACTACATATCACATTTAATCTTCATAACTATGGGTATATTAGCCCCAAACAACAAAGTTGATGAGTATATTAGATCATTTTTCCCATTGTGTATAAACTATCTCATTTAGTAAAATCATATAAGAGTTGAAAAGTTTTAATAACAATAACACATTCAATATAATCACACTAGTGAAATCTAAGAATGAAATGTATATATGTCTTATCATTATCTTATAAAAATAAAAAAAAATTAATTCGAATCGATTGATAAAAAAAAAAATTTAACTTAGAATTACTCAAATTTACGATCATAATGTCAGCATCATACCTTCAATTTGTTTTTTCCCAATCAAAGAAGTTGCACAAGATCCAACGGCCCACACTATGGGAATTTCATATAGCTAAATTTGTAGTAATTTATTTGCAAATGGACAATTGATTCAGCTTCCTTTCTTCCCTATATTCCGTTTGACCTTTTCCCCGGATAACTATTTTGGGAAAACGTAAAGGAGAAAAGGTCATATATGGCTTCTTGATCCATAATTATTATCAAATTGTTGAATCTTCAGTTCATATTTGAAGGTAAATCTTTAACACCCTTGTTTTTTCTTCACTTTTCTAAGAACCCCTTTTTGATTTGAATCTAAATTCCTCAAGTTTTTGTGACGAATCATTGATGGGGTTTGGTTATTTTCTTGTTTATGTTGGTTTTGGTTAACCCCCAGTAAGTGGATTGGCGAAAAGATGGAACTTTTAGCTTTTGTCTTGATGGGTTTTTGCTATTTTGGTAGTATTAATTGTAATGATGCTAAAAGTTGATGCTTAGTTGAGCTAATGGTGTTAATGATTTGGTATAGCTGAGTTGGTCAGTTTTCATGATGGATTTTGGTCATTTTCTTGTTTCTGTTGTTTTTTGGTATACCATCAGTAAGTGTATTGGCGAAAAGATTTAAGCTTTTTGGAATATTTAGCTTTTGTCTTGATTGGGTTTTGCTAATTTGGCTGTATTAATTGTAATGATGCTAAAAGTTGATGCTTAGTAGAGCTAATGGTGTTAATGATTTGGCATAGCTGAATTGCTCAGTTTTCATGATGGATTTTGGTCATTTTCTTGTTTCTGTTGGTTTTTGGTTAACCCTCAGTAAGAGTATTGGCGAAAAGATTTAAGCTTTTTGGAATGTTTAGCTTTTGTCTTGATTGGATTTTGCTAATTTGGCTGTCTTAATTGTAACGATGCTAAAAGTTGATGCTTAGTAGAGCCAATGGTGTTAATGATTTGGTAGAGCTAAATTGTTCAGTTTTCATGATGAATCATTGATGGGTTTTGTCCCTTTCTTGTTTATGTTGCGTTTTGGTAACCCCCCAGTAAGAGTATCGGCAAAAAGGTTAAAGCTTTCCGGAACGTTTAACTATTGTCTTAATTGGGTTTTGCTAATTTGCCAGTTTAATTTGTAATGGTGCTAAAAGTTGATTTTTAGTAGAGCCAATGGTGTTAATGACTTGGTATAGTTTGGAGCTAGATTGAATTAGGGTCTTAGTTGCTAAGTTCCTCAGTTTTTATGCCGGATCATTGATGGGTTATCGTCCTTTTCCTGTTGCTATTGGGTTGTGATAATAGTATTGTCAAAAAAGATTAAGAATTTCGGAACTTTAAGCTTTTGTCTTAATTGGGTTATTCTTATTTGACAGTTTTAGTTGTAATGGTGCTAAAATTTGATCATCAGTAGAGCCAGTGGTGTTAATGATTTGGTACACTTTGGAGGTAGATTGATTTGGGGAATTAGCTGCTAAATTACTCAGTTTTCATGATGAATCATCAACGGGTTTTCTTCCTTTTACTCTGATCAATTGTCGCTTCTTTGGTACTTGCAGAAAGAGTCTATAGTACATTCGGAACATCTAACAGAGTAGTAAAGTAAAAGTTTCTTATGATATATCTTAAATACCATGTCATTTATGATTAATAGGTCCCAATTTTCCTCTTAATGAAAAAAGAGTCGTCTTAGGTTTATATCACTTATGAGTGGAATATGACAAAGCAACTATGCTTGATATTCAAACTAATCTTGTTCGGATATATGAATTCTCAATATCATTCTGCTATATTTTGACCTGATTCATTCTAATACTAATAATTTATCTTTTAAGAAAGATACCAGAGTGGTCAATTGATTTTGGCTTCAAAGTAAGCATCTATCTGAAGTGAGCTTTTCTAGCTGTATTTGAGAAAAGTAAACTTCTATCTGAAGACTCCCAAAAGAAATAAAAGAACCTTTTCTAGCTGTATTTGAGAAGTGAAACTTTTGAAGACCGTGATACTGATCCTATGAGAACTAGATATACAGGAAATAATCAATGTCAATCACAGTAGACAAGAACTCTGCAAAATGATTTGCCTTCCGTTAAAAGGCATTTGAGGTCCTGATGGCATATTTCTGTAAAGTCAAGAGTAGTATGCTTAACTTCCCTTTCCTGGCAAGGGATGTTCTCTTCACTTTGATTTGGTTTGCTTCATTCTTGTACGTACAATGCAAACAAGTCAAGACTTAATATGCTTCTTTATAACAAGCAATATCAAGATCATTACTACATTTACTTATTCAGAATAAACGCCTCATATTTTTACTCTAGTTTTTTCACTTCTGAGTATTTATCTCTATTTACTTTATCTCAGGTATGTGCTGCAAATGAGACCAGGCAATATTGAGGTTATTCAGCGAGTTAGTTTAAATCCCTAACGTTGACATCGTTTTGGTGAAAGGTCAGATCCTCCCCCCCCCCCTCTCTCTTTATACTAAATTTGGAAGCTTTAGCATATGCTTGACATTCTAGTTTGTAAGTCCTCCAAAATGTGTTTGTTCTGCTTTCCATGCGCTTCATGTGGAGATAACCTAATCACGTGAATATGTATTTGCATGAAATGTTTTTGCTTGTCTACATTAGGTATGAAATACGTTGTAAAACAGTTCCTAAGGTGTATAGCATATCTGTTTTTCTAGATGACTAGGAATATGGCTTATCTATTATGCCATTTCCCAGCTGGACTTATATTTCTACTGTTCCTTTCTGTTTCAACAGTCATTTTTTATTTGAGTTTTTGTACTTTCAAATCAGGACTATACGTGGCGTCCTAACTCCTAGTTCCGTCTATCAAAATTACTTTTTCTGGTTTCAGATTTTTATACTTTTACTTGGCTTTTGCTTTTTGCAGTTAATAAATATTAACTTTTAATATTCACTTTAGATTACGTGAACTTAACCGTAAGAGTTATCTTTTTTATAACTATACTTTGGCCTGAGTTATGTGTGAGTGTTGACCAACCATCATTAAGCTTTGTTTTCTGTTGTTTCTTCCACCTATGGGATTACACTGAGTATGTTGTCTCTTCCACCTATGTGCTACGTTTAAATTATTTTTAGTTGCATCAACAAGCCTTATTTTACACTCAAAACCTTGTTCTACAACATTTTTGTTCCTCCTCTTTCCATGCGTTCTTTACTTTTGGGTTTTGGCTGTAGTGTAATATCTCTGAAGCACTTTGTTATGGATGCTGATCGTATATTGCATGTTTAAAAAAGTCTCAGATGTTATTTGTGAAGATGTTTGCAGCTTAGGTTTTCCTTGCATTTGTCATAACTTGTCTTTTACACCTCGGAATTAACAACAAAAAATATTTGAAAATGAACTCTTTATGGGAAGCAGTTCCAAATTGAACTTCAAATGACCTACAGTAAAAATCATCCTAAAACGATGTGCATCTTCTGGAAAGATTTTTTCACCATTATTTGAAACCGTAAGACCCCCAAATTATTTGGGACTGAGGTGTGTTTGTTGTTGATTTTACCCCAAAGAAATAGTTATATGGAGCCCACCTTTATTATTGCAAAAACAACCTTTCTCTTTTTTGTTCCTATGTATTCCTAAATAACAAAATAGCCACCAACATACAATGATTGATTTCGAGTTGGGTCGTTACGAATTGTATATCGAATCAGACTTGGACATTTAATTTGGTCATAGAGCTTATTAGGTATCCTTTTTTATAATTTGGATAAGAATCAGAAGTGATGTTTATTTTTCAGTTTCTTATATTTTTCCGTAAGTTGCAATTTTTGACTTCTCAGGTTAGAATGGCATCGTCAGCTGACTCATGGATGCGTGAATTTAATGAAGCATCCAAACTTGCGGATGAAGTCAGTTCTATGATTTCTGCGAAGAGCTCTTTGCCCTCTTCCGGACCTGAATCACAGCGCCATTTATCTGCAGCTCGGCGAAAGATCACTATATTAAGGACAAGGCTTGATACTCTCCAGTCCCTTCTGCAAACGCTCCCAAGCAAGCAGCCTTTGTAAGATAACTGCATAGATACTTCTATATGGGTTTCAATGATAGTATATAAAATTTGCTTTCAGTTTAATATGATTTCTTTCTGAAGTACTCACGATTAAGCCGAAAGATGGCAAATTAAGGTTTTCATGCTGCTTCAAATATTTACTTCAACATTTGTGATCCTTGGCAACATTTCGTGTTAGTTATTCCGTATTCAGTTGGCAAGAATGCTTTTGAATGTGTAAAAGGTGGATGCGATTAATGTCCTGAAGCTTTTTACCACACAATGCAAGTTCTTCTCTATGTGTTGTCTAACAACTGTTGCAAGCTTTGATAGATTGAAATGATTCTTTACTTGTAAACAGATCAAAAAAGGAGATGAAACGTCGTCATGACATGCTTGACAATATGATTACGAAAGCTAATCAGATGGCATCTACACTCAACATGAATAACCTTGCAAATAGGGATAGCTTGCTCGGCCCAGAAACTAAGCGACCTGATGTTATCAGTAGGGCAACTGGTCTTGACAACCAGGATCTTGTAGGTTTTCAACGACAAGTTATAAAAGGTATGTCCTCATACACTAGGAATCGACATGCTCTTTTCTTGTTTCTTTTGAAAAACGTAGTTGATGTGGTTGTCTTTTGAATTATATTTTAAACAGAGCAGGACGAGGATCTTGATAAATTGGAGGAGACAGTAATAAGCACAAAACATGTCGCGTTAGCAATCAATGAAGAGCTCAACCTACATACTGCACTACTGGTGGGTGTTATAACTGTAAAAAGTTCCAGTATTTGACCTTGAATACATCTTTATCACTTAAATTTTTATCGGTTACCATGTTTAGCAGTATAACGTTTATCTGATATGCAGGATAACTTAGATTACCATGTTGATACAACAAACTCCCGTCTTCAGGTATTGCTTGTTTTCAGTATGCTTCAAATCGACTTTTTTCTTTTGGCTGCGTTGTGTCATAAGAAGTGAACTCTCTGATTTTGTCGCGCCCAAGCTAATGTGATTTTCGTTGTCCTTATAAACAGAGGGTGCAAAGGAAATTGGCATTTTTGAATAAGCGCACCAAAGGTGGCTGTACTTGGTTGTGCCTATTGATCATATTCATCGTTATACTAGCCGTTGCCATCTTCCTATTGGTAAAGTACTTGTGATGATCCACAACGATAAAGTTTCATCCGATTCTTCTATTGTTCATTGCTGGCTACAAGAGAAGCCAACATGTTGCATTCCTCTTGCAACTTCTTCAAAAGTTCTCGCGATAGAAGGACTACAGATTTGTCCTGCATTCGTTATGAAAGTATAAGTTATGTATATCTTGTGTTTTTCGCGTAACGTTAAAGAGCTTTTAATTTCAGAAGAAAGAAAACTCTGCCATAGATATAGATACCTGTGGTGATTGTAAGAGACAAGTCTTGTGAACACTTCAAGTTTGTAGTGCAATGCATTTTCAGGCTTATTAGCAATTTTACTACAAAACTATTTCACTTGGCAAGAATGCTTTTGAATGTGTAAGGATCCCAATCCATACGAACATCGATGGATCGTAGCAAGGAACCTTGACTTCAGCTCTCGTCACCTCATTGAGTCCTATAGCAAGAAACTTGAGTCGAGGCGTTTGCAAACGAGGAAAGAAGTAATCAAAAGGAGGGATGAATTCACTTTATTGGTATTTGGTTTTTAGTCCGGGAGCTATAGTCAATAAGTTCATTGAATTTGGGTCTATAATAAGCAAACACGACTACATCAGTACAATTAGGTCTAGTCATTTCTCTACAACAACCTTCTACTGTGATGACTGACTTTTAATAATAAAAAGATTCGAAAGATGATTTAATAAACACATGAAATAAATAGCGAGACTATTCTCCCTTCGGGGAGACAAACTCGTCCCTTCAGCGAATTGAATCTCAGATCGGATTTAAGACTTATCAAACCAAAACGAATATAGAAACTTAAATTGCGAATCAAAAATTAGAAAAGATTAATACATAATTAGTTCAATTGAGTTATTTTTTAAAATTTAAAATCAAAATTAATAATTAAATTCAAGTAAAAAAAGAAAAAAACTTATCATTTCCTTTTTATTTTCAACTTCCCTTTATTGGTTTTGGGCCGGATAGTCCATATCCTGAACCGACCCTCGAAACTTTTCATATTCAATAAATATATAATCGCATTTTGCTTTTTCCCCAAATTCCCTAAAACCTCACTTCACATCGCCGGCGACGAACACTTCAGGTATTCTTCTGTTCCGTTCTGTATATTGAAATTGAAATCCCGAGATTTGGTTATATTGCTGTTAGATTTGATATTGATTTGATATTTTGTTCTGTTTTCCAGCTTGTTTGGTGGTATATATCTTCACTTAGGGTTAGGTTAGGGATTTTGAAGTTTACGAGTGTTGTGAGGGATAGTTGATTGAAGCATATTGTAGAAATGGATGATGAGATTCAGAAAACGCAAGAGGAGAGGAAGAAGATGGAGCAACAGCTCGCTTCTATGAATACGGTGACTTTTGATACTGAATTCTATAGTTCGAATAAATTTGAGGGTTATGAGAAATCTATTCCCGTGAATGATGATGATGATACTTTTGATACGGAGAATGAGGTTGCTAGAAAGATGGCGTCTTTCACTGCGCCAAAACAGTTTTTTAAGGAGGTCCCACGGGGTGCAGGGGAAGAGGATGAGCCGAGTGGGTTTAATAAGCCGAGTAAGATTATTGATAGGGAGGATGATTATAGGAGGAGGAGGTTGAATAGGGTCATTTCTCCTGAGAGAAATGATCCTTTTTTGGATAAGACTCCTGGGCCGGAAGTGAGGACTTATGCAGATGTTATGAGGGAGGAGGCTTTGAAGAGGCAGAAGGAAGAGTTGATGAAGGAGATTGCGAAGAAGAAGAAGGAAGAACAGGAAAAAGCAGCAGATAAGAAGGAGGAGGTTGAGAAGCCAGCTCAGAAGAGGAGGAATAGGTGGGACCAATCGCAGGATGAGGGTGGTGCTAAGAAGGCGAAAGCTGGTTCAGATTGGGACCAGCCGGACTCAACACCTGGGATTGGAAGGTGGGACGCAACCCCCACACCCGGCAGGGTCGGTGATGCAACACCCTCTGTCAAGAAGAATAGATGGGATGAGACACCTACACCTGGTAGGGTTGCTGATTCTGATGCTACCCCTGCTGGTGGTGCTACTCCAGGTGCAACCCCAGCTGGTATGTCTTGGGATGCTACACCAAAGCTTGCAGGTCTTGCTACCCCCACGCCTAAAAGACAGAGGTCAAGATGGGATGAGACTCCAGCGACTATGGGAAGTGCAACTCCCATGTCAGGTGCTACCCCGGCAGCAGCTTATACACCGGGTGTTACTCCTGTTGGGGGTGTTGAACTAGCTACACCAACCCCTGGTGCCATTAATTTGCGTGGCCCGGTTACTCCTGAACAATACAATTTGATGAGGTGGGAGAAGGACATTGAAGAGAGAAATCGACCCTTAACTGATGAGGAGCTTGACGCAATGTTTCCTCAGGAAGGGTATAAGATTTTGGATCCTCCAGCATCCTATGTTCCCATTAGAACACCCGCCAGGAAGCTTCTTGCCACACCAACTCCTATAGGGACTCCTCTGTACTCTATCCCAGAGGAAAATCGGGGTCAACAGTTTGATGTACCAAAAGAAATGCCGGGTGGTTTGCCATTTATGAAGCCCGAGGATTACCAGTATTTTGGTTCGTTATTGAACGAAGAAGATGAAGAGGAGTTGTCTCCCGATGAGCAGAAGGAGCGAAAAATTATGAAGCTGTTGCTCAAGGTTAAAAATGGCACTCCCCCTCAGAGGAAAACTGCTTTGAGACAGCTCACTGATAAGGCCAGAGAATTTGGTGCTGGGCCCTTATTCAATCGGATTCTGCCATTGCTCATGCAACCTACACTGGAAGACCAAGAAAGGCATTTGCTGGTTAAGGTTATTGATAGGGTACTCTATAAGTTGGATGAATTGGTTCGTCCATATGTGCACAAGATTCTTGTCGTGATTGAACCTCTGTTGATTGATGAAGATTATTATGCTCGTGTTGAAGGGAGGGAAATCATATCTAATCTTAGTAAGGCAGCTGGTTTGGCGACTATGATTGCTGCCATGCGTCCAGATATTGACAACATTGATGAGTATGTCAGGAACACAACTGCTCGAGCTTTCAGTGTTGTTGCATCTGCACTTGGTATTCCTGCTCTGCTGCCATTCTTGAAAGCAGTTTGTCAGAGTAAGAAATCTTGGCAGGCTCGTCATACAGGTATTAAGATTGTTCAGCAGATTGCTATTCTTATTGGTTGTGCTGTTCTTCCACATTTGAGGTCTTTGGTGGAAATTATTGAACATGGTCTTAATGATGAGAACCAGAAGGTCAGGACCATTACAGCTCTTTCTCTGGCTGCTCTTGCTGAAGCTGCTGCACCATATGGTATTGAGAGTTTTGATTCTGTTTTGAAGCCCTTGTGGAAGGGTATTAGATCACATCGTGGCAAGGTTTTGGCTGCCTTTTTAAAGGCTATAGGTTTCATCATTCCTCTTATGGATGCTGTATACGCCAGCTACTATACCAAAGAAGTTATGGTTGTCCTTATCCGTGAGTTTCAATCACCTGATGAGGAGATGAAGAAAATTGTGCTGAAAGTGGTGAAGCAGTGTGTCAGTACAGAAGGTGTGGAGCCAGATTACATTCGCCAAGACATTCTTCCAGAGTTCTTCAGAAACTTTTGGGTTAGAAGAATGGCTTTGGACCGCAGAAACTACAAGCAACTTGTTGAAACCACCGTGGAGATAGCAAACAAAGTTGGTGTTGCTGATATAGTTGGGAGAATTGTTGAAGACTTGAAAGATGAGAGTGAACCATACAGGAGAATGGTCATGGAGACTATTGAGAAGGTGGTTGCAAATCTTGGTGCATCTGATATTGATTCTCGACTAGAAGAGCTGTTAATAGATGGTATCCTTTATGCCTTCCAAGAGCAAACCAGTGACGATGCCAATGTGATGCTTAACGGATTTGGTGCTGTTGTAAATGCCCTTGGCCAAAGAGTTAAGCCATACCTTCCTCAGATTTGTGGTACTATAAAATGGCGACTGAACAATAAGAGTGCCAAGGTGAGACAACAAGCTGCAGATCTGATATCCAGAATTGCAGTAGTTATGAAGCAGTGTGGGGAAGAACAACTAATGGGCCATCTTGGTGTTGTCTTGTACGAGTACTTAGGAGAAGAATACCCAGAGGTTTTAGGATCTATCCTTGGGGCTCTCAAGGCTATTGTGAATGTTATTGGTATGACTAAAATGACTCCTCCAATTAAGGACTTGCTTCCTCGGTTGACCCCTATTTTGAAGAATCGTCATGAGAAAGTCCAGGAGAATTGTATTGACCTTGTTGGTCGAATTGCAGACCGTGGTGCCGAATTTGTTCCTGCAAGGGAGTGGATGAGAATTTGTTTTGAGCTTCTTGAGATGCTTAAAGCGCACAAGAAAGGTATCCGCCGAGCAACAGTGAACACATTTGGGTATATTGCTAAAGCCATTGGACCTCAGGATGTGCTTGCAACATTGTTGAACAATCTTAAGGTGCAGGAACGTCAGAACCGTGTCTGTACCACTGTCGCTATTGCTATTGTTGCAGAAACCTGTTCTCCCTTTACAGTCTTGCCTGCCTTGATGAACGAATATCGCGTGCCTGAGCTTAATGTCCAGAATGGTGTCTTGAAATCCCTCTCCTTCCTTTTCGAGTACATTGGAGAAATGGGCAAGGATTATATATATGCTGTAACTCCATTACTCGAAGATGCTCTTATGGACAGAGATCTAGTACACAGGCAGACTGCTGCCTCTGCTGTGAAGCACATGGCTCTTGGTGTTGCTGGTCTTGGATGTGAAGATGCACTTGTCCACCTTTTGAACTATGTCTGGCCAAACATTTTCGAGACGTCTCCACATGTGATCAACGCAGTCATGGAAGCCATCGAAGGAATGAGGGTCGCACTGGGAGCAGCCGTAGTCCTTAACTATTGTCTACAGGGATTGTTCCATCCAGCAAGGAAGGTTAGAGAAGTTTACTGGAAGATATACAACTCCCTCTATATCGGCGCCCAAGATGCCCTTGTAGCTTCTTATCCTATTCTCGAAGACGATGAAAACAATGTCTACAGTAGGCCTGAGCTGAACATTTTCATTTAGATATTTCCCTCTTATATCTGCTTTGCCATTTTTAGGCGTTTTCGTATTCCAGCACGATGAAGTAGCATAGCGATCTCTTGTTTTTGACTAGACTTGTGATGTATCTTATATTCTAAATCGCACGATAGACTTGTTCCCCGTTTCCCCTTTTAAAATATATTTGCTCATCTTTCTTCTGAACAAGGAATAAGCGTTTGTATGAAGTGTTTTTGGGTTGTGTTGATTTTGGTTATGTTGGCTGATTTTGTCTTCAAACTTTTCCTATACAATAGGACATATTGAGGATTACATAATTTGCCACCAAGAGGGGTGGCAAAATAATGAAATAATTTCTCTTGATTAGATATTTTAAGAACCTTGATGGTACTGTTTTTTGCTCCTCTCTCTTTTAAAGGAATCATACACATTAATCGAGTCAACAGATTTTTTTATTTTTTTTGTCGACACGAAAAATCCACAGTTGCTATCCTTTGGGTGCGCACAAGGTAAAATCCTGGCTCCTATGCAATGGCTTGCAAACCACATAGAAGAAGTAATTCGTACTAGGCAAGCTTGGTGCGATGAACTCGACCCAGGTGGCAAATTCTCTTGCTTCCGTTGACAAAGGTAAGTTTGGTGCGATTAGCTCGATTCAGATGGCAAACCCCGTTGCTTTTGCTGACAAGGAGTTTCGAACTTGAAAGCTCAAACATAAAAGTTCTAAACTTAAACTACTGAGCCACCCTAAAGGTAAGAGTCAATAGATTTCAAACATCAATGATTGCAAAAAGAGGGGGGGGGGGAGAAGGGGTGTTATGTTTATATAATCTACCTAAAATAATGGTAAAATATCATATCGTTATGATTTTTATTTTATTAGTGTCGATAAAAAATAATTTGTGCATAATAAGTATGAATATATTGTTTTATATATAATCATGATATTTGAGTTAATTTACACACAGAACTAATTTTACTAAATACTTATATCATCCCCTAGTACAAATATCCAAATAACTTCATTCAGAAAAACATATTTCTCCTAACCCAATTTTAAGTAATAAAATTTAAAAGAAGTGGTGAAATAATCAACTAAAGATCAATCCTTTTATCCCATTTCAAATTATTTGTCATGTTATTTTTATATACATTCTTTTTAAAGATATTAATTAGGAGTTATCTTAACGAATTTATTCATATTTATAATTTATAAGATTAATTTTTAAATTACGATAAATAATTTGAGACGGATTTGTTTATTCTTCTAGTTTTCACTCATATATATATATTTCTGTAAAATAGTTTTCTTATCCAGAAAAACAAACTCAAAACTGGAGAGATGGCTCTCCTTATCTTCACTACAACAACTCCCTCTGTTCTTCTCTCATCTCAATCTTCCTCTACTTCACAAGCTTCTGCATTCCCTGCTTCGCTATGTAAGTGTTATTGCTTAACATTCTTTGAAGGATTACTCTCTAACTGTAATAATTTATGTGTTGTTTGAGATTTTAATTTGGGGGTAGTTCTTGAAAAGAGTTTTTATAGGGATTTGGTGTTCTGGGTCACTTTGGTTAATCGGTATATGGTATTGAAATTCGGTTCTTTTTTAAGGGGTTTCCAATTTAAGGTGTTTTGAGCTGGGTTTTGGGTTTTTTGAATTCTGAAAGTTTAGGTGTATATGTATGTGGTTTGGGATGTCTATCTTTTTTGCTGATTTGGGTGTCAAAAGGGGAAATGTGAGGTTTTTGTTATCATGTTTTCGTTGCTCGTTGATGTTAGCATTGTTGCTCAATATTCTCGAATGGATGCTCTGTATGTGTTATTTGAGATTTTGAGTTCGGGGGTTATTCATGAGACATTCTTAAGGGAATTTGAGTTCTGGTTTTGCTTTAAATTAGTTTAATTCCATTGTAGTAGACTGTGTTTTGTCCTTTGGTTACTTGGTGTATGTTGTAGAAATTTCTGTTCTTTTTGCAAGAGGGTTTGAATTTAGGTTTTTCAAGCTGGATTTTTTCCCCATTTGGGTGCCAAAAGGAACATGTGAGGTATTTGTTATCATGTTTGTGTTGCTTGTTCGCTTAGCATTCTGGAGTGAATACTCTGCAAGTGTGATCTGTGTTATTTGAGATTTTGATTTCGGGGTAATTCCTGAGACCTTGTTAAGGGTTTATGAGTTCTGGGTTTTGCTTTGAATTAGTTTAATTTCGTTGTAGTAGACTGTGTGTTGTCCTTTGGTTACTCGGTATGTGTCTTTCTTTAGAGGGTTTGAGTTTAGGTGTTCAAGCTGGATTTTTTCCCTATCTGGGTGCCGAAAGGAACATGTTAGGCTTTTGTTATCATGTTTTCCTTATTGTTTAGAGAACTCTTGATTTGACTTAATTGAGATGAACCTGAATAGAGCAAATGGGTACAGAGGATTCGTGTTGCTTAACTGGGGTTGAGAGCAGTTGATTGGGGAGCCGGCAAGGGAAGGGGGAAATCAGGAACTTCACTTTGTATTATGTTCGATTTAGCTTGTCCTACACGATTTGAGGTTAATGTGTGCCTTGTAGGTGAATCCGATCGAATAAGTCTCCCTTTTCTAGTGATGCACTGTTCTTTTAGGTATTCCATCAAAATAGTATATTCATTTCTGCACACATACTGCACTTGACTATTCCAAACATAGGACATTCATTGATCTCTTGATTCGAAAAATCAAATAGGAGGCTCAAACAATTTGTTCCGACTTGTCAAATTGGATGAACATTGGTTAATTGTACATTTCATTATAGTTGTATGAAAGTTTACAAATAAGTCACCCTTACTGCCACTCAACAGGACTGTACATGCCCACATGAGATTTTCACGTCATATGGCTCCTCGTTCAATGCTTTTTTTCTCCTCTTTTTGTTTGTTCGTCTGTAGACTCTAGAATTTTGAATTCTCCCTCTTTTTCTGCCAATTTCGAATAACTGATACGGATTGTGTGCTCAATTGTCTTCTTGGTTGTTCATGTCACCACACTCTAAAAGGTTCTGAATGTTGAAATCTATTTTGTATTAGCCTCCAGGTTCTGCAACAATAACATCACTCTGACACCTAAGTCGTATGCCAATGGTAATATTCAAGCACCTTTTATCTTCAAAAGGAGAGGTGCATTGATTGCTACAGCCGCTGCAGACATTGATAGTGTCGGTTCTGATAATCCTGAGCCTTCACCAGAAAAAAAGAAGGAAAGTGTGACTGTTGAGAATCTCCCTCTGGAGTCTAAGCTTCAAGAGAAGCTTGAACAGAAGATGAAGATGAAGTTGGCAAAAAAGCTTAGACTACGGAGGAAGAGACTCGTTAGGAAGCGCCACCTAAGGAAGAAAGGGCGATGGCCACCTTCAAAAATGAAGAAGAACAAGAACGTCTAGGCTTAACCTGAAATGCCTTGCAAGTGTATCTGTTTTTTTCTCATAGTCTTTATAATATCGAAATACTGTAATCTTTGAGATCATTTTCTTCAACCTGTACCTGATACCTTATGAAATTAATTAGAAATTTTCCCGATTTGTTTCTCGTTTTTTGATGGAATATGTTAGGTTTTGAACTATTTTTTATGTTGATTCATAATGTTCCCACTTTTCAGTCGTTCTTCATTTACTGTTGTGGAGTTCCCTTTGCTGCCCAGTGCCCTGAGCCTTCTGCTTTGTTTTGGAGGCTATGTATGATCGATTGGAGGTTCTAGCGGAAAAATGGCTTCAGCCTGATGGTCTGCTCTCCCTTCTGTTCCTAAGTTTACGATGTTTTAGCTCGTTGAAAAGTTCTACAGATAAAATGAGTGTTCTCTCCTTTCTGTTTATCCTTCTCATTGTCACCACTAAACTAAGGGGACAAAAGAAGCTGAATTTTCATGCAGTCTGTAATGTGTCAATAAGTCTCCAACAGGTTTGGTGATCTGAGGGTATTAGACATTGGAATATACTGTTATACACATCGATCGATATGGAAATTGGTACTAACTGTCCCAAAAACATTGGTCTAGTGGTAAGAACACAGTGCGCGCACCAAAACCTAGTTATTTAAGCAGGGAAGGATAGAGGGGCAGATTGTCTTCTAGTTCTTGATGCATATTGCAATTTGCAGGATACATCTTTCTTAACTCCAAGTCCAGTTATTCAATTATGGACTGACAGTAACAAATCTGTGGATCCTCAAGCTATATAAGCCAACAACTTTAGTCCAGGCCTATATAATATGAACATGTGTGAAAATAATTTAAGTAAAAGAGACCAAAGTGGGATCTGTCATATTAAGAAATCTTGATAAATTGACTGATGAGGAGGATAAAAAGCAAAAAGAAGCAACTCCACTAACTACTTCAGTGCATTTTTGTCAAATCAAAGCACAAAATGTCATCCAGTTTGTGGTTGACATTATTTGCTTTCAAAGTGCCCACATATCAGCCACATCAATGGCTAGATTGAGTGTTGCTATTATCTAACTATCACTATTTCGCGAGTTTCAATTAAATATATAAAAAATGGTGATAGCTTAGGGGATATTTTAACTTATCACTCAATTCCATCCCCCCCCCCCTTTGAAACTTTCTGGGGATTTTTAACTTATCACTCAATTCCATTCCCCCCCCCCCCCCCCCCCCCGTTGAAACTTTCTGGGGATTTTTTCGAGCATGATGTTCACATAACTAGTCATAATATTCTCTTCTGTGAACACTCAGAGATTTAGGTATGAAACTCGCAAAACAATGATAGTTTTAACCTGTGTTTGTGCATAGAGCTTAAACTCTGTTAGCAATATTATGCTGTAAAGAGAAGCTAACTAATCAAATATACAAAGGCTACCAGGAGTAATAGCTGAGGGTGAGACAATCATTAAATATGGCTAATATTACATACATTTTGCCAAAAGACAAGCAGGCCATGAGAAGAAAAAGTTACATTTCTCAGTATAGTCTCAACTCAACTCTCTGACAGACAAATAGTCAGACTAGAGTATCACCCCTAAGAATATTGAATTTGCAGAGGGGACAGGTTGCATTGATCCTTAGCCATTTGCTAATGCATTCATTGTGAAAATGATGATTGCAGGGAAGCACACACAGCTCTGCACCATCCACATATTTGTAGAGGCAGATGCAGCATTCCTGTGTAGCCAAAACAATATTCAAATGAAAAGTTACTCTACGGTAAAAAGCGTCAGTTTTGATATATGGCGACAACTATCCTTGTGCAAGCTCTGCTTATATTGCCAGTTAGAAGTTCTAATAAAGCAGGAGATTGTAGGTTAGACAACTATGACACAGAAACAACAGTTGATATTAGAAGCTAAAATTTTGGGGTTTTGTTTCGGAAGCATGATGAGAAATTGGTAAAGGAAGAATAACAGTCTGATGCATGGGATATGCAATCAAATTGAGAATTTTTTTAGATGAATTATAAAGATAAAGAAACTCGCATGTTTACGTTTAGAGAAAACTACACACTGTATTGCCCTCGTCAAATATATCAGAGAAAATACAGATCCCTTCATTCAATGATCTCGAACCAACTCATTGTAAAATTTCCATTTTCAGTTTCTTCAAAAGATTCCCTCGATTACGATGGAACTTTTCTCTCCTCCCAATGTTTATGTTTCCAGTTTCCAGTTTCCAAATTTTGATTCTTCCTCTGTTTCTAATAATAGTTTACAGAGTGTACTTATAACATACCCAATGTGATTCCCACAAGTGGGGTGTACGCAGACCTTACCTCTACCTTGTGTGAGGTAGAGAGGTTGATTCCGATAGACCCTCGACTCAAGAACGGTGTTTTCAAATAGAAAACAAGTGTAAAAAGCTATAGTGAACATAGTAAAGATGACCCAAATAAAAGAAGAAAGACACGAGTGCACAAGAGATGAAAAATAACAAACTAAGAGGAAAAAAGATCGAAATGGAGGATAAAGTGGGAGGGCATGCTTACCGAATCATCTGGTTGAAGAGCAAGCTCAGGTACAGAGTCACTACTATTGAGCTGTGATATTGAGTGATCTTCTCCTGTCTCCATTTTTACAAGGTTCCCTGAAGTATTTAGTTGACCATATCTATACTTGGGAAGAGACTTGATATCATTTTCAGATGCTCCATCGCCAAGTCTCATGGCATATGAAACTGTTGCGATAAATGGAAAGAAACAAAAGAATGCGAAGAAGACTACAATTCCCATCGCGATGCAAAAGATCATAAAGAACACATCAAATGCTAGGAAAACAACTGATAACCTGCAAAATTTAAGAATAGTTTTATTTAAGCTATCAAACATACCACATACACATATTCATATGTTATAAAGAAAAGCAAATAAAACTAGCATAGTACCCATAAACCGAATTAACAACCACCACTTAATTTCTTCAGCTACATATATCTAAGGAACCTTCCATTTAGTCAAGCTCACGCCACGTATATTTTCCCAACAACAACATACCCAATGTAACCACGCAGGTGGGGTGTGGGGATTGGGATAGGTAGAGAGTATGCAGACCTTGCCCCTACCTCATGGAGGCAGAGAGGTAGTTCCATATATTTTCTCAATTTTCCTTTTTTCTTTTTCATTTGCTTTGCGGGGATGGGAAAAAGGGCTCACAGTCGTTATTATGAAGTAAAAACTTCAAATTCTAGAAGCATAGCTCATACCAGTAAAGACGAGGTGAATCTTGCAGAAGTTCCTGGCCACCCATAACAATCCAGTAAAAGCCAAATACCCACCAGATTGATGAAATCACAGTATTGACTGATTCCAACCTCTTCATGATGCTGCTAGAAAGATAACACAATGTAAAGTTAAATTCATAACCTTCATCATTTAAGAATGATAACATCATCACACTCAAATTAGTAAAGTTCTATCAAAGTATTATGCGCTTTAGTCTCGAGTTCCAGGACTAAGACAAAGAATAATAACTGGACTGAAAGGGGCTAGGAAGTGACGTAGCATTGAAATTGAACCGTAAGCAATTTTGAGAAAGGAAAGAAAATTTCTCATTTCTTTCCCTTCCTTGAGCTTTAAGAACAACAAACTAATTGATTTCTTATTCTTTTTACTTCTTGATTGTTCATTTCTGAGGTGAGATAGAATGAATCCACTATATTAAATTGTGCTCTATTGAGATCCAGTTACAAATAATTAGTTTTCAAAGGAAATTTAGGGATTCTAAAACTAGAGGTTCTAAGTCCCACTTATCCATAAATGGACAAACAAGCTATTAACTATGGGATATCTCCATCAAACTTGATCATTTGAGAAAAGGTCCCTAGATTTTCTTAGGATTGAAAGTCAGCACCTCTTCTTAAGTTATTTTTGTGCATGTGTGATGAATCTTGACCTCTCCTAAATTAGCTAGAACTTTTCGGAGCAGATGGACATTGCTTTACTACAGAGATGAATCAGAAAGATGCCAAAATACTAAATGCAGTTACTCTCATTTGATAGACTCTTAAGAAATAAGTATGATTTCTTAGGAAGACCAACTAAAGCCCATTAAACTTCTCAATACATGCTTATATAATCTACATGCTTGTCTTCACCTCAAATATCCGGACATTGCTCAGAAGAGATCCAACAAAGCCCATAGACTGCTATAGGAGCTTTACACTCCCAGTGACATGAACAGAATGGCTCCACCCCACGACCATCACTCCGTGAGTTGTCTCATGGCACCAAAAAGCATAAACAACTCTAGCTTAAGGACATCTGAAAATAAATTGCTACTAGATTTGGTTTTCAATCTACCCATAAAGCAGACAACTTTTTATATAAAAGCCATCTTAAGGTGGTTAACTTTTACATATCAAAGAACCAGATTCTAGACTTGGTTTATCAAATAAATTCATTGCTTTAAATGAAGGAAAGCACTGTGAAATTTCTGTCTTTTGATACAGTTACTCCTAGAGAGACATCACCCGAGATATACATGTAATATGTACCACCAAAAAGATGGGATCTTTTTTGTGATTGTTCATAAAAATGGAATCTTGCAATAAATTTTTATCACTTTTTGAGTAACAAAATGCTACACATCTTTGTTAAAGGCATGCTATGTTGCTGTCCCTGTTGTTATTCTTTGCAAGTCAGTAAACTAGAACACTACGAGTCTATGATGACCAAGTTATAGGACAAAGATTAAATGAAATCAGAAACCCAAAGAGGAAAAAGGACAAATGCAATAATATAATACTAGTCAAACTAGGTATATGGATTTCTTAGGATTCCATCAATTATGAACTATCCATCCACCCTACTCCCACTCATCCTAGTCCTCCCAACCTCATAGAGAAACCAAAACCTTACTGCAAATAGAATAAAAGATAAAAGACAATTATAACACAAACCAAAGAATATGGCAATAAACTATAAAAATGCTGTAAGAGGAAAAGGAAAAGAGAGAGAACATATTCTTTGGTAAAGAGTAACATGCAACAAGACAACTACAAGCAAAGTTTATCTTCAAAAAAAGGAGTTCATGACCAAAAACACACCTAAAGTATCCCCATTTTTCGAGTTTCCAACCAGAAGTATGATCAAGTATATATCAAAACACACCTCCAACAAGAACTATTAACTATTTATCAAAACACACCTCAACTATGGGTTGTTCCATTCTCCTACATGGAATCACCATCATTCAAGAGGAAAGTGAACAATTGATAATTGTGGTATGTTATGAAATACTTGGTGATAATTCATTCAGAAAACTCGAAAAAACTCTCTAAAAACCTCCCTAATCAGAAAGCTACATAAACCATCCAGACAGATTAAAAAGGAACTCCATAAATTAAGCAAAAATTGATAACAATACTAACAAGTAACAACCAAACCCTAAAAATCACAAAAATTGAAGTCCTGCAGTTTACCTGCTGTGAATCAGTGAAAAAGAAGAAACCCCATCAAAATTCCCAGCATCAAAATCATCAGAACTCCTCCTTTGAAACTCAACCCAAATAAAACCAACATGCAAGAGGCACTGAAGTGCATAACCACCAATCCATAGCCTCAATGGAGTAGAAGGCTTTTCTCCAAGAGTAGTCAATAACACAAAACAAGAAACCAAAACAAATGCTAAATTCCATATCACATCAAGAAACACAATAGGTCTTGAATACCCATAATCACAATAAGAAACCCCATCACCATCATCATCATCATCAAAACTTTGATTTTGAAGATTGAAACAAGAGACCAATCTTGTTAAAGAAAATGAAAAAGGGGTACTTAAACCTCTAAAGTATCTTGGTTCAAACCCACCATTTCCACCAACTAAATTTCTATGCAATTCTTGGTCCATTTTGCATAAAGTTTCAATCTTTTTGCTTGTTCAAGTATTTTTATCAATTTTTTTTTGGTGGGGGTGGGTATTTAGGGGTGGGGGTGGGGTGTGTGAAAGTGATGACTAGTAATTTTGGCTTTTTGGGTGAGAACTGGTGGAATACTATATATATTGGGCTTTGAAGAAAAAGGCAAAATAAGCAGAAATTCTGGTTATTCTTGGTAAGTGCCATTGCCACTCTTGTGAGTGAGGGGTCCAATTTTGTCATATACATAAATTATGAAATGAAAGGAAATGAAGGAAAAATAAAAATAAAAATAAAAGAATAATTAACCTAAATAATAAATTTAAAAATAATCCGATAATAAAGTTCAAGAAGATAAAAATTGCTTTCGAATCTTGTGAGTTCGGATTAAAGATAGTTAGAATACACAAAAATATCTTTTAAATTTACGTTGTTTAATATGTTAAGTGGAAAGTTGAAATCGAAATATTATCGAAAAGAAAAGGAAAAATATTTTTTTTTTGAAGGACTAAGACAAATAAATTAAATTAAATTTTCTTTTTTTATAATATATATATAATTAACATATAATCTATATATGTATACGATAAAAAAGGTAAATTATAAATTTGAACAACTATTTACATTAAGATCATTTAAGGGGAAAAAACAAAAATAGAAATTGAGTTAACATTATGTCTTCCGATAGTTAGAAATACATTGATTTTTGTCAATTTATACTCATTGAATAATGTGAAATTATTTAAACTTTTTCCAAAGAAAATAAGAACCAAAAATAGAAGTTGAGTAGCATAATTTGCTCCAAATTTTTAGAAATATATTAATTTGAGTTATAAAACTCAAGTGAAAGTGTGAAATCATTAAACTTTTCCATTCAAAATATTGTTTTTCTTGTAACCAAAATAATACTTTAATTATGAGTACAATTTGATCTTTGTTTTAAAGAATGGTGTGACCACTCTAATAATACATGTTTAATTAGTGAAGGTTATAATAATATTTGCTTAATTATCTCCACAGAAATTCTAAATAAGAAGAAACAAAACAAGAAATTTATCTTTATAGGTAGGTGGAGATATAGAGTGCACAATATCTGAAAGAGCGGTGTTTGAAATTCAGTATACTATCATCGTTTTATTTTATATAACACAATATATGATAAGCAATCGATTATTTTCGATATAAATTTAAACATAAAAAAAAATTAAGATATTTTTAAGAATATCACTAAAAATAATCATTTGACTCTCTAAGTAATAATAATAGTATTACTATCACATAAAGTGGAAAAGAAAAAATAGTAATTTTTGTCATGTTGGTTTTAGGTGAATATTAATTGGACTAACAAATGCATTATATAAGTTATATCACTTAATCATGATAAGTGATGAATAACTATATTTGAAATTTATTTAGCATTAAACCATGATAAATTACAAGTTGATACAAGTTTTTTTTCTCTAAAAAAAACATTTAATATATGTGTTAGCCTTAATTATTTAATATTTGAATTTAGTTAATATTTTATCATGTGAAGAAAATCACACTCATATTGTTGTTAATGGTATCCTAGTAATTTCATCAGATAATTAAGGTAAATTATTGTGACCTTCTGTCCTAGCTGTCATAATTAATGCATTAATTAATCTAATTTCAATTATACACTTTAATCATCTTTCCTCTCAATGTTTCAATATTTCTTTGATAGACAATTATTATTAATCAATAATTTGCATTATATGGTTGGTCTGCTTAACATTTAAATGGAAAATTCAATTAATTACTACCATATTACTTGACTTTTTATTTATCTCTTTTCACTTATTATTTTTGATAAATTAAAAAAATATATATTTTTAACCTATTATATCCTCAACTTATTTAGAGAGTTGATATTTTTGAAAAAGATAAAATCACTTTAATGAGTAAATTGATTTTGAAACTCTATCAATTATAAATGATAAATTCGTTATGTCAATTATTATTTTCTTAATAGATGTTTCAAATAAAAAATGAACAAATAAATAAAAACAAAGAGTCTCTTAATTTATATTGTTAATCCTATCAATCCCTTTATGGACTTGCTTTTTGAATGTCATAGTTTGTTAAAAGTGCACTATATAATAAAATTTTGTTGCTAGTGAGTTCTTAACAAATTGAGCATAAAAATAAAAATAAAAAAGATTTTGGAATTTTTTTTATTAATTTTGGTGAAGTAGGTTAATTTTTACAAAATTACTTTGTAGAAGGTCAAAAAGAAATATGATGGTACAAAGTTTGTTATTTAAAATATGTCATTCTTTAATTATATGAATTAGAATCAATAAATCATCCAATCGAGGTGTATAATTAAACAAATGTATATTCTGACATAAATAATGTACATATGCGATAAAGCGCAGACAATAAAATATATTTCAAAAAATCAAAAGCATCTGATAAGAGCATGTTATTATGTATTTAGATGCTCAATTGAAACACATTTTTATTCGATTTGCTAGCAAGTTCGAGAAAAATGTCACACATATAAAGCCCAAATATAAAAAGAAAGAAAGAAAAGCTTGCTAACATGATATATATGAGATTTCAAGAACTAATTACCATGAAAATGATATTATTGATAAATTAGTAACCACATTATATTCTTAAATTAAATTGATACATTGTGCTACTCTTAGCATTCACATTATATTCTTAAATTAAATTGATACATTGTGCTACTCTTAGTATGAAGATTTAAGGACAGAAGCAGTATCAACCTTGTTGTTTATTGATTTTTTTAACAAAAAGTCAATTGAATTGAGAGATCTTGGAGCTAGTACAACATCCATGTTGTCACTAACTTTCTCAATTTGTGCTTTAACAGGTATTACCTACATAAATAGAAAAAAAATTATATTAAATAAAAGCAACCTCAAAAATATATGCAAAAACTTAAATTCTTGTATCACACATAAAACTTAGCCGCACCAGGTGTTTATACATAACCAATAAGTACATGACATGTAACTACGATTTGCAACTTAACAATGGTAAATCAATGTGGTTTGGTGTAAAAACTGGGTGTGCGTAAGTTCTTTATAGATTCTTGACATGTTCCATTGTACTGATGAGGTAAAAAAAAGGAAGTTCATTTGAAAAAGAAAAGGAAATGAGCAATTAAGTTTCTTCTGATATTTCTAAGCCTATGTTGTTCGGGCTCTCCAAAATTGTTGTAGAGCCCGTGTCAGATCCTAAAAAAATGCACTATTGGAGAATTTGACAGGCTCACGCAGTATTTTGAAGAGTCTGACCAACATAGCTTTTAGCTGCTAAATGTGAAACAGCTTATGCCAAACCAACAACACTTGGTAGGATGATTGTACCTTATTAGGCTCTCTGAAGGAATTTTCATCCATCACATTGTTGGATGTTAACTCGGTCATTACAGCCCCAAATAGCGTCTCTAACGAGTTCTGTCCCAATCCAGCGAGAGAGATTTTAATTATAACCGCAGTGGTTCCAAAGTTCACGACCTGTGGAAAGTATCTCAACATATGAGTAATGAACCAATTAAAGACGGAGAATCGTGTGTGTGTATGCAAAATGGTAAGGAAGATCATGCATCTTAGGAATTCGGAGATGAAATTATGCTGTCACAAAGTTCTACTTGTTAAGAGTGAACCTCGACCAGTCAAAAGTCTTGAAGTGCTAATGATAACTATCTATGATGAAGCTGACATATGAATCTAGCAAAACTTAACCCCCTCCAAGAATGATGAACGAAAACAAGAGAATACATATTCGCACCTTTATTCTCAAATAATCGTTGTTATCAAGTGAATTTCGCCAAGTGATGGCAGATGCTATAAGTGAATTTGAAGGATTAGCTTGTAATGACGAACTCAGAAGAGTAGCGCCATTTGACTCTTTGAAGAAGTGCTGCATCCAATAACTAGGCGTTCCATACATTTGTGAAGAGGTGAAGACAATTGCATCTGGGTTCCACCTACATGAATGAACATTTTTGGTCAACAGAATACAAAAAGAATATTTCTGAGAAAGAAAAGAGCAGAAGCAATGAGATATACCTCCGGTCATTGTCATTAACAAATAGGGGTGCGTAACTTGCCATTTCAATTGCTTCGCTGCACAGAGGATGATTTCAAGTTACATCATGCAAAGGGAACATAGTAAAGGAAAGAAGATGGATATCTATTAGTTTAAGGTGATTCGCTTAGTCAATGCCTGATCTCTGAGATCAAAGTTATCCGTCATACAATCAAATAAAGGTATCGTGTGGTATACTGGATGATGGATGGCGTAGATTAGAACATTTTCAAGTAAAGATCAGATATTTTGCATAGGAAAAAAAGAAGGGTGCTAATCAACAGAGACTTCGGCTAGTGAAATCACATATCACCCTTTCTACGCGTCACTGGTCAAGGAAAAATCATTTACTCCCTCAGTTTCAGTTTGATAGTCTGGTTTTGACTTGACACAAAACTAAAGATATGTAGAATGTATCACAATGTCCTTTAATCTCGTGGCCTTCAACAAGACATGTGGAAAGTTAAAATTAAAGAGTTGACAATTAGACAAATGCTACACAGGTACCTGTTCTTTTCTACCCCAATGAGGAACCCAGCTTCACCCAATGCTGCTAAAAGACTACCTTTTCCAGCATCATTTCCAGTCACAGCATACTCACTCACAAAAGCCTGCAGATATATATGTTATACATAATAACCACTTTATAACTCAACTCATTAATCATCAAAAGGAAGCTTTACCGACCTTTGGTCCTCTGCGTGGTGCACTATCAAAATGGCGAGCATTAGAAAATACAGAACTTGCACTGCTATAAATCTATCCATAGAAACATCACAAAGTTAAAGCTCATGAAAAGACAAGGAAACCAAAGCAAAAGCTTTTGATACACACGCTTAGTGTGAGAGTTACTTGGAAAAGCGTCAATATCTTACATGAAAATCATATAAATCAGCTGGGTGATCCAGTGGTCTCGTAGAACCATCACAGTTTGAGATTATTTTAATATCTGGATATTTATCTTTGATGGCCGTATAGAACTTGAGGTAATTTCCTGAATCACAAGTAATCGAAATCAGTCATTATATTTTTTCACTCAGATCAATGTGCAGTTTTGGAATCATCTATCTGGACAAATAAAAGAAAATGATGTCATTGGAGTCTCCATGGACTAGCCTCAGGTATCAAATAGCACAAACTTTCAAGAGATATTTTGATTTTTTTCTGACACCTAAAGAGATCTGACAAAAGTTTTTGCAGAACCACTGATTACTGAAGTACAAGACAGACAGACAGAACGGGGCATGAAGGGCCAGAGGTACAGTAGAAACAATGAAGATCTTTTATCTGCATCATCAAACTTTAAATTCATATTGGTACAAAGACACCAAATCTAGTGCTTCCTTATGCACCCCACACTCATCCAGAGGAACAGGGAAGAGAGACACTTCATGTCATACGTAATGGATGCCGGGTTTAATCCCCGGTCAAATTATGGTAAAGGTGATGGATGTGCAACTTTATGAGGACACAATAAATCAAAATGTACACCAGACAGTTATGCAACATATAAATACTTAGTGCGCTAAAATAAGTTTCCTGTGAACCAAAGAACAGTATATTGTCTGCCAAATAGAGTAAAGCAAGCATACCACGGTATTGTGTCTTTCCACAATCCTCATTTCCGATAGCCACATATCTCAAATCAAAAGGCTCTGGATGTCCCATTTTGGCTCGAATAGAACCCCATGTTGAAGTAGGATCACCTCTTGCAAACTCAAGACCATCTAATATTTCCTGGATAGAGACAAAATATATTTGTAAGAATGTAACGCAACAAGGAACGAATGAAGACAAATTGTTGCTAAAGAGAGTGAATCAATAGTGTTGGACAATATCCACTGCTAATTTTATTTTCTTGACCAATTTACCCCACGATAAAAATGATTGCCCTCTCCTTAGTTGCTTTCGAAACGTTGATTACTTTGGTCACTTGAATCGGTAACACAATTAATGTTAACATAATCTACTAATGCACAAGCCGAGAACAGTTTCAGTTAGGAATATTATGGCCATTAAAAATGAAGCTTTTAGTTATGTGAATTTTTATTCCCTAAGATTCTGTGAAGAAAAAGACAACTCGCAGCTGACAAAAAAGAGAAACACTCGTGAAACTAATTAAAATTTAAAGAACACTTATCACATTAATGCGCTAGATCATATTCAATGAGCTAAAAATTCAATGAACCTACTTGCACAAAAGGTAAAATACTGGAAGTGTCAACTTGATCATGGTGACTGACTCCTGAAAATTAAGAAGCACAAAAGGAAGAAGTTAAAAAATAAAAAGGACTAAATAGAGGCAAAAGAGAGAGTATAGTGCAATTGTGGAGGTGCAGGAACTACCATTGTTGAAAACCCACACTGGCAGTGAATCTAAGTCTTCGGCAAGCTGCAGAAAATGGAGGGGATTCGTTCAAAATCAGAACTATACAATTGTTTACATCAAGTGTGTGCAACTGTTGTTGTTTTTTTGGTGCTTGTGTGTGTTAAGCATGACTGACCATCCAGGTGTTTCAAATACATTTGCAACAAAGTTGGGCAACATAGAATATTACCTGCAGGAACTCAAAATGTCCAAGTCCATCATCAGTCCAGTAATTCCAAACATCACCGAAATGTCCGGGCCTCTCTTCCCATTGTCCAATAGTTTCTTTCCACCGAAATGCATTCCTTAACCAGTCACCTTCAACAAAACATCCACCTACAGACATATAATGTGAAGGTTTATCAACATTGGACAATTGACCATTGAGAAGCTCAAATAGTACATACCGACCGATAGGGGGGACACAAAGGAAAAAATGAAAGAAACCGGTAAAAGAGGACACACAGCAGAACCTTGGGAGAATAAGTCCTCTAATTGATGAAGACTTTTTACTACATTTCTAATATTTATTCTCTTTGCCTAGCCAACACTGTATAAACTAGTTGTTTGAAATTCTAAAAGTGCTCATATAGAAAGTTAACAGATAAGAAAGAGGAGATTTGACTTCTTCAAAGAATTTGCAAACAAGAAAAGAATAGATAAATCAGAAAGTTTGAGTTTCAAGTAAAGTTCCTTGATCCTACCCCTGCCCCTGGGTATGAAACATGTTACTATGCTGAGAAATTACAAGTAGAAGTCTGATGAAAAGATACTGTATTACTTGCTCAATGAATTGGAAATTAAAAAATGAAATAAAGTTTGAAGTTTGAACAGTTTCTAATATTAATCCTACATCTAGATGTTCATCTCCCATGTTATCTCTTTTGATAACCTCGTCTCTCGTATTTCCTCAAGGGTTGAAGTTCTTAGATCTAAGTGTTTAGATAAAGTATTTCAAGTCTGATCTTAGAACTATCACCACTGAGATAATATGGGAGATGAACTCCTGAGAGCGTGATTTCCACTAATACATAACACATATTTGTATTTCAGCTTCTTTCTATCTTTAAATAGTAGCTGGCCTCCTGTGGCTTTCTTAAGCTTCTTTGTGCAAACCATTCTTTTTATTATACTTTTTGTTTCCAATTTACTCATGAATTTTCGCTCTCTACTGATACTCTTCTTCCTCATCAAGAAGGGATCGAATGAAAAAGTTATAATATAGCAGATTAAAATACTAAAAGATGTCCCAGTTCATCAGTTGGTAAAGTTACATGATCCTCGAGGAAAAAGTTGAAATATATTGGAGAATACCTGGAAATCTAATGAATGCTGGTTTCAAATCCTTAAGCATTCCAAAGAGATCTTTCCTGAAGCCATGCCCCTGTGCCAAGAATAACATTTCATTAAATGAATACATCTAATGCCCCTACAAAAATGAAAAATAAGAAAGAAAATAATTGGAAATAAATCATGCTCCTTGGCCAAAAAAGGAAGGATAGAGTAATACAGAATTGTTGGATATGTACAGACAAGTAATGAGAAGAAAAAAACAGTCGCAATAATTTTTAAACTTTATCTGCATTGACAAATTTTACATATTATTAGTTAATGATGCTTATATGGTCAACAAGTACTTATGTTTCCCAAATTATAAAACTAATAACGTCCTCGAAAAATTGATTTAGAGGATTCATATAGCAGTTTATTTGGGATCATAATATTGTTTATTGTTTGATACAAAACCTAGCGATATCACAACAGATGCATTTAACCGTACTGCACAGATGTAATTATATTTTGGTATCTATTTCTAAAGATATAGAGCTGAAACTAGCTACACATTTTGTATGTAATAAACAAAAGAGAATTCATGAGCCCTTTAGAAGCCTTGGCTCAGGAAACATGTCATTAAGTCAGCCAGCTGCACTAAAACCACCCTCTCCTTGATTAACTATGAGTCTTTTCTAAATGCCTACAAGAAAGCTCTAAACCACTAACCTTGTATGTGTCAGTAGGCATCAATGAGACTTGATCAAACCAAATAACACCTTTCTTAGATGATCTCAATTCCAGTCTTGAATTGGGATCTGTTCCTGTTGCTTCTAACAAAATTTCCACCTTCGTCCAACTCGAAACATCAGCAGCTCTGAAAAGAGCATCTTGAATGAATTGTGTGCAAGAAGCAAACTTTGTAAAAGCATGAAAAATAAAGCCGGCTAGACATCTACTTACACTATGTTCGCAGCAGCCAGCTTTTGCAATCCATTTGAACCAGTTAAAGCTACAGATACATTGATTGATTCTTCGGAACGAACATAAAGCACTAGTTTGTAACTCTTTCCCTGCTCAATATTCTGCAAGAAAACATAAAATGAGGATGATAAATACAGAACATGAACCGAAATACACAAAGAAGGAAGAGTAGATCTGTATCTAGTTTAATTGAAATCTAAATAAGACTTAAGAATACAAATGAAGAAAATCTAGTGTGCTTTTGGTATTGCGGAATATTGAAAGGTGAATCCTTGAGAGAGGAAGCAAGAAACACATAAAGCATGTTCGGTCGAGCATTAAAGAGCAACATACCATGCCCCAGAATCCCGGGTTGTAGATGCCAACTCCTCCATCTGGACAGATATTGGCACCTGTATAGTCACAGAGCACCTGCACTTGAACTGCAATTTTATTCCGATCAAAGCATGATGAACGGTCTGTTGATACAATCACTTTGGAATCATCTCCAATGATAGACCAAGGATCAATATTTGAAGGTACGTTTGGGCCTCCAGCTTCAAAACCTGAGGTTTCAAGAAAACTAGCACTTAAATAAAATAGAATTCAAGAATATATAGGATGCAAAACTATTATACAAGAATAGAGATAGCAATCTCGCATTATTTGCCTTATCAATATATTCATCATAGTCCTCTTATCAGTCAAAAAACAACCTCTTGGACCATAGTAGCATACAAAATATAAAACACCCAAGTTAGTATTCATCTTTGAAGAAAATTTCGAAAGGGAAAAGTAATAATGTCTATCCAAGAGACAAGACGGCACAAAATCATGCTATGGTTGTCTCCATTTTTCTGCTTGAGCAACCCAAATGTCACTAGTTCATCCTTTCCAATATATGAGTCTTGCTCTTCCATTTCTTTTCCTTTCTTTTTTTAGGCCAAAAACCCCCAATTGATAGTCAATCACTAGGAAGCAATGCATGTATTCATTTCTTTTTAGAGACTTCCTTTTCTAAAGAAACCATAAAATCAAACTGACCTCTATTGTTGACAAACTCAGCCCACAATCCACCAGCACCAGCATGATTGATCTCCTGAAATACAATATTTCAGGTTATGAACTAAAATTAATTGCCTGTACCCAATATCATGGAAAATTAAGTCCAATTCCTCTGTAAAATGTCAAGGTATGATCACTCTTTTCCAGACAGATACTCGGAAAACGTTGATGATTCATAAGATTAGGCATCAGGGCACTTATCAAATGTCCATTGTCTGGTCTCATATTATTGACAGATGTAAACTATAGAATGTCCTTTATTTTATTATCCTTTTTCCTCCTTTAGTTCAAACAGGAAACCTTTATGAGGAATGAGAATGTGAATTTCAGCTTGGTGGAATGAACTAGTAAAAATATATCCTAGAGGTAGTTCCGAAAAGCAGAAGTTTATGTGAATCATGTGCTGCAATAGTTATCAGGTATATAAAGAGTTTGAACAAAAATGACAGCACAAACAAATTAAACACAAAATATTTGAGATGTGTTACATACTGAAAACTGGAAGGTAAATGCTTCTCACTTGCACCACAAATTGAGCACCCAAATACTAAACTCACCTCAAAGAATATACCAAAAAGGGTATCAGGTATTTTCCTTGCTGATGCTTCGGATGCATTCACAAGCAGTACTGCTGTCTGGTTTGCTTCAACCCCAGTAGCAGAGCATTGGCACAGGGCAGACAGACCACACAAAACTAGAAGCAGTACGTGATGAATGGAATGCCTTGACTCCATCTTCCTTCTTGGTTTATTCGTTGTTGCTGTAGGCCTGTAGCCTATTTAAGCTCTAAAAGAGGAGCAAATTCAGTTAGATTTTGATCATTAATGGAAGTATAAAGCTGTAAAGTTGCTTCCTTTTACAACAGCCTAATGTCAGCATGGGACAGAACCGAAAAGATGATTGTCTGAACCAATAACAATAAGAGCAGCTTGACAGATTTTTCTGCTTATACTAGCACGATAGTTATAGAATCAAGAATACAACTTTTTTAACTTGTAGTGCAGATATTATGTCTATTTGACTCATAAATTAGTTCCAAAAGCATCCAATCACTGGACAAGCTTTGACAGATTAAATTAATAGAAGATGAAACCTGAAGAATGATAAAATGGCCAAATCCAGAATATATATTAAACTCGTTAAGCTGAATTCACAAGGAGATGATGACACAATGGCTCAAACTCCAGGAAAAATAACGATATACCAAATTATTGAACATAAAATGGCAAGCAATCTGGTCCGGTTACTAGTTTAACACTTCTGCTCCTTTTCATATATATTTTTTTTTTTAACTTAGCGCCCTTAACTTTAATTATGACCGAATAGCAAAGTGATCATACTACTATATTCTAGTGTCAAGGAAAAATAATTGAAATTAAAAGCTTGGCAAAATTTGATAAACAGTATATCCATGATATGAAAATATCAGAGATTTTTTTACCAACAAACTTTTTTAACTACTACATGAAGGCCTCTCAAATACATTGTATCGAGAGGAAACAAGCCATATGCATAAAGTAAAAGCATAACATAGCATGACCAATTTATTTGCACTTTTGCATAAACAAAGCCACTTGCAAACAAACACAGAACCAACAAGTAAAGAATGCAACTTGGGATTGGTCATGAGAATGCAACCACTATCCACTAAGGACAATTACGATTTACCCTCACCACAAAGCAGTAAAATTAGCCGTGTTTCGAAACAAGAGTTAAAAAAAGAAACATGAAGGTATTTCAAAGTTTAGGCTAAGTTTGGAAAGGCAGAAAGTCAATATAAAAATGAGTTTTTTCATCTCGAGGCCACGTATAAGTCATTTGATTATAATCTTTTCTTCTTGAGGTCAGATATAAGTCATTTGCTTATAATCCTGGAAATCAGCCAGTCACTAGCACTTATAAGTTGTTAAGCGGCCGCAAGGTTGCCATGAGTTAGTAAGTTTGGGGACCAAAGGCAGTTCTCAGTGCACTGAGTACATAGCCTATTGAATCAATTGCGACACGGATGGAAATGCATGTTACGATAGGAAGTGTCGAGAACTGTGCATTAATAGCCAGGAGCTTATTCCTGAGTTCAATATGGATTAACAATATACATAGTGTCTCAGTAATTACTTGTTAATTAACCATCCATTACTTGTTATCTCTCCTTTGTTTCAGTAAAATTTGTAAAATATTAGGCATTTAAAACAAAAAAAAAGTGTTTAGAAGAGGAACATAAAATTTGATCTATTCATTCACCTCATTTAATATAACTAGCTTAAACTATCTTCTAAATTGTTCTTTGTTTTGAAATATTAAACTTGAATATAATCCTATTTCTAATTTTTAAACCACTAGAGTATAATTAGTTTTAATCTCATAATATTAAATAACGGAAAAGGGTCAAAATTGCCCCTGAACTATGTGAAATAGATCACTTATACCCTTCGTTACATTTTGGGATCAAAAATACCCCCGCTGTTATCCTAAGAGACCAAAAATACCCTCAAGAGTTAACACCCCAATTTTTTAGTGACGTGGCATGCCACATAGGACTAATCCCTCCACCTAAGCGTTGCCAACTAGGATTATTACAAAAGAACTAGACCTTTAGTGGCGACAATAGTTGCTGCAAAAGCCCAAAAAATTGCCACTAAAGGTTATGAGTGATTTTTAGTGACGACTAATAGTAAAACCTATTTGTTCAACAAAAAAAATATGATAATTAATTTTCGATTGCAACCTAATTTTCTAAAATAAATAACTTACAATATTAATATTAAAAACACCCCATATTATCACGAAAAATCATGAAAATTACTTCTCGATTCACATCTCCTACTATATAATGCATCATTGTACATTTTATACATTTTCATATAACATAAAAATAAAACAGTGTCTTCAAACTCCTACTTAATCGATATCATTTGCGTTTTTTTAAAAAAATAATGAAGAAAAAAAAGAAAATTAGAATTTAATGTTAAAAACTTTTAGTGGCAATTTTTTGGGCTTTTGCGGCAACTATTGTCGCCACTAAAGGTCTAGTTCTTTTGTAATAATCCTAGTTGGCAACGCTTAGGTGGAGGGATTAGTCCTATGTGGCATGCCACGTCACTAAAAAATTGGGGTGTTAACTCTTGAGGGTATTTTTGGTCTCTTAGGATAACAGCGGGGGTATTTTTGATCCCAAAATGTAACGAAGGATATAAGTGATCTATTTCACATAGTTCAGGGGCAATTTTGACCCTTTTCCGTATTAAATAAATAAAATAGAATTAAGTAATGTACATATTATACAGCATGGACAAGAGCAGAGCCAAGTGGGAGCAAGGGGTTCATCCAAACCCCCTTCGTTGGATTACACGGTATATTCAAGGTTGAAATTAGTTTTATGTATATATGGACTATGGTGAATTACCGTAAATATTGAATTCTTTGACTTCTTTATGTGTTTACTTCTTCATATTTTAAACCCGAACATAGACATTACTGGAATCAAGGGTCTCTACCAGTAAAGGTAGCGGTAAGGTCAATGACGGAGCCCAGATTTTCACTATAAGGGCTACAAAATATTAAAAACTAACCACACGAATAAGCTGAATGAGGTTCAACATCCACTTTTACACATAACAAATACTATTAACCATGTGTAAACACTGTAATTTGCCCTACCCAGCTCCGCCCTTAAGTAAGGTCTCCATACATGTCACCATCCCCAAACCCCGCTGAGACTACACTGGATATGTTGTTGTTCATTTACCATTCAACCCAAACAAGGGAAAACAATTTATATCTGAATTACAAGGATAAAACCAGCTATAAAGTTCAAAAAAATATTCATCTTTCCACTGATAAACAAAATTTCTGCCCCAATCACAAAATACCCACAACCAAAAACTCATAAAACTGAAAAAAAATCAACACTCCACAGTAATCAAAACTCAAAATTTCTGAAAAAACTTCAATCAAGATCACTTTTTTATTACCTGAATATGATCCACCCCACAAAATACCCTTCTGGGTATCCGTGATTCTGACGTATTAAAAGATTACAGAGAAGAACAAACTCACAAATTGAGTTTGTTACACAGTGAGCTCACTCTGTTCACTGCTGCACATCTTGTTATGGATACTGACTTAGATATTTTTGTATATTTCTGTGTATATAAATGTATATATATATAAAACCAAGATAGTGGGGATTGCTGAAGATGAACAAAGAGAGTTTGCTTGAAGAAGAGAAGATGAAAAAGTAAAGCAAAAGATTTGTCACGTATACATTTTTGTTTTATTGGAGTGACAGAGTAAGGGGGCCAATCCTCTTATCTCTCTTTACTATAATATTTACGCTACTCTGACTAATTTAAATTCGTATTTATTGAAATTATCAAAAATTCAAAAAGACAAAATAGTTTGTTATTTTAATTTTAATATTTAGTGTTGATATATTTCTTGTTATAAACATGATTTTTATATTTAAAATAATTTTTTACGTTATAAAATAACTCACATACAGCTTTATCGCAGATGAAATGAGTGAAAAATTGTAAGAATTACAAAGGTGGATAACATCAATATGACTTCTCTTTGCCATTTTCCTTTTATTATACAATATAAATAATTTCTTCTTTTATCTAATAAAAAAGAATTAAAATAGATAGAGTTTATGACAGCATTATTATATTATAAACATATATAAAATACTTAAATTGCTAAGTCCACTTTATTCATAAATCATGTCCACCAAATACCTAACATATAGAAATTTTATCCACTTTTTTCTCAACTAATATTATTTATCCACTTAAAATAAAAGATTGGAAGTATTTTATGTACACTCTAGGAACACCATCTAACATGAGATACATAAATAAAATTATAATAAAAAAAATAATATTCTTTTTTAAAAATATTATGATATTCGGATCAGCTTACACACATTTCGATTAAATGTCATCTTCTATCAATAATAATCTTGTCCATCGAAATTAGTACAAATGAGAAAAAAACATTTAGTATTCTTGTTTAGATTATAAAATTTGTGATTTTTTATAATAATTAAAACCATGTTTAGGAATATTGTTTTTCTTTGTTAGAAGATAAAATTATTAACTAGTCAATTGTCATAACTCATAACTACCTTATCCTTTAAGAATTAATTAATACTAAGCCAGTGAAGAGAAAATTCATATGTATGACAAATTATTGAAAAGGAAATGTTTGGAATTGTTCAAAATAATTTATCAAAATGGATAAGTAAATTTGTGTTTAACAGCATAATATAAGCTATTTGATTGACTGGTAGAGAATTTCTATAATATTTTCCAAGCAAAGTATATATATATAACAATATAAGAGTAAAGAGAAGATTTATTTAGTTTATAGAAACATATTTTTATATTTACTTAAAAGAATTAAGAAGTTAACTATCTATGCAATATCATCATCGTTGATCAATTCAACTTTGAATGATTGATTAATATTCAGATTTTTTTCATTCATGAATTTTCGTGAAGACGTTATATTTATCTTGCTTCGAATTTGAGCATCAAATTTTGAAATACAATATGATTGTAGACATTGAAATTTTGTGGGACTTTGCGTTTAATTCAAGTTGGGACTCTACAAATTGTGTTCAACTCAAACAAAGATTCTTGGAGGCTACTCAACCCTAAATCCTAGTTTATGCTATATAAAGGGTAATAATTCTCTTAAAAGGCATCTCGAAAATTCTATAAAGAGATCAAGATCTCGAATACTCCGCAAATTAATGGATTATTCATGTAGAGAGGTCAAATATAAATCATCCTAGTTCGAGAAATACGTCACTAACGGCCCTCGAATCATGGATAAATCCTAGGAGAGTAGAATTAAGGGATCAACAGAATTGTACCCGCAATCTATCTTGATCAATAAAATCATGTTTCTTCATATTTTATTTGTGATTTTAATTTATTTTCTGTCACTTTAAAATTTGTTGCAAATAATAATATTTTAGAAATTACAAAGAAATTATGTTATTAGATAAATTTTGATGGAGTCGAAATTAAATTTCTGTATATTTAAAGTTTTGGTCAAGTGCAATTTATATATATCACATCTTTTAAGTTAAACAAAAAAGGACATCTTATCCTTAATGTAATCATTATGAGATAATGTGTGTTTACGTTTACTCTAAGACAAAATAGAGGTGCTTATCTTATAGTTTATTTTTTGTCATTTTATTTTCATTTTTGTGTTTGGTTTATTATTATTTGACAAAAAATCAACGTAACTTTCATTTAATGTAATTTTATATAATTTGTTTTATTCTAAAAGGGGTTCATTAGTCACTCTCATCAACTATGTCTTGGCTTTCCCTCTCCGCCGCTTCTTTTTGGAAAATCGAAAAATCTTATATTAATATTTTAAGTTAAGATTGTACAAGTGGAAAAATATAAAAGAATTTTTCATTAATAGCTATAATTTGTTTAATTATATTTTTTATTATAATAATTTTATGAAAGAGAAGGGAGGGCGCATATATTTCACTTCAGATTTATTGTGTTTGAAGTTATGTTAGACAAAATCTGAATTTAAAGTTTTGTATGATTGATGTTCAGACAAAAATGATTGAACTGCAATCATATAGTTAACGTTTAGGAAAAAATAATGCACGTTAGTAATAGTACTTTGTGAAGATTAATTCAAATTCATATATCTAAAATTATCTCAAAGTGAATATACTTAGAAAAATTATTTTTAAAAATAGACAGATGCTATCCTACGGGATGACTCATAAGTACTTCGGATTTGAGATTTTCATGTTAGAAGTCGTAAGTTCGAAACTCCTTGTCAACAAAAATAAGAGATTCGCCCTTATCAAATTAATTTTCCCGAGTATTATTTAACCAAATTTCTCGAGGATTAGTGGGATAACCAACACTTATTGGGCTTTTAGCCCCTATGAAATGGATCAGCATTGTGCATCAACAATCTAATCACACTGCAAAAACATTAGTGGATTAGTGTTAATATCCTTTTCATCTATTTTTCGAATCATATGAATTTATAATTTCATTGAACAGTGAGATTCTACTTTGATAATATTTATTATATTTTAAGCGTTAATTTGGTTATGTGAGATGAAATCGTAACATGAAACCATTCGAGATGAAGTTGAAGTTGAATAAGTTTTGTTTGGATATACAATTTGAGTTTGTTGATTTGTATTATTTGTTAAAAACACAAAAACCTTATAAGTTATGAAAACGATCAGAACTGTCCCAATTATTTATACAATCTTATTAAATAAGCTAACAAAGGTATAATACACCATACAACACTATTCTTAAAATAATACAACATTTATCGATCGAACTTTAGTTCAATAAAAAAATAATTCTGGACAGAATCACAGTATACTACTCTTTAATATAGTTGAACATGGTCAATATCATTAGTAACTATCTCATTATGTTCATATCCCATGATTTTTTCATCATTCATTTGGTATTATCGCAAAAAACATGCAGATATAAATGATGGAGATTTCTATAAAACAAATACGAAATAAAAAAAAATAAATAATTACATGAAATGATCACAAGAAACTAAATCACATGGGTTGTGATGCACTGGTGAAAGTGTTTTACCCTTAATCACAAATTTCGGGTTCGAGCCCATTAAGAAAATCCTGTTGGGAGCGCCACTCCCGAATGGGCCATATAATACGCGATTCGAATTTAGTCAAAACTCTAAGGTGGACTCCGAATACCAAGTGGGAAAAAAATAAAAAAATAAAGGTTAAAAATGAATAATATATAAAAAAATATTTCGTGGGAAAAAATAAAAAAAAAGGTTAAAAATGAATATAAAAAATATTTTTTTTATAATACTATGAATAAATCGCTGTTGAGAATAGCGTTTTATGCCTTATGTGTATAGTTCCCCATAGGTGAAAATATTTGGATTGTATTCCCCAATAAGGAATTTTAACAAAATTAATTCCCCTCAAATTTTCGAGTTGTATATTTCCCAAAGGTGAAATTCTATTCCCCAATAAGGAATTTGAATAAAATTAATTCCCCTCTTTTCTGTCTTGTCAAAAAAGAAAACTCCATTTTCTTCTTCTTCTTCTTCAGTATATTCCGTCGTTTCATTCTCCAGAAAGCTTTGAACTCAAAATTGAAAATCTACAGTGGAAATAGCGAAGAGGATCGAAACGTAGAAAATGAGCAGCATTGGAACTGGTTATGACCTATCAGTGACGACATTCTCGCCGGACGGCAGAGTTTTTCAGATCGAGTATGCCGGAAAAGCTGTTGATAATAGTGGTACTGTTGTTGGAATCAAGTGCAAGGATGGAATCGTATTGGTATTTTTCTTGTTTTGTTTGTTTGTTTGTTAGTGTTAGGGTTTTTGTGTTTAGGGTTTAATTTTTAGTTAATTGATTTCGTGGAATTTTGAAATTGTAGGGAGTTGAGAAGCTGATTGCATCGAAAATGATGTTGCCGGGATCTAATCGTCGGATTCACTCTGTTCATCGTCATTCTGGCATGGTAATTGTTTATGCTCAAACTACTGATGCTAGTGTAACTGATTTATTAGCTAATGTTCCATGTGATATTTGCATTAGTTGATTGAAAATGTTATTTAAAATTTTCATATTAGAGGAGGAGATGAGCAACTCTTTTGACTGACAATGCAACTAATAGTACAACAACTACTATACTATGTGTGAGCTCCTAAGGGTGACATTAGCTCAATTCTTCTCATTTTGTAGAAGACATGGTGAATATAGTTTGATAATAGGTGTCTGTGGGTTAGTTGAAGTGTGAGTAGGCTTGCTTGAACACTGCCTTAATTTGAAAGAAACAAAAGGAATTAAACTGTGAGGCTTTATTACTTTGGACTAGGTCTACTGTATGAATCCTCTACATCCATTTTGCTCAATTTGGGTTTTTTTCATTCCAATAAGTAATTATTTTGAAGACAAATTGAGGTTCTCTTAAGTTAGATATTTTTCAACTCTCCTATTATATTTGTTTGATGATGGTTCTGGTTTAACTTTGTCAAGTGTTTGGCTGAGAAGATGAAAGATTTATGTGTCTACGTTCTTTAGCATTGGGCTAAAACTGTGGAAAGGTTTAGTCCTTCACACTTTTCTTTTTGAATGGCGTTTGTTCGTGAAAATTAAGTTAAGATGGTTTGTAGTGATAACTGATAAGAGCTGAGTGATGATACTGTTTAGTAAGTTGTTAGACGTATAAACTTTTAGAAACATCATAAATTACCAATTGAAGTTGAAAAGGACCTATGGAACTGGTAAAGTTCTGAACCAATGCTCTGTTGGATGATTCTTGAGTGATGATTCATTCTGTTTTGATGATTCTTCTTTATGTACAGGCTGTTGCAGGGCTGGCTGCTGATGGGAGGCAAATTGTTGCCCGTGCAAAGTCTGAAGCAACCAGCTTTGAAAGGTTTGCTTCTTGCACCTTATCTGAAAAGATGTGTGTGGGCACTTGCATATTGATGTGTGAATTTTGTTCTACATCTGTCTCCTATAGTTTAGTATTCATGATGAAAGAACTTTTTACCCCACTCAACATTTGAAAATTGTTGTTGCACATCATCCTATACCACCACCCTAATTTTTGACTCTTCCATTGACTGGTTTTTTCATTTGTAGTGTATATGGTGAACCGATTCCAGTGAAAGAACTTGCAGAACGTGTTGCTAGTTATGTACATTTATGCACACTTTACTGGTGGCTCAGGTTTGTTGGAACATCTGTTGCTGTTCTGATACCCTCATATTCTTTCTTTAACTTGCTTTCTGTACCTGAACTGGAGTATTACTTGTTGTAGGCCTTTCGGATCTGGGGTAATCCTTGGAGGCTATGATAGAGATGGACCTCAACTCTACATGGTTGAGCCATCTGGTGTCTCCTATGTGAGTTGAATCATTATTTAACTGCTACATTGTGTACCCTGCAGCGTGCTATTATATTTTCTTATAATCTCTGTTTCCTTGCTTTGCACTGACCCTTAATAATTGAACTTACTTTAGTGGTTGATGTATTCTGTTATTTGTTGTAGAGGTACTTCGGTGCTGCTATTGGGAAGGGCAGACAGGCTGCTAAAACGTAAGTTTGCAAATCTCTTTTGGACATCCTAAATTTCAGATTCGAAACAATTGGCATTTCTTTATGATGAAATTGAACATTTGAATTTGCATTTACTTACAACTATCAAAAAGGATTGCACAAAAAGTCCAAGTTAAAATTTTAGTCAGCCTTTCCATGGTGCCATGAATGTTATCCTTAGGGTTGTGCAGTTGGCTTTTCTAGATTTGAAGCTCTTCCCATTATATCCATGAGAAAGTGACTAAGTTCGTTACGATATACTCCTTTTTTCTTTTAAGAGAATGACAATTTTTTGTTATATGAAAAGGTTAATCTGATTAATAGCAGCTTTGGTTTTAGACACTGATAAATTTATGTTTAGAAGTAAAACTTACAGATCGAGAAACTTCACAGGAAGTTACTACTAACAGGAATGATTGGGCTGGAAACTAGAATTAAAAAGTTGTCTTTAAAGAAGGTTCTTTGACTTCATTATGATGCATAGTATAAATTTTGATTTCAATGATACATTAATTGTGCTTTCTATGTTCACAAGATGCTGTTTACCCAGAGTATTATTGTGATAAACACCTCCTCTCGCCTAAAAGCAATGCTTCAATGATTCAAATATCTTTCTTTCCAAAGTTTGTCAAGGTGTTGTAATTGAAATTTGGGGACATCTTATTTGGACCCCATATGGTTCTGACAACTAGGGGAATTGCCTCTCGATTTTGTACTATCATAATAAACACCATTAACGATGAGAATAACTTGGTCATCATAGGAAGTCACTTGACACCCTTGGTGATCATCTTTATATCATTAAACTGGTCAACTATGCTTAGGATATATCATCTATTACTCTGTTTGGCTTATTAAGCAAGACATGAGAGATAGTGACAGGTTCATGGTAATTTATATTTCGTGCTCTGTCAAAGTATGTCATGTACAACAAGACTATTTCTGTGAATTGCTGATTCTTGGAACTTATAACAGCTTCGAAGCCTTCAATGTTCTTTTTTAATAAAAGCAATCCATGTCATTTGTTTTTTTCCTTTTCAACAATATTAATATGGCTTTGAAAAGATTAAAACACTACTGTGATTTTGAAACAAAATCTTGGCAGTGAAATTGATTTGTCACTTCAGATGATAGTAATATTATGTCTTGGTGATGTTAGAAGGACCAGCTAAATACTTTACTGCTATAGTTAGCACACTTGAAGGAGACTAAGCTATTTTTAACATATAAGGTTAAGAAGAATAGTGATTAAACCGAGTGTTATTCAATCAAGTTTTGCCTTATTTGGTTATCTCTGGCACCACATTTTTTTTATGCACACTAATGTGATTTTGAAACAAAATTTTGGCAGTGAAATTGAGAAGTTGAAGCTCTCTGAAATGACTTGTCGGCAAGGGGTTATTGAGGTAGCCAAAATGTAAGTAATTGTTCTCATTGAACTTCCAATTCGATACATGGTAATATTTGTTGTTGACATTTGACACTGATGCAAACACAAGAACTAGTCGTGTCATGTGTGTGTATGTTGTTTTTTTGACATTGAGAAGTGTCTGCAAATCAGTTTACAAAACATGTTCCAATTCTCCCCAACCTTCGGTTATTTCAATATTTTTTGGCAGCCAATCACAATCTTAGTGCCACAATGAGATTGTTTAGTTGCAAGTGAAAATTCAATTGTCTTTAACATTTGGGAGCACCAATTTAGGTCTTGATTGAGTGGTAACTCTATGCTTATCTGTAGGTTCATAGATTTATAGTTTTGTCCAGATATTTTATAGTAGTTGGTGCTGCATGGTTTTATTGTTCAGCTTTTTTGACAATAAGTTTTATCTGTAAACCAGAATTTACGGAGTTCATGATGAGGCAAAGGACAAGGCATTTGAGCTGGAAATGAGTTGGGTGTGTGATGAGTCTAACCGGCAGCACCAGAAGGTAATTCAGGATCCTTCTTGGGTACACTTCCAATAGAAACTGGTATTCTATGTTAAATGCTATTATTCTCTCTGCATTTTCTTAGTTTGGCTTGGACGTGCCACACAAGTAAGGAGATATTAAAGTAAAATATTATCCTTATTTTAGCTTAGTTATTTTTTTATTTTTTGTAATTTTCCATCTTTATTTTGTCTGCGTGCATGTATTCGTAATGACGAATGAATGTTATTTGATGTTAAACTGAAATAAAAGATTCAGTTAGGAAATCATGCTGATATATATCTGATGTTGCTATAGATTCCCGCTGATCTGTTAGAGGAAGCCAAGGATGCAGCTAAAGCTGCACTTGAAGAGATGGACGCAGACTAGTGGCGCAAATACAACTCTGCTCTCTCTATTTACTACTTTTATCAACTGAATCAAATAGTCTGCTCTGGCTCTGTCATGTTTGGAATTTGGCACCTGTATGACGATTGTTTTTAGTGATGAAAGAGATCTGATATTGTTTTCACTGTTGACTGTAATCTGTACACGTAAATTTCGTAGATCAAGAGGATAGGTTGCATCCTTGTATGGGGAATTCTCGGTATTTAGCAATTTTTATCTTTGACATATGGCTGCTGTTTTTATCTCTCGTCATATTGCTATATATTTGCTTCGATTGAGTGAAGAATTCCACTAAAATGGCATGTTGATTGTACTTGCCATGAAAGTAAACTCAATCCAAGTTTTAGACTGATGGAAAAGAAATGTGTGTATTGATACATTTCCAATACATCTTGTTGAATATTTTGACAACATATTCCACAATGAGAAAGTAGAGCGTATATAGACCTTACCTCTATCTAGTGGGTAGAGGTTGTGTTTTCAAAAAATCCATGGCTCAAATGTAGCCAATGTTCAAGTACAAAGAAGAAGAAAACAATGCAGAAATCATAGCAACTAAACAATGTTAGCCTACAAGAAAAAGAACAAGAAAGAAAAAAAAAATGCAATAATCGAAACATCGTCAACCATAAGATGACAAGTGGGGAAAAAAAACATATATGAGAAATTAGCTAAAATGAACAACATACCCTAGATTTGAGAAACTATTTATGTTTTTTTTTAAATAATTATCTTGATACTTCAAATTGTTCTAGTACATTTTGCTCATACTTCAATCAATATGAATGATAAACAATAAGAAATTCACTATGAGCAAGAAATAGCAATGCCAATGAACAAAGAATAAAGATTCATTGACTATTTCAACTGCACCATGGAGTCTCATTAAGGTGATGAATGATATGTTTCATTTACAGATATAGAATGCTTTCTTGAACAGTGTTCAAGTCCATATCCATAGGCAAAACAATTACACAGTTCAGTGCCAAAAATTAATTCAATTGGTTACTGGTAGAACTATCTTCCAGTGTGTTCAGATAATCTAAGAGGTTGTCCTAGGGAGGCCTTCAGCGCTGAACGAAAACAAATTTCTAACTTGATGTTTCAATTTCCTTTCCATGAATATGTCTCTCTAACCTTCTAAGCCAGATATCATAGTCCATACGATAGGGCGTTCCACAAAGGCTGTCAACATAATCTGCAAATGCTTTCAACACTGTAGAAATATCTCCAAGCTTTTGGTGGATTAGCCTTCTTGACCAAGAGGTTTCCCTCCATTGCAGAGCTCCTTCAACTGAATCAAGATCAGGCATATCACCACCAGATGAAAAGTAGAGCATGTAAACCAGACTCTCAGCATCGGAAGCTGAACATAGTTTCCCTTCTGCAAGGGCATACGTAGAGGAGAAATGGAGATTCATTGCAGGACGATCCCTCTCTTCTAAAAGAGCATGTCCCCAACCAACAAGAACAAAATAAGGTTGCCCCACACCAGGTGTAACAAAAATAACATTCTCAGGCCTGAGGTCACCATGCCGAATGCCAGCTGAGGCAGCTGCTGAAAGGGCAGATAGGCAGTCATGGCAACACCTGATAGCCTCATCTTTACCAAATTGGCCAACTCTCACCATATCAGCAACTGTCATGCCCACTGAGGTAGTCACTAGAATGGGGGTTCCACACCATGAGTAATCACAATTACCACCATTTCGTCTTCTGCACTGGCCAGGATGAACTATCCGGCCAGAAGCACTCAATTGAGGCAGATATTTGCTAGATAATCCATTTTGCTTCATAATTTTTAATATCTTAGTTTGCCTCTGAACTTGATACCATAGCTTCATATCTTCCCATGCTGGTTCCAGCTGAGAAGGATGTGAACCTACATACAGAAATAAAGCCTTACCTGGATCTTCAACAGGAGATGCAATATAATATGTAATCTCTCCGTCAGTCAGGACTTCGTTGATCTGATAACCCTTCTGCCAGTTTGAGTCTTCTATCAGCAAGACAGAACCAACTTCCAGATTCATGGACTTTTCAGATACCAACCCGACGGATTCTTCATGCACTTCTACAATTTCATGTGAAGCACTATGCTGCTCGAGGCGAAATGAACCATTTCCATTCGACCTGCTATCCCACAATTGCCTTTCAATTCTTCTTGCTTGAAGACGAGAACTGTGGTCAGCAGCCAAATCTTCAACCGAGTTCGTTGACATTCCAGCATACTGAGTGATCGAGTGGAAAGTAGCAAAAAGTACCTGTAAAGCACCAATATCTCCCCAATTAGCATTTCCAAATTTGGTCCAGATTCTATCAACGGGGGAGATTGTAATTAAAGCATTATTTTTTATCCATTCAGCAGCACAACCATAAACATCATTCACATCCATTTCCAACTTGGTTATATCTCCTTCAACTTTCATGACTCCACCATATTGAGAGTCAACTAAAAGAACAAAAACAGAATTCAAACTGAGAGGAATATTGTATCTGCTGAAGCTTCTTGCAAGCAATACACGTACTGTAAAGAATAAAGCTTCACCTAAAACTGAGAGAGAAGGCTTACAGTCATTCTCTACTGTAGCACGGTTTCCTATATCAGGCCTTAGAATAGCAAGTTGCAAAACATCATCCCACTTCCCTTGTGGATGCTTTGGGTTCTTTAGCATTATAGCTGTAGCACAAAGACCTCCAACTCTCCCTTTAGCAATGGCTTTCTCAGCCTGGTAGAATCTCAAGTTTGAATTGTAGATACTAGAAACACAGAAAGGCAGAGGTTCATCCTGACCCCAAAATGACTCCCATAAACTCTTCACACTTGCATGTAGAAAATCTTCAAGGGCAAGATAAGCAGTTGCTTCCACAGCACCAGAAGCTGAGTCATAGATCGCTCTAGGCATTCGAATCAGCTGCTGAAATGGAACTCCTTCCAAAGCATAATCAAACTTTTGAAGATCTATCAATTCAAAAGGAACATCAAAGGGAGGTTCCTCTCGTAACTCTTCATACCATGTCTTAAGGTTTTCAATCAGGCTTTTGCTATCTACAAACCTACGGAGAAATTCTTTCCGATCTTGGACTCTCCCACCTGAAGAAATACTAGACTTTTTTGTTCCAGATTCCACGGATTCTCGATCTGGGGATCCACCTGTCAATTTAGTGCAAATGATCAGAAGCTGATGGTTAAGCCTATTTACAGGATTTTACTGATAAGAATCTTCTAACAATACTTAAAAAGTGGATGCATTCGATATAATTTATACTATACACACTCCTTGCCTGTTTCAAGACAATAATAGGCTCAATTTCAATAAGAGACAAAGAAGGTTATTATGGTTATGAATGCAAGAGATGTTATTGAACAGACAAAAATATGAACAATTATCAACTATTCATTCATCCAAGAATAAGTCTAAAGCAAAAACATCAATTATTAAAGATGAAAAGTACAAAACAATGAGAAGGCTAAAGAATTCAATTACATCAACTAAAATTACTTATTTCAGCATCAAGTAAATAATATGAGTATCAAGCTGCTAAGCCATACTATGGAAGTGTGAGAGAGGGTGGTGGAGATGAGGGTGAGAAGGTGTGTGTCTATTTTTGAGGAACCAATTTGGATTCATGTGGGGGTTATCAACTACAGAAGTCATTCACGTTGTGAGACTCGTGGAGTAGCATAGGAGAGGAAGAGGGATTTGCATATGGTGTTGATCGACCTAGACAAGGCTTATGACAAAGCCCCAAAGGAGGTTCTATGGAGATGATTGGAGACTATAGGTGTACTTGTGGCGTACACTAGGACGATTGAGGACGTAGGATGGAGTCAAGACTAGGGTCAGGACAGTGGGAGGAGAAAATTTTAATTGGGTCTGTTATAAAAATTCTCTGTAATCACTACGCTCCTTTTTTCAGAAGAACAATTCAACAAAGTATTCCTTTTTCCGAAGCAAAAAAAGTTTCAAGAGCTACATACTCTGAGAGTAAGATGAAAACTCAGCTTCAGTCAATGGTCACGCCATAATTTCTCTTTCAAAAAGTGGATCTAACCATAATTTCTATACCATACCACTGTAAAGCTACAAAAGGCACCAATTATTACCCAAAAAAAGCTAGTTATTGAGGTGGGAGGGCACCCCGCATCAACTCCCCATTAAACAGATAAGGGAACTTAAGTCCCATGCATTGCAATAAGATCTCTTAACAAACATCATGCTATGCAGCCGTCAATCATTTCTATCCCCGAGTCAACAATACAATATCAGCATCACTGTCCAAGGCACACTGAGCATGAAGTACGAGAACCACTCCCCCAAAAGCTAGCTATTAATGTGGGAGAACCCAAGGCTATATAAGCCCCACATCAACACCCCATTAACCGACGTGGTACTCAAGTCTCATACCTTGCTATGAATTCAAAAGTTAGTTATTAAGGTGTGAGAGCCCAAGGCTTATAAGCCCCACATCAGCACCCCGTTAAAACCGACGTGGGACTCAAGTCTCATACCTTGCTATGACGTTCAAAAGCTAGTTATTAAGGCGGGAGAACCCAATGCTTACAAGCCCCACATCAGCACCCCATTAAAACCGACGTGGGACTCAAGCCTCCTACCTTGCCATGAGGCTCAAAAGATCCCAATTCAAAAATTAGCTTTTGTTCCTTCCCTACATGGAGTCTACAACAACAACATACCCAATGAATCCTACAAGTAGAGTTTGGATAGCGTAGAGTGTACGCAAACCTTACTGCTACCTTGCACATATAAAGAGGCTATTTCCAGAAGAAACTCAGCTCCCTCCACGCAGGGAGTCTATTCAATAAACCCCAGAAACCCAAAATCAGAGAACTCACAAAAATTACAACCACCAACCGTTAACCATCACAAAAAATCAGAAATATCCCAATTCCAAGATGCAACTTTTGTTCCTTCCTCACAAAAAAAAAACTACATTCAGTCCAAACCCATTTCCACAAACGAAAAATACAAGAGATCACCAACTATTAACCATCAAAAAAATCACCAAAAAAAGAATTAAAAAAAACACAGAGATTGACATTTATTACTTTCAACAACATGAAGTCCATTATCAGTCAAGAAAACTAATGCCAAAGTCAAACAGTACACAAAAATTAAAGGGTTTCAACTAACCAGAGAGAGAAAGAATTTAGTACCTTCCATTATGGAGAAAAAGAATGAAACTTTAACTGAAATGCTCTTCAGATCATCAGCCTTCAAAAAAATTCATCTATTTCCAGTTTTCTCTCTGATGATGTTTTTTTTTTTTAGATACAATAAATAGGAGTATATTTGTTTATTTGAGAAGTTTTTCAATAAATTTTATATTTACTCCCACCGCGTTAAAATAAGTGTCACTTTGACCATTAAAAAAAAAAAGAAATTCATATCATCTTCAAAGTTTAATATAAAAAAAAGTTATAAGTATATTTTCTCCATTTATACCCTTAGGAGTCGTTTGATATGTGGAACAAAATGAAATATCTCGAGTTTAATTTTGATATATTCACTTTATCTCATTTTATGTGTACCAAACAATTCCTTATCCTTCATCTTTTTAATATTATTCAGTCTTCAAAAATATTTATTAAATAGGGATAGTTTAGTAAATTATATTATATTTTATATATAAATATTGACTATATTTGGTAATTAATGTACCAAAATGAATAATTGAATATGTTTTGACCAGATACATGATAAACGCAGAAGAAATTTATAGTTTATGAGTTAATATATGTCTGTTTAGTCAAAAATTGAATTAGATAGTGACAATCTACATAAAAATTCAAGGTTCCCATGCAATCGTCATTTCAACGGCATCTAACTCTGAAATATTAGAAATTTCATTTCATTATGTCGATAACCACGGATCATGTTATTTGTTATCGATCAACTAGATTAATTAATAATAAAAAAACTATTTTCTCCTTCTCTTTATTAGTTTTACTTGAATATTTAATTTGTTATTTATTTCATTATCAACTACTAATTGAATTCGCTTTAATTCCAATAACTCCTTTCCTAAAGATCATGTCCTAATTTTTACTCCAGAAGAAGTGGTAGAAGTTAGGAGGATTAAACATTCTTTGCCCTAAGAAATATTTTGTTCCACCTTAAAATCGTTAATAAAATTGAGCTAATATATGATCATGACAATACATTAATACATCATACTCAATTTTTAAGATTCAAGGTGCAACACGTATCAGTTTTTTATCTAGCCGAGCTAATGTAAAATACCCGACTTTGAGGCTTGATGCAATCATATTTACCCCATTTCAAAGTTGTCGAGAAATATTTTCTAATGATGGTGACAAATATTCACCACAAATATTGCTCGTAATTTTTATTTGACATAATACATAAATGTACTCTTTAACTTGATCTCATTTCATATTTATGTCTTTCAACTTTGGATATTCACAAGTAAGCACTTAAACTAGTATAAACTTGTACAAGTAGACTCATGAGTCCTACGTGATACATAACACGTAGAACATCACGTAGGACAAAGAATCACGTATAGGATGTCATACAGGATATGTGTGTATTTATTCAGTGTTATACAACGTTAAGTGTCTAATTGCGCACACTCAAAATTGAAGGGTATAAATATGATTTGAAACTAAATTAAAGAATAAATTTATGTATTATGCCTTTTTATTTCGACGACTCCTCTTTTTATTTTTATTATGCAAAAGCCTTGTTTATAATACTTGTTAGTAAAATATAAATAAATCAAACATTTAAATACACAACTAAATAGTAAAGATGTGTACAAAAATTTAGACATGAATTTAATAGTTAAAAAGTTGTATTAAACTCTAGATACTAAATAATTAAGATAATTTGTTTCACCAAATTCTAAATATATATAAAACTTGTCTTTAAATTAAAGTAATATAATTTTATATCAATAGAATACTTTTTTAAAACACATATGTCTGTTTAGTGTGCTTGTCGATTGAAAATGATATTATTTATTAAAAATCGATGATAATTTGACAACAAAAACTAATCATATGATTGACAAATAATATTGATGGTGATGACGAAAGGTGATATATACTGGTGGTCTGTGGTGCCATGGTCGTGATGACTAACTGATTCGTGATAGTGATTGTAATGATTGTAAATGGTATAGTTAGTAACGATAGATGACAATATTTAGTAATGAAAGTGATCAAATAACAACAAATTGTCATTTTTTAATTATAAATATTACGACAATATTAAGACCTTAGTATAGATCCTAATTATTTAAACTATTCAGACCCATAAAAGTCGTGTTTATTTGCAATTAATGAATGTTTTAATGTTGATCGTTTAATTTTTTTTTTATATATATATTTGATCATAATCATTCATATTTTATTTAATTATATAGTGCATTTTTTTTATTACGACTGTTTAGTTGGTTTGAACAAATTCAAAATATCAAATTAAATACACAATATACACAACACGCGATAACTCTCTTACCATCCCATCTCCATCATCTCATCTATCACCAACTTCCTCTAAAAATTGTCCTATGTCACCCTCTCCGTCTTGCTTAGGCAACAATTGCTTCCACTACTCTTCTTCACCTCCTATGTTTTATATTGTCATAATACATAAATATGTCCGATAACTTGCCTTCAAATTACATTTATGTCTTTCAACTTTCGATGTGTACAAGTAAACACTTAAATTTGTATAAACTGAACAAATAGACACATATCGTACATGACATCCTATATGTAATTTTTATCCTTCGGGGTGTCCTACTTGTATTATGCCACGTAGAACTCATGTGTCTACTTGTTCAATTTTGTACAAATTTAAGTACTTACTTGTACATACCCAAAATTGAAAAAAATAAACGTAAAATCAGGCTAAGTTAAAGAGCAAATTTATATATTATATAATTTTATAATTATAATTTATTTCTGTAGATAAAAATATTACTAATCCAATATAAATATCAAAGTGCAACTTAAATAAAAAAAATATTATTTTTTATATAAAAAAATAGTACTATATAATATATATAGCCTTTGGGCAAAAAAAGAAAGAAGAAATATAAAGGAACACAAAATCCCCCGAAGCTTCATTCACTCGGATTCTCTCACAGTGATAAACGAATCCCTGACGAAGCAAATCAAAGGGGCTCTGTAATTCTTCTACGAAACATGGGTTCAGGTCAGAATTTCAATTTACATTGAAAAGATTTAATTTGATTGGAGTTTTTTCCGTTATATACCCAAATTTCTGCAAATTTTGATCAGTTTTTTTATGAAAAAAGTAAATTTTTGGTGTATATATAGAAAAAAGACGAAATTTTGAGACATGGGTTTTGGTTCTTTACGTATATACTGATATAATTTGTATGTGTTAGATGCTGATATGGAGGATTACGGATTTGAGTATTCGGACGAGGACCAGGAGGAGCAGGATGTTGATATTGAGAATCAGTATTACAATTCAAAAGGTAATTTTGAAATTTATGCAAATTTATCAGCTAAAGCATCCCACATTAGTTAGGTTTTCTGGTATAATTTGATGGGATCTGTTGTTTTGAAACATTGATCAATGGTGTATAGGAAACAACCTCTCTACCCTCACAAAGGTAGGGGTAAGGTCTGCTTAAGTCCTACCCTACCTAGACCTCACTTGTGGATTCCACCGAGTATGTTGTTGTTGTTGTTGATGATGATCAATGGTCTATGTATAATTCACAAGCTAATGTTGTTGATTGAGTTACTGTCTGGTTATTCATCTTAAGAAATTCGGAGGCTAATATCAGTGCTGTAGCGAGATTTTCACGAAGGGTGTTCAGAAACACAAAAGTAAATATATGAAGAAGTTAAGATTATCCAACATCTAGTATATATACATGAAATATAATTTTAACCATATACAATATAGTTTTTCACCGCCCTTGACCCCACCTGGCTCCGGCCCTGTCCACTAGTGATAGTCTTGTGAAAACATGGTTACATGTGAAATAGATAGCTTAAAGTTGAATCACAACACATGAGTGTCTCTCCATTAATTGTTTAACTTTGAATTTGGTTAGCTTTTACTTAGATTCAATTAGGTTGTCCTGGACCATGGATACTTGGATAGTATTTACTGTTCTTGTACTGATATATCTTTTTCTTCATACTTTGCCTTTATCACCTGTCCTCATCAATGCTTTATCTCCATAGTCATTTAAACAAATGAGAAGTGTCACAAAGGTTTACTGTTTTCCGACCCCATTGCTACTCCGTTCTTACTTCTCCTTTTTTATTTTTGATAAAGGTAACAATATGGAAGCAGTATTTACACAAAACTAGGCATCACCTTGTAAAACTTAAATAGAGATCCAAAAACTGTTTCAGTATAATCTACCCAAACTCCTTTATACCAAAATGAAAAATCTGAAATACAATCTATCTTAACTTTTTAATGGAATTATACTACTCTGTACTTACTTAACACCATTACTTTCCATCTTTCCAAATGAAATTATTTTTACTTCCTAAAGTTATTCTCTCCATCGGTGCTCAACTATAGAAGTTGGTAAGTCACTTCCTATCAACTTTTTTCTTAGTTTCTCTACTTAACAATCTTGCTATATAAAAAAAAAGAAAAAAAAAGAGAGAACTTCTTATTGAATTGAGTGGTTAATAACATGTACAAGGCCTTCTTATAAAGGAGTTTAAGCTTAATGGAAGTTTTCTAATTCTTGGGATTCCAAATATTTGCTTTATAATCATTAAGACTTTCCTGCACAATATTCTTAATGTTTCTCTTGACTTGATCATTCCCTTAAACTTTTGACAAGCCTCCTTAATCTCTGGGTCGTGAAATAACTTGAGTTTGCTTTTTATGAGATTTTAACAACTCTTTTTATTCAATTAAAGAAGTTGTTCCCACAAATATTGGATTCCTCTACATTATTTCCTCTTTCTCCTTGCAAACCTATTACTTAAAAGGAAAATTATGCGACTTTCCATTCCCTTGATTTATCTTGATTCCAGCAGAGGTTTGAAATGAATTTCATCAGCAAATGTTTTTTAGAACTTCGGTGAAGAAACTGAGTTCTACAGATTACATCATAACAAGGATGAAATTGTCATTACTACACCTGTGATTGGGGCACAGTTGTGTCATGTATGTGCTGGCTAACTCAATATACACTTTTGATTATGTAAATTGAAACTGTTGTTTATGATACATTTTTGTCATTTTTAGTACGACATATATTACAGTGATTGTAGTTTTATTCCTGCTTTCTAAATCTAGAGCTTCTTCTCTATTGCCCTGATTTCCAGGTATGGTTGAGACGGATCCAGAGGGTGCACTTGAGGGATTCGCGGAGGTGGTCCGAATGGAACCTGAGAAGGCAGAATGGTAATTTACAGCCTATGAGTATGAAGTTCATTCCAATGGTCTTACTAATTTTCTTTTAGAAATCGGTGTTGTTGGTTGGTTTCCCATACATAAACTATGCTACATGCAAAATCTGTTTAATAGAAGGAAAAGTTTGTAGGCCTATCTAACCTATTGACGACTTAACATTTGAGCCCCAAGAAAAAAATCATGCTTTTGAACTGAGCTCACTGTGTGGAAATTGAAACTTGTTGGGTTGTGATAGTTTCTCTAACGCTTGCTGCCCAAGCTATTTATAGTGGGATGCTACATGCCAAAAGAACTATCAGACGCAAAAAGAAAAGCCTAAGAGACCAAAAAGAAACTGCCTTAGATAATATTCTAACTGAAAGTAACCAAGTAAATAAAGGACTTGAGTACTGATGATAAAGTGCTGAAACAACAGTCAACTTGTAGGTTGATAGAGTCAACTGATATAAATCCACTTATTAGTTGACTGTTGACCTTGTAAATAAAGTTGTTAGAAGAACTACCTATTAAAGGTGCAACGGAAAGGATTTGGTAGTCCTTGTAACAACTTTTAATTACTTATTAGATCTCTTCCATGCTACCCATTTGCCTATCTTCAATTTTGTGGATTTACTTTAGATATCTACTATTTTATGAAGTAGTCAAATAGAGGATGCTTTGAGTAACGTTTATATAATTTTGTCATGATGTCTTCCGTGTCTTTTAGTAACTCGAGCCTTATCATATCAAATCAGCTAGAAAAGATAGTTTGAATCTTGTTAAACCTTTTATGTGTTCCTACGTGATATGATTTTAACATCTTTTGGCTAAACCATACCAAGCCTGTTGACTGTTGAGTCCCACATTGGTTGTGGGATGGGTTGTAGTCTCCTTTTAGTCTTAAGGCAATCCTCACCTCAGGAGCTAGCTTTGGGGTTGACGGAGAGACCCAAGGTCCGTTTTCTTATCATGATATCGAAGTTAGTCTCATCCCAATTCATTGTTTGTCCATGGGCCCCATCTTATATTGTCCACACTTCAGATGTCCAAACCTGGGTGTGCGTGAGTGTTGAGTTCTCACGTTGGCTGTTGGGGTGGGTATTCGGTCTTCTTATATATTCTTGGGTGTTTCTCAACTCATGAGCTAGCTTCTGAAATTGACTTAGACCCAAGGTCCATTTTCTTATCAAAGCGTATGGTTTGAAACGTAATATGGTGATGTTTGTAATGATTTGTATATAAGACATGATATAGCATTTTTCTTAACAATCTTCTAGGTCTTGGCTCCTTTTTTTGGCATTATATTCCATTTGATCAGTATCAGTGTATTTCTCTTCTTTAATTTGAATTTGTTTTTAGGATATTGCATTATCTTCATCAGTCCCAATTTTCAACATTGAACTGCTTTTACACTACGATTTCAATTGGTTCATGGCTTATGATCTTCCTTCTTGTGTCTTGATTAGGGGTTTTAAAGCTCTTAAGCAGACAGTCAAAATTTATTATCGTTTAGGGAGGTATAAGCAGATGATGGACTCTTACAGGGAGATGCTTACTTATATTATATCAGCGGTAACCCGAAATTACAGCGAGAAGTGCATCAACAACATAATGGATTTTGTCTCTGGCTCAGCTAGTCAGAATGTTGGGTTGTTGAGGGAGTTCTACGAAACCACACTGAAAGCCCTTGAAGAGGCTAAAAATGAAGTAAGATAAGACATTATTTGATTACAACATATATGCTCCCTTTCCAGGGTGAAGGTTGGTTTGCTATTCATGGATGTTTTGCTAAAGAAATAATTGTTAATGTGCAGAGATTGTGGTTTAAGACAAATCTTAAGCTTTGCAAGATCTGGTTTGACATGGGTGAGTATGGTAAAATGAATAAGGTATGGTGTCGTTTGTATATGCATCCTTAGTTTTTCACATATTACAAAGCTATCACGGTTGACTCTTTTCTATGATTCCTTTTATTTTACCCACGGAAGATTATGAAGGAGCTTCACAGATCTTGTCAAAAAGCTGATGGTACTGATGATCAAAAGAAAGGGACTCAGCTCTTGGAGGTTTATGCTATTGAAATTCAAATGTACACTGAGACAAAGAACAACAAAAAGCTGAAGGTATGTCATTTTGAGTAATTCTAGTACCTCCTCACTTTTATTTGATAATTCGAGGGAGATATCTATTGAATTTTTCACAAACATATCATAACTTACAAGTTAATATGACATTTGTATTATTGAAAATTCTAGATGAACATAACTGTTAGCAACTTGTTAGAAGTGCTTTTCACATTCAGATGACTTGGTTGTCATTAAATTTTGTAAAAGCACATTTTCTTCTTGTAAATGCTGAAGACTATTATATCACTTCATATCTGTACTTCTAGGATTTGAAGTGTGTATGCTTTTACAGAACAGTTCAGCCATATGTGGTGGTACTCAAACTAATTAGTAATTAAGGAATCTGAAGGTCATGTTAAGAGGCATATTGTGTGGCCTTTAATAGATATAATATAGGTATCTCTGTTTTTTTCCACGAAGTCTTATATTTGAGGAAACATCTTTGACATAATTTAGTATGTGTATGTCAAGTTACTTTCCATCTTTAGCAATTTCTGGTTTCCCGAACTTCCAACCACTTATCAGAATCTTTAGAGCAAACACTACTATTTGATTCTTACTAGTGCTACTATTGATCAAACAATCAACAGTTGTCTAGGATTATAAGTGCTTAAGTTTTTTTTTTTTGGGGTGGGGAGGTCGGGAGTTGGACTTTATCTGATAACTTTACATTGTAAAGTGGTTAACCTCTTTTTTTGTAACCTTTTTAGTCCAACCAATAAGAGATTCTTTAGACTAATCAGCTTCATCTCTTGTCTTCAATTAATCTACGTGATTAAATTGGTGGGTTTTTAGTATCTCTTGCCAACTGCTTTATCCAAAGCAATATTTTTTTCTATAGGTGATAGGTACACTATGATATCATTAGAATCGTTTACCATAGGTATCTTATGGTTGTACCTATTCATTCTGTGGATCCATTGATATCTTACAATACTGAATATCTAACATGTGTCATGATATTCTTGTAAAACACATGATTTGTACAATTCTGATATTTAGAGTATTATTTTAAAATGTTTCAGCACATAACAAAATTATTCTGAAACTAAAATGTCAGCACAGGCTGTCATAGCTAGTATACATTTTTAAATTACTAAATTATGTTTGCATATATGCTATGTATGCTAGCCTTGAGCTGAGGGTCTAATAAAAACACTCTCTCTACCTACACAAATGCTTGCCTTGAGCTGAGGTTTAATAAAAACAGCCTCTCTACCTACTTAAATGCTTGCGAGCTGAGGGTCTAACAAAAACAGCCTCTCTACGTACACAAATGCTTGCCTTGAGCTGAGGTCTAATAAAATCAGCCTCTCTACCTACACAATGTAGGGGTAAGGTCTGCATACACTCTACCTTCTCCAAATCCTACTTGTGCGATTACATTGCTCTTTGTGCTGGTGATGATGTTAATATTGTTGGAGATACTTATACATTTATTTCCAAGAGCTTTAAGTCTATTTTTATCGATTTATGCGCTATTGTTTAGCTTCTTTTTTGTAAATTGTTTTTTACGAGTAGTGGATCTTAGGTTTATTTTCCTTTGACATTCTGGTAAAATGCTTAATGATAGGAATTGTATGGGAAGGCTCTTACAATCAAATCAGCTATCCCCCATCCTAGAATAATGGGAATAATCCGTGAGTGTGGTGGGAAAATGCATATGGCACAAAGACAATGGGCAGAGGCAGCTACTGACTTCTTTGAAGCTTTTAAAAACTACGATGAAGCTGGTAATCAACGGCGCATACAGTGCCTGAAGTAAGTTAAAAGTTGCTTTATAGTTGTTTCTCTTATTCTGTTTCAGAAAGACCTCTCCATGGGGTGACTAGAGCTTCCGCAATAAATTATATTTGTTAATAGGGTGAATAACTAATAGGAAATAAGAATTTCAGTTATACTAAAGTGGTGAATTATACAAGTATGAGATATAAACTACACGGCTGAGCATCACTAGAAGTGCCCATCACTAATGCAATCATGAGTTTATTCCTCAATTTGCTAGAGAAAATTAGCTTTTGAATATGTAAAAATCTATTCGAGCTACAATTTTCAGGGTGCGCCCAATAGTTTTTAGGCCTCTCTAGGAATTTCAATATCTATCGTCTTAAGAAGTATAGAAGAGAACTTGCACCACCTAAGTTTCAGGATATGAGTTGTGCTCTGAGATTTCAGCATTTTTACATTCAGAAGTTTTTTTTCACCACCTTCAAAAGTTGTGTAAGCTCCTTTTTTTTTATAAAACATTGCAGATACTTAGTGCTGGCCAACATGCTTATGGAATCGCAAGTTAATCCGTTTGATGGGCAGGAGGCAAAACCGTATGTAAACCTCCATTTCAGCATGTAGTTCATTATCGTTATTTTGTTTCACTATTCTGACTTAGCAAGATCGTATTCCAGGTACAAAAATGACCCAGAAATCTTGGCCATGACTAATTTGATTGCTGCATATCAACGAAATGAGATATTGGAATTTGAGAAAATCCTTAAGGTGAGGATTACTAGGGCCCTTTAATTGGTTTTCACATCTAGTCTGGAAAGAATAACAGATTTAAAAAAATGGATTTTTGCAGAGCAATAGAAAAACTATCATGGATGATCCATTCATTAGAAATTATATCGAGGACTTGTTGAAGAATATAAGGACTCAAGTGTTGCTGAAACTCATTAAACCATATACACGGATCAGGATTCCTTTCATATCGAAGGTACAAGTAATCCTCATGCCTTTTTCTATCCAGCTTCCATTTTCCCCCCTCCCATTTGTGTAGTCGATTCTTTATTCATGTGTTACTGCTTATATGTATCCGAGAACTCCTCTGTTGAACTGAAATTTGCCATGTTCATCTACATTCAGGAGATTAACGTACCAGAAGGTGAAGTGGAAACGTTATTGGTGTCACTGATATTGGATAACCGGATACAAGGTCATATTGACCAAGTAAACAAACTGTTGGAGCATTGCGACAGGTTCATCCACTGTCTTTTTTCCTCCCGTTTGAGTTTAAGTTCAATGCACATCACATCAAACATAATGTAGTTACATATAAATCTCTCTGATAACCATCGTTCAATAACCTAGCAAAAGATTGTAATAAACTTACTTATCCCACGTTAAACCACTGCCAGTGTATATAACTTAAACCGCGTGTTTCCCTTTTTCTTTCCCTCTCTAATATATTGAACTTTATTGGATATTTGCTATTTCAGGTCAAAGGGGATGAAGAAGTATACAGCTATTGATAAATGGAACACACAATTTCAGTCTCTTTATCAAACCATTAGCAACAAAGTGGGGTAAAATTAGTGTTCAACTGAAGTTTATTTTTATAAGGATTAGCAACAAGCTACAAAGTGAACAGGAGGACAAGAAGATAGAGTTTTTTTTACTAGTTTTTTGATCTATTTATGGTTTCAACTTTACAAACTTAGCTCTTTGTACTTCCCATCCTCAATTTTTGAATTGAACTCTTTGAGAAATTTTAAGAATTTGAGTACTTTCTTTGATGCAATCTCTTACAAGCTATGAGCTTATAGAAATTGATTTTACCAAATTATTTTGATTTATTACAATGATGACGACGACATGATATGAGCTTAAATGTTGAAAGGATGATTCATACAGTTAATCTTTATCTTATTTGAGAATTGAGATTGAGGCGTAGTAATTGTTGTTATTGATATATAAGGGGTTAAAATTTATCGCCCAATCTGTTTTCAGATAAAAAAACAAATGCAGAACACGTTTTTCACAATACAATTATCATTTAACCAAAGAAGTTTGACTATATTTTGAAAAATTATCTCATTATTAGTTATACCATAAGAGAAATTTGACACATTCTATGAACAAAATTTGAAAATAAATTCTACAAAAGGAAAAAAAATTAATACCAAAAAATCGTGACACTCAATATCTATCTGATATAAAGAAGTTTGAATGTATTTCGAAAAGTCATATCATTAGTAATTATACCATTAAAGAAAATTGACATATTCTTCTATGCACAAAAATCTGAAAATACATTCTACAAAAAGTGGGAAAAAATAATTAATAATTACATCCCTATAAATTAATAAGTTTCTTCTACCACATTTATCATTTAGTTATAAATTAAGTGATATATGCTTTTATTTTTAACTTTCATTTAGTTTAATATCAAAATTAAGAATTTTTTAAATAACATTTTTGGGTTTTGTTGTTAAAGAAATAAAGGAGACTGCATTTTAAAGAATATCTTGTCTTAGAAAACTAATGTTATGACTCAACTAATATATCAAAAAATTAATATATTACTGTTCTTCCTTTCAAGAAAAGACGTACAGTCAAACCTCTTTATATCAGTCAAACTTTTATAATAAATTCACTGTATTAGTCAAGTCTTTTTATGTTATGATATATTTTGATGCTCTCTCTAATAGTCTAAAAAATAATCTGTATAAATAATACCGCTATAAAGAAAGTCAACTCTGTTTTTAGGACCATATGTAAACTATCTCACAACACATGTTTATCATTTAGTATAATAAAGTGAAGTATATTCTCTTTAATTTTAAAATTGTTAAGAGTATAGTTTAGTGTAAATATTGAGTAGTATAAGCAAATAATACTCTAATTTGATTAATCTTTATAATTATGAGTGCACTTGAATTAGAAATAGAAACCAAATATGGATGCAAAAGTTTGATGATTATTTCAATATATTCACAAGAAATTAAATATTTGAAACATGGAATCTATATGCAGATTAATGGTAATTAAAGATTAATGCCTCATTATTTCCCTAATCAACCTACTTTTTGTTTAAAATTTTTTTTAAAAAGCAAATGATGCCACTAATAGTTGAAATGAAATAAAGTTCTTGTCATATTGTCTCTTTAACAACTAACAAAATCCTATTATTTATTTGGAAGAGATTAGATGCTTCAAATTAAATATAAACTTTTTCCTTTTTTTTTTAATTTTATTTTATTGAAGAGGTCCAAATTTATGCTTACACCATTCAAAAGGAACAATTAGATATGCTTTTGGTTAATTCTTAATCTGTTATAAAATAAAGACTAAGTGCTAAAATTAAACTTAATAGCAACTAAGGAGAGAATAATGTATTAGAGAGATAAAATAGGAAACTTGAATCTTCCTTATTTTTGTGTATTTTCCATAGAGATTACAATGCCTTTTATAAGCATAAGAGGGGTATAATGGACATTCACAAATTGTTATTATTTACAACACTCCCCCTTGAATGTTCATTTAAAATAAATTCTTAGTAAAGTAACAAATGTAAATAGTTGATCCTAATACGCATTACTTGCTGCCTCATTAAAAATCTTATCAGGAAAACCCAGTGGGATAAAACCTTGATTAAGGGAAAAAGAGTACAGCGCGTATTTTACTCCCTCTGATGAAAACCATAATTTAGTTGTCCAAGTTTTCTCATTCCAATCTTGTATACCATCTTCTCGAAAGTTGCGGTTGGCAAAGACTTGGTGAATAAATCAGCCACATTATCACTCGAACGAATCTGATGTACGTTGATATCACCATTCTTCTGAAGCTCATGTGTGTAGAAAAACTTTGGTGAAATGTGTTTCGTTCTATCGCCTTTTATGAATCCTCCCCTGAGTTGTGCTATGCATGCTGCATTATCTTCATATAAGGTTGTGGATACTTTATCGCATTTCAAACCACATTTTTCTCGAATAAGGTGTATAATAGACCTTAACCACACACATTCTCGGCTTGCCTCATGAATAGCTATTATCTCAGCATGATTTGATGAAGTGGCCACGATGGACTGTTTCGTAGATCTCCAAGATATAGCAGTACCCCCACATGTGAATACATAACCTGTTTGAGATCTAGCTTTGTGTGGGTCAGATAAATATCCTGCATCAGCATAACCAACAAGATTGGACTACAATCGTCAGAGTAGAATAAACCCATATCAATAGTCCTTTTTAAATACCGCAATATGTGTTTGATTCCATTCCAATGTCTCTTAGTAGGAGCAGAACTATATCTTGCCAACAAATTAACCGAAAAGGTTATATCAGGCCTTGTAGTGTTAGCAAGGTACATTAGTGCACCAATTGCACTAAGATATGGTACTTCAGGACCGAGAATTTTCTCATCCTTTTTATGAGGTCGAAATGGATCTTTATTTACATCAAGTGATCGGACAACCATTGGAGTACTTAATGGATGTGCTTCATCCATATAAAATCTTTTCACACCTTTTTTGTGTATGCAGATTGATGAACAAAAATACCGTTTGTCAAATGCTCTATTTGCAAACCAAGACACAATTTTGTCTTTCCAAGATCTTTCATCTCAAATTCATTCTTTAAATAATTGATTGCCTTGTGAAGTTCCATTGGAGTTCCAATAAGGTTTATGTCATCGACATAAATAGCAAGTATAACAAACCCTGATATTGTTTTCTTTATAAACACACATGGGCAAATCACATCATTTATATAACCTTCCTTAGATAAATACTCACTAAGACGGTTATACCACATGCGTCCAGATTGCTTCAATCCATACAATGATCTTTGCAATCTAATTGAGTACATTTCCCGAGGCTTTAAACTGTATGCTTTGGGCATTTTGAATCCTTCGGGAATTTTCATGTATATCTCATTATCGAGTGATCCATAAAGGTAGGCTGTAACCACATCCATCAAATACATTTCAAGTTTCTCATGGATCGTCAAACTAATGAGATAACGCAATGTTATTGCATCCATAACCGGTGAGTATGTCTCTTCATAATGGACGCCGGGCCTTTGAGAAAATCCTTGTGCAACAAGACGTGCTTTGTACCTTTGTATTTCATTTTTCTCATTTCTTTTCCGAATAAAAACCCATTTATAGCCAACAGGTTTAACACCATTAGGTGTTTGTACTATAGACCCCAAAACTTCGCGCTTGACAAGTGAATCCAATTCTGATTGAATTGCTTCTTGCCATTTTTGCCAGTCATTTCTCTGTCGACATTTTTCAACAGATTGAGGTTCAAGATCCTCACAATTTTGCATAATTTTTTAATCAACATTGTATGCAAAAACATAATCCACCGCTATTTCTGAGCGATTTAGATTTGTTTCATGATCACTTGATTTTATGGATAGTTCATTATTTCCTTGAGTCTCAAGCTCATTGATTCCTCCAAGGATATCAGAATTACTCACATCTTGACTTTCTATGTGAGGTTTTTTCATAGTGTCATTTTGATCTTTTAATTTCCTTTTTCTAGGATTTTGATCCTTTAATCCTAATGGTCTACCACGCTTCAGGCGTGCTTTTGACTCATTAGCTATGACACTAGTTGATGGTCCTACGGGGACATCAATTCAAATTAGGACATTCTTTGGAGGAACATGTGATTTAGTAATCCTTTTCAAATCTGTAAATGCATCTGGCATTTGATTTGCGATTTTATGCAAATGAATGATCTTTTGTACTTCTAGCTCACAAATGGAAGTACGAGGATCAAGATGAGACAATGATGGATTTTTCCACAAAATTTCTCCTTTAATTTCACTATTTTCTCCCCCTAATTTTGGGAAAAGTGTCTCATCAAACCGACAATCAGCGAATCGAGCTGTGAACATATCTCCAGTTAATGGCTCAAGGTAGCGAATAATAGAGGGCGATTCAAACCCAATATATATTCTTAACCTTCTTTGGGGACCCATCTTAGTGCGCTGTGGTGGTGCAACCGGCACATAAACAGCGCATCCAAAAATTCTCAGATGAGATATATTGGGTTGTTGACCCAAAGCCAATTATAAAGAAAAATTGTGATAATTTGTCGGCCTGAGACGAATAAGTGCTGCAGCATGCAAAATTGCATGACCCCACACAGAAGTGAGCAACTTAGTTTTCATAAGTAATGGTCTTGCAATCAACTGCAGTCGTTTAATTAATGACTCAGCCAGACCATTTTGAGTGTGAACATGAGCTACAGGATGTTCAACTCTTATCCCAATCGATAGACAATAATCATTGAATATTTGGGATGAAAACTCTGCAGTGTTATCAAGGCGAATAGACTTAATCTGATTATCGGGGAACTGTGCCCGTAATCGTATTATTTGTGCCAACAATTTTGTAAATGCCAAATTGCGAGATGACAATAAGCATACGTGAGACCATTTAGAGGAAGCATCTATCAAGACCATAAAATATCTAAATGGCCCACTCGATGGGTGAATTGGCCCACAAATGTCCCCATGTATACGTTCCAAAAACGCAGGGGACTCAATTTTGACCTTTGTTGGTGATGGTCTCACAATTAACTTGCCTTGATAACACGCATCACAAGAAAATTCACCATTTAAAAGAATTTTCAACTTCTTTAATGGATGCCCATTTGAATTTTCTATAATTCGTCTCATCATTATAGATCCTGGATGTCCCAGACGATCATTCCAAAGTATGAAAGTATTGGAATCAGTAAACCCCCAGTTTACTATAGAATGTGCCTCAATTGCACTAATTTTTGTCCAATACAATCCAGAAGATAAGGCCGTGAATTTTTCTACAACATATGTCTGCCCGGAGACATTTTTGGTTATATCAAGATATTCAAGATTCATTTCATCAATTGTCTTGATGTGATAACCATTTTCACGGATATCTTTGAAACTCAATAAGTTTCTCCGAGATTGAGGAGAAAACATGGCATTATTTATTATGAGTTTAGTTCCCTTGGGCAAAATTATAATGGCTCTTCCGGAGCCCTTAATCAAATTAGTACTACCAGATATTGTAGTAACATTCATATTGTCCATACTCAAATGAGAAAAATATTTCTCATTTTTAAATATTGTGTGTGTTGTACCAGAATCAATCAAGCAAATGTCTTCATAATTTAATAATTTGCTTGAGAATTATCCATATCTTCAAAAGTAATGAAATAAATTTATATTAACTGATTAATTATCTTTTGTTAAATATTTAAGAAATAATGTAAATGTTAAAATGATATTTGAATCATTAATAATGCATAAGATTTTTATCACTCAAATCTTTAACACTAAATTTGATTTAGTTTAGTATGTTTAAAATAAGTATTAATATAATTTATTATCTTGAAATGACATTTGAGTGACAAAAAAAAAGGAAAAGGTGTTTTCCACTAACCAATTTAGGTAGTGGTCTTACTTATACATTTTTCTTTTATGACCACAAAAGTTAAAGGAAAGAATAATTTTAATATTTTTCAATTCCTTTTCGAATCATAACATTCCAACTCACTTTCCATTGGTGTTTCTAAAAGAATAGACTCAATTATGATCAATACAAAACAACAAATATTAATAACATTAGTAAATATCAACCATTATTATTCTTCCATATTCACAGAACCGTCACAAATTAAGTGATCTATTTTTCCTTCAGGGTGTGTGAAGAAATCCGCCACATCCAAGTGTGTGATGTCAATATGATCAGTGATAAAATTAGTTTTGGGATTTTTATCCTTACTTTTTAGTGATGCTTGATAAAGCTCAACCAAGTGTTTAGGAGTACGGCAATCACGTGCATAATGACCCTTTCCACCACATCGGAAACAATTTATTTTCACGTTTCTCATCTTTTCCTTTTCCCCTTTGATGACTAGTTTTCTTTGGTGAATGCATAACACCGGGAAAAGGATTTCGCTCTTGGTCGTAATTACGACCACGTCCACGGCCACGGCCTCTTCCACGCCTAGCGTGGTGGGCGTACACCTCATTCACTTCAGGAAGTGGTGTAGATCCAGTAGGACGATTCTCGTGATTTTTCATTAACAAATCATTATTTTGTTCAGCCACGAGAAGATGAGAAATCAGTTCAGAATACTTCTTGAAACCCTTTTCTCGATATTGTTGCTGTAAAAGCACATTCGAGGCATGAAATGTGGAGAACGTTTTTTCCAGCATATCAACATCATTAAATGTATCTCCACATAGTTTCAATTGAGAAGTAATTCTGAACATGGCAGAATTGTACTCATGAATAGACTTAAAGTCTTATAGTCTTAAATTCATCCAATCATATCGTGCCTTTGGATGAATGACCATCTTCAAATGGTCATACCTTTCTTTTAGGTTATTCCACAAAACGAGTGGATCTTTGACTGTGAGATATTCAATTTTCAAAATTTCGTCAATATGATGACGTAAGAATATCATTGCTTTAGCACAGTCTTGTTTTGATGCTTTATTTTCAATTTTAATGGTGTCTCCAAGACCCATAGCATCCAAATGGATTTCAGCATCAATACCCATGAAAGGTAGTTCTTGCCCGAACTTTGAAGGGCAACGAACTCAAGTTTAGTAAGATTAGCCATAATAAAAAGAAGAAAAATAATAATACCTTAGCCTTCAAATTTAGTCTTCAAACTTTGATATGACAGAGTCTCGTGCTGATAACGTGTTATAAAATAAAGACTAAGTGCTAAAATTAAACTTAATAGCAACTAAGGAGAGAAGAATGTATTAGAGAGATAAAATAGGAAACTTGAATCTTCCTTATTTTGGTGTATTTTCCATAGAGATTACAATGCCTTTTATAGGCATAAGAGGGGTATAATGGACATTCACAAATTGTTATTATTTACAACATGTTAATTTTTAATCTGATTATTTGCAAATCATTTCGTATTTATCACAATATTAATAAAGGTTAATGTGAAATAGTTAATGCCATGTATGAGATAATTCGAATAAAAAAAAATTCAATCTTACTTTCTTACTTCTGAACTTAAATATGAACTATCTCTAGTTAGTTATACTTCGAGTTGAAGCTCCTAATGGTCACGACCCTGAGAGAGGTCATACATATTGTATAACACGTGACATTGTTGTTCAATTTCATATAGTATAAGGGTAGATTTGATCTCTTACAGAATTATAATTATTTTTCTATTTTTTTCATTCGATATTCGGTATCCACTTTAGAGTCCATATATTTCATAGTTGTATCCGGAAGACCTATTTTGGGGATAAAATACTTCTTATCAAAGATGATTTTATTTCAAAGCTCAAATTCAAAATTTTTAATCAAGAATACATAGTACTTGCACTCCGACCACCAACTTAACAAAAAAGTAATAATTCTAAAAGACCTTAACTTCTATAAGTCAACTAAACACAAACAATAACAGACTCAACGAAATCACATAGATGAAATTCGGAGAGGATTTATATACACCAGTTTTATCCTCACCTCAGAGACTTAGAGAAATTATCGCCAAAAAACCCTCGACTAAAAATAACTAAATATGTACAATCCGACCACATACATATTTCAACGTCTGATGAACATTTTATTAACACCACTACTTAGATTCTATCTCTATCATTTAAAAGTCGTACAAATATAACATTGGAATAATTACCCTTTCGAATGACAATAGATTACAATCTACCGTTTTCTTTATATATTGCTCAATCTTACAAACAATACATTAGATTGTTCTTCTCTAGTGTTAGTGTTTCCAGTAACTTACAAAAAAAATTTGAGCAATATAACATTTTCTCATAAGATTTTCAGTTTACTCAAAAGAAAAACTTTCGATAATCGTGTAACGTTTCCTCATAAAATTTTCAATATGCTTTAACATAGCCATGAAATATAATATAATTTTTTTATTTTTCTAAAAAAATTTTAAAAAAATGCAAAATAATAATAAAAGGCTGGCAGAGGGCAACGGCTAGTTTTTGAATTGGACTTTCCAACGGTCAATAAATAGCCCAAAAGTGTTGGCAAAATTTGAATTTCTAAACAGTATTTATAGTATGGCCCATAACCCGAAAATATTCAGACCTTTAATTCATTAATTTAATATATTAAATAAAATACCTACTTTATTTTATAATATTAAATTATACTGTATTTGACTCGATTCAGAGTACGATAATAAATTAAGTACATTCGATGTGAATTCGGATACAATATTTGAAAAATATATACATATTTAAAAAGTGTATAACAAATATATAAAATTCAGAATATCTAGATATTATTTGAAAAAATATATATTTAATCATCTAAATGGTAGGTAAGACAAACAAAATAGATGAAAAAATTAAACAGTATAATTATTATAATATTTAATTCAAATAAATATATTCTCTAAATATTTTTTTATGGAATTTATCCAGCTAGCTTTTTGTATGAGTCAACTACCAAAGGACTTAATTAATATTACATCCTTATCCTTATTATTGATTAATTAATTAGACATTAGTTCTCTTTCTCAATGATTGTAAAACTTTTTCTATCATAGTTAATTGGAATTTAATCATTTTTTAATGATAATGAACTTAACTATATTTGTTTTTTATATATTTAAAATTGAATATGTCATTTGAGCTATGGTGATAATGTTGGTGTTATATAAGCTTGATAACTGAATTATTATGGTATCTAGTCGAGGTGTATATAAGTTGATCTGAACATTACATAATATAATCTGAAATTATAAAATATTAAAAATTATTAGTCTCATCACTCATGTATAAATTAAACATTCAAGCACATCTTTTTCATATCGAATTAAAATGTTATAAAAATATATTGAGAATTATTTCTATAAAAATAAATAAATTTAAATACAAGCTACCCAATTATTTGTTCATATAGATGGACCTACAATTGGAACATTGAGGCATTTTTGTCAAATATAGTGTGACATAATGACCATGCCAACTATTTTAGATATCCTTATTGAATTGACAAATAATTGCCATTGGTTTTCAATTTATTTGTTAAAATTTTAACTTAAAATCCAGTATAATCAAGGATATTTATTAAAGGACTATTAGCAATTAATATGATAATTTTTTCATATTCGCTCAGTAATTATGATAATTACGTTTTTGAAAGGATTGAAGATTCTATCTTACGCTTTTATTGTCAACTTTCATTATTTTTGCGCATTCATTTTTGCTATTTATATCCATATTCACTCTATTAAGATAGATTTTCTTGGCCAAGAGGTGTCAAAGTGTTGATTCGCGTATAAATTTTAAAACTATGAACCTAGTCAAGCATCATGTGAAACATAACTTATTCAGGATTTTAGATTAGTAATCATTTTTTTTATATCGAACTGTATAAATTTGAATCCTGAAACAAGAAAATGCAATAAAAGAATGAATTTTTCCCCTCAGTTCTCGCTACTCTATATTTCTAATTCTCTCTATTAGGATTTTTCATCTTGCGATTTCTTTGGCCAAGAGATTCCGAAGTTACATAAATTATTTACATTTTACACATTATATCTTGATTCACGTATAATTTTAAAACTATGAACATCATGTGAAACCTAACTTATTTATGAAACTAGATCAAATTCAATTTTACTGTATCGAACTATGTAAATTCGACTCTGAAATGAGAAAATACAATGAAAGAATGAATTATTTTCCTCATCGTAATAAAACCATCCAGAACGATAATAAAACCTCAAATTATATATTTCTATTTTTTTCCCCGCAGCAAAATTTGATATTCAAGTTAAAACGATACTTTTAAGGTTAAACTTATATTATGTTTTTCCACTCTTATTCACAAGTTTATCCGATAAAAAAAAATATCTGTACACGAATAGCCCGATAATTGAGTCAAATGTTATTTAGGTTAATTTTTTTCGAAAATTAAATATATAGATAGACAAATGTTTTTTTTCTCATTATTTCTCTCTTATATTCTATACTTTCCTCTCTGGACTTTGTTGTTGTGTAACGTATACATATATACATCAATCAGTGTCTCTATAATCCAAAATTCATCAAATGATATATTAAAAAGGCATCACTTCTGGATTTTTTGTGGGTGTTGTTCCAAGTTAGAGAAAGGGAAAGCAAATAGACGCCTTACTCCTCTAATCCATTTTTTACCCACTTCTGTTCCTTTCATTTTTCTCTCTCTAGAGGCTTAAAAGGTGAGTTTTTGCCATCTGGGGTTCCTTTAAATTTCTTGAATTTTGTTTCCAGCACTATCTAGATGACTGTTTTACATCAATCTTGATTGTGGGTGCCTGATTTCTTGACTTGGGAGTAATAAAGGTTTGATTTTTAGAAATGGGGTTGTGATTTCTTGGAGTTTTGATTCAGATCGGTGCTTCATTTGATGTTAATTGTAAAAGGGTGTGTGTAAAGTTGATTGCTTTCATGGTTGGACTTTGTGTTTTGAGTTTTGATTGTTTAGGTGTAGGATCTCTTTGCTTGTCTGATTAGGTTTTCACTTGGTGAAGATTCCAATTGTGTTTGTGTTTGTGTTGTGTGTGTTTTACTGATTCTTCAATGTTTGTTTTGGTTGCATTGTGATATGTGTAAATAGGAAGATTGAGTGTTTGATTTTGATTTTGATTTTAAAGTGGCTATAGATAAGTGTCTGTTTCAAGTCTTGACTTTGGGTGTGATGAGCAATTTTTGTGTTTTATCCCCTTTAATGAAATCACAAAGTGCAAGATCCTTTTGAGTCTTCTATCATCCATACCAGTAAGCATTTGAAATGTCTTATTTCTAGGGTTTTAGTTTGTCTTGTGGAGTATTATATTTGGAGTTGAATTTTGAGAAAGGTTGGTGGATTAGTGTCAACGTGGTTAGACAATCTTGTGCATACAGGATTTTGGCACTGGTTAATTTTGATGGGTTTTCCAGCTCAAAATTGCTCCTTTTGATTACCGGTTCCATGGTGTCCAACTATTGGCTAGGATCCCAATCTTATCTTTCTCTGGATGTGCTGTTAGTTCTCTTAGTGTCTGCTATTATGTTGTTTGCTCATTCAAAGTAATCATTCTTGTAATCTTAATGTTTGTGATGGTTATTAAACTAAAGCACCCTCTTTGAGGGAGGTCATATGAATTGGTGTGTTGCTGCTGTTTAAGGGATGTCTATTGTTAAGGGTCAGGCAGCAAATATCCTAATAGTGTTGTTAGTTCTGTCAGTCTCTGATTACCATACTGGCGACTCTTGGTACTAAGTTGAAGTACCAAAGTGAGCTTTAGTGTTTAACGATATCCACTTTGGAATTTACCCGATTGGGGAATATGTGATCGACTATGAATTTGTCCATTCTAGATATCAATGGTCCACTTGACTAATCTTTTGGCTGGGCGCTCAGATTCTTTGCCTAATCATTCTTTGTAGCACTGTTAGCTTCAGTACTACCATTGTTTCTGTTGTCGTTCGAGATCAAGTAGTTTTAGACCACTCTTTTACGAAGCAAGGATGAAGATACTTTGGCTTCTAACATTTCTCTTATAAGTGGTTGAGTTTTCTAATTTTACCACTGTGTGATCGCTTTACGTTTGACTCTACACTGAAACTAGTCAAGCTACCATATTTCATGATTTTGATGTCCTGATTGTGAAGGGAATTTTGTTTATGTAGTGGAACAATATTGAAAATCAAGAGTTGCATTCTGTGGAGCTTATTAACAAAAATCCCATGCCCTAGTGCTACCAAGTAGGTAGTGTACAACAGTAATTCCACAAGTGGGATCGAAGGAGGGTGGTGTGTACGCAGCCTTACCCCCCTACCCTGTGAGGGTAGATAGGAACCAAGTAGGTAGTGTAAATTTGGAAAAGTAGAGCTGTATGTGTGATTGGAACAGTCAAGCATATTATTGTCTTTGAGTATCAAAGACTTGTTTAGACATTTGGCTTATTGTATGGACTAATATGGAGAAGAAGAGTCTATGGACTTGTACTTGTATTGACAATTTTGTGATTCTCTCACATATTATCCACATCTGGTGGATTGACACAATTTTCTTGAAGATGGCTTTGTCATTTTGAACAGCTCTTTACTTGCCTGTTTCTTGTGATTGATTGGACAATTGAAGGATTGTATTCTGATGATCTTTTTCTGGCCCTTTTGCAGGATTCTTTCATAAGCTTGATTGTCTCAACATCTAAACTACCAGCTAAAAGTACGTGCTTCACTGATAACTCATCAGCAAAGTTGCCAGCTGCTCCTAGGACATCAACTTATATTAGGCTATGGTATTTTATCGAATTCTATGTGTTGCTATTACTAGGTTTCTTGATGTCATTTTCTTCCTGGATCCAAATGAATTAGATTATTTTTTTCTATTTCCTTATCTTGTGATAAGTAATTTAGTATGGTAATTTGCCATTTGTCAATTGATTTTGTCCTAAATTTTTTATTTTTTTTTGGCATAGGCAACTAATGAAAATCTGCCACCAAACGTGATAAAACAATTGGCAAAGGAATTGAAAAACCTTGATGATTCTCCTCCTGAGGGCATCAAAGTAGGTGTAAATGATGATGATTTTTCAACCATATTTGCTGATATTGAGGGTCCAGGTATGTTGTGTTTGTTGTGTATGTATTTCAGTTCTTGAGACATGACACTTGTTCTAATTTCTCCTTATGTACCTCGCAGCTGGGACTCCTTATGAGAATGGGGTATTCCGCATGAAGTTGATTTTGACACATGATTTCCCTCATTCCCCACCCAAAGGTTTGTCTCAACATTGCAATGTTTTCAAGTTTTACCAGTGTGACATGTTTGTAGTCCTTGTATCGTTTTTTTTTTTATGTTTCAATCAGTTGGTTCTATATTGATCACCATTCAAGAACCTAAGTTGTATTTTTCCCGTTTATTTCGTTTTAGGAAGTTTTTTTTCACTTTCTACTCATTTAAATAGGTCAAGTAACTTTACTTTCTGGGGTACCTTGGCTCTACATGAACTCTCCAGCTGTTGATTAAATTCTATAAAGTTCTTGACATTATTTTTGTGAGCATATTGTTCTCTGGGATAAGCTGCAATTCTTTTGTCAATTCTCATGGAAAAGTTTAATAGCAGTTACCACTTGAACTTCATTGCAACTTTCGGCATCTCTGGGAAGTCTCTCAATGCCAATTGCTAAGCAAATATGGCTGAGTGCATAATTTACATTTTTTTGTTTTTTTTCTAGGTTATTTTCTGACCAAGATTTTTCATCCCAACATTGCTTCCAATGGCGAGATTTGTGTAAATGCTTTGAAAAAAGATTGGAGTCCTAGTTTGGGCCTACGACATGTTCTCATGGTAAATTCCTGGGTTTTTTTTTTTCAAGTAAAAATTGAGTCTCCTCTGGAGATACAAGTTTGAATTGACATTATCCTTTCCTTGATGGTTTTGTAACAGGTGGTAAGATGTTTACTTATCGAGCCATTTCCAGAATCTGCGCTAAATGAGCAAGCTGGCAAGATGCTTCTTGATAATTATGATGAGTATGCTAGACATGCAAGGTGAGTTAGCCCGACTAGCTTCACTTCATGCCACCTCGATAATTATTTGGCATCGCCATGTCTGATTTGTTGCATTTGTTTGGTACTGTCTTTATATTTATGGTGACAACATGTTTTTGTTATGCTTTAAGTTGTATCGTATTTTTGTGCATTTAGTAGAAATGATACAGTACATTTTGGAATGGTTGCAACCGAAATCAAATTGGTAGATCATACATCTATCTAGTAACCAAAAAGAAGATCCAAGTGAACCAACTCATGCTCATTTCCTCGTTGTAGATGTAAAAACCTGGAATTCCTGCTCGTAAATCCAATGACTACGTTTTAATACAGACTTCAGCCACTTTGGTTGACTAGCATAGTTTATGTGGTAGTAGGTTATATAGTGTTTCAGTTCAACTTAGCCCTGCATCATCTGTCCTTAATAGATAATAGGCTACCTTTGTAGTTTTAAGTAGCGTTTAGCATTTTGAATGCACTCCTGACCGTCTAATGCTCCCCTCTGTGTTTAAACATGCAGGCTTTATACCAGTTCAACTTAGCCCTGCATCATCTGTCCTTAATAGATAATAGGCTACCTTTGTAGTTTTAAGTAGCGTTTAGCATTTTGAATGCACTCCTGACCGTCTAATGCTCCCCTCTGTGTTTAAACATACAGGCTTTATACCAGTATTCATGCTAAACCAAAGACTAAGTTAAAAACAGGAGCTATTTCCGAGTCAACGACAGCCCTAAATGTTGGCCAGACACATACTTCACTGTGTAACGTTGATCAGAAGACTGTGGTATCTGGAGTCGCACCTCTCCAACAGCCTTCTCCTTTAGCCCCTACAGCTAACATTGTAAAAGGAGGAAACAATCTTGATCAGCCACTAACTGCAGACACGGCGGTTAGTGGGTCAGCAGCACCACCATCTCTGACTATGAAGAAGGAAGCTGGATTGGCTAAACTCCCTGCAGACAAAAAGAAGATCGACGCGAGAAAGAAAAGCTTGAAGAGATTATAAACTTGTTTTTTAATGGATTATGTGACTAAATCCTTTGTTCTTTATTGCTTTTGTTTGATAGATGGGATAAACAATCCTGCAGAATTGAATTTGTATTATGCCCTGATAAATGAAATTGATAATTTCAGTTGTTTCTTTCTTGTTTTTTATATTGTCAATCAGTCCCCTCTCTAGTGTGCAATATAAATGGAGAGGGTGTTAATTAGGCTGAATATTTCAACGTTCGATACCAACAGAACGAAGCTAACAGTAAAGTTATCTCCTTGTGATTTTGCGTACTAAGCTAGTCAATACATGATGAATCTTTACAATACACTTCGCGATGAGGAATTGCATTCATCGACTAAGAGGATCAAAGAAAGTAGACAAACTTCAAGAAAATAAGTAGAGATTACACCACTCTTACAATAAAACATTACATTCAATGAAGGTTCAATACATGGAGATGGTAAGACTTACATTATACTAGACAAGATCCTATCCAATGAATTATTTTTGGATTTTTTCCACATTTTTTGACAAGTCTAAACTTCAAATGTAACAAGAGGATGGTGAAATTACTTAGCCATCATGACCTTAACAAACTCCTCATAGTTGATTTGTCCATCACCATCAACATCTGCTTCCCTAATCATCTCATCGACTTCTTCATCAGTAAGCTTCTCTCCAAGGTTGGTCATCACATGACGAAGTTCAGCAGCAGAGATGAAGCCATTTTGATCCTTGTCGAAAACTCTGAATGCCTCTTTCAACTCCTCCTCAGAGTCAGTATCCTTCATCTTCCTGGCCATGAGGTTTAGAAACTCTGGGAAGTCGATGGTTCCATTACCATCTGCATCCACCTCGTTTATCATGTCCTGGAGCTCAGCTTCAGTAGGGTTCTGTCCCAACGACCTCATCACAGTCCCAAGCTCCTTAGTCGTGATGCAACCTACATAAAAAGCTTCACGATTAGCTTACTGCACGAAAACTAACAAACTACACTTTGTGACCCTAACATCAGTAAGCTACTGTCCACAGAAGAAAACAGAAAATGCACTTCCCTAATTACTAATGACAAAAATCGTTCATCTAATTGTTCTTCCCAATAATGAGTTCAGATAAAGTTACTACAGATTTAGAAAAAAGGAAGGATTTTGGTTAGCATTTAACACAAATTGAAGCAAGTTATTAAGGCCAAAAATTTTCATCAAATTAAATTATCACTTCTCAATCCATGTATAATCCAATTTACAACACAACTTCTCTGAAATAGCTCCTTCTTTTATGTTCTTTCATTATTGTGGTTTGGTTCACCTTGCACGCACCTCCACTAATTCCACTACCTCCGACAAACACAAGTCCATTGATTCCACTACCTCCCATCAACACAAGTACGGTGATATCCAAGCCAACTTACAAACACCTCGACTAATTCCATAAAATACCTCTCAACTTCCACCACCACCAGCAACAAGTATCAAGTAACTCTATCCACCAAGCTTAAGACAGATAGAAGGAAACCACTTGTATTTTTGTCTTTGATCCTGAGGCCTTACGGTTCTCTCAACTACTTCAGGTAACTCTATCAATCAATCACCTTCTTGATATGAGACTTCACGATTCTCAACCTAACCAAATGGATAAACCTTTGGATACGAATATCAAATAACTCTATTCACCAAAAACGAAAAAAAAAAAACACTTAGTTTTTCAACATGAGATCTCATAATACCGAAAAAACACTTAAATAATAAGCAAAAAACAGTAATTCACCAACGTAACATCAAACTACATAACTTCCATATACTCTAATTCATATTCAACGTTTCAACAAGCTAGAAAATCAATTTTTCCTCTATTCACTAACTGTATAATCTCTGTCACCAAAAAAATCAACTAGTTCATTCAAAATTTCATATCAAACGTCAGATCTACAACAAACAGATTCTACATACACCTATAAGCATCAAAAACACAAAAAATATACACATTCATAGAGAAAAAAAAGGCGCCAAACCATCTCCATCCTTGTCGAACAAGCTAAAAGCCTCTTTGAACTCAGAGATCTGGTCATCAGTCAGCTGATCCGCCATTTTTCTTCTTCTAGTAATCACAGAGAAGATGATTCTAGAATTTCACAATTTTTTTGCTGAAAATCTCTTCAAGCTCTGTTTGGATTTTGGAATTATGAGAAGATTGCTGCTTTTATACCAAAAACTACAGATTTCATGGTAAACATAATTTAAAGTATAATTTCAAAAAATTAAATGAAAAGAAATAAATTTGAATAAAAAAAGAAGAATAAATAATAAAAATTGAAAAAAGTTTTGTCTCTCTCCTTACCTTATATACGGATAGTGATTGATTGATTGATTTCGATGTGTCCGTTTTTCCCTCTTTACCCCTCAATATAGATCAATAATATCAAACGAGATTAAATATTGGACCGATAGACACTATATAATATAAATATACGAGATTAGATAAAAAATAATGTCATTTGTTATCTCATTGAAGATAGATAAAAAATAACGTTAAGATAATTTGATTATAATCTATGTTGATCTTCATATACATTAATTATACGATTACGTATAATATTTATATAAGCATCTCTTTAATAAACTTTATATTTTTCTTAATTCCATTATTCCCTACTCTTTTGTGCTTATCAAGTTATCATATCAAATGTGTCTTCCAATTTTCTAAATAAAACAATCCACCATTTTTTCAAAAAATATAAAATAAAGTATTTAGAATGTAAAAGTCACTTGAGTCCACACTTACAAATTGCTTTAAGCTCTTCATAAAAGAATATCATCATTATATGAATCATCAAATATTGCACTAAAATTGTAAGTACTTCTTTAGTTTTAATTAAAAATTTATAATTCAAATGTTAGAAATCGAATCGTCATTAATAAAGAATATTTTAATGGATTTAATCAAAGGCATTATGCATACACCGAGAAGGAAAGAACAAAAAAGAGATAATATCAACTATAACAATTGCAATATATTGAATATAATCTTACAAGTAGACGTTAAGACATCTGTAAGATAAAGAGGTTGTTTTCAAAATATCTTTCACTCAAAATGACAATAACCAACACATAGTAAGAAGAAAACATAAGATAAATTAGCAAGATACAAAACAAAATGCAATCAGTTAAAATACACATCAAAGAATAAAAACTATACGATAACTAAATACTACTACTAACAAAAAGCTTATTGAGTAATATGAAAGGGGTAAAATAGTAACTTATAGAAACAAGTCAAACATAAAGAAAACAAAATAGTGCAACTATTAGGTCCATATATCATCTATGAAACCACTCATTGCATGCCACGTGTCTTTTAGATCTTTTCATAATTTTTTCCATAGAAAATGACTTGTCAATTTTTTTAATTTTTTTAGGAAAATATTTTTTAAAAAAAAAAACAAAAGAATAAAAAGGGCCCATTTTTCTCTCTCTTCGAGCACGCGGTTACGCGTTCCATACGCGGAATGCTTTTACATTGACTTGAACCAAACCGTGGCTGCCACGTAAGATTTTCCCGAACTTCGTATTAGAGTTCCGATTAATTAGTATCACGTATCATATAACCTATTTAAGTGTGTCATTTCTAATAGTATTTTCTCCTTATTTAAAATTTGAACCCAAAATTTACGATTAAGAATGAAATACTATCACAATGCACCATAGACCATAATATTTATTTACTTTCTTTGTTTCAAATTAATTAGTCTGAAATAACCTTGACATGCCCTTTTAAAAAATTTAATTACAAATATATTTTATTTGAAATTCTAAATTTGAATGAAACTAATACAAGGAAAAGTAATTTTTTTTATTTGTTAAAATAGATTAGTAAAATAAAATTTTATTTTTTAATATAAAGACAAAGTAAAAATGAAATGAAAGGAGAATTTGAAGGGAAAAAAAAGGAAGAAAATTATTCTCCCTACCTAAACTTTCCTTTTTAGTAGTGGAATCCCTTTTTGTTTTTGTTTTTGTATTTTTAATTTGACCAAAAAAAAAAATTTGGATTAGCAAACAATAATTGTATAAAAAGTTAGGAGCATATATACTCCCAAAAGAAAAATAATAAAGGATTAGTATAATTTCTAGATTGTCACGTTAATTAGAATTTGTTTGTCTCTTAACCTAAACTATGGATGAACATTTAGATTACCTTTTTTTTTTTTTAATTAGAACGATAATAGTTTTTAAAATTATGTATATTTAAAAGTTTGTAATGATAAAGAACCACAAATATTTATATAACTAATATGAAGATAAGTAATTTGTTAATGCGACTCTTTGGAATATTTGTATATTTTATTTACAAAATGTGATATTCTTTTTACTTGGTAAGATTATAAGAACGAAGGAAGAACTATTGAGAAAAGATAGAGAAGTGAGATTGAGATAATTCAAACACGTGAAGAGATGATGCATAAATTGATGTTCAGTGACGAGGTGTGAGAGGGTGACTATAATGATCATAAATAAAGATAAAATCGAAAATTTATGATAAAAGTTAGTTATTAATTGGTCGAGCGCTATTTAGTTCTTTTTCATCATCATTATTAATATTTTGGTGTCATTCTTTAATTTTGTATTACTTGTTATTTGATTTGCTTTGGTTATTATATATTATTTTATTATTATTATTGTGCTTTTCTTCATTATTTTCAATATTTGCATATCTTTTTTATTGATATAATTTACTTGAGTTGAAAATCTAACGAAACATTATTAAGAGTTCTCGAGTATCGAAAAATCCACAAAAAGTAGTGGAAAAGATCTATGCTCTTATAAATCATTTTTTTCAACCTTAATATAGTAGATTAGTTATTATTTCACTTTCAATATCGACGTGTATAGAATTAGCCATAGAATTAATTAACAGACGTGACAAACATTGCCAAAACAATTACGTAAACTTAGTAAATGTCATTTCATTTGGAATTAACTAAAAAAAGATCTAATCTATCCAAGTGTCCAAAATCCAAAATTAAATATTACAAAATACACGTAATGTCAATAATTTATAACTAATATTCATTAACGATATAAGTTTTTTTTTAATATGCTCGAGTAACACTGATAGATAATAATTTATTACGATTTTAATATTTAGTGAGTTTAACTAATATTCATCGACTGTGTAAATTTTTTTTACACAATCAAATAACATTAATTGATAATAACTGATTATAATTTTAATTTTCAATTTTTTTACTAAGTATTTATGTGGTTTAGATTTAACATTCTAAATTATTTTAACAAAAATTTGTTATCACATAATCGGAGGCGGAGCCAGAATTTTCAATAAGGGGTTCAAAATCTGTAGAAATAGGTAGCCGAAGGGGGTTCGACATATACTATATATACATATAAACTTATTTTAACCATATATAAATAATATAGTTTTCCGCCGAAGGAGGTTCGGATGAACCCCCTTCAATAAGGATAGCTCCGCCCCTGCTCATAATCATTCGATTACTCCTACGCTAAGGTAACGTGTGATATAACAAAAACTATTAGGTATTTCTGTACCTATAAATAGCTACCCTCCCAAAAAAAAAATAGTTATAGTTGTATAAAATACACATAACTTCATTAGTTAGCATGGAAAAATGACAAATATACCTCCAAAACTATCGTAAATGGTATGTATATCCTTCGTCATACTTTTGGAACGTTGGTGCCTCTGTCGTTTGAAAATTAGAGCATATATGCCCTTCAATCTAACAGAAGACTAAATAGGGACACATGACACAATCATATCAGTCGATTCGATATTTAATAAGTGTCTGATCGGTAGATAAGATTATGACACGTGTATGTCTGTTAGTATAAAGGGTATTTATGCTCTAATTTTTGGACGACAGGGCATCAATGTTCCAAAAGTATGACGGATGGTATTTACATACCATTTACGATAGTTTGGAGGGTATATTTGTCCTTTTTCTTAGCATATTTTGACTAATCGCTAAACGTGTAATCGAAAAAAAAAAACATTTTGGGCCTGATAGGATACTAGTCCATCCAGATTTCAAACCTACAGGCCCAAATTCCTATCTAGCGGGTCACACTGAGCCCATACACTAACCGCCCTATTTATTGATCATTTCCGCCCTACTTTCAAATTACGGCAGTCTTCTCCGGCCAAAAGTAAAAGCTGAAAACACACAGCGTTTTTCCGTCTCCGTCTCTTTTTCCGGCGAAACTGAGCTTAAGCTCGTAGGTTCATTCTCTTATTTATCCTTTGCTGTGTATTTTTATATGATTTATTATACTTTTCGCTTTTGTAAGAAACCCTAATCTCATTTCCACTGTTTTTTAGTGTTAAATATAGGAACTATCGATTTGTTTGCTACGATTATATCTGTTCTGTATGGTTGAGGAAAGATACGCAAACTATTTGTATGGTCGTTGTGATTTTTACTAGTTTGTTTGCTTACGCAGATTTTTTTACGAGCTGGTATGCACTAGTGTTGACTTTCATGTAATAATGATTTTAGAAACTTTTTTGGTTGTATAATTATCGTTTTGAGTGTTAGTAGTCTGGTTTATAGAAGAAAATGTACATGATGATATAGTGTAGAATGTGAAATATATGTAACCGTGGTGTCTAGGGTAGGTTGTAGCTTGCAGCTTGCACACACCTATACTAATCCCACAATAAGCTGGAAATTCCATGGTGACCTAGTGTTTTGGCCTCCTCTTCGATTTGAACGTGAAACTTGATGGTTCTCATTTCGCTTTGACCACATGTGACACCCTTGGATCCCTAGTGTAGAACGTGGAATATATATAACCATGGTGTCTAGGTTTGCTTGGGCACACTTCTACTAATCCTGCAATAGCCTGCTGATTCCATGGTGACCTAGTGGTTTTGCCATCTCTTTGATTTGAACGTGGAACCTCATGGTTCTCAATTCACTTTATTGACCACATGCCACACCCTTGGTTGCCAGAGTTTGGAGTATTATTCTTGAGAAGTAGTGTATAACCTGGAATAATTATCATCAGGGTCTTACAACCCTAAGTTACCAATCAGGAGAAAATTAGCCCATTCGTATTTTACTTTTGTCTTGGTGGTTTGTACTCTTTTTCATTTGCACAAAGTAACTTGCAGAATGTAACTAGGTTAAAAGCAGTGGTTTGTGAAACTGTAAAATCTTAATGCTACCTTTGGCACTAAAAATCGCTGCTGAAATTGTTTTCCATCTGTCTCCTTGTTCTCTCCGCTCATTTGGGAATGGACTTGACCATTCTCGAAGAGAATTGAAGTTTACTTGGATCTGTCAGTTGTTTTGCTTCCCACTCCCTCTTAAACTAGAGGTAGTTGACTATTATATCGACACATGTTCTTATGTAGCTTAGTAGTTGTGCAACATTTAAAATTTAGTTTTAAAGCGTAAGTTGATAAACAGAATGTTCCTTGATCAAAATTTTAATCATGGTACTCACATTTTTTCATTAATTCACTGATATGTGGTGTTCTTCCCCTTTTCAGGAATGGCTTTCTTTAACAAAGCTGGGAGCATTCTTCGGCAGGCTGTTAGCAAGCAGCACATCAATCATGAAAGATCTGCATCCAAGCCTTCAATTTTTCAACTTATTAGATGCATGTCTTCAAAACTTTTTGTTGGAGGTGCATGCAGCTTCTCTTATGCTAGAACAGTATTCATTACATTTCTTCTATTTTCTGCTGACTTCCTCTAGTTTGGCAATGTAGGAATCTCATGGAACACGAATGACAACTCTCTCCAAGAAGCTTTCAGCAAGTATGGAGAAGTCGTTGAAGGTTTGTCTAATTTAGAGCTAAATGTTATTTTTGACTAGAAGTCCTCTCTCATACTTGTTTAAGTTTACAAATTTTCATTTAGAATCCTTGCAGTTAAAACTGGATGCTGCTGGTGTGCTTTCTCATGATCACATTCACTGGCACACTAGTGCATGTTTTTGTTATTATGGAGATTATATTTGCACATAATAAAGATTGTCTGGGCAGAGTATGAGTAATTGTCAGGAGAAGTATATGACAAAGTAGGGAGTACTTTTTAGTTGATGTTTTTCAATATGAATTTCCAGATGTTATGTTAGGATGAAAGACACACTCATTTTGTGTCCAAATGAGGGTCTTAGTGATGGAGTGACCATTGTGTTGCTGATTGGACTTATCAAAAGAAGTTGTATTACTGGTTGGATTTAGTAAGTGAAGTCACTTAGAGTAATGGAAGAATTACTTCACTATTTTTTACTGTTTGAAGCTGTATTTTGGGAATGCTCATTCATATTTAGCTGTGTGAACACATGACATATCTGTATACAAAGGCATGTGTCCGGACACTAGTTCTATCTGGAATTACTGAAAAAGTTCCAATTCATTGCAGCAAGAATCATTTATGATCGCGAGTCTGGGAGATCTAGGGGATTTGGCTTCGTTACTTTCAATACTTCTGAGGATGCCAGTGCTGCCATCCAGGCTTTGGACGGACAGGTATCTCCTCACTCTGCTGTTCCATGAAATTGTGTTTAAATTTGCAAATGATAGGTCTGTTCGGGGGGGACGGGAGAGGGGTTTTCGTTTGGATGTGCCTGTATGCATCCGTGCATTTCTGTTTGCTGGTTGGATTATGACAACTGTTTTAATGCATCTTTCAGGAGCTTGATGGTCGTACGATTAGAGTAAATGTAGCGAATGACAGGACAAGAGGATACGGCGGCGGCGGCGGTGGTGGTTACGGTGGCGGTAACTTTGGAGGTGGTGGTGGCTATGGTGGTGGTGGCGGCAATTATGGGTCTGGTGGTTATGGCGGTGGTGGTGGTGGCAATTATGGATCTGGTGGTGGTAATTATGGTGCCTCTGGTTATGGTAGCAGTGGCAATTATGGCAGCGCAGGTGGTGTTGATGCTAATGTTGCCAGCAGTTATGGAAGTGGAGAAAACAGTTTTGGCTTTGGCACTAGTGGTGATAACTATGCCAGTGGAAGCACTGATGCTGCTAGCAACAGCTTCAGCTTCGGCAACGACGCTACCAGCAACCAAGCAGAAGCTTCTGATGTTAATAGCCCAGTTGATGCAGGTGAAAATTACAGAGATGACAATGACTCCAGTGATTATGCAGACAGAAGAGCCTAAAGGTTGAATTCCATGCCCTTTCTTCCCAATGCTATTGATAAAAGACCGAAGTCGATGGAAGATGACATCTCTTCCTTCCATTGTTCTCTTTCATAGACTTATCTTTTTCTCACTCTAGCTATATTTCCGACTTCTGTTTTTCGTCGTGGACTTGAGATTTTGCTTTTGTTTTACCTTGATTGGGATGGTTGATCCTGACAGTGTGTAGCAAGAGCCAAACATTGTGTTAGCCAAGTAAAACCTTTTGGTGTTGAACCTAATTTTGTAAACAAGTCGTTACATGTTTGGATTGAAGTGTCGAAACTGATATTATTGAGTAAGTGTGTCTCGTAAAAATGTTTAAGCACTTCCTATTTTGGTTAAATAATTGAAAAAATCCAAAAAGAAATTTATGTATAATAAAGTGTAAATGGTCAGTTATTTAGACTAGTTGCAATTGGTATTATTATACATTAATGTAGTCAAATGGTCATTTAACTAAACACGTTTTAGCGTGTATTTGTTACATTTGTTTAGTCGGTAGTCAATTATCTTACACATCTGCTCTCTGTTTATCGACTTGTATATTATGTTTTGTTTTAGAAATGCCCCTCCTTACATTGCGTAGATGAAGAGAAAATTCATATTTTTCAAATTTATCTTTAGGTATATGATATAAACGTGTCTTTTGTCTGCGCATACGGTGGGTTAGTTTACTTACTCGAAAAATTGATTGTAATGGTATAATATATAAACGTATCTTTCAACTATAGGGCGGGTCAGTCTACTTACTCAAAATTTGATGGTCATTCTGCGTATTCATAGTTAGTAGAGACAGTTAGGTGTAGTGTTACCAGTAGAATTAATGTTATAATAATTATGCATTTATAAATAATAGGTAGAAAGTTGGAAATATATTTGAAGTTAGATCAAAATTGTTGTTACGATATAAAACTTTGGAAAGGTTTTTTTATCTCTGCACTATTTAATAGTGTATTCTTAAGGTATACATATGTCCGTGGATATAAAAAATATTATATAATTATAAATAGTAACGTGTTTATGTTAGCATATATATACCTTTAAAATACACTATTAAATAGTTCAGAGGGTAAAAGGTCCTCTATAAAGTTTAATATCGTTACAACAATTTCGATTAAAGTTGAAATATTTTTCAGATCATCTATTGAAGAACATATTTCATTTATGTAATGTTTCAATTGGTAAAATCATTAAGTTTTCATAACAACAATAATATCTTCAGCTTAATTTCATAAAAATAAAGTTACACAAATCTTACTTTACCAAAAGTTTCAAATATCAATTAATTATATTTTTAAAGAAATAACTCCATGAAGGGAACCTACCAACTAACAAAATTCAAGTCCATGGGTATTAATGATGGAAATTTTGGTACATGCTTTGTTGACCCTCAAGTCTTGTGGGTTGGCCTCCAATTGAGACCAAAAATGTATATATGATTGATTGGCCATATATATAATATACACTTTTTCTTCCATTTTTTTTTATATCGAAAAATTTCAAAAAGTTAATTTCATAATTTTCAAGTTAATTAACAAAAATTTAAAGTAATTCTAATTTATATTCATTAAAAAATAACTGAATTTTTAAATAATTTCATAATTTTCACTGAAATTATGTTAGTAAAACACACGTTAAAGAAAATGGGACCATCAATTTAGAAAGAATCATAAACTATATATTATAATATCAAAATTGACTTGGAAAAAAAATAAAAATCCAACATGAATTGGTCTTCCTAAATCACTAATTAATCAAAGAAAAAGCCAAAACACTAACTAATGCTTTTTTTTTTATTCAAATTAAAAACAGTAGTATAACGTAGTGCTTATGGAACCTTTTTTGTTTTGTTCTTGTAAGCACAAAAAATGTGATGGAATCGTATTATATACGTTTGAATAATTTGGTTGAAGTTTGAAAAAAGTTATTCTAAAGTTTAAAATTGATAATTACTATTTGGAATATGAATTGTATTCGATTTTTTTTTTGTTACGAGAACAAAAAAAATGTTAAAATATTTATGGAGGAAAGCATTAGAATCAATTTAGCTTAAACTTGTAAATTTAAATATTAATAAAAAAACTTAAAAGTTAAGTTTGTAGAGCAATTGTTAGATCAATTATGTTGTATGAGATATAATGTTAGTTAATCAAGAACTCGTTGTTCAAAAGATGGAGATGTTGACGTGAATGTGTGAGCAATTGAGCATATTAGGACACGGTATGAGTGATTCTCGTGAAGGACAAGATAAGGAAAGCGAGACTTAGATAAATTCGAGTATGTGTAAATGAGAAGTGTAGATACCTCAGTGAGCAAGTAGTCTGGTATGAAATGTTGACAACGTCGAACATCACAAAAGATAGAGTTAAACCACAAGTATTTAAGGGGTAGGGGTGATTAAACAAGACATGAACAGTTAACACATCTTTGAGCTTATCGAGAACACAACCTTATATATTAAAATTTGAACGTTGTAAATTAGGGTAGAAGAGCAATTGATAGTTGAGCGTTGGTAACAACTTCGAACATGACTAACTCACGGTGTGACAAATAGTTTCCTGGAGCTAACAATCTCTCGACTTAAAATAAAACATTTCCAAATAGTTTGAAAAGAGAAATACAATAACGAAAACAACAACAACAACAATATGAAATGAAGATCGACACTACACAACCTACCGAGAAAATAAAAGTAACATCTGAAGCACACAATAACACTAATACCCTTAGCAATAACGAAGGTCCAAGTACTACCACCAAACATACACTCTAATCTATTCACACCCTGCATATGAAATTACATCGAGTATATTATTATGATATTAAATAAAAAAAAACTTTATAATATATTCATGCCAATACAACACATTTTGTAATATAGAGTTAGTTTTACTAATAAATACACAAAGGTTAAGTGGAAAGTAGAAAAGATTCCCTAAAACACTCACCACCTGTTGTCATTCCCCAAATCCAACCTTTTTACTCCTACTTTCCTCTATATTTCTTCCTTCTTCTCCTCCAAAAAAATTCTCCATAAAATTCTAAGCAAAACCCATAAATTTTCTTTGATTTTTGAGTATTAATAACCATGGAAGCTGTGTTCAAAACCCAGAGTTTGTTCTTGAAGTTATGGGGTTTGTTGGCAGTTGTTCTTGCTGTAGCTGTGGCTGTGAAGGGGAATTCAGAAGGGGATGCTTTGTACGCCCTCCGCCGGAGCTTATCCGACCCGGGTAACGTGCTACAGAGCTGGGATCCGAATCTTGTTAACCCTTGTACCTGGTTTCATGTCACTTGCAACGGAGATAATCAAGTTACTCGTGTGTAAGTGTTCAAAGTTTCCATCTTTTTGTGTTTTTTGAGTTAAATACTTGTTTGGGTGTGCTTATAGCTATCGGAAATCGGTCGATTTGTATGTTTGTGTTATGTATGTGTACTCGCAGATATATATGGTCTAAACCTAAAGCGGTGGATTTGATTGAATCTGCTATGTGAGGCTGGATTTTTATCACAGGAAAAAAGAAAAATTGTTGAGTTGTGGAAGGAAATGGGTCTAAGTAGAGTAGAATTTAGCTAGAGATTCATATAGCCATTTGTTGTTGTTGGTTAGTTGTGTTGACATTTATTCTGGGATCATATAGATGGATAAAAGTTAAGCTTTCACTTGACTTGCTTGCTAACAAGTTTTTGTTTGGAGATTAGTAGCAAAGTGATTCCTGTTTCCAGGTTGAAGAGCATGTCTGTATTACTTTTGTTTGACTTACTCGAAGTTCCTGTCGTGATGTGTATCGATGATCTATGTGCTAAAGATGGAGGAGTCTGGATCATTAATGATCTTTGTCGCTTTTATGTTTTTGATCTCACGTGGTTGCACCCTTTGTGTCTGTATTACTTTTGTTTAACTTAACCGAAGTTCTTGTCGTGATGTGTATCGATGAAACAATGATCTATGTGCTAAAGATGGAGAAGTGTGATTCATTAATGATCTTTGTCGTTGTTATGTTTCTGATCGCACGTGTTGCATCTTTTATAAACTTTTAGGAGATTTTGTCAGTTTTAAAGTGTGGCAAAGCCTTGTACTTCAAAATTAGTTGGTGGTGACCCAAGATGAAGAGGGGGTGTGTATTACTTTTGTTTAACTTACTCGAAGTTCCTGTCGTTATGTGTATCGATGATCTACGTGCTAAAGATAGAGACGTGTGGTTCATTGATGATCTTTGTCCTTGTTATGTTTCTGATCTCATGTGGTTGCACCTTTTGAGTCTATTACTTTTGTTTAACTTACTCGAAGTTCCTGTCGTGATGTGTATCGATGATCTATGTGCTAAATATGGAGACGTGTGATTCATTAATGATATTTGTCCTTGTTATGTTTCTGATCTCACGTGTCAGCACCTTTTGTAAATTTTTAGGGGATTATGTCCGTTTTAAAGTGTGGCAAAGCGCCAAAGTCTTGTACGTTAAAATTAGTTAGTGGTGATAATGTTTGTGTACGGCTTTACTGTTTTTTTTTTTAAATGTTGGAGCAAGCATGGTCATTTGCTAATGTTTTTTGTAATAAAATCAAATTTATCATTTCATTGGCAAAATTTGGATGCTTATGACAGTTTGAATGTCTTAGAGTTCCATTTCCTGTATCTCATGTGATCTTGGAACACCTGATGACTGATGTTACACGGTGGATTTTTATGTTGATTGATTGATAGTTGATACATAATAGATGATTTGTGAAATTTGAATGAGACACAAACTAATTTATTGAAATGCAAGACTATTAGTGTTACAAAAGCAAAAAAAGCTCTCTGATCGTTGGGGCTTTAAGCGCAAAGCGCAAATAAAGTGTGGACATTAATGAAAAAGGCGCAAAGGGAGAAAAAAAATAGAAATATGTATGTTCAGTCTAAGACTAATAATTATAAGCATGAATGAAAAATCTATGAACAAAGAAATCGAAAAAAGAATTACGATAAATATCAATTGTTTAGTATCACCTCTTTAGAAGAGACTCATTGGCATTGTAACCTTCATGACGGCACTGAATGCACATTAAGAGAGGCGAAGCGCTCAACACCTTTTGAGCTTCGCTTCAGGGCTTAAGCGCACTTCAAGTGCACCTTTGACAACCTTCGTTGCTATATCTTCGCTACCGTGATGTCTTTCACATATTTAAAAACATGGGGTACTGGCCGGACATTCCACGTGTACGAAGAATCACATCAATTTCCAAACTGGGAATTGTTATATACTTGCATCTATCCTGAAAGGAACACTAACTATAACCAACAAACATGTTTTTCTGAAATGGACTAGTTTTGCCTAGAATAAATTTCATGTCTGCTCACATGAACTTATTCTCTACTGATTTATACATAATCTGCCCCCGATAATTCTCCCAAAAAGTGGTGCAACTCGGAAGAGGAACACAGCTGTAGTTTGCTTTATTTTTCATCGTAATTATTACAAGTCTGAAATATCTCTGGGTTTTAATGTTTCTCCAGGGATCTTGGCAACTCAAAGTTATCTGGTCATTTGGTACCTGAGCTTGGAAAACTTGAACATCTACAGTATCTGTGAGTAATTATTTGAAATCTTGAATTGACTTGCCATTTATACTTTTATAGTCAATAACTCTATTTGTTTATAAGGAGTCATATCCATGAGGTAATTGTTTGTTTGCTTCAGGGAGCTTTACAAAAATAATATTCAGGGAACCATCCCTAAAGAGCTCGGTAACTTGAAGAGCCTTATTAGTCTGGATCTGTACAACAACAATATTTCGGGGACAATTCCTACGTCACTTGGAAACCTGAAAAATCTTGTTTTCTTGTAAGTTCTCCTTTGTGATGTTTCCCAGTTTGGTTCCGGTCATGTGTATATTTTACATAAGAGGGGGACGAAAAAGAAAGCAAATATTCTGTTACTTGCACTACTCACAGAGTTCCCTTTTCTTCTTTGACCTTAATATTCAGTATCACTTGCTTGTAGTGAATGGGTTATAGCATAATACTCTTATGTTGATTGAAAGTTTCTTATCTGATCTATCAGGCGTCTAAATGATAACAAGCTAACCGGACCAATCCCAAGAGAACTTACTAGCATTTCTAGCCTGAAAGTTGTGTAAGTATAATTTCTTTGCTTGTGATATTATCGTTAATCTTCTGCGGAATAGTTTTCAAATTCTGCACTCTTTCTTCCAGGGATGTCTCGAATAATGATTTGTGTGGAACAATTCCTACTTCTGGTCCATTTGAGCATATTCCTCTAAACAAGTAAGATTTCCTTGTATATCCTACAAGTATTGTTGTCAGAGTTGAACTGTTAAAGTATTGAGCACTGGTGCAAAGAGTAATCATGTCTCTGTATGCTTAATTCTATCAAGTTCACCTTTAAAAAAAGACTATCAATCAAAAAAGGTATTCCTTTTTTTAAAAAAACTAGTTTCTTGATTTGCCTTTATCGAAGTTAAATTTGGGCTTCATAATAGGCAAATTATACCGGAAGCAATGACTTCTAACTTTTGTTTTAAAAGAAGAAACTTACTTGGAGAAGATTCGAATTTCTGCAATGACTTTTAAATTTTGCTTTGAAATAAGTTAACTATTTGGAAAGTATTTGGATATGTGACCTCTTATTTCAGATTACAGTCATTGATGAGTAGAGAAGCCTTAAATTACACTTTAAATGAGTGATATACAAACACCAATGAGTTCTAGATTTCCAGTTATTTCAATTAGAATTGTGGGTGGTATTAATTCAGGCTATAGACGAGATACCATTGACTCCATTTACTTCAAACCGAAAGGAAGCCCTATTGTATTTGGATTTTGTTCCTCTGGATATGCTAATTATATGTGCAACACAAATCAATTGAGACGCGTCATGGTTACCTTTTCACTTTTTGTTTATTCCTTTAGCTCCTTAAATTCCCTTGTTTCGACATGTATTTATGTTATATTTTGTTGTTATTTTGGAAAGGGTGTGTGTTTTAAGTAAAAAAATAAAGCCAGACAAGCAGATAAGCAATTGTGCTTTCGAATATAGTCTAAGAGACTACGTGTTCCTGGTGGTGCACATGTGTCATATGTAGGTCTTACCTGTTTAGCTTTTGCACTATGAACAAAAGATTCATCTGGGGCTAACTATTAGGACCAATCCCCTCTTTACGACTCTCCACTTAAGTATCTGGTTTAGTTTGCATGGTGCAGAGATTGAGCTTTTGACACAAGTCCATCAACTTTTGCCACTTTAACCAAGTCCCGGGGGCTTGTGCTTTGTATAGTCTTACACCATGTCATTCTTCTTGATTTCTCGACTCTGCAGTCATCTCCTACTGATTCCTTTAAAAAGATACACATCCTAGTTGGATGTTTCTAATAAGTTTCCTGAACTTGTAATTTGCAGTTTCGAGCACAATCCTCGACTTGAAGGTCCGGAGTTGTTGGGACTCGCTACCTACGACACCAACTGCTCTTAGAAGCTTGATGAATAGCTTCAGAAGAAGCGCCACTTTTGTGGACGTTTAACAAATTCCCCTGAACCTTGTTTATTGGTGTACTTACAGTGTGTCCAAAGTTGTAACTTAAGCAAAAATATGGTGTATGTAGGTTATTACTAAGTTAAGGAATGTGTGTAAAACAATCTCTGTACTACTACCAACTGTTGATGTATTTCATATTTTAATGTCTAGTGAAATGGTTCAGTGGGATTAAAAATGCCTATTTTTACTTCTGTTACACTACTATAAATATGAATGGAACAATAACAGAGATTTTGATTGATGGATATGCAAAGATTATACTTATAACAGAATGTGTGATTGAGCACAATTTCAAAAAAATTAAGGATGACTTTTAACATTTAAGTCAATTATAAGAATCAAAATTTATAATGCAATGATTATTAATTTTTATGTTAAATATCCGGTATAATTTTGTTTGCAAAGTAAAAAAGTGAAGAAAACAGCAAAAAGAAAGGCAATGAGTCTTGCTTGCCATTACTTTCAGGATAGCAGTCCAACATAAACTGCTTCATACAAAAAAATTACAAACTCCATATACAAGATTAACAAAACCTTTTCTTCCAACAATCTCCAGAAAAACTGCTGAAAAGATGAAAAAATATAAGAAAAGAATGCTTCAAGAAATCAAACCAAAACTCATTCTTGAAGGAGTCCATTTCACAAGCCACTCCAAACCATGCAATAACCCAAACTACTAATGCAATAAACACAAAATTGTGAACCACCTTCAACTCCTTTTTGTCACATCCTGAGCATCTTCATTCTTTGTCGGAGTCGCTTGAACTTGAATCAGAGCTTGAGCTTGAACTTGATCCCGTCTCGTGGGATTTGTCCTTGCCTTGAACATCAGATGTAGCAGGCATATTAACAGCATGATCTGTTTTTTCAGCTGTTGATGTCTTTGCTTCTTTTAGTACAACTTCATGATCACCTTTTTCAGTTTCACCTTCACCAGAATCAGGTAAATCAGATCCTGTAACACTTGATTCCACATCATTGGATGAGCCTGCTTCACTTGGCTTTGCTTCTGCTGACTCACCTTCAGAAGTGGAGTTCAGGGGTTTCTCCAGATTTTCTTCCAAGACTCGTTTCAAAGCCAAGTCTGTTTCGACGTTTTGTGAATCTGAAGAAGCTCCTACATCTTCGGATTCCCCAGGATGCTCATCACCACCAACGGAATCATGACGGATGAGTGTCTCATCATCACTCTCAGAAAGTTTTTCATGATCCAAATCAAAATATTCAGTAGGTCTTGTTTCAAGAATTGGTAATGGCATATTGCGTGTCACGCTTGACGCTTCGAGCACCGCTGTGTTGTCAGAACTCCCAGATACTTCAGTTGCTAGCTCAGCATGAGGTTGCTCAAGAACATTAGATTTCTTCATTTCTTTCTCAGATATTCTCCTAAATATCATGTCAATATCTTCAAATGTTTCTGCTTCTGGCACTGGCATTTCAGAATCTTCCAGCGCTGAACTTGACACTTCAGCTGCAGCTGCAACGTTCCCAGATTCTTCGGTTGCTAGATCAGCACTAGGTTGCTCAAGAACATTTGATTTCTCATCTATTTCTTGCTCTGATATTTGCCTAAATGTTAGGTTAATATCTTCCGCTGTTTGTGCTTCCACTACTGGTATTTGAGGATCTTCCAGCACTGAACCTGACACTTCAAACACCGCTGCATTGACAGAATCCCCGGATTCTTCAGTTGTTAGCTCAGCATTAGATTGCTCAAGAACATTTGATTTCTCAGCTATTTCTTGCTCAGATATTTGCCTAAATGCTAAGTTAATATCTTCTACTGTTTGTGCTTCCAGTACTGGCATTCCTGAATCTTCGTGTACTGTACTTGACACATCAAACACTGGTGCATTGTGAGAATCTTCAGATTCTTCTGTTTCAAGCTTAGCATTAGGTTGCTCAAGAACATTCGATTTCTCAATTTCTTGCTCAGATATTTGCTTAAATGCTGAAGTGATGTCTTCAGCTGTTTGTGCTTCCAGTACTGGCATTCCAGAATCTTCCTGTACTGAACTTGACATGTCAAATACCGCTGTGTTGCCAAAATCCCCAGATTCTTCAGTTTCTAGCTCAGCAAAATGTTGCTCAAGAACATTCGATTTCTCACCTATTTGCCGAAATGTCAAGTTAATATCTTCAGCTGTTTGTGCTTCCAATACTGGCATTCCAGAATCTTCCTGTACTGAACTTGAAACATCAAACACCACTTCATCGTCAGAATCCACAGATTCTTCAGTTCCAAGCTTAGCATTAGGTAGCTCAAGTACATTCGAATGCACTATTTCTTTCTCAGATTTAATTCTAAATGCAGACTCAATATCTTCAATTGTTTGTGCTTCCATCACTGGCATTTCAGAATCATCCTGTATTGAACTTGACACGTCAAACACCGCTGCATTGTCAGAATCCCCAGATTCTTCAGTTACAAGCTTAGCATTAGGTAGCTCAACCACATTCGAATGCACTATTTCTTTCTCAGAACTAATTCTAAATGCTGACTCAATGTCTTCAATTGTTTGTGCTTCCACCACTGGCATTTCAGAATCTTCCTTCACTGAACTTGACACTTCAAACACCGCAGCATTGTCAGAATCTCTAGATTCTTCAGTTACAAGCTTAGCATTAGGTAGCTCAACCACATTCAAATGCTCTTTTTCTTTCTCAGAACTAATTCCAAATGCTGACTCAATATCTTCAATTGTGTGTGCTTCCACCTCTGGCATTCCAGAATCGTTCAGCACTGAGCTTGACGCTTCAAACACCGTTGAATTGTCAGAAATCCCAGATTTTTCAGTTACTAGTTTAGCATTAGGTAGCTCATACACATTCGAGTTCAATGTTTCATTCTCAGAAGTACCTCTAAATACTAGCTCAATATCTTCAACAGTTTGTGCTTCCAGCACTGGCATTCCAGAATCTTCAGCATTATATAGCTCAAAAACATTAGATTTCTCCATTTCTTTCTCATAAACTTGCCAAAACGCTGACTCAATATCTTGAATTGTTTGTGCTTCTAGTACTGGCATACCAGAATCAGTTTCCTCTTTGACTATAACTTCTTGAGGCACTTCAGTTACTCCAGTTTGAGCAGATTCTGCATTTGCCACCTCAAAGACAGAGTTTTGAGCTTCAGCTATAGTCATTTCCGGAACTATCTCTTGAGCATCCAAATTAAGTTTTGTCATATCACTATCCGCAGGGACTCCTCCTTCAATTGATCTAGCATCAACAGCATTATGAACTTCTCCTTCAGCAAAATCTGTATGAGATGCATCAAGATGACCAATAATGCTCATTCCAGATTTTTGAATTTCTGAAGCACACTCCTTTACTTCATGCTTACCAATCTCTTCAAATGTGGATGCGTTTAAAATATCAGGGTGCACCGGAAACTTTCTATCATGAACTTCAGAAACTTCTGGAGTGCCAGAATCAATAGTGTGGAATGCAGACAAACCCTCTCCAGTGGAGTCGATTTGTCTCTCGAACTCATTCTGGCTTGATCCCAGCTCGTTGATGCTAAAGTCACCAACTGTATCTAATTCATAGAGAAATGCCTCATCAATGTCCTCAATACCATCTGTTTCTTCAACTATATATAGCTCATCATGCTGAAAATCAGCTGCTTCTGGTGGCAATACATAATTCTCCAATACTTTGATCTGGTTATCATTTTCCTCGAGGATCATGTTCTTTAGACCTGATAGACTAGCACCTCTTGGGGCCTCAACAACCTCATGCAGATTGGAAATAGAGTTGGGAGTACGTGGGGAGCTGATAATAGGAATTCCATCATCAAGGTCATGGATTTCTGAAACATTCAAGGTCTCAGTGGTGCTTGCTTCCTCAATTGACTCAACCAGGATAGCTGGTGTCTCCTGCTTATCAGAAAAAGACACTCTTAAAACTACTAGGAATGTTTCCCAACTAGAAGCATTGAAAGTAAAGAAGAGTGAGGAAGGAAGGAAATAAATAACTTTCCAATAACATAAGGACGATAACAATATTTCGATGCATGACTTCAATAAGATACACAATAGTTGATCCTATCACAACTAAAACTTTTGATGTTCTTTATCCATATCCCCCAGTCCCCACCCCACCACGGAAATGTAAGACTCACAAAGTAACAGTTAAAGCAAAACCTGAGAAATGTAACCAGTCATGTCTCCAATCATCTTGGCATGATGCTATCACCAGTCCAATTATTTTGGCACGATGTACTAGTACATGCAAGTAACCAGCAGTATATGCTCGTCCAGATTATGTAGGATATTAATAGTATGTAACATGGCCAAATTACAAGTGACCAGCAGCAATTCACTCATCCAGATGATTCAGGACATCAATAGTGAGTGCCACACAGCCAAATTACAAATATCTAGCAGCAATCCGCTCATCCAGATGGTGGATGATATTTTTCAAACACGCAATATTATTCCTAGCCAGTTAACCAGTACCTCTATCACTGACTCTGTCAGATCCATTATCAGATTTTGACATTCTAAAGTTCATTCACATTTGTTTACCTTTAGAGGTAAGGCATTTGTGCAAAATATGCTTTATGCATACTACATTTTTGTCAAGTTCAAGGTTCATTTATCAAACTATGAAGTCAAGAGCAGGATATCAGTAGCAGTATTTTACTTCTTATGTGATAGATCCAGATAACTTTTAGCTATCTAGAGTCATTTTGTTCTTCTGGTCAATATTAATTTTTAATTAGTGTTGAAACAGGTCTAAGTTCTGGCCTTTCTTAATCGATTTACTCCTCTTTCTGGCTTTTCAAATGCATAGTTTATAACACAATTTTCTTAAAATATGGTTATGCTTCCTTTTGAAAGCTATAAAATTCACCACTACTGACTAGCAGATGTCATACAACATAACATTTATCTTGAATTTAATCAAGACGGGAAACTGAATAATTTTGAACATCTATGTTTTGAATTTTTTGGCTTTGTAGTTTTTTCTTCACTTGAGGTTGAGTCACATAGATATGCCTTGGTTTGACACAATATGCCCAAAAACTTTAGGCTTATAGTTTATCCTCCAACATGAAACAATCTATATCATGTAAAACATGCCAACATGACTACCAGACTATTGTTCTACTATTGTATCTAAGCTGCAGTTTTCTAATGCAATCAGTCCAACAACATATCCAGTGTAATCCCACAAGGGAAGTTTGGGGAGGGTAGAGTGTAGGTTGACCTTACCCACCTTAGGAGGTAGAGAGTCTGTTTCCGATAGACCCTCGGCTCAAGGAAAAACGTCTCAAAGCAGGTCGGAAAAAGAAATAGCAGAGGTGAAGAAGCCATAGCAAAGTAATATAGAAAGCATGACGAAAAATTCTGAAATCAGTTTAAGTACAGTAAATTATGTGTCTTTGCCTTGTTATTTGGTAAATCAAGTAGGTATGTCTTTATTGCCCATAGCAGCAATCGCGCATTTAAAGATAAACAGTTAACCAGCTTTCAATTTTCAACGTAAATGAGTTATGATATATGAAATGAGAAGTAATGAAGAAAGAGAAGTTGCTTAAAGGAAAAGCATAGAAGAGAAATGTGGAACGAAGTGTTTACCTTTACTTCCTTATCATCTGATGGATGTTCATCAATGGATTTTTCTGAGTATGCCAATTCTTCTTCACACTGTGAGATGGCTCTCTCTGTAGAGGCATATTGATGTCCAACAGAGATCTGTGTTTCATCCACTTCACTCAGAGTATCAGTAACCGAACTTTCAACAGCATCCAATGAGGGAAGATCATGCTGTTCAGAGACTATAGATTCCTCCTTCTCAGTCACATCCTCCACAGATTGCTTCTCCAAAGAAGGCATAACTGGTTGATCAAGTGGAACCTCTGCGATCAGAGAATGCTGTTCATCACCCATCTGGCAAATGTTTTGATGATCTGAGGACGTTGAAAGGGATTCAACGGCGTGGTCTACAACAAGTTGAGACACATTATGGGTATCTGCATCAAATCTTGAAGAAGAAACTTGATGTTGTGCATGATCAATAGTTCCTTCTTTATGCCCAATATCTTCGTCTGCTGATGATTCCGAGTCAATAGATGTCTGACTGACGACCAAATCAGGAACCAGAAGGGCATTTGCACCGCCAAAGACTTCATCATCTTCAGAAATATCCGCCTTTGCAACATCAAGCTCATTTTGGCATACCACCTCCCTTGACAGAAATTCTTGGTCATCTGCTGGTGCCAAAATCTCTTCATTAGTTGGAAGGGAATTTTCAATATCCTGACTATTTTCCTCAGATTCCCTCTCTACGAATGAAATAGTGCTTTCCTCAACCAATGTAGGAGGAAACACTGTCTCAGATTCCACATGCTGATCTGAAGAAAAGGAGGCTGAAAATATGTTTTCCCTAATAGCAGAAGGACTGGAATCATAAATAGGGTGTTCGCGTGGAGTATGATCTATTGAAGTGCTTGTGATGTGGAAATCAGGTCCATCAAACGAAGCTTGCCTGGAGATCCCATTTTCTTCAATATGTCCCATTATCTCCTCGAAACTTGATCTCATTTCTCCTTCTTTATCAATAAAGACCCTTTCACTCACTTCTGCCAACGATGAGGAGCTAGATTGGCTGCTGTATCTTTGATAAGAAGTTTCTGGCTTGGATTGAATTTCGGTTGGATTAAGTTCCAATGCGTTGGTCACTCTTCCTTCCTGGAGCAAAGTTTCTTCTGCATCATGATGATTTTCCACAGTTCCCAGCTGCACCAAAGACTCTACTTCTTCGGAGGATTGACTTCCATGTTTGACATGCTCAGAAATATGCTCTGGCTCCTCCGAGATATGTTCATCCATGAGGTTTCTGCATTCCAGTTCTTCTTGATCAAGGCTTTTGTGTCTGAGCTGCCCTTCAATGAGGTTACTGTCTTCCAGATCTTCAACTGAACTTAGTGATTCTGTTTCAGGAACAGAACTCACCTTCGAATCACTAAGTTCGCTAGATTGTCTTTGAAATGGTGAGTAGCTTGTTCCCTCTGTAGCCATTCTCTCCGGAACAAAATAGGGTCTCAAATGGCTATCTTGCTTGTCTTGCCTGTTCAGCCCGAAGTTTGAGGGTCTTACAATAAAACTTTCATGCCTCCGGAAAAGTGGATCCTTTGCTTGAAATGTTATAAAGTCTTGTTCGTCCTCCATAAGATTAGGTTTCTCTTCACTTGAGTCATAAGGAAGATCAAATGGATTTCGCCTTGGTACTAAAACAGATGGAGCAGACCCTGGGATTGGTGGCAGTCCAAAGTCATAGTTATCATTATGAGCATCAAACGGATTGTTTCTTGCTGTAGAAATGGACGGGATGTTGAATGGAAGATCAGCACTTTCCAAGTCAATCAAATTCTTTTCGGTCATCATCAGCCTCATTTTCTTCAGCGCTCTTCTCCTTGCCATAAGATTCTCCAACCGTTGATTCCTTTCGACCTCGGAGCTTCCCAAGTCAATTAGATTCTTCTGATCCTCTTCTGTCCATGTAATAGCTGACTTACTTATATCTTCCTCATCTTGCTTTCCTTCTTCATCTTCACCATCTTCATTCTCGTCGTCTGCAACTTCTAGCTCTTCTTGATTTTCAACACCATCATCAGATTCGTTATCACTCTCAGTGGTCTTACCAGAACTATCTGAAGCAGCATCAGAATCATCATGTAACAAACTAACATGCTGAGGAGTGTCTTCATCCAAAAGCGGATGGAGCTCATGAAGCATTGGAATAATGTCAGCCATTGAAGCATCTGGAGAAGAGCTCTCAGCTCGATCAGACTCCGAATCAAAAGACTCGTCGTCATCCTCCTCCTCCTCTTCCTCCTGTTCTTCCTCTTCCTTCCTCTCCTTTTTCCAAGGGGAACCAGGAAGAGAATTAAGATTCACCCTTCTAGAATCAAAGGAATCTGATCTATCAAAGTCAAACTCAATGCTCTCATTATCAACCGTCGGAATGGGAGAGTACTGACTCTCCATAAGCTCCCCATCATCATGTTTCTCTTCACTCTTTTCACTGTTTTGCTCATAAAACTCCCTTGCTGCTTCCTCAAAATCTTCATCAACCGTTGGAATTGAAGAGTATTGACTCTCTACAAGTTCTCCATCATCATGTTCCTCTTCATTCTTTTCATTGTTTTGTTCATAGAACTCCCTCACTGCTTCCTCAAAATCCTCATCAACCGTTGGAATCGGAGAGTATTGACTCTCTGTAAGTTCCCCATCACCATCACCATGTTTCTCTTCATAGTTCTGCTCATGAAACTCCCTTCCTGCTTCCTCAAAAACCCCATTCCCAAATTGAAAATCTCGAGACCTATCCTCAAGTAGAGGGGAAAGATCACTGATCTTATCAATCGACTGATCTACGAGGCCCCTCTCCGTATATCTTTCCACATAGTAACTATCATCAGCACTCTCAATATGAGTAGTATCATACAATACACCAGTTCTCAAAGGCACTATATCATGACTAGTTGTTTTTTCCTCCCTTTCAATTTCGGGTATATTAGGCTGACCAAAACTTAGTAAAGTTCCAAGCAAAACAGCAGTACAAACAAGAACTGGAGATACAGCTAACAATATCGAAAACAGAAATGGGAAAGATCTGTACAAAAATGCTATGAAACACAGCATACTCACAAGAAAAGGATGATTTAACACTGTAACATAACATCCTTTAATTGAAAACATCAAAATTCTCCTCATTTCAACTCCAATCTCTACTAATCCAACACCCATCTTTTTTTCTCACTATAAAAAAGCTACTCAAAACTTCAAAAACAAATATCAAATTTCACAGCAAAACAACTCAAATCCCCTTACTTACCAAGAGCAAGACCTTCCAACTTCCAAACTGCATCAAAAAAATGAAAAATACACACAAAAAGATCAGCTTCAACACAACAAAAGAAGCAAATAAACATGAAAACATAAAAACATAAAAAACCCAAGTAAGCTATTCTTGAATTAAAACAGCAGAAGAAGAAAAAATCAAGATTCATACCAGTTCTTTGACTACAGATCAAAATCAATTCTCCACAAACCAAAAAAAAAAAAAAAAAACTTTCTTCTTCTTCTTCTTCTTTTTTTCACCTCAACTAAAAAAAGTCTACTTCTATTTTGTTTTAGCTAAAAACTAAAGAGAAAAAACAAGGTAATCAAAAGAAGTAAAAAAGAAAGAGAAATAGGAAAAAGAAAAAGTTTGCACCTTTCTCTTTCAACCCTCTTTTTTCTTTTCTCTTAACTTTCGGTTCTATTCTTGAAATCCCACCAATGGGGCCTGAAAAAATCAAATAAAAATTGAATCTTTGTACAACATAGACTTTTTTTTTTGAATTAAAAAACAAGAATTTATATGACCAATTTCAATTATTTGAAGGATTATATTCCATTTAGAGATTGAAAGTAACAGACAGACATGCATTAATAATAATATAATTAAGACAGCTATGTGGGGGTGGATTTACAGTGCAGAAAGAATGATGAAGAAGTTGTTTTTTGCAGAATTTTTAATTTTAATTAGTTTAATGTTTAAACTTTTGAAGTGGAGAGGGATGAGGGTAATCATTACTATTTGTTGCTTTTTTGATTAAGTTAATCTTGATTAATGGCTGTCAATAGGACAGGAACACAACACTTTCACAGTATTTAGGGCATCTTGTCTTTAAACTAATCTATGTAGTTTGAATATCGGGATAACGATAATAATTTCAAAATAAATTTAGTTTTGCATAATTTATAAGTGAAATAGTTCTAAGATATATGTGTGAATTTGAGTTACGAAAGTTATTGTTAATAGGGGAAAATATTTAAAATATATCTGGAGTTATCAAAATTAATGTAACCCGTCTAAACTTTGGGCATGATGAATAAATTGCATCATTATAAATAGTAAATTATTCAGACACTTATATATTTTTAAAATATACTATTTAATAGTTTAGGGGTAATAGGTCATGTCCAAAATTTGGATACTCTATATGTGTCGAATACTCGAATTACTCTTCTTTAGTCTCAAGATAAAAAAAAAAACATTTTTTTTATCATGTATTAATTATGGATATTATAATTTTTATTAACTTTTACTTGTGTACATTGATTTGACTGTTGATACTATTTCTGAAGGCGCGATAAAGAAAATTTTATAATAGTATTACCTTTTAAATATAAGTGATAAATTTAAAATAAAGATAAAATGTGCGTACACTTTACGCTTTTTGAATCCTACTTTGTGTGATTTTATTGAGTATATTGTTTCATCTTGATAACTAATTACATTAATTTACTATTTTATAGGATAAATGAAATAAAAATTACATGATAATTTACTTAATCATATGATTATATGGAAATATATAGTTAAAAAGTGAATGAGAACATTAGGTTTGATGTGAAAATTGTAAAGAGTTCGTGGGGACACATCTTTTTAATTTATTGAATAATTGGTAGTTGTGATTTGAGAGTTGCAATCCTCAACTTCACTTAATAATTTGGTGACTTTATTCTTATATCATGTAAAATTTGATAATTTTATTGTTGTAATTAATAAAGAATGTTATTTAACAAATAAAATATTATTTAATTTTATTATCATATAGTAAATAAATTTAAGAAATACTTGTATATAATGACAAACTAATAATAAAAAATAAATATAGTAGCTATCCTTTGATTTATTCGTGTTGCATAGCAAACTGTTTGTCAATCCCTCTCTCTCATATTCTCGCTCGCCATTCTCCCTCTCTCGCTCGCTTCCTGTCGCTTTATACAATAGAATTGTATAAATTGTGTTTCTAATTGTATAAAGCGAGAGAAAATTGTATAAACGCATGCAAATACATATATCTTCGTCATATACACTTATAATTATATAATACAAATATTTCCCTGCCAAAGTCTCTTTTGTCTTTCTCATTTTATACAAATTCAAATTATATATATTTTTTCTCTTTCTCGTTTTATACAATTCGATTCAATTGTATATTCCTTGCACACGTCTCTTTTTGCTTTTTTCTCTTTCTCGTTTTATACAAATTCAAATTGTGTATAATTTATCTCTTTCTTGTTTTAGTTTAATTCTGCCCTTCTCGCTTTCTCGTTTTATACAATTCAAATTGTATATAATTTATCTCTTTCTCGTTTTATATAATTCGCTTCAATTGTATATGTATAGCGAATTATATATATATAAGTTTGCTATGAGAACAATTATATAAACTTTGCTATAACATAAAAATATAAATTTTATATTTGCTATATGTGAAAGTTGAACTAAATTTAATGATTATATGTGAAACTAGCCTAACAATGTGACATAATGACACATTAATTTAGAACATATTTTTATTCATTTTTTCAATTGTAGAATTACAAATGATAAATCTAGATATTGATAAATTCAGAAATCGATTTACTAAAATATATACATCTAACTTTATTTTTATTAATTTATTATATATTTGGAATATTTCACAAATTTATTACTACTTTTAAATTCATAATATAAAATTTGAGATTAATAGTTAAATTGTCATTTCCCGCGAGAATAATTTCACAAATTCACTCCTCATTTTCAACTAGGGTTTCGGCGTCTGAGATTTGCAGAGATTTTTTCCGATTTCCATTTCCCTGAGAAACTCATCTTACTGGTAAGTTGCTCTTGTTACGATTTTGTTTTTGGTGATTTCAGTGTATGAATTTTGCTGTATGAACAATCCGAAGTTGTTGATATTCGCATTATAAGCTTCAGTTTTCGTACTGCGATTGATTGTTTGAAATCTGCATATGTGAGTTGAGTTTTGCTCTATGAACTATCAGAATTTGTTGATATTCGCATTATAAGCTTCATATTTCACAGTCGGATTGATTGCTTGAAATGTGCATATGTGAGTTGAGTTTTGCTCAATGAACTATCAGAAGTTGTTGATTATCGCTTCATAAGCTTTCAGTTTTCGTACTCAGATTGATTGTTTGAAATTAGCATACGCGAATTGAGTATTTCTCTATGAGCTATTAGAAGTTGTTGATATCGCTTTATAAGCTTCAATTTCGTACTCTGATTGACTGTTTAAAATTTGCATATATGAGTTGAGTTTTTCTCTATGAAACTATCAGAAGTTGTTGATATCGCCTTATATAAGCTTCAGTTTCTTCAGTCCGGTTTAATGTTTTAAAACTGCATATGTGAGTTGAGTTTTGCTTTATGAACTAGCAGAAGTTGTTGATATCGCCTTATATAAGCTTTAGTTTCTGCAGTTGGGTTTAATGTTTAAAAACTGTATGTGTGAGTTGAATTTTGCTCTATGAACTATGAGAAGTTGTTAATACTGCTTTATAATCTTCAGTGTTCTTACTGCGATTGATCCTCTGAAATGTGCATATGTGAGTTGAGTTTGCTCTACGAACTATGAGAAATTGTTGATATTGGTTTACAAACATTCAGTTTTTGTACCTCGATTTAATGTTTGAAATGTGCATATGTGAGTTGAGTTTTGCTCTATGAACTATCAGAAGTTGTTGATATTGCCTTATAAGCTTCAGCTTTTGTACTCTGATTTAATGTTTGAAATCTGCTCATGTGAGGTGAGTTTTGCTCTATGAACTATCGGAAGTTGTTGATATCTCCCTAAAGGCTTCATTAATCGTATTCCAGTCGAATGTTTGGAATCTGCATATGTGAGTTGTGTTTTGGAGTAGAATTGTGAAGTAAATGTAGTTGCGATATTTCCTTTTTATGCCCTTCTATTTTGCTGCTTTTGAGGAAATTCGGATGGTGGACTGTAAGAAGAGAAGTGTTTTATAGCTTGATTGGCTTTGTAGTTGGTGGGAAAAGAATGCAAAAGAAATTACTCCTGTTAGCTCTTCATTGCTTACTGAAAGATGAGAAGAATTGAGGAAGTACTGTTAATGTAGTTAAAAATTGTAATTGAATTGGGAAATTTTGTGTTATTCATGAGCTCTTCTAATGTCACTTTATCTGAAGCTGTGGAATGCCCTGTTGTAAGGGGGGATGAGTTTTTGCGGTTGCTTGCAGCTTGCTTGGTGAGTGGGTGGGTCGTCAGGTCTATGAGTCCTCCCTATTGAGTTGGGAAACTTTGACTGAAAACACTAGAAGGTGGTAGTGCCATAGTGATAGCACATAGGTCATGCTCTTGGAGAAAAGAAGTGACCAACATGGATAATTAAGGAAATATGAAAAGTTCATGAGCTTGTTTCAGTAAAGGAGGAAAGAAATGACTTAGAAAGTAATTTTGTATTATTTCCCCATTGGTATAGTTGGTTTATTTGTTTTGCTCTTCCTTCCTTTTGTTTCCCTCTCCTTCCTGTTGTCCCTGTATTGAAAATGAAACCAGCTTTCATTTTCTTCCGTCTCTTCTTATTTCCCCATCTCCCCTCCTAATTTCGACTTCTTTTTTCTTATGTCCAGATTTTAGTCTTGATTCATCTTCCTTTCTGATTGAATTTAGTACTTTATTTTTTGGGTAGAATATTTTTATGCAAAAATATGGAATTACAAGACTTCCAACTAGTTTTCTCTATTCTGAGTTGGTGTTATATATTTGCTGTGCTTTCATGAACCCACCAAACACCAGGTTATTTCACTGTTGCATAGTGATGGATCTACTAATTGATAATTAGACAGAATAGGAGTCAGATGCAATTGTTGTTTCATATATGAATGAATTGAATGAAGATGCTTCGGTGTAATTATGGCTAACATGGTAGAAAAACAGGTGTTTAATCTGCCAATACTTGTGCTTAATTGTTAAACTCTTCTCACAGTTTTCCTATTTTTGTTTAGAGGATGGATACAACAAATCCTGCTGTCTTCGTCAATGCTGAGCTCCTCCGCTTGTACATGGGAAGGAGAGTTCGAGCTGTGATTCAGGTTATGCGCTCTGATGGCAGTGGCACAGTGAACGGGAGATCTACAGATGACCAGCAGATAGTTGTGAAAGGCAATCCACCTGGTCCTCTTACAACGTTTGTTGAGGTCACAGGTATCGCTGACAGTAACCAATCTATCCGTGCTGAAATATGGTCCAACTTTGGGGACACACTAGGTATCACTTCATTAATATTTTACAATTTTTAATCACTGTCTTTAGGTGCTGGAATCCTCCTGATAGCTTCTTTGTTTGCTTTTCGTTGTCCTGCACTTATGCTTTAAAGTCATGAACCATAAATGTTTTCGAGCTATTTTTCCTATAAAAGGAAGAAAAACAACTTACGTTCAAAGTTTGTGCGAGTTATTAGGAGTACTGGAATTATAGGCAGTTACCCTTTTATACTAAAATGCTATTGGATTGTGCAGCGTAGATCTATAAACATATCACTTATATATTTTTTTGGTTGGTAGTATTATACCCTATTAGCTTGATCATCTTTACACATTACAAGAGTGTGAAGTGGGTACCTGAGCTCCTCATCTCCTCCTTGGAGATCAACAAAATAAAGCTATTAGGATTTAACTCTCCTTTTCCTTTTTGTTGAACATGGAAATCAAGTCACCGGGAGTTTTATTTCATTAAATCGGAAGTGTAAATGAGTGAATATTTGATATAATGCATACCCATCTTCATGGATTTATATTGCTGAACTTTGTTTGCTTGTTGTAACACAAATTTCAAAGGAATGAATTCTGATATGAGTCTTTTCTGTTGCAGATACATATAGCTATAACCGTATTTGCATGCTGGCAAATGGCGATTACAAACACTTGTTCATATGAGGGACTCAAAAATGACATGATTTAGTGGATCCTAATAAGTGATCCAACTCTTTCACTATCTACCATCCTTTATTTTTATATATATACATGATGCCTGTGAATACTTATTTAGAGGTTTGTTTTAGTTTGGGATGCTTGTTATGTTATGGTATTTGTTTTCACAAAGTGAACCTGCTGAAATCCAGAACTTGTTTTACTTTTTTTGGGGAAACCTAAATTGGAATCCGACTAAATTCAAATTTACGTTGAAAAGTCTCACATTGGGGGTAAGCGACTCCTGGCAAGTCCCACATGAAGGGTAAAACGCTCTCTAACATAGATGATTTCATATCCAAGAGAATTCAAACCCGAGACTCTCGATTAAGGATGAAGAAGTACTTATTATTCCATCATTGATCAGAATTTGTTTTACATTTTGGCTGTTGATTGGCAATGCTAGTTTTTGCTGATTGACAGTGCCATGTGTAATTTGTCTGAGTGCACCAAAGCTACCGAACACCAAGACCATTACAATAAATCAAGTAGCATGTGGAATTAATAAATTCTAAAAATCATTTAACTATAAACATGACTCTTTTTTACTTGATAAGTTTAAAAACACATAATTTTCGTTAAATGAGGATAAAAAAATGCTTATATATCATATTATATTGTATTATATTATCATATTTTATTAATTCAATAAATACAATATTTAGATAAATTGTATTGTTTTCTATTATTACGTAATGTCTCACAACTACAATTACATAGATTAAAGAAGAGCTCGCGGCCATGGAAGCTCCACGATTATGTCACGTAGTTCTCTCTTTTGCTGCCATGAATAAACTAACCTAGCTCTGAAACCTAGCATCTCCATCTCCATCTTCATCTCCTCCACAATTGACCCAATTTTGGTCAGACACCAAATCCACCAATGGATCATTACAGAGTATTAGGGTTAACACGAAGTGCGAGCAAAGAAGAAATCAAGCAAGCGTTTCGTAAATTGGCAATGGAATTTCATCCAGACAAACACGCACATTCTTCGCATCAGTTAAAGGAAAACGCTACGCTCAAATTCAAGCAAGTTTCCGTAGCTTATGAGATTCTGATCGACGATCGCAAGCGCGCTGATTACAATATCCGGTCCAATAGTTACCGGAATTCTGCAAATAATCATGGTGGTAATAGTGACTATTACAACCGTAGTTATCAGAACGGGTATCGGAATAGTTATAATTATGGGTATGGGTATAGTCGGCCTGCTGATGCCGGCGGTTCTGCAAGTATTGTTACCAAATTCGAGATGGTTCTGCGGTTCATGACGACTCGGGCGTTTCTCCTCAATGCTGCACTTGCCGGGTAATTTTTCGTGTTCTTAGATCCATTTTGAATCATGGTACTTGATTGATATAGCTTTTAAGTTTTATTAGTAATAATTAACAATATCTGCGTCTCATTCTCAAACTAGTTTAAGTTTTAGCTATATGAATTCCCAATATCCATCTTGCTCGAATTGGACTTGGTTCATTCCCATACTCAATAATTTTATCTTTAAAGTGGAAGTCATATTAGAAAAATGTTAAGTTTAGTGAAAGAGAAGACCACAGAACCAACAAACTTTGAATTTTGGATAGTTTAATTAAAGTATCTTGGAATGCACTAAACAAGGATTTTCATATAAATTGGGCAAGAGGAGTATTGAATTTGCTTATAGTTCTTGTTAAAAAAGGTTTATTTGAGGCAATATGTATTGTGTAAAGCTGTGAACTTTAAGGGGCATTTTTGTTTCATTAGACCTGGTGGTTGAGTCATGTGAAAATGTGATTTTCATAGTTGCCAAGTCAAAGTGGAGGTCCTGAGTTTAACAGTCTTAGGTTCCAATCGCCATTCAATATGAGTTTGTGTTAGACTTCTTATATGTCGTATTCTTCCTACTTGTGTGTGTGATAGATGCTGTCAATGTGCAACAGTTGGTGTTGTGTAATTGTAAATTTATTCCTAATACTTAACCTCTCCCACCTTCCCCCACCCAAATGTAAAAAACGTATAACTCTAAATTGTCTGGTTATTTTTAACTCAGATATCGTAATTTGCTACATTATTGGTTTCTTGGTATGTGGTTTTTATGTATGCAGTACCAGCTGCAGTTGGTTTTCCATATAATTTGATGGTTCTTCTCTATGTATTAACATTTGGATAGAGTAGGTTTTGACTATATAAGTGAGTTACAGATAAAAGTCAGAATCTTTGTGTTACTTCTGCATTTGTGCCTTACCAAGGTTCATGAATTAGTCTCCTCTCAAGTTTTGAATGGCATATTCAACGATTCTGATCTTTCAGTTCAATCTTGATGTGTTTGTAATGAGGGGGAACTGTGGCATATTGGCATTCCCCTGAATGGTTTTACTGTATGCTATGGTTATAGCACTTTAGCTGTTGATTAGGGGAGACAAGCAAACAAGGAAAGGCACCTCAATGGGTGAATGTTGAATTCTATTCGTAGTTTCTGTGATACTTCTAAGTATACGGCTTGAACAAAGATGAACTTTCTTGCTGAGGCCTGAGAGTTTGCTTTTCGTTTGGTAAATTCCACGTGAGCGTTACTATGCTGTATTTTTTATGATGTAAATTCAAATTTAGAATCGAGGGTTTGGGGCTTGAAGAGTTCAAAGACCACTCATATTCACAGACCTAGTAGTTTTGTCTTGCATTTTATTTTTCCAAGAAGTTCCTTGTGTATTCAAGAAATGTCTCGTCGACTGTCCAGTCTCATCCTTTGGGTTTGGGTGAATTGTATGATTTCTAGTTCCTAAACTTCCTGATTCATGTGAAACAACTTGATTCTTCAAAGTATCATCCTGTTCTTTTACTTAACCTCAATTTTGACCCTGTTAAAATTTTCCAAGTAACTCGCTGATATATATATTTCTCTGCAGTGTATTGTTAGGTGCAACATATGTAGTTGATGCAGGTGGGGAGGCACTATGGAAGATGCGAAATTCTGGAGTATGACTTCTCTTCCTTCTTTCCATCACTATCCATACAGTTTTTGTTAATTGAAACTGCATAGAGATTAATGAGCAAACTATTTAACTATGAACAAGCAAAGAGATGTAGTCCAAGGTTTTAATATTGCCTTCACATGTAATAAAGTTGGTCCCCTTTTTTCTTGTTTCAATGGTATGATTCTCTTATTTCACAATGGTAACTTGATTTAGAATTCCTTTTGCATAAGAAACTATTTATCTTCTTCTAGATCCTTTTGTAGCTATCAACATATGGTTCATAGGGCATTCGATGTAGTTTCTGTGTAAATTTATATAAACTTCACTGTAATCATTCAGTTTTAGAAGTATTTGTTATATTAAGTAAGCAGTGAAGTTCCCCTAACTATCTTCTTTGTGATCTTTGAGTGTAGAAATCGTTTGAAGAAGCAATGGAATCTGTAGAAAAAGCTAAAGCATTTGATGACAAAAGATGAAAGGGGTTGTTTGTTATGTCGACGGGTTAGAAATTGCTCATGGACATACACTGCATCATACCTTGATCTTCAATTGATGTCAAAATTGCTCATTTTGTTAGAGGGTTGAGCAACGATAAATCCTTGTATATAAGAGAGATTATATTGAGTGGCATTCCTGTTCTTGTATGATGTAATATTATAATTATAACCACATAAAAATGTGTATAGATGTAGCCTGATGGTAGTCAAATAAATATAACTCGACTTGCCTAAAGATGGCAATATTATTCCTCTGAACAGGGAATATGTTCGATCTTGTAAATTATGTGTAACTAGAACTAAGCCAAAATAGAAACAGTACATCCAAAACAAAAACACAAAGGGAAGTGCTTTAAGGCCAAAAAAAGAGGTAGAAATAGTGATGGTTGATGCAAAGGCAATACCTAGATTAGCAATTGAACATTTCTCTGCCTATATACAACAGCATTCCTCAAACAATATGCTTCTGATTTCACAAACATCGGAATTGCTTCCATTTTCACGAAAAATGCTTTCAACAGGTACAACAACATACCCAACGAAATCTCACAACTAGGGTCTGGGGATTGTAATCAACTAAAAACAATTCAGTACTTAGTTTTAGGTTAAAGCAGTACGATAGCAACTGAGCCAGACATTATCACAGAAAGTAAAAATAAAGCAATTAAATCAGACATACTCTTTTTGCGAGTTGGTTTACTTAGCACTTAGCAGCTGTGCTTATTCCTATTTAATATATCGCACAAAAAGCTTATGACCTGATTCTATCTCGAGAACACTTCGCCTCAAATGCTCCTTGCAAAGAATTGGTTCTACTAGCTTTTAAAGGAAACATTACCTGAAAGCAACACTCCAAACCAGTGCAAGGTCTTTGAGATTAAGATGGATACCGAAAGATCTTCACATTGACAGCCCTCGAGTCAAAGGGTGAGAGAAAGAAAGCATGATACCTCTCACCAAGTACCAGATGAAACTAGGAGATGGATTTTCCAATCCAGTATAGAAAATAAGCAGAATCCTAAGAGATCATGTACATAGTTAAAACTACCAACAGATGAAAAAATATGTTGAACATTGTTATTCTGAGTCGTTAAATCAAGATATAGTGCAACTGCTCTTTAGTAGTATGTAGCAGTCGATTCCCTTTCTATTCGGATGTACACTACTATCCAAGAAAAATAACATTGAGTAGAATGTTAAGCATCCAAGAGGTTTGGGTCAAACCTAAAATTTCAATAAGTAGCCTGTCACCAATAGAACGGTAATGCATAAGCAATAGAACTACTTGCACCAATAGTTGATACATAGCTAAGTACTTGAATTTATCAAATCATATAGTATACGACACGTCAAGTGCATGGAATACATCTATTAGCCCATGTACAAATGGGAGTTATAACATTCTTAACAATATTAGGTATACCAAAATCAGTTAGAGAATCAATAGAGGGACAAACCTCAATAGACTTGCGATTTTACAGATAGATCAGAACAAAATATAGCTGAGTTGTCCCTTCCTGGTCGGAACCTTGAAACAAGGGTGTACCGAAAGCAATTAGTTTTCTTCTAAATCAAAATATATGTCTTAGAACTCAATATATCCTGTACTTTCTAATTTCCTCCTCCACATGTCAGGGGTCAAAACATCAAAAGATTCGTCGAAGTCCCAACAACGAATGGCTCCATCAACAGCCTTGTCAAGAAGTAAAAGATGACCCCCAAAGCAATGGATATGGGAAGTGCTGGCAAGGCATGTCGACACACCGCTAACAGTATAAGCGTGCACCCTAATCCAGATATAATAGCGAGATAACAAGCATAAACGGTCATCAAATCATACATTGCAGCTCTCCCCACCAACACACTATAGAAAACAAAATCTCCCAAACCAAGCTTTATCCCCCTTCCTCTCTCCTCCTCTTCCTCAATTTCCCTCTCCAAAACCCGACCCCGATCACTCTCATTGCTTTCTCGTATCTCTTCATTGACCACCGGCCTTTCTCTTTCGTTGTTACTACTACTACTACCCATCAATGGTAACATCTCCCCCTCAATTTCAACCTCTCTAGCATCATCAATCTCTTCACTTTCACTCCTCATCTCATTCACACCCCTCCCATTCTGAACCACATTTTCACTACTCGACATAACCCGAAGCTCAATCGGGTCCCCATCAGAAAACCCAGCTAACAAAAGCCCTAAATTTGGCCCTCTACTCCCTGATCTCGAACCCACATTAGGCCGAGCCTCGTACACCAAAGCAGGCAACTCTTCATCCCTACTAGAAGCCAGCTCCACCAACATCTTCAACGGTCCACCAGGAGCTAAAACTGCAACAAGATCATACAAAGCAAGTGCAACAAGCACAACCCAAGTTGTCCATTCAGGTAATTTCGTAAACCAAGCAGCTACAATAATCCCTAAAGCAACCATATACGTTTGGTTAAGCAAAATCGGAACCCCTTGTGAAAACACAGAAATGACCCCCAAAATGGTGAAATTGAAAAGGAGGAGACAAAAAGTGAAGGAATCAATCGGGATATTGAAGTGCTGAATAAGAGTAAGAATAATCGACCCACCCATCGAACCAAGAACGAAGAAAGCAGAGAAACGGATGTAGTATTTCAGAAAATTAGTGAAACGATAGTAATAGAGGATTACCAGAAGGAATGTTACAAGGGTTATGAGTACTACAAAAACGACGGCGTTTAGAAGAGCTCCTTCGAGCTTCTGGGCAGTTGTATCGGAAGATGATTCGAGGTATATGAGGTTAGCAGCTGTACGGATGACTTGCTGGTTATCGGAGGAAGATGGTGAAGAAAGGGTATATACGATGAGGACAACGAGAAACATGCAGATGGATACTGGTGACATTACTCCGATGATCTCCACTCCGATCGTTTCCAGAATGCTGCCGCCGTCCATTTTCGGGTCGCCGGCCGGTGGTGGGGTTTGGGATGGTGAAATTTTCTAAGGTCTGTTTGTCAGCAGAAACTGAATTTTGTTGTAAGTAATAAGGGCTCATTGGCTGCTTTCTTTATTAAAGTTTTCGAATTCAAATACTCCCTTTTACGTCATATTTTTCGCATTTCAAGATTCAAACAAATTTATCTATTTTATAAATTATTTTAACGTTTTGAATTATTAATTATTGTGACTTATAATACTCTTTACGTAGTTTATAAATATATAATCATTTCAAAAAAATTAAAAATAGCATACGCAAATATCCAATCAAAGTTAAACTGTTTGACTCTTGAACAATGAAAAATGTCACGTAAAACGAAACAAAGGGAGTACAATAATTGAAATATTTTTATATGAAGCTTTATTTTCTTAGATGAATTTTATACCAAAATCAAATACTCAGAAAATCTCCATCTTTAACAAGAGTTTTTTTTTTTTAAGTTTGAAAGTTAAATATAAATATTTTTGTATGAAATATTATTTTAGATGAATTTTATATAGTAAAATCAGATTATTTGAATCACAATTTACATGTATTTGAATATTGATAAGAAAATCAAAAAATAAAACTAAATGACAAAATGATTATTTTTTAATCTAAATATTCCGTATCTATGAAGATTGATTAATTATACTAATTTAAATTCACGGGCCAATAATTAATATAATATAAGAATTATAATAATATTTTTGTTGGTATATAAAATACTATATGTTAAAATATTTTGTTGCGAGAATCTTCTCAAAGAACCTAAAACCCTTTCGGTCTATCTGCTTTATCTTCTCCCTCCATTTCCACTGTACCATACAATGGCTACCACCAACCTGAGAACGCCGGCCACCACCTTAAGGTCGCCGTCAACAGCCGTCAGCGCCACCGCTTACTCCTCCGTCAAACCTAATTGTATCACTTTCTTATCCTACTCGCGCTGTGGACGGAGACAAACTCCATTACTCCCCAGACGTTGTCGTATTCACCACTCCGCTAACTCAATTGTGCAATTGCAGCAGCGGTCGGTTGAGAAATTTGTTATCTTTGCTTCAAATGAGGATGTTGCTGAGGCTGCTGAAACGGAGACTCTGGAACCGGAGCAGGTAGAAGAGTCCGAGCAGGAGGTACATCAATTTTATCCTGCATTTTGTGTTCTAGATGTATACAGGCTTAACTAACTGTGTTTATGGCTGAATTTGTTGGGTCTGCTATTTGAATCAGTTGTATCTGTTTTTGATCTCTCGATGGCCAATGAGACCTCGTTTTAACATTACATAGGAGTGCCTATAGGCCTCTAGGTGTTAATTCCACCTTGTTGTGAGTTAGCTTTTGGATTTGAGTTATGAAAAGTCCCCTTTATTAACATTATGTGGACAATTCCCAATAGATTTGGTGTTTTCAAGTTTCATCATAAGTAGATTAGGTTATGTTATGTTATCCTCTTCTGTTTTTCAAGTGTTAGTTTACAACTGTATCCCACAAGGCTTAGACAGATGAGAAAATTCCTACTGGATTGAATCTTCATTGACAAGTAGACCATACTATTAGGCAACAGATTATCCTTTTCCTTTTATGTGGAGTTTGTATAAACTATGAGTTGGCATTTCACCATTATTACAAAGCACTTGTTTTGTTTAGCCCTGATGGTTAAGGATCCAGTGAAAGACTACTTAAGTTGGTATGTTTACTTCTGTTCCTTTTTATAATATAGCGGGTTACTTTATGTGGCTTGCGGAAGCTTTTCCTTTTTTGTATATAAATGCAGCCTCTGTTTCATGCCTTAGGAATTGCAAAAGGGTCAACGAACTTGGGATTTTCATAGACCTTAGTTGCAACACATCCCCTCCTCTCAAAGCTTATTTCCTGGTGAATTGTGATTGCAATAGGTTTTTCCTAGTAAAAGTCAACTAATCATCAATACACCTCAAATTCCATGGTAGTCGAACTCCATTGTATAAATGGTACATTTCTCTGGTATACGGAAGATGAATAATTGCCAGAATAGTGGACGCATTACCTTGAAAGACCTGTTTCATGGCGGGAAGGAGAACCTTCTAGGTGGTTGAATATAGAGAAAGCCTGAATATTTTTTTCGATAACTGTGGTGTTGCACCTCGACTAATATATACGGGATATGTGCTACCTCCCATCAGCAATTAGTACCATGTGTTGTACCATGTAGCACAGGAAAAGTTTGTGATCAGTGTCATGTATAATGTTCGAAGTGTTAAGTCATGTATTCATTTGTTACACTTGTCAGAAGCTTTGCAAGGAGTGAGAAAGTTGTCTGGGGTCCACCCTAGGTTTGACATTGTTAATGGGTGCTCAGTTACATTTGTGGAGCTTTAAGATTTTTTGGCAGAGGGGTTGATCACCAAACATCTCCCAAGACTTCACTCAGAATTCTGCTTAGCAGCTTCTTGGAAAACATGGCTGGAAGAATACATTGAAGTTTTGGAAAATGTGTCTGGAGGATTATTTGGAAATGGCACCTCGATCATTCCACTACGTACCAAATGATTCTGCTCATCCAGGCTTTGACAAATAAGAAGAGATCACTTTGTGTATCTCTTTGTAAGTTGTGTGAATATAGTCTCACAGCATCTGCACCTAGGCTTTTAGTTCAATACAAAGGTAATAAAATACTGGTAAATGAACGTCATGAGTTTGTATTTTGGCAGCGAATCAAGTCTAGTATTTAAGTGAAGAAAGGTAGAAGGGTGCCTACTATCCATCAAAGAAACAATATTTCGATTATCTAGAGAAGTATTACATTTTGATATAGAGCAAAATCGTCATATTACTGGCTTGAAAACATTTACTTTATTTTCTGTCGATGCATTCAGTGAAGTTGGGCTTAATCACTGGCCTAGGTGCATTAGAAGCACTAATTATTAGGTGATTATGCATGTGGTTAGCAAGTGAGATGTCTTCTTGTGATCTACCTTTATAAGATTCCATGTGAGATGTCACCTTTACTTCTCCACAGCAGCTGCATAACTCACTAAGGGGTCACTTGATTTACATCTAGACATACTAGATCTAGTTATACAAATATTACAATAAATGGGTTGTTGTGGTGAATACTGACGTAGGATTGTGGTTTAGCGAATGATAATGAGGATTGTTATGCGTAGAATGCCTCTTTTTTTTTTGAGAATTGGTAAGTTTGTATTCTTCAGTATTAGGATGTGCTGGCCACCTTCAAAATGTTATGCATGGAATGCCTTCTTTAAGAACCCTCTTGTCATTAGATACTGTTTATCTTTGGTATTTCTAGTAGACGTATTCCTATTTTACATTTTATCATGCATAAAATAATACATAGAGCCCCACATAAGTTATACCAGTATTAGTAATCAAGAGTTAAGTGCCATAAATAAAACACTACATTGGTTGTGTTAGGCCTTAATTGGGAAACCAGTCATTGTATTAGTTGTGCAAAGACCACATCTGCCAGTGTTTTATGCTGTAAACAGACATTATATTAGTTACTTGTAATTTTATGCCAGGAATATCATAACTTTTGACGTTGGTTGGTGACATACTGCAGTCCCCTCTCCTCTATCAGGGTTACCAGCTACTCGCACCTCACATACGTGGAGAAGAGAGTGTTGTTCGACATTTAATATTGGCCTGTAGCTGCCCCCATTTCCTCACCAAGTGTTCTATGTCTTAGACTGAGAGATAAAATACATTAGTTCTCCAGCATGTACTGGGTTTTGTTAGATGTATTTTTTTCTTCTGTGTAGCATGCATATCGATGTGGGTTCATGTAAATGAAATAAGATAATGTGTTTAATAACCCGAGGTTGTGGTCTAGTGGTCAACGAAATGGTGGAAAACTAGAGGTCTCTGGTTCAAATTCCAACATAGGTAAAAAAACACTAGGTTATTTCTTCTCTTCTGCCCAAGCATTGGTGCCGGTAAGCTGGCCGGGATACCAGCGTCACCAGAAAAAACACAACATGTTTAATATGTCTATTAGTTTGTTTCTTCATCTGCTTTTATCCTTTTGTCAGCATGTATGTTTGGAGTAAGCTGATTAGTTTTGTGGTTTATCTTTATAACTTAAAACTTGACATATTGGAGTTCTGATTCCCAAGTGTTCCAATTCTCTTACCCACTGTTGAAAATCTAGTGTAATGTGTATTTTCTTACCGTTGAACAGGAGAGTTTAGATGGTGCTGCTTCCGAGGAAGCTTCGGATGAGGATGACAATGCAGCTGCAGAGGAAACTTTATCAGTCGTTGCAGCTTCATTGCAGCTGTACAGAGATGCTTTAGCAAATAATGACGATTCAAAAGCTGCAGAGATAGAAATTTCCCTCAAGTCCATAGAAGATGAGAAAATTGAACTTCAAACAAAAGTAGCCTCATTGACTGCAGAATTGTCAAGTGAGAGAGACCGGGTTCTAAGAATCAGTGCCGACTTCGACAACTTCCGCAAGAGAACAGATAGAGAAAGAGCTTCTCTTGTGACAAATGCGCAAGGGGAGGTTGTTGAGAAACTTTTGTCGGTTATGGACAATTTTGAGAGAGCGAAAACGCAAATCAAGGTGGCAACAGAGGGAGAGGAAAAAATTAATAATAGTTATCAGAGCATTTCTAAACAATTTATGGAAATCCTTGGAGCTCTTGGTGTTGAGACTGTGGAGACAGTTGGGAAGCCATTCGACCCATTGGTATGTTTCTCGCCCGTACCTCTATTTACAAATACAGATGTATTCCTACAAACACATACATATGCTTGAGTATTTTAAAAAGCTGCTTTCTTTCCGTGCTGTGTGTTGCTTGTTTGAATAGATAGGTAGATATTGGTTGTATTGTTCAGGAAAACAAAGTTTTGAGCTACCATCTTCTGTTGTTCATGTAGTGATTCTTCTATTTGATCCTTGGTTTAATGCAGGCCAGTTCCCGAGTTGGCTCAAAATTCAGTCGAATTATTGATGAACTTTTTCAAAAGCTGTCTAACTTCTATTCGGTTTTTAGGAAGACCTCAACCTGATTTTTAGCTCAATCTAAATCAGCATTCTTTTGAGCCAACTCGGTGAGTTGCAATGTATAGACTTGTGGTATTCTTTCATGAAGGGAACGAAACAAGAATTTTTTTCCTTCGAGCTGTATAACAATCTAACATTGAAATCTGTTTGCGTAACCTTGTTATTGTAATGTTGATGAAAGCCTTTTCTGTAGTTTATGCCAATAGATGTAACTGTATTACCTGTCTCTTTTTAGTATTGACTGATCTCCCCATGATTAGCTGCATGAAGCTATAATGCGCGAGGATTCCTCAGAATTTGAAGAAGGTGTTGTACTTGAAGAATATCGCAAAGGTTTCAGACTTGGAGACAGACTCTTACGTCCTTCCATGGTGAAGGTGTCTGCTGGCCCAGGGCCGGCAAAGCCAGAGACAACTGAGCCTAAAGAAGAGGAACACATCGAAACCGATGAGAAGACTGCCGAAACACCAGGTGATGAAGGGACAGGTGAGGGAGGTAACTAATTATCAGGCGAGGGATGTAACATCCCATGATTTTGCTTATGTACAAGCAAACATCAGAACGTATTTTCGCGTTGATTAACATTGGGCTAGGTTTCGCTGGTATACATTAATTATTGTTTGTTTGAGAGGACATCATTTTAGGTCAGTTGTCTTATGAGTGCTGTCTTAAACATTGTATTTTTTAGGCTTTGGAGAGGGATGATCCATATAGCTGGTGTCAACTAGCTTGGGATCGAGGCGTAGCTGTTGTAATCTTTGGTAAACAAGTAAGGGCTGAATGTCATGTGCAAATGTGACTTGAATTTGAACTTCACTCTAGTTCTACCCACATGTGAAAAATTTCACTGCTTTAACTTATATTTAGATTTAAAAATTCATCAAAACACACATCAATTTGCCATCATTGCTTTTAGATTAAAAGAAAAATGTTGCATTTATTCATGTTCAATTTCTTCATGATTCATGAAAAACAAACTAGTCAGATTTTTCTTTTATGACAATGAAACCGGAGCCTTTGAGTGTGCACATGGTAAATGTAATAGCTCGTAAATTGTGAGTTTGATCAAGAAAGCATGCATGTGGGTAAAACTTGAGACCTTTCATCAACCAACTTAGTCACCTTTGTTTAGATAAGGTAAATACCGCTCCTGTATAAAAGCTTGGAAATAATATATGGGAGATAAATTATACTAAACAAGCTTTTTGCGATGAGTTTGATCGAAAAAACATGCAAGGAATTTTGAATTTTGACATCACTCATTCGGATTTTCTCGCTCAACCAACTCAACTATCCTTGTTATAATGATATATTTATTACTCCATCCGTTTAAAAAAGAATGACCTCCTTTTCTTTTTAGTATGTTTCAAATAAGAATGATCTCTTTTCTTCTTTTTTTTTAACATTTTAATTTCAGCTTCTCACGTGGCATGTTAAAGACCACAAGATCAAATGACAATTTTGTATATTTGACCTAACTTTAATTTAGGACCACAAGATTCAAAAGTCTTCTTTATACTCTTAAACTCCGTGTTAAGTCAAACAAGGTCATTCTTTGTGAAAATGAGGGAATACCTAGTAAAAGGGGCTAAATTTCAATTAGTCATTGACATTTATAATATATATCAATTTGGTCATCAACCTTTCACATTTGACCAAAATGGTCCTTTATACCTCATTGATCATCTAATATCCAACATTGTGCATGTTAACGTAGGAACATAAGTACAAGAAATAATAGACGGTAACAAAATAATTAACAGTAACACAATAATATAATAATTGACTGAATGATATGATAGTCGAAGTACAAGAAACATCGACAAGAATAATATTATAACTACTGGTATAGACGAATAACTAGAAAACATACTGCTACTTACTAATCTTCTACTAATGATCGAACACAGTCCCTTTTCATAAGTAACATGGTTAAATAGAGGATATAATTAGGGTTTTCTTTTCCAAAGTCCGAGGACTAAATAAAATTAATTTCAAGTCAAATATTTCCATTTAGATTATTATAGTATCTTCAAGGACCACATTGATATTTATATGAAACTTTAGGTACCAAAAGTACAATTCTAATCTTTTCCTCTGTGTAGATATATACCCATGAACTGGCGGGAAATTGCACACAGCTAAAACTCCCTAAACCCTCTTCTCCCAACTCCGGCGAACCACCATGAACTCCGGCAACTCTAAGAAGCGATCGGCGGCAGCAACGCCGTCGCCTCAACAGCAGCAGAAACACCATGCCTCCATGGAAGAAGAGGACCTAGACGAGGATGTATTTCTCGAAGAGACATTGCTTCAGTACGAAGAAGATTCACAGGTCCTTCGTGAGCTCGAAGAGAGCAATGCCATAAAGGAGAGGCTTCAGAAGTGGAAACGTCCTTCTCTATCTCAAGCTTACATCGATCAGACACAAAGCATATGTAAGAAGATTGTAATTGAGAAACATTTTGCTCTTAATTTTCGACTTCATGCCTTTGTTTTTTTTGTTTCTGCTTTCTTAATGTATTGTTCATTTCTTTTTCTGGAAGCTCTTTTTTCTTGTTTCCCTAGATTTTTAAATTATTTGGTGAATTTGGTGGAGTCTGTCTCAGTTATGGTGCTGAATGTTTAGGGTTTCTGAAGTTATTCATTTGGTGTTAAGCTTTTCTTACAAAGGATTTCAAGTGCTGCGGAGTAGCACGGCCCCGGCTGCTCTTTTCAATAATGTGTGCAGATGTTTTATTTGATTTAATTTGATATTGGTGCGTGCGTTTGATGTAATTATAATATAGTTTAAGAACTTCAGTATATATAACAACAACAAAATGCCCAATATAATTTTTCAAGGTGGGTCTGGAGAGGTTTGAGTGTACACAGTCCCTTGTAAGGGTAGGGAGACTGTTTCCTGTAGACCCTCGGTTCAAGAAGAGATGACAAGTAAACAATAATAACAAGAAGATAGTAAAATAAACAAAATGGAAGAAACAGACAAGAAATACTAGAGATTTACGATAAAACAAACTTAAGAATGAGAGTAATACTCAAGGATGAAAAAAAAATTGCTTGGCGACCTACTATCCCTCTACCATGATACTCAACCTCCACACCCTCCTATCAAGAGTCCTGTCTTTTGTAAGTTAAAGTTGCAATATGTCTTGTCTAATTACCTTTCCTCAAAATCTCTTAGTCCTACTTCTTCACCTCCTCATGCCATCATGACCAACCACTCACACCTCCATACCAGGGCAACGACTTTTTTTTCTCTGTATATGTCTGAACTATCTCAACCTCCCTTTCTACATCTTATCCACCACAGGGTTCACACCCATGTTGTTGTTGTCCTGAGTCTTTTTATTCTTAATATTATCTGTCGTGATGTCCCCACACATTCATCTCAGCATCCTCATATGTACTACTTTCATCTTATTGACAAACTTTCTTAATTAGCCAACACTCTGCCCAAACAACATAGTTGGCCTAACCACCACTCCGTAGAACTTACTTTTTAATCTTAACGGCGTATACTTATCACACAAAACACCAAATGTGAGCCTCCATTTCATCCATCCTGCTCTGATAAGATGTGTGACATCATCGTTTATCTCCCCATTGCCTTGGATTACTAACCCCTAGTATTTGGAACTTCCTCTTTTGGGGATAACTTCAGTATCAAGCCTTACGTCCTCGTCTGCTTCATTAATCACATCATTGAACTTGCACTCCAAGAATTCTGTCTTAGTCCTGCTCAACTTCAAATCTTTAGACTCCAAGATCTGTCTCCAAACCTCCAGCTTCACGATAACTCTGCTTTGCGTTTCAGTCAATCATGAAAGAGAAGTGATTTGAGTCCCCTCTCACTGTCCTTACCCGAGTCTTGGTTCCATCGTACATGTTCTTAATCACTCTAATGTTAACTACATGGACACCTCTCACCTCCCAACTATTCGGGTGCTTATTAATGAATAATTTTGACTTATCCAAAAAAGCGTTTGTATATTGAGTTGAGGGCAATATGTACATGTGGATCTTATAATAATTTAGTGAACAACAAGAAGTTGGATTTTTAGGTAAAACAAAAATGTTCCAATATACATCAATTACTTCATTTAGTTCTAACTTCCACAATCATATTCTGAAAGTTCCATTGAAATTTGGTGGTCCTTTCTCAGCGTTTCAGCAGCTGGAAATTGACTACATTATTGCAGAGAGCCATAAAGAATTGCTGCCTAATTCTTCTGGTCAGGCTGCCATTTTAAGAATCTTCGGGGTCACAAAGGAAGGTTTGCAATTTTAATACTGTTGTCATATGCATTTGCAATTCTTGTTGTTGTGCTGTAGATATGGTGCTATTGATCTAGAAAGAAGATTTATTCTGGCATTCCAAGTAATATAATAGTCTCCTAGAGGTATAAATGCACGTCATGAAATGGGAGTTGTTGTATTTTAATCGGTGAAGCAGTTTTTTCGTAAATTAAAAACAATTAGAGCGTTCTGAGGGCTGCAAGCTTGTGAGGAACGCTGATACCAACCACAATCTCGAACATAGATTTTCTCTTGACTGTGTATAATATATTGGTACAAATTTGAGTTAAAGTTGCATCTTAGTGGATTCTCTAGTTGTAGTATTTTCCTTTTGTGTTTCTGTTTCTATTTGTTTAAAGAGGTTCTTGTGCCATTTCCTTTATAGAAGAAAATTATAGCTTCTTTTTTAGTATTTTCTATGCTATCATATTACACTAGATATTAGAAATGAACATGAAAAGCTTAAGTGGAGGTGGTTCTTGGTAGGTCGAGGAGTGAGTTCAGAAGGAACACAATACCTTGGAATCCATCGTTAATGTATTTATTGAGGTTGACATAGCTTGTCTTTCACTTACTAAGAAATGTCTGTTTATGCCCTGGTCAGGAAATAGTGTCTGTTGTCATGTACATGGATTTGAACCATACTTCTATATCAGCTGCCCTCCTGGAATGGGCCCTGACGATATCTCCCGTTTTCACCAAATTCTTGAGGTATGTTGACCTGCTTGTTTGCATAAGCATGCTATGATTGAATTCTTCACCAGTTTGGTTTATTAATGGCAAATGCTGCAGTTGCTATATTATTCTTGTTGGTTGGTGTAGGGTAGGATGAGAGAGGCGAATAGGAACAGCAATGCCCCTAAGTTTGTCCGTCGCATTGAAGTAGTTCAGAAAAGAAGCATCATGTATTACCAACAGCAGGCTTCTCAGCCTTTTCTCAAGATTGTAGTGGCATTGCCAACAATGGTTACCAGTTGCCGCGGTATATTTTCTGTTTCACTTATTCACTTATACTGTATCTTTCTGATGAAGGTGCTTTTCTGATTTAGTCTTATCTTTTGTTCTTGTGGCACACACGCGCACACAGGCACACACAGTAAAAGTTGTATTGATAGAACTATCAAGATCTAAGACAGTGCTGGAAAGTAGATGTTTACTTATGTTGTTCTGTTGGGTTAATTTTACCCCTGTATTTAGCACTGAACAACTAGTGAACTCTATCATTGCGTCCTCATATATATATAATATTTTTTAAGATTGCAACAGAACCTAGAAAGTTGGGAAGTCCATTTAAAAAGATCTGCCTTTGGTTCCTGCTTGTATTTTGTGGTGCTTACGGATTGGATAGAAAGGAACAAAAGGTTTATTGATGGCATCCCAACTCCCATTTCTTCTCTGAATCTAGGTATTTGATCAGTCTTCTTAGTTGGGTCAACCACTCCTCTGTAATTACTGTCGACTCTTTCCTAGAATTCATAAGCTCCATAGATCTATGTTGATAGTTGTGAACTTGTGATAGCTTTTTTTGCCTTCCTGGGAGCTGATAATTTCTTTGTAATGCTTGCATCTTCTTGATGCTTTTTGTTAATGATATCCTTCTTATTTCATTAAAAAGAAGGAAAATATTACAACAGAAATTAACAGGCTAATATTCATGTTTCAAACTGCAAACAGCTGCAGTTTAGATCTTGAAGTGCTGTCTCGTTTCCTTCCAAACCACCTAACACAGCTGAAAGGTTCTCCAACGCTCTATGTTCATTTCTCATTTTACATCCAGTCCAGCTCTAATAAGTTCTTAGACTGTCCTTGGCATTACCCATTTTATCCCAAAAGTGTTTAAAAAGGTTTCTCAATTGAGCAGTTGTGTGGGCTTGTGCTATATTTAATATGACTTTTGCTTGCCAGTCTTGCCTGCTCTTGCCATGATAAGTTAATGTATTACTTGACATTGAGTCATATAAAATAATATACTTGCATCTTATGCTTCTGGTGAAATTTCTCCTTAATCTTCTCACTTAAGTTTACTTACTGAAATCTGGAGAAGAATATGTTCGACTGAATTGAGTTATGTTTTTCAACATATGGATGCAACAGAATTGCGATAAAATGTTTAATTTCTGATTGATTTTATAGAATTGATTCTATTACCGATTCCTTTTCCTGCTTTTCCCACCTGATTGAAATGTAAAATGGGCAGGTATTCTCGATAGAGGTATTCAAATTGACGGGCTTGGTATGAAGAGCTTTCTTACCTATGAAAGTAATGTTCTTTTTGCTCTTCGCTTCATGATTGACTGCAATATTGTTGGTGGCAACTGGATTGAAGTTCCAGTTGGTAAATACAAGAAAGCTGCAAGGAATCTCTCCTATTCTCAATTAGAGTTTGATTGTCTGTATCCTAATGCATGATGAATATATGACCTAAGAGTGCATTCTTTCTATCCATAAGGGATCATCATCCGGAACTTCCTTAACATTTTCTTTTAGCTATTCTGACTTGATAAGCCATTCTCCTGAAGGAGAATTTTCGAAGATGGCTCCATTTCGCATATTGAGTTTCGATATTGAATGTGCTGGTCGTAAAGGCCACTTTCCGGAGCCTACACAAGATCCTGTTATTCAAGTTAGTCCCAATTTATTCTATATATCTGGATAATATATGTTTTTACTTTCCTGTTGCTGACAAGATTTTAACTTCATTCTAGGTGGCCAATCTGGTTACCTTGCAGGGACAGGATCAGCCATTAATTCGGAATGTGATGACCCTTAAGTCATGCTCACCAATAGTTGGGGTTGATATTATGTCCTTTGACACAGAAAAAGAAGTATTGCGGGCTTGGAGGGTAATATTTTTGCATGAAATTTGTATTTTAATTTGATACAGTTTCCACCTTTTCTCTTTGTTTGTGTGGTGGAGGGAATGGGGGTTTGTTGGATAGACGAGCAGAGTTTTTGCGTGTGACAGTTGATTCTTTCAATTTGGCTTCATGTGATGGCACTTAACCTTTTACACGGTTTCTTTTAGCGTGAGAGTTTCACATTGTCCGTGTTGTTTTATGCTCCAGATTGTAATGCACAAGCAGAAGAGTGAAGCAGGCTGAACAGACTAATTTGGACAAGTTAGAAGTTAAATATCATGGAAAAAGGAGTTAGAAATAATGACGGAAATAAACTTTCATGGGCTATTTACGCTTCCCTTACTTGGCATATAAATCTTGGTTGATTGGTGCTGAGGAAGTGGTGGGACTTTCTCATAGTTAATATGAACATATAGTGTTTGGATATGCCATTTCAGTCTCATACATTAGTTTGCACAATTGCGTAAAACTATTCCAGAATACTTTCCTGAAAACAATTTTTTGTAAGAAAAAGATGTCTCTACTATTAGTAATACCAATAACCAATTCATGTTTTCTTTTAACTTTCTTTTGACTTGCAGGACCTTATCCGGGAAGTGGACCCTGATATAATAATTGGATATAACATCTGCAACTTTGATTTGCCATATCTCATCCGGGTAATGAGCTTCTGTTTTCCCTTTTTTGATTGGTAAAAAGGTATTGTATTCCGAGTAGCAAGCTTCTTATGTAGTTATATGTTTAAATAATGGCTCCAAAACAATAATATGAGAGCTAAAGTGAATTAAGATTTGCTGGGCAAGCTTAACAATCGGTTTGTTAATATAGTAACCAAAAGTATTGTTTCTTAATTATTAATTGGATTAAGAGTCGAGGACTATAAAAAGTCCGTAGGCAGAAGTAAAAGAAAGCACTACATGATAAAATGTTGTTTAGCTACACCATTATGGTCAATGAAGTGGGAAAGAACTATGAGGTCTCAGGCTCAAAGCCCAGCAGAGACAAAAACATAAGGTGCTTTCTTTCCATTTGTTCTAGCCTTGGTGGACAGAGTTGCTTGGTCCATGTTGCTAGTGGGAGGTGACGGGTATCCCATAGAATTAGTTGAGATGTGTGCAAGCTGGCCCGGACACCACAGTTATTAAAAACTTTAAATAAATTGTGGTTTAGCTGTGAAGCTGACGGTGGAACTGAAGTGGAAAAAATTGTTTCTTCCCTTCCCAAAAGAGATTGGGAATGGCTAGGTCATGTTTGTTTTTCATGTGTAATGTTGAACTACTAAAGGCATTTTATCTTCTTATCAGAGAGCTGAAGTCTTAGGGATGGCAGAATTTCCTGTGCTTGGACGCATCAGAAACAGCAGGGTTCGTGTAAAGGATGCAACCTTTTCTTCAAGGTCATATTATATCTTTTTGTTTGTTATTTTCTATTTGTTTAGAAGTACTTTTAGGTTTCTACTTTATCTGTAGGTAAAAATACTATCAGTACAAAATGGCATTTTTTTTCGCTTGGTGTCCGTTGACTATATTTGTATCTAACCACTGGCTTGTTCAGTTTTGGATTTATGTTCCATCACTGTATGTGGTTTCTGAAATATGGGATTATATACTAACCTAAAACATGTTCGAGTTAGCTGCTGCTTATCAGAACCTTTCTAATATTTCTCCTTGTAATAGGACAGTAAAATGGAGTAATTGGTATCTCCCATATTTTCCTCCGAGAGCATTGTTTCATCTCCAAAGGTGGAGTTGCAGCACTTCTTAATTCAAACATTTCCCAAAAATTCACATGACTGAAACTCAAAGATCAGTCTTCAACTAGTTGATTGTGATCATAACAGTAAATTCCCCGAGGCTATGCTGAAGCTGATTTATTCTTCATTTAAGTGTGATTAGGGTTGTCAAATGGACGGGTCAAAATGGCCTGGGTTAATAAATAACCAGCCCAATATTTATTTGGGCTGAAATGGACTAAACAGCGGGTCATAACCCAACCCACCCAATTCTTACTAAGATTTAATTTCCTTGTTTATTCTTTTATAAAAAAAAATTACCTATTAAACTGTTTTTTCCTTTACTAGAGCTATATATATATGTCAAATAAAAAAATGTTGTTATGAGAATATTTTTTGACAAAATGTTTCATGGGTCAATTTGGGCTATCAACCAACTTTTTTGATGGTCTGAGTTAATAAATGAGTGGGTCAAATTGGGAGGGTCATGCTTTTCATGTGCTAATTTTGCCACTCCTATTTGTGATCATCAAAATCTAAAAGAAAAAAATATCCCAAGTGTGACAAGTACATGCAATTGAGTTTGCATTTAGTGAAGCTGACTTTATCCAAAAAAAAACTTGAGAAGCTGTGGACTGATGTATGCGTTTTGTGTTGCAGACAGCATGGGACAAGGGAAAGTAAAGAAATAACAATAGAAGGGAGAGTTCAATTTGATTTATTTCAGGTTTAGTTCATTATGGCTGTATCAATAAGCTGTTCTAATTGCTGTAGAAAGAACTTTACTTAGGAAAACATCTGAATGCCAGTAAATCTGTTATTCTCTTGTATTGCAGGCTGTGCAGAGGGATTATAAGCTAAGTTCTTACTCGCTAAATTCTGTCTCAGCACATTTTCTGAATGAGCAGGTTAGTTTTTGCTCTTCTATCCATAGTTTCTTGTCACAACTCACATACTGCTACATCTGCCCACAACCATGTACCTTCTGCCAATAAATTTGTACATGATTTTGAGCGATGACCCTACATGCGCTCTTGTTTATGTTCAAACACTTCAATGCTCTTTATTTTTGCTTTATATATCCGATATCTTAAAACTCACTGGTCCATTTAATCAGAGTCATGCGTAGGACCCACCATAGGGGAAGCGTTACCTACCAGGAGTTTTTGTGACCTCTGATTTAAGTTGGAGGGATGCCATCCATACGTCTCTACTTATGTTGATAACCAAGTTGAGTGATTCCATTAGGGCCATTGCTCATGTATATTTAAGTATAACATAAGTAGGCTTGCGGTAATGCTTTGTAGTTTCTTTGTGTACAGGGTTGGTTAGCTTGAAGGATTACAAGTTTACTTGCTAGCTTTCTATTTTGATTTTGGCATGTTAATTGTGAAATTAATGGCTTGAGCTGTATTTAATCTACATGAGTTAGAAAAGAAAAAATCTGTGATTGCGACCTTGAATTCAGTAAAAGAACAGAAGAAATACTCAATTTTGTGCAAGAAACATGTGTAAAAAGTTGTGATTTTTTTTAATACAAGTGCACTTGCATCCATACATCTCCTCTTCACATGTTTGAACCATCTTAGTCTCGAATCTGTCTTCTCCTCCACCTTGACCCGAATATCTTCATTTCTAATTTTATCTCTCCTAGTAAGCCCACACATCCATCTTGGCGTCCTCATTTCCACAACTTAAATCTTCTAATGTGAGAATTCTTGACTGGAAACACTCTGCCCCATACAACATAGTTGGTCATTTCTAGCTCCAGTGCATTCTTTAATTAAGTTCTCTGCGCTGGTGCACTATTATTTTTATTAAATTACTTGTGAAGTTTAATTTCAGATCTTTATCCGGTGGGGCAGAAAGGAAGACATCTTGATCATATTGTTTGACCTTTATTATTCACATATCATTGTATTTGTTGCTCTCTGAAAATTGAGACGGAGGGTCTTCTATACCTTTGTTTTCCTTTAATGTTCTTTTATGCCACATAATCTGTTCATTTGTCTTGTTTCCCCTATCCTTATTCCTATTGAATATACTTGTCTTGTTTAGAGCAAGTAATTTTTTTCTAATACTACTTCTACGCCTGCAGAAAGAGGATGTCCATCATTCAATTATATCAGATCTTCAAAATGGCAATGCAGAAACGAGGCGTCGGCTTGCTGTATATTGTCTAAAGGTGTATAGTTCTGTTCCGGTTGAAGGAAATTATTGAATTGGATATAATTGTATGCTGAGTGTTGCTTATTTCATAGAACAGTTAATTTTTTTAGATTTTTTTGGATTTAGACATGCATACAACTTTCTTTAGATAGGGGATATATGTAAAATTCTGCTCCAAGAATATTTAGTTTTAAATTTCTTAATGCTTATAGAGACAGCCTTTCGGTGTAGAATGCTCCACTCGAAAGATGTTTGCATGTAAAGAAACCAAATATAACTTCATTGTTTTCATCAAAGAAGATACTGGTTACAACATTCAAGGGTGTGATCTAGTGGTCAATAAAGATAGAACTATTGTTTGATTTTTATTATGCCAAATGTTGATACACCTCTGTCATCCTTCCCCAAATACAGTTGGACGTAATGTTTGTTTCATGTAGATAACGAGCAATGAGTAGTTTTGGCCAATGAGTTATAGAATGTAGTAACTGGTATTCTAGATGAGTTCGAATGAAATGTAATTTGCTGATGTGAATATTCAGTCTCACTTAACAAGAAAACTGAATGCTTTAGTTCCGTTACAGGATGCTTATCTCCCACAACGGCTTTTGGACAAATTAATGTTCATTTATAACTATGTGGAGATGGCTCGAGTCACTGGTGTACCTATATCTTTTCTTCTCTCAAGAGGGCAAAGCATTAAGGTTAATCCTATACTTGCTTCATTTTCCTCTAGTGGAAAATTAAGAAAGGTCTTATATGTTTGCACTTAATGAAGGTCTTAATCTTAATTATTCTAATCTCCTCTATCTTCAGGTGCTTTCTCAACTTTTAAGGAAGGCGAAGCAAAAGGATCTTGTCATACCAAATGCAAAACAGGCTGGATCTGAACAAGGAACGTTTGAGGGGGCAACGGTAAGAAAATAAGTAACACCCATCATATAGCTGGAATATTTTATCTTGTAAAGAAAAGTTAGCACTTGTAAAGCTCCTGTTGTGCCAAGCTTTATATTTTGTATATTACTCTTGTTAAACATATGTTTTGAGTATTAGTTGAGGTGCTCTCAAGTTTGGCCCTGGACACCACAGTTATCAAAAATGAACATGGATGTTTGGAGGATATCAAATCTGACTATCACACACCTTTAATATCCTTTGATGTTGATTTCTTAGGTTAGAGGTACTAACTGTAAGTCTTGATTCTTGTGTATTTTTCCTTTCAAAATATCTGGACACAGGTTTTGGAGGCACGGGCTGGTTTCTATGAGAAGCCAATTGCAACATTGGATTTTGCATCTCTATATCCATCAATCATGATGGCATATAACTTATGTTACTGCACGCTAGTAAGTGTTCTTGTTTGAGTCTTGACGATGATATTTCTTTTTTTACCCGAGTGTTCAATTGATGTTGGTGAAACCTTAGAATTAAGTGCTGAGCATTAAGATCTTCACGTCAATGCTTCCGGTTCTAAGTTTTGGTTTTCTTCCCTCATGTCTAGGTAACTCCTGAAGAGGTTCGCAAACTGAACCTTCCTCCAGAGTGTGTCAACAAGACCCCTTCTGGTGAAACGTTTGTCAAGTCAACCTTACAGAAGGTAAATATAACTGCTGGTTTAATTCCGGTATATATGTTCTTGTTTCGATTATGATAATTTAATTGTTTTTTGGTCAGGGAATACTTCCGGAAATTCTTGAAGAACTATTGACTGCTCGTAAAAGAGCAAAAGCAGATTTAAAGGTGTTTACTAAATTTTTGTTCTTTTATATTTTTCTACTATCTGTTGCCTCATTTTGCTTTGTATCTTGATTTTTTGTTGTCATTTTTTTTCTTAGAACCCTTCTCTGATTAACTTTCCTTTTGAACCGAGGGTCTATCGGATACAACCTCTCTACCCCACAAAGGTTGGGGTAAGATCTGCGTACACCTTACCCTCCCCATGCCCTACTTATGGGATTACATTGGATATTGTTGTGTTCAGTCTTTGGAATTTGGTTCCATCTAATGTTTGAGAGAATCATTCTGGATTTATTGGGTTCTGATCCAACTAGCTTTGGGTTTAATCAACGACATCAATCCTCCACATCTACGATAATATGCAGCGGCATATGCATATATCTCAAATGTTTTAATTCTATGGGTAAGAGACAAGAACTAAGCATAGAGAATCCAAATCTGTTTTTTTTGGTTAAATCAGGATACTTGATTGTTGATTGTGAAGTAGGGCTTTTAACTTTTTACTTAAGATTTCCTTTTGTTTGTATATAGGTACACTCAATACTGCCCTCCTTTCACTAGATTTAATGGCTCTTAAAATTTCCTTTTTAAGGAAGTGATAAAAGGAATTCGTAGTGTTTTCATTTGTCAGTGTTACACTACTGCAACCAAGCACTTGGTGTATAATTTTACATATTCACATCCTAGCACTGAGCATCTTATTTCCACAACACTAGTATTAGATGCTATTGGACAATGCAGATGACTAGTTTTTTTCTTCTTATTTTCTTGCCGTTAAAATGGATAAATCATTTTTTTTACAGAAGTTTGATTGTCATGGAAACTTTTAAAGTGGCTCTGGACCCTCTTGTAACCTGATATGTTATGGCAAGATTGTAAAATCCATAACTACTTGCAAAGAGCTTCTGAGGGACACTGTAATTTCATGCTATGTAGATTCTTTTTATCCTTATGCCTTGCATTTGAATAGATGCGATCTGTAGTAAATTATTAAACCAACATGTTCCTCTCATGTTATGTCATATTTATCAAAAATTTGATGCAATATGATGTGTAGCTTGATTCTAGCATACGAAAGTTCCATTTTACCAATCTCTCTAAACTTCGGTTCTTTAAATTGTTGTTTGATCCATGAGAGTTCTCAATTTGCCACCACCATGGCTCCATAACCAGCTTCTGTCAACTGCATTTTGCGTCTTACTTTTCTGATGCATCAAATTAGAAAGAATCCAGTTTCTTGAAGTGAACTGCCTTATCTTTTTGAGAAGATATTGCTGTATTCCTCAGCATGGACCTCCAAAAATTGGTTCCCAACAAAAGAAAAAACAAAAAGGCTAATAGATTACGAAGTGCCAATAAAATCCAAAATTTGTGCAGCTTCTTCTTCTATCCCTTCCTCTTTACACCAAAAATATTAAGTTGTCAGGCAGTTCCATTTGACTTTCTCTATTGAATTAGCCTTGTTTTCAAAACATCTACTATTTCTTTCTTTCAAAATAGACCACCAAATGCATGATGCCTCTGCTGATCCAGCAGCTAAGTAGATCTGTTGTATGCTCAGCAGCTCAGGCATAATCCATTCTGTACGTGTTAGTCCGAGAAAAAGGTTCAACAATTGTGTTGTCTTTCTGCAATGGAGGAACAAGTGGTTGTTGGTTTCCTTAGTCTCAGAGCACCAAGAGGCAATATAGAAACTCCTTTTCAATTTCTCATGTGTGGAGCATGCTCTTCTGGCAACCAACCAAGAGAAACACTTTATCTTGGTTGGCACCTTGTTCCTCCAAATCTGCTTCCACGGGCCAAGCTTACCACCTGGATGCTCCTTCACCTCCTTAATAATAGCTTGTTAACAGAAAGGCTTCCATATCTAGAGTGTTTCCATATGGTTGAATCTTTTTCTGCCAATAACCCATTGAACCCGTTCGGAAGATGTAATAGCTCAGCCGCTCTCCCAATCTCCCAGTCATTTATAAACACAATATCCCTTCCATGAGTAGACCATACCTCAGCCACTGTTTCTTCCGGATTGGTACACAAGGTAACTGGTCTGGAAATAAGACCATCTGTGTCTCATTTCCATTCCAATTGTCCTTCCAGAATAGGATTTTAGTCCCATGTCCCACCTTGTAGACTATATGTCTACTTAGATCAGGCCAAAAATTTCTGATTATTCTCCAAGCTTGACACCCCATAAGTGCTATTTACAGAGCTGGAGACCCAATTTCCATTCTACCCGTACTTGTTGACTATCTCCCTCCACAGGGCTTGTTCCTCAGTGTTGAACCTCCATAGCCATTTTGACAAAAGGCATCTCTTTTGCAACCCCAAGTTTCTGATTCCAAGTCCACCGGATTGTTTATGTAACTGCGCAGTCTGCCATTTGCCTAAATGCAAACCTTCCCTTCTTTATTCCCTATCCACAAGAAATCTCTTCTCAGTTTGTCAAGTCTTTCTTCCACTTTGGCAAGCATAGGAAATAAAGACATGATATAAGTTGGAAGATTGTCCCAGCCTGCATTTGGTGGACTATATGGATGGGAAGTAACCAAAGATGTTTCGAAAACAAGAGTTGTTCTCTGCAGAAACTGAAGATGAACTGTCTAGTCCTTTTCTTTTTTTTGTGTAAACACGGATATCCTCAAGAAGAAGAGGACATTCCCAGTACTTTAGATTATTTATGAAGCTTTGTAAGGACTCCTCTCCCTCTGTAATTTTGTTGTAAGTATTACTGGAATACTTTCTGAGTATTCCTTTTTGTTTATAATGCAAGTTACCTTCTTCAAAAAAAAGGTTGGAAGAGAGTCCAACACGGAGTCTATTAAAGTGACTGTCCCTCCCAAGAGATATACTGAGCTTTCCAATTGGCCAATTTTTTCTGTCTTTTCAATTATGCCATTCCAAATTTCTTGCTCCTTATGTTTGTGCCCCAATGACATGCCCAAGTAAGTTGTGGGAAGCTGGTGAACTGCCTATCAGAAGCCCGATGTTTTTACTCGAGTATTAGTCTACTCACCATTTTTTGCATATCTAACAGATGATGTGTAGATGAATATTTGAGTTATCCTCTGAACTTTGAATTATGACAGTATATTTTGGGTTTCAGGAAGCCACAGATCCTCGAGTCAAAGCTGTCTTAGATGGTCGTCAGCTAGCTTTGAAGGTAATTCATGTATTGTTAGTCAATATCCAATTTTGTAACTGTTGTCTTTCTTTTTTTCTTGGCAGATATATGAATTTGGTTCTCTTTACTATTGGTACTACAGTGATTTTAGGACTATAAAGAATTTAGTCAGGTCAATAACTACTGATGTCTTCTGGTTTTCAGATCAGTGCAAATTCAGTATATGGGTTTACTGGAGCTACTGTTGGTCAATTACCATGTTTAGAAATATCTTCAAGTGTTACTAGCTATGGTAATGCAATTATTACTAGCAACTTTATTTCATGACACTGAACTATTGAAACTTTGTTGTATAGAAAGCCAATTCAAGTACTTGCTTTTTGAACTTGTTTGTTCTTCCTAGGTCGACAGATGATTGAGCACACAAAAAAGCTTGTGGAAGACAAGTTTACAGTACTTGGGGGCTATGAACACACTGCTGAGGTACATTATCTGAAGTTTTTATAGATGTTATAGATTCCCAATTTATATCTTATGGGTGTTGTCAGAGTGTCACTGGTTGGTTATCACTAGATTATTAACTTTATCAAAAAATTGTTCCTCTAATTGTGATTGTTTTGTGATGCCAGGTTATATATGGCGATACAGATTCCGTGATGGTGCAATTTGGTGTGCCTACAGTGGAAGAGGCTATGAAATTGGGCAGAGAAGCTGCTGATTACATTAGTGGGACATTTATCAAAGTGCGTCCTATCCTTCGGTAGATTTAATTGTATCTAAACCAACCTTTTTTAAAAAAACCAGTAGCATCTAAACACTTCTTCAGATGATCACTTCAGTGCAGTTTCTTGTTCTTCGTTGACTATCATTTTCTCTTGAGCCAAGTCTGACCCTGCTTACATGCCACAACTACAGTTATCCATGGAGTGTTTATACTCTCTAATCAGTTGGTCAGTTATTGCTATTTGATGATGCCCATTAGATAGTTTGGGTCTTTCATGGTTGTAGCATATTTGTGATTAGGGTATATATCATGAAGAGGAAGAAGTGAAACAGTATCAGAAACTAGTAAACTTACTGTGCTCGATCAGTTCAACTTCTTCTTGATAAGTAGTATTGAACTATTGATATACTTATTCCACTTGATGCAATTTTGTAAATTTATCATGGTTTATGGTACTCTAGTGAGGAAACTTGTTAACTTGTGAGATCCTTGCTAATATAGAGAATCCTAAAATGTTTAAATATTGAGATGTGTTCTCAGCAGTGTACCTATGCTATTTTTTTAATCTCTTCTACTAAAAGTTTTATTCATTTTTTCCTTCTGCTGCTGGTGGCATATTTGATTTTCAGCCAATAAAACTAGAATTTGAGAAGATTTATTACCCATATTTGCTGATTAGCAAGAAGAGATATGCTGGCCTTCTATGGACAAATCCGGACAAACATGACAAAATGGATGCTAAAGGTGAGCTCTGTCGAGGCCTATCCTTTTCATCTTTCAGCATATTCTTGGAACTTCTCTCACCCTTCAATGCCAACCTTTAATTTTTTCATATTATTATCCTTGAAAAATTAGCAAATCAAATGTGTTACCTCAAATTTAATTATTCTTACTTTATTCAAATTATTCATTTCTTAGATGCATATTGTGTTTGATAAATTGTTACAGTTCTACCATTTTTCACCAGGGATTGAAACTGTTCGGAGGGATAATTGTCTCTTAGTCAAGAACCTTGTAACCGAGTGTCTTTATAAAATACTAGTTGACAGAGATGTTCCTGGTGCTGTTCAATACGTCAAGAATACTATCTCAGATCTTCTTCTGAACCGCATGGATCTGTCTCTTTTAGTTATTACTAAGGTGAGAATACTCTTAATTCAGAAAAACGTGGGGCATTTATTTCTTGCAACTTGTTTAAATATTTTGGAATTGTTAGTTTATGTGATTAGCATTTTCTAACTTCTGAGGGTTAATAGGGTCTGACAAAAACTGGAGATGATTATGAAGTAAAGGCAGCACATGTTGAACTTGCAGAGCGAATGCGCAAGGTTGGTTAAACTCAATTTATTTGCATATCTTTTAAAAATATAAGTGGATTCCTTCAAGAGGGATTCAGTTACTTTTGTCCTTTGTCTATGAAGATCGATGTGTGGCATCTTGCACACAAGCATATGCTGCTTGATATTTGTTCGATTAAGTTGTTGAGTTCCCCATCTAAATTATGTTCCCATTATGTATTGAATTTGTTCCTTATTTCTGGTGGCAAGGCTGCTGTCATCCAAATTTTTGATGGTTTAATATTCCAGTACTCTAGATAAGGCTAGACCAGACGTCACTATATTTAAGTTATCTTGTTGTCAGTAGCTCAACTTTTCTGAAGTTCTGTGCTGGTTTTTGTGCCAAGGATTCCAGTATTCCTCATAATTGCTGTTAATCATACGTACTAACAGCCAACTGATCTAGTATGTAGAAGTTTCAAGCTGTGCATGAGTAATTTAGCCAAATTCTCCAGTCCTATTTATATGACTTATACTGGTCGTGGTCCCTTAGGCATGAGGAAAGATCAGTTCTGATGTTCATCTCGAAGAGTATCAGAAGTTATTTCAGCTCCTCTCCTAAGTCTACCTTTGATTCAGTGCAATTACTTGCTCCTCTAGTGAGCATCAACCTCCAATATAATCAAGTAAATCCAGCCTCTGCAGTTCTATATTCTTTAGACTTCTATGATCAATATAAAGTTAGTTTTTCAACTTTTTGTGCTTTTCTGCAATTCATGCAAACCTAACCTGCTTGAACAGTTTATGACTGAAGTTGTGTGCATATTTTTACCTTTTTTTGATGAACTCTGCCTATAAGGTTATCCTAATTTTTGGTGTAAACAGACTTTGGAGAGGGGAGATCTGGTAGAATTAATTGGCAATGTGAGTTTTTTTTTGCGTAAGAACAGTATCCTCCTATACTTTTGTTTGTAAAGTAACAGCTCAATAGCTTTTTGGTTCTGAGCTTTACTGTTTATACAACGTATTGTTACCTTTCTCAAAGAAAGAAGAAAGGTTATCCTACTTTAGGAGACCAATCAAATAAAAATACTGTAATATTATCTTGTAGCAAAAAAACTTAGCTAATTCTACTTGCTCTTCTATACTAGTTAAAATATGTGTTGGAAGATTAATAGCTCCATTATTTGCTTTTGTTACCCTATGAGCTGTGTTAGACCATATGCTTGTCCTTCATTGGATTTGGATTAGGTGTTCAGACTCCTTTACATAGTATCCGAGTCAGACTTGTAAGCCCGATTTCACAATTGTTTCTCATTAATATAATTGTGAAGAAATGAACGTTGGGGTTAGCTCAATACCAAAAGTTAGCTCATGAGGAGGAGGATTCCGGAGGCCTATATAAGGAGACCACAACCTTAAAGCGCATGAGGAGAAAATTTTCAAGACCATATAAAGTGACTGCAACCCTTATAAATCATGATAGGAGGATTTCCTGACTATTAGAAGGTTCATTGTACTCAGAAGGAAATAGAAAAGTGCACCCTCAAGGGTGTGGCCTAGAGATCAATGAAGTGGGTTGAGAATCACAAGGTATCATGTTTAAATCTCAGTGGAGGCAAAAGCCCTATTCTTACCTCTGTTCAAGCTTGTTTGACAGAGTTATGGGGTGCCTTGTGGAATTAGTCGAAGAGTGTGCAAACTGGCCCAGACCTCACTCTTTATCGAAGAAAAGAAAAAGGGAAGCACGTTTATTAGAATATATAGTTCCACTTGTCAAAAAGGTTGATCAGAAAGTTACTAAAAGGCTCATACCTATCCTTTTGTTTTGTTGGCTTACTTTCCTTTTCCCTCTTGTTAATTCTTTCCTGCAATGGTTTCATGTGATTTTATAAGATATAATTTGTTCAACCCAAAAACAATAGAAGGTAAAAGGAACAGGTTGTCTAAGTGACATTCATTTTAAGGTACATTTTATGTAGTGTTGTGTTTTGCTTGCTCTCTTGTAACATTGTATTCAAGTGGCAGAGTGAGCTGCCCATTTAACTATTGCAGAACTTGCAGAAACCACATTTCTGAGATTCTTATGGTTTTAGTGCACCATAAAAAATGAAATTGATGAAAACCTTTCTTTTCAATGACAGCGAGATGCTGCTACGGCACCTAGCATTGGTGATAGAGTACCTTATGTAATCATTAAAGCTGCAAAAGGGGCCAAGGTAATCATCCAACTGATTTAGTATGTGATTATAATCTTTACATTTTGTGTGCTTGTGTCAAATCATGGTTATATTATGACAAGCAGGCATATGAAAAGTCAGAAGACCCTATATACGTGTTAGAGAACAACATACCTATAGATCCTCAATACTATCTTGAAAATCAAATTAGTAAGGTCAGTATCGCTCAATTTTTTTATTTTAATTAACATGCTCATTGTAACTGTTTTCACGGAAGTGTTTTATATCAGCCACTTCTGAGGATTTTTGAACCAATACTGAAGAATGCAAGTAAAGAGCTTCTTCATGGAGATCACACAAGATCCATCGCAGTTCCGACTCCTTCAAACAGTGGTATTATGAGATTTGCCAAGAAGCAACTCACTTGCATTGGATGCAAAACACCACTCAGGTGCTCTATTGTCTTTCTTGTCCCTATATGTTTTACAAGATAAGATTGTGTGTCATTTCTAAGGAGAATCCCTCCTCCTCTCAAAATTCTTATTGACTTGTTAGTTACTGACATAGGATTTGTACTTCCAACCTAGGAGCACTAGTGTACCTTCTCTAAGCTGTATATTTGGTTGTTAATTTTAAGTTTCTGTTGAAATTGTAATTTATCTTGGAAGAGCCATTGTAGGAGCTATACTTGAATATCATGCTTTGTCACTGACATGAATAGTAAGTAGGAATGTTGAGATAAAAGACTACCTTAGAGTTTGGCAGCAGTTGATATGTTTCAAAATGGATATGGTGCCATTTTCTATAAAAGCTTGTTGTTGATGGGCCTTTTTTTACCAATGTTAATTACACCTCCAAATCAATGAACCTGCTTTATGAAATAAACATTTGTCCCAATTTATATATTTTTTTATTTCTTGGGCAAAAAAGGTTAAAGGTGATGTGGGCCCAGGAGATCATAGCAGTATGAAGGCTCCCACAAGCTTGCTAACAATTTTGCTCCTCTCTGTCTCTGTTTGTGTATCTCTCTTTGACAAGAGATGATGAGCGGATGTATTGCTTGCATCTTTTTTGGAAGAAGCTATAGTAAAGGTTGCAGAACAGCTTATTAACTTCTTTGCTCCTTCATCCAGTGGCTCTGATCGAACAATCTGCAAGCACTGCAAAGGAAGAGAGGCCGAACTTTATTGCAGATCCGTGGCTAATGGTATGCTAGGAATTCATCGCATGCCCTTTTGTATATCTTCTTTTTAATTTCGTAAGAAGGAGATGACGTGGCATATCTATTTAGATGATGTCTCTAGGGAAGGACTCAGAGCTATGAACTCCTTGAACGTTGCTTGCTAATTGCTTATAAACTGTATTAAATGCAGTGGCTGAACTAGAGAATCTATTTGGGAAGCTATGGACACAATGCCAAGAATGTCAAGGCTCTCTCCATCAGGATGTCCTATGCACTAGGTTCGAGTTGCTTTCTACTTTTACTGATAGATGTGTGGCTATTGCTAGTTATTCCTCTCCCCCTTCATTCTTCTAAATTATCCTTATTTTGACCAGTCGAGACTGCCCAATCTTTTATCGGAGGAAGAAGGCTCAGAAAGACATGGCTGAAGCTAAAACTCAATTAGATCGGTGGAATTTTTAAATTTCAATGGCGGAAGTCTTCATTGCTGCAAGTCCAACCTTCCATTTTGCCAGGTATCGTAATTCTCTCATCTCTGGTGTGAAGCAGAATAAAAATTTGGAATAAACTGAATAACTGAAACTACTATGATGAGGTATCACAAGTGCCTTAGAGAAGATGTCGCGATTGTTCATGAGGTAGCAATGTGAAGCTTCCTCAAATCCAAGAACCACTAATATATACGAAACTTGTCTGCCTCGATGAGTTTTAACTTCCAATCGTTTGCTAGATGGAATTCGGACAATCTTTTGTAGCTTCTAGCTAGTTGAGATGACTGCAAGTGTAGACTTGTATTGATTTAGAGACTGGGGAGAGATTTTTGAGATGTATAATATTGTATTCTGTACAGTCATGGCTGGAGGAATGTAATGTATTGAGTTCCCTTTTCCTAGTACCAATTGAGTGCAACTTCTAATTAAGCGAGTGTTTAATCATAGATTTTGGATTAGATGTCTTCGAATATTCGTTTGAGCAAAAAAAATTGATAAGAATTTGAAAATGTATCTTCAAAACAGTTTCAAGATCCCCAAAATTGGCTGACCAATTTCTGAGAGATTTTTTTCCTCTCACAAAATTTTCGTTTTCATATTTTTCAAATCAAATTTTCTAAGTTTTAATTTCAAAATGTATGATCAAATGGTTAATTATTGGCTAAGTAGGGCATATGGGTAAGGCTTATTTCCTATCATCTTCTAGCATAAATAAATTGATTCATAGTTTATACTATTGTTTTATGTATGTGAGACTGTAAAATGGTAATCAATTATCATACCTGATATGATTATTAATTTACTAAAAATCTATAAAACATGATACTAATTATGCTTAGTTTTACATAAATAACTCTCTTATTAGTGAGCAACCAACAACCTATTTTATGTTATATACTCTGTCTAGTGGTATGCGATACTGTCTTTTAGTTCATCCAATAGGGGTGGGCATAAACACCGAAAAATCGAACCGAATCGATTTTTTTTAATATTTCGGTTTTGGTATTTCGGTTTTCGGTTCGGTATTCGGTTTACTTTTTTGTATTTTTCGGTATTTCGGTTTAAACCGAAATATTATATTAAATTTATATTATATTTATATTATATTAATTAATAATTATTAATGTTAAATAATCTTTTAAAATATCAAACAAAAAAATATTACACTATTTTTACTTTTTAGCCATTAAGTTGAAAAATCAAACAAAAAAATTGTAAAGTTTAAAATTTGAAAAAGCCCACTAAACAGGCCCATTAAAAAATCGAAATAAAAAATCGAACCGAATCAATAAAAACCGAATCGAACCGAGATATTTCGGTTCGGTATTCGGTACACATTTTTCGAAAACCGAAAAAACCGAAAAAAATAATGATTGTTTTAAAATATAAATTTCAAAAGCTTTTAAAAAAATATAATGTCAAATTAAACCGTGTCACGTAAAATAAAAGAAAGAAAATATTATTTTCTACATATATTAGTTATTTCATCTTTTATTTTATATAAAATAAATTATAAATACACTATTTCATGATTTCTATACATGTATATATACTTAATATATTAATTGTCAGTAAAAAAAAATCTAGCATTATACTTTCTCTTCGTTTATTTTTATTTGTCATGTTTTAATTTTCAAAAGTTAATTTGATTAATTTTTAAAGTTAAATTAGATTATATTAATTTAATATTTTAAAAAAATAGATATTAAAAAAATATACAAAAAGTACTGTAAATTGTAATTTTTTATATATTAATATGATGAAGAAATATACTTCCTCCGTTTCAAAACGAATGATCCTATTTTCTTTTTAGTTTGTTTTAAAAAGAATGACCCCTTTTTTTCTGCAATAATTTAACTTTTCACGTGGCATATTTAAGACCACAAGATTAAAGGGCATTTTGGTACATTTGACATAATTTAATTTAGAACCACAAGATTAAAAAGTTTTATTTATTTTCTTAAACTCTGTTCCAAATTAAACTAGGTCATTATTTTTTAAACGAAGAAAATATCATAAAATATTAATTAAAATTATTACTATTATTTAACTCTAAAAAAGAAAATATCACAATTAAAAATTGACCTATACATGAAGTCAGAAAGCAGCCACGTGATCAACAATTTATTTATTTATTTAAAGACAAATCAAATTCTGTGAATTAAATGAATCTTTTACTCTAACGGCAACAGCAAGTCGCCTGTCTGCTCAGTATACTACTAACTATTCCTAGTTCCTACCTACTTCATTTTATTTATTTTTAAAATCAAATTCTGTGAATTAAATGTTTTGTGATTTCTGTTATTTTTACACCTTATTTGCATGGTTATCGTAATTGGTTTGTATTGCATTATATAGTTAGTTTATTTGTTTTGATGTTATTTATTTATTGTATTGTATCGTCTAAATTTATTTGGTAGATAATATTTAAAAGACTCGTTTTAGGTAGTAATCAATTCGGTGATCGCGTTATTATTTTAATATTTTTTAATTAAATTTTTATTTATTATTAAATAATTATTGTTTATCTTCTTTCCTCCCTTTTCATAGTAGCTATACTGTACTTTTTTAAAAAAAAATACCATTTAAATTATGAATGTGTGATTTTGTAATAACGGAGAACTATACTTATTCAAATATTGTCTTCATTAAGACAATACAATATTGTACAAGACAACACAATATAATGCATTATGAAACAATACGTAATAACCATCCAATAAAATGCTAGCTTAATATCGGATGCGATTTATGAGGTGCATTTTCATTTTCTACAACATAACTTTTATTTATTCCTTACGTTTATAGTTCATGCAATTTTTATGATCTGAATTTTCGAAATAAAATGATCAAAAATTTTCGTGGACGTCTGTTAAGACGTTGACAATGTATCAAATTCGTCCAGCGGGGAACACAGGCATATTTTCTAGTTCAAACGAGTCCCAAAGCAAGTAAACACAGATTTTGTCGATTTTCGTGTGTTATATTCAATGAAATTTTTGTGATCCGAATTTTCTGAAATAAAATGACCAAAATTTTTCGTGAACATCCGTTAAGACGTTGGCAATGTATTAAATTCGTTATGCGGAGAAAATAGATGCATTTTAAAGTTCAAACGATCCCCAATTTTATTGATTTTCGTATGTTATGGTTCATGAATTTTATTGTGATCCAGAATTTTAGAAATAAAACGTTCAAAATTTTTTGTGCATGTCCATTAAGAAGTTGGGAATGTATCCAATTTCATCCTGCAGGGAAAATGGACGCATTTTAAAGTTCAAACGAGCCCCAAAATAGCAAAACGAAGATTTTGACAATTTCGTGTGCTATAATCAATGAATTTTTGTGATCCGAAATTTCCAAAATAAAATGGTCGAAGATTTGTGAGGACGACCGTTAAGATGTTGCAATGTATCCAGTTCGTCTCGCAAGGAAAACAGACACATTTTCAAGTTCAAACAAGTCCCAAAGCAGGTAAACGCATGTTAAGACGTTGTTAATATATCGAGTTCGTCCTACGAGAAAAAATGATGCATTTTCTAGCTTAAATGATCCCCAAAGAAAGTAAATGCAGATTTTATTGATTTTCGTGTGCTATAGTGCATGAAATTTTTGTGATTTAGAATTTCCTAAACAAAATGGCCGAAACTTTTCGTGAACGTCCGTTATAACGTTGTTAATGTATCTAATTTGTCCCGCAGAGAAAAACAGACACATTTTAAAGTTCAATTGAGCCCAAAGCAGGTAAATTAAATTTTTCTGATTTATGTGTGCTATAGCCCATGGAATTTTTGTGATCCGGCATTCCCGCAACAAAATAGCCAAAAAGTTTTATGGACGTCCGTTAAGACGTTAGCAATGAATCTATTTCATCCCGCAGGGAAAATCGGTGAATTTTCAAGTTCATACGAGCCCAAAGCTGGTAAACGCAGATTTTATCGATTTTCGTGTGCTATAGTCCATGTAGTTATTGTGATTCTGAATTTCCAAAATAAAATGGTCAAATTTTTTTGAGGATGTCCGTTAAGACATTGACAATGTATCCAGTTCGTCCCGCGAAAAAACGGGTGCATTTTAAAGTTCAAACGAGTCCCAAAGAAGATAAATGTAGATTTTACCGATTTTCTTATAGTATAGTCCATGAAATTTTTATGATCCGTAATTCTCGATACAAGATGATCAAAATTTTCTGTGGACGTCTATATAAGACATTGGCAATGCATCGAGTTCGTCCCGCAAGGAAAATATGCGCATTTTAAAAACGTGCCCCAAAGCTGATAAACGCAGATTTTATCGATTTTTGTATGCTATAGTCCATAAATTTTTTATGATTTAGAATTCCCAAAATAAAATAGCCAAAAATTTTTGTGGACGTCCGTTAAGATGTTGGCAATGTATTCAGTTCATTTTGTAGGAAAAAATTAAGAAGCATTTTCAAGTTCAACCGAACCCCAAAACAGGTAAACAAAGATTTTATCGATTTTGGTGTACTATACTCAATAGAATTTCTGAGATCCGAAATTCTCAAAATAAAATGGTCAAAAATTTTCGTGGACGTCCGTTAAGACGTTGACAATATGTGCAGTTCATCCCGCAGAAAAAATAAACACATTTTCAAGTTCAAACGAACCAAAGCAAGTAAGCAGAGATTTTGCCGATTTTTCTATGCTGTAGTCTATGGAATTTTTGTAATACGGAATTTTCAAAACAAAATGGATGAATTTTTTTATGGATGTATGTTAAGACGTTGGCAATGTATCTAGTTTGTCTCACATGAAAAACGAACGCATTTTCATGTTCAAACGAGCCCCAAAGAATGTAAACGCAAATACTATCAATTTTCATGTGCTATAGTCTATGAAATTTTTGTGATTCAAAATTTCCGAAGCAAAATGACCGAATTTTTTTTGTGGACGTCCGTTAAGACGTTGGCAATGTAGCTTGTTGTAATGTGCGTATAACAGACAAATTTTCAAATTCAAACGAGCCCCAAACTAGGTAAACGCAGATTTTTTTGATTCTAGTGTGGTCCATAAAATTTTTATGATCCAGAATTTTCGAAGTAAAAATGACCTAAATTTTTGTGGATGTCCGTTAAGACATTCTTAATTTATCCAGTTCGTCCCGCGGTGAAAACTACCGCATTTTCAAGTTCAAACGATCCCCAAAACAGATAAAACACAGATTTTGCTAATTTTTGTGTGTTGTTGACTACGAAATTTTTATGATTTGAAATTCTCGAAACAAAATAGTCAAAAAAATTGTGAACGTCCGTTAAGACGTTGCCAATGTATTGAGTTCGTCCCGCCGAGACAACGACGCATTTTCAAGTTCAAACGAGCCCCAAAGTAGATAAATGCAGATTTTATCGATTTTCGGATGCTAAAGTCCATGAAATTATTGTCATTCAGAATTTCCAAAACAAGATTATCAAAATTTTTCGCGGCAATGTATCCAGTTCGTCTTGCGGTCCGAAGCCTAAAGGAAGAAAAAATTACCAGAAATTCTAAAGGGGTGGATTAATTTTTTTTTCCAATTGAAAGGGTATCAAAAGGGTAAATCCGCTATGCCAGTAGAGATTTTGATTTTACGCTGTTAAGTCCGTTAAAAGCTCAAAAACGCTGACCTATCAACGATTTTGTTCATATCTTTTTCTTTTTAAAAAAAAAATCGCTGCGCATGCGGCGTTTTTGGCGAATTTTTCTTATAAAAAAATCAGAACTACTGCGATTGCAGAGTTTTTATTAAAAAAAATTGGCAATTTTTTTTATTTCTTAGGCTTCGGACTCTAATTATTGCTATTGTAGTTTTTGAGATTTGATATTCATGATTTGTTAAATATTTTACAGCAATTCAAAAATATTTATTTAGATAAATTTATAGGATCAAATCTACTTAGAATATATTTAAGATAATTACTTTTGTCACTTTCTTAAAAATATGTGATTCTTTTATCAGCAGCAATCAATCACGTGCATGTCTTGAACTCAGATTTTAGAAATCCAATTAGTTTAAGTAAATATTATTCTCTCCGTCTTATGTATGACATCTTTTAAATTTCAAGATTTAGATAAGTTTATTTTTATTGGATGTTTTTTCATAGATCTTTTAAATATTCTGTATTATCAATATTTGTGACTTATAGTACTTTTTACGTAGTTTACAAATATATAAATCTCATTTCAAAAAGTTTGAAGATTCCGTGCGCAAATTAACGATCAAATTTAAATTGTTTGACTCTTGAAAAACGAAAAATATTACATAAATTGAGACAAAGAGAGTACTAATAATTTCTTAATATGTATCATTATGCAATCATTTTTTTAATATTTGATAAGAGCATGAAAAAGTATTAACTCAAAATTATTTATATATAATCATGTAAGATACTTTCGCATACGAGAGTAAGGTTCAAGGATAGCGATAGTTGAAAGGGTCGAAGAGCGAAGGAAAATGAGATAATAAACTTGAAATACTACCTATAGAACTTATTTTTTCTATATATCATAAGTTATTTTCTTTATTTTATAAAAATCTTATTTAAATAATATTTTAACTAATCAAACATAAAACTATATTTTAAAAAAATGGTTTCATCTAAACCTAACACACACCCTCATTGTTGTGTGGGTAGGTGAGATATATTTGTTTTGTTTTTTTGGGGGTGGGGGGAGGGGGGGGGGGGCTTGGAACCAATTTATATATAACAATATATTTAGGCTCATAATGTTTTACAACATGTGATAAGACATATTACTCCTACAATAATGGATCTATGATTTCACACATCCTCATGCAAATTAAAGTCAAGTAGAAGACACTTTTATGTTAGTAAAAAAAATTAGGTGGTTATCGTTAATTAACAATTATTTTTGTTCTTTAGGATAACTCAGTTGGTATGGAGTTTAATTTGAGATTGATTTTTTTTCAATATTTTCTGAATTGAAACTGTTGCATAGGACTTGTCTACTGCGATTTGCATCTTCTATATCGTTTGCAAGCTATTAGATAGTGAAGGATTTATCCCATGTACACAAAATATTCACCCAAAAAATTAACGATTGTAGCAATTGCGAGCTATCTTGAAATTCTTAAAACAAAAAAGTGTGATAATGTTGTATCATTACTTACATAATATTTTATTTTTAAATTTTACCATTACTTTATTTTCTCCTTTATTCATGATATTACTACTATTCTCTATTATATTTAGCATAACTACTTCAATACTTTATTTTTTTTTCCATATGAATTTTTATATTGAAAAAAACTTTTTGTACTTTCATTTCATAAAATAAAAATAAATATGTAAGACTAACCTTTTCAAGGTATTCTAATTATTATATTAATTATTATTTTTTTATTTTCACAAAAAAAAAATATAAATCACGCGTATATTTATTATATAGTTCTTATGAGATTAAATACTTTATTGTTGGTTGTTAACAATATCCCACAAGTTCTCTTGTTCGAGTGATTTCATGAATGATTTTTTTAATGTATTATCTACTTTTACTATCTAGGGAACACTTATTTCAAAATTCCAATTTAATACAAATTTAATTTTTTCTCTTTCTTCCAAATTTTTTTTTATAATATAGTTTCTAATAATTTACTAGAATTATAGATATCATTAAACCTTGTTCACTTTTTTTGTTTTTTTATTTCATAATAATTTCCTTGTAGTTGGGACATTCACACACACCTAATGGTCAAAGTTTTGTACACGTCTTCACTTTTAGATTATGTGGGTGACGATTACTCCCTCCGTTTTATCGCAGTTTCTATTTTATGTGATAATTAAAAAACTTATTTTATATTAGATGAATATCTTCTATTTAATAAGGTAATTAAAAAAAAATATTTTTAATTAGATGAACATTTCTATTTATACCTAAGATTAATTTTAATTTTTTTCCATTTGTTCGTTTTAATTAGCCTATTGAAAAAAAAATTGAATTTTTTGAAATTTGCTTGAACAACTAAAGGTCATATAAATTATAGGATAAAATAAAAAAAAATTAATAATATTCTAATTTAATAAGTGATTAAGTAATACGAAAGAAATATTTTCATAAAATATTCATCTAATATGCGACGGAAGTAAATACTTCATTAATAAGTTCCATTAAGCACATGTATATTCCAATAAGCACATGTATATTCCAATTAAGTAGGGTATATTTTTCTCCTCCCTAACATTTTTTTTTTGAGAAATAAATATCATGCTTAAATTAGGTTTAGAAAGTAATATTCCTAACTGTCCTTATTCATACACTAATCATGATACTTTTTTGTTTATAAGTTTTACAAAAATAACATATTCTCAATATAATTTCATAAATGAAATATGAAGAAAATAAAATATACATAATATTATTCGTACTTAAAAAAACAGAGAAATTATTTTCAAGGAGTATGTAAATGGAAATAATAACAATAGTGAAATCAAGCATGGTGGAAAATAGTATACTACAAAAGAACATTAACAATAATGAACTATTGCGATAATTGAAACACAAAATATAATGAAAATAATACTAATGCTATTCACAATAGAGTAGGTACACCGATACACCTACTTATTATTTCCATAAAAATAAAGAGCGATAAATTATTATTTTCTCTGTTTCAAAAAGGATGACTTACTTTGATTTGAAATGGAGTTTAAGAAAAGAAAGAAGACTTTTTAATCTTGTGGTTCTAAATTAAAGTTATGTCGAATGTACCAAAATACCCTTTAATCTTATAGTCTTAAACATGTCACGTGAAAAGTTAAAATTAAAGTGTTGAAAAAAAAAAGAAGACAGTTTTTTTTAAATAAATTGAAAAAAAAATAGAGACATTTTTTTTTAAACGAAGGAGTACTTAACTTTCTATTTTAATCAGTAACATCTAACATCACGTCCGCACTAAAATGAATATGCACAGTGTCATGTTTATCATTTTTGAAAAATTCATTATTAGGTAGTATAGCTTAAATTTTGATATAATCATATTAAATTTTGACAAGTAAGCTTATTACAACTTTGTTTTTTTCCCTTAAATTAAGAAAGAGACTATTAAAAGAAAAAAGAAATAAATATGAATTTGTAACTAATATTCATAAACTCAAAATATGTTTTTTTAAGATTAAGGTGTTTTTTAAATAAAAATAACTTAAATTCGAAATATTTAATAAAAAATAAATGATACAACTCTCGATCACAATCTTTATCCGTAAATATTTGATTTAACGCAATATAATAATTTTTCTGTATTGATTTATTTATCTTAATTACTACTTAAATATAATAATATTTTAAAAATGTATTTTAAATGTTACTCTCTCCGTTTTCATAAATAATGACCTGGTTTGACTTGACACGAAGTTTAAGAGTATAAAGAAGACTTTTGAATCTTGTGACCTTAAATTAAATTTAGGTCAAATGTACAAAATTGCCTTTTGATCTTATGGCCTTAACCATGTCATATGGAAAACTGAAATTAGAATTTACCAAAAAAAGAAAGAGGTCATTCTTTTCTAAACAGATCAAAAAAGAAATGAGATAATTCTTTTTTAAACGGGGGAGTATTTTGTCACTTGTATCACTATTTCTTACTCATGCTCTCGTCTCAATTTACGTGATACTTTTCGTTATCTGGAAGTCAACAATTTTAATTTTACTAAAAATTCACGCATGAAATTTATATATTTATAAACTATATAAAAAAATAACTACAATCATTATAATTGATAATTAAATGTCTAAAATATCTATAAAAAAATATGATAAGATATAGATTTGTTGAATTTCAATATAAATATATTTACGAATGGAAGTGAAATAAATAAATAAAAATAATAGTAACTAAATAAGAGTTGTCTTCCTCAATAAAAGCACTACATAAATCCACACTTACGTCTCTATATGAAAGCTGCACTTTTTCTACAAATCGGAGCAGCCAGTTGACGCTCGGAGGATCTAGTGACTCCGCCGTACTTCTCACCGTAGCTCCGCCGTACTCCTCACCGTAGCTCCGCCATTTTCCGTCCTCTACACGGCGGCGACAGGATTTCCGGCGAAATTACAGAAAGTTGCAGGAACTCCATTAAAAGTGGATTTACTTAAAGCAAAATCACAGGATCTACGGATCAGTATAAATGTAAGTGCTTCTCCTTTTTCTTCCATAAAGCAAAAAATCTCCATTTTTTTTTAAAAAAAAAGTTGTTTATTTTTCTTAATTAATTAATCTCCTTTTGGGAAATCGTGAAATTGACAAATTGACAAATAAAAATAAGCGAAAAAGTATGTGAAAAACTTATTGTGAAAAGTAAATTTATTTAAATTTCAAAATTTAAAAAGTTTTCGTGAAAAAATGGAGGGAGTATTTGAATTTCATTGTGAAATTTGGACTAGATTTGAGATTCGTGCTATTGATTTCTCTTAGCTGAGTGCTTAATTGTTGAATTAACTCAATTTTTATAGTACTCTTTCCTATTAACTCGTTTACTCGATTTGATTAGTTAACTATCTAAATTTTCATATTATTAAGGAGTTTGATTTCCTGTTAGTAATAGCGTTTTAATTTTCCCTACCGGAAAAAAAAGATCTGCTTTTCTATGTTACTCTTTTTTAATTATTATTTGTAAAATAAAATAATAATTGACAATAATCATATTCGTTTTGTTTGGACAATGTATATATATATATATATATATAAGAATTTTCATTTTGATTATATATTTGTTTTAATAACTAACAGAGATTTGTACATAAGAGTTGTCTATTTCAACTTTTAACTAGGCAACCAAATATCAAGAAAGTCTCATATTATATCATTTTCTTTGAAACACAAAATTACTTTTGTCAAAAAGAAAAATTGCTTGGAATGTAAGTGTAAAAAGTGGCCCTAGTGACTAGTTACGTTGTTCTGACTTTTCAACGTCGATGGGTATAGAATCTTTAATACATATGATCGCTTTATGTGTATAAGTAAATATTTAAATTTATATAAAATTAATCAAATAGATACACATTTCTTACAAGACATAATACACATAAGACACAAAATTGCCATGTAGGATGCCACATAAAACGAATGTTTCTATTTATTCAATTTTTTTTAATAATCGCTCTTTACCGTTAAGTTAAACGTCATATTTATGTATTATGGCTTTAGAAATAGTGTATATGTATGTACCACTAGATACATCTCATATTTAAATTTTAGCGGAAACAAAAAATACAACTAGTTGATTTATTTCCATTTGCTTGGGATATTGGTGGGTTGAGATTGATGATATTTAGAAAAGTAACACATATCTAGTAAAATAATTTTGGAATGCGACTTAATTTCATAAGTGAAGTTAAGAGTAACAAAATGTATGTCAATTAATTTTACTTAACGTAAAAATAGAAAAAATGTTTCAAAAAATATTATAATAAAATACTATTATAATAGCAATGGAGAGTGGTCCATAGCATTAATAGAAAATGTTTCTTTATCATTAATGATTATGGTGTACAAAATTTATCTATATACGCATAATTGTAACGTAATGATAATAAAATCCAAGGGATATTTTAATGTCAGTCTTTATAGCTTTCTCAATCTTGATTAAAATAAGTTGTTGGCATCACGTGACATCTGTGTCAACTCACGTGGCATCCTCTGCACCAATTTTTTTTTTTTCCATTTAAACTATCTTGTTAAATTAAGATATTTTTTAAAATACAAATGAGTTTTTTATTGTAAGTTTTGAGTTATTAATTATTGCGATTTATAATATCTTTTAGATAGTTTACAAATTTATGAATTTTATTTTAAAAATATTAAAGATTGCTTGAGCAAATTTCCGATTATACTTAAATTATTTTAACCTCGACAAAACAAGTAAAATGGGAGAGGGAGTACATAGTTACTCACTTACTCTAGAGTCTAGATATTTTATTAAGCTCATCACAAAAATAAAAGTAAAAAAATTAGATTAATCACTTTCTTACAGCTGTTCTGCAACTTTATATGATCTCTGACAATTTTATTTTAATTTACATTTCGTTTGTTTATTTTTTTATATATATTTTACATTTTTACTGATAATTGGATTCTGCCAATTTATAAAAGTGTACTTCAGAAAGGAGAACTCCTTTAATTTGAAAGGTGAACCCCTTTAATTGAAATATCACTTTACAACAAGTTATTATTAATAGAAATATAATTGTTATGCAATGCCATTGGTTAATTATTAAGTTTTCTTTCTTTCTTGTTTGGTCTAGTTATCCTTTTCAATTAATCTAGTTTGTTGTAAAACTTTCTTATTTACTATATTGCTCGAACTCTCTCAAAAATGATATCAGACTCGTATTGGATCCTTTATAAATTCACTACTTTTGAGGATCTGACATGCAACATGTTGGACATTTTAAGAGTCTGAGTTTCTTAACTTATATGCATTCAGTCTTCATCGACAATTAATTAATGACAATAACTTGATTGCCACTAAAAATGTATATTACTGGCAATTCACACTCTTTGTAAATGTTCCTAAAAAATTTTAACGACATTGAATCTAATGACAATTAACAAATGTCGGTAAAGGTTTTAGCCCTCTTTGTTATTGTGTATATTTATTGTTGCTAAAATTTGTTTTTGTTGTAGTGATACTAGTATCATTCAACTATTTGATGCAATTCTAAAATGTTTTTTGACATATGCTCATAGAATGAATAATAAACATTACATTTGTGTAAGAAAAGAACTCATGCTAGTTACTTATTTTAACAAAATTATGTAACATAGCCGTAGTCGTACTCAAGTATCCTTGCATGGGATCGAATCCACTTTTGAGATGGAGAGAATCCGGGGATGCTTATGCTCTTTACAGGGTTAATCTGAGCTTTTTTTCTTTTTAATTTCATGCAGAGCCATGGATAACAGTGTGCAAGAGAGGCTACTTGATTCACAAATAGAAAAAGTTGATGATAACTTAAAAGAGAGGATCTACGACGAGTCTAAGAAGATATGGAGAGTTGCATTACCCGGAGTATTGTCAAGAGTAGCTTCATTTGGAAGTATAGTGGTTACACAATCATTCATCGGACACATTAGTGGATTAGATCTCGCTGCTTATGCACTTGTACAAACTCTCACTGTGCGATTCGTCAATGGTATACTGGTAAGTTTGCTCCTGTTATCTTTCTTAACATGTACCATGTTCGTCATATCTCACGTGCTTGTTCACGTTGTTGGTTGAAGAAGTAATGCACTACATTGTATGAATGCAAACATAACAATATAATGTAGAGAAAGAGTAAGAGAAGCATATGTGATGATTACGTAAACAATGCAAGGATTATCCGATGTGTTGAGACATAATATGATTATCTATGCTTTGTCTAAGAGTTTGTCACATATTTCAAGATGACATTAGAGCCAGGAGAAGTCCTAGTTTTGAATTAGGTCTATACATGACGGGGGCGTGTTGAGGAATGATATAATAAGGTGTGCTCTATCTAATGGCTTAAGTTTTTAGACGATATGATCACACAATTCGAGAATTTGGAGTCAATAGGGAATTCGAGACTTGTCATGTGCTAGTTTATTTAGTTAGTTTTTCCATTTGCTTGACTTTTGTGTTTATTTTGGTAGATCGGAATGTCAAGCGCCACTGAAACTCTTTGTGGGCAAGCATATGGAGCAGGACAGTATCATATGATGGGAATCTACTTGCAAAGATCATGGATTGTTGGTTTAATTACATTGACCGCGTTGCTTCCGTTTTTCATCTTAGCCACTCCAATCTTTAATCTACTCGGTGAGAATGGATCAATCGCGGATGCTGCTGGATACGTTTCCTACTGGTTCATTCCTTTCATCTACAACTTTGTATTTAGCTTGACGATCCAGATGTACCTTCAAGCACAACAGAAGAACATTATTATAGCATGGCTATCTATAATACAATTTGTGATCCACATTCCGTTGTCTTGGCTACTGGTTATCCAGCTAAATTATGGAGTTCCTGGTGCCATGATAGCGTTGAGCATATCCTCGTGGTTCGTAGTGGTGGGGGAGTTTGTATACATCTTAGGAGGTTGGTGCCCTAACACATGGAATGGATTCTCTTTAGCAGCACTGAAAGACGTACTACCCGTCATGAAGCTCTCAATATCCTCTGGTGTCATGGTTTGGTAATAACATTTTTTTCTCAACCATGATTTTATTATTAGTTTCGTCAAATTTGAACCCTACGAACACATTTTATAATCTGAAGTAGCTTCATATCCGAGGGGTTAATCGATTCTTGCTTTTGGTTTTCACAGCTTAGAGCTATGGTACAATGCTGTTCTAGTCCTGCTGGCAGGATATATGAAGAATGCAGAGGTTGCGATATCTGCCTTCTCTATTTGGTGAGTGCTTGCTTGCTTTTTTCTTTACGTCATTTTGTTTTCCGTACAATGAACATATACTGATCAGTATAAGTAATTTTGCAGCCTCAATATCAACGGATGGGAGTTTATGATAAGTCTCGGCTTCCTTGGAGCTGCTTGGTACGCGACTCTTTCCCTATGAATCATCGATATCTCATTCCATCTAGTGTTGTATCCATTGCCAACTTAAGACTATTTTTTCCTTCGTTGTTTCCTCTACAGTGTCCGGATTGCAAATGAACTCGGGAAAGGAGATGCTAAGGCTGCGAAATTCTCCATCAAAGTCTTAGTGAGCACTTCACTTATTATCGGACTGTTCTTCTGGGTTGTGTGCTTGATCTTTGGCAGAAATCTCGGATACTTATTCAGCGATGAGAAGGCGGTTGCTGACAGCGTGGCTGACCTTTCTACTTTACTCGCCTTCTCGATTTTGCTCAATAGCATTTACCCTGTACTCTCAGGTAAGTCAACACAAAGTTGAGAAGTTGAAACATGTTCAATATGTTATAAATAATGTACCATAGTCGAGGTGTTCGCGAGCTGACCTGAACACATTAAGTTTATTCTATGATCTTTTATCGCGTTTCGTCGTTTTTCTTGACACTTGGGAGAATTTTGTTATCAGGTGTGGCTGTAGGAGCTGGTTTACAAAGCACAGTTGCAATTATAAATTTGTGTTGCTTCTATTTGATTGGAGTACCAATTGGAGCTTTGCTTGGATATGTGGCTCATCTTCAAGTGAAGGTAAAAATTTCACTTAGATCAAATATTGTCATACACTTCCCTATTGCACTTAAAAGCTACGTTGTTCAGACTCTCCAAAAATCTAGCCAGATCCCGTCTCGGATCCTTAAAATATGGGTTACTTTTGGAGGATCTGACACGCACCTGTCTAATGATTCGTTTATGTTCTTGATCCGTCCATTTGCCACCTCTAATATCTTCGTTTTGTTATCAGGGTATATGGATTGGAATGATATGTGGAGTTGTTACTCAATCAGCTGCATTATGCTACATGACATGGAAAACAGATTGGGATGGAGAGGTAATATTAGAATTAATCAAAAATTTAAGTACTATATGCTAAAAATTTTGGTGTATAATTAACTTATAAACACCATAATAATATGTATTTATGAATGTTTAAAATTTATTTTGCAGGTATCAAAAGCCAAACAAAGACTTAATAAATGGTACTTGAAATCTCCTGAAGAGTCTAATCAAAATGATCAAGCTTAAGAATTTGTTGCCTCCAATTTTTTTCCAATTTTTTCTTGGTCATATATTTGGCTAAATTAGCTTACAATTTGAGCTTTGAATTTAATTTTTGTGGTAATGCTCTAAATTTCACCTCTAGTAGATGATTTTGTAATCCTTCAAATTATTGTAGTGGAGTTTATAAATTATACTCCCTTTGGTTGAATTCAGGCCGATAATTTATCAGAAATAATTATTTGCATGCATCTTTGTTTTTTTTTGAGATTACATTTGTGGAAGTATACTAGATGTTTTGTTATTGGTTGAATTTCTAAGCTATTTTTTTTTTTGGGAATTGAGTTAGACTCGATATTTTTATTTTTTATTGTGGTAGTACGACTCATCCATATTAGTGTTGATTGTTGAATCCCATGCTATATTGTTCACACTTCAAAGGTCCAACCTCCGAGGAGTGTAGTTTATTTGTATGTCCACATTGGTTTAGAGAAAAAAAATATTATTTTTATATATAATGTCGAACAATCTTTACCTCGTGAGCTGAACATTTGAAGTTAAAATAAAACCTAGTGTTCATTTTATGTATTAACGACCAAACAAAAACCACATTTTTTGCAAGATTACAAAATGGACTAGACTAACTTCACACACTAACTTTGATACGCGAGATGATATAAACAAGGAGTATAAATGGTTATTCCAGCATTTGGAGACACAATATTGTTCAATATTACTATAATTTTCAATATTGTTCTAAGTGAGATTAATCACGATTAATATTTTGACACCTAAAATATATATTTTACTAGTACACTACGAACTTGAATCATTATTCCCTTCAAAAGCAAATAAAAACTGTTTAACATAATCAATCATCAATATGTGTGATAACCCTAAGAATCAAATATTAAAAATTTAATTTTTGAATACATAATGAAACAGTGTAAAAGAAAACAAATAAGAAAAAAAGAGGCGAGAGTACAAAGTATATATCGAAATGAGTTTCGAATCCACGAAATGCGAGCCAATAGACTTCACTGGATCCACTAAGACCACTGGGCTACTCGCTTCACTGCTGGGTTCGCAGTAAATCTATGGGTGCACTAAGACCACTGGGCTACTCGCTTCACTGCTGGGTTCGCAGTAAATCTATATGTATTTTCTATTTGATATTTTAATACGAATATAGGATCTACGAAAAAGTCAGTGGGTTCATCCGAACCCCCTTCCGATACCGTAGATCCGCCCCTGATTGTAGAGTAGGCAAAACACGTAACTTTGTTAACCTGAACCAATTGTTCATCATTTTCATTAACAACCATATTATCACTTTCATATTCATTGAATATTTCATCACTATTTTGATGTTCACGTAAAAAATTATGTAATATAACGCAAACACTATTATAGAGGATGTTTTTGTAAAAAATAAAAGTTTGATGTAAAATTCAATTTTCAAAAGATCCCAAACAATGAAATTTGATGAGAATTTGAAATATTTGCCAAAAGTATTTATCAAATAATGACAAATTATATGGACAAACACTATTTGCCAAATTTTTTCCCAAATATTATTTGAAAAATCTATGGCGAAACAGGCCTTTAACATGATGGTTTACATCATATACAGATACAGTGAGGGTTACAAAAGGTGTACAATATTAGAAGAAAAAAAAACCCATCATGTTGGAGCAAACAAAGGCTAAATTATCTCCTCAACAGATTATAGGCAGGTAAATCTTTTACACTGGAAGTATCTTCAAGAGCGAGCTCGCGCTCTAGCTGCACTCTCGTGGCCTTCAAAACCTCCTACGAAAAGGAAAGCGAAAGGAGAATATGTGTTGGTAGAGGTAAATATATGAAAAGAATCCAACGGAATAGTTTAGTGTTACCAACATTGAATTCCATATATGATGCTCGTTTTGCTAGCCATTGTGCATCGAGCATTTCAAAGGCAATACAAAAGATGTTGTCAAACACCATGTCATCTTCGCTGAGTAATTCTAGAAAGCGGATACCTGGAAGGGTGCTAGGTGTCCCTGCCACTCAAAAAAGAGGATGACGACTTATCAATAGAATCTTTACTTATTCATCAAAAGGTAACATGCAAGAACTTGTTACATAAGAAGAGGAAAGTAAAAGATGGAACAGAGATGATACACGAGATGTTGAGACCAACTTATTGTTCCTATGTCATTAGAAAGAACGATGATACTAGAGATTATGAGTTACGCATTAGATTTTCAGAATAACCAGTTCAGGACGATTTAATCACAACATTTGATTTATTTGAGAGGATGTATTGGAAGCTGTTGAATGTTTAAATATTCACCATCTATTTCTCAGCCAAAAACATTGAAAGACGCTAACTTCTAACTGAATTTTCCGTACCTGATTGAAGATCAAACATTTGGACCAACATAAACGATATATTGATGCCAGCTACGGCAAATGGATACTCCCACTCAGATCTGTTTCCGTTTCTTTTGTGCAACAAGTTCCGGAAAGATTCCTGTAATACAGCAGGCAATGAGGGAAAAACTACTAATGAAAAACTTACTTCCCTGCTCCACCAGACAAGAGAACATTGGTCTCGAGAGAACTCAATTATGCTTTTCTAAAAGCTATATATATCAAGCTACATGAAACACAGAAACAATCGCCCAAATATCAAATATATTGCTCAGCTGGCATCCACCCAGTCCATGCTGGAGCACTGTTACAGTCGAGGGAAAATACAAGCCTGTTTTCTAATGGAAAGGGTATGAACCGCTCAAATTATAACAGAGGATAAAACTAAGTTGCGTACAATAGAGGGGTAAATTCCCAATACAATAACAATCATCTAGTTTATTTGTACCAGATAGGCTTCAAAGCATGTAAAGGTGGGAGGAAAGTAAATAAAATGATGTACAAACCGGGTATGTCTTGGCAAAGAAGATAAGGTTCTCCAATGATATGAATCCTCCACCCCTGGACATTTACGCTCACAATTTTAGTATAAGAACGACAGCAGAAGTGCAAAACAAAAATGTGAATCATACATACACTTCCTCATATACCTGAAGTCGGTTGAAGGATCGGATCCTTGCCAACCCATTTCTTTCCAAAGCTCAGATTTGAGAGATGGGAGCGGCCTATCCGGATAAGATAACCTCCATAGTTGCCTAAGAGCATCCTGGCACCAAATTTGGATTTTTAATTCTTCACGAACATATAAAACAACGAGGCATACATACACGAGACTATTATCTTGCAAGACAAGTTTAAGAGACATAATTCTCTCCTTCTCAAAAAGAAAAATTATATGTGATCAATTAAAAAATGCAGCTTGAAGCTCTCCTTTCTATTTTCTCATTATGAGTCCAAACAAAGGTAATATACTCTTGCTTGATCTCAAAAAAACATAGCAAGTCATGATATCTTCTTGTTCTTCTCATAACAAATCAACCATCTAAAGTGTGAAGCTCTAAAATGCTAGTATGGAAACCTTAATTAACTTTGAAACAAGGAGCTCTCAGACTAATAAACTTGAACCGTCCATTGATTAGAACCATACAACATTAACTACACAAGTCAATATCTCATTCATGTAATTGCTGCAAATTCTTAAAGTGCTAAAGAAACCAAAAAAAATAAACATTTAACAAAACACGGGGTAAAGTTTACACACTTGATGATCCGAGGAAGAACCATCAAAAGGGATCGCTAGCCTTTGCTTGAGATGTTTGAGCCTTGCTTCCTGCAATCAAATGTCAAAAACTTCAATGACTGGAATTATGTATCAATAGATGGAGAAACAAATAAGGCTGTAAAGGAGGTAGCCAGATGAGTTTAACGGATTTGATTCTTTTTGGATGGGGATATAAGTGATGGACATGATAGAAACCCAAATAAATCATCACAAGGTAAACCACAAATTTTTCATGTGTCAAACCCCTGCAGACTGTCAGTCGAGTAAAAAAGAATGGATTCGAAAAGCTCTAGCATTTAAGCAGAGATAGTAAACATCATATATCTGCAAATGAAAGGTGATCAAAGTTTAGAAATTTTGCTCTTCAATCCTCATGTATTACCTGTAAAGGGCTAAGTAAAGGAGGTAAACTATTTCCTGTTGATCCAGCTTGACTTGAGGCAAAAGGAAAAATCCGGCCAAGAAGTGACCCAGACACAAAGACAATATTTGCTGCAAGATCAAACGATAATGGATCAGAAAAATCTGAAGTCATTAAAATTGTATATAACAGATTTGAGAAAGTTTGGGAAGTGCCTATGAAAGATTTGAGAATCCTCATAGACATTCTTCGTTTTGAGGTTTAGTATGTGGAGAAAGAGCGAAGATGCTAAAACTTGAAGAAAGGCTTTTCACCAAGCCTACCATCATCGCTCTCTTCCACCTCAAGGAACCTGCATATTCCCCTAAATTAGCCTGTTCTCCTTTCCTATTTCCCTATGGCCCCCGAATCATTTCTTAACCTAGGATTTGTAACAACTAACAAGGTACCAAAAGTCACAAAAAGGTCTAATCCTCTACCTACTCTTACTGCTTGATGCACCATTCGACTTCTTCAGTGTTTCTTCTCCTACTCTAACCTCTCACATGATGCTTTCTGTTCTACTCATTCAGCTTCGGCCGTTAATCCATAACGAAAGAAAAATACACAATGTTGTGATGCCCTATCTTTTAAGTAGTTTTAGGTGTGTGTAAGTAATTGCATTGCATAACATGCACAAAGAGCATAACATCAAATTACAAACAAACGAAAATCACACCGCAATTGCATTACACAACATGCACAAATAGCATAACATCAAAATTACAAACAAACGAAATCACACCTAACCATTGTGCCCATTGAGAAATCAGATGAGAAAATAGCATCGTCCAGTGCAGACGTTCCCTCCTTCGCCCTTCATCCAGCACTTCTTCAAGCGTACATACCTACAATTTAAAGAATTCACATTTCACAATCTCATCCAAATCTTCTCTATCAAAGCACAAACTCCCAAAAGCACAAACTTTTAACAACATAACTCAAAATATCATCAACAAAAAGCCTCAAAAAGCAAAATAAATCCCAGCACATTCCACAATCCAATCCAAATCTTCTCTATCAACCTTTTAGCAACATAACTCAAAAGATTATCATCAAGAAGCCTAAAAAAGCAAAACAAATTCACAGCACAAAACCCCAAAAGGGAAACTTTTAGCAATATGATTCAACACATTATCAACAGAAAAAAAAACAGAAATTCACCTGATCACTGTCATCATATTTCTGGTACCCAAGTAAAGGCTCATTCAAACCATCATCAGTGCCCAAAGAATCAAAATGCTCATTCTTTTTGCCACCAACATCCCCATGATGAAGCCTTCTCCTCAAAGTTGATGTCATGAGTTATATATATTCAAGAACTCAAAACCCCACTTCGAATTCCTCAACTGAAACCCAAAAAAATGGAGAAAAATCCCAAATTCTTGATGTATGGGAAATTCAAAACCCCTAAAATTCAAGAAAACGACAAGAAAAACCTCTTCTTTTCGACAATTTTGTGTTTTTTTTAACAGTATATATTTATATTAATTGCTATTTATTTTTTATTATTATGTATATATATTTATATATATTATTTGTCTCTTTCTTATGAATTAAGGGAGGAAATAGGTGATTAATATACGCCAATGAGAAAGCTTTAACAAGCTTGAACCTTGGGTCAACTTTAATTTTAATAAATAATAATTAATTTTTTTTTAAAAAAATAATACTTAAAAATAATTTATCTTTGAATTTTTTATTTTATCTTAACATTCTTTTCCTTGAGGGAGAATCAAGCCACGCAGATATCTTGGATTAAGCTTAAAGATCTAGTTATAGATCGAAATTTGAAAGTAAATATATCATAAAAATAAATTCTTTTTTCGTTTTTATTATACAGTTTAATAAAAAATATAATGTACTTTTTTTACTTGGTAAACATTAGACTATAACCAAAATTTCGATGACATTATTTTACGACTTCTAATCATCTTCTTTTTTCACTGGAGAAATTCATATATTTATATTTCTTTAATTTTGTCTAAAAATAATGTTACATTAATGATTTATACTCGAACAAATATTTAGATTTATAAATTTAAAATTTTTGCTTGCTTAATTCATAAGGCCTATCAAATATTACTATAAAAACTATAATCATATAAATATCTAAAAAGATAAAATTCATTAACCTATTTATCAAGGCTCGATAAGAAGATATTTTTATATGAATAAATGATTCCTAGCATCCCAACATAAATAATGTTTCAACAATCTATTTAGAACGTCGAGAGAGATTTAAAATTTCATAAGTAACTCAGTAGGTTTAGAAGAATGAAAATGAAATAGAAACAACCGCGCCAATCGTAATAGATGGGCTTTCATGCTGGAGATAATATCACTTGTTACGCTAACTCAATTTTGATAATTTATTTAGACATTGGCACGGATTTATAAAAAATTCGTGCCAATACTAATTTGTCTTGTTTATACAATTCCATGAGGTAGGATTTTTTTTTTTTGGGGGGGCCATTGCAGGGTATTGAGAAAAAATGGCTTTTGCAAGCTTTAGTTTACCTTTTACATATCTTCAAAAGCCTTCTTGTTGTTGTTGCAGCAGCAGCAGTTCGTTTGAGAAACCAATTTTTGCTCATTCTTCTAATGGTATAGCCAACAAAGCACTGCAGGAAATTCGAAATTCTGGAGTTATCGCTTGCCTTCGAGCTCAAAAGTAACTCTTTTTGTACCATTTTTGTTTAGTTTTTTTTATAATTAAAGCTAAGTAATGTGAAATCTGAACTGGGTTTACTCTGAAATATGTGTAAAGTTTGATTTTTAGTAATAAATTTGTGTTAACCCAACTAATTCTTGGGTAATGTTAGTTAGTTACCATAAGCTTGATATATTTATCCTTAGAACTGTAGTATTTCTGTTATTTCAGCTATATGCTCCCATTTGGCCGTAGATGTTGAAGCTGAATCTTGTAAATTCGAGTTTTTGAAGTTGTGTTTGAACATATATTTTATGGCGAAAAGATTTGATCTTTTGTGAGTGGGAGTCCCTAAAAATCCTAAAACTGGTATGAGGCCGTCTTGGGGAACATGGAAATATTTGAAGATTGGATTCTCAAAATTTGATCAAATTTTTAATGGCCAAATAGATAGCTATGTGTTCACTTTTACTTGTCCATTTTGGAATTTGCATGTTAAGAAACAATGATTAGTATGAGTATTTTAGCATAATACCTATATTAATGTATAGGCTTAGTTCGTGGGAAATGACTCGGATATGTTAAAAGTGAGAAGTAAACGTTAAAATCTATTTTTGGATTACTGGACAAGTAAAAGTGATAAGAGGGAGTATTTGAAGATAAATTTTCAAAATCTAATCCCAAAATCTATGGATAAACGCTACCTTATTCTCTGGAAGTCTTTTTTATTGTAGATTGATTACTTTTGTAAAGGGTATTTTTCTCTTTAATTTATGGATAAAAAGTGGTTCTGAAAGAGTTGAGCTATGAAGCCAACTAATGTAGATTATTTAGGGAAGGAGAGTTTTTCGCCATATGCTATTATAGGGATTTAGTTCTCAATTGCATATTGTTTTTTGGATATAAGCAAAGTTTATCTCGGAAACAAATAGTACTTTTTAGTATAACATTTTTCACTCCATTTTTTTCGTCATTTCTTAAAATATCTTAAAAGACATGCAAATGTGAAGTTGCACCTTTCCATGTTGTTTAGTGCAGACCTGGCGAATCAAGCTGCACGCGCTGCATTGGATGGTGGAATTTCAGCTGTAAGTTTGAATCTATCTGATATACTTATTACTCTGTCATCCCAAGTTCATTGTCCACCTTTCTGTCTACCTTTTGAATGAATATTTTATTCAGAGTATAAAGAGGTGTTTTGATAGTCTTTATCTTCTAACATTGCAGCTGGAAATTGTGGTGTCCACTCCAGATGTTTTTGAGGTACTGTGATACATGCAGTTGCTTGCTCTTTCTCATGCTGGAAAGCAGTAAACATTTGGATACCTTATATGCTTCTTTTCCTTTATGCAGGTGTTAAGAGACCTAGTACATGATTATCCAGCAAAAACTTTTGGAGTAAGTATTCACTAGCTTCTTTTATTAATTCACACTATTTTTTTATTCAAAGAAATAGAAGGGAAGGGAAAGAAGAATAGGAACTTGTTGAGTTCCCTCTCTTGTGGGGGAACTTCCCTTGTTGGGTGTCTACTGTAGCTGAAAGGAAGTAGAAGGCATTCGTTTCCCTCATTTTTAAAATCTAGTTCTATTCTTTTTTGTTTGGGAGTGGGGAGGAAGCACACTTCGTGAAGGAGGGAAAGAATTCTTACACTTTCTTGGCTTTCCCTGTACCGATCCTCCCTTTATTGCCCATCAAAGTTTGGCGTATATTCAGTCTTAACATCCTCAATTTGTCTACTTCTTGGTAGGTTTTCAGTTCATGTGTTTTATTGTATTCCAAAGTTTTTAAATTTTACCTTGGCTTAAGTGCAAACTTTAGTTTCTGTAGTAGTTACTCTTTGTTTGTGATTTGCAAGACATTTTTCTCGAGGCATTATATTTGTTGGTGGATAAGCAGGTGTGCCAACAGTAAGGGCATGCGAAGTATAATAATATCATAGTGTCAACATTGCGTATTGTGGACTATGTATAAAACATAATAAGGACAGGCTACCAACTGTAATTGTAAACACATTTTCTCTATGTTTGCAGGTTGGAACAGTATTACAGGCTAAAGATGCCAAAGATTCTATAAAGGCTGGAGCTAAGTTTCTTATGAGTCCTGCAACAGTTATGGTATGTGCTGGTGTTTCAACCTTATAGATTTTATGCCAAATCCAAATGTCTATTTAAGTGAGTGTCTTATACAAATATCAGTTCCTGTTACCTGTGAATGTTTTAATAGATATATATGTAGTCGTGAATGCCTAAATGGTAGTTGTATTTGTGACCATGGTGTCTGCTTTACTTGATTCTTGCATGTTTTTCCTTTTTCTCAGGATATTCTAGTTGGTGTCTCAGAGAGTGATGTTCTATATATACCTGGTGTAATGACCCCCACGGAGGTACTGGACTATCTTGCTCTTCATTTCATCTTGTGAGCGTAGAACAGAAAATGATATCAGTATTTTGCCTACAAGGACTTGGGAAAGGGCAGAGCCCCTGCCAAGTTCTGTGTTTTTAATGCCCGTCTGTATCCCACAACTGGGGACAGGCTTATTCTTGAATATCGACAAGATTTCTTCATGTCATGAACATATTCAGATTATAACAGCAAAAGAGAGTAATGCAATTGTTTTGTGATCGTGCAGATATTATCTGCTTTCAGTGCTGGTGCCAAGATTGTCAAGGTTGAGTCATGACTATTTTTAATCTGTCCCTTGCTCCATCGTTTACCACTTATAGCTTGCGGGATTTCTTGAATATGTTTGTTCGGTGATCCTTTTTACAACTTCCTTTTTTTTGGCTTTACATAGGTTTATCCCGTCTCTGCACTGGGTGGTGTTGGGTACATTTCAGCTCTGAAAAGGCCTTTTTCTCATATCCCTATGGTTGCATCGCAAGGCATAACAATAGGTTGGTTATCTGAATAGAAATTTCTCGGTTAGGCTTTGATTAGTCATCATTCGATTTTCAAAAACTATCATCTCAGGGACATTCCAAGAAGTTGTCTTTCATTTAGAAGATAAATTGAAATATCTACTTCATCTGTTGGTAGTAATGAAATTCGGAATGTTTCTGCTAAAATTTGATCTTCAACAAATTCTTATGGAACATACGTTGATAGTTGAAATGAATAATGCAATATGGCCGGTGCCTTTGACTCTTCTTCCACCAGTATCTGATATTTACTTATGGAGAATCTGTTGTTTCTCTAAACTGTCATATCTCTTGCATATCTTACTTCTCCATAGCAGATAGTAAATTGATGGATAACTGTGCTTTAGTACAGATTTGATTGGGCAATACATTGGTCAGGGAGCATCAGCAGTTGTTCTATCCGATGCCATATTTGACAAACAGGCAATGAGTCAACAGAATTTCGATAAAATTTATCAACTTGCAAGCCATGCAGCTTTGCAGGGTAAACAAGCTGTTGAAAGGTTAGAATGTTAGGTGCTGATGCATCTTTCGATTTGTTAAAACCTCATGGAACTGCAGGGGTTTATGAGAAACAAGAAATCAGATTAAGCCACCCGTCATCCTGCTTGAAGTTTGGTAAGCAATCATGTGCTTTCAACATTTAAAGTGACTTTCTATATTCGCACTGAGTTTGTCCCGTGTTAAGTTCTGTCTATGATCTTGCTTGTACGTTTCTAGAAAGATTAAGACCATGTAAATGTCCCCTCAAATGTAAAGAATAGACGCCAAGGTTCACAATCGAATATGTCCACATCAAGTGATCAAAAATACACTTTCGTATTACTCAAATATGGAACCAGACACCCTATACCTTTCATTTGAATGCTGCATCTCGCGTGTCTAAATTTCATTCTTAGTATAACCTTGACTTGTTATCGTGCAGGAACAATTAACTGTGCTGGTTCCGGTAAGGGAGAGTTTACACCCTTCGTGAGCCTCAGAGTGAATCTAGATTAGTCGGAGCAGTGGACTTTGGATATCAGATGGTTAAACCGAAAACAAAAGCTGTGTTGGTTAGTTCGTCTGTCTCCGATTTACAGTAAGGTTGCAACATGTTGTGTTTATGTCGCAGAGGGTGCAGACTTGCCAGATTACAAGCAATTGCAGTTTGCTAAATCAGTTGTTTTATCACATTTTCATTGTTGTTTTTGTTTCACTATCCTATAATCTTGCCATATTCAATCAAAACGAGATTTTTTTTCACAAATCTGTTTTTGTTTGGCTCTGTAAACAAATTCAGAATACTAATAGTCTTGTTCATCCAATTCAACAACTATTCCATCATGTTCTCAAATCAACTTTTTATAGGCAAAAACAAAAATCTAAAACCTAAACAGAGTCGAATTCAAATTTAGCTTAATTTATTTTATATCCCATTTAGGATACGTTAATTTAAATCCTATTCTGTTTAGGATAATAATTTTTGTTAATTTATTACCATAAAAACTAATTTGAATACTATTCTATTTAGGATAGATTTGCCTTTTGGTTATATATTGAAGGTAACTTTTGTTCTTTTAATCTGATCAAAATCAATTTCCGAAATACTCCATAGATAAAATGGAGCAACAATTAGCTTCGGAGAGGAAGAAGATTGCTACTCTGAATTTGTTTACAGAGTCGGAGAAAAAGAAAACTGTGAACGAAATTCTTGTTTTTGCTGAACCTCTGTTAACTGATGAGGATTACAGTGTTCGTATTATAGGTAGAGAAATTATATCTGATCTTAGCAAAGCTGCAGGTATTGATACTATGATTCATGTAACGCGTCCCAGTATTGACAGCTCTAATGAACATATCAGGAATGCAACTGCTCGATCTTTTAGTATCGTTGCATCTGCATTAGGTATTCCTGCTATGCTTCCATTCCTCGAAGAAATTTGTTTTAACATGGAATCATGGGAGGCTCGTCATACAGGTGTTATGATTGTTTATCACATTATTGTTCTTATTGGTTCCGCGAATCTTCTTCCATATTTGAGTTATTTGATGGAAATCATTGAACCTCGTCTTAAAGATGACATTGAGAAAATCAGGGACGTTACAAATGTTGCCATGGATGGTCTTGCTATAGCTGCTACACTATGGTATTGAGAGTTTCGTTAGGATTTTGCCTGATTTTCTAAGAGGAATAGTTTGAAAAACGTTTAATTTTTCTCATACATAGTTGAATTTTTTTATATATATTAATTTTTTCATATGTAGACCAACTTATAAATTTTCATTATTGTATGATTTTTTGCTGCTGATCATTTCGATCCCAACAAATTTTGAATTTGTTTTAGAGTCCTTTGAATCAGTAGTTTTGTACCAATTCAAATAGTTAAGGTTCTTTTTTGGGTCTTTCTTCGATTTAAAAATACCCTCCACAAGTCGATGGAAAGGATGCGGAAAACGATGATCGTGTCTTAACCATGCTAATGCATCCCCTTGTAAACGTTTGCAATGGTTTGCCATATACTTACTTAGTCCCAAAAACAAGTTTCGTAAATATTGCGGTTAAGCAAACTTATACTACTTAATTACTTATCATAGTCATAGTTTGCTATAATTAACCCTCACGACTAACATTACTTCGAGTTTGTATAATTAGTCACGTTTGTATATGTATAATTTGCCAGAATATACAAATACATATGTATAGTATACTATTATCTAACTGATATACATATATAATTCAACTCTCTCCCACTTTTTGCCCTCTCTCACTCACCTCTCTCCTTCCTCCCCCAATCTCGCTATCCTCTCTCCTCTCTCCTCTCTCCCAATCTCGCTTGCCATGTATACAAGTGCATATGTATAATATACAATTATCTAACTTATATACATATACAATTCACCTCTCTCCCACTCTCTGCCTTCTCTCGCATGCCTCTCTCCTCCCTCTCCCAATCTTGCTCGCCTCTCTCCTCCCTCTCTCAACCTCTCTTGCCATATATACAAATACATATGTGTAATATACAATTATCTAACCAATATACATATACAATTTACCTCTCTCTCCCACTCTTTGCCCTCTCTCTCGCCACTCTCCTCTCTTTCCCAGTCTCGCTCGCCTCTCTCCTCTCTATAACATGTAGCTACGAATTGTAATTATCAAACTATAGTTTTTGGAGAATAATTAGGCTATATTTGAGTGGCTATATGTCTCTTGATCCAATGTGTAGTCTACTAAAATATCCCTATTTAATTAATGTCTCTTGAAAAATGTACAAGGATATAATTGGTTTAAAACATACTAATGTTGTATAGAATTGCTAAGGTGATACATATTTGAGTGTAAATTATCTGAAATGTGTCATGTAAATTGAAAGAGCATATTAAAATCAAAGTCATTGCAATGGCGGAGCCGGAGATCCCTTATGAGTTTCCGTATCGTGGGCAGGCAGAAGAAGAAGAGAATATTAATAAAGAAGATGATTCTGACGATAGCGATTATTCAATAGGCTACGACTCCGATGATCCTGCTTTTGAAATTTCGGAAGGTAAAAACAGATCGCAAGATCTGGACGCAATATTACAGGGAGTGGGATGAGAGCGAGGTAACTTACTCATTGTTTGATACGCGGGATGAGATAATTTCAATTCATCATTACATCGAAGAATTGTAATTGAGGTTACTTTTGTTCAACAGGGTTTTGATATCTCCGTCTTTCCAGGTACCTCTTTTATGGCTGGAATTGTGCAACGATACGATCACCTGACGAGTCCAAAGATAAAACAGGAATACACTCAGCTGTGCAAATTGGCAATTAAGAAATTCAATTCAGAGAATGTAAGTTGTTGCCTTCGTTATTTTCGTTTGAAATGGTGGTTAAATATCGAACATTTCTTCTATTTAGGATAAAATGTATGTTTTCGAGGAAATTGTGACAGTAAATGCATCGTTTGCTGCTGGGACGTGGTACTATTTCACCTTCAAAGCCAGTGATTTTACTGTTGTTGAAGATGCTGATGCTGATGCAATTAAGACTTTTCAAGCATTGGTGTGGCATGGAATCGATAAAATCATTGATGTGGATTTTTGCAGGCTTAAGAAATTTTTAACTAATGAAGGTAGACTCTCTACTATGTTGTTACTTTTGAAGATGTAAAAATTGATTGTAACAGAGTTTACTCTATTCGATCAATAGGATGTTATTCTATATGTAAATAATAAAGGCAGAGCGCGATGCACAAAGTGTTCTGTTCTTCATTAGTACACATACTGGAAACAAATTTTATTCCATTTGTTGTTGTGTCTGATCACGTTTTTTTGGTCTTGATGTATCAGTGTCAAACATGTGTGACACGAGTACGAGTACTTGGTGCAGATTTAGTTAACAATATTGAATGTATGCTCAACTTATATATCTATTTTAGAATGTGTTATTGCCTATATTGGTGACACTATTAATCTCATCAGATAAGAAGAAAATGAGAGAGGAAAGGAAGAAGAAACTTCAACAACATCGTGAAGCAGTTGCAAAGTTTAAGCAAGATAACCCTTCTCTTGTGGAGTCCTTTGTACCTAGATTGGTCATAGAGGAGTTGTCTAAGGGAAAACCAGGTGGGAGAAAAGCTTACCCGGGATTTAAGGTCTATCTAACTTCTTATCTTTGACTCCGTTGTTTCATTATCAGTAATGACTTTCTGCTACTGAACAGATTGGGATACGTTATACTTGCAAGCTGAAGGAGAATGACAAAATATTTGATACGAATATTGGGAAAGAAGACCCTCTTGAATTTCGTATAGGTATTGTATTTGATGTATGAGAAGTTGGCTTTGTATTTATATTGATATTGATGTGTTAAACTTAGTTTTTTGTGGTTGCAGCTTCTGGTCAACTTATAAAGGGATGGGAAATTGGTGTAGATGGTAACTTACTTGGATAATAATTTGACTGATTCTATAGTTAAACGTCCCGGTGTTGAGGAATAACATATCTTGCATTGTCTGTTCAACTATCAGGCATGCGCGTTGGGGACAAAAGAAGAATTACAATCCCACCAGAATTAGGGTATGCATATTTGATATTCCGTTTGCAATGTCATGTATAGACAGACATCAAAGTTATTTCCGCTTGTTGGCTATATATAGGTATGGGACTAAAGGTGATGGTGGCGTTGTACCACCTGATTCATGGCTGGTAATTGAAGTTGAGTTGATATATGTTGATCGTCCTACTTCCACATGACGAATCCTATAATTGTTGTTGTGACCTTCTCTTTGCACAAACAATTTCAGTTGAAAGACCAAAAACATTTGGATGATCATGTTTTTCCTTAGGCTATGTTGGTTTCATTTGTTCATTTAGTAAAGTTTTAAGTTCTTACAAAGTTACAATATAGTATTTCTTTGGTTCAACATTAGTTAATTATTGGTGCAATAATATGACAACTAAAACTATTGGTGTCGAGCTACACACACTTAAGGGTGGTCAGATGAACACCCAAGGGTCTCCTCGATCTCTCGCTAGTTTTTCTCCATCTCTCGTCCCTCTCCCTCTTTGTATTTATGTTTGAAATAATAAGGTATATGTTTGTATAGTTGAAACTTTGATCCTTTAATAAATCAATAACATTTTATTCATCAAATCAATATATTTTGAAGGGAAAATGCATAAGTATCCCCAACCCATGCCCGAAATCCCCGAGACACACTTATACTATACTAAGGTCCTATTACCTTCCTAAACTTATTTTATAAATAATTTTCTACCCCTTTTCGGCCTACGTGGCACTAGCTTTAAAAAAAAGTCAACCAACGTTGAGCCAACAAGATAGTGCCACGTAGGCCGAAAAGGGGTAGAAAATTATTAATAAAATAAGTTCAGGGGGTAATAGGACCTTAGTATAGTATAAGTGTGTCTCTGAGATTTCGGACATAGGTTAAGGGGGGTACTTGTGCATTATCCCTATTTTGAACTGCTGAACTAATAGATCAATAATTTGTATGGTTGTATATGGAAACATAGTTTCACAAATCAATAATTTGAATGATTAACTGGTCAGAAAAATAGGTTATAAGATATAACTATTAAGAAAAGATAGAATAAAAGATGAAATATGATTAAAATGAAAAGAAAATATGAAGATAATGAAGCGATCACACCAAATCGGTTGTTACGGATATTTTTGTTGTTAGCTTACGATGAATTTAAACATGATATAATAGAATTTAAATAACAATCAAAATAAATGTTATATTTAAACAAACAATACAATGGGTAACAACCATCCAAACAAAGTATTGTTAGGTTTGCCTTCATATAATTTACATTCAAATTTATATTTATTTTTTTAAAAAAAAACAATTACTACTCTTGGCATTGTTTTAAATTCAAGAGTCAATTTTGTTTTAGTTTTCATTGTGAATTTGGATTTTAGACATTGACATTTCTATTTTAAAAAATAAATAAATTTTATATATTTAAAATACATATAAAGTAATACTTATAAGTTATAATAAGTGACAATTCAAAATAACTAAAGATATATAAAAAAATATGTTCAAGATAACTATTTTGAATATAAAAAAAAAGTATCGTAAAAGTTAGGAACTTAGGATAGAAGGAGTATTGGTGTAGCATTTATCTAATTAATTGTCATTGCAATATTTTTCATTTGTAGTAGAGTTGTCAACATGGGTTTGGGTTGGCCCATCCCATTCGGGCTAATCCATACATGTTTTGAAAGATTACAAGTCAGATTGGGTAACCCATTTTTTGTATAGGCCAGAAAATGGTCAGCTCGACCCACAAGTACGCGGGCTACGCATTTTACCTGACCAACTTTTTTTCTTAAAAATATATTTTTTATAATTTTTAAATTAAATTATAATTTAAAAATCTCATCATAAATATAGATAAGACAATATTATAGGGTGTTAGTGTTACTACTTGTTAATCAAATCTATAAATAAAATTATCTATGTTACTATTTGTTAACTTAATCTATAAATAAAATTATCTTTATAATATTTATTAAGTTTGATTTCAAGTAAAAACATAAATAGCTAAATAGAAATATTAACCTAAATGTTTTTTAATGACCATAATAAAACACAATATTCCATAGGCTACAACCTATGTTGTGATTCACTAGATGTTTTAGGGAGTTTTCATTTTATGTAGTATATATTTTATAAACATAATTTGTATTTAAATTATAATATTTTAAACTTTAAAATATTTTGAGTTTAGACTCTTATTATTTTTAATACTATATTTTATTTTTATTTGGCTCATTGGCCGACACTATCTACATTTCTCAAGCCCCACAAATTGGCAGACTTATTCAGGCTGGACTAAAAAGTCATTTTCTTAAATGAGCTCCAAAAATCCTAACTCAGCCCTATCAAAATACGGGTTAAGCCAGACCTGCCCAACGGACTTAGCCCATACTGATTGACTTTTGAGTGACCATTAAGATATTGAATTCTAGATATTCACATATAACTATCTCCAAAATAACATTATAATATTGCGCACATATATTATACTGTCGATACATAAAACATAAATCATTTTTATTCCATCATAAAATCATTATTATATATCAATTACATTATAGTGACATTATTTGACCTCAACCTTGGCTCAAAAAAAGTGCTTGAGCATTCTCATCACTACAATAGAGACAAGGGTGTTGAGTCTTAATATGTTCATCATTTTCCAAAACATACCTAGACTTCATCACCAACTCTTTGTAACTAATAGGGTCACAATTTTTTTCCAACACAATTAAAATTGCATGACTAAATGCCCCATAAGCTTTATTTTCATTTTCAATTCCTCCAACATCTTGACATTCTTCATTAGCTTGACATCCACTTAACAAAATACCCTCATCTTGTTTAAGTGGCTTCAATAAATCTAACTCCAATTGAGGCAAAGAGAACATAACACTAGCATCATTTCCAAAGAGTTGTAACATGTGTGTTCCAATATTTGAGGTGTTTATGTTTGTTAAGGATGTTAGATGTTGCAAGATTGTTTCATGAGGGATGAATTTAGACTTGGAGTAATAAGATTTTGATGCCGATTCTGACTTGTTTGGGACTGAGACGTAGTTGTTTTTTTCGAGTTTGTGGTGAGATGGTCCAATTTGCTCTTTTTCTTTGTCAATTAGGCCTCCACTATGGCAAGAATCTGAAAGGATTGCGAATGTTGCTCCTTGTGGTACTCGATTCACTATTTTTCGAATATCCACATCTGCCAAAATAAATATTTTAATTAATTTAAAGGTTACTAAGAACTTAAAATTGTATAATAATAAGTAAAAATGTAAACATATTTTTACAAAGAATAATTGAGTTATTAGAAAATGAAGGTTTCAATGAGTAGATAAATTGGACTCCTAAGAGGCTATAGCTAAATTAGCTTTCGCCCCTATATACAAGTTGATTTCTCAAATGATTATTCAGTTTACGCAATATTTTTCGTGTGAAAAAGATTTTGTCTAGTTTTATAACTTTTTTGTGATGAATCGTAATTTCTACTTGTAGAATTTTACCGGATATGTTGTTGTCTGCGATAAATAGTAAGTTTATCACTTTAGGGCTAACATGACATAATCTCCATAACTATTTTTTATTTAATTTTGCATGCTTAATTTTCCAATGTCGGGCGAGATAAAATGGGCGAGCACGGAAGATCTAGTAAGTATTTCAGTCTTAGCCTCTTATATATCTCACTAGAAAAAAACATTTTCTAACGCGCTAACATAGGTAAAGCATATTTATTTTGAAGTGGCAAAACTTAGTTTTATGACTGATCATTCGAGAAATCAACCCAAAGCAAAAATACTATATTTCATAAACTTTATACCTAAGATTAAATTAAATAAGATCAAACAAACTTACTAGTAATATAATTGAAATCAATTGGAATAATTGCTTCTTCTTGATTCTTTTTTCCAGTCAATGTACCATGACCACTAAAATGAAAATAAAAAATATCCCCTTGTTCAGCTTCATCAACCATTTTATTAAGTGCTTTCTTAATATTAACTCCAGTAGGCATAATAGGACTCCCTGATTTATCCATAAGCAATTCAATGTTCTGTGAATCGAACCCGAATCGATTCACTAGCACATCTCTCATGGCTAAAACATCGTTGTGACATCCATGTAATCTGTATACCAGCAGCAAAGTCAAAAATTTCGTTAAACTATTCAAAGTTTAGTATATAGTAGAAAAAGTCAATCTTGATCTACATATATCATACATATATCAGAGTCAGGAATTCAAATAAGAGAATTTTTATGTCGAGATTTTTTTATTTTTTTTTAACATATACGAATAATTTTTCAATGAACGAGGTTCAATTGAACCCTCTTGCACCCCTATGGGCTATATCTATGATCTTGACATATACAATATAATTTTGTATTTATACTCGATAATAAATTAAAGAGTGTTCAACTGACCCGTCCTTCACTTTATGTGGCTACGTCACTAACCTGTAAGGTGTGTTTTCATAGTTGCAACCAACTAGAACTGCTAATTTTTTACCAACTTTTTCCATTTTTTTTAAATAAAAAAAAAGAATGTAAGATTTCTCTTTGTTTGTATAAATTTATCAATGTTGAAGTGTTTTTTGATTTGTGGTTTAATTGAAGTTTAAATTTATAGAGAGTTTTATTTGTTATTGCTTGTAAGTTTCATTTCTTGAAGTCATTATTAATTTGCTTATAAGGTACCATTGTTGAGCTTTTACTTTAAAGAAATTAGAGGAATTAAGCAAATATTATTTAGTTCACACGATTGATTTTTTATTTATTTTTTCGATTCCTCTTTTAAATTAAAGGTTTTTGTACGATATAAAAAAATAGTTTTATTTTGATTGACTCACGCAATGATAAAAAATGTTTCCTTTGATCACCTCAAAGTCACGAGTTCAAGCTGTGAAATATACTTCACGCACAATGAGAGATATTAACGAAGCCTTTGAGTAATCTAAGCCTATCGAAAGAGAGTCATGGCAAAAGTTGTTTTTTTATTGCGCCTAATATTAGAAGATCACATGTTGAAGCTACGAAAACTAAGTTATCTTTTTGCATAAATGTAAAGTAAAATTACGTACAATAAACACATTATGATCCGACTAATAAAAGTGTGCCAATTAGGATAAAGTTTAGTTTTTTTAAAAAAAAATTGATGGGGACATGAAACTGCATGTTTTCTTTCACGTAACATCTACATCAATAAAAGAAATTTCTTAAAAATCACTTTAGTAACCAGCAATTTCATATATAGTATATATTAATAAAAACATTTTAATGAGTCCGGAGCTAAAGGGTAAAAAATGTTAACAAATATTTCAAAACGGTATATGAAATTTCTTTTTAACCAAAACGGCAAAATCGCTCACGGAGTAGCGATTTTGTCAGCCGGAAAAAGTAAAATCGCTGCTATAGCAGCGATTTGTTAAATTTGATTTTATATATTTTTTTAATTTTTTTAAAAACAAAACCTTTTTTTATAAAAAAAATTTCATATGTCGCTGCTGAGGCAGCGACTTTGTTTAATTTTTTTATTTTTTATTTTTTGCTTCTTTTTTTTAAAAAAAAAGTTTAAATTTGATTTTTTAAAAAAAAATTAAAGAATAAAAACTCTTTTTTATAAAAAAATTTCATATGTCGCTGCCTCAGCAGCGACATGTTTAATTTTTTTTAATTTTTTTACTTTTTGCTTCTTTTTTTTAAACAAAAAGTTTAAATAAAAAATAATTATTTTTTTAAAACAAATCTTTGCCAAGGCAGCAATTTTTAATTAAATTTTTTATTTATTTTCAAAATCAAATCGGAAAAAAAATTGATTTAAAATCGTTGCCTTGGCAGCGATTTGATTTTTTAAAAAAAAAATTAATTAATTAAAGGCAGCGATTTTATTTAAAAAAGAAAAAAAATTGTTTTAAACTTTTTAAAAAAAAAAGAAGCAAAAAAAAAAATTTAAACAAGTCGCTGCCTCAGCAGCGACATATTCAAAAAAATTATAAAAAAAGATTTTATTTTGAAAATCGCTCCTATTTAATTTTTTTTATCAAAAAATCAAATTTAAACTTTTTTAAAAAATAAAAGCAAAAAATAAAAAAATAAAAAAAATTTAAACAAGTCGCTGCCTCAGCAGCGACATATTAAAAAAAATTATAAAAAAAAGTTTTTATTTTGAAAATCGCTCCCTTGAGAGCGATTTTGTTTAAATTTTTTTTTTTTCAAATTTAACAAATCGCTGCTATAGCAGCGATTTTACTTTTTCCGGATGACAAAATCGCTACTCCGTGAGCGATTTTGCCGTTTTGGTTAAAAAGAAATTTCATATACCGTTTTGAAATATTTGTTAACATTTTTTACCCTTTAGACTCCGGACTCACATTTTATTAGTGGTTGCATCATATGGTATTTACGTGACACAAAATTATTTTATTTAGTTTTTGGATTTTAAGTCAATATATGGAAATGTGTTACTTCAAAGCAAAGAAATACATATGTAAAGCTACACAACAAGTGTTGCGGTGGAATTGATGAGTCGTAAGTACTTATTCATTCTTAAACAAAGATCTCAAATTCACCTTGGATAGGAAGTGTTTTACCCCAATATAGGATTTTCCAATGCAAACATGAATTTAATTGAGTTCCGATGTGGATACTAACAATTATTGCGGTGGAGTCGTAAGTACTCTTTTCTTTCATCCTTGACAATCTTGGGTTCGAATCCCTAAGGAGTCGCCTTTGTTAGGAAGTGTTTCCCCTAATGTAGGACTCTCTGGCTCGAATTCAGATCGACGAGTCTAAGTACTTATTTATCCTTAAACAAAGGTCTCGGATTCGCCTTGGTTAGGAAGTGTTTTACCCCAATGTAGGACTTTCCGACACAAATCTGAATTTAATTGGATTTCAACGTGTATACTAACAAGTACTGTGGTGAAGTCGTAAGTCCTCTTTCATCCTTCACAATTTTGGGTTCGAATTCCTACATAATCGTCTTTATTAGGGAGTGTTTTCCCCCTAAATATAGTAGGACTTTCGAGAAGGAATTCAAATTTAATCAAGCTCCAACATGAATACTGAACGCCAAATGTGAAACCAAAAAAAAGATACATATGGAAAGCCAGTGACATTATTCAAAGGCTCCAATTAAGAAGTTAAGAAATGTGTTCTCATATTGGTCCGACTCGTAATTCACTTCTGATTTTGTGTACCGGTCATTGTACCGTTAATTGTGGTTACATTCATAAGTAGTCTGGTCCATCGACTAAAAAAAAAATACCATCGGAACGACGAAATCGTTAGATATTATGCAAGAGTGCAGAGAATCTCTGTTAGTGATAAAATGATAAATAGCATAATTGTCAAGAGTAGTCTTATTTGTCTCCATAGGAGCACAACACAAGTTTCTAGCTTGATTCTTCAAATGCTACACATAGATTATAAGGGTTTTTTAGCACACATATATGATGGGATGAAATCTGGAATTCGTCTCGACGTCCTTTTAGCCAGGTGGCCAGTTCATCTGTCGTCCCCCGAGAAGGTGAAGGTGAAGATGGTAAACAGATTGGCCTGAAAACAACAATCTTCGAGTTAATATATGTTAAAAATGGAACTACGATAACTGGAAACAACGGGAGCAAAGAAGCAAGTTACATACATCCATCAGGCCCATCGTTGATCACGAGTCTGAATCCATTCTCTAGAAGACCTTCCTGTTTGGCTACAAGCTTTGCTGTGTAGAGAAGTCGACCAAGAACATCACAGTTCTTTTCTTCAGCCTGAAAATAGAAATTCAAAACGAGAGGTTTCCATATTATAAAGCAGCATAGAGCCAATAGTACTCAAATATTTCAAGAGATCCCTAGTTTCCAAGGACGAAGGACATTGTTCTATGTACTCTTAAGTGTTCGTTCAAGAAACCAAATGTAAAAAGACTATTTGTGACGAGCTCTATAAATTGTTATTCTCTATTCTCAATAGATAAATTAGTGAGCGAAAAGAAAGACGAAAGAATGGAAGAAGATCAACCCCTCAGCCACTAAATAGTAGCTTCACGGAATGCTGAGTGTTAACCAGCCTAAATTCTATAATTTTGTATCTCCTTTTTCTTGTCTTCATTACTATTTACTTCATTTGATCAGGCAAACCAAGGATCATACTAAAGAGCAGTACGTCAAAAAAAAGTAAACTTTTATATTTCAAACCAACAAGTTCGGTGAAGCAATCGCTTCAACGCATCACCAATTTTCTCGTTTCTTATATATTCATGACTCATATATTCTTATAGCAAAGGCAGTGCTTCGCTGAGCTTCTTGTATACAGGTTATCAACAACTATGAGGGACATACTTAAAAATCCTGCCTATTAATAAGAGAGAAACTACCTAACTCATTTAATGATTTAGGACCAAAACCTCAAAGTAGTCGGAAAATAAATGACAAGAACGCAACAAAAACATACCTAGTATAGCCCCACAAAGAACAAATGTTAAGAAATGCGTAAATTGTACGTGTTACAGTACAAAGCAAGAAAATAAAGAGAGCAAGAAACAAGAAATAAAGAATGAACGAACACCAAAAGGAACAATTGATTTTCAAAAAAACACAGAAACAAACAAAACATGGAGGACTCCCTACCTAGTGTAGCTCCATGAAGTGCTGTGAGTCTACGTGCAGCAATGAGCTAAAGCTAGTTTCTATTTTTAATTCCATTTTTAACACTTTGTTTGATCAGAGATGGCAAGGATCATTTTATTGAAGTGCAATCACGTTAACCAAAGTACACCTCTAAGCCAACAAATTACGAAAGCTAGCCTCTTTAAGTGTCACCATTTTATACTTCACTAAAGGCACTGCACCTCATATATTCTGAAGCACAATACAGGAATTGATGTGCTTCTTTTGTGTAACGTTTTAACAACAATGAGCTCGTACAAAAAGCTTGTCCATACTCTTTCAGAAAGAAAACAAAATACCTTGGAAAGTCCGGTTAAGCCATCCCTGACCTTGGGAATAAGCAGAATGTGCACAGGAGCTTGGGGATTTATGTCTCTGAAAGCTAAAACCTGGCAAGAAAATGACAGAACCAAATACGAAATACATTATACATCAAAAGGATCAGCTGACACGAAAGCTTAAAGACTTGAGCATATTGATGCACGATATCAAAATACACATACCATAAGCAGTGGATAAAGTACTGACAGCGCCCTAAAAAAGCAAAGCATGCTTCCTCGAGTAATTTGAACTTTTAGTAAAACAACAACACCAAATTACACATCTTTGCCAACATCCATATCACTACCTCTGTCAACACTTATTGCTAACAACCTTTTATACTCAAAAATACCACCGAAACACCATCCTTCTACGCAATGCCTCTTTTTGTATGATAACCATTTGTCACTTATTTCTAGACCTAACAAAAAACCAAGAGGTCTCCACTGCTACTTCTATTCTGCAGGATACCTACATTTTCCCACCATTACAGGTACCAAAACTCACAACAACATAACCAATGAAAAATCCCACAAGTGAGATTCAGGGAGGATGGTGCATCCGCAGCCTTACCCCTACCTCGTGAAGGTAAAGAGGCCAATTCCAATAGAACCCTCAGCTCAAGTAAAACATATAAAACAAAAAATATACAAACCAAATACAGTAGCAAAGAAGTCACACTAAAAACAACGAAAAAAAGGAACAATAGCCATGCCAAAAAGACACAATAATCAAAGCAAATCAAACATCAGTTAAAACCAAAACACTTAAAACAGATGGAAAATTACAAAGTACCAACCAATCTCACCCTAATACACAAAAACTGCACATAAAGGTTCAAACTTTACACCTCAAACAAATACAAGACAAAAAATTAAACACATAACAAAGCACACAGACCTTGTCATCCTCAAATACAATATCTGCTGGGATTTCCTTGTTAATGATCTTGTCAAATCTGAAAATCAAGATTCAATTTTTAAGCAACCCCATTACAAAAACAGAGCTAATTACACATAAAATTGAAAGATAGACAGAAAAATGCATACATGGTAAGAGAACCTGACTGAAAATCAAGAATCAATTTTTAAGAAAACCCCATTATAAAAAACAGAGAAATTAAACATAAAAATGAAAAATATGAGGAGAAATGCATACATGGTAGGAGAATCTGAAGGCACAGCAAGAAGAGCAGCTTCTTTCTCAGAAGCCATGGCTGACTTCTTGTGATGAGTGAAGTGTGAAGTGAGTATTTGGAGTCTGCTCCTATTGGGGTTTTCTTCACTCATATTGTTAATTTCTTTATTTGCTTTGTGGGTATAACAACTTATATTAGTCCAACAAATTAGTACCCTAAGTTTTTCATAATTATGATTAGATATACCAAGTTTTCATTTGTACAATATAAGAAAATATTATCGTGGAAAATAGTATGTGCGGATAAAGATGATGTGTGGCAAAAAATCTTATCAATGTCGAACAACACTTAAGAAACTTGTTTTCCAGCATCCTCGATGAATTATTTTTAAAGAACTTCTTTTTACTTAAACAAATACTTTTAATTAATTTAACATATGAAAATGTTTTCCTCCTCAAATTGATACTCTGGACTTTTCAACATATACTAGTACTAGTGGAGAGGGGGACACACATTGTTATGGAAATTTAATTTAATTATGTGATTTTAGTGTGAATAACTTCACTTTTCACTTATTTATATTTTATAATAAAAATAAGAGAAAATGGTCTAAAAAACCCCAATCTATATCCGAAATTCCAACTACACACTCTAACTTTACGGGTGTCCCATTATCAACCTAAACTATATTTTTATATATTTTTTACCCACCTAAGTGCTGACATGTCATGAGAGGTGTTGTCACCGCCTCTAGGCGCGTTAGAATCATAATTTGACGAAAAATTCCTCTTTCTCCAACAGTCATCTTCCCCACTTTTAAATAACCATGACTTCTTCTTCCCCACCATTAATCCTTGTTTCTTTTGTGAAAAATTCACGATTTTCTCTCAAAATTAAGTAAGGTTTAGTTGTTAATAATCATTTTTACTTCAAATCTTGAATTTAGGATTTGTAATCTGCTCTAATTTCTTATTTAGGTCTCTAATTAGAATTTTAAATTTTCTCGAAATTCATCAAAAATGGCAAATGAAAACTTGAATAGGCTTTATATTGATGAGTGCTCAACGCTTTAGTGAGATGCAAACACGGAATTTGCTAAATTTGCAAACTTCTTGGTCGAAATTAAATCCGAGAAGAAGATTTTGGTTTTGCCCATGCTATGGTGTATGTGTTTTTTCTCTTGTATTCTTGCTACATTTATTTTGACGATACTAATGTACTTATTTGGATCATTTTCAGTCTAAAAATTGGAGAAGGAGATGAACATGATAAAAGAGGTTTTTTGAATTTTTCATTGTTCCTTTGTTCTGCTTTCAGTTTAGGAGGGAAATTGGGGGGGTAGGGGGGGGGACTAGAAAAGGGAGAAAAACAAGAAATGAGAGTTTCAAGGTGGGGGTCCCAGCACGTGTAATCACGCAGGATAACTTATTTGGTTTATGTGTTGAGGTCATGACTTAGGCGGGTAGAAAATATATAAAAATATAGTTTAGGTGGGTAATGGGACACCCGTGAAATTGAAGTGTATAGTTGGGATTTCGGGTATAGGTTGGGGGGTTTAGACCATTTTCTGTAAAAAAAAAAAAAAAAATCAAACTTTCTTACTAATCAACTAACCATTAGGCCCAACACTTCACTTGTATCGATAAATAATTATTTATTCTTAATAAGAAATTTTAAATTTAAATTTTGTTAAAAAAAATATTGCGACATGTGAAGATATTTGGATAGGAGTTCGTTTGATGTTTGTAAATATTATATACATTTCTAAGACTTGGACTCTAGTAGCTCATTGATCAAAAGTAGTAGTAATTGGAAAAACAAAACTTTGTATTTGTAGTGTATAATGAAAAGCTAGATTGCGATGGGGTTCGAATAAATTCAGTAATTTTTAATTGGATCGTATATTTGTATTAGAAATTTAACAATTAAGATGAGTTTAGAATTCAATGACAAGTTCACAATTGATAAGCTATAAAATTTGTATTCAACTTCGATCATATTGTGTGTTGAGTCCACCTCCAATCATATGTATACCATATAAATACATTCATACGGGGTGGAAACTAATTTTTTTTAATCATAATATAACTATTAAAGTTTGCATACAAAATAGGATATCTAGGTTGTGAAAATCAAAAAATTCATCAACATTAATTCATAAATCTCCTAAACTAGTATTTACGATCATATATCCTTTAGAATAATTATCTCATGGATTCACTTACTTTACCAATATTGGGCTAGGATATTATGATGAAACTTCCTTAATTGACAAACCCATTTGAAAAATATTCTTGTTTTCTTCTTTTTATGGGCTAATGGGCCAAATAATACATTAGCTCTGCATTTCATGAGTCCCCCACATTTTAAGTTGGGTAAATAACAGAAATCTCACCATTAAGTTCTCTTATTATCATTATCCCCTTTTAGTTTTATAAATTTTCAAGATCCCTCAATTTTACGCATCAGATTAATGTATCTCGCGCATCACATTAGTGTATCATGTTTAAAATGTACATCAGATTAGTGTATCATGTAAAAAGTGTAATGTATCTTACTTAACGATTAATGTATTCCACATCTTACTTAACGATTAATGTATCTCGCGCATCACATTAGTGTATCATGTTTAAAATGTACATCAGATTAGTGTATCATGTATAAAGTGTAATGTATCTTACTTAATGATTAATGTATTCCACATCTTACTTAACGATTAATGTATCTCGCAAATCAGATTAATGTATCAACGCTTATATTATTGTACTATCAGTTTGAGAGATTTTTGTAATTATAAACTTATTAGGGACAAAGGGTCATTTTGCCTTAAAAGTATGTGATATTTGCCATTTGCCCTTTTAAGTTTTATTAACGTTTTAAGATATATATTGTATACGAAAATTAAATTATAAATTCCAGCTGAAGTTGTATAATGTAAATTCATATATCGACTATTAGTATTGTATTAACATGTTACTTGTTATAATAGATAGATGTAAATTTATAATTATATAAAAAATAATAACTAACGATCAAACTTTTCTATAATATTACTATTTGTTTTGATATTGTTGAAATTGTTGTATTAAAATACTATCATTGAGAATATATCATTTTTTACGCACCAAAGAGATAGAAAAGGTCATTCTCAAAATTAATTTTCCAAGTGATTATTAAGCATTATTTTCTCAATATTACAATATAACACAACACCAAAGATAATTCCCAAAAAGAAAAGCACATTTATTATAATATAATTTTGTTTTTCAAATATTTTCAATTACTTAATTACTCTCAAAGACAAGAATCATATACCCCAAATATATAATTTTATACAAAAAGAGAATTTGTGTACTATCACATTATAATAAACCAAAAACAAGAATTAGGTGAATTATCAAAGAACACCTCATCCCTTTTTATTGAAACTATTTTTGTCAAATATATTATTTTCTCCACCGACAAAAATAGTCATCATTTATTCTTTAGAACCCCACAAATTAATTAATCATTTTGGCAATACACTAATGCCAAATTTTTATTCTATTAAGTCACTATCAAATAGTCTAATCAAATAACAACCATATTGGTAAGAAAATCAGATAAAGACAAATATATTTATTCCAAAATCTAGGAGTTTGAATCAAGAATAATAATCCAAAATTTAAATAACTACCATGATAGTGACAACACCTTGATTAACAAGAGCTTAATTAGTTAATATCATGCTTAATATATTTATTAAATTAAAAATAAACATTACTATAATGTTTTTTTAGTGGAATAATTAGCCGACACTATTGATTTAAGAGGTTATCATTATGTTTTTTTTAGCTTAAACAATTAATTAGACAAAAGCATTATAGGTTTATAGTTTGTTAAAACACATAAATAATGAATTAGTTTGTATTACGTTCGTCACAAATTAAGTATCACTTTTTTTTAGAGTTAATGTAATTATTTAAATGGAATAAATCGTTGTAATTCTTCTTATGTCTATACGATGAAAATTGAAACTTTTAAAACATAATAAAAAGCTTACATAAGTTTAAAGTTTCGGAAGAAAGAAAAAAACGACAGATGTTTTGAGATAGAAGGAGTAGTTCAAAACGTGAATAAAATTTAATTATTTATTTTTTGTTTTGTTAGGTTACAACATCGGAAGGATATAATTAGGTAAACCAATTTGTGGATAACTACAATGTCCATATTAATAATATATTATTTTGGGGTATTTTAAGAAGTGGAACATTTGCTATTATCAAGAACATGAACCTAATTTTGGATGGTTTTAGGGTTTAACGATTCTTTCTAGTATATTTCAATATTTGTAATACTATTTCTTGGAAATATGATTAGTATCTATGAGAACAAGAAAAGAATCAAAACTGACATCTTCGTTTATTGTTTAATAAGGAAGAGATTTAGATTCGCGGTAGCGAAATTGGTTGAGCAGATGATCTTTTAAATAGAAAGTCGCAAAGTCTCAAATTTGAAATTCTCCGCATATCTTTTCTAGTTAAATTGATTGAGCTGGTCATTTTTCAAATAGGAAGTCATAGAGTATTAGGTTCGATATCCTCTGCATACTTTTCCTGGCTGAATTAGTTGAACATGTGAACTTTCAAATAGGAAGTCGCGAAGTCTCGAGTTCAAAATCCTCCTCATACTTTTTCTAGCTAAAATGGTTAAGCATGTGTTCCTTCAAATAGAAACTCGCAGAGTCTTAGCTTCGAAATCCTCTACATAATATTTCTGGCTGAATAATTGGTTGAGCATGTGATCTTTCATATAGGAAATCGTAGAGTCTTAGGTTCAAAATTCTCCACGTATTTTTTCTGGTCAAATTGAGTAATTAGGTGATGTTTTAAATAAAAAGTCGCAAAGACTTAGGTTCAAAATCATCTACCTGTGTTTTTAGTTTGAACTCATTACACGAAACTTATCTAACACGATTTATGATCTATTACACTAAAATAAATTTTACCTTCTGCACACTCGAAAATTGTATTTTGTCAACAAAAGAAAAGGACGAGATTTAGATTGTGACAATAATTAAATATTTCAACATATAATATTAATGAGCAATTAGGTTCGAATTTATACAACTTTGCTTGGCTCCCAATTAAATTAATTAATTATTAGTCCAACTAAATATATTCTAATATTTCAGAGGATGATTCCTATAACCACAGCAACAATACCAAGAACAACAGTAAAATGTTGGGTGAAACAATTAGATAAAATTTTACAAAAAGATTTTTTAAGTTATAATATACATATTATTTTGTCCTTGTCTTTTAATTTCTTTATTATACAAATAAACCACTAATTACAACTTTGTTATTCTTAATTAATATTTTTTTTTAGTAAGATTCCCTAAGTACTAATTAACCTTGGCTTTGTGCCTTTTTTCAAGGTTCCAACTTTTTATTTTTGGACACATTTGTGCATGGTGAAGATGTAGTTAATCTAATCTTAAATTAACCCAATCTTAATCATTACTAAAAAAAAGCTATAGTATTTACTTTGATAATTTTAAACTTCATATAATTGCTAGAAAAAAAAATAATCCAAAAAATTGTGACCAAAAATAAAAGTAAGCTAAGTATATAATTATTTCTTCAAAAATATTGACTGACGCATATCGAGCCTCCAAATACATTGCATTCTTAGAAAATCCATAACATTTTTGGTTTATGGTAGGCCACACAATTAAAACAAAAGATTAATCAAGTTAGGCACACTTTTAGTTCTAATATTCTTTCTATTTATATAATGAAAGAAATTTTTGTACCTACTTGAAAATGTCTCCTTCATTAAATATGAAAACACTAATTAAATAGTACAACTTGACTATATTTAATTCTCTTAACTACTTATAATTAACGTCAAAGAGTTGATTCAAATGGTCAAGTAGGAAGATCTAGTAAACTCACTAGTCCCAATAATAGATCACACGTCTTCACTCCTATGAGTCAAGCTCACCATTCTCCATGAAAAAAAAAACATAATTTGTGACGGAACGATAAAAATTCTTTCATTCATAAATCATAATTACAAGTCTTGAATTTTATTAAGGAAATAAATTTTAGTCTTTAATTATCGTAAGGTGAAAATTATCAAAAAGAAATATAAAAATAGGTACATAATTTTCATTTCGATCGATATAGGTCTCGACATCCCCCACTTAGGATTGCATACACATTTGAAGTGAGTACAATATAAGATGGGGCAATATATATCTGGTTTTAAAATATTGGAATAATCTTGACTCTGATATCATATTAACAAAAAAGAATCATATATAAAAGTTAGTTCATAAGGTGAAGATTCAAAACCATATACCATTCTCAACGATGTGAGATCAACAAAGTTTAAGCTCTCAAAATGAAGTCGTCATTCATAAAGAACGCTTTAATTTATTCGTAAAGTAGATTTTTTTGAACGAATCTTCTTATCGAATTTCAGATTAGATACTAAGGACCAAATAGGAAATCATTTTTTTTTTTTAGGGTTTCCTCTTTTTAGTAGATGGTATACCCTACCAAAAACACTAAACCAAGGGTTTCTAACACTACTAGCTATAGTCTTGCTTTTTATGAGTGTATAATATATGATGTTTTAATATTTTAAAATGACATGTTTGTATCTTTGTGGATTAAAGGGGGAAAAAAGTCTAAAATGTCAATATTCCCACATAAGAAAATGCATGTGTTAAAAAGAGTCAGTGATAAATCAGTGTATATGTTTTTTGATGTTCCCTTGGATCACTTTTCAACAAAGACTGCTTTTGGTGTCATTTTGTTTCAAGAGGGACATCTCAACAAACATCTTTTGTGGGGTAAAATTGAAGAGTTAGTAACAAATCAATTCTTAGGAAAAAATTTCTCCATTATCTCTTTCGATCTATCATAACATATCAGACTATCTATTAATCAATTTGATATATAATACGCTAAGAAACAGGTGAAGTAGGTAAAAAGATTATCTGCATACCTTAAAACAGGATATTCATCACATTTTAAGTTAATTTTTACGATATGAAACTATAACCTCTACGTTGATTAAGAGTAATGTGAAGCATATAGAATTACTCGGAAGTTTTTACATTATTGTAAGTTAAGTTAATCTACAATCACATACAACTTTATTAACACAAGCTTAATATGATAATCAGAAATATAGAATAATTAATGTTAATATTCTATTTGTGGAATTTCACTAAATTTATTATTTTTGCTTCTAAATTTTATTTCATTTTTTTTAAGGAAAAGAAACATGAATTAGGCACCTCATGCATGAATAATAATTATGGTGAGAATCATATCATTTTTTAATTTCCTAAATTTAAGTTTTATGTTTTGACAATTAATAAATAATTTGTGTAATAGTAGTTATGATTGAAATTTTCAGTAAAAAGATTATGACAATTATTATAGTGGGAATCAAGCAAACGTGGCTTACTGGCTATAAAGTGTTAGGTGAACTAGGAAAAAATAATTATTGTGCTTTTAATAATTACCTTAGAGAAATATAAAGATTGTACATAGATTTTATTCATATGAGTTTAATAAATAGAGTAAATATTAGTCGGTGCATGACACTTTATATAATCAATTTCAAACTTATTTAAAATTGAATTATTTTGATGTGTAATTAAAGTAATTAAAAAATTAAATTTTTACGCTTCTTCAAATATTTATAATTAGAATATCAAAATATTGATAAAAGATAAATATACTCTTAAACTATAGCAAAATGTATGTAGATATTATTCGTTATATTTTTTAGATATTGGTATGTCTGTCGTTCAAACACAACAACATATATACCCTCCTTCACTCTAATGAAAGACTAAATAGAAACACGTGATAATTCAATCTTATCCGTCGGGTCGACAAATAAAATTATGACACGTGTATGTCAGTTAGTATAAAGGGTATATATACTCTATTTTTTGGACGACGCGGATATCAATATTCCTAAAATATGAAAGTAGATATCTACAAATAATTTACGATAATCCAAAATATATTATCTTTTTTCCCTGTATTCAATAATGAATAAACAAATCAAGTAAAACTATTACAACAACCTTAAATGAAATATATTTTAATAGACTTTGACTTAAAATAAATATCGTCAAGTCGAAAAATTTATCTCAGAATAAATGTTTATCTTCAGAATTTAAGAGAAAAATTAGTATGTTTATTCAATTATATATACCTCTATACTCTATTAACTTAGTTTTGTTCAGTTTTTAAAAAATACTTATTAAAATAGAATTAATTTGATAAACTATATTTATTGTGAATGAACATAATTTTTTACTAAAACAGTTATTTTGAAACATAAATAGTATATATAAGGGAAAAATTATTAAGTCTTCATTATTAACCAAAAAAAAAATGTGTATTGGTGAATTATTCTTCTTTGAAAAATACATTTGTTTCAAATAATCACAAAAACCAATAAAATAATTTTTTCAATTTTTTTTCAAAAACTGTCAAAAAAGGTGATGTATCAAAGCCCAATAAAGTAAAAACTGACACAAACTTTTGTCGATATATGGCCACACGTGCTAAGACAGGATTGAACCGCACGTGTGCATAACGGAAAACATCGTCATGCGAAAAAGTGACGACCGTTTCATTTTTTTCCTCTTTAACAACAAAAAATGCGTCCCACTTCCCCATAAAAACAAAAAACGCACGGCAATGGTGGAGCGATAACTACTTTTTTATTCTTAAATCATAAATATCGAGTTCGAAGTTTTCTAATCTCTCCGAATACAAAATCGCTTTGTTACAGAGTACTTTGCCCTATAATATAGGCCTTTCCCGCACGAGTCATAGGAGTTTTGGGTTCTAATCAGGGTTCACAAGTTACTATAAGTATATTAATTTAATTTTCTAATATAAAGTCTACAAAAAAGCTAGTGAATTCGTCTGAACTCATTAACATTCATCTGGCTTTGCCTTTACGAATTCAAATATAATCGAATTTCAAACCTAAATAATAACAGTACATTGAATAATTCAATATGAGAGTACACCATACTACTAATACTAACAAGTGAAATGAACATAAGATGTAATAATACTTGACTATCTTTTTTTTTAAAAATCGTAAACACCACATTTTTTAAAGATTATATATTTAGTAAACTGAAATATCTATGATTATTAAATTTTAGTATAAATGACAGAAATTACATACTTTTAAGAAAAAATTACAATATATCCCTTAAAAATTTACAGTTACAAAAATCTCTCAAAACGGATACAATAATATAAGCGTAAATACATTAACCTAATGCGCTAGATACATAAATTCGATGCGCGAGATACACTAATCTGATGCGCGAGATACATTTTATACATGATACACTAATCTAATATGCGAGATACATTTTATACATGATAAACTAATCTGATGCGCTAGATACATTAATTTTATGCGCGAGATACACTAATCTGATACACGAGGTACATTTTATGTATGATACACTAATCTGATGCGCGAGGTACATTTTATGCATGATACACTAATTTGATGCGCTAGATACATCAATATAATGTGCGAGATACATTAATGTGATGCGCAAAAATGAGAGATTTTAAAAATTTGTAAAACTTATAAGGGATAATGATAATAAGTAATCTAAAATGTGATATTTCCGTAGTTAATCATAAATTGTAATCTACATCTCAATTTCATATATTGTAATCTTATTCTAATAAAAATAAATGAGACCTGAAATAAATAACTAAATAATATAATAATGGATAATATAAAGTTTTTTTTTTATGACAAAAAGTAAGCGTTACAAAGAATATTATAACAGAATGATAGAAAAAGGGTGAAAAAGAAACCGTTGTTTGCGCCATAGGTTTTTCCCATTCCACGTTTGGTCCAAATCCCACGTAATTTATCATGTATAACTCCCCACTCCTTTAACCCCCCCAACTGTCCTTTACTACAATATTGTCGATATATTATGATTATTTTATTCTGCGTTTAGTTAGACATATATCCATCTATATCTTTAACTAAACGAACCCTAACAATAGTTTTTTGATTATGTATCCTATCACTTTTTTTCATAACGATAAATTAAATAATAACATATATATATATGATGGAATAATAGATAAGTAATCTTCGAATGACTTGTTAACAACTATATGATACGTTTTATCCTATTAAATTTTCATAGTATGATACGCGATATGTTATTATTGAATGAATTCGAAAAGATGTTTTTTTGGGGGGTTTTAATTTAATTTAGGAAGTAAAAAAATAATGAAATAATAAATAAAAATTCGGCCTCTATTTTGGACTTTAGAGTCAAATTGACATGGTATACACCGACAAAAGGGATCTTGATTAAACATTTTATTTTAACCTATTGATGCCTTTAATAATTAATATAAATTTGTTTTGTAGTTTCTTTCAATGGTAAATTTGTTAGGTTAGATATTGTCTACTTATTTAAAAATAATTGTAATGTTTAAGATTTGAATATCCTCGTAACAAATTAATAGTTAGTTGGATGGTCTCCCTCGTAAATATCTCTATCGATTTCGATTTATATAATATAGCTTGATTTGATACGAGTTTAGTAAAGAAATATTAAGTTTTAAAATTTATAATCTTAAATAAATTATAAATATTTATATAACTATAGATTATCTGATTGAGCATTCTTTTTTAATCAATCGAATACATAAAAAATATCATATCATAATAATTTTTCAAGATTATTTTCTTTTTAAGCAAGTTATTTATAAGGTATTTAAAAATAAATTAATCGAGTCAATAAATTTTAAATACGTAAAATAAAAAAAAATAAATAGATTCTATTTTCATGAAAATTCGAGAGCAGCAGTTGCAAGAAAAGAAAATAGCACGAAGTCCAAGTGCAACAGTGTGTTTTAAAGGAAGTTCCCACCCACCCACACGAGCGGTTCTCGTTTGCCCATATACACACGGCCACAATTACTTTTAACTATTTTAAAATTATTTTTATTATTTTATAGTCTACTTTAATTATTATAGTTACAATCGAAAGTATGATAAATTATTATTAGTACTAACAAATTATACTGTAAAAAAGAAAAAAAAAGTTACCTTTATGTAATTTTTATTTATATATTACTGTTGTATTAACTCTTCGGTTACTATTCTTGGGTAAAGACAATAGTCTAGTCATTGTTTTTTTTATTTTAAAATATTGCGCTGAATTCATATTTTTTAGACTTAAATTTGAGATTTTTAGTTAAGAATAAATGAATTATTGATATATTATTGATATCTTGGTGGTATTGTTTATCTTAAATATAAATAAACTTAACTTATTATACTCTCTTCATTTACTTTTAGTTGTCATAGTAATATTTTTTAGATTCAAATTATAAGAACTTTAACTAATATTTTACTACATATATTTTTATCAGATTGATATGCAATAAAATTGAAATTTATAATATTTTTCTGTCTTGAAACGATTGCATGTTACATCACAGCAGCACAACCAAATGGAGGTGGAAATTTATAGTTTTTGAATATCTAATTTTTTAATTTAAAATATTGAATTAACGTGACATAATTTAACATTAAATTCAAACTAAGTTTCGAAAATTTCAACATGACAACTAAAAATAGACGGAAGAAATAATAAAGTAATTTATTATAGTGTAGTATGTATTATTAATTAGTCATGATATAGTGTTGAACATATATGTTATGCCTCTACTTAAACAATTATAATAATATATTCAATGTACGTATAAAACATTAAGCATGAAAAATAAATATATTAGTGAAGTATCCATATATTATTAAAAATAATTGGGAATAAAGCATTAACAACCACAAATAATATAATTACTAAAGTTAAGACGTGATAAAATCAAAGAATAAGATAATACGAGAGTAGTAAAAACAATAATGATTTGAAAGTCATGTAAATATTTGCTAAATATGTAGAATAGGTAATAGCAAAAATAAAATAAAAAAGATAATTTTGATTCCTAGAAAAATGAAAGAATCGTGTAAGTTTTTTTTTTTTTTATTTTAATATTTCTTTTATTTTTTTGTTTTATTCTTTTTATTTTCTTATATATTCAATGAAAAGACGATTCTGTTTCATGCTTCTCGTCACTTGGTCCTTTTTAAACGTTACAACTCTTTTTCTTTTTGTTTCCTTATGCTCTCATTTCTTCTCTAAACATCAAACAATGAAATTACTCTTCTTCTTTATTTGGTCTAATTTTCTTACCAAAATTTAATCTTTTTTCAAAACTATTTCCTACCCATTTTTCCTTTTTCAAAGCACAAAAAAACCCATTTTGAATCTTTAATTTTGGTTTAGTAAATCATTTTCTCTAAGTATTACAAAAAAAAAAGGTGTCTTTGAACACATGAATAGTAGTGTTGGTTCTTGTTATGTTCAAAAAATGAACTTTTTAGTCCCTTGTGTTGAAGAAAATCCTTGGAGATTACATCCAATGGAAAATAAGTTTAAGGATGAAGAAGAGGGATTAGTAGATTTAATTGGGATTAAGGATACTAATCATAATATTAATGGGGGTACAAAGTTATGTGCTAGAGGTCATTGGAGACCTCATGAAGATGCAAAGCTTAAAGAACTTGTTGGTCAATATGGTCCACAAAATTGGAATCTCATTGCTGAAAAACTTGAAGGAAGATCAGGTAATTATTTCAAAGTTTTTGGGTATTTTTGTTGGATGTTATATTATATAAATGAAGTGTTTTTTTAGTATAAAGTTTGTTAAATGAGTTTAATTAAAATGTTTTTACATAGTGGCGGATCTAACAATGAGTTCTAAAATTGTGATTAGTGTCGCTTGGTTCTATCTCTTTATGGTAAAAAGAACCAAACCTCGAAGTGATCAATGAAGTGGTTAAGATCCACGAGACAAAAACAAATCATTTATTTTAGTCTTGATGGATAAAGAGATTATTTAGTACTTATTGCTGGTGAGAGATAACAGTTGTTCCTGAAATTAGTCAATATCACTTTTTAACTAGTCAAAATTTACTACGTCTAAATTCTGAATCCCATAACTTCTTTTTTTTTTAAACTCAGAACTCATAACGTCTAAATTCCGATTCTTTTTTCTTTTTTTTTTCAGGGAAAAGTTGTAGATTGAGATGGTTTAATCAACTAGATCCAAGAATCAATAGAAAAGCATTCTCAGAAGAAGAAGAGGAAAGACTATTATCAGCACACAAAATGTATGGCAACAAATGGTCAATGATTGCAAGGCTATTTCCAGGGAGGACAGACAATGCAGTGAAGAATCATTGGCATGTTATAATGGCAAGAAAACATAGAGAACAAAATAGTGTGTATAGAAGAAGAAAAACATCAAATTTGCAACAAATTATTGCTCCTAATAACAATAATGATAATGATAATAATGATAATGATATGATCATACAAAGTGATTCAACAATTTCTAGCAACATTGTTGATGATCTTCAAAGTGATTCAACTTGCACTAATCTTTCACTTACTCCATCTACTTCTAAAGCCATATTTCTCATGACAAGATTTAATCATCATCATGTGGAGCATCAAGGAATCATTGATTCTAACAAAGGTATAAGATTTTCCTCCCTTCTATTTTTAGTTATTTAAATAGTACGAGTTTAAGTTATATATACTATAGTATAAAATTTGTATATTTCTATTATCACTATAGCATATCATACATATCTTTTAAAAGTAGGTATATTTGAAGGGTTATTTTTTTCTATAGTCACTCAACTGATAGAGTTATGATCTCATCGACTTATTTTTTTTTTGTTGATTTTAATTTTTTAAATAAAAAAGCAATTCTTTGAGATAATAACTATTTTTCTGTCTTATATTTGTTGTCTATTTTACTATAAATAGTTTACATAAATAATTGTAATTTATAAAATACAAAATTAATTGATTTTTACTCATTTTACTCTTAAAGTAAACATTTGTCAAATTTTAAAAACAATTTTTAAAGGTAAGTAAAATTTTTACCCATCTTATTTATAATTTCTTTAAAAGCATATAAAGAAGAAAGTGGACCATTAATATAGGACAAAGTACATAGTATTAGTTAAGTGATCATACGAAACTCTGATCCATTTTCAGAGGATTTGACACAAATACAATAATATTTTTTGAAAAGTCTAAAAAACATTTACTTGTAACAACTAGTGTATTGTCATTTCTAGTAAATAAATTACCATCAATATATGTAAATCTTTTAATTTTTTTTAATTTTTTTTTGGTTTTAATATAGGGTTGTCAAGAGATGAAGAAGATGTGAAAATGGGGTTGTATGGAAATATGTCAGATACAAATTCAGAAATTTCAGCATCTGAGTCAGGAGCCAACAACATGACCAATATTGTCAAGATTTATGAAGAAGATGAAGATGATGTAAAAACTGTGAACTTCATTGATTTTCTTGGAGTTGGAGCCACTTGAAAATTAAAATACAAGTGGGATTTTGAGGGTATTTTATTTTATTTTATTACATAATATATAATGTGGAATTGTAGTAACAATTAATAGAAGCTAATTAAGAGTTATGTTTTGTCAAACGGATGAAAGTAGGATTAATTAGTTTGTAACTTGGTGGTGATTACTTAATATTGCCTCTAATTATGCTCTCTATTAATAGAGTTATCTTGAAATAGTACTTGTTTGTGGTTTGTACAGTCTTCTCTATGAATGAAAAAAAAATAAAAAAAAATGAAGGTTTTGAAAGGTAGATGATTCTCGTTAGGTCTCGTTTGTTTTTATTAAGATTATGACGTATGAATATGAATGTCGGTTTCAATATTAAAATATGTGCTAAGATTTAGAGTTTTAAATCTATATAAACATATCTGACTATTACGAAGTTTTATTAAGATCTGAATACTAAAATTAGATAAGACTGTTTGTTTTTCTCAACATTTGAATGTATAAAATTTATCTGATTTAGTATTATATAAATAAAATATTTGTATAATAATTGATAGTGATGATGACTAACGATATAATTGCCTGGTCGATTTAGAATGGCGTTGATTGATGATGGTGGTTGTGAGTTATGTTTTATGGACTAGTGATTAAACCATGATTATTATTGGTAGCGATTGATGACTAGTAGTGAAATAATATTGATACTTATGGCGATGGTGAATGATAATGACAACGGTGGTTGATATATAATATTGATTAATAGTGATAATTATCCGTGGTGATTAGTGGATGCAGTAATAATGATTGATGATGATAATCGTAAAGAATGACTAATACTGATAATTGATTTTGATGTTCGACGATAGCAACAGTAATAGCTGTAGTTGGTTTTGAGGATAGTCGTTGTGGATGATAAGTAATGATAATCAGCGGCAATAATAATTGCAGTTGATGGTGGTTGTGGATGATAGATAATAATAATTAACGGTGATGATAGTTATAGCTGAAATGGTGTGGTTTTCAAAATAATTCAAAAGAAGTCTATTTAGTTTGAATGGATGACGTTGAAATATTAATTGTAGTTTTTGGCCTATAAGGCAAAAGATAAAGAAAAAAGGGGTTTATTTGCCTATCTTTATGACTTTTTAGTTTGGAGTTTGGTATACTTTTACTGCCTGTGATAGTGATTTGTTGAAAAATAATTTTATTATATTTTTGCATGTTTTTTTCTTTTAATAATTAGTAATACTTTTTACACGTGTGCTTCATCATGACATCTTTCTGGCATGCTTTTTAATTTTGCATGAAATAATTAACTCCTTTTTTACTATTTCTGATTGGATTAAGTGAACCTAATCACTCATAAGATAAAATAATAGTAAAAAAATTAAACACATATATGAAAATCTATTGAGAGCTATTTATCCTTCTTTATTGTGAACTTAAAATCGATAACGTGAGCAAGCTTATACAGTAATCAGTTTACTAGTAATAGTAATAATATAATAAGACAATTCGATACACATATGGTTATATAAAAAGTCTGAATAAGATCGCATAATATGACAGTTTGATACATAAATTATCTTATGTTCATATAAAAAGTCTGAATAGGATTGCAACAACGGGAAGAGGTCAACTCAAGGCACCGTTATTTTTTAACATAGGCGTTAGTAAAATTTTCAATGATAATTGAGGGATAATATCGTATCCAATTGATCATAGTGGTGTGAGCAATATGCGAAAATACAAATATATAGGTCAAATATCTTGGGATCAATCTGGGGTCGTAGACTCTGGAAGCAACAACTTCAACCAACGCCCAAGGTGCACTTCTGTTTGTAAGGGTGCACAATTCTACATATATACATATATCCATTCCTCAAAATAGTTAACGAGTACATGTGCATACTCATCTATACATATGAGTCTACATTTGATAAAAGGGTAATTACAAATTCTGACGTATATATCACACGAAAATAATTTTATCGTCTTGTTCAAAGTTCACGTGAAAGAAACCATAAGACATTGATAAGATAAAGTTGAAAGATTTGAGAGAATATTTTCTCCAATCAATTCCTATTTATCTGCAGAAATACTGCAGACAGTCTTGTCTTTATCATATGATGGATTGATAGTCTTCACACACAGGGAAAGAAAGATTCTTTTGTTTACTTTTATCATTTATTTGCACTTAACGAAAGTTGTAAACTTAATTAATTAAGTTTCGATTATGAAAGTCTATTTATTCATTGAAATCGTTTGATAGTCGGTTAGAATCAGATATTCCTGATTTCCTTATAGCTTATACATGAATTTAGGATATGAATTTCTGAATTGCAAACCAAATATCGTATCGATTTTAAACATAAATAACTTATGTCCTAACTAACTACTAAATATTATATACTTATAAATAAATTACTTCTCTACTAAATACAAGTGTATTTGTTTTTTATGATTTATGGATTTGAATAAATTTGTGTTATTGAAATCTATAGTAAAATCTTGGCATCATTAATGTCTATTTAAAAATTTCTACAAAGATTTTATATGTGATTTATCACTACTCTATTCATTTTCACTACTAATTCCACCATTATCAACTATCACCACGCACCACCACCATCATCAGCTGCGGAACAAAAAGTGACTAGTAGACGTTATTTTCTACGAAAGACAGATGGCTCGGAAGGAGAACTTGTCAGACACAGAAATCTTGTCAAAATTGGTAAGAAAACTGCCTTATCGAAAGAAAAGTACCTAGGCAACGGGGAACCTGAGTAGCTCAGTTGATCTAGCTGAATTCTCGTCTTGTTGGTTAGGATTCGACTCCCCACCTTGTAATCCCCTACCTATTTCCCCTCCCCCCTGCCTTGACAAAAAAAGTATTATAGGCAACATATAGCTCAGGCATTAAGAGGAAGATATCAACGGCGGAAAAAAACAACAAATGTAGAAGAAAAGTTCAGCCTATTTTGCAATGACAAAAGTATGCAAGTATGTAACAATTCTAAAATGTATCTTATCATATTCAATCCAAATGCGAAATACTAAACCAAACGGCTTACATATGAGCATTTTAGGTAGGATATTCGACACTAGTTGTTGCAAGAAGGAAATGTATACGCGGATGTACTTCTGGTGGGAGCTTTTTACAGATATAGTCTAATTCCAGCCATCTTCTCAATGTGTTGGACGCTGCACATCAGAATGCTAACTACATCCATTCTCACACATACCCTAGAGCCGCTCTGTCATCTGTTGCAGGATAAGAGTTTCATAGATGATCAGTTGAACACAAGGATTACGAATAAGAAACAGATGTGGTAAAGCGTGAAATGATAACTGATGAGTATGTTGTTTTACGCTTAAAAGTAGCACAAGACACTGAGGTGAATGATACTAAATTTAAGATTCTGATCCGACAAATACTGAAAGGTTCTATGTTAAGAGATGCAAGTATTAAGAATCTGGATCATAGGATCACAGCACCTTGCAATCCACTTATTTCAGTAATCAGTAATCAGAATGACAAGGCATTATAAAAAGGTGGAACATATAGCTTGCATCGACAACAATAAGATCCTGCGACAGACACCAACTTACTCCAGTTATGAGTAATTACAAAAAGTTGTTTTCATATGATCTAAAGCCCTACAGCACAAAACCGAATATCACATTATAACATGAAAACACTAGGGTCCCAACATAATTACACTTGTTTTTTTTTTTCCGAAGTAATGAAATTTCATCCAAAAGCATCAAGACAATGAAGAGCAGAAAAGACAAGTGCACTTGTGTTAGTATGACCATCGCAAAACTCCGGTTCCAGCTTTCAACTATCCAGGACCAGCCCATTACCAGAAGTACAGTTGTTTAATGAATAAAAATATCCAAACAGAAACTGACATACAAAGCTCATTCATCATGTTTCCTTACTGATGTCTAACATGATTATTCGTTTTCTTTTTTTTAGAGAAGTGTACATTTCCCCATACTTGGAGTTGTCAGTGTTTTCTCAAGTTCGAGTTAATACTTCATGTGATAGAAATTTTAAGTAAATTAATAAACGATGCAAACCTATACTTTTCCCTAAAATTTGTACAAATTGCAAAAAACATAGTAATTCGTCAAACATTCTTCTCACTAGCTAGAATACCATAGACTATTTGCTAAGATTTGACAAGGTCAATTGGTCGAAATGGAACATACAGAACAAGAAAGGAGAATATATTAATAATATACAATAAAATGCAGCACACATAAATCCCTCACAGAAATGTATTGAAAGATAGAAGCAATCAACCGGTCAATCTAAATGCCACCTACAAAAGTCGATGTAACCATAGGACACATTCTGTTGCAGTTACACTTTGCAGACCATGAGTGAATTACTAATAGAACAAACAAATGAAATTCAGTTTGATCAAATACGCTATCTAAGCTCTACTTGACAAATACTCTGAAGCATGACTAAAGTCAATATTTAAGGTATGTCAATCACCTAAACCTATAGTCTTCAAAGCTAGAATTTGATAAGCATGAAATACACCTTAGTAATCAAGTCGAATAAAAAGAAGGCTGCTAAATATACATTCATATACTGATATCAAATGCATTACATTTAAGACAATATGAGCTTGAATAACTATGAATCATATTCAAGTAAGCTCAAAAGACATTACCTAGCGGCCCAGAGACGAGGGATAGGTCACCCCTCCTGTCCCGGATGAATCATCTGCAGGTGTAGTTCTTGTTGCCATTGCTGCTGACCCTCCAAAAGAAGGCTGCCACATTTGTAGACCCTGATAAGCCCCTAATCCCTGCAATGCTGGGTCTGAACCAAAACTAGCGAGGACAATCGGACTAATGCCATTTATACCATAACCAGCACCAATCCCTCCAAACAACGGATTAAATCCTGGTGCAAGCAATGGGTTGATTCTAAATCCCATGTTTTGCCCTATCAAAAGGGGCAGACCATTCATACTCGCGCCACTCAATATCCCGGGAGTCACTCCAAAACCATAACTCATCTCATTCTGCTGCAAACCTTGATTTGCATTACTACTACTAGCATTGTTCAAGTTCTCCACAAACTTCTTGCAAAACAATTGACACCCATCAAACAATTTCTGTGGTTCCTCCAATGCCTTATTAGCCCCTTCAACAGACTTATACACAAATATAGCAAACCCCTTAAACTTCCCACTAACACTATCAATCCCTGATGGCCCTTCCTCAATTTCACCAAATTTCGCGAAAAAAGTTCGTAACTTTTCAGCATCCACATCCTGCCCAACATTCCCAACATAAATTTTCCGGCCACCGGAATCTTGACCAGTCCCAGCAGGTCGCAAAGCAGCGAGCTGACAAGAAGTAGTACGATTCCCAATTTTCTTCTGGGGCTCCTTTAAAGCCCTTGTTGCCCCAACCCGTGTTTCGAATATCACAAACCCGTACCCTTTAGCTCTTCCTGTAACCTTATCAGTAATCAGCTTACAATCCTCGATTTTTCCATAGGGTTTAAAGGCGTCGAGCAATTGCTCTAAAGTTGCATCATACCCGAGTCCATGAACGAAGATTTTCCGGTGGGTCGGGTCGGAATCGGCAAAAGATGTGAGCCGAGAAAGAACTGATGGATCCTTTGAAGCTGCGGTTTTGAATTGCTGGATTATTTGATCTTTACTGAATGGTTCAAGAAGTTTCCGAATAGTATATCGCTTAGTCTCCTCATCTTCGCCGTCGGAACCGAAATCTAGATCAGATTCCGATTTCTCTTCGGATTCTTCAGGATCTTCTTCATACTCTTCTTCTTCCAATTCTTCTTCTTCTTCAGATGAAGATTGAGGTTCAGGTTTTGGTTCTTCAGGTTGTGGCCTTGAGGTTGAAGATGATGATTTTCGCTTAGTCCCCATTGAAGCAAACTGGAAGCTCAGCTCAGCTCAGTACAGAGAAATTCTAAACCTTAGATCCCTTTCTTCTAGGGTTTATGCAAACATTAGTAAACACGGGTCGGTTATCGATTGAAATTAAAATCAAATTATCATAGTCGGGTCTTAGATTTTCAAAATAAATTAAATCAAATATGATATACGTTTATCGATTTAGTTGTTATCAGTTTCGATTCAATTTGATTTGGTTATTTGAATATTAATAATACACAAAAATATGAGAAACGATTCATTCAAAACGAAAAAAAGTCATGACAACAACTCATTCAAAACGAAAAATAGTAAAAGGAAGAGATAAAGATAATGATAATTCCATCAATAATTGTCATAGACACTTGTATACATAAAACTAATAAGATAAATGTTCTCGTTTTGGACGTTTTTGCTTTTATAAATATATTAAAGATAAATTTTGATAAAAACATATATAAGTTCTTTAAAGTTGTTTATTCGAATAATATATTATGTATGTATAATGATAAAATATATGTATATAATTTATCGATTTGATATGGTTAGTTATTTGATTTTCACAAACAAAATCAAAATCAAATTAATTATTGTCGATTTGTTAAAATCTAAAACCAAATCAAGTCAACTCCAAATAAAATTGATTTGACTTGGTTTTTCAATTTAAATCGATTTTTATCCAAATCGTGAACACCCTTATATATTAGTTAGGTCGGTCTCTAATTTACAAACTGAATGTCGTATTAACTTGATTGGAACAATTACTTTCTTACTAGCTATCAAACATTTTATAACTTATACACAAATTAATACAAGAATAAGCTAAATCTTTACAAGCTACCAAATGATCCTAGGGATATTTGCTAGGAGACGGGATATATAAATTTATGGGAAAATATGCGGCTAAACAAATTTATACTATTTAATTTACTCATCATAGCTATAGTTTGCTATAATTATCACTCGCCACTAATATTATACATTAATTACGTGTGTTGACTTCGAGTTTGTATAATTAGTCATGTTTGTATATGTATAATTCGCCAGAATATACAAATACATATGCATAATATACAAAAAAATTTAACCTATATACATATACAATTCACCTATCTCCCACTCTCTGCCCTCTCTCGCTCGCCTCTCTCCTCCCTCTCTCAATCTCGCTCGTATCTCTCCTCCCTCTCTCAATCTCGCTCGCCTCTCTCCTCCCTCTCCCATTTTCGCTTGCCAATTATACAAAAGTATATAATATACAGTTATATACATTTACAATTCACCTCTCTCCCACTCTCTGCCCTCTCTCGCTCATCTCTCTCCTCGCTCTCTTGATCTCGCTCGCCTCTCTCCTCTCTCTTCCAGTTTCGCTCGCCTCTCGCCTCCCTCTCCATCTCTCTTGACATATATACAAATATATATATATATATATATATATATGTATAATACAATTATCGTCTCTCTCCTCCATATAACATGTAGGTACAAATTGTAATTATCAAAATATAACTATCAAGTGTAATTAATTATTTTTAAGTGGCTATATGTGAAAGTTTTCCTAAATTTATCTCACAAATCAAGATATCCTATGAAATTAGTTGTTCCATATAAAATAACTAATTGTTTTATTTTAGTACAAAAGATGAGACAATCTTAGCATTTTATCTAGGGTTACCATCCCTTATCTATGTACTACGATCTCTTAGGGATAGTTTGGCTTAAATATAACTTATGTTAGGGAATAATTATATTGAAATTAATTTTGTTGAAATTAATTATTCTAATATTATTTTTGTCGCTTTTGTTTGTTATATTAAAAACAACATATATTGACATAAATTTTAAGAATAAGTTGTTTGTTGACAAAAATATCTCCACTTTATTTAATAGAAAAAAAAAGTTTAAAGGACTTCATAGGTACTTTTATCATTATAATTGTTTTGTCTTGAGATAACTAATCAAGATTTTATTATTCTACCCTCTCACATAAACAACTGATTTTGATACAACTTGTTCCAAAATTAATAATCATACAAAAACAAGACAATATTATTTTACTTTTTTTATCTCAAGACTGTTTATATTTTGTTCAAACTACCATATGACCCGTTAGAGTTTGTTGGATGGTAATTGTGCACTTACATTGATCTTTTAGAGCTCCGTGAAGAGAAATATATTCATAAGTACCTTTCGATTGAAGCTAAAAATTTATTCGTATTTGATATTTACCTAGCTAATATATAAATAAATACATGACATATGTTTGACTATAATTCATGGTTTAATTCCATGAAGGAAGAAAACATAGGATAAACTCAGGTGGGTTGGGCCCAACCTGACCCTCTAAGGGATGGCCTCTTGGTCCAAATGTGTTGGACTAGGTCTTACATGTTAAGCCCAATTGAGGGGATGGATTTTTATACAAAAAGTACAGATAAAAATAAGAAAAAACTATCTTATTAGCTAAATATTCATACTTTATATATTAAGTCTATCTATGCTTTTAAATAATTGTGTATCTTACTACTAATTAAGAATTTTCGACCATATATATTAAAGAAAAATATATTCAAATACATATAATATTATACTAAATACACTAAAATAGGAAGAGAAGCGAACGAGATAGTCATGTATCATAGATACATGTGAATAACACTAGATACACACTAGATATATATATATGTATATGTATGTATCTGGTGAGATTCGCATGTATCCGGTATACCACATACATATGAGAGTGGTGAACAAGATGGGAGGCAGACGAACGAGATTTGTCTGTGTATCCTAGATACATGTGAATCCATTAGATACAATGTATCGAGAATGAATCACATCTAATTTTAACCAGATATATCATGTGATATATGTATCTGAATGTACCAAAATCTAATTAAATTCGTAACACTATAAAATTAAAGTGTATCTAAGTAGGAGTGAGTTGATAAAATAAGTGAATTATTAACCAATCTAAATAGGTTAGGTGGATCATTAACCCATCCAAATATAAACAAATTAAATGAGTGAACTAATATTGCCATCTTCCTGCATAGTTTCGTTGAATGGTTCAAGTAGAAGTGAATAGGTAAGAAGTAAAAGAGATTATCGGGAAGCTGACTCACGGTCAGGCTCGAAGCAGAGGTTAGAACGTGTCCAATATCTGTATTAGAGTCTAATTAAATCCAGATTCGCGCCGAAAAGTTTCACATTGGGATGTAAAGAACTTCCTAATAAAGACGACTCTGTCTTTAGAAAGACTCAAATCCAAGACTTCAAATTAAAAATGAAGGGATACTTTCCACTTCATCACAATCCTTGTCAGTACCTCTATGTATTCATTTTTCTCCATGCTTCTTTTGTACTTATTGGCAACTCAAAGTACATTTATTTAAATTCAAGATAAATTGGTTATATTATAAAATTGCCTGAAAATCTAGCATGACAGACTTTCTCTCTTATCTCATTTGTCTCCATAAATTAAACAACACATTTTGTTCGTTGGTTAGTATATTAAGAATATTAATTCATTATTTAATTATATGTACACAAATTGGCCACGTCTTCATGGCAACAAGTCTAATTATCGATATGAGTTATAGTGAAATAATTCGAGAGACTTTAGTCAGAAGTTTCGAATCTAAATTTCTACAAATAAAGCAGATTTCGCTAGGAATGGTGTCTTCAGAAATGATCACTACGTTATAATATGTAAATTCAAAGTTGATTACGCTTAGATTACAAATATCAAACACTGAAAAATAAAAAAATATCTGATGACTAGTTGTTGCCAATATTTTATTTTATCTATGTTACATTAAATTTTGCTAATACATTAATACTTGGATAGGGATATCTTTTTGTATAAGTTTCTATTAAGTTATACAAATAATTTTAAAAAGTAAATTTTATATAAATATATTTGTTGTTTATATAAGTTTAAAGAGTTACATATGTATTCCACCTAGCTTGTAAATGTCTAGTTAAAGAGCTTCAAAATTGTCATTATCTCCTAACACAACTATTACAATAATCATATATACCACCACCACCAATAATTACCTTTCAATTTAAAATAAATTTAAATCTATTATATAAATTTTTATTTCTCTAAAATAAATTTCAACTTTCAGATGATCTTATTAAAGCCAAAGATCAAACGATATTTTAGTACATTATACATATCTTAAATCAATTCATAAGATTTTCAAACCAAAAATATACAGAAACTTTTAAAGTTTTCTTAATTTTTTAAGTTTCATATCAAGTAAAAATCAAGAAAAAAAAAATTAAAACAAAAAGAGTAAATTTCCTCTTTTTTTTCCCTAATAAATAAATATTTTTTAATCTCTCCAATCAACAAATTAAGAGAATGTTGTTTTTGTTACCAAACCCATTGGTACTGTTTTCTTGCATGCTTAATTGACTGCAAATCTAACAACATGAATATTTGGTTGGTGAATAATAATATTTTCTTCATTTTATATAAACTATAGAGCAATGCATGTAACATATTAATGAAAAAAACTAGATACATTGAACTTTTTCTATCCCATGATATTACTATGATAATGCTCAACTTTTTTATATACTATGATAAAGTTTAGTCACGTTACACATATCTCGATTAATTTTATAAAATACATGTGTATAATCCTTATAAACATAGCTTTTGTCCACCAAAATTTAATCTGATATTTTTAACATTTTCCATCGTTATAGGTATCAGATATATAACTCATCCAAAAGTTTATCTTTTCTCACCCACAAAATAAATAATAATCGAGAGATAATTTTTTTATTTACTAATTAAACACTAGAAATTAATAAGAAATTCACTTATTTTTTAGGAAAATATTTTATTTCCTACCAACTATATATATATATGCACAAAAATAGTGATATAGAAGAAATATATATATTCACTTTTCTCTAGGAAATTGTAACAATTTGCAAAGATCTTTGGAACCAGGTTGTATCTTTTGTTCAGGATTATTCTTTTGATTTGGTCAGTTGGGAAAAATAAATAAATATAGTAAGTAATTATTTTATTAATTTATTATTTATTTTTGTTTTTTTAATGAGGTTGAATTGGATATGTATACTTTTTATTCTTTTTGCTATGACATGACATGAAATGTTGTTGGATCTAATTTTACCTTACAATGAATTTTAAGCAAATTACTAAAAAAGAAAAAAAAAAACTTTAACCTAAGTATCATTTATCGATAATGCAGAGTCAGAAATTATAATTTATAAATGATTTCTAAATAATTATTTTTATTTGTTCAGTTGATTTCTCAAAGAGAAATACAAAATCTGAATTAAAGATATAAAATTCTATTAAAAACAATATAATATATATAGTCTAGGCACATTCCCTAATTTACTTATATATTCCTTCATCTTCATGTTTAATAGCAAGACTTTAAAGTGAGATCCAAACATTGTGTTCCATTAAAATTTTCATTAATTCAAATTTGTGATACGTAAGATATATATTAAAGATATTCATATTAAATTTTTTCTTTCATTTTCAAAATATAACACTCAATACATTCAATTAAGTATTAATAAAATTCTATTATTCGCACCATAATACTCGATGGACATATCATTCCATTTCAAGACAAAACTCATCTAACCCATCAAATTATATTAGTCTTCCTATAATTTCCGATGGACGTCTCATTTCCCTTTCAAGACAAAACTTGTACTACGTAAGGTACATATATTAAACTAAAGATCACTTCATATCAACTTTTTATTTTATTTTCAAGATATAGTACTTAAAATAGTCGATTAATCAAGTACAATAAATGTTTATCCATTATCTTCAATGGACATATCATTTCCTTTCAAAGACAAAACTCATCTAACCCATCAAATTATATTAGCCTCTTATAATTCTCGATAGACGTGTCATTTCCCTTTCAAGACAAACTTCGTATCGTATAAGATATCTATATTAAACTAAAAATCACTTTATTTAAAGAGACAATCGATTAATTAGAAATGATCATTTTTTATCTATCACACTATAATCTATCGATCATTTCCATTTCAAGACAAAACTCATCCAACCAATCAAATTATATTAGTATTCTTTTTCACACATCTCAAAACACACAAGACTATAACACTTCATGTTAGGTTTAAGATAATTCTTACCCTACAAAGCACAATTCCCAATTTGTATCAAACAACAATTCTTCATCATATATATTTTTTTTCTTATTGGGGTCCAAATTTTTTTTTATTTTTTTTTCATCTTTGAATTAAATGCCCACAACAAATTTTCTCAAATTTTCAAAGCAAAGGGACCCTCTCACAGTTCATATCCACACATTAAGCCTTAGGATTTTAAACAAAAAAGTAGATCTGTTACATAACCAAGAGACATTGAGACATGCAATAATTTAATCAATGTGACCAAAAAAAGAAATTAATTGGTTTAAAATAAAGTAGTGGCTAAGAGTATACAACAAGAAGATAACAATGAAAATAACAAATCATATAAATAGATGAAATTATTTATCTTTTAAATAGCTTGCCTTTTGTTCTTATGTCAATGAATTGATGAGACAGAAAGTGTTCAAAATTATATGAACTATTAATATGGGACCTTGTTTAATTTGGAAATCATGTTATATTATTGGATGTGATATTGAATGTAATTATGAAGCGGAAGATAAATGTAAAATTTATCGATTCAGAATATTACTGAATTGATGATTTGTTTAATATGTTGTTGAAATTAAAATTTTATAATTGTACATCTACTTTATTGATTTAGAATTTTAATGTAACGATTCAAGTTTCAACCTGACTAGGACGACCCCAATGATTATAAGATAATTTAATTGCACGATTATCCCTTTAAATAAGTTGATTTTTATTATTTTTTTCAATTTTTTGTCTTTTAAATTCGCTTTGATATAACTTTTAACTCTCACTTTCTATTTTGATGTGATATTTGTGTTAAAGATAATTGTCATAACAAACTCTCTTTCGATATAATACTTAAACACATATATAAAGTTTGAATTAAAATAATTGTGTTTCACCTAGTTGTTCATAGTAAATAATTTATTTATGGAATATTTGTAACAAACAATAATAATAATTAGAAAAAGAACCTTTCCAAGATAATGTACTACTATCTATTTTTCTTTTTGTTATATAAAAAATACATTTGAGATTTCAATTTATATATTCCTTATTTCAATTTAATTGATTATACTTTCTTTTTAATTTGTTCCGAATAATTATTATTTTTTAAAAAAAAAAACATTCTCTCTCTCTCCTTGATCTATATGATTTGAAAACTCAAATGATTGATAGAGAGAAATTAAAGGCTAATAATTCTAAAATATTCCACAGAAAAGAATAGCAGAATTTTTAATTTATATTCATGTATCTTGAATTATGAAGTTTATTAAATTGAGGATTAAATTTAGGTTGTTTAAACAAAATAATCTAATTATCGTCTTTTCTAATTTGGATTTGATTTTTCTGATGAAAAAAGTATCAAAATCAAATCCACCCAAAATTTTGAAGGGAATTATTTGATTTGTTAAATACTACTATCATATTTTCCCTCTTTTTTATTAGTTAGTAATTATTGTATGGGAATTTCATTCTTTATTGTTTTCCCCATTACTATATTTTAAGGGGTACCTCATGTGGGAGAAAGATTTGAGGTTGGTGGGTACTTTAGGGGGTCTCTACTCTTAATCAGATGTTTCGAATTTCAAAAAAAAAAATCCGATGGTGTGTATCTCCTTAAATAAGTTTATATGATGCAAATCTGATTTAGTAGAACGATATAATTAGAAAAAAATATTTCTCTATTTTATTGTAGAAATTCTCGCTAGGATATGTGTGGTCTAGTGATCGATGAAACGGAATTGGAAACTACTAAGGTTTCAAGTACAAATTTTGAGAACGTAAAAACACTAAATAATTTTTTCATTTTTGTTCAAACCTTGATGGATAAATTTAAGGGAAACTTTCACAAATAGCCACTTAAATTATTTAATTACTCTCCATATCTATACTTTGATAATTGCAATTTGTAGCTACATGTTATTTAGAGAAGAGAGGCGAGCGAGACTGGGAGAGAGGAGAGAAGCGAGAGAGAGGGGAAAAAGAGTGGGGGAAAGTGAATTGTATATATGTATATTGGCTAGATAATTGTATATTATACATATGTAATTGTATATATGTCAAGAGAGATTGGGAGAGGGAGGAGAGAGACGAGCGAGACTGGGAGAGAGAGGAGAGAGGCAAGCGAGATCGAGAGAGGGAGGAGAGAGGCGAGCGAGAGAGGACAGAGAGTGGGAGAGAGGTGAATTGTATATGTATATAATTGTATATAACTGTATATTATACATAATGTATAAATGACAAGCGAGATTGAAAGAGGGAGAAGAGAGGCGAGCGAGATTGAGAGAGGGAGGAGAGAGGCAAGCGAGATCGAGAGAGGGAGGAGAGAGGCGAGCGAGAGAGGGCAGAGAGTGGGAGAGAGGTGAATTGTATATGTATATAATTGTATATAACTGTATATTATACATAATGTATAAATGACAAGCGAGATTGAAAGAGGGAGAAGAGAGGCGAGCGAGATTGAGAGAGGGAGGAGAGAGGCGAGCGAGATAGGCAGAGAGTGGGAGAGAGGTGAATTGTATATGTATATAGGCTAAAAAATTGTATATTATACATATTTATTTGTATATCCTGGCGAATTATACATATACAAATATAACTAATTAAACAAATACGAAGTCAGTCCACATAATTAATATATAATGTTAGTCACGAATGGTAATTATAGCAAACTATAGCTATGATGAGTAATTAAATAGTATAAATATGCTTATCTGTGTAATTTTTCCTAAAATTAAACATGACTTATGCTAGTGCCGACATTGATAGTCATATATAACAGTTACTTTATAAAATTAGTAAAAATGTACGTAAGTCGATTAGACGGACCCAGATTAGATTGTAGTTGTTTTATAACGTGCGTGGTGGGACATTAGTCTTAAGATATACAAAGACTTTTTAAATGTTGGAATAAATCATGATAAGATTAGCATGGTACAATCTATATTATTGATAGATAAAAAGCAAGATTAGAGTTTTTAATGTCGTCACTAATGAAAATACTAGGTTAATTAAAATATCATAATTAATGTCCTTTTTTAATATCATATCTAAATCTTATTGGCAAAATGTACTAATAATATTAAAGTTAGGACATTGCTCCGGATTTGTTGGGGGGTGGGGTACATTTGTCGTATACTGTAACTATTATTTGTTCAAGAAGCGCGTGGAAAATCATAAAGCGATAGAAAATAAATTGTAATCACAAAAATATATATTTTTTTCGTTCAGTATTATTTGTTATAGTTTTTTTTTTAGAGTTAAATTATAAAAAATTTTGACTAACATTTTAAAATGTATTTTTTTCATCAAAAAATTGCGATTTATAGTATTTTTCATATAGTTTTAGAATATCTAATTTTTTTTTGTTTAAAATATCGAATTAATATGATCTAATTTAACTTTAAAAATTAGTTAAATTGAAATTCAAAAAACGCAATATGACAAACAATTCCGGACGGAGGGAGTATAAAGAAACATGAATATTTATTGCTTAATATATAGTGTAAGGTTTAGTTTTATTTCTCCCTCGATTCTTCTTTTTATCCATGATTCGATGATTACCAAATTTCTGAACCGAGATGGTTTGAATTTGATCTGTTTATAAATATTTCATGAATTTGTGGAATATGCAAATGCCTCTTAAGGGAATATAATACACTTTATTTAGACATAAATTAGGGTTTCGCATTAGAGTAGTCTCTAAAATCTAACATGAATCAAATACTTCATGTAGAGTCCCAACTAGAATTGAATATGTTTATTCGCTACAACTTTTTAATGTCGCATAATCTTTTTAAAAGTTTGAACCAGAAGTGTTTATTAGGAACGCTTTATTATGCTATTCAGGTGTGATCAATTAGATCATGTTATTGTTCGAGTGTTTAAATAAAATTTACTTATAATAAATTTAAGGTAATGACAAAGTCGAATTTTCAGTTAGAAAATTCAAAATATTTTTTTTTGTTTTCGACCTCGTGTCAGTCCGGGTGTCAAGCGGGTTGAGCCTTAAATTATAAGTGCATTCTATGTAGTAGTACATCTATTTACACAATTTAATAGGAGTGTCAAATATGAACCCAAACATAGGTAACCCGGCCAATCCGCCCAGAATTTTAAGGGTTGGGCTCAAGATAATTTGAATTGGGTTCAATTTCAATCCATTCAAGCTTAACCCATTTGAAGAGAATTCTCAATTGAGCCCAATTATTCTCTAATTTTAACCCGTTTTAAAACTTTTTATTAAGATATATTCCTATGTTGAAGGTATGAATTATTATCTATTTAATATTTTTAGGATTTATCTATCCATTTGTTACTTTTTTAATAAAAAATTCTTGAGCGAAAATTCAAATTGTGATTATAAAAGTTAAATATCAATATGTTAAATTATTGAGATTAATCGGATCAAATTGGACGGGTCAAGACCCAACCCGTTCTTTAGCCCATTTGAGCCCATAGTAAATTTGGGTTGGTCAAGACCCAACCCGATTTCTATTCAACTCATTATAATATTTTCAATTTCAACCCAACCCACCCATTTGACACCCCTACAATTTAACATGACATTATACATAAATAGACATCTTAACCATATTTTAACGTAAAATAAACACTCAAACTTTAAAGATGCACATTTAAACAACTCAACTCACTTTATTGTGTCAGTTAAACATCCCAACTTATAACAAAATCATGTTTATCTAGACACCTCCAAAATGTCTATATCATCTCAACATCAAGTGTTAACGAGACACAATTAAAACAAATTAACTGTCTAAATATATATATTCAAAGTTAACATGCTCAATACCCATTAATATTAAATTAAGATGTCTATTTATGTATTAAATCATTTTAACTTTAATCTTAATTAAATGTACAACTACCAGTGGGCAATGCATGTTAATTAAGGTCCTCTTCAAAATTATTGCTACATCTCATCAATATTTTTCAGGTCTATATCAACAGGACCAAATTTCCACTAAATAATTCTTGTGTATTAATAAGTGACAATAAATAATATAATTTCATTATCCAACCACTGTTGTTGGCTAAATTAATATGAACATGGGACTTGAAATTGATATCTACCATTAGTTTACATGGACTATAGATTGAACATTTTACCTAATTCCTAAAACATATAAATTAATCCTTCTGTTTCAAAACTTGCAAACAACGCTGACGCTATATAGTCATATAGGCAAGGCTCGGGACCACCTCCCTTCGCTTCAGAGTCTTAGGCGCAGCTCTTCTAGTCAGAGAAGAGTCCAGTTGCGAACCTGTGCACTCTTATCCTATTGTTGCTTCTATCACGATAGGGAATCGTGTGATTCTTTCTATCCCCGTACTTTCTCGCTCTTATGGAGTTGTATTCCCTAATAAGTGTTCAAATTTTTTTCATGCCTATAAGTAAAATATGACTTATAAAACATATTTTTCTTAATTTTATTTAAATAAAGTCATTTCAAAAAAATATTTTTAACCGATTAAACATGAGAATATTGATAGCCAATCATAAAAAAATATTACTGATATTACTTGAAAAAGAGTTGGTATATTGTACAATCACTACTATAATTTTCTCATAGGTTTTCATCATTCTATATTTCCAATCATTGAAATCTCAAAACTGAAAATAAAAATAAAACTTATATATATAAAAGGGAGGTTCTTTTAATATTAATACACCCTCCGTTTCACAAAGAATAACGTGGTTTGAATTGGTAAGTTTAAGAAATAAAGAAGACTTTTATATCTTGTGATATTAAATTAAAGTTATGTGAAATGTACAAAACTACCATTTAATCTTGTGGCCTTAAGCATACCACGTGGAAAATTCTTTTTGAAATAGACTAAAATGAAAAGAAGGTCATTCTTTTTTAAACAGAGGGAGAACATCGACGATGTCTATCCTAGAGCAATTAGACGGAAGTACTCCCTTGTGATTCAGGAAGAATCTTAAAATTCAAAACTCTTCCTGACGTTAAAAAAAATAAAAAAGTACGTATTACTAATCAAATCACTCCACCACGACCATTGTCTACTCGTTCTTTTATTATAACTCCAAAAAAAACTGACAGATAGTCAAGAAAATTATCAGAAACAATATTCTCTCAAAAATTGTTATAAATAATAGTACTATCTATAGTTTAGTTGTACAACCAAAAAATTAAAATAAAAAATCACAAAAAGGAGAAAAAAATATGGATTCCCAAACAACAGTTAAAACTTTAACTGAACATCCTCTTCAATACAGAGCTTTTGTACAAAATCATGTACTAAAAGATGCATCATTTTCTTCATATCTCAAACCAGAAGATCATAGTCCTGATGATTCCGAAATCAACGTGTTCGATGCGAAAAAATACTTCAGTGAAGGCAATGAATCATCTCATGTTGTTCAAAAAAATGTGAATGATCAATGTGAATTACCTTCAGGTAATCGACATTCGTCAGTTTCTTCCGTAGACAATGCCTACGGAAGAAACTTTCGTGCTAATTCCTTTCGTGCTACTCCAACCGCTTCGTCAGAAGCAAGTTGGAATAGCCAGACAGGATTATTAGCAAATCCTCCAGGTGCAGTATCAGTTTCATTGAAGAGTATTAATACGAATGACAAAAGAAGTGGTTCGTTTAATACTCGTAAATGGTTTTTCTGTCGAAAATGCCCTTGTTCTGGGAAGAAATCTGTGCAAGTCGAGGAAGCTAGCTCGGAGCCAAGAACAGAAACTGGCTCCGAGCAGCATTTCCCCGTCAAACACAGTAATAAGATTGTAGTTGAGAAATCAACTAACATATCTCAGAAAAGTTCAATTGAAATTCAACACAGAGGAGTGGTGGTCAGGTCAGAGACTAATAAAATTGGAACGACTCAGAGAAGATCATCAGAATCAGAGAGTAGTACAGCTAGTACAATTAGCTGTCAACAACGTGTACTGGCGCCGGTTAGACCGTTTACCGAGGCGCCAGGTGGAGGATTTTCATTCCCCATACTGAACAATTCAGGTCAATCCAAATTAGGAATCAAACCTTCATCAACAAGATCATCGATTTCCCCAATTTTAGAAGATCCACCTCGAGATTCACTCGAGGTATTTCAACCATCTTCTCGAAAATCAATCGAAACAGATCACCACCGATGCAATAATTTCCCCTTCCCAGGTAGTCCAATATCTCGAATAACAGCAACAGATGATGATGTAGCAAGCGATGCAAGCTCCGATCTATTTGAAATCGAGAGTTTCTCTACCTCAATGGCGAATTCATCCTGTCCATTATATCGTCAACGAAATTCACTCGAAGAGCCTGGTACACCGAGTGTTGCAGCTACAGAGTGTTATGCACCCAGTGAAGTGAGTATTGACTGGAGTGTTACAACAGCTGAAGGTTTCGATCGAACTAGTTTAACTAATTATTCAACTATTTCAGAAATCGAGACAAATACTCGATTTTTTGGTGGTAATGGTGGTGGTGGTGATGGAGGGAAGTGGAAAGGGGGTGGGTTGTTGAGTTGTCGTCATGAAAAAGCGGTAAATGTGGGACCGCAGCCAGTTAAATATGGGTCGCCCAATGGGCCACCGCAACAACTGCCGTTAAAATCAACGGCAGGACATGTGGGAAGTAGAGCTAATAAGCCACCTCTTGCAAGCTCTCATTCAGCACGCTTGTCTCTTGCATTTGCAGCATGACAAATAACTTCCTTTATACTCTATGTTTGTATGTTTTCCACTCTTCTCGTTTTATTTTACGTGACACTTCTCGTTCGATGAGATCTCAGGTTTCGCTGTTTTCATTTTTTACGTCATGCGTTAAACTCGTTAGAAAGCGGAATTGGCTAGCTGCCGGATTTGGAGAATCACGAGAAAATTTTCTTTGATTTTGAATTTATAAATTATTTATTATTGTAACTTGTATTTTTCTTTAATATGTATTTCTTAGTATTCTTTATCAGAGTTGATGTAGTAATATTTTTTTAATCTATTTCGAAAAGAATGATACTTCTATTCTTTTCGTTTTAATTTATTTTTTAGTGATTTGTTTTAAACAATGTTTTTTATTTCTTTGAAAACTTGTAATTTGAACATTTCATGTAATATGTCCACCATCACAAGATTCCAATGAAATTTTTGTATGTTCAATACATATCTTTATAATTGATTAAAAAGTTTTTTTTAAAATTATAAATTATGTATTAAATTAAAATAAATAAATAAATTGAAATGACAGGTAGTTACTTTTAAAATTTAACTTGAACTTGTCACTACTTTTTTTGGGTTGCTAATCAGTATTCGATGTTTGATATTTGTATTAAGTATTTGACTAATCTAAATTATTGCAACATAAAACCTGTTAAAAAGTAAAATGCTCGCAAATATGATTTTTTTCATATCCAAGTTTGAAATTTGAGATTTTTTTAGTAGTGAACATATTCCATATATCCACGCGTATGAATATTTATGTTGTTTAAATTTTTTATTCTATCTTTAATGATAAGCTTTTATATGAATATAAATATTATGAAATACTTAAAGTTAAGCTCGTACATAAAATGTATAATGATATGAACGTTATCATATGTTTAAGATCAAATAGTTCAATTTTGTAAGGCCAAATACATACGCAGGTCCCTAAAATTGTTCGCGCTTTTCTCCCAGGTACCTCAACTAACCGAGATTCCTATTGAATCCTTTAACCTCCTATAATTTGATCCTTTTAAATATTCTTGGCTGATGTGGAGCCAAATTTCAACAAATTATTTTTGCTAATTGGGCGCGTGAGATGAACCTTCCCCACGTGGAAATTCGACGACCAATACACTCCAACCCAATTACACGTCAGTGCCACATATTAAATCATCAAACCTAAAAATCAATTTCCCCCCAAAACACTTCTAACTCATTTCTAAACGAGAAAACCCTAAGAATCTCTCCCTTTCAATGACTTTTACAGCTGAAATTCTTATATTTTAAAGTGATTTCGAGTGTTTTGTTGAAGGAAACATCGAAGATTGCAGACGATTTAGGAGTTCATTCGCGATTTTCGAGTTGACGAGTGTGAGGTAAGTTCATTCCCACATTGACATAGTACCTTCGCAGTTGAAGAAGAAGAAATCGATGAAGAAGATAAATTCGACATTGAATTTGATGATTAAGAAGAAATCAATGAAAAAGAGATATAATATAATGAGCTAAAGAGGAGAAATAATGATGAAGAGAAACAAAAGAGGAGAAATAAGGGAAGAATGGGAGAAATTAGGTTAAAAGGGGGAAGAAGATCGTTGGTGGGTGGTTCAAGATCCACATCAGCGCTTTTAAAGCGTCTGCACGCGCTTAAAGGACGTGAGATCACGTTTGGCTCCACATCAGCCAAAAATATTTAAAAGGATCAAATTATAGGGGGTTAAAGGATTCAATAGGAATCTGTGTTAGTTGAGATATTTGAGGGAAAAACGCGAACAACTTTAGGAACCTACGTATGTATTTGGCCATTTTATAATAGCCACACAAATTTTATGACATGCTTTTCGACAAAAAGCTTTGATTTTGCCAGCAAAATATAGTAAATGCATGAAGAGGGTCTAGTTGGGGCCATCTAAATAATAGGTAGGCCAAAAATGTCTTTGACATTTTTAGTTGTTGTTCATGCACCTACCTAGAGGCTCTCTTGTTCAAATGAGGGGCGGATCTAGAGGTTCGATTAGGAATTTTAGTTTTTTATTTAGATAATATATCAAAATATTTATTAAGTTAACGTTTAATTATAGATTTTGAAAATAAATTTTCAAATATCTGTTTAATCCTGATGTTTAAATATATTTTACAATTTTATCTTCAAAATATTTTCAAATTCCCATTTTAGCTTAGATAAGTTTTCGTGTGAAATTTCACTTCTCATAAAACTTTAATTTTTTTTTTTTAAAAATTACATGCCCAAACTCAACGTATAATAACTTTAATTTTCAAGTTTAAACTTCAAATCTATGGTCAAATGAGTGTTATACTTATAAATATTTAATTGTAAATTCAATTATTATTATCGTATTAATCTGAATTTAGCGTAAGAATGCATAAATTTTAAAATCTAGAATCAGTTAGACTCTATATTTCATCAATTTATCGTGGTTATGTTATTATTTACCAAATCCTAAGTCACTATACTATGTGTTCTTCCTTTTTTTCGCTACAAGAAAAAATAATTTTTAAACGCCCTTACGAAATAGCGATGAATTAAACTGTTGCAGGACCAACCTACATACCCAATATGTTTAATTTTTTGGCACTGAGATATATGTGTTTGTGGGCTATATTTGTTTGTGTAAAGAGAATTTGCAAACTGAATGTCAACAAAGAATATTCTTCTTTAATTTATTTATATACCCTACTTTTAGAAAGCAAAAATAAATTTAAATAGCTAAATTAAAAATAGTCGATAAATATATAGCGTGTATATGATCGATATTATATAATTAATTAATGTATATTTGTTAGAATAGTAAAAAATGAAATTATTCAGTATGTTGTGTAAATTATGTAGAAAATTAGAGTTGTGCAAATCAGATGGTTGAGCTAAATTTAAACATGTTAAAATAGAGTGATTTAATAAAAAATAATTTTTCACGTATAGCAAACATAAAAATCATATTTGTATGTTATAGTTATAGTTTGTATAATTGCATTTCATATCAAATTTTATGTTTGCTATGAAACTTTTGATTTGTAGAATTCGCTAGATATATACAATTTTATACAAATTGTTCAGTTTGTATAAATTCATGGGAAAAGGGTCAAAAATACCCCTCAACTTTGATTTATTGTTTAAATTTACCTCGCCGTTAAAATAAAATTAATTTTACCTCTCGCCGTTAAAAAAAAGTTAATTTTACCCCTCCTGTTACTAATTTCACCAAATTTACCCATCATTAGACGGATTGACCGAATTTACCTCTTTGACATATTTAATGGAGATTTGGGAGAATGTGTAAATGGGTATAGGAGATTTGGGAGAATGGGGTAGGGTTATTTTAAATAATCGGGTTAATGGATTAAAATAAGGAATAGGTTTTATTTTTAAAATTCGGGTCAATTTGGGTCAATCCATCTAATGAGGGGTAAATTTGGTGAAATTAGTAACAGGAGGGGTATAGTTAACTTTATTTTAACAGCGAGGGGTAAAATTAACTTTATTTTAACGGCGAGGGATAAAATTAACTTTATTTTAACGGCGAGGGTAAATTTAAATAATAAATCAAAGTTGGAGGGTATTTTTGACCCTTTTTTCATTTATACATTGTAATTTGTATAATAAGATCTATATTTGTATAATTATAAGTGTATATGACGAAAATATATATATTTGTATTTGTATATACACTTTTCTCTCGCTGTATATAAACACAAACTCATTTTATACATTTTATACATTTGTATACCGTAATTATATACTGAAAATGACTAATTGTATATCGAACCAGATGACAAAAAAAAGGGATGTTTGCTGCGAATTACAAATGAAATAAGTGTAAATTACATAAATCTCATAGTTTTAATATGAAATTACAATCTATCCCTAATAAGTTTCTAATTACGCTAATCCCTTAAAAATTAAAAAAATTGAATACAATAATTGAAGCTCGAAATACATTAATATGTAGCTCGAAAACATTAAATAGTGTCTTGGATACATTAATATGTAGCTTAGATACATTAATATGTAATTCGGATACATTAAAAACTAGCCCAAATACATAATATATAGCTCAGATACATCAAATACTGATTTAAATACATTAATATGCAGCTCGATGTATTAAATACCGATTCGAATACATTAATATGCAATTCGGATATATTAAAAAAATAAGAAATTTTGAATTTTTTTAAAAGTAATAGAAAATAATAAAAATAAGTGACACAAAAAGTATATCTTCCTATAATTTATCCATAAAATAAACTATAACTATAGAATTTATTTGAATTAATAATTTGTTATTTCATACTTATTTTCTCATTTAGAGTAACGTTTTGTTTCTTACTTGATACCTTCTCTTTCTTTCAAATCAAAATAAAGAGTCATATTAATAAAAATATTTAGTTGGCAATCTTTTTATATTTGGAAGTCAAGTACCAATATATTATATATAATATAAATCTTTGTGCTAATTTGTACAAATGTCCAAATACAAACTAATTCTAAAATCACAAGTTTCCATAATATTAGAGTATTATACATGGTGGATTGTACTATTTTTTTAATTAGAAATGGTCAAAACTCAAAAAAATTGACATATATTAAAATCCTTTCCATATTAGGTAATGATAAAAGAAGTAATTAACTTTTTCTCCCAAACAATTTGTAGTGGACCACCAAATGATATCCAAACTATGAAGTATAATAAAAAGCCTAATACCTTCAATTCTTTCTATTTTATTTATTTTATGGAAAAATGATAAATATATCCTCGAATTATTATAAATGATATGTAAATACTCTTCGTAATATTTTTGAGACATTATTATTCCTGTCGTTCAAAAACTAGAGCATATATAATCTTATCTATCGATCCGACGTTTATCAACGGATAAGATTGCATCATGTGTCCTATTTAGTTTTCCTTTAGAGTGAAGAGCATATATGCTCCGATTTTGGACGACAGGAGCACCAGTGCCTCAAAAGTATAACGGAGGATATCTGCATACCATTTACGATTGTTCGGAGAGTATATTTATCCTTTTTCCCTTTATTTTAATCGAAGTTCTATCAGAAACCATCTGTTTACCTCATACAATAGAGATTATTACATCCTACCTTTATTTACAAAATTACATTAGGTATGTTATTGTAAATAATTTGAGCTTTAGAACAAAAAGAACGCTTCATAGAGACTAGTGATCGAGTCAAGAACAAACCTACAATTTCGTCTACAAATTAGGCAGAATTTAATACTTCATCCGTTTAAAAATGAATGACCATTTTTTCTTTTTAGTCTGTTTCAAAAAGTACGATCTGTTACAAGATTAAAAGATAATTTTGTACATTTGATATAACTCTAATTTAAGACCACATGATCCAAAAGTGTTCTTTATTTTTCTTAAGCACTGTTTCAAGTTAAACTAGATCACTCTTTTTGAAACGGATGAAGTAATAACTTTGACTTGTATTCTGTATTTGAGCTTTAAAATCCCACTTAATATGTATATCTTGGTTTTTGTTAAGAAGCATCACTTTCTCTTCTACAAGGCGATACAAATCACGAATCTGAATTAATTGAGTCGAAATTGAATACTATGTGATGGTTATTTTATTTTAAAAAATAGAAGCACACTCCAACCACCTATGGTCACTGCCAAGTCACATTAGCATATTACATATTCTCACAAATAAAATAAGACACTTTGTCTAAAAAGATGAGTAAAGCAGCACAGAAGGTCTCTGTGGCCTAGGTTTTTGTAAAGTTTTAATATAGTAAAAAAATTAAGTGCCAAATATGGGAATGCTATGGCCCTGTATTAAAACTTGATTAAATTTAATTTTAATTTGAAAAAGTTTTATAATAAAAAATAATTTTTTTTTTTAACAAAACTGACTCCGTACTCAAGACGATCCCAACCCTAACCTCAATCGTTTGATGAAGAATGAAGGAGCACTCACCCAATCCACCACTGAAGTACCACTCCGTCACCGTCCTGGTTGGTACTCACTTATGTCTTTTTTTTTTTTAATATATAAAAAATATATTATTTGTTTTAATTAATAATAATAAATATATGAAAGTGGGTATTTTTTAAAAGATTTTTATTTTTCCTAGGTTGGCTACTCAAGTGAAATGAATCTTATTGATTTACTTCTGTCTTTTTTTAATAAAATAAACTAACAGTTTGATCCTCACATATCTTTTAACTTTTGTGTAACTTTCTTTAAGTTGAATTGATCCAGACTTTTTGTGAAAGCTTAAAAAGGAAAAAAAAGATTAGTACTTTAATCACTTAAACTATACACTTTTTATTATAAGATTAAATTTATAATTTGAAGTAAGTAAATACAGCATATTGAAATACCATGATATTTAGCCTAATCTTTTTTATGCATATAAAAAGGACTTTTTAATGTATTTAATTGCTCTGACTAAAATAATTATATTTATTAGCTAACTATTTAAGATTCTTTCAGTTGAGTTATTATACGTTGTTCTGATTTCTTCATTTTTTTAATTTTTTTTATTGCTTCCAATGATTTATTTTCTTAAAGATTTATCGAAAATTAACTTTTTGTTTTGTCTTTCATTCGATGTTTGTAATCCACATTGGAGTCTCGTTTAAATATTAATCATGTACTATAGAGCGGCTCTATATCACGTATTATAGAGCGGCTCTATATCACGTATTATAGAGCGGTTCATTTTTTACACTCCTATTAGAGTCCATTCGAGGATGACATCCAATAAAATTTCTTCATACTTGGACTCGAACCTGAGACTTCTATGCCTATATTGTGTACTCCCAACTTTATTTACTTCGAGATCGAGGTCTTATTCACCGAAGAAGACCCTGGCCAATCCACATGCTTGCTTGACAAAATGCTCTTAATAAAAAAAAATTCATACTAGGACTCGAACCCAAACGTTTAATTAAAGATGAACTAGTCTCACCTCTACAATGCCTGTTTTTTGTTCTCCTGACTTTACTTTGTGGGGATGACGCTCCCAATAAAATTTTCTTCATACCAAAACTCGAACTCAAATTTATGATTAAAAATAAAACAGTCTAATCAGTGCGATGCCTATATTCTGTTCTCCCAACTTTACTTTGTGGTATTAATTGTTGTTGATGATTATGTAAATTAATTCCCCTATAGAAAATGAAAAAAAGATACATTTCATAAAAATAAAATTTTGGCATATACTAATTATTATACTTAGCATATAAAAAACTAAGGGCTAAGATTTGTTTAATTAATAATTATTACTATTTGAAAGTTGTCTTGAATTTGTAATTTTTATATAGGGAGTGTATATTTTTTATTTTTCTAGAGAGAATAGAATGTGGGTCTTTGCTTCTATTCTCTCCTGAATTAGATTGAGCCTCAGGTTTTTGCAGCAAAGAGCATATATGGTTTCTGGGTTTTTTGTTCTGTCATTGATGATGAATGTTGGCTCATAATTATGGTGCATGCAAGCTAATTTGACTCTTACCTTTTCTGGGTATTTCTTCAATTTCATTGGTAACACTGTTTTCTCCCTTTTTTTCTACCTTAATCCCTAGCATTTTCTTCAATTTGATCTGGGTATTTTGTATTTTATTGAATCTGTTGATGGGGTTTTTGTGATTGTTACTGGTAGTGGGAAATGGGTTTGATTTGTGTGTATAGGGTTCTGAAGGAACAAATGTGTTTTGATGTGATGAATTATTGGGGTGTAGACATTAAAGATTAGAACTTTAGTTTGTTTTGTGTGTGAAAATTGAATTGATTTTAAAGGATGGGATCTCAGGGTGGTGGGGGTGGAGGTGGAGGTGGGGTTGGGGTTAATAGTATTGGTGTAACTCAAGCTCAAGCTCATGCCCAAGACCCAAAGACAAATGCTTTGGCTAGGCAAGGATCATTATATAGCCTTACTCTTGATGAGGTTCAGAATCAATTGGGGGATTTGGGGAAACCATTGAGTAATATGAATCTTGATGAGCTTCTTAAGACTGTATGGACTGTGGAGGCTAGTCAAGGAATGGGGGGAACGGATTACGGGGTGTTGCAGCATGGTCAGGATGCTTCGGGGAGTTCTTTGAATCGACAATCGAGTATTACACTGACTGGTGATCTGAGCAAGAAGACTGTTGATCAGGTGTGGCAGGATATTCAGCAGGGGCATAAGAGAGATAGAATCGATAGGAAAGCTCAGGAGAGGCAGCCTACTCTTGGTGAGATGACACTGGAGGATTTTTTGGTTAAGGCTGGAGTGGTTGCTGAGTCGACTCCGGGGAAGAAAAGTTCGGGGTCAGTTTTAGGGGTTGATTCAATGGCATTGCCTCAACAGCAAGCTCAATGGTCACAATATCAGATGCAGGCAATGCATCAGCTGCCGCCACAACAACAACAACAGCAGAACATGCTACCAGTTTTTATGCCCGGCCATTCGGTTCAACAACCTTTGACTATTGTTTCCAACCCAACAATAGATGCAGCTTATCCTGAATCTCAGATGACAATGTCCCCAACCGCTCTGCTGGGCACATTATCGGACACACAAACACTTGGAAGAAAAAGAGTTGCACCAGATGACGTGGTTGAGAAGACTGTTGAAAGGAGGCAAAAGAGGATGATTAAGAACAGGGAATCTGCAGCGAGGTCACGAGCAAGGAAGCAGGTGACTTTGAAATATGTTGTGGTGTTTTGGATATGGTAATATCGTCACCATGGCTATTGAAATATTATCTTTTTATCAACAGGCTTACACCCATGAACTGGAGAACAAGGTTTCACGCCTCGAAGAAGAGAATGAAAGGCTCAAGAGACAGAAGGTATGTTAGCTACTTTCTTGTCGGTGAATATGGTAGTCATTTGCATATTCTTCTAGTAGTTCTTCAAGAGTGTGTGGTTATCAGGTACTTTGTATCATTTGCATTCTTAATGGTGAGACTTGCACTGATGTGGGCATCATTAAAGTGTGTAAACAAGTTCCAATTCTAGAACACATGAGAAGCAAATCTGAAAGAAATGTAGAACAGTTTTATCATAACGAGTTTTCAATACCATTTCCGATATTATGTTTAACTGTTTACAGTTGAAACCTACATCGCTCGAGTCGTGCAAGTTCTTCACTTCTCCGCAGAACCTCCTCTCATCTAATGATCTTTGTAATGGTGCATTGTGATGCTCCAACTCCTGAAAGAATGTTTCTTACATAAAATTAAAAAAAAAATCATATATCATGTTTAAAGTAAATTATCTTTTTGTAAGGTTAGAAACAAAATGAGTTCAATCATTTATGCAATGAGAAGAAGCAGTCACTTAATTACATACTTCACGAGAGAGAAATGATTGTTTTATTTACATTGTAAATATTATTTAGTAAGGTCAGAAATTAAATCATTTATGCAAATGAGAAGAAGCTGCCTCTCTTTCTCATTTTAGGTCTTGTTTTGTCTCCCCTACTCCATACTAAAGAAAATGAATTTCAAGGGTCTACTACTGAATTACTTTTAGTTTTATAAATTTATTCCTTGTCTCATTGTGTTTCATTTTGTATAACCTTTAAACTATTATATTGCCATTTTGCTGGTTGAGTTGCATAAGGGTGCAGTGGCTATCTAATGGTTAAAGTTCACTGCTTATCATGTCATGTCCTTCACCATTACATATGTTGCCTGGACTCTTCAAAAATGTCAATGGATGTGTGTCGGATCCTCCAAACATAGTGTGTTTTTGGAGGCTCCGACATGGGTGCAACAGTATATCTGAATAATCCGAGCAACATAGATCATTACTTTTATCGACTTCACTGAAATTCTTGTACTTGCAAACTTGTAATACCCTTAAGGAAAATACCACCTTCAGTCAGTTTTGATTGCAGAAGGTATTTTCTGTAGATTCACATTGGAGAAGGAAATAGCATAATAGTTGACCATCAGGAAGTCTCTGGAATTTTACAGTAGTTCTTGTGTCCCTTTGTTCATCGAAATAGGAGGAGGTGAGGTAAGGAAGAAATCAGTAGCAATGTTTGTATGTAAAAACAAACCATATTCAAGTTTGTTCACGTGAGAAATAAGAGAAGAGAGTAGATATATTTATGACTTAATCTGAGGGTCTATCGAATACAACCTCTCTATCTCCAAGGTAGGGGTAAAGTTTGTATATACACTCTACCCTCAGTTACATTACACTGAGTTTGTTATTGTTATTGTTAATCATATATTCTGTACAATATACACCTATTAGGTGTCAAACACAGTACAAACTATATTTGTCCCAATGTGGGATAGTATTTAACTTGAGAACTTAACTCTTATAATATTCTACCCTTTGTGGTTTTCTCCCAACATTAATAAAAATATTTACCTCATCAAGATATTCTAAACTCTATCATTCTAACACGTATCTTAACGTTCTAGCAGTTTATGGATTACTTAAGAGGTTAGCAACAAATAGGAATGAATGTTATGAGAGTTTTAACTTTGTTTAAGAAAAAGGGATGGCCATCTGCATGAAAGTGAAGGCAGATTGTATCGGTCTCCATCCATACGAATCAGATAAAAGTAGTATATTTTGGAAGGATAGAGATGAAGCCGACAGAGTTGACGAATGAGTTAGGAGAATAAAGGATCGTCAGAGGTAAGGTAGCTAAAGACAATGGAGTGCAAGGAGTAGGTCAAGCGAAGAGACTGGTTGGAAGCAGTATTTGAAGGCATTGTGGTTAAATGAGAGGAATGGTTATACTAAGTTTTTTCACATGGTAGTGGTAACAAACAGGAAGAGGAATTTCATAGAGTATGGAGGGATGGGCCTAAGACCAAAAAAGCTGGTTGAACATTTATTCGGTTGGTTCATGATTAATTTTCTTCCAACTGAAGTTCTTCAATTTGGTGATCGGCTTCAAGGGTTTGACTTTTCTAATAAGCTCTTAAAGAGCTTCTGGTCCCCTTAGCCCAAAACCAAATTCTCATTCGGAAGATTGAAGAAGCTCAAACCTTCCCTTTTTCTCTGTCTCGCAAATCCCTTCCCATGGTTTCTCACTATGTCTTTAGTTTTCACTATGGTTCATTCTATTGTTGCTACTGTTTATGCCTCTTGCCACCAGCCCACTGGTCACCTTGCCATTCACCTAGTGCAGTCTTCCTTCCGTTGTTCAATGCTCGTTATGTTGAGAGTGTAAGAGCTTTAGGTCTATTTACTTTTTGATATATCAATGAGCCCTGAAGCAACTTCTACACTGCATAACTGAACATGAGAGTGCTAGCTTTGATAAAGATGTAAAACTAAGTCGTTGAGTCTATTTCTACTTTTACTTTTCTTTTCATTTTTCCTTTTGTCTATTTGATTTCCAAAGTAGCTAACTTAGCTTAAATTTTATTAAACTCCATGTAACGGATCCGACAATATCTTAGTGAATTTATTTTTACCTGAACCTGAACCTAACCGAATTTACTACGGGTTTGATTTAGATTACCAAAATCGACAAATTGAAAATTGGAAAACTGAATGGAGCTTTTGCAAAACCAAATCAAACTGACCGACACCCACCCCTGAAGTATTGAAGTCAATAAATCGGTGATGGAAGGGAAAGGAAGAAATGAGAGGGGTTGGAGAGGTCTATGGGAGAACAGGCGACGAGGGAGGCAGTAGAGAGGCAAAGCCCTGTATCAGATGAATTCACAATTTCACATTACTTTTTGTTGCATTGTTGTAAAGATCGGAGATCATTGCGGAATTTCAAGAAATTGTAGAGTTTGAAAGCGAGCCTAAACACATCCCTCAAACTTAAAGAGGGAGTAAGAACATCAAAATTTATAGGGCAATTAGTATGGTAGGATAATGAGATATGTACCAGACGATACAGTTTCTACTTCTCAAGATCCATTAGTGGACAAAAGACAGACATTGGATGCAGTTTTGGTGGAAAATGAAGTGGTTTACTTAAGAAGAAAGAAGAAAGAGTCGAAGAACTTATTCCAGTTAGACCTTAAGGATGTTTGTGATCATGTGAATTAAGAATTATTGGAATTTCTTTTGCAAATTAAATATTGGAAGGCATTCTCAGATGTGACTTTCATATATGTCATATTTATTGTTCGAATAGCAAAGATAATTGTTGTTTAGTTCTTGATGATCTGTTGTCTTCCCAAAATTAGAGAGCATCTAAGACAACTCTGTCACGTCCATTTCTTGTGTCTCTCAGCTGTCTTTCGCAGATTGTAATGTTAATATGGTTTTACGTGCAGGAGATAGAGCAGGTGTTACCGAGTGTTCCACTTCCAGAGCCTAAGTATCAGCTGCGCAGAACAAGCTCCGCGCCCTTCTAACATCCAGTTTCATGGACGAATGATGAATATGTAGATGCATAGTGTTTGTTATGTCACTGAAATTTTATGTTAGCTAGTCATTATCCGTTCATCTCCTTGTCCTTGTTCAGGAGACTGCCCTGGAGGCCTCCGCTGGCAGCACTTGTCGGGTGTCCATGTGATTGCCTTAGCTGTCTCTAGTTCTCTAGATAAGTTTTTTTTCCTTGTATGTACATTTTTATAGTTTTAACCTTGGAATTATGTGGAGGATATAGTTTTGGTAGTTTCCTTTCGGTTACTGTAAGCATTTCCAGTATGACTTGCTTTCGAGACAAATGAAAACAAAGTTATTGTATGTTTCCAGTTGTATTAAAACGACCGGGAGAGGGGTAATCTTCTTCATGGTTCCTTCTAGACTTGAAATCCTCAACTGCTTGGCATATGGCTTTCTACAGCTATAGAAATTGATTTCAACTTCATTATTGTCATATATAGACTAACCTGAAGCTTTGATAAGTTGTTTTTTAAGTTCAATTGAAAGGTGTACATGTTCCATATAGATCATTATCTTTTGTTTTCCTTTATGTTTGAAACAAGAAACACTTATTGAATACAAATAGGTACATAACTTGTTAGTTAGACCAGTTGTGAACACTTGAACTTAGTTACCAAGTGTTTACGCCAAATTATGTAAATTTACTATGATTATGTGATTTAATGAAGTGAAAATGCATGTTAAGTAACGGTGTGATAGAAGTCTATGTAATAGATGTATATATCTATTTATTGATTTGGTGTAAACAGTCGTAGTTGGCAAGGCAAATACAATAGAATTAGTATACAACAAGTAGGGTATCAATAGCCTAAAAGCAAAAATGAAAGGTAATTTCACAACATTTCCAAAAGTATAGGGCCAAATTAAAACATTTTCTCTAGATTATATGATGTACTAAGATTACTTTGATAAGCTGAAAATATTTTTGGTTAACAATCTCATTTCCAAAGCCATAATAACCAAACACATGCCCATGTAAAAGCAAAGTGAACCACTTATAAATCCAAAATCGTGCCGGAAAATCCCATATTGAGAGGTAAAGCACTCTCTAACAAAAGTGACTCCTTACCGAGCCCGATAAGGTGATCTAACACATGACATAAAACCAGTCTTCCAAAAACCTCTATACATCTGAATACTTAAGCAAGAAAGTCATTATATTTAGCTTCCTAAAAGACTAAACTCTAAACATCTCTGATGATCATCAGCCTCTTTCAAAGTTTTCAGCAGCTGGTTTTAATTTCCTCTTGCCTTTTCCAGGTCTGGAAGATCTGCAATTAAGAGACAAAATTAGTGTCACAATTGGGAAAACTCCCATCTCCTAATAAATACTCGCTTCTATCCGGCTAAGTTGGATAGGCGAAATTAGGACATTGAAAGAGATGTATGAAAAAGAGCAAGCAAACATGGACTTTTTGTTTACCTTACTCAAGTAAATAATCAGAATACACGAGAGAATCAATAGCTAAATAAATGTCGATTTGGTAACTTAGAAGAGAGAAAGAAAACGTCAGGCAGATATTGGTGTATCGAGGAGAAGGAAAAAGACACTAGCAGAGAAGAAAAGAGTTATAGAGGGCGACTAGCTTACACACTGGGAGAGACCATGATTAAAGCTAATGTGTGTTATGTGAATTCAATGTACTTATCAAATGTTCCTTCTATTCTAGCTTCTAAGATGTCTGTTAGCATTATAAAAAGTTACACTAAGTGAGGTTTCCCAGTTGGAATAAACGAAAGTTTAAGTCTTTGTTTAGTAACTTGTCCTTGTCCCTCCCATTTTTTCGATTTCTCCTCCTCCGTTTCTCTCCATATAGTTTATCTAAGCTCCGAATGTTATCCTCCTGCACTCATTCCTCTCATTTCTCTCCCTTTCTTCCTATCTCTCTAAGTTCTTGTCTATTCACTGTCAATCGAGTATAAAAAGTTGTTCACATAAGCAAGAAAATGAGAAGCAATAAGTTGGTTCTATTCATCTCTTAAAGGAAATGAGGACTGAATAAGTATTTGAGAGCAGCTGCATACTAATGTATTGCAAAGAGAGATGACGGAAAAACATAGCATTGTCTCTGATGTGTACAACAAATTAAAGATGTATGTAAACTAGTCCAATCAGATTGGAAACAACTCACAGAGCATTCCTCCATCATCGCTGCTATCGTCGTCATCTCCAGTATACTGAAAGAAAGATATATTCAAGTTAAATAACTATGATCAAAGTAATTGAACATTATGTTGCATATAATATTTAATAAATCAGGTTAGGCATTACCGCAACACCCCCATCATCAGAGTCCGCTGCATTGAACAGAAAACTGGATTAGCTTTATTTGAATATCAGGATACAACAGATAACGTTATGCGTGAGAAGGAGTTAGCCAACTACTGAAAAGGAATGCCATGTAACCAGATCTTCCCAACGTAGAAGAGAGAGAAGCAGGAAGTAGGTGAGGTAGTATTGTTCAGTGTTCATCGTTATTGATGCAGAGCCGTAAAAGACAACTAACTTGACAGAATTTGATTATCACTATGGCCTGAGAAATGAATAGGAAGGGAAGTGATGAAAGGATATTTAGAACTGGATCAACTTGAAGGCTTGGGAATTACAAAATGCAAGCCTACGTGCCTAATTTTGGAGCACATTATCATTTCACATTACATCAATTGTAAAACCAAAATTTTAGGCAAACTAGGTCCACCCGGGGTTTTTGTCTAGTGGCAAGAGCAAAATGCGCAATGTGCAGGTTAGGCCAACATCACGTGTTCAAATATTGATGTACGTAGAATCATGGTATTTAAGTGGAGAAGGGTAGAGGGACAGACCCATTATCGATCAAGTTGGTATTTAAGTGGAGAAGGGTAGAGGGGCAGGTCCATTATCCCTCAAGTTTCAAACCTTCAACTCCTTTAGTCAGGCCAGGAAAGTTTGATTAGACACGGTCAGACTTAATACACTCAACCCCCAGTCCGATTACTAAAAGTTGCATTTTGATCAATCAAATGATACATTCCGCACCGAAAACAGAAAAAACTATAAAAAAAGATAATTAAAAAAAAACTAGAAGTACTGTTAATATTTCATCTGCCACTTTGCTCCTATTGCAAAGCATAAGAAAATAAAAGAGGAAGGATGGGGATGGTATTGAATTACAAATCGAAAATTCAATAGAAAAACAATAGTAAGATTGGCTGAACAGGAAGGAGGCTTACCAGCATTAGGATTCATTAAAATACCTAAGTTCTCTAGTTCTGTTTTCCCTCTCAAATTAATGGAAAGATAGCATAAAATAAATTTAATTTTAATGAAGCAAGTGATATGCAGCCAACTCACAATATTCTTCATCATCTTCATCACACCATTTGTTCCAATCGACCTTGAGGTATGGAGCGGGCTTCTCTTCAGACTTCAATATTCTTGGCCACCAGCCTCTTTGCTCCTTTTGGATTGAGCAGAGGATAATTCTCGACCCAATATTAGTTTTACACCGCTGCACCAGAAAGCACTCTATGATATCAACCATGAGGATTTTCTAACCTTGAAACCATATTGTAAAGGAAGAAATATCCAGTGCAAAACACAGCTACCTACATTTACTAAACTCTAGAAGAATAAGAAATACAAGCACAGACAACTTGAAGTCACAAATATAGGCCAATGGGTTCACGGTCTTACACACTTCCCAAAAGTATGACAAATTTCTATATCCATTTATATAGTCCAAGCCCAAGGCAGAGGGTAGATCTATCTTGATGTAGATCCACCTCTGGTCATGAACCATTGCAAAAAGGTGTTACAACAGCTATGATTGACTGAGCCATATGCTGACTTTGTGAAACCCATTAGAAACCACAGCAATAAACCAGGCATCCTAATTCGAAACTACTACAACCTTTTTCAGCAAAACAACATCTCAATCCCAAACTAGTTATAGTCAGCTATATGAATCCTTAATATCTGTCCCAATCTATTTGTACCATCTTATTTCAATACTCAATAACATTCCCCATCAATGGGACCGAGAATAATAGGTAATTCGGGATAAAAGGTAGATATACTTTTAGTTAAACACGTACAATGAGCTCGTTGAAACCTCACTACAAGATTGAGGGGAAGGCAAGAAAGTTGAGCCATACCCCCCTTACTTCCATATGGTTGACTGTTATCTCCTCCTTTCCCCATACTTCGGAAGGAAGAGATCGGCAGTGCAATAGTAAAAGTACTCATCAGGTTCAAGCTGCGGAAACAACTTCATGCAAATATGCAATGTAAGGCTGCACAGATGTAACACCTGACGAGGTCCAGCCCTTTCTCAAGCCCCACCCCATAGCGAGAGCTTAGTGCACGGGATAGCTAAGTTGTTCGGAGTCGGGTGCGGGTGTCCGATTTGGGTGCGGATCTAGAGATCGGATCCTTCATGAGATAATTTTTAAGATTCGAGGATATGGATCCATGAATGGATACGGGTACGGGGACTCGCCTAAAAAAATTAAAAGATTTAAAAATAGAGTTATAAAACCCAAATTATGAGATATTATGTGGAGAACTTGAGGAGAATCCTCAAAGGAGATTAAAGGAAAATGAGTGATATAGAAATTTCTATATAAAAGGTATTCCATTTTTTCAATTTCACCTTAGCTTTTAGCTTTTGTACTAATATCATCAAAACTATCCAGAGTTTCCCCATTGATGTTGGTCAAAGTATCCAAAATCGGTCAACCAAATCGGGCACCGATCCCACATCCAAACCCACATCGTGTCAACACACGCGCGGTACCAAAAGCGAAGAGTCTCCGAGCAACTTAGCCAGACAGCCCTTACTCAATAATTTGGAATTCTCCACATTTTCTCATCATATACAAATTGCTAGACAAACACCTAATATAAACATAATAACAACCCTGTTCATCATACTCAACACAATTGTTACATATTTTTTGTACCCTTTTTCAATAATTTAGGATTTCTCTAATATCTGTACAGTTTTCACTTACATAGAAATCCCTGCAAACACTGATTTAAACATAAACCTATCATCAACCCATTTCATCAAACTCAACAAATTTACCACAACTAATAAAATAAACGAAAACCCAGAAACAAAAACCAAAACTTTACAGAAAACAGTAAGAAAAACACCTCAGGAATAACATTCCCGTAAAGCTGGAGAGTGACGGAGAATGAATCGCCATTGACACCAACAGCAGAGAAATTAAAAACACCATCTGCGTCACACTTCAACGATACATCTTTAGCATCAGGCAATGATATAGTCAAGTAAACTTTCTCCGATCGTTGAGCCCAAAGTACTTCCGGTTGACGACTGCACATATTACTATTTTTTTCAAATTTTTCACACAATACAACTCAGAAAGAGCAAAAAAATTTGCAGATTATTGAAATTTATTCATATCGTTACCTCATTTTTGCAGAGAAATTGAATATTTCAGTCGATCACTGGATCAATTGATGTCGATTTTTCTTCTGTTTTTTCGAGTTTTAAAGCTCAAAATTTTCTTGGTTGTCACTTTCTCTTTTTATAACTTTGTTTTCTTTATTTGTTAGCCAAAATAAATAATCTTTAATATCTTATATTACAAAAATAAAATAATTATTGAAAATATTTTGTCATGCTTTTATTGTGCTTTGTCATGATTTCTTAGCTACCTTTATCCCTTTTTGAGTGTAATATGTTTGATAATTCGTGATTTATATAATATAATTTATCTAAATATAATTTTAAGAATTTATTTAAAAATAATACATTGCGAGAAGATGTAATTTCGTCTTCTATCAAAAGTTTGATTTCGATCATATCTTATTTATTTTCTATATGTAGCTGAAATTCATGTAAAAATATACGTCATCGAAAATTTCAGATATTTAACTTTAGATACAAGTTTTATAACTTCAATCGCTTATATCTGAAATAATCTCGAAATGAATAATGCAAAATTTTACTATCCAACTTAGGACATGGGCTCCAAAATGGGCTAATATGTTCCATTTATGGGAGAAGATTGGGCCTTACATGAGTCAGGCCCATTTAATTGGGCTTTTAGCCCATTAAGATTTATAAGCCTCATTTATATAGAGTTCACCATTTTCGTACTTCGATTTTTTTTCTCGCCATTTTGAGAAACCCTAAACCTCGAAAAGCTTCAATGGCGGTAAGTATTCGATCTCATTCTTCAAATGACTGATCTCGTTTTCATCTTCGTCTCCTTGTTGTGCTGTTGATTTGTTCTTCTTTTATCATCCGCTGTTTTCAATTGTGCTGCTAACTGTTGTTTGCTGTTGACAAGTTACTGTACTGCAATTACACAAACTATTTCTGAGCGTTTTCTGGATGCTAACTGCTATATTTGGCTTATTACAAAAAATGTTTATCTATGCTGCTGAATAAATGCATTAGGACTTTTTACTGTTGCTATGGAAGATAAGTTTGCGATATGTGTTGTGAGTCTTCGATGATTGACGCTCTTGTTCGATGATGTTTAGCATTTTGCTCCGATAGATTCATATTAAGCTTATGTAGCCAATACTCATTGAAGTACCTTTTTTCATCAATTTGATATGAGCAAAGTACTTTCTGGTTGTTTTGAAGTGTCTAAATTCTATTTTGGAATGAATGAGTTTGAATTATTCTGAGCTGGATTAGGAAGTTTATCGTTCTAAGCTGAATTTCCAAGTAAATTGAGACATGGAGAGTAGATGTAAGTATCGGTGCATCAATTATGTAAGTTTGGTATTGTGAATCTTCTGAAGAACTTCAAGGAGTGTGCTGTACGAAGTGTATTACTGAAGCTTTATCTTGGCTGTATTAATCATCATGGTGTTGTACCATCTACTCATGCTATGTGGATGGAAATAAAAGTAGAATATCACACTGTACTTAGAAATGTTGACTTCTGATAAGCCTCTAATATTGTGTCATTGCAGACAGTACCAGTTAATCCGAAGCCTTTTTTGAACAATTTGACTGGAAAGCCTGTGATGGTAAAGCTGAAGTGGGGATTAGAGTACAAAGGTACTTAGCTTTTGAGACTCGCTGATTCCTAACACTATGTTATTCATTAAGGTTTTTGAGAATGAGCCTTGTGCAGACATTTAACTAAGTTCTTTATTGGTCTTTTCTCTTTCTAGGGTATCTGGTCTCTGTGGATTCATACATGAACTTGCAGGTATTACGGTTAATTTTGAGTTTTTGTCTGTATAATCAAATTGTCTGAAAGAACCATCATCAAGTGGATGTATATACTTGTGATATACTTAACTCTTTATTATGAAGCAACCATTCACTGCTATCCATCAGCTATCTAGAGCACGGCATTTAAGGATTTCCTTTTTCAAACAGGTCGAAAAGATTTATTCTGAAAATCAAACTCTGTTTGGAGAATTCGTGTCAACTTTGCAATAGTTTGGGACATCTGCCTCTTTTCTTTTTTCTATTTGTGGATATTCAGTGGGGAGGGACTGTGTTCAGTAAATTAGATGTCTATAAAAAGTTGCATCAATTCTTTTTTTGCAATGATGTAGATTGATCAGTAATAAAGTAGAAGATAAATGGAAAAATACAGTATTAACAATGGAATAGATGTCATGACTACGAGATGCAAAGCTCGTGTGAACTATTTCATGTATGTTCGTTATACGTGTACTGCACTTATCTTATGTCCCTTCCACATCTTTACATTCATTTGTCTGAAGAAGTACCTGAGCTCCCAGTAACGTTCTTTTTCTAAAGAATTCTGGATCTGTGCCTATTTGTGTGTAATTTTCTGGAATCATGTTATTCTTTTTGCAGCTTGCAAATGCAGAAGAATTCACTGATGGAGTAAGCTCTGGCTCTCTCGGAGAGATCCTGATTAGGTACCTTCATTGCTTCATCCTTTGATCTTGATATTTTGATTTGAAATCAGCTGTACATAAGACTCATACAGTGGATTTAGTTAGTATTTAAAGACATAGTAATCATATCCCCTCCTCCCCCTCCCTCTCCTTTCTGCCTTGATCAATTAGTAGGCATAAAAAGCTGAAGAGATGTCTAGTTGAAAATGGAGCTCTCATTTATTCTTCCATAGTTCGACATTTTCTGTTGATTTCCCCCCAAATTGGTTCTTTTTCGGAGTGGAAGATGAAAGCTTTTCTTTGCCCTGCATCTTTCTACGTGTTGGACGTCTCATGGTGGAAATCATAAATTGTTAATGTTCGACCAACACTTAAATGTATAGTGTACTCTATTTTCTCTTCTGCCCTTGTGATATGGGTGAGTAACCTGACATTCATCGCAATTTAAAGAGTGTTATTGCAAACTAATTCTATCCTTACCCGCAAACTTGATTTCATGCTCCAACTTGCTTGCAATACCATTCTCTAATTGGATCACTAGCATCTTTTCCTTTTTTAGATAATGGCTAGAATAACCAAGTTTGACCATAGAAAGTTGCATCATTTTCATTTTTCCTTTGGTATTTTTCAATTTCTTTTCACATTTACTTGTTTATATGTTTTTAATCAATTGCATTGTGTAATCACAAGGTTGAAGTTGCTGTTCCTCAATGAAAAACCATGTCCTTTTCTTTGTTAACATTGTTTGTTTTGCATTTGCAGATGTAACAATGTCCTCTATCTTCGTGGTGTACCCGAGGATGAAGAACTGGAAGATGCTGACCGAGACTAGGAAGTGTATTAATAGTGACAAATTGATCAACGATTTCAACAACTTGAATGTATCCCCGATTATGTGTTTTCTTAGGTGCTCCTTTCTGATATATGCTGTTGGTAGTCTGGGGAAAATATTGGTGACCAATGATTTACGGAGCAAAATGACTAGAAAGCTGTATGATGTCCAGTTTGCGTTTATTTTTGTTATGATCACAAGCTTCAACTCGTATCATATATACTAAAGTAATGCATGATTGTTAGATTTTGTCCAAATTGAAACCAAATTAGTTTCAAATCGTTAAATATAGAGTTCGGAACCTAACTAAGTCACAAAAAAATAAAAGTAATCAAAACAAGCCACTATTTTAGAATGTAACTAAAATAAGCTTTAGTGGAAGAAAAAATTTCACTTTATTCAATATTTCAAATGTTTTTCGTTAGTCCATAACGGGTGTATTTTAATATATAACGGAATTATTTCTTATATTTTATAAAATGTAAGTTTTTTTTTACACTTTGTAAAGTGAAACTTTTTCTTACACTTTATAAAGTGGAAGAAAAATTTACATTTTACAATGAGGAATATTTTTCAAGTTTTTTCTCCTTATGATGTTTTTGTAATGTTTGTGATATAATTATATTGATTTGACATATCATCAAATAAAAAAATTAATAACCGATATCATATATTTCTTTCATCAATTTATAAAAGAATAGGGTATAAATAGTATTATTATGATTATAGTCGGAAAATACCTACTTCATTTATCACAAGGACAAGCAAATTTTGGAGATGATTATCTATAATGACGAATCGTTGATTGATTTTTTGAGGGTTCCAAATAATTACATAGATCAAATCAAGTTAACAATACTTGAAATCTATGTTAGAAAGGAGCCTAAGACTAGCCAACAATGTTCTTCTTTGTCGGTTGATGTTCATCCCCGATTAGAAAATTATAATAGCGTTGATGAATTTCCGATAACTCAATCTACTAGTTTTCTAACATGAATCATTATCAAAATATTCTTACCGATCGATATGATTTTGATTTGAACGAAACTATCTATGAAAGTGACTGATAATGCTCAATAATTATATTTCGATCAGTATTTGTTCATTTTGTCGATTATTTATATATTTATATTATTATTATTATTATTATATATTTTGTAGCGATTTACTTCAGCAAGATAGGAATATTGCTCCAAATTATAGACTAGATATTTATTTTGGTCAGTCCTCACAGTTTGAAATGATGGAAAATGTTGGGACATTCTCAAATTTTCATGTCTCGCCTATTTTTATGTTAATGATTATCAGTATGTTCAACACTTGATTTTTTTATTTAAGTTAATTGCATGTGATATATATTTATATTTTTTTTTACATATATAGGGAAAATATCTCAATTGTACGACAAACATTACAAAAGTATCATAAGGAGAACAAAACTTGAAAAATATTCCTCTTTGTAAAATGTAAGTTTTTCTTCCATATTATAAAGTGTAGGAAAAAGTTTCACTTTACAAAGTGTAAGAAAAACTTACATTTTATAAAGTGTAAGAAATAGTTCCATTATATATTCAAATATACCCGTTGTGGACTAACGGAAAACGTTTATAATATTGGATAAAGTGGAATTTTTTCTTCCACTAAGCCTATTTTAGTTACTTTCTAAAATAGTGGCTTATTTTGGTTACTTATATTTTTTTGTGGCTTATTTAAGTTCCGAACTCTTAGATATACAAATTAAACCAAATCAAAGTAATTTGGGTTCTATTTGTGTCAAATTTTTCTTATTTTTGGTTACCTACATGAAATATATAAATAATTCATTCGATCTACTACTAATTAAAGATGCAACTCCTCTTCTATTTTGTCGTGGGAAGATTATATTTGTTACTAAAGGGAAGAGCAACAAATTACTGATTTCAGTTATTATATTACGAGGAAAAAACTAGGATCTATCGAAAACAATCTCTTGATTCCATATAGGTTCGGGGTAGGGTCTGTATACACCCTACTTTCCTAAAATCCCGACTTGTGGGGATTACATTAGGCATAATAGGACTTTTAGTTAACCATTTAGTTTGTTGGGTTCTAGATAGATTATTTATACATATTATATGAAAAACACAAATACGAGGTTTGAGCCAAAGCTAATGGGTTTTGCGGAACTTGTAACCATAACGTTGGCTCCGCCCTGTATTCATTCAGCCAAGTATTGAATCTTAAAGTAGCAGTTGACAGCAAACTCAAATGTGAACCATGTTCATTCTCAATCTAACAAAGAAAATGCATGGATATTAATGTGGCCTGTTTCAGGCAAATTATATCCTTGAAAACTCTAAATTGTTTTACATCCATTCAGATATACTACATTCTTTGGTGTTCAACAGAATCAAGAACAAAAACGGATATACTTAAAAAGGAAATCTCGCGGTATCTAACTGATAACGTTATTTCTCCGCAAAAACAATTAACTGATACACAAAGCTAAGTTTGATTCAGCTGTTCTTGAATGTGTGTGACAAACTCCGCGTTTTTCATGTTACCTGACAAAGCCAAAGCCTACGTTGTGACAAACAGGCAAAAGATCAAATCGATAGGATCAAGCAAGTCCAAGATGACCTCGACCCCCACAATCCGAACACATTATGTTACCAGAACCCCCACAACCTGCAAGGTCAAAGTCGAAGAGTAAAATATCAGGCCGTTACCTGATCTTTGTCAGCACACGTTGACAAAGATCGAGGGAAATTCGAAGGTGAAGGGAATGAAGGAAGAAAAGAACATACCTAAGCATCTAACTTTGACGATTATCCCTTGACTTTCCATTATAGAATCAACATATAGGCCCGAACCAGAGCAGGTGGCACAAAGGACAGCGCCTTTAGCTTCACACTCTGGACAATTAGGATTGTCTCCAGTATTCTTCTTGGCCAAGGACAATCCAATTGGCTTCTCAATTCTTTCCTCCGGTACGGATTTATCATAGCAAAACAGAGATTCAAGACTGCTTATATGTTTGTGAGCATCACCAACAGCATTTGGCATTGCCTGCAGAGTTGAGCAACATGTATAAATCATTTGCAAAATGCAAAGAGATGCAAATCCCTATGATTTGCTTCTACGTAAGAAATGAAGTTGGAAGCATACGTGAAGACAAATGTAATACTTTATAGTTGCTCCGTATAACATAATAATACATGCACTATGATGTTACATCTAGTCTAACACATGTTATTTACTAGACAAATTTTTCCCTGCAAGAGATGGGCATGTTACGTATTGATTCAGAGGGTGGCACGGGTTTCTCCTAAGTTACAACTCATTGTGGCTTAGTTTTCCTTTGAAACCTTTTACACAATCTGTCCAATGTTTCAAGAAGCTCTTCGCCATTCTAATCTTGAAGCACTTATATACAAGTTATACTCCAATCGAAAAGGATGAAACCCAAAGAGGCGTATGCAAGCTGATATTGCTCCATATTTAGATACAAACATCTGTAACCACAGAGTTTTTGCCCTATTCATTAATCTGCAGCCTCCCACCAGTACTAGAAAGCTCTATTCACTCAATCACAAAGCTAGGTTAAAGAAAATTGTGATGAAGGGTTTCAAAAAAATGCTACTTTCGAATACCTAGTATAAACTCCTAGCTCCGCGCTACTGTGTTCACTATTGTATATGTGTCCTTTATATGCAACACTAAATATATCTTTATGTCCTCCCCCGGTGAAGCTACAATTCTGCTTACGGATTCAACAGAACCTAGTAGCTTTAGCCAAGACCTCTTAATTATATTTAAAATTTTCACTTAATATGTACATTCATCAAACTGCCTTTTTTCTAGAACTCCGAACTCATAATCCTAGCTCCATCTATGTTCTTCCAGGGGCGGAGCTACACTTCTGCTTATAGATTCCGCAAAACCTAGTAGCTTTGGCGGAGACCTTATATATATACTTAAATTTATCTAGAAATCAACAAGCTACCGTATTCCTAGAACTCCGAACTCATAATCCTAGCTCCGCCTCCCAGAAAACACAAACAGCTCATTTATGTATCATTTTCTACAGTAATTCAACCTTCAAAGCTTCATAACTTCGATTATTTTCTAAATGGGATCGACAAAGCATAAAACAGCAACAAAATTGAAGAATTAAGATAGACTATCATATGAAATACTGGAAACAAATCAAATAAACAACTTACTCGTCGTGTTAACGGAGATCCAAAACTGACATTGTTAGACAAATTTCTCAAATTGGGTATTGCAGAAAAGGAACCAATCCGATAAATTTGTGGAAATTTGGGTAAACTAACTGACAAACATGATATCTTTAACGTACAATCCATTTTTCTATCAAGAAATTTGAAACCCAGTTAACAAATTTAAAGCTTTTGTAAATCTTTTTTCATCATTTTTTTTTGGATGAAATTCTTTCTTGTTTTTGTCTCCAATAAACCTTGTAATTAACGACATAATTCAATTTGGCAACTGGACTGATTCAACCCGATTGGCCCATTTATGAGTTTGGACCAGAAATAGGCCCAAGTTTTAGTAGGTCTATAGGAAAAATTTGTAGAGCGAACAACGTAAATCCCACTGGTTTGAGCAACTTTCACATATAACAAACACAAAATTTACATTTGTATGCTATAACAAAGTTTACATAATTGTGCTCCACAGCAAACATAAATATGTATAATTCGCTATACATATACAAAGAAACCAATTGTATAATTCGCTATACATATACAAAAAAAAACAGTTGTATACAAATCAAGTGTATAATTTGTGTATGTATAAAACGATAAAGAGAGAGACAAAAGAAAATTGGGCAGGGGAATATTCGTATTGTATAATTATAAGTGTATAGGACGAAGATATGTATTTGCAAGTGTATATACAATTTTATCTCGCTTTATACAAATAGAAACACAGTTTATACATTTCGTTTCTGTTTGTATAAGCGATAGAGGCGAGGGTGGCGAGCGAGATCTAGGAGAGGGGAGAGAGGGGAATGAAAATATATGTATATATACAATTTTTTTCTCGCTTTATACAAACAAAAACACATTTTATACACTTGTGTTTGTATAAAAGCGAGAAATGGAGTGAGAGAGGGAGAGTGGCGAGCGAGAGTTTGAGGGAGGGAGGTGACTGAGAAACAGTTTGCTACAGGGCACAATTAAATCAAAATGTGGTTATTGCATTTAATTTAATTTATTAGTTTGTCAATTTTCCTTATTTACTTCGCTAGATACATGTATTTCCGATACATGTGAATCAACTTAAATATAATTTGTTCCAAATACACAATATGCAAGTGTGATTCACGTGAAATACACTAACTCTTTCGCTCGCCTATTTCCCTATGTATTTATATTTGAAAATGTGTCTAATATCAAAAATACATATAATACATACTATAGAGAAGGACACTTTGTACTTAGTTTTAATTTAATTTATGTTTGTTGATTGGTTATTATGCTCTTATATCTAGATGTGTATATAATAACTACTAAGCAATCTTCCTAGAAGGTGACTAGGACTTTACATGCTATTTAATTTGTAAATATTTCATTATGGAATGGTAAAAATTCACAGTTTATTGAAGTTTTGTGAGTAGCTATAGTTATCATTTCTCTTGAAATACCTCTCAAAGCTATTTTTAAAATGTTATATCTTGAGTTTGAAGTTAAAAATTATGGATTCAATTGCTTGAACAAAGTTTTTTTTTTTAATTAATAAAGTATAGTTCTTGCATTTGATGGTTTTGGTGTGCTTGGTTTTGAATTGAATTAGTTATTTAAAAATACTCATAAAATAATTTTGGGATAGAGTTTAGATCATAATGTCAATTTAATTTACAATTCTCTTGATGACCTACTTGAAAAGGATATTAAAACTTTGGAGAATGTACTTGATAAGGATTAAGGAAGGAGCAAACAAACTACAAAGAGATATTTTGTTTATTTCAAACTCAAAATATTCTGAAAAAGGATATATAATCGAGTTTAATTAATATAAAAAATAATAATCTTATAAGTTATGTGTTTAAGTTATGAAAACAATCATCAATATTTGTATTAGTATAGATAATTTTTATTAGATTGATTACAGAGATACGACTGTTCTTTGAATTATGTTAATACGATATTTTGTACACTAAGTTGCTAAAATTAGCCTTTTGTTCCTCCCATCAATAATATTGTCAGATGAACCTAAATCAAACGTGGATCGAGAATTTAAAACTTATGAGTTAATAACCTAATTCTTACAATTTATAACATTACATTTTAACAACATAATTTTTAACAATACACCATTATGAATAATTAACAACATGTAATTAATAAGTGGTGCAAGTTTGTTGAAGAAGCTGTCTAAATATTATAAAAATGTCATACTGACTATGTGATAATTTATTTATTTTTTTAGAGAAGTGGGGAAAAAAGTCTACTAAAATTTAAAATATATTTTTGCAATATATTGTGGTTGTTGGGAGGTGATTTCTTATCTAATGAAAGGAACTAGAAGTTGACTTTTTGTTATTAAATTATATTTATAACTTCTATTTAATTAAATCACAGCATTTAAAACTTCTGAAAACTTGTCTTGTTTTGCTAAAATTAATTCATTGTTAAAAAACAAAAATGGTGCAAAAAATTGGTTTCCATCTTCTTCTATTGTTCATCTTTGCTACTATCATTTCAACAGCCTCATCATCAAGTAAGTTTTCATCTAAGTTTCTTTTTCGAGTGTTCGATTAATTCTACGAAGCACATGTTATCTTTCATCGTTATAATTTTTGAATAATTCTATCCATGATAACTCAAACAAATAGAAAGAATTACTTAATATTTTTCCTTTGTATGAATTTGAATCGATATTTTATGATTCTTATATGGATCTAGATTTAGAGTCGATGAAATTATAATGATTATTATCTTATTATATTTGTACTTTTTTTTTTTTGTGTGTATGTATATGTAATTTGAGTCAAAAGTATGATGAATTCAGTTAAATTCATAAAATTTGTTGTCTAGTTTAGATGAGTTGATAGACTAATTTTTGTGTTGACTTCTAAAAATAAAATAAAAAAAGGCAATAATTTACCTAATTTTTTCAATCAAGAATTTGCACAATATGGATTTCTTATGCATTTTACACCAAATTAATAATTTAATCTAATAATTGTTTATCTAATTACAGGAATTCTCAAGGAATCCATTGATGAAACTTTTGACTTTAATTTACCAGCCCAGGTTCCCTCCCTATCTATCTTGCAAAATAAATTAATTAAATTTTAGCGAGCGTTTAAACATAAAAATTATGAAATAAAAAAAAATATATATATATATATGTGTGTGTTTTTTTAAGTTGAAAATGATATGTGAAAGTTGTAAGTTTATTTGAACGTGAATACAAATTAGAGTTGTTTTCGAAATTTTACGAGTATTCTGAAGTGAAAATTTGTGAAAACGGCCTTTTTTGAAGATCTTTTTAATTTTAAAATTCGTATTCAAATTGTATTCCAAAAAAATATACATATTTCCGATGAATAAATTTTCGACGAAATTTCCATTTTTGTGAAAGTCTAGTGAAATATATGTTTTCTTGTTGGGTGAAAGTGAGATTTCAACCCCAATACTTCTCGTCGATTATGATATTATATTAAAGTATGCGATCATTATATTTTTACCTAAAACTAATTATAAAAAATATAATATTTTTAATTATTTAATTATATTATATCTCAAAAAAAATTAATTTATAATTTTCAATTCTTTTCCTTCTTGTATATAATATAGGATGTATCAGACACAACAGATGAAGAGTTATCTATAGCAAGAAGAATAGATTTGGTGTTAGACTATGCTAATGCTGGAGCAAATGATCAACATAAACCAAAGCCTTGAATATTATTTACGGTCGTCTGATACGCGGGATAAGATGGAATATTTTGAGATAAATTTATATCGTCAACTAATTAAACATAGTGAAAACATAATCTCAAATTTATTTTAGGATATTTCACCTTTTTCCATCAAATCTGTAATTATTTCATCCCAACTCCTAAAATAATTTAATCTGTCTATCAGACGATTCGAGTAATTACTTGTTTTCTCATTGTTTATCTCGTTTTCATGCATGTAATAAAAATTCGATTATGGAGGTTTTTTTTGGTTGGTTCAATTCCCTTTAATTTGTAATTTTTATACTATGTTATTATTTTATGAATATAATTTTGTAAGGGTGAAAAATTAAAGATCTAAAATGAAAAATTGTATAATTAAATGTGAGATTTCACCTACAATTTTGAATTATACTATAGTATTTCCAAATAATTTAACTGTGGTTAGTATATTGACAAATGGCAAGTGAAAATTATAACTATATATACTATATTATCAAGCTGAAAATTTAAAAATAATAATAATTATATGCATAACACATAACGAATTACAAAAATGTCTAAAATTTACTTACTCAAGCAAATACTAAACTTAATTTTATAAGATGATATATGTATCAAACTCATAATTAAATTATTTACATTTACAAACACATTATTATGTATTATAAATTATAAAACGAATATGCAGCTGAACTTGGAAGTTTCAAAGAAAGGAACACTGACTGAGTGGGTCGGGTCCGAGTTATATTAATAGGTGAGTTAGAAAATCGGATATCTGTTCCTTCATATAAATAAGAGTAAATGTGTATTAAAATATAATATAAAGAGTATATTAGAATCGAAAAATATAATAGATGAAATATATTTGAACCGATAACTCAAACGAGGGGTATATTTAAAGTTTTAAACTATTTTTGTTAGTACAACTGAATGCTTGACCTTTTTCCATTTTTCATAAGTAGGATTTAAAATAAATATAATCAAAATATTGCATTTTAACAACTTAATCCCTTTTTTTTTTCTTGCCACCATTTTTCTACTTCATTTTTTATTATATGAAATTTGGTATTGTATTAATATTTTTAAATACTTGATGGTAATACGTTTTGATTAAGCGAGAATCTATCATAAATAAACTATTTCTAGCTTCACAAAATAGGAGTTAGACGGTACATATACTATTCTTTTCAAATGTCACTTATGAAATTATATCGAATATGTTATCATTTTTTTAAAAATAAAAATTAAAAGTATATGAATAAATTAAGAAACATGTTAATTAGTGGTGCCAGTTTGATAAAGTAGCTGTCTGAATATTCGAAAATGTCACAATTATGAGACAAAATTAATTTAGGCAAGTGGGTAAAAAAGTCTACTCAAATTTTTAATTTTTTTCTTGTATTAAATTATTTTTATAACTTCTATATAATTAAATCACCCCAACTCTAAGTCTTCTAAAAAATTTTGTTTTGCTAAAATTAAATGTTCGTTGAAAAAAAAAATGGTGCAAAAATTTGGTTCGTACCTTGTTTTATTGTTCATCTTTGCTATTATCATTTCAACTGCATCATCATCAAGTAAGTTTTCATTAAGTTAATTCATATATATAGCAACTATACATATATTTATCAAAAGCATTTTTTGAAATTTTATAATTATAGTATTGTTTATATATATGTGTGTGTATATATATATATATATATAAGACTCAGTTTGCATGTATTTGACTAATTTTACGAGGTATTCATTTATTAATTACCTTTGTTCACAATAAATAATAAATCGAACAACATTTTCAATCACCATATTTCGAATGCTTGAAGCTAGGCTCTGTTGACACAAAGTGATAATTTAGAAAGATTTTTTTTTATTAATCGTGATTGATCATGATATTCATAGCCTTATTTCTTTTTGATCAAATATTAATTTCATTTTCCTTCTCCCTATCAACTCGACTCTTTTCTCTGTCCTCCGGCCTCTAGCTTTATTTCTTTCCTTTTTTTTTACGATCGCTTGAATGAAGATCATGAATCATCTAGATTCATGAGTTTCAAAGAAAGATAAAGCGTCAAATAATTAGTCTAATGTATATATTTATTTAGTCCAACTTATCATGACATGATATTATAACAAGTCACGTAAGAAGATTTTGGGATAATTTACTTTTACCAATAAGACTATAGGCTAAAGAGAATAGGTTGAGTTTGATATACGCTTGGCCTTCGTTGGAATTTAAACATGAAATGCTATAGTTTTAAATTGACGAAAACATATTAATTCTTGCATTAAGAGTATATATTGTTATATAAGTATACATTCTTTTGGAAAGATTTGTATCTGCTTAGGCTTTACAGCCTCACGCAGATAATCTATTATTTTCGCCTTCAAATAAGGATTGGGCGCTACTTTTAGCTCTTCCAATCCAAAATTTAAGAGGTAATAGATGTAACCTGTTTGGTTTACAAGCAGCCGCCTTTAGTCTTTCCCATCGTGGTGACTGAGTAGACATCAGGCGAGAACGGACCTTATAACCTGCACCCGCTAGCCTTTGTAAAGTCGATATTTCTATCGAGTATCGGCAGGACAATTGGCACAGGCCTACAGTCGTTCTACAGGAGGTTAAAGCTTTGAGAGAGATGGGAGAGATATCTTTTTGCATATCTCGTATCCAAAACCTCTTAGCAAACTCAATTGTTCCATTTTCAGATACTATTGATTTAGCAAATGAAATGGTAACACTGAGTCTATCCAATAACCTACTGTACTGATTGGCCACCTTCTTGTCGGTGATTAGGATATCATCACCAAGAAGGGCATAATCAACAAACGGGGTGCTTCGTAGCGGATAAGCCTTCAAAGTCGCCAACCACACTATATAGTGATGGGACAGCGAGAATAGTGACCATGAACCGCTATAGTTTTAAATTGAACGAAAACATATTAATTCTTGCATTCAGAGTATATATTGTCATATAAGTATACATATATGGATATTGTGTCTTGATTTATTTATTTTTTGTATATCTATATGTAATTTTGAGTCGATAATTTAATAAATTTAGTTAGATTCACAGAACCCGTTCTAAATCAGTGCTTTTTATTTTGATTTTAATTTTTATATATGCATTGACAGGAATTCTCAAGGAATCTATCGATAAATTACCGGCCCAGCAGGTTCCCATTATATTCTCTCTTGTAAAACAATCATTAATAGAGTTAATGATGAGATAATTAGAAGCTAATTAGTCATGCATTGTATTTATTTAAAAATATAATTAATTAATAATATTACGTATTAATATGTGTATTTGTTAAAACACACATAACATGTGTATTTTTTCATGTTTGGATAGTTAAAATCTTTGAAATATTATTTTTAGTAAATTTATTAAAAGATAAGAAATGACTTTCCTAACGAAGATACGAAAAATAAATTTCAAAAATAATATTTTATATTGTTATTGATAGTGTCTTCTCATGCACCCTCCAACACATTCATCTTCGCTCTAAGCCTATTAGCGCTCACAATTAAATATTCACCTCTACATTTTACCATATTTATTTAAATTATATAAAATATAATTAAAATAATATTTTTTATTTACGTATCGAACAATATTAAAAAAAATTTCCATATATATAGGATGAGAGCTATATAGAAGTGGATGATGCAGAGTTCTCTATAGCAAGGAGAATGGATTTGGTGTCATTAGACTATTCTTGGGTGCGGAGAAGAGTACCATCAACCCCACAACCTTGAATAAAACTATTATCTCCGTTCGTCTTTACTTGTATGCTATATTATATTGGAATGTCGAATAATATTTGTCAAGTTTATAAAATAAATGAATAATTTGTCATTTTATGACTATTTTATTCATGTTGTTATATATTATTCATTTTCAATGTTTAAATGATTTTGTATTTAATAAGAGTGATTTGGTAAAATTACTCTTATTGTTTACGTCTTAATCTCTATGTCAAGTCAATAATAGAAAACTATTATTAGATAAAGAGAGTACTAATAATATTACTTTTATGTTTTTTTTTCATTGTTTATTTAGCTCGTTTTCTCAAATGTAAAATTTAAAACGAGAAACTTTCACATATAGTCATTCAAAAATAGTCTAGTTACTCTCCATAGCTATAGTTTGATAATTACAATTCGTAGTTACATGTTATAGGGAGGAGAGAGGCGAGCGAGACTGGGAGAGAGGGATAAATGTGGGAGAGAAGTGAATCGTATATGTATATCGGTTAGATAATTGTATATTATACATATGTATTTGTATATATGGCAAGCGAGATTGAGAGAGGGTGGAGAGAGGCGAGCGATATTGGGAGAGGGAGGAGGGGTGAGGGAGATTGGGAGAGGGAGGAGAGAGGCAGAGAGTGGGAGAGAGGTGAATTTTATATTTATATCGGTTAGATGTTGTATATTATACATATGCATTTGTATATATTGCAAGCAAGATTGGGAGAGGGAGGAGAGAGGTGAGCGATAGAGGGCAGAGATTGGGAGAGAGGTGAATTGTATATGTATATCGGTTAGATATTTGTATATTATACATATGTGTTGTATATTCTAGCTAATTATACACATACCAACGTGGTTAATCATACAAACTCGAAGTCAGCCATTTAATTAATATATAAGGTTAGTTGCGAATGATAATTATAACAAACTATAACTATGGTGAGTAATTAAATAGTATAAGTTTACTTAACCGCATAACTTTTCAATTTAAAATAAATAAGATCAAAATATCGCATTTCAAACAACTTAATTACTTATTTGTTTTTCTTGCCACTATTCTTCTACTTTGTTTTTTATCATACAACTTTTTTAGAATTGTATTAATTCCTTTTAATACTCAACATTGATATATTTTAGATGTATCGAGAGTTTATTAGAAACAAATTATCTCTAAATTCACAAAGTATAAGCTTACGTAAATATTATCCTTTTAAAATATTACTTATGAAATTACACTAAATATGTTATTGTTATTCTTCTCGTCGGTTGCCACGTTGTAGCATTACTAGTTTATTATGTGGAGTATATATGAATAATTAAATTAACAAACATGTTAATTAGTGATGCCAGTTTGTTAATGTAGCTGTCTAAATATTCGAAAATATCATAACTATATGACCAAAAAATTAATTTAGACAAGTGGGTAAAAAAGTCTACTCAAATTTTAAATTTATTTTTTTGTGCTAAATTATTTTTATAACTTCTATATAATTGAATCACCCATACTCAAGTTTTCTGAAAACTTCTATTTTGCTAAAATTAATTGATCATTGAAAAAAAAAATGGTGCAAAAAGTTGGTTTATACGTTCTTCTATTGTTCATCTTTGCTACCATCATTTCTACTGCCTCAACATCAAGTAAGTTTTCATTAAGTTAATTAATATATATAGCAACTATACATATATTTGTCAAAATCATTTTTTTATTATAATCGTAGTATGCGGCTCAGTTTGCATGCATCAACTAATTTTACGAGGTATTTATAAATTATAATGATTTTTCATCAGCATAAATATTGAATAACTCTAGAAAGATTTTTCTTTAATGGTAATCGATATGATATTCATAGCATTGATTTTTCATTTTTTCAACCAAATCCTAATTTTGTTTTGCTTCTCTCTGTCATCGAACCTAATCAACACGACTTTTTCTTTTGTCCCCGACCTTTCATTTCATTTTGTGCTTCTTTTGTACCGTCGCTTGAATGAATTAAGATCATAAATTGAATCTAGAAGATTCATGAGTTCGAAAGAAAAAAAAAACATCAAATAGTTAGTCTAACATATAAAGCAGTCCAACTTATAAAAGCGATAAAATAATGTTATAACAAGTCACGTAAAAAGATTTTTGGGACAATTAAGTACTTTTACCTATAGACCATTTGGCTAAAGAGAATAGGTTGAGATCAACGTTTTAACCTTCGTTGGAATTCAAACTTGAAATGTTATTATTTTAAATTGACGAATTGTCATATTAGTATATGTATTTGTATGTGCCTTGATTTTTATTTTATTTTTTTATATCTATGTGTAATTTTGAGTTAAATTAATAAAACTAGTTCGATTTTTATTTTTATTTTTATTTTATATATGCATTGTCAGGAATTCTCAAGGAATCTATTGATAAAGTTTCTATCTACGATTTACCAGCTCAGGTTCCCACTCTCTCTTGTAAAACAATCATTAATAGAGTTAATTATGAGATTAGGAGCTAATCATGCATTATTCTAAAAAATTGTATAATTTATCAATAATATTATGTCTCAATATGTGTATTTTTTGTTGATTAATTATTTTATATTTCAACATGCATGTTATAATAAAAATTGGAAAAATCCTTTAAGCCATAAAATTTGATTTGATTTTACTTATGTTATATTGTCTTTTTGAACATTTTTACTCTTTTAACTTTGATATATTTTAATTAAAAAATGAAAAAAAAATTAACTTAAAATAAAAAATATTATAATTTTTTAAAATTTCTGACCAAATTCTGGCCATTTAACATTACACAATAAAATTTACACTAGATTATATTAATTTACATATACCATATGTTAAAGTAATATTTAAAGGTGAAAACTTAATAATATTCTTTTAGTGAAAGTAGAGCAAATTATTAAGTTTCATTAGTGACATTTAATATTCTGATATTTCTATCCACCTTTACTTTTTCATATTATTCGTTTATTTTTATGGTGACTCAAACTCGTAATAAGTTGAAAGTGATGAATGTTTACCATCCGAATAACTTTCTATCATCTCATTTTAATTATATAAAATTATTTTTAAAATTATATTTTTACTTACGTATCAAACAGATCGACGAGAGTGACATAGAAGTAGCAAGGAGAATGGATTTGGCAGACTATCATGATGGGCCACCGAATGGAAAACCAAAGCCCAAGAATAATTGAATAATGCTACTTATATTAATTATATATTTATATTAATTATATGTAGTATATTACTTGTTTTTTTTCTCTCTTCAATTTAGCCCTTTTTCATGCATGTAATTAAAAAAAATAATCAATTATGGAGTTCTTTTTTTTTTGTTCAATTTTCTTTAATTTGTATCATGTTATAATTCTCTTAATGTGATTTTAATTTATATATATATATATTTATATCAATAAGTGAGATATTAGAAGTTTTTCATTTTCAGATTTGTATGTGTTTGTCTCTTGGCTGGTCTGATTCCCTAATTAATAATAATATGAGGAAAAGTATTAAAAACACTTTAAATTTAACGTGAATTGTTAATTTCGAATTTAAATTATTGACAATTTTGAAAATATTTTTTTACTTGACAATTAAACTTAAATATATACATCATTTACCACATGACATAGCAAGCGGTCTCAAGATCTTGTAAAAGCATGACATTCTTAATAAAAAGCCACAAAATTTAACGAGAATTTAGAGATATATTTCATCCATGTTGTAATATCAGAGGCGTAAATATAATTAAAATATTATTGCATTTCAGCAACTTAATTATTTCTTTGTTCTTGCCATCAATTTTATTTTAACACGACTTTTTTAGTTACGAAATTAATTCTTTTTAATACGTAATGTAGATAGGGGATCGGAGGAGCTAGAAGCCTTATTATAAATTCTATTTAACTTAATAATTTTTGTTCAAATAATATATTTATATTAAAAAGTTTATTAAATATAGAATTATATTCTAAATCAAGCATCTTGGGTGATGCAAGAAATCATGAAATGCAGGGAATATATATATATATATATATATATATATATATATATAATGTCACCCACTTAAATTTTTCAATAAATTTCATTTACACATTCTCGTACGACGTGTTTTAATAGAGCTTTCAAACATATGATAAAAAACTTATAATATATTTTGTGATTGAAATTCTTTTGTGAGTATGTTCAAAATATAGATAAATTATTTTATTTAATTATATGAATCGCCCTTAACTGAAACATGCGGATAAGGTTTTACAACATATTGAGGCTAAAACATATCAATAAAAAAGATAATATATTTTAAGTGATTAATTTATTTATTAATTGACATTTAAGAACATGTCAAAGTTTTTCTAATATTAAAATGGAAGTGTGTAATAAAAATATTTTAATATGTGTTAAAATATTCAACTAAAACAAATCATAATTCAAATATTTTTAAATATAAACTTCAATATAAATATTTGGAAAAAAAAGTTAAACCTTTTAAAAAGTTCACTTTTTTCTAGAAACTGAAAAAGTTTTTTTTTTTAAAAAAAATTTCTTTTAGAAACAAAACGCCACTTTTTGTCCTTTGGTTCTCTGTTCTCCTTTGACGTCATTTGGAAACTACTCCTTGATTTGTTTTCCGGTGAAGTCCATTGCCCGGCGATCTCTTTCTCCGGCGAAATCCTCAGCAATCTCCTTATTTCCGGCGACATCGAGCTGTAAGTTCCGGCTTGTCTCTTTCTTCTCCAGATTTTGCCTTTTTATTTTCTCTTACGAGCAAAAAAAACGAAAACCTCATCCCAAATGATTCTTAGCGGTAAAATAGACGAAAAAAATAATTGATATTTGGATTCAATGCTCTAAAATCGTTTGCACTGCATGAATGAAGCTTGAATTTGGATATTACGTCGTTATTTGTCATGGCTCCACAGTTGAGATCTGAGTAATAATTGCATTGAAGAGTAGCTCATCAATTGTTTGAAGAAAATGAAAAAAAAATTAAGGCCGACAGAGAAATCGAAACGTACTGTAATGAATTTCTAATCATTTGTCAAATCCTTCTAATTACCATATATCACATTTTAGTTTTTTTTATAACTTCGTCAGTTTGTATGCACCTCGACTAATTGCACGAAATACGTGTCACTTCCCATCAGCAACAGGTATCAGGTGCATCTGGTCTGATTTTTTCTGATCAGAAATGGCTACGGCTAATAGTTACTGATTAAAGAAAATCTGAATAGTTGCACCAAGGCTGTGAGGCTGTGGGCTAATAGTCAATGAATTGGTTTGAGAACCATGAGGCTCCAAGAGCAACAGTATTAGGTGATTTCTTCCCATATGTCCAAACATTAGTGGATATAGTTATCTGGTACTTGTGTTGATAGGACTTAGTAGGTGTCCCGTAAAATTAGTTGAGGTGCAAGCAAGCTGGCTCGGACTCCACATTTATATAAATTGAAAGTTTGGAACACTAATAGTAGTTAATATCTCTAAATATCTACTCAAATCTATAATCAGCTAGGATTTTTAGTTATATGGGAGAATGCTTAATTTGCATACATTCGTATAATCTAGTAATCCTCCAGGAAGAGTTTGCTGACCTATTGCCCACACGACTTTGGTATATGAAAAAAATGAGCTAGCTCTTTTGCTTCTTAGGATTTGAACCCTCGTCGTTGTTCCAGTTCCACGGACCACTAGGATACACCTTTTTGGATGTCAGATGTTTTACATTTTAAAACAAGCAAGCACTAGGAAAGCTTCCTTTTGTGTTTACAAGGTCAAAAAAAAAAAAGGAAGTGCACAAATTGGGTCCAAAAACACCTATAATTGAAAGTTCTAAATACTTAATCGTAAGCATTACACGATAAACTTTTTGTCAGTCCTATTGGAGCCAACCTGCAATGTGTTCAATGTACTCAGTGCTAAACTTTTGTTGGTAAACACTTTTCAGTTTAACAACTTAGAATGGATTTCATAATGTTAAGCATCTTGCTTTTTTTAATCTTTCCTGTCAATATCTGTGAGTGTGTTTCTTTTCATTTGAATCAATGTCAGATGATTATAGCTTCATCAGAAAGTAACTGTCCTTGATGTAATCAGAGAACTGATTGAATGTTTATGTGTAACTTGCTTGTTCTTTATTGATATTTTTTGCTTTCTCTTGAATTTGTGCTGCAGGTTGGTGTTTACACCTAACTAATAATGGTAGGGCACAAGAATTATTCACCTCCACCTTATATTCCTCTGGATCAGTCGGATGCAGATGTACAACAAGTTTCTACTGCGGAAGAAATTCAACAGAGCAAACAAGATGACCATGCTCAGTGGAGTTCTGGAATCTGTGCTTGTTTTGATGATCCACAGAGCTGTACGCTACTTTTGTCCCTGTGATCTTGCTTTATGAGAAGGGAAAAAAGTGAATGAAAGGTGCATTTTTGGGTAGTAAAATAAGATTCAAGATTAATTATCCTCTTACCTTATTAGATGGAAAACATGATAAAACTCTGAGTGCACCACGAAGGAAGATTTAATTGATTTTTTTCTGGCTCTATAGTGGAATGAAGTATTTACTCTGCTTATATGCTTCTTTGTTAAAAATTTAGCTTGAAGTTGGTATGCCCTTCGAAATGCATATTCTTACCAAATTTGCAAATCTAGTCCATAGACTTAGGAACTTAGAAGTGCCTGTACTTTTTACGATTTTTGGTGTAACATGCTTAAGTGTGTATGACTTTAAGTGCCTTGCTAGAGTTCCTCAGTGCCCTGCATTTATAAAGGGTAATCTGAGTTTTCGTACACTGTATGTACACAGAACCTTCTTGGTGCTCTTTTGCTGGGACAAAAGTATACCCAAAAGGATATATGTATATATTCTTATGAACAACAACATACCCAGTGTAGTGTAATTGCATAAGTGTTCTGGATAACGCTCATGCATTTCTTTTCTCAACAGTCAACACTGCTTGCATTCTGTTTCCACATTATTTGCAATTTGCTCCCCCTCGTCGTCTCACTATTAGTCATTTTCATGAAGTAATAAATAATACAACTGCCAGAATTACCCGCAACTGGTTTTCAGCAGTGCCGATTGGCCTAGATCAGTCATTCCTTTCTGAACGTATAATAAGATCGAATTGTGATTGTGAAACTTCTCTTTTGAGGGTTAGTTATGTGTCTTTATATTTAAAATTTCAACACATGTTGCTAATCAATGGCTCTTCTGTCGTTCCATAGGAATGACATTAGATGTTGTTTGACATCCTCGAGTTAGCTCTAATTGCAAACTTTTGAGCACAGGTTTTATTGGACTTCTTTGCCCCTGCTTTCTGTTTGGAAAAAATGCGGACTTCTTGGGGTCAGGAACCTTGATGGGATCATGTACAACTCACTTTATTTTGTGGGCTTTTTTCAACACAATTTGCTGCTTCTTAACTGAAGGCATTCTTCTGGGTTTGCCTGGGTGCTTTGTTGCATGTTATGCCTGTGGCTATCGAAAGACATTGAGATCAAAGTACAATCTTCAGGTAGTCAGTCATCTCTGTTGTTTTGCTGTTAATAGTGTACATGGATGAGAATGTGGTTTAGCTAGCATACTCTATTGATTCAACTGGAAGAATCATTTGAAAAATGAGTTAAGTTAGATTGCTTGAAAGTTTACCTTCAATTATATTAATATTGATGGCTATATTAAGTCTTTTATGATGGTAGTTTGAAGTTAACCTTATCATTAGGACAAAAAATTAAGCAGAAGTGTCTTATAATTCCACATACATTCTTTTTAATCGGATGTTATCCGTAGAAGCTACAAAAGATTAAAAAGTTACCATGTGTTACCGTCTCCACGGAAGAGAAGATTATACTTTTATTTGAACAAGTAGGTGTAAACTATCAACTTGTAATCAGGAAAATTAGGACTCCATTTAGAAAGAGAACTGACTTTAGTTTCCTATTCTGTTTGGTTTACATTGAGATGATGTCCGAGTACCGTAAATTCTTAATTCTTCACCTTCCTCTCTTCCCATTAGCTCCTGCCCCCGTTTCAGTTCTACGATAATATTATGGTTCCGTGCCTGAATATAAAGATGAAAACTGCTTACATAGGTATTTCTGCATTTAACAATTTTGTGTGTCCTGATATATATATGCAGGAAGCTCCATGTGGAGACTTCGCCACACACTTTTTCTGCCACTTATGTGCCATATGCCAGGAGTACCGAGAGATCCGTGAAAGATCTGGAGATTCAAACTCATCTGATCTTAGCTTAGTAGCAGTGACAGCCCCTCAAGTTCAGAAAATGGAAACTCCTCCTGCAAATGAATAGATAGTCTGTTTCTACTGTCCGAAAAATCATTTTGCAATCCTTCCCTTTTCCATCAACTAGTCCCTCTTTCCATTCCTTTATTTTTGTTTATTATCGTCCACGTCTAATATAGGTTTCTGCGCTACATGTTTCTCTTGTAATATCTAGGTACTATTAAGGCTGGGTTGGTATATACACTAGGAAATTACTATGACATCTGTTTGTTAGAAAGAAGATTGTATTAAAACTTACCTTTCTGTATAAGCTCTGCAAAGAACATTATTACATAGATTGTTAGTTTAGTTATTCTTGTCACAGGATGAAATAATAGTATCGAGATTAGTTATCCACGTTAGAAATAGCTTGTCATCACACAGACATGCTATTGCTATTGCTATTGCTATTGTTATTGTTATTGCTATTGCTATTGCTATTGCGCGACAAGTTGTAGAGATGTGAAATGGGAGAGGCATCACTACTTGAAGAGTCTTTTCTCCATGAATCCTCAACTTGAGCAGCAAACTGCAAATTCCATATTACATCTTCAATTGAGGGCATATCTTCTGTATATTGTTCCAAACACCTGCAACATATTTCTATCATCGTCTTCAATGATTCATCGGAGCACGAATTTCTAATTGCTGGATCAACCACATCCTTTCTTGACATTGCATTAGACATTATGCTCTCTTGTAACTACACATAATATGAAGAGTGAAAGAGTCGGTGAGAATTCATATAGCTGATCCTAACTTACGTTAGATTGAGACGTAGTTGTTGTGAAGAGTGAAAAAAAGTGTTGAATCATACCTGATTTTGTATAACTCTCACTTCATTCTTTGTATTTATCTGCTTCCCACTAATTATCTCCAATAATATTACTCCAAAATCATATACAACCAATTTTTCTTCATAATTAGCCCTGTGGATTAGTAGAAGTAAGAAACTAATACAACTTTCATATTAGTTAATTATGCTGATCTTCATAATACACATGATTTAACTTAAAAAGCTACTATTGGAACCTATGTTGCTCGGACTCTTCAAAAATGTCGATCCTTCAAAGTAGTGCATTTTTGGAGGATCCGATATGTATGTGGCAACATTTTGGAGAGTCCGAGCAACTTAAATTTGGAACAGTTAGGCATACCTTATACTCTTCAGCTCCTTTACATTCTCATCCAGAATAGGCAAATTATAGCTGCAAATTTTGGCAACAAAGTTCTGATCCAACAAGATATCTGTTATCTTTATGTTATTTGAAAACACACCAGGTATATTTCCAGTATGCAGAAACTGCATTCCCCTTGCTACTCCTATTGCAGCTGCTATACGTTGTGTCCACGTTAGTCTTCCTTTAGCATGTTTATCTGCAGAATCGAATAACACATTACTGTTGTTCTGTAATCTTGGGATCGATATGTATAAATGCTTGTTGAATAGTTACCGGAGATCCAGCTTCTTAGGGTACCATTTGAAACATACTCAAAGATGAGAAATATCCTGCTAACACTCGAATCATCCAAGTAACACTCGAAGCAGTGTCCAAGAGTGCTCACCAGATGATTATGTCTGAGTTTTGACATCAATTCTATATGATGCATAAAATTCTGACTGCTGTTTTTTCGTTTCGTTTGCAGGCATCTTATGGTTATGTATGAACCATCTTTCAGCTGACCTCTGTACATCTGAATCCAAAAAAAACAGTAAGTTGATGAGTCTTTAACCTCCATACTTCACTAAGTCTGTCATATAATATATGTAGCTTACTTATTTAGCTGTTACATTCGCTCAGACGTGAGTATCACATAAGTGTATGTATACTAATGAACTCTAGATGGATCTCGACGAAGAAGTGTTATCATATCATTACCTGTTTGATATCCACTCGTCTAAGAAAATGAACGACTGGTAACATGATAGAAGATCTTCTAAAACACGGATAAGGTATAGTTTAACATAACAGATTAAGAATTCTAAGGCAACTGAATATGTTTGATAGGTTGCAAGGTTCTGACTCATTTGTGGTGTCGAAACAATGAAGGATGATAATACCATGAAATGTTCTTAAACGAACGTTTAAGGATCTCAGTTATGATGTTAAGAAAGGAAAGTAAGGTACATGGTGATTCTTGAAATGCACCTGATCATCAGAACTGTTGCCTATAAAAGTTGCTGCATCAAAGTTGTTTGTTGCCACCTTAAGCTCTTCGGATGAAAAGGTCCGATAAGATGGAAGACTAAGTGATCCCAGCTTCATTGTTCGAGTAACATAGTCTTGTAAACGGAGAAGAAAACACAAGATGGAAAATTAGTAGTAGTTAGGAATCAAAAGAAACTTCGTATATTTAGGCTTTTTTCGCCTTCCTATTGTGTATTTCGTGCACAGGTAAGCCAATGTTATCGTACTATGCTTCAAATTTCAAAGCTAAGACGGAAAGAAGAGAGGAATCTTACTTGCATCAGTGAATAACTTTGATGTATATGTAGATGCTGCATTTTCTACTATTGATCGTGTTGTCTTTCTCGGTGCAGCTATCATTGCAAGAAATTTTCTTACTACTATAATAGTCGCGCAAACTAGCAGGACTCCACCAATGATGCTACCACAAATGATCATAGCAAGAACAACTTTTGAACCTAGTATATGTTTATGATGATGAGGTAAGATACCAACAGCCAACGCCTCATTCCGACAGAAGGAAAATGGATGTTGAGTTCCGTCTCCAGTTGCTAAACAATTGTTAGAGTAACGCACGGTCCTGTGCTTAGGACCAGTCAGAAGGCAACTAGGCAATCTTCCACTCAACAGGTTAGTCGATAGATCTACAAAATCTAATCCAGCATTGCATTGATTATCTTCAAAAAGCATTCCCGTTAACTTGTTTCCTGCAACGTTAAGATAAGTGATCGATGGCAAGGACAGCAAAGACGGAGGAAATGGCCCCATAAATCTGTTTGATGAAATATCCATATGTTCAAGCTGATGGTAAGATTGAACTTTCTCCGGTATTCCTGCAGTGAACTTATTGTTTCTCAACACAATGCTTTGGATTTTGCTGCTAACTTGTGGAAATTTCGGTCCAAGAGCATTATCTTCCAAGTCTAGAACTTGAAGGTTTTCAACACCACTAAGATCAGGCACATCACCAGTAAAATTATTCCTCGAAAGTGAAAGTACACGAAGATTATGCAAACTTCCGAGCATATCAGGTAAACGTCCTTCTAAAGAATTGTTCTTTACACTCAAAACCGCCAAAACAACAAGTGAACCAAGTCCATTTGGAAGTCTTCCAGTGAACTTATTTCCATCTAGTATCAAACTCTGGAGGCTCGTTAACGATGAAATTTCTCGAGGTATGTTACTATGAAAGAAATTTGAACTAAGGTCAAGTATCTCTAATGATGAAAGTCTTGAAAGTTTACTAGGCAATGGTCCATATAAACCAAGAGAAACTAATCTTAGAACTTTCAAACTAGGAAGCTCAACAAGTGTAGAGACAAACGAATCGATCGAGAAATTATGTAACTGAGAAGCCCCTTTGCTCCCTATTATATGAAGCTGAGTTATGTTATCCTCATAACAGATAACAGTAACAGATGAACTTGGCTCAGTGTTACAGAAATCAGTATCATTGTTCCAATTACTCAAAACATTTGGATAGTTCAGAAGATTACGAATCCTCGATAAAATATTTGCTTGTGAAGAAGACTGTAGTTGTTCTGAGATGCTAATTGAGAGCAATAAAACAAGCAAAACCATAAGATTTTTAAGTCCTAAATGTTTTTCCATCAAAAAAGGACTATAAAGAACTGAGAAATTTACACTTTTTTCAGCCTTCTTCTTGTAAACACCTCTAGTTGCAACTTCTTTACTACTTCAGCTGAAATGAAATTTCAGTAAGACAATATCAAACTCTGTATCCATCGAGTTTACAACAACAACGTACCCCGTGGAATCCCACAAAGTACGGTGTTTGAAGAGGATAGAGTGTACGCAGACCTTACCTCTACCTCGTAGAGATAGAGAGGTTGTTTCCAAAAGACCCTCGGCAAAAGAAAACGACAACTAATAGGAAAGCAGTGCAAAGCATACAAGCAAGAAACATAACATCAGCAACATAAGTAAACAACAGATGATAACAGATATCAAAAGCCAAAAACTACATGAATAACAATTAATCAACATAAAAAGATAGATTCATAATTTTACATACTCAATTTAGAAATTTGAAGAAAAAACTATAAAACCAAGAAAATCCCCCCCCCCCCCCCAAACCAAATCCTAATCAAGAAAAAGATGAAATCTTGAGAAATACAAAACACATAAGTACAATGTATCATTATATACAACAACAAAATCCAATATAATCACACAAATGATACAGAATGACATAATCACCTCTAAATAAATTTCAAGAACTAACTAAAAGTGAATGCTGCAATTATTATTTTTACATTAAGCAACACAATTAGGCTAAAAACTTCATGAACTAATAAAATAAATTTTGTATCAAGTCAAAAGCACATCCATAACACTAACTTCAAAAACTCAATTTTTTAAGTTTCAACTTCAAAATCTACGGCCAAACGAGAGTTTTAACTAAAAGAAACATAAGTAATCAAGAATCTTGAATTTGGGAGGTACCTGTTTTACAAAAGAAGTTCAACACAAGGAAGAAAAATTAAATGGAGAACTTCAAATTGAAGTAAAACACAAAATGCTCTTTTTTTTTTTTTTTAATCAGATAACTTAAGAGACAAACTTCACCAACTAAAATATATAAATAAATTTTTCTTTTTATATGTTTTTACATAAAAAAAATAACAATATCTGAATCTTGAATATATACTAAGGCTGAAAAGATGTGACAGTTAATTAACACTAGAACAAATGACAGTGAAGAGAGACCATACTTCATTTGTCACTTTCTTTTGGTTGGACAAACTCTTTATTCCGTGTCCAGTTTACGCACACCTCAACTAATTTACCAAACACAAAATATATACTCATTTCGTCTTAATTTTTTTGTTTGCTTAATTTTGTAATTTTAAATTTAAAATATATAGAATATATGAGAACGTTCTTTAGTCTCGTGATTTAAATATGATACGTGAAAAGTTATAATTAAAGAATTTTTTTAAAAATGAACTAAAAAAAAAGTAATATAACTCATAGCATTTCTATTAAATGTTTTTGTTTTAAGAATTTTTTAAATTATTTTTAAGAGATGAACTAAATTCTGGCCAGCTGCACTTTGTAGAAGTAGTCCAATTTATATTTAGCATAAGAAATAAAACAACCAAATTGGTCCCAAAAGAAAAAAAAAGTGTTGTGTTGTGTTGTTGCACTTTTTTGGGGGTATTATTAATAAAAAATAGTTTTCATATATTAATACTTTTTTGGCATTTCAAGATCTAAGAGATTGCCAAGTCATTATAATAAAAAAATAAAAAGGGAAAAAAAGAAAGACTCTACCTTCAGACATTAAGTAAGTTGGGCATATTATCGTTATTATTAATAATAGAATTCTACATAAGATTTTCAAAAATATTGTCATATGCGTGTTATTTTGAATAAATTCTTTTAAAATATACGACACACTCTTAATTACTCTCTCAGTTTAAAAAAAAATGATTTTTTTTCCATTTTAGTCTATTTAAAAAAGAATGACTTTTTTCTTTTTTTTGGTAACAACTGTCCACGTGGCATGTTTAAGGTCACAAGATTAATGGGCAATTTTGTACATTTGACATAACTTTAATTTAGAACCACATGATCAAAAATTTTCTTTATTTTCTTAAACTTCATGTCAGTTAAATTAGATCATTCTTTGTTAAATTATGATACTTTTTTTTCCCTATTTTTTAATCAAAAAAAAAAAGGAATTAAATTATTGTTAAATTAAAAAAAAATATTTTGGTATCATGGGCTTGTGTGACCTTTCATTTTCACTTTATGAGTCAGGCCTGATGTGATGTTTCGGCCCATTTAGCTTTGTGGCCCACTTTCCTTTTGGCACTTTCTATTTTTAGTCTTTTTCTTTTCTTCTTTTGCATGTGTTTCTGATTCGTTTGAAAAGCAATTTGTCATTTTTTATTTATTATATATATAAATAAAAAAAAGATGAAGTTGAATCACAAATCACCGGCTTGATTCCGTCACTTCCTTGAGTCGATCGATAATCGGTTGTAAGTTTGCAATTATATTTTATTTCGATACTAATGCTACTATTGAATTGAATTTCTAGTCAAATTATTTCTGCGTTTCGGATATGAAGTGTCCTTCGAAGCTAATCTCCGGTCTTCCTTTCGCTAGTAGGATGTTATACCACGAGACCTAAACTTATAATTACTATAATAATTTAATTTATGTGGTATAATTTGACAGACCTAAGGATTAGTTCATGAATTGTACTTCTTTCATTTGAAAATAAGATTGACTAAAGAAAGAAGTACTCATGACAATTTTAACAAATACAAAATTATTGATAATAAATAAAAATAATCATACGATATTATAGACATTTCTAATTTCCTTGGACAAAGCTTAAACTATTAGATAAAAATAAACTTTAACTCTTACATAATTGAATATAGAAAAATGAATCATCTCATGTGTTGCAACAATACTCTTTCTATTTGATGCCACTTTGGAATTTTCAAATACCAATTATAAACTATGATCAATCAATTAATAATCGATAACTATATATATTATTTCTAAAAATATACATTTCGTATTTATTTGATTTGACGCAAATATCAAATATAAAATAATAAAAATTCACATGTCACAAAAGTGCTCCACCCAAATAAGAGTGTCCAATCAACCTTTTTGGCCTTTCAACATATAATTATTTTAAGGTAAGAAAAATTGAATTATTATTAGGTACTACTATCATTTAAAAGAAGACTATATTATATATTCTTGATATATACTTTTATCCAACAAAAAATAATGATTCCATAAACACCTTTCATTTGTTACCTTATCGATATTTAATATTTATATTAAATTTAAGATAAAATTTTATTTAGATGATAATATTTTCTATTTAGAAAAAGTTTATATTTTAACTCAAATTTAAAATTTTTAATTTTAAAAAAAAAAGCAATATCATCCGTTGTTTCATTTTTATCGATTGAACCACCAAGTACCAACAAATGAGAAGGAAAGTAGAGAGACTTACAACTGTTCAAAAAATATTAAATCGATAAATACAAGATACATATCTTTCGATTATAAACTTTGTTACTTAATTATGAGTAATAGTATAGATATTTATAAGTTAACTTGGATAATATATAAAAAAATATTTTTTATTTTCTTTGAAATGAAAAAAAATAATTTTGCTTAATTGAACTAGGAAAAATAAATTTTATCAATACATTTCAAAATTATTATCTCATTCCAACTGAACTAACACTTCATATTCCGATACTTTTGATACGGAGCATAAATTTATGTATAAAATTTATTAAAATCACAATAAATACTAAATATGATCTTTTAGTATAAAAATAATAAATTCTATGCTAAAAAACTTAAATATTAAATTTATAAAATTTAAATTTTAAATCTGTCTCTGCAATCTATCTCGCGCCACCCTTAAACCCCCGCCTCTTTCTCTATCCCATCTCATAACATTTAAATTGCGTGAATATTTTTGGGATAATATTTTTTTCATTTCAAAACCATAAAATTTAAAGGAAAAATCTTTTTGGCCAGAAAATTTGGTCAGAATGATATTTTCTCTATGTTATTTTATTTTTATAATATGTTCATCCTTTTAACTTTAATACCTTTTAATTAAAAATTAAAAATTAAAAATAAATATTATTTTAAAATAAAAAATATGATAATTTTTAAAATTTTCTAGCTAAATTCTGATTAAATTTTCTGGCGACGTAACAATTTTCGATTTAATTTTTTTTTTATAGAAAATGGACGGCAAATCCACAAAATTCAATGTGAATCATTTGATTAGACTCAAATATCAATGTTCTTCGAAATTGTATTGCATTGCATCGAGAGAATAATCAATGTCAAGCCTAGTATATGTCGATATTAAAGAGAGTGAAAATAAAAAATGTGACAAATATTTTGAAACGGAGAAAGTAATTCTTTTAAAATCTCAAGAAATTTGCAATCGTTATTTTTTCGTTCGTTCATCTATACTTGTTGTTACTTTTGATTTGATAAATTTATTAAGAAAATAATTTTTGATATAAATATTTTATCAAATTATCCTTACGAAGTGATATTTAATATTATGTCTTGATAAATGATTTAGAAATAAGTATTTAATGTCGAGGGTAAAACATGAAGAAAAAAAATTGATTTGACAAAAGTGACGAGGATTAAAAATAAAAATCTATTTTAGAAATAAGCGATAAGTAAATGTAAACGGAGAAAATATTTGATAATTATGCACTAAATAACTCACTCTTACGCAATGGCTTACAAATCACACAAAAAATATAAATTATACTAAATACGCTCAATATGATAAACTCGACTGAAAAGACGTTGACAAAGGGAATCAAATACCGACATAAACGGAGGGAATATTTCATACCATATATATATGGAAGAATTTACTTAATTAGACTTCCATTTTAGAATTTATATTTGATAGATTCGATCTTTTAAGGTTCTTGATATTGAATTCATCATAGTAACGATATTGTGAGTTCAAAACTATTTGTTTCGACAATATATTACTTTTTGTGATCATTAATGCAATGGCGTAGCCACGAAGGGTATGAAAGGTGGTCAATTAAACATTCTTCTTCGAAAATTCACTATGTGTATATATAGATAAACGAGAAAACACACAAGTACTCCTAGACTATGATTAAAATCACAGAGACACACCTTAACTATACTAAGGTCCTATCATCCACTGAACTTATTCTTTTTATAATTTTGTACACTTTTTGTCTTACGTAGCACATTCCGTGATTCCACACAATTGAGGCGCGTGAGATATATTTCGATGTCACGTAAGCCAAAAAGGTGCACTAAATTACGAAAGAAATAAGTTCTGGGGATAATAGGACGTTAGTTTAGTTAAGATGTGTCTCTGAAATTTCGATAATAGTCTAAGAATACTTGTGCATTTTCCGTAATTATATTACACAAATACATATATATATAGAAGGCAACATCTTTAGTGAGAATCTTGATTTCAAAGTTCATATAGAAAGAAAGAAAAAGTTAAACAGATGAAAAAATGAATGAATGAACAGATTAATGAATGATCTCTTTAACTGATTCAACAATCATAGACTTAAAAATTACAACTTTCTTTTCTATGTTATAAATTATAAAAATACTATATAGTATATATAAACTATTGTTTGCAAAACTTTGGTTATGTTCACAAAACTGTGATAAAATACTCAAAATCCTACTGAATGGTTCAAGTTGCTTACAAAATATTCTTTGGCAAGGGAAATGATTTTAGCCCTCCATCCTTCGAAACAGGTGATCGATAATATCTCGATGATTTATGCATCTTAAAATTGACAATAGGAACCTTACGAGCGATAGCTTGCCACACCATTTGAACAGCATCGTTGTCCTTGGAAGGATATCGATACTCAAAGAGATTTTCGATCTCTCTTAACCTTTCCCACATTCTAGTCCACTCTTGTTTCGTGATGCTCCTGATGAAGTTTATGAGGAAATTTGGTTTGATAGCATCTGATGTACGAACGAATATGCAGAACTCTGAATAGTCAAGAACATCTTCGTAGGGAAGCTCTATTTCGTCACTAATGATGACTGGTACACAGTGAGATGCAATAGCATCAAAGAGACGGTTTGATGAGGGAGTGTCACCTGCAATGTTGAGACAGAATTTGGAAGAGTGCATACCGTCTGTTGCTTGTTTTACTCCGCCTTTTAGTATACTTCCAAACGAGAAATGAACATCTTTCTCATCTTTCAGCATATAGAATAACTCTTGTCGAACAGATCCACCCTGAAGATTAAAAACACGTAAGACTTGGAAACGAGAAAATGAAAGAACTAGAAACAGGAAAAGTAAAAGAGTAACGAAATAGGGTACATTGTGACTATCATGCTAAAGTTCAAAATTCTAGTCCCTTCGGGATGGATTTAGCGAGGAAATCATTGAAGATCACACACACTATGTATCACAATGTTAATCTGGTATCTTGGCAATTAAAAGAATCAAAACTTCGCCTCATGCATCCACAATTTTACTCGAGAGGTTGTCTGGTCTGCAATCGTGTTGCCTATGTCCTTCTCATTGGCCTTCTAAAGACCATGACGAAGGGGAAAAAAAAGGAGAATATAAAATCGAGCCTTTCGTGTGATATTTCAGTTTTGGAACTTGGAGCAGTAAATCCAAACAACTTATATATTTTTTCAAGTTACAAGAACCAAATAAACAGTTGCAGGCTGCCACTTAAGTGATCATGCCTCCAAACTCATCGCGCAAAATAAGCTATCAGTTTATGCAGTGTTAGACTCAAAATAATATACATGTAACACCAAATTACTGTAATCTGTCTAACCATTCTGCTTATTCTGCCAAGTGATGGCTACGATTTCATCGTAATTTTTCACTATTCAACAAAATGGACATGGATGGGGAAGTACTACCTATTGTATTGTGTACTAAACGTATAATTCTTGTACCTACTAAACATATCGCCTTGTTCTGTCCTCCACCCCCCTCGAAACAATAAATACACAACATAACACAGATGAAATTACTTGAGCTTCAACAGCTTCCTATCGACAAACAAATGACATTGTGAACTAAACACAAACATATAATCATAAATTCAGAAGCACGTCTACAAGTAATTGTATTTCTTACTTAATGGACGACAAGGTGAATAGAATGACTCACATCTTTTCGGTATATAGCTCCCTGGAAGTAGAGCAACGTTGGTCGACTATCAAAATTAGAAGTGTCATTCTCATAACTCCTGATTACATGCTTGTAAGGTGCAATAATATCTTTTTCAACGTTAGCTACCGTGGGAGGATACCTTCCGAAGTCTGAAAGTATGAACATTGCAGGCCACAACTTCATTCTTGCATCCAAAAGACTATTTGGATGGTGTGCAAGAATTATATGGTCTTTTCCCCCTGATCTTTTCCATTCCTCTTGTGCTGTCAAAAATGCAACCAATTTTTGCTGCAACAAGGTGTTTGGACTTGTTTTCTTCTTTTGCTTAAGCTTTGAAAACCGATTATAGCAAACCGATGAAAAGAAAGGAACAAATATCACATCAGCTTCACTTGAATTATGCACTCTTATAGCACTAGCACTTCGATCAATCAAATTTTCATCAAATTCAGACAACAAAAGATCCAATGTTAACCAATACTCTATACTATGCTGCACGTTTAATCCGCCTGGATAAGTAGGAACCAGTTTCCTAATATCAGGCCATACACGCTTTCCCTCAGACTTCCAGCCCAATAATTCAAAATGAAATTGCGGGGGCAAATCATACATGAAAACTCTAAGGACTTGTTTACTAGGATTACACTTTAACACATTGTACTTTTCCAATGTTCCTTTCTTAGACATTGCTCGATTTGAATTCGAGACCTCAGAATCACTTTGACTACTAGATTGTGAATAACCTTCTTCAGATAAAGCAAGAACCTTGGACTTAGGTAATACATTGAGGTAAAAAAAGTGACGACGTCCAGTTGAACGCATCACAAATAATAAAGATAACAAGAACAAGATTGAAGTTATTGAAAACATACTAAACAAGGATTTTCGACCGAAAAATCCCATCAAATATACATTCCTCTCTGCCATTGCAATTCTCTATATCAACAAAAGTAACAACAATTAACACATTTTATAAGCTACCATTGTTGCTCCAATACTCAAAATGGTGGACAAAACAATGCAAAAATTAAATCTTTAAACTAATCACATGATAATAACCAAAAACCATTTAACCATTCATTCTAAACAAAACTCAAAACCAAACTCCTACATTAGCTCACACCATAAAAATCATATCTTTATCCTTCCCCTCAGCATTTATCACACTATGGCTAATAAACAAATCCAATACAAACTTGAAACAAACAAACAAACAGACAAACACCCCTTTTTGTCAAACCAATATCTAAATCCAAGACACACCCTTTTCTCAAAACCAAACAAGATTGGTAAAAAACAATGAAAAACCAAATCAAGAATGGATTATTTTTTTTCCCTATACAAGCAAGAAAACTTGTCAATGGAGCTGAAACAACCCAAGAAATCACAACCCCAGATCAAGAAACTGAAAACCCAGATCAGAACCAAGGTGAATTTGACTGCAATATGAAGAAAAAGAGAAAAATGTCCATACAACAAGAGAGGAAAAAGGGTTGAAAAAATGGAAACAAAAAGACAAACAGGTGGTAGACAGAGCAGTTACACCAAATACAAAAAAGGGTCAAATTTCTCTAAACCGTTCCAATTTCTTGTCTTTTGGTGTAAAAAATTTTTCTCAAAACAGCCGTAGAAATAGGTGAAATTTGGAATCTCTGAAGAAGCGGGCTCATCAGTCTTTTTTGCTGACAATTTTTTTTTTTATACTATAGTTTTTAAATTTTCAACATAAGTTCAACAGACAGTCAGACATGCAATGTGAGTTTGTACTATTAGATTACAGATTTGTACCATGTGGTTTAGGTATTTTTTTAATCCAAAGCTTATGTTAATTAGTGGTTAAGAGTTAATTTAATTAGTAATTTAAACGGTTATTAATGTTATAGTTAATGTAAGGTTCATAGACAGATCTCAAAATATGGATCTCAAAAACTTAGATACCTTAATTATTTTTCAAATAACTTAATTTGGTTTGTCCGTCTCAAATTATATGTCCCGTCTTAACACGTTTTCAATTCGATTTACCGTTGAAATTCACATACTCCTACTCAAGAGTAATGATTCTAAACTCTTATACTAGTTTATGTGCCTCGATTCATAAGTAAGTAGACTCTAGAGAGGTTATTTCCGAATAGTATGCTAAAATTAGGACTCAATGGTCATCCCATCTTCCTTGTGGCATGTTTTATACCAAAATGAGGATTCATTATTCTAACCAACGTCTAAAAATGTGACCTAACGATCAATGAAATTCAAGGTAGAGGCGTAATGTGTACGTATTCCTTATCCCGAGAGATAGAAAGGTTTTCTCAAAAAGTATGCCAAAATTTGGATTCAATGGTCCTACCATCTTACTGGTGTAATACCTCCGTCCGATATTGTTTGTCATGGTTTCTATTTTTAGAATCAAACTATAAAAACTTTGACTAATATTTTAAAATGTATTTTTTCATCATATTAATATGTAAAAAATTGTAATTTGTAATACTTTTCATATAGTTTTAGAATATCTAAATTTTTTTAAAAAATATTGAATTATTATGATTTAATTTAACTTTGAATATTAGTCAAATTGACTTTCGAAAAACACAACATGACAAACAATACCGGACGGAGGAAGTATTTTATACCAAAATTAGGATTCATTATTCTAACCAACATCTAAAAATGTGACCTAACGATCAATGAAATTCAAGGTAGGGTCTAGGGTAGAGGCGTAGCGTGTACGCATACCTGTATCCGTACCTTAGAGAGATAGAGAGGTTGTTTCCGACAAATCCTCTCCGCGATAAATAACTCAGAAAAAAAAACTGCAATCAGCTCAAGTGTTATGCTGATGTTAGTTCACTTTGAACCAAGACCAGAAAAGCAAAGATGACATTTTTACTCAAGGATGACATGTTATTCAAAATCAAAAGCAGGTTTTTGAGTCTCTACACTGAAAAATGACAAAGTCATATGTCTTTCTTCATACTATTAATTCGCAATAATTTTAACGCGGGAATAAAAATGAAAACAAGAAAAAAACAAGTTAGAATTGGAATTGCATCTCCGGTGAGTATCCGAGGGCTTCAAGATGAGCAGCCATTGCCTTGTTCATCGGTGGTGGACCGCACCTCAGTATCTGCACGTTTAACATGAAATCAGTCGAAATCTACTTTCCCTCGATATTCCATGAACTTTTAAGCTAATCTATCTATTTCCCCGACTACAGACTCATGATGCTATAATAGGTAGCTTTTAGCAACTTCAAAGATGCAATGTAATACCTTAATGTCATCTGCCGGGGCAGGGCAATGAGCCTGGATCATTTCCTTGGAGACAAATCCCACACCACCACTCCATTCTTCCGGAGGCTACACATATATTAAGAGAACGATCTAATCATTTGATTCAAGAGAAATGCACCGTAATAAGGAGCAACTTGGAAAGATACTAAACAAGAAAGAAAATCATGATGTCCGAATGGAAAGAGAGGATAAAATTTGGTTTATAAATTCACGGTTAATGAGAATTGTGTATGTCTATTCAGCATTCAAAAATGTTGTCAGCATCCTTCATACTGAAACTAACTGGACACAACACGTTTGATATGCTACACTTCTCCCATGAGCCACAAAAATGCGTTAAATATCTCCAATAGAATTTAGGTACCAGTTCTCAAACCAGAAATGAAGTTATAGAACTGACCTGATTCAAGACGTAATAAACTTTGAAACGGTCAGGATAGTTAGCAGTAAGGCTCTCCAACTCTTCCTGCATGCCGATAAATACAAATTCAGGTGTGAACATTCCGTACACTCAAGCTAATATGCCTTCCCACAGAAACAAATGCTACACCAAACATTAGCTAAAAGGGAAAAAAAAAAAGGTAACTCCAAGAAACAAATAATGATTGGCAGTCGTCAACCTCAGTTTTAAAATTGTTCAACTTAGTCCTGCTAAACTGCTAAAAGGCCAAATATCGTAAATGTTAGGAAGTTATTAGCTTGTTTGGCTGTTTGGCAAGGACCAATTTTGATCATTGAACTTCGATATTTAGATTAAAAAACAGGTCTACTACTCCTTGACCCTCTAAATAGTTCCTAAAAGTAGAATATTTGGCATCACCGATACTCTATTAGAAAAGCAGATACTGCATTTAGAAAAGGATCACATAAAAAAAAACTCAACATGCAGGTCAAGTTCAATAATAAATTTGGAGAAGTAAAAAGTAGTAATAAATACTTGACTGTGAAAGTGCGAAAGAGTTCAACACTTCTAAACAGTGAAAGGTTATATGGCATAACTACAGATTGCTTAAACTTCATAAAATGGAGACTATCGGGTAAATTCAATATAGTAAGACGCATGTTGGCAATCCCATGAGCCATATTTGTGGGAGTATGCTTCTTTAAATTGATTTAATTTTAGTAGTAGTTGGTCTTAAGGGGGAAAGACGGGAAGTAGTGTTTACTAAATAAATTGGCAGATAGAAAGTTTGGATACTTTAGGGAAGATATTCATCTTTATTGTAGGAAATTTTTTGAGAAAAATAACAATCTCAAAATGCTTTAATTCTTCAGTGCAAATCATTGTATATTGGTATCATGTCTCCTATTTAAAAAATGCTGTGGAGGCGTTCTTTAACTTGATCAACTAAACACAAAACAGTTGCCACTCAAGTTCAAAAATAAAAATCAGACAATTTCTCCCATATCTAAAGCATAAATCAGCAGAGGACTCAACTAAGAACACATTTAACAGATTAAACACCCTGCACTACGGAATTGAATAGAAATCAAGGAACTTCCAGGAAAAATATAGAACATATTACTGTACTAAATACAGTTCAACTACAGCAACTAACAATTATGTGACAGGAGATCAGTCAAGTGCAAGCATAATATTTGTTCAAACATTCAAGTGAAATGTATGAACAAATTGAATGACAAAAAAGAGATAAATATGTACCTTCAGAAGAATATCTTCAGAAGTAACATTAGCATATATCAGGTGCACCTTTGTCACGTCGTTAGGATTTTCAAGAATAGCTCTAGCAACCTGGATAGAAATAGAAAGAAGTATACTTGCATCAAACTCTAAAATATTTCGGTCCAGAAAAACCATTATCCCCAAAAAAAAAAAAAAAAGGAAAGACAGGTTATTTAAGTAAAGCAGAAAGAAAACAGACCTGGAACATCGGGGTAATGCCAGAGCCTCCTGCAAGCATTCCAAATGCTCTAACTTGACCAGGCTGGTACTTAAAGCGGCCCTATTTATGAAAGGAAATTGATGTGTAAGGCCTCAAGAGATAAAAGCTTTTTAACGGAAGCATCAAGAATCCAATGCCATGAAATAAAGCATTGTCAGTCAGATTTCTCCTACGTCTAAATCTTAGATATGGAAGTAGAAAATACATAATACATAGAAAGGTGAAATCTGAAAAGAAATATGGTCAAGCCATATGCAGAACACCAGAAGAATATTTCTTGGATGCACCACAAGTCACAAGATTCCTACTTTTTTTCTCAGTTATCTTCTGTTCACTTTCTAAGTCACCGGATATTAATTCAATGATTTAACAAACTTGAAATTGTTGAAGAAGGGAAACAAAGTAAAGAAACCAAACAAAAAAATGGTAAAGAAACAACAATACCGTTCCGAAAGGCAAAAAAGAGACCAGATAACCAATAAGTATCACTGCAGAATTATCTCACAAGCAACAAAAAATCTACCTTGGGTCCCTTCACTTCCATGTAATCACCCTCACGCATTTCCCGGAAATGATGTGACATCCTTCCTTGGGGATACATCTGTGCATTCACAAAATACAAACCATCAAAATCACCACAATGAGATAGGAAAAGGCAAGAGCAATATCACCGCACTACCTAAATTTTACCTTTATAACTAACTCAAAATATCCAACGTCGGAGTCCAAAGTAGTTGGTGTGTATGGTTTAACAACCTCTTCACCTTGACTATCTTTGCCCCTGATTAATTGAGCATCAAGTAAGAAACCAAATGGTGAGAGCAAAAACATAAAAACTACTGGCGTGTGAGAATAGTTTAATCAACTAACCTGCAACTAATATGTTGTCCAATGGGTAGTCCCAACACAGAAGTGGGCGTTGGAAGTTCAAATCTGAATTTCGCCACATTATGGCTAAGTTGTGTGCGCTTAACAAGCTTAAATGCCCTGAATTCTTCAGGGTTTAAACATACTGTTAAGATAACAAGATACAATCAGTCAGTATAACCGAGATCAAAGGCATAGAAAACAGAACTAGGAACAGTTTTATTAGTGACTTGAGGAAATAAACTAAATCAGAACATATCGTGACATCTTTAACATAAGATAAAATCACACAGCACCCCTAGCTCTATAGGGTTCGGACGTTCTAACTTGATTATAGAAACGAATAAGATTGAGACTGAGTTGAAACACTAGAGATTGCTGATGCATACACAAAATATTATCAAGTTATGAACACCAGTATCCTAATTCCATGTTTCTTAATGGGAAAATGTAGCTTGTTACAAACAAAACATGCATGACTAATAGTTTCTAAACACACCTATATTGCTCGGATTCTCCAAAATCGCGGCCACACGGGTATCAAATCCTTAAAAATGCACTATTTTTTAACAATCCAACACGTACCCCGTGGCATTTTGAAAAGTCCAAGCAACATAGACCCCCCCCCCCCCCCCCCCACACACACACACACATCAAGTCCACAACCATTTCCATGAAATATTAGCTACACTACCATTAATTTCAAAACAATCTACCTGTTTCTCCTTAATAACAAGCATACATAAGTGCAATAACAGTTCTTATGCTGGAAATGGATAAACTAAAGTTAAATCAAACCTTTAGACTTCTTTGAAGAGAAGTAAAAATAAGCTGTAGCACCAACAGCAACAGCTGCAACAGCAACCCCAATAATCAATTGAGCATCAGGTCTTTCCAAGAACTCCATTTCCCAAAAATAAAAATCTGATCTTTACACAAACAGTAGGAAGAAAAAAACACAAAACTTCAGTTAGTTCTCTCCACAAAACAAAACATATCAACCTTTGAATCTCAAATTCAGATAAAGATCCAAGATTCTTAAATCACTGAACTAAAAATCTGATCTTTAGCCAGATAAAAGCAAAAAACACAAAAGGGTGTTGATTAACTACAAATTCCACATCAGTCACTACTCAAATAACATCTCAAATTCCAAAAAAACAACCCCATTTTGAGGAAAAGGGTGTTTAGCTTGTTGGATTCTTACCAGAAAAAATGAATCTTGATCAATGGAGGTTCTGTAATTGAAAAGAAAAAATGTGAAATTATAATTAGGGTAGTGAAAAGTAGGTGAAGACAAGACGTGGGATTTTGGGTATCTATAGTTCTCACCTACCCAACCACCCCAATGGCGCAGCCCAACCTTCAACTGTGGCACCTTGTTTTTGTCACCAAACCAGTTTCACGGATAGATTTTATGGTCGAGTACTAAATATGAAATCGTCTTTAATATAATACAAAGTATATATCTTTTTAAAAAATAAATTAGAGTTATTAAATTTAATTAAATTTTAATACAAAGCATTAAACTACCTTAATAGAGTGTTTTATTATTGATATGAAAATTAAATTAATCAAATTCAAATTAATGTTAAATATCAGTAAAACAAACTACATAAAATTAAATAGTTGTGCTCTTCATTAAAAATTAATTCCGAATATGCTTCTATTATTACCAAAATGACTAAAATTTGCTCTTATTTCATTATTTTTTATATTTAGTTTAACATTATTAGCACAAATTATTCAAGAAATTTAGATATTTAAAAATTATATGAAAAATACTATAAATTGCAATTTTTTTAAATATGAATATAATGAAAAAATACATTAAAAAATATTAGTCAAAGTTCTTATAGTTTGACTCTAAAAATAAAAATCATGACAATTGAAGGTGAACTGAGAGAGTATATATTACATATTCGAATTGAATTAAGGTGGGTCACATTTTGGGTAATAAATAGACCGTTTAGGTTGAACAGAGACGAGTCTAGATGATAGAAAACATGTAACAACAGGGGCGGACCCACGTGGTGTTCGCCGGGTGCTCGAGCACCCATTAATTTCGTTACGAAATATATATATTTATGTAGAAATTAATAGGTATTTGTATAAAATTAACATAGAGCACCCAATGAATAATTGATATAGTTGGCCCAATGGTTCTTGAATGGGTACTTAAGGCTTTTTGAGTGTTGTTACGAAGGTTCGAATCTCATTGTTAACACATATTTTTTACGTTTTCACTTCAGAACACCCACAACCTTAAAATCCTAGATCCGCCACTGTGTAACAAATAATGATAAATTATTATTTTCAAATTTATATATATAAATATGTTAAATGAGCTAAATAATAAATCATAATTTATCAGGTTCAATTTAACCCCCTTGTGTTTATTATTTTCAAACTTATATATATTTGAAACCTATGTAATATTCTATAATAACTATTCAGCCCCTCTTATTCTTTTCCAAAATAAAACGTGTAAATAAATAAATGCCCCCCTCACCCCACCCCAAGCCTTTGTTGACAAAATATTTTTGTAGAATATTATGTATATAGTAAAAATAAATAACTTTTTGGCCTAATGAAATAAAAGTTGCAGGCTATTAATTAGATAATTAAAAGTCATTTGTATACTTTTTAACTTTACGTGTGTATGTAGTTATGCATTGCTTCAATGGTGTTGATGTTAACATGTATACCAACTTTATTGGATAGAAGTGCATCAAATTTTTTCCGTAATTTATCTAGCGTTTAATTATATATTTTTAAAAATATTTAAAAGAAATTGATTTGACGATATTCATATTAAAGTTTCAAAATGTTTAGTTCGTAATTAATTTGCATTGTAATTTCTTTCTTTGAATTGGATTTATTCCTCGTACTATCTTTTGTTGCAGATATTTCTTTAAACATGAGAAAAATAAACTCTAAAAAAGTTTTTGTTACATGTTCTTCTATTGTAATTATATATAGTGTTGTTATATTTTTTAAAAAATATTTAAATAGTATCATATAATGTCGTGCAATGATGATTGTGTGCACCTGTCTAAGTGAGGTTAGAAATTTATATCTTTTATTTATCTTGTTTTATTTTCTTTTCTAAAATTATAACACCTCTCTCTAAGTGGTTTGGACTTTTTTAAAATTTTAGTGATTTTCTGTGGTAAGCACCTAAATATCAAACCGATCAAATTTATATCTTAGCTTCACCTTTTCATAATAGTGCACCTTTCATCTTAAAATATTGTGGATACACCTTTGCGCCCCTACACTTCGATCACCTCACCTTACATAGTATTTATCTAAGTTATATACGAATAATTTTTAAAAGAATATTTTTTATTACTTATTGAACACAAAAAGTTAATAATAAAAATCATTTATTTTTCTACAAAAAGAAATTTGTGAAAAATATTTTTCTTGCCTACCATAGACAAAAGTGTTTCATATTGGTGATGCAGTTGGTAAGCTGCATGACAATGGCCTTTTTTATAACTATTTGACCACAAAAAACAGCATTTTAATTGGAAACTATTGAGTTGGAAGGTCAAACATAGTGAGTTGGAAGTTGACACTTATTATATTTTACTCGGAGACAGACTCAAAATTTAAATTTAATGAATTTCAAAAGGACTCGAATTATCATTAAGGTGGATAGTAAAACTTAAACAAGTTCCATTTTTACCATTGGACCAAGAAAAAATTAGAACTATAGTACTAAGTTATCGATATAAATATAAAATTTACGAAAATATTATCGAGTTTTTCAAAATGTCACCCTAGAACGTGTGACTAAGTAAATGGATAGGTCCAAATCAAGTTCATGATAGAGTTGCGTCCAATTAGACGCAAAGGGTTTGAATTTTTGATGTCTTGATGAGGTTCTTAGGTGAGACAGATTCAATTTCACGTCATGAATTATATTCAAGCATTAATTTTTTGAATCTATGACATTTGGTGTATTTATTTTTTAAAAATCTTTATTATCGTGAAAATAAGGTTACAATTCACTAGCGAAATTATATTGAATAAGTTGTTATTGTTGTTTCATTATCATGAAGCAACTAGGTTATTCGAACTGTAATATGAAATAGAGAAAGACAAACTGATATCTTCTCGTTCCATTTTAGGTGACATTTTTTCATTTTTCGTTTGTGTTTGTCCTAAAAGAAAATGGTCAATTCATTATGATTATTGATTAGAAATAGAAACTATATAATTTAACTTTAGATTTCTCATTTCATTTTTAATGAAATAATTTATAACCACACAATTAATATTTACGAACTATTTTAAGCTATAGCATTTTAAAAAAATTATATTTTCTTAAATATTATTGTAGACACACAAATTTTATTGGATTTAATTCATACAAAATTTGGATTAAATTCATGTTTATTTGGGTTGAATGGTTAATTTGGTTTTTACAAATAAATAAGTCCATTTTTATTTAATTCAAGTCCAAGATCCATTTCACCTTGAAGCCCAAACTCATGCCACGTGCCATAGTGACTAGACATCAAAGACCAATAAGGTGACGGAGTCCCAGTCAAATACAAGATGAATCACAATGCGCCAAGTGTCAAAATGACATCCTTTGGCCAATCACAAACAACTTTGTCCACCCCTTACAACTATAAATAGGGGATAGACATGACATTCAAGGAAGAAGAGACTTCAACAAGCATTCTTCAATTGGAGAAAGCTACAACATCAACGACATAGCTCTTCGAAGGAGTGATCAACAGAGTTCTTCCCGAAGATCAACTTGCAACGACGAAGCGCTTTCCGACGTTCTTAGAGATCAAATACATCTCAAGAAGGTCTACATAAGCTACAACATCAACTATGTAGCTCTTCAAAGAATTGATCAACGAAGTTCTTCCCGGAGATCACTTGCAACGACGAAGCGCTTTCCGACATTCCTGGAGATCAAATACATCTCAAGGAGGTCTACATCATCCTACATTCGAGAATCAAGAGAACAACGAAATTGTACTCACAACGATTCATTAATAAAAATCACATTTTTTTCTTTTATTTATTTTGCTTGCAGTCGATTTTCAGCGCTTACGAAAATTTGTTGCGAACAATTATATCAAATGAAACAATGTTACTCAAAATAAAAGGGACGATCGAATATATCGCAGGAGGATGAAATATCATCCCATCTTATGTCACTAAATTAGACTACTATTTTGTTTTAATTTAAAATGTTCCAAACTTTGCAATTTTTTTTTTTTTGGAAGATTATCTCGTGATCTTATTTACGTGGAAATGTTTTTGGAAAATATTTTAAAGAAAATAAGTACCATCTTACTTTTTTATTTTAATTTGATATATAAATTGAAAAATATTGTTATTTTGAAAGTATTTATGAGTATGAGATGGAGGTGGTGGATGCAAGGCCATATCTATTTTTATTCTTTTTATTTTTTATTTTAATATTCGTTTGAAGCTTTAATTAAATTTAGATCGCACACTGTAAGATTCTTTTATGATATTTATATCTGGTTTTGATTTTCTCCTTACAAATATCAATTTCTATCAACTTAAAGTTTATATCAAAACAAAAAGTCCCACTTTTATGACATTGAATTTCCGCTGGATTGAAATTCAATATTTAAAGACATAAATTAAAAATAATCTATTAAAATATAATGTTTACGTGCTCTCTTTGAGATCGTAAAATTACTTGGACAATATTCATTTGATTAAGTCTAATTTGGCCATAAATTAGAAGAATAGAATAAACAAAACACACAATATTCAATCAATAGGCCATTCTACCTACGTAGTCAAAAATTTCACCACACATTAAATTGCCTTATATTCTTTTAACAATTTTTATTTAAAAGAGCATTTTCATTTGGTTAAATTTATCGTTATATAACGACGAAAAGATCTATTTTATTTGATGTGATCGCATCACTATTTTAATATTTTTTTTTTATTTATAAATTAATAATCATAATCTATCTTTTATCCTATCTTTTCATACTCCCTTCGTTCCCAAAAAAAATATTGTTATTTCCTTTTTAATCTACTTAAAAAAGAATGATCCCTTTCCTTTTTTGGCAACACTTTAAATTTAATTTTTCACGTGATATGTTTAAGACCACAAGATTAAATAACATTTTGGTATATTTAACGTAACTTTAATTTAGAACCACGAGATGAAAAAGTCTTATTTCTTTTCTTAAACTCCGTTTCAAGTCAAATTAGGTCATCCTTTTCGAAACGGAGGGAGTAATAATTTTATCCCGTAAGTTACTTTTTTGTAGGTTATCACTCAAATTATGAAATGTAACGATGAAGATCAATATAATCATTCAAACATTATATTCATTAAAATAATACAAATCCATGGTCAGAATTTCTTATCCAATTGAAAATTTATAGCATCTAATTCACATTTTTCAAATCGAACAACACAAAATATAATCCATGGTCAAAATTTCTTATCCAATTGAAAATTTATAGCATTTAATTCACATTTTCAAATCGAATAACACAAAATATAATCCATGGTCAGAATTTCTTATTCAATTGAAAATTTATAGCATCTAATTCACATTTTTCAAATCGAACAACATAAAAAGATGAGAGGAGTAATTATAGGGGGTTCTATGTGTTCACATGAATTCATGACTCTTTCTTTAGATCATATATAGTAGTGTTATATTTTTAAAAAATATTTAAATATAAACGCGTGTACCCACATTAAAAATAACATATAATACTCCTTCCGTCCAAAAATAATTGTCAGATTTAGATAATACACATCCCTCAAAAAAAATTTAATATAATATGTAATTTGACTAATATAACCCTACAATCAATTATTGTCAATTAATTAGGAAGTAGCACCCACTTTCTCTTTATTAAGGGTAGAATTGGAAAAAATGAGCTAATTAGTTGTTGATTGTTTAAATTGACAATTAATCTTGGAAATTTATTTTTAGTATACCTGACAATTATTTCTGGACGGAGGGAGTAATAAGATGATGATTCTGTGCACCTCTCTAAGCAAAGATAGAAATTTAAATCTTATACTTATCTTATTTTTTCCAGCAACATTCCTCCAAGTGATTATCGGCAACACTTTTGACGTTTCAATCAATTTTTCTTTTGTTTTTTTCTTTAGATCTTTCAAAATTTTCAAGTGTATTAATTGAAAATTCCTAAAAAAAAGTACTATAAATTTTTTATATAATTAAATTAAATGTGTATATTAAAATTTAAAACTAATAGCATTATATATTAGACTTATAATTTTTAAAATTTAACGATTCCGTGTTGAGAACATAAAAAATGAATGAAATATATACATCATCCATCCTTCCAAAATTCTGAATACGAAAAAAAGATGCAAAGATAATTTTTACATTATCATCCTTCCGAAATCCTGAATACACTCTGAATACACGAAATTAAGCAAAAACACAGGAGATTTGAAAAAACGAAACCCTAAATCCCCCAAAAATGCAGAAAATCTCTGTAAATTTCTCCCAAAAATGGCTACAAATTATAACAGAGTTTCTCATTTCATCAGCGAGTGCAGTAGTTTTCTTATTTCTCGATTTGCTCGATGCAATTTTCTGCGTTTTCTTCAAATTGATTGATGAATTCTTCGAAGGTAAAAGTTCGGGTTGTTACTGTTCCATAGAAAACGAAGAAGAAAGTGATAGTGAAAATGAATTATCGAATACTCTTCATAATCGGAGAAATTTATTCCGGGGAATTGGGTTTCGCCGGAATTTCAGTAGTCGGAGAAAATTGAATGAAAATGTAAGGTGGTCTGATTGTTCCTGTGAGAATTGTGTTTCATGGATGGGTAATATTGCAGGGGAATTGAAGCTTCATGTTGTTGTCAAAGAAATTCAGCCAGGTACGTTTCATATTTGCGAGTTTCATATATGAACTATTACTTTATTTCCTTTTACTTCGTGAACTATCATTATTTATATATTAAAATACACTTAAATTATCGATCTTCATTTTTTCCTTTTTTGCTTGCCTAAAAGATAACTACGACGGTTTTATGTATTTAAAAGAGGGAAAATTATGGATTATAACAAACTATTAATTAAAAATAAATGTTATAGCTATAGTTTCATTTAATTCTAATTCATAGCAAATTCATTGTTATACTCGCCCCTCTCCCTGAATCTCGCTCGTCACTCTCAATTCTCTTTCTCGCCTCTCTCACTTTTATACAAACATGTATAAATTGTATTTTTGCTTGTATAATACGAGAGATTGTATACATACAAATACAAATACATATCTCTCCGTCTTATACACTTAATTATACTAATATAGATCTTCCCCTACCCAGTTCTCTTTTGCCTTTCTCTCTCGCTTTAGACAAACAAATTGTATAAAGCGAGAGAGAGGTTTGATATACAAATACAAATGTTTTAACTCGATTCAATTATATATTAACTCTATTCAGTTGTATACAAATACAATCATTCCATTCATTGATACATAAATAGTAGTTATATATCTGCAATTATCTAACTGATATACATATACAATTCACCTCTCTTCACTCTCTGCCCTCTCTTGCTCGCCTCTATCCCCTCTCTCCTAATCTCGCTCGCCACTATAACTTAACACAAAGAACATATACATATACAAATGCAATACGCAAATGCCGCAATTTATACAAATCACTGCGATTTATCCAAATCAGATGCATAGTAAAACTATAGACGATCGCGCTAATATGATTTTTATGTTTGCTATTCCTAAAATTTACTCTTAAAAAACACACCTTAACTATTAATTGTTCACTTTTCCTTTTCTTACGATAACGATGGTGATAGTTTAGCTAGGAAAATGAAACAACTAAATTGTGGAGATGTATTTTAAGTTTTTAACAAGTAGATGGTGATATTAAAAGTGGAAAAAGGAAATGAAACTCTATGAATAAACAATAGTGCAAGTGTGTGTTTTCACCATTTTAACTCTTTTTTAATGTCATAATCGAAAGTTTAATAACACATTGTATTAAAAAGGAAATATTTCCATGATGCAAATACATATATAGGGGCAAGTGCAAGAACAAGGTAGATTTTTCCCCAACTGTAGGGGCAAAATTAGATCAAAAGTTTAACGGACGACAAAGTTACTCAATTTCAGACAAAAATAGAAACAAATTTGACCCCTTCCCATTGATGAGCTAGTACTAATGTTCAGACTTACAAATTTTGCAGTTAAGTTAGAGGATTTCAAAGGCAAGAAAGCAGAAAATATAGTATTTTTACATGGTTTTCTCTCATCATCTACATTCTGGACAGAGACAATTTTTCCCTATCTATCTGAAGATGCTATGCAGAAATACAGATTGTTAGCAGTTGACCTATTGGGATTTGGAAAAAGTCCAAAACCAAACAATTGCTTATACACAGTTAAAGATCATGTTGAAATGATTGAGAGTTCAGTGATTCAACCATTTGAGTTGAATTCATTTCATATCGTTGCGCATTCAATGGGATGTGTGGTGGCATTAGCTTTAGCTGCAAAACATTCTCATTCTGTCAGATCAATCACCTTGATAGCACCAGTAAGTATAGTTTTTTGTCGTGACTTCTTCATTGATCTGCTTTGAACTGTTTTTTCTCGAGCCTAGGTTTATCGGAAACAACCTTTCTACCCTCAAGATAGGGAAAAGGTCTGCTTACATTCTACCCTCTCCAAACCTGACTTAGTAGGATTACACCGAGTATGTTGTTGTTATAATAGTATGTTATTGTTATTTGGGAAAGAGTGTTCTTAATAGCCAAACACAAACAAGTTACTACCTAAAAGTACTTTTCTGATAACCAAATTTTGACAAAAAAAAAACTCGGTTTTCAAAATAAGCAAATTCTATAACTTTTCTACCTCCACAAGGTAGGGAGTAAGGTGTGTGTACAGTTTATCTTCTCATGCCCCCGCATATGACATTACACGGAGTATGTTGTTGTTGTTTGTTCTTGCTAATGGTCTTTGATTCTTATTGTGACTGAATTTTTTCAGCCTTATGTCACTTCAACAAAGGAGGATGTTAGTTTAGCAGCACTAAACAGACTTGCAGCAAGAAGATTGTGGCCACCTTTGTTATTTGGTTCATCATTTATGTCTTGGTATGAACACTTGGGTAGATGTGTATGTTACATCATCTGCAAAAACCACAGAATTTGGGAAGGAATCCTCAAGTTGCTCACTTGGAATAGGTAAGGCAGATAACACTTTCTACAACACCTTTTATATGTCTTTTCGGGTTAATTTCACACATACAATCCACGCACATCGCTTATTAAGTTGGAAAAGAAATAAGTTGTTGTTTGTGTTTGTAAGTGGTTTCACTTTGATATTATGTAAAGTGAGTTGTTGACGTGACTATACTTGTACACGTGAAGATGTGATAGCCTATATGCATTTTCGGGGGGACACAATGAGTTGTTGACGTGACTATACTTACGATACATCTTTTTCTTTGATTTTAGGAACCTACATTTTATGGCAATTGACTTGACTAGGCACACTCATCAATCAGCCTGGCACACAATGCATAATGTAATATGTGGAGGAGCAAAGTTTATGGATAAATACTTGGAAACTTTAAAAATAGCTAAGGTGAAAATGAATGTTATTCAAGGTAGTAGGGACCAAGTAGTGCCAGTGGAATGTAGCAACAATGTAAAGATGAAAGTGCCAAATGCAGAGGTGAAAATTGTTGATAATGCAGATCATACTTCTATAATCATAGGTAGAGAAAAAGAGTTGTGTAATGATTTAGAGAAGTTATGGGGATCAATATGTTAGAGATAGGAATTCAACTTCTTGATTTTGATTTGTAATGAAGATACAATTTGTTCCACATATATTCGAATATTTTGGTGACATGACTTCTGAACGACTTTTTTGCAGAACTTTTATGGAACCTTTTATAGGGAGTTGGGGGAGTAGTACGCATAGTCTCACCATTTTAGAGTGAGTTTTGGTTATTTAACAGTCATTTCACAAGAATTAGACGATTTTCTCAGTTCTTAGTGTGTTAGCCCATGAATATTTTGGTGATATAACTTTTGCATGAATCTTTTGTGACACATTTCTGGAACCCTCCTTGGGGAGTTGGGGGAGCAAGACGTACGATCTCATCATTTTAGAGTGATTTTTGGGTGCTAATTTATAAGAATTAGGAGATTTTCGCAGTTTGTGTGTGTAAGCCCATGAATATTTTGGTGATATGACTTCTAGAAGATTTTTTTATAAAACATCTATGAAACCCTCTATAGGGAGTTGGGGGAGCAGTATGTACGGTCTCACAATTTTTAGAGTGATTTTTGGACATTTAGGGGGCAATTTGTAGAAATTAGGTGATTTTCTCAGTTTATTCGTATATGTTAGCCCATAAATATTTTGATGATATAACTTCCAGATGATTTTTGCAGAACCTTTATGAAACCCTCCATAGAGAGTTTGGGGAGTAGTACGTACAATCTCACCATTTTTAGAGTGATTCTTAGGCATTTAGGTGTCAATTTACAAGAATTACGCAATTTTCTCAGATTTTTTCGTGTTTATTAGCCCATATTTTAGTAATATGACTTTCAGGATAATTTTTTGCGTAACATTTATAGAACTCTTTGTGGGGGAGATAAGAGAGCAATGCGTACAATCTCACCATTTTAGAATAAGAGTGAGACTACATTAGGTCTATATGCAACTTAAATCAAATATATGCAAGCGGTTGTTTCTATAACTTAAACTCGTAACCTTCTGGTTACATGACAAATAACCGATCTTTCTGAGATGGGATTAATCATAAAACCCTGGTCAATATATCAAGTATAGTCTCTTATGGTGAAAAAAGTTGAGACATTTTTATCAATAATAGATTACCTCTAAAAATTTAATAATTAGTCCCTTATTAGCCTTGGTAAAGTCCATCTTATTGCAATAGGAATGAACAAAAACAAATAAATTTTGACTAACATGATACAAAAATTGAAGGAAAAAAGAAGATATTAGATAACACCAGTAGCACCAACGAATAGTATGATAATTGAAACAAAGGAAGCAACGAGTAATAATAAAACGAAGTATACGAAACAAGAAAAGAAGTACCAGTACTATTTGAGGAACTCAAAAGAAATCTTTAGATTCATATTTCACATATTTACACATACAACAAGTACCCCATTGCCAGAACCACACATTCCTATCACAAATATGTACACATACAAAGAAGCTCAAAAAATCAACTACCCTCTGCTGATTACAAACACCACTAAATGTGTTTTGCAATAACAAATATTTCTAGTTTTTATTATTTTCTTTTTTCCTCTTTCAATAGTAGAATTACAATGGGAAAAATAAATAAATGACGCGAAGTCGAGGAAAAGAGAGATGTGTTTCAGCATTCTGAAACATGTAGCGGATTTTATCAGCAGAAAGACCGAATATGCAGCTGCTTTTTCAGTAAACCGTGTGTACCTGAAAACAAGGTTCTTTCACTTGATTTGACAGATGCATGTGTTAGCATACAAGGGAGATGGCTGACGTTTCGTATATTTCATCCACGTGAGTTGAAGGAACGTAAACTGCAGTCTTTAGTGAACTGTGGGTTCGGCCGTACAAAGCATATATGCACGCTCCTATTACTAGCCATATGGATACACGGGCCCAAGTTTCACCACTGCAAGAAATGCAAACAGAGGTTTAGCAATGCTGAGTAGTAATGGTTCGACTAAAATGATAAAGAAAGTGGTAAATTACGAGCTGTGATTCCTGGTATTGACGATTGGTCCATCTTTAGCAAGTATAGGAAAGTGCAAGAGGAAGCAGTATACTAGTTCTACATTATTCGAGGGAATAGGTTCTTGTCGCCTCATATAGATTTGGACAATCCTAACCTCATGAATTAACTTCTAAGCTGAGTTGGTATCAGTGTAAAACTAATAAATATTCTTGATTATCCAACGTTCGGCGACTGTATTATGTTGTTCGTACTCTGGATATTTAGACCTGAGCGCGCGATGGTATTAAAGTGTGTCATGTTGGTTAAGGGAATGGGCTGTTGTCTCCTTATTTATGTGAGTGTTGGACAATCCTCACCTCATAAGATTAGCTATCGAGATTCAGTTAGGTCTAAATTCATACTTAACAGTATAAACCAAAATCTGAAATATAGTTCGGCAGTGCCGAAAATAATAGCAAAGAAGTCATGAAGGCTTACCCAAGATTAATTAATAAGTAGACGTTGATGAGAATGCAGGCAATAGGCAGAAGTGGTACAAACGGACAAATGAAACCTGAATAGGAAAAAGAAAATATGTTTTAAATTTGTCGCTGTAGATGTATAACAGCCATTACTTTCGATCAGGCACAAGCAATCTAATTAGATAATTGATATGGCGAAGATCGAGTAGACCACTACCACAAAATATCAAAGATCATTGGACCTAAGCTCAAAGCTAATGGAGTGAAAGAAAGCCTTTAATCAGGTGATAATGATATATATAACATACCTCCGGTGTGTCCAAAGCTGTGCCTCGCATCATCCTGGTCTATGCAAGTGAGTACTATCAAACCAGATATCAGAAGCAAACCACCAATTCCGGACAGTGCGTACCTTGCAGGACTGATCACAGCAATAGGGTACAAGAGTCAAAATTTTTGTACAAGAAGATGTAAGATTAAGACATATTAACTACCTCAGCATTTGTGATAGAGTCGTCAAGAATAACCCAATATTTAGATCATATTTATTGATAGTGATCAGAATCTATGTGCATGTCCAGAAATACATTCATGAATATCTATATCCAAGTTGGCGTCAAACTCTCCTGGTATTTAACCCTTATTACACATTTGCTCACTTCTTAAACCTCCTCTGTATCCCTCCAAATTTACAGAAATGAACAGATAAAATTGAAGAGAAAGAGAGCTCACTTAGACAAGTTAACAATTGAAGCAGCAGATGTAACGATGCATACTCCAATACAGATCAACATAATTGTCCAGCCAGCAATTTTCCGCCTTTGGCTTACTAGATCTGCGACAAAATCAAGAGAAGTAAAATATAGTAGGAATTTTCTACTTAGATTATTCCTTGTAAATGTAGGAATACAGTGAACACATCTTTGACTCCGAAATGCAATGTAGATAACAGAGACAGGAAAAGAAGGGACAGTGCACCTAGCGAGCATCAGTTTTTTCATTTTTTAGTGTTGAATTACTCAGTTGGATCATGAGGTAACTCAGGTAAGGATATATAATGGTGGGAGAAAGAGACAAAGACTATAATCAATAAACCCAAGTCAATTCTTATTGTTTTTTCCTTCTTCAGATGCTTTTCGCTACTTGATTTTCCTATTCTTCATTTCACCATACCTAACACGACCTATTAGATTTATTTTGGTCGCAATTTCTGAATTTTATATAGCATAGCATGATCATTTCAGCACAAAATAGTAGTCACATCGGAATAATAAACCGCTGCTACTACCAAGAATTTAGTACTTACAGCTCAACTTTGCTGCTGCTTTTTCCACAAGAGGATGCCCAACTGAAATCTCGCCTAACAATGGAGTGTTATCACCAGAGGTCACAGCTGGAATTTTGGTTTTCTCGACATCCATATCTGAACTACTACTACAGCTACTACGTCGCAGGCTTACTGAGTCAATTGCCTCCTGATAAGAGGAGGGAACTGGGACCTCGTCTGGTGGTACATATCGGAGAATCAATACCGAAATAGCCACCATTGTAAACGCAAGAAGTGTACCAACACTGACCTGTAAAGACAGAAACATAAGCAAAACAAGCAAAAACCCGTGAGTAGGAAACTAAGACTTCTGAAATTGACAATGTTACATGAATCAAAACATGCTAATTACATCACATTAAACACAAATCACAAGCATAGAGCCAGAGGGCATAGACATTTTCCCTTCATAAAAAGTAAGTTATAACCATACAAACGTCAAAAAGATATAACATCTTATTCCTGACTAATTTTTTGGAACTGGTATTTTATTCCCAAATAATTAGAGTTGTGACTTGTGAATCACTCAAAACCACACTTCCAAAGTTTGCTCAACACGATTGAAAAATATGACAAATTATCATGTCATAATCTATTAGTTAACAATGAAAATCATCACTTAAGCTTACAAGGGTTTTCACGTAATAATATGTTGTTCGCTTAATTCTTTCTAACAAAGGAGTTACAAGCCTCAAAATGAAAAAAGAATGAAACAACTAAAGTATACGAAAAGGGAGATTGTTTTGAGCCAAAAACAAATGTTCATCCTAGATATCACTCTCTTGTTGTCTTTGTTCCCTCGCTCCAAAACAAGGAGAACAGCACACATCAAAGGGGGAAAAAAATACATAAATTGATATTTTTGATGTGTTTCCACACCATATCAAACATGCTACAAGTCATATTTTGACACAAGCCACTATGCGTTGAAGTACTCAAGACATTTCAATTTGCAGAAGATTCAGTGCCAAATAGGAAGAAAAGGAACAAGTTAATATCACTCAGATGATTATGGAGGACTTAACTCTGGCTTTAAATATATAATATAATACGTCCAGAAAGTGAGCGTACCATTCCAGACAACTGTTCAACGTTCATGAAAAATGCTAAGGTTCCAGAAAGTAAACCAGTTGCTATAGTGCCCTTAACAGGAACTTGAGTCCGCTTGTTAACATCTGAGAAAAATGAAGGCAGCAATCCATCCCGAGCCATTGCCATAAGTATCCGTGGCTAAAATCACAAAAAATCAATGTTAATGCCAGAAGTAGAAGTATGAAAAAGAATCAACTCTACCTATCCCTCTCTCAGAGAGTGAGAACACAAGTATGTCCAATAATATAGGATGTAAAATCTAAGGCTTAAAGTGGTTATAAGTAACATGCAATCAAGTTTCCCATGTAACATGGTTGATATTACAGTACAACCAAGAGGAAAGGTTTAATTTGTTGGAAAAGGATAACAAAGTATTTCTGGGAATGCTGGGAAAGATTACCAAGTATTTGGTACAGAAAGTTATACATCTCAATAGACGTAGCAAGTCAAATAGTTTTAAACACCCCAATGAAGTTTATAGCACTAAGAATCTAATCAGACTTTGTGTCTTAAACAATTTCAAGCTAGGTAGACTTCGAAATCTACATGATGCAGCTTGCGTACCTGAGGCATTATAGAACCCATCAATGTTGAGCAAAGAGAAGTACAAGCTCCAATAGTTATTATATATCTGTATTGAGATCCAGAGGAAGTACATTAGAATAAAGAATAAGACAGTAAAAAGGCAGTTTCACATCAAATAGTTTAGCGTCAATAATAAGACTAACTGCAACATCATTAGGCCAAAAAGATTAACTTACGCTGCCCAATTAATTCCATGGCTTGCAAATGCAGAAGAGATTGGTGTATCTGGATCCATAGCATAATAGGGTACTAAACCAACAATAACTGCAGAGACTAACATGTAGAGAGAGCAGCATATTGATAATGCAAAACCAATTCCCATTGGCAGGTCACGTTGAGGATTCTTCACCTTTTTAGAGATCAAAAAGAAGAAATAAATCAGATGGTAAATTTAAAAGTCCAAGAATCTTCAACAGGGATAATCCCTCCGTTCAATTTGTTTGTCTTACTTTCCCCTTTAGTCCATTTAAAAAAGAATGTCTCTTTCCTTTTTTTGGCAACTCTTTAGTTTTAGATTTTCACGTGGTATGTTTAAGACTAGAAGATTAAAGGCATTTTGGTACATGCATTCTAAATATCTTTAGTTTAAGACCACGAGAGTTAAATGTCTTCTTTACTCAAGAACTCAGTGTAAAGTCAAAACCAACCACACAAATAAAAACAGGGGGAGTAAAGTATATAGAGACTTGGCAATACCTCCTCAGCTGTACTAGCAACTGAATCAAACCCAATGTAGGCAAAGAAGACAGTTGAAGCTCCAGCAAGCATTCCATCGACTCCATAGGGAAAATACCTATCAATTAAGGAAAGACTGAGAAAGCAGATCGATAGGAGGAGAATGCATAAGAATGCTTGTGCGGGACAGCCAATTACCCAACAGGAAGCTCATAGCCTGGCCATCCTGCTTTGTAGCCCAGATATCCACCAGCAATAATTACAAAAGCCATGACACATACATTTACTGAAGTGACAAATCCTTGTACCATGGTACTCTGCGAAAATTTAATTGAGCTAACATTAAATGAAGCACAAACTACAAACTACAAAGAAAGAGATGATTATTTGGATATGAAAAATACCTCCTTGATCCCCACACAGAGAAGTCCAGTGACTAGAAAAACTAAAATTGCAGCACATGGGTCCACTGTAACATTCAGTCCTGGGATTGTGTGACGAGCTAAGAAAGACGGCAGGCTGTCTGGACTTCCAAAAAGCATAGCCTGCAAACAGAGAAGGATGACAAAAATACAGTCACAAAGGAACATTCAAGGTGTATTGATGAACAAAAGACTAATCTACAGAAGATTAGAATGAACTGTATAAGCCTTTTTTTTTTTTTGGTGTAAACAGAATCTAATAGGGGAGAGAATAGATTTAGAAGATTTTATCGGGAAATAGGTACGAACACCCATAAGATGTGGGATGTAAGTTTTCAATTCATCATTTAAGACTAATCTACAGAAGCTTAGAATGAACTGTATAAGCCTTTTGTTTTTTTTGGTGTAAACAGAATCTAATAGGGGAGAGTAGATTTAGTAGATTTTATAGGGAACTAGTAAAGAATACCCATCAGATGTGGGATGTAAGTTTTCAATTCATCATTTTTAGGATGATGAAATTTTTGGTGTGAATATACAGTCCCTTTTTTTAAAAAAAAGGAACATTCAAAGTATAGTGACATTTCAAGATGGGAATTAAGCCTCTTTTTTTCATTTGGTTTGAAAGAGGGATAACGGGCCAGGAAGTGATCTAGAATCAAAAGAGACATGAAGATAAACTCAGATAAGTTATCCTTATACCACATCAATTTCCACTTAAAAGCGAAACAGAAAAAGCAGGTCTCCCTCTCCCAGTACAAATTGTTCACATAACTGGTAATACTATTTGAAGTCATTTATAATAATATACCCAGTATCTACTAAAAGTTCGGAGTAAACTATAACATTAAGTGAGTCCTCACAACTAGAACCCAGAGCTGTGTTGTTTTCCAGCATACATTATCACCAGAATCACTTAAACACGGCTATAAACTCAAACATTCCAGCATACCTAATTTTTTTTCAATGTTCAGGGAGGTTATAAGCGAAAAACTCAAATACTTACAGATAATCCATAATTAATCAATTAGCAGTATTGGAGAGGATCTGTGTATGACATTTAGAGTAGCCTCTTGAAGTGGATGAGGAGTGAAGCCTTCTCTACTTTATTCTTTCACATTTACCATAGGGAAATAGGTTCTTGGTTGAAATGAAAACCATATCACAAGTTACAACAGGATAAACAGAACTGGGAACATGTACAAAAGCACAATCTTCAATACAATATTGGCACATGCAGATTTCTTCTAATAGAGCCCGCTTGGATTGGCTTTTGGCTTATTTTTATTATTTTGGCTTAAAGCACTTTTTTATCATATCCAAACACTACAAATGTGCTTTAAAGTTATTTTGACTTAAACACACTAAAAATAAGCCAATCCAAACAGGCTCAATATCTAATTAATTATTCACATTATACAGAAGACCTGAAGTAAAGAAACAAGTTGATTAAAACAAAGTAGATTTCCGCATAAATCACTAGAATAGCTAGGCCAGTGAATCTACTTTGTCCAAAGGATGCACACATTATCTTATAACAATAAGGCTATCTCACGGAAAAAGACAGTTAGGCGCATTGCTTAATACTTTTAAGGATTGAAATCAAATAATTCAGAAGTCAAAGAGAAAATGCTGCACCAGATTTGGAGATATGCCACGAGCAACTGCCGAACCTCCAATTGTGTACTCCAATACTAATGCCCAACCGATCAGCCATGCAACACTGAGAGGGAGGGTAAATTTTATTTTTAAAAAACATATCTAGACCTCAAAAAAGTCAGAAGTTAAAAAAAAAAATTGACAATTATTACAAGAAAATTAGGAAAACTGAAATCACAAGTCATGCCCCATAGAGAAAATGCATTATTTATAAAATCAAAATTCTCATTATTTTAATAGAATAGCAAAAGATTTTCATTATGAGATCAAAATCCGTGCACCAAGAACTTCTGTAGAATTACCCCTCTCCAACGCAAATGTAAGAATAATGATAGGCACTCCCAGCTGATGGACAACGACTTGCAAGCTCCGCATAGCAAAAGGCAGAAAGAGCAGCTGCTATTCCAGCTATTAAAAATGAAATGGTGAGTGCCGGGCCTGAGTGCTCTCTAGCAACTGTGCCGACTAGAATATACACCCCAGCGCCTATTGTTGAACCAACCCCTGGAAAATCAAACCACAAGGCTTAAAATATTATTAAGCTGGCTAGAACTTATAGATAGACATGCTTCATCAAGCAAAATTCAATTTAAATCGATCAATCAATTGCAATTCTTCAATCTCAAACTAGTTGGAGACAGCTATATGAATGCTATGTATCCATTCTACTCTATTTGAGAAGCGCATCTAATTGGGGACGTCCCAATAAATTCAGCATGCATTGGATTTATCATAGTTAAGACTAATTTTACACTGGCTATCAACCTACTAGCATCCTCCTACCTTATCCAAACTTCAAACCAGCTATGCTTTATGAATCTCATCTCTGGAGTTAGCTAGCTAATCCAATCTAAAACAAAAAATTGCTAAACTTACGCTCCCAAGCACTCAACACCGTAAAAGTTAAATAAAGAATCACCCTTGAGTGTTAGCAGGGAAAAGTTGTCTATTCTTGCAATAACTAACTTTTTAATTGTTTTTTTGGTTTATGCTCTTGGGCACACCTCAACTAATTCCACAGACCTGCCACCTTCCACCACCAACAAGTTTCAAGTAACTCTATCCACCAAGGCTAGAACCTATGGGAAGATTTCTTGGTGCTCGACTCACTTCATTGACCACTGGACCACACCAATAACTATTGTTTGTTGATGTTATGAGGAACTCAATTTCCACTATGAAAACACCAAGTTACCATGCCATAACATAAGAATACAGATCATAAATACTAAACTGCCATATGCATAAAATGGATTCAATAACCTCATTAAAAACCAGAATTGAATGCAAAAGATACTCAAAGTAACCATAAACATGAACCCCACAGGACCAAAAAAAACAGAAAAAATACATAACAAGCTGATCTAAAACATAAACAAACAAAAAGATCAAATTTTTTTTAACCCAATTCACAAAAACTCAAGAATCAATCATAATCTTTACCTATAGTAATAAGATGAGGTATAGTTAAGGCTTTAGCTAATTGATGATGAGAAGAACCAGATGCAGCAGATGATTTTGAATTTGCAGAATCAACCTGCTTCCTTCTTACAAGACTTTTCATACCCCCAATAAAGCACCCTCCTTTATCACTACTACAACTACCATCACCAACAAATCCCATGATGATGAAACCAACAACAATTCCCAAATGGGTGTTGGAAAAATTGAATCTTTTTTAATAAATACTATATCTATGAATATGTAGATGATAAAAATATGAAAATCTTGGATTATTTAAAAGGGAAAAGGGTGCTTAGGTGATTGAAATGAGCAAATCCCAAAGGCATCAAAGGATAAATTCCTACAAATTTGTGGCTTCTGGGAAAAGCAGAAGGAAAATTTGGAAGATTCTGCAGAAATTTTATTCTTATTTTTACAGAAGAAAATCCTACAAATCCAATGAAATGGTGTTTGCTTTATGCTTATGTAGGACACAATAGTAATTTTTTCAGAAATGTTTTTCAACGCGCGGGAGAAGGCGCGTGTGCTTATACAAATGAATCCTACCCACCACTTCCCTTGTTTTATTTTTATCCATTCCTTTTATAGAAATATAAAAAAAAATAAAAAATTGAGCTCGATAACTTATTAGAGTTACGCAAATATTAACATTATTTATAGCGTTAAGTTATTTGTTCAATTGAAAACCTAAGCTAAAAGGTACGAACATAGTGACGACGCCAGGACCATTTTTAAAAAAATATCTTTAATTTTTTGACGACTTTTGAATTTTAATTTGTCATATGATTTATCTAAGATTAGATATTTTGGTATAGCTGATATAGAGTTTTAGTTTAACACAACTAGATTCAAAAGTCTATTTTCGACATATTTCTTATTTTATATCAAGTTAAAACTAGACAGACAAATTAAAATAAAAAAACTATGCTTATTTCAATTTTACCCTTCATAATCAATACATAAAATTTCTCATTATTTATATTATTTATATGAAATTATAAACTAGCAAGTAAATACCATACTTTTTGGAAGATGATTTTAGCATATAATCAAATAAGCCATTTTTTTCTTTTTAAAAGAAATGCACATTACTTAACTAAAAAGTTATATAAATAGATAAAGGGAAAAATCTTTTGGCTATAAAATTTAGTCAGAACGGTAGAATAACTTATTTTATGCTGTTATTTTAAAATAAAAAAAATATTATAGATTTTTAAAGTTTCTGATTAAATTTCCTGATCATTTGGCATTATCTCTAGATAAATTAGTTGGTGGTACTCATCTTTAATGAAAGACATTGATGATAACCAATAATATTCGAAGGAGTTATTAGTACACTTCTAAAGACAAGTAATCTCTATCGAATATATATATATATAGAATATATATATGTATATATATATATATATTTGCTTAATTTGAAACTAAATCTATATGCTCAAATTAATCTCTCTCTATATATATGACCTATTAAAGTAGATTAATATTGATCATACAATGAAGATGATTTCGATCTACGACGATTTAAAATTTATAATAAATATAAAAACATTACATTTTTTTCTAAATATGAACCATCTTAATAAATTTTTTTAGTAATGTGCAAAGCTAATTTTCACAAATAATATTTTTTATTAAATGTAAATAATTTTAAAATCCGTTATTAGACACTCATAATTTGAATGTGTGGATGGGTACACTATTATCCAGATAAGGAATGGAAAAACTATAAATAATAAATTTTGGTGGTGTTGGACTATTTTTGTATTTATTGATGATAATAAAATAAAATAATATTCGTTATGTTTAAATAGTATAAGATGCTCTTTTTATTTGCTAAATTCTAAATATTTGGTATAATTTTGTTGTTATACAATGTTTATACCTTTTATTTTATACGACTTTAAAGTCAGTAAACTATTCACTTATTTCATAAATTTTAATATGACGTTTTATTTATTTTTAACTTTAAAATATCATTTATTTACGCAAAATTAATATTGTTACTTTATTATATGTATTATTATTTAAATTTTGCATCCAATCAAACGTAAAATTTAACTATGCTTTATCAATTTTATAAGTATGATAACAAAGCTTTACATTTAAATAATTATATCAATAAATGAAAAAGAATATTGACCTCTTAAACTCAATTTTAAATTTGCAAGATAAATAAATAAATTGATGACTAGGAAACCTTACCCAACTCCTTCAATATAGTTTATAAACTCAACGAACTTATTATTTTTAATAATAAATATTAACTACTAAACTTTAAATGCAAATAACTACATATGGATTAGCCATATTTTTTTTTAAAATATACCAAAATTTGGTAGTTTGAGTATGGCAGAATGTAACTAAAAAGGTCAAAAAAGGAGGCAAGACTAAAATTCATTGGATTGGAATTAAATATGTTAATAATTTATTACAACTAGTAAAAGAATTCTAATATTAAAATATAAATTCTTTAGTTTGACGTTTTAATTAGGAGTTTATTAAATTAGTATTTTTCTTTCTCTATACGTCTCTATTTTTTTGGCTTCCCTACGTGGTATTAGGTATAATTCGTATTCAATAGTGAAGTCGGAATTTTTTAAAAATTAAAATAAAAAAAATATAAAAATTAGTTAAAAAGAGTCCGGTTTCTATTTTTTATATATATATTAATAATTTTGATCGAAGAAATTAAGCTTGGATAAACTCCTGATCATAAGCTGGCTTCGCTCCGACTCGTATTCATAAAATTATATTTTTAAAAGTAAAGACTTTTTTATAAAAATGATTCTATTTTTAAGAGTCAATCAGCCATTTTTTATAAATAAGAATAAAATATATCTTTTCTACAATATTATTTTGTGGAAAAACGTGTCCATATATAATACGTAATAGAAGTAGGCCATAATTCTTTTTTCTAAAAAAGAAAGTTAAATGCTTAATGACGAAAAAAGGAGAATTGTTTGCAATAAATAAAATAAAATTACACAAACCTCTTATTTATTTTCTGCCTAAATAAAAAAAGAGTATAACTTTGATAAATTGATCATGGTATAAAAACTAATTATATGTGAATATTCATAAAAACTTAACTCGATATAATTTGTAAAAAATAAAATACTATTAATTTATATTGTCCATATGTATAATTATTAAGTTCTTTTTTTTGTTATTCCTTTTGAGGAACTTTCGAAAATAATTATCATCTGAATAACTCTTGTCGTATAATTATTAGGTCTTCGATCGTGTACGCAAGCAAAGCAAGAGAGAGAGATATGTGATTGATGATTGAAATATTAAAAAAAGATTATCTTAATAAAGTAATAAATAGTGTAATAAATTATTTTTTAAAAATTATAACAAATTTTTAATGTCTTAAGCAAAGAAACATGAATTTGCGTCAGAATTCAGAAAATGAATGTGCAATAATGTATATGAGGGGTCCAATTTTATATTTTTTGCTACATCCACTTGATTATATTTCAAGTCCCACCAATTTTTTAAATTTATATTATATAATAGAAAAATTGAAAAAAATATTGGCACTTTCTTATAGTTCACAATTCTAGATCCTGCCGACCAAATCTTGAATTTGTTGCATATTAATAAAATTAATATATTTATATATTAAAAAAAATAATTTAAAATTATTGAATTTTAGTTGGGACCTTTAAGGCATGGAGGAACTACTGCAAGAAGTCTGTGAATCCAGACTATACAGTATGGTTTCAGCATCACAAAGGTCCATAACCTACACTAATAAGTATTATATTTTTTTGTGTCGAATTATTTATCGTAATGTTTAAAAATAGTTATTTTGAATTATTTGTTATTTTATAAGTTTAAGATTAAAAAAAATTACTTTCAGTGAAAATATGTTATATCTTAAAACATAAATAAGAGTGATATAATAATTGTGGTTAGTGAAGTGGTTAAGAACAGATTTTCAATTCAAACTTTAATGGAGACAAAAAACACACTAAAAAATAGAGCGATTGTTTCCGATAAACCCTCGAAAACTAACAAAGAAGCATAAGTAGATGATAGTTAATTTTTCAGACGAATAAAGTATCGCCATAGGGGCGAATTAAAATTTTCAAATTTCTTGACTGAGAAACCAGTACTTAGGCAGATTCAAGATATGAATTTATGAGTGCTTTTTCTTTTTTGGAAATAAGGACAAATATGCTCCCGAACCATCGTTAATGGTATGCAAATATCCTCTGTCATACTTTTGAGATATTGGTGTCACTGCCGTCCAAAAACTAGAGCTACCATACTAACGGATATACACATGTCATAATCTTATCCACTGATCCGACATTTATTAAATATCGGACAGACGGATAAGATTGTGTCACATGTCCCTATTTACTCTTTCGTTAGAGTGAAGGACATATATGCTTTAATTTTTAGACGGCGGAGATACTAATATCCTAAAAATATGAGAGAGAATATCTACATACCATTACGATAGTTCGAGATATATTTATCATTTTTCCCTTTTTTATACTCTTTTGTATGATTATTTATGAAATTTATCCCATATTATACTGTTTGGCAAAATAAATGAATTGAAATACTTTATTATTTATGCTATGATTATTATAAACGTATGAATAAAGCTTGACCTTTCAATTAATCCGTTCACCTAACACTATTATTTTATTCTAGAGATCTAATCAGCCAATACAATTATTGAGTTGAAAATATGTTAAAATATATACTTAATTAATTTAATGCGTGCGATTCTTTATTTTTGATGATGTTTCAATGTCAAATCTTTTAAAAATATTAACTTTTAAGAACCCGACACACCTCTTGTTATTTTAAGAGGGTCCAAGCAGAATAATCGTTAATATATCAAATACTACTTGATTTTGACTCTTTTTTATTTAATTTAGTCTAAGTAATCATTTATTGACTCATTTATATATTAATTCAATCTATTTTTATTCGTCCGATATTCGAAATATTTTTCATATATAATATGAAAATTTAATGCAAATGAATAGCACTTCAATGTGATAGAGGCCTCATAAGTCATCATCTTTACTTTGTGATTTCAATTTCAGTGTGGGGACTTGTTTGATTTTATTTATTTTAAAATAATAATTAAAGGGTTTGGAGTTTTATGTACCTTTATAATTTTAATTTTCTTATTTTCACATTTAAAAAAAATAATCAATTGGACATTCCCTAAAGGTACTAACTTATATATATATATATTTAAAAAAAAATAGTTGCACATGATGAATTTCATTTTTGTTGTGTCTTTATGCACTTTTTGGTATTTGTCTTAATCTAAATAGTTTAACTATTAGGGCAAAATTTGTCATAAGTTGATGCATTAATTAATCATATGATTAAATGATAAAAATGTACAAAATTAAATACACATGAACTATCTAAATAGATTATTTTTAAAAGACTAACATGTAACATGACATACTAATATAATGATAATATAATGATAAAATAGAAATAGAGAAAAACTTTAAGGGGACACAATACAAAACTAGGTCATGATCATGTATAATGATTTCAATATTTTCAATTTACACACGTAAATTGAAAATAAATAGATTATTTTCGAAAATGCTATCAAATAACATGACATACTAATATAATGATAAAATAGAAATCAAGAGACTTTAAAGGGACACAATTCAAAACTAGATCATCATCATGTATACTGATATCAATATTTTCAATTTACACAAACATATATAGATTGATGTAACATGACCATAATTATAGTGTTTAAAATTATTTTAAAAAATTAAAATAAAACTGTATATGACCCCATCAATAGTAATAAAATAAAATAAAAAAGACCCCATCAATAAACGAAATATCCAGATAATAATAGATTATTTTTTTGCATAATTGTAACATTGCTTTCACAAGTAGGCAAAAAAGTGTAAATAAAAAATTGAATAAGAACGTGAAAAAGGCCCCATAATAATATGAATATGACAATTGTATTTGCTAAATAAATATCTGAACCAAATCGGAAAAGATGTTAAAACATATAAAATGAAATGCCTCTTCGCTTTAATTTGCTCGTCTTATTTCACTCTTTAGCCAGTTTTAGAAATTCATAGCTTTCTTTTTGATAACTCTCTTTAATTTCAACTTTTTATCTGACATGTTTAAAACCACAAGATTATTAATAAACAACTTGATACATTCTATAAAATTTTGGTTTGACCACAACATTCAAAAACCTTCTTTAAATTCCATATCAAATTAAAATCAGACTAACTTGAAATCGAAGAAGTACATATTACTATGTTAGTGTTGTCTGTTACTCAAACCACAATTAAGTCATTATGTACTTTTGGAAGTTATTTTCACAGCTAACTTGTGCTCTTAATATTTAATAATAAAATGGACAAATCTAATGTATATATGTAGTGATTAATAAAACCTGTGCATAACTGGAGAAACTAGGAAGACAATGGAATTATATTTCATTAAAAATAAGAACAAAAATGCAGATAAAAAATTGTGTTTCCAGCCAAAAAAAAGAAAAAAAAATCTCACTATAGTGATCTATATACATGTATAAATAGTATACTAAGTACATCAAAGATCAATATAAATACTTCCTAGAGATTGCGGCGACATGAAAAATTGGCAAGGTTCCACTCTCTAAAAATCAAAAGGTGGTTACAAGACCTATACCAAGTTCCTCAGCAAGTTCATCCCATACAGGAAGGAGAGTCAGTAATACCAGGAATATAGCCACACCAAGAGCTGCTTTCCTCCAAGTTCCGACCTCTGTTACATCGTTCAAGCATGGTTTCTCTGGTGACCTCTGTATGTCAAATGATCCACGATTTAAACTTCTAGACGACTATAACTCTAATACCATGTAATAGGATGGAGGTATAGCATTGTATTTTTTTACCTGACATATAAGCACATATAATCCCCAAGGAAGTGATAGAGGTCCACCAAGCTGATCGAACAGAAACAGAAAGTTACTGAGTGATTGATTCTACAATTTGCAACATCAAGCAAAAGGAGGAAGGATTGCTATGTAAAAGGCAATAAGCAATTTGAACTCCATACGCGCATGGAATAAGTAAACAAAGGTTCCGGGATTGACAACCTAATACTTCTTCCTATTTCAATTTGTTTGTCTGATTTAGACTTGACACTAAGTTTAAGAAAGTTAAAAAGACTTTTGAATCTTGTGTTCTTTAACTAAAGATATGTGAAATGTATCAAAACGCTCTTTAATCTTGTGGGCTTATAAACATGTCATGTGGAAAGTTGGAGTTGTCAAAAAAGGAAAAAAGGCATTTTTTTATTGAATGGACTAAAAAGGAAAGTCAAACAAATTGAAACGGAGAGAATTTGGATAAATAGAGTAGACACTGGACAATGACTGGATATATGAATAACAGGCATTTGATCTACATATGCATATCAAACTAAGAAAACATATTAGTTGGAAAACTTTAGAGCAATGTAAAGGTTTATAGTAAGCTCTATCCAAAAAAACAAATGACAAAAGAATGCTTACCACACCCAAGCCCAGAAGTGAGTATGTTGCCAACCCAAAACCAACCAGTGAACCTTTTCCGAAGGCTCCCTGTCAAAAACAAAACATGAAGTAGAGAGCTGTCATACTTTATCTGGGACAACCAATTATCTCTTAGCCAGGAAAGCTCTTCATTTTCCAAGAGGTCATGATTCTTTATAACAAGGTCAGCAAAATGTTAAGCGAAACCAATTTCTCTAAGCATGCTAAAATGTCTCAACAGTTCCTATAGCGCTAGGAGCTGCACGCCTGCACCTGTTTGAAATACTAGAATCACTTAGGACTCATACATCTATCAGTAATAACTTTTCAAGCTTTACACTGTACAATCATCTAATACTATGTAAACGACAGTCTACTTCAAGGTTACTGGCTTGTCATTCATTTATATTTCGTAGGATGTTGTTGACTATACTTTGAGATTAACCTTGATAGTCCCCAAGTTCACAAAAAGTCAAAAACTAATTGATAAAGTAAAGAATGCAAAGGTCACCTGCACAGCTCTCCCACCATCTAGACATCCAACTGGTAGCATATTAAAAGCTGACGTAGTCAAGCCACACCTGCAAAATGGAACTTAGAGCAAGCATGCTGAAAATTACCCAACAAAAGTACTTGCAACAACTCAAATTTACCAGCCAGCAATCACAAGGGGATGGATTGAAACCATTGCTGCATGCATTGCTCTGTGAAAATGAATGCATATTAGCTCAAATTTTATATGCTAAAGATTCAAATAAGTGAAACAAAATATATATTGCCAATTTGAAAAAGCAAAAACTTCACTGGCCTTCAAGCACGCAACTGTTAAGGTATTCTTTTGAAAAAACAACTATATTTATATACTTTAAAGTGATTAGCCTACAGATATAGCGGTTTTGACAAAGGGAATTTTCAACAATAATTCAAATGTACATTCTGAAAATTATTTTCCAAGTACTTCATATTTTCGCTCCCAATGGAAGGGCTACACTTACCCATAACCAAGAGTGGCTCTGCTAATAAGCCCAAGAAGCAAAGAGCCCTGAAAAAGTGTGCTAGGAACCTGAACCAACTCTGCAGCAGCAGCAGGATTGGATGACAGTAACAGGCCAACTGCAAACATGGAAGAAGACAACGCAGCACCAGCAAAAGGACCCGCAAGAGAAATGTCTACCTTTGCTTTGCGATCAGGAAGAATGGATTTGAACTGCAGGAACCAAGAGAAGATGATTAATGCATATGTGTTATGCTTGATAGAGTGATGATGAATCTGGCGGAATAGCAAGGTTTGATGAAGTTAATCTAGTACAGCTCCCTCCATGCTAGACTCCATATGACTTTAACAAAATATGTGATACTTAAGAAGGGAAAGCATGCCAGCGTACTACACATTGACATTGCTTGAAGTGTTACATTCACAACATCTCATTCAGCAAAGATAACATTTGATTCTCCTTCCACTTCTTTTCTTCTCTCCTCAATCACAGCCAACATTTAGAACTTCATTTTTTTTTATAACTGGGGCGTCCGCCAGCTTGCGTGCAGTCGCGCACCTCTACTTCCATGGGATCCTTTACCACAAGCTTGAACTAAAAATCCCTAAAATGATAGAAGTCCTAGATAAAGTGAACACGAAATGGCTAAGGCAGAGGAAATTGGAGGACATAATTAGCACTCCAAGAGATTAATGTCCATGCTCTATAGTATACTCAGCACCATCATTGAACTCCTCATGTTCTTTAAACTGGCTTGTATGGAAGAGGCCTGAGGCTGCAGCCAGAAGAAATTCTATGCTAGTAGCATTTTTTTAAAAAAAATGTATGTATTGCTAGTACATATCACTACAGCAAGTGGGGTGAGAGGGGAACATCGTGAGCATTACTTTCAGAAGGAACCTACAAGATTAACAAAGATTGGGAGTGTGAAGATTTTTTGAACTTATTAGCTTGCTTCTATTGAGGGCCATAGCACAACAGAATCTCATGGGGGAGTTCTAGCAAAGGCAATATACACAGTTAAGGTGGCTATAAACATCTACACTCTCAAAATGGAATGATTAAAGACTGGTCTTGACATTTATTTGGAGGACTAGACTTCCCACCAAGGTGATCTGTTTTACCTGGACTGCTTTAAATGGGGTCTGCTTGACCCAAGTTAACCTTAACAGAAGTAGCTTTCAGTTGGTGTATAGATGCTACACGCGTCAGAGGAACCTGGAGTACATTGAACATCTACTCATACACAGCCCACTTGCAGCAGAAATTTTGGAACTTCTTCTCTATTTTAAGACTGGAGTTGGGTGCAGCCTCTGTCGATTAAAGATGCCTATGAAAGCTGGAGTTTTTGCAGAGTAGATTTAATGCCATCAAAAAGTTCTGGAGGATGATCTCAGCTACTATCTTTTGGTATTTATGGAATAAAAGAAAGCGCAGATTTTGATGGAATTTCAACTCCAACACACACTTGAAGGCTAACTGTTTTAGTCAACCCCTACAGCTGGAGTAACCTTAGCGTATAAATTGCCCAATTAATTTTTGGATTTTGTTAGCTCCTTACACTTAGTTAGTTACATTGTACAGGAGCTAGTACTACCTTTTCTTTTGTACCTATCTGCATCTTCCTGCTGCCTTTCAATGATATTCCTCTCTCTTACTTTATCAAAAAAAAAAAAAAACACTCCACAACAATCTCCAGTACTAAATGCATTTTGCCATCAGGCCCTTTATTAAGAACTAGTGCATCTTTGACGACCAGGGAGAGTGTATCGCGTAACACAGGGTTTAAGCTTTAACAATAAAAACAAGTCATGCAAAAGCACCACTTTTTATGCATATCACCAACATGTTCCATCTTATAACGAGACCAGGTGAATGAGAATGTAATCATTCATGACTCTCCTGAAGCAAACAACACTTTGAGAACTATTCAGAATATTGGATCTATTTGCACAAATCTCTAAGAGAGTTCAAAATCCTCAGCTGCCAACTTTTCTGTTTCCAGCATTGACAAGTGATAACAAAATATGCTAACCTGAGTTATTGCTCCAAAGCTTCCAAGAGTGATGTTTGGAATGAAGTAAGGAATGCTTAGTTTCACATTCCTTGGAAATGCAGCCAGAAAATGCCCGATTTCCTGCAATAAATCAACTATTGATGTAGATTTGAACAGGGAGGATTAAGGTAACAAAAGTTGAGGTATAAAATCACTAGGATAGACTAACCGCCGTGTCATTTTCTCTTAACAGCAAATTTTATTTTTTGTACTAGATTTAAGATATCCCGGTAGAATTGCAATGACAAATGGGAAATGTAAAAGGGTAAGCTTTTTCCACAAGCAAAAGAAATAGCATAGCAGGAAATTTTAGTTTTCATGCAGAGCTACAACTGTCTTCCATCAGCTTCTTCCTCATAATAGTTTGGTCTCCTCTTCCTTGTCAAAGCTTAGTTTTCATGCTTGTTGGCTGGTAGCTCCATGGTTGGTTAGCTCAATAGCTAGTTTTGACTCTTTCATCGTCAAGAAATAAATGTGTGATTACCTGAGGTGCTGTTGACCTTCTTTCTTCCTTAGAAGAAGTATATACCTTAAGTCACATGTCATTTAGAGATACAAAAGCTTAGCTTTAGCTTTAGCTAATATATGCATACAATTGTCCCTTCTACATGCTCGAGCACAATATTTCAGTAACTTTCGACAATAACTGTACGTGTCTAATAAGTTATAGCTTCCTTCTGTTACTTAGAAGAATCCTTGACCTTTCATTTATATCTTAACCACAGACAAATTCTACCTGGTTCTGTGACCTTACTTATAGTTTCGACACAATTACTTTCATTTTCAGGTCCTGCATCTTTCAAAACAATGCCCTAGGTCAGCTGAATATGAGTTTAAATCAATTAAGGACTCTTCTAATTGGCAGGAGGAAAGGCAAAACTTATGAATATGTTTTTAAATCAATTAAGGAATCTTCTGATTGGCATGAGGAAATGCAAAAACTATGTACTTCACAAATCAGATGAAGAAATATAAGCCTGAGATATGTTGACAGAAAAATGAGATCAATCCCTTCAAGGTCCAACTAACACAAAATCCCTGACTCTCCCATCTTTCTACTCAAATGCACCACCTCGATTTCTACAAATGCCGCATCTAAGATTTGTCTTCCTTTCATGAATTCATTCGGAGAAGAAGACACCGTCTCATCCAGCACCTTTTTCAGTCTACTAGCAAGCACCTTAGACATGATCCTATAGATGCTTTCTACCAGACTAATAGGCCTGTAGACTCGGAACTCGTAGCTCCTTCCTTTTTTGGCACAAAGTAATAAAAGAAGCATTCAATCTTCTATAAAACTCCTTGAAGGGAAGTAATGCTAGTTGTTGCAGGAGAAGTGTTAGATACTGGTTTAGATTAAGTTAAATGCATACAGTTGTAGCTTTACATGTAGTAGTGTCCCAAATCAGATGCATCACTACAAAATGCGCCTATATAAGACTTAGGAGTACGATGGTTGATTCAATGCATTCTCTCAATTTTTTAGACTAAGCACTTTTCATGATCAACATTGTATTTTGTGGTAAATTACCACAACTAAATCAGTAAAGTGCATATCTGTTGCTTCATCAGGTTGTTTTCTCTTATTCATAGGAGTAATTAGGAGTTCAGTTACCATAGGAGCAGAGCATACTTAGAATATCTATACAAAAGATGTTTCTGTTGAGACTGTTCTTCAATTTTCAGCAGTAACCATATTTATAACTTATAACATAAAGCTTCTGCTCTGAGGCAAGGAAATGTGTTTGTAGTATTTCTATTTAGTTTAATATTTCTCCACTATCCTATTTCAACATTAAACTTTTAATTAAGAGAAGTACTAAAACCACAACTAATTATTGTTTTCCGAATAAAATAATACTCAACCTAGCTGACATAATTAATGTTGCCAAAGAAGGGAATCAAAAGCGTAGCTTAAACCATTCTTTCATAAATCAAAGATAAAACTGGGCTTTTGAGAAATTTTCATGTAACTTGGCTTACCCTGTCAATAATAGAGAATCCCACACAATCAACTAAAAGGATAACAAAGAAATCTTACATGAAATAACTGGACACCCAACACACCATATGCCAGTGGTAAAGCAGAATCCACAAACGGTACCAAGAGCTGCATATCTGGTGGTTCAATTGCATTTGGGTCCGTAAAGTACTTAACTACCTCAGGAGGAAGGCGAGTTATCTGCTCAACATAAATTTAAGTCATCAAGTCAAATTTGACAAAAGGATTGACAATTTATGAGAAGAAGTAATGAAACAAAGTAAAAGGGAATTCCAAAGTCAAACCACGAGGATAATTAGCACACCTGAGACGCAATTCCTAGCTCCACAGAGGAACCAATCGTGAGAAGGAACAACAGAAAAGCAATAACATATTGCCAGAGAGATGTTGGACCTGGTTCAGAAACTTCTTTCCGCAGCATACCAAAGCTGACTCTGGGCCCACCACGAGGGTCTGGCCCCTCTGAATTAGGTTCCTCCACCATGAATAGGTTGTACTTATCACCCATAACTTCTGATAACTGACTCTGAAGTTTGGCGAAAACATCCTCCCTCTTTCCTCTAAGATTCCCAAGGAAAAGAATGCCCTCTCCAAAATCTCCAAAAGGTTCTTCTTTAGTCACCCAAAAAGTAGAGTAGCCAAATAACTTCTCCTTAATGATCTTCACATCACTGGGATCAACCTTTTCGGGTCCAAGAAGTTCCATCAACTTAAAAGAATCTACTTGGAAATTGTTATAAGATGATCCAACAGTGGATATTGTTGGCTGCCAAGAAAGTAAACATATTCAGTACATCAGATTTTCTTCTTCATTAGTTTAATGATTCTTAATATCCTGCAGCTACTCTTTTTTTTTATCATCAGAGAAACACCTCAGCTTATTTTGACTCGACATAGATTACTAGACCATTTTCTGACTACGATGTAATAAAGGATAGCTATTTGACACTTTTCTTGCTATCTTAATGACCAGATAAGTTTTCTTAAAATTCACATATGTCTCAGGCCACAACCTTTTTCTTATACTAGTCAAAATAATTTAACAGTTGAAACTAAACATTAAATAAGGGTAAAGAACCTTTGGTATTGCAATCTCCAAAGTAACTAGTTGTAAGATTCCCAGTAAGCATTTGCTTTTAAGCATTCTATTCAAGATCAGATTTCAACTAATCAAGATTGCCTATGCATTCCAATGTTGCATAGTCTAAGAAGGGTTAGATATTCAGAGTTCTACTAGGAGGTTGTTTCCAAAAAAACACTGCAATTGTACCAGGAGGTTGTTTCCAAGTACACACTGCAACAGAACAACCTAACCACTTAATTCTCTCAAGGATAAGGAACAAAGGCAAACAGAAAATGGAAATTTCAAGCAAAATACTTGCATATAACTTTCAATGTTCCCTTCCATTCAATGCCGCAAAATGTTTCCTATCTGTATAAGCAAGTCAGTAGCCACTAGCCAGGATTAGAGGCATTGAATACGTAGCTGGCAGAATCAGTTCTCCTATTCTAGAAGCCTATGACATGGTCCAACAACCAGCAGCATGAAGAACAACATCAATATACTAATACTTATATCAATTATCAGTTAAATAAACATTCTTTCTATAATTTTCCCCCAAAGTTTCCTCCTTTCTTCGGCACCGAACTCTAAATAAGTAACCAGAAACTTAAAAAATTCAGAATATAACAACTAAACATCAAATACCAATCTAGTTGGGGTGTGCTATATGAATCCTTTATATGCATTTCTGCTCTATTTCAATGTGCTTCATTAAAATACTCAGTTAAGCAAATTAGAGAGTTGCTTGTCTTTGTTTCACTTCCTTGAACTTGCTACTAATACACAACGTGCCCTTGCTCATTTAGTTATCAATTTATCAACTTTTAAAAGATCTGCACTTGTCCAAACACTAACATAAACATCTCTAAACAAACTTAAAACCAACTCTATGCTAGGTTTGACATAGATTTTGAAAATTTAGTATGGCCATGAATTTTGATATTTTCAAGTTCCCAAAAACTAGCTCTGGTCAGTTTTTTTTTGGAATTTTTTCGACTTCCACTCTCAAAGTTCCAAACTTTGTCCACGTCCAAACACAACTTCGACATCCAAATATCACAGCTTCAAAAACTCAATTTGTTAAGTTTCATTTCAACTTCAAAATCAATAGCCAAAAGGACCTACTCCCTCTCGTTCAAACGTTTCAATAAGAATACATTTTTCCTTTTTTACAACTCTTTAATTTCAACTTTCCACCACCACGTACATTTCATGCATATTTAATTTAACATCACGAAATTCAAAAGTTTTTCTTCGATTTCTCAAAAGCAAAAACAAAATACAAACTCACCCTGGATGAAATTGACACCGAAGAATCCTCCGAATCAATCGCCTCACCACCGCTGTTCCTTTCTTCAACCGTCTCTTCAGTTACAGTAGCTAAATTAGAAGAATCCTTTTCCAGCTTCCCATCATTACTACTTCCATTATCATTACTACTACTTCCACCACCACCACCACCACCACTACCACTACTACAACTAATAATCAATCTACCCAAACTCCGTTTTGACATTCTCTTCATTTGGATTCTCCGACTGAAATTACAACTAATCGGAGGAGTCATACGAAACCGTAAGTTCATTGTACTGAAACTACAGCTCGTTAACGTCCCCATTTTAGTTGAATTTATCGGTGCTTTTCTCCTTCTAATGGTGAATTTGGGAAGTTGTGTTTATGGAGAAGACGAAGTTCAGAGGGGCTGTTTGGCTGATTTTGAGGTTTGAGTGTAAAGCATATAACAAAAGAATATCTTGTTGATATAGTTTTGTTTTTATTGTTTTAAAAATATGAAAAAAGTACAATGTGGCCCTAGAAGTTTTAGGTTTCTCTTTTGGGTCCATTTTTTTTAGGGACAATTAAGCAAAATATCTGTTTCCTCCGTTTCAGTTTGTTTGTTTGGTATTGACTTGACATTGAATTAAAAAAGTGAAAAATATTTTGAATCTTATGATCTTACATTAAGATATATTGAATTTGTTTATTACGTAAGTGGGATCGACGGTTCTAGTGACTCAAGGAATAAGGCATTTTGATACTGTTGAAGTAATTACGTAAGGGGGGTCGGCTGTTCCAATAACTTACGGAATAGGACATTTTGGCACTGGTGAAGTGATTGACGGAAATGCCCTTCAGACGAGAGAGTCCTTGATCTAGGTAGGTTCTTATTATTGAATGGTCTTTAAAATGTCATGTGGAGCTGAAATTAAAGAACAATTAAAAAAGGGAAGAATCCTTAAAATAAACTAAAAAAAAAAAGAATACAAACAAATTAAAACGGAGAGAGAAGGATGTGTTGTTCGTATGCATTTTTGCCTCTCATAAGTCATAACAAACAACTTTTTTCATGAAGCATAAGTTTATATTTCAATCATTTGAGTAAAAACCAACTCATTTGAAAGGCAAAACGTGCAATTTTATGTTTCTGACCCATTACAATGCCCAAGATAGGAAAGTTAGAAATTTTTCAATATCAGATTAGCAAATACAGCAGTAAGACAACAAGTGATGGCAAGCAACAATTCTTTTAGAAGAGCTTCACAATATAACATGAACCACAGGCAAATATTTCAGATTTTTTACACAAGCAAATGCTCTTATTTACAGGCTTATATGTATCTCAAAGACGCTATTCAACGTCGAGCCCATATCTAGATAAAAGCTGTGGAAGGTTATCCAGCAACAAGGTGAAAAGGGCACCAATAAAGAACATTAGAACAAATACAAGCAATATCTTTCCAATGTAGATAGGGCTTAGAGCAGCTTGTGATTTTCCCTTTGCAGAATGTGAGTAGTCCGAAACCTGCAAAAAATGGAAGACAGAATCAGAACATGTGTGTTTTTTTCTTCTCATACAGGATTCCTGATCAATCACTTTAGAGTCTTTAGCTCAAACTCGTGGGGTGAGACGCACACAGGGACAAGAGGAAAGTAGAAACAATAAGGAAATGGTGGTCATAAGTGATAAGACTTCTTATACTCGGGAGATTCAATATTATTCACGGTTTTTGAACAAAGCTAATATCTGAAGCAATGCCATCACTCATAAGTCCTCAATATATATCATGAGCATGAATAGAATTCATTTTACTCACATTTTTAAAAGTTTAAAACATTGCGCTAATTGCTTCCAATACTGTATTATAAAAATTCTCAGAAATCTTGCACATTTCGAGAGTAAGATATGAGTTCTTAAAAAAGGTGTGTACATATTGCTTTTGTACCCATTAGGTCTACCATCTCACTAGTAAGCATTAACTAAAGTGGAGTCTCTGTTTCCTTTTTAAAAAAATTCAAAGAATGTTATATCTCCTTACCTAGTACCACAATGGCGGAGACAGATTTAAGAAAATAGAAGTACAGAAATATCCAAATCATATATAAGAAAGTCTATAACTTGGCATAGATGTCATTTACATATAACTTCCAAATACAACTTGATATATGAAGTGAACTAAGGAATATGGCTTATACCTTTGGCATACATCTCAGATCACTACAACTCAGACACGGTTTTGACATATGTAAACTGAATAGAGGTGTAAAAGCCAAAATCCTTAAGAAAAGAGAACTATGAAATATCCAAAAAAAATCATCTGAGGAACATTCAAATACTTCCAAAAGTTTTGCCAGTGAATGAAGCAATAGCGGGTTTTTTTTTTTAATCAAGATGAAGCAATGACAATTCTGAAATAATATCCAAATACATGAGAATGCAGGGGCTATTTCAACGCCTTCTAGTTACATCTGCATTCGACTGGATGTTCCAATTTGCAGCTTGTAAAGCAGGGAAATGCAAATTTAGACACCATGAATGACAATAGCTACCCAAAAAGTTATAATGCAGACTTCAAAAATGAACAAAATGAAAGATATTCATATTGAAAGTCCAGCTTTCCTTTATTAATCATTTTGAAAATAGTGTTGACTTTATCTATGGAGAAGCTTTTAGAGTCACAGCTGAATAGTACACGATCAAATAACTCTACACGCTTTTTCATGCAGCTTTCATTAAAATGTTTCTATTAAACAAAAAAGAAAAAATAGTTAAACATGAACTTTCTCCTGTTTAACTTCGGAAACACGTCAAACACAGATACTCAGATTGGGATATACAAAGAACAAGAAATCACGTAAGAGGATACGTAATACGATTAGTGTGATTACAATCGTACCGGAGGCATATATGCAGGTCTTTCTGCTGCGTAGTCATCAGGCATCCCTCTTGAAAAACCTTCTGCAAGAGAATTACAAAACAAATCTTACCACTGACAGTTCCTATTTCGAAGTAATTCAGGCACCAAAAACAATTAAATATCATAAGAGCTTACTTGTTGTCACGGTGACTGGCTGCAATTTCCATCCTTTGCCATAACTCACAAGAATTGAATTGGGGCCAAAAATCACAGGCACTTCCCCATCTTTAACAGCTTCAACATAAGTTGCAGGTTGGTCTGCCGGGATAGAATCAACACTACTACTATTGATAAATTTCAGTGCGAATTCTGCCTCTGTTCCAGCAGCAAATCGCCAAGTCTTGCCGGTACGTTTGCAAATCACTTCCACAAACTACAATGCAGAAACTGAAAGATCAATGTCTGATTGCAAAAGTACCTATTTTTTTTAAAGTGTTACAGTTCCCTAGTTCCACTGTGCTAAGTCATCTCACAGGCAATAATCAACTGTATCAAAACACGCAAGTAAGAAGAATCAAAGCTAATATCACTTCCATAAACTTCAAGGTAGCAATTAGTCGACGAACATTTCTTGTAGAAATTAAAACAACATTTTAATTCACCAATTACAACATATCCAATTTCACGGTGAAAGTGAACAATCAAACAGTCAATCAACAAATTAATATGATAGTTTTATAAAGAATCAAAGGATAATATCACTTTCAAACTCAAAATAGAAATTAGAAAAAAACTGTAAACAAGAAAAGGAAAACAACTTTACCTACTAATTATAATAATACCCAAATTTCACAGTGAACTGAATAATCAAACAGCCCATAACGAACTATGTCCAAAAACAGAATCTCCTAAGCACAGAACATTCAACATTCATGCATTATCCAAGGAAGGGCTCGACCCAAGGAGCAGTGGCGGAGCCACCTTATAGTCAGGGGCTCATCTGAACCTCCTTTGGTGGAAAATTGGTTAAAATAACTTTTTACGTATATATAGTAGATGTGGAATCTCCTTCGGCTACTTCGTGTGTCTATTTCTTCAGATTTTGAACCCCTTATTGAAAACCCTGGCTCCGCCACTGCAACAAGGGGGTGTGATGTAAGCAGTCTACCCTAACACAAGCATCAATGACTAATTCCATCTCTCGAACCCATATAGGTCACACATAAACAACTTTACCATTGTTCCCCTTTGCAATTTTACAAGGATCAATGAATATAAAATCATTTCCAAAAAGCAATCAGCAAATAAACTACTCTAAGTAGGAAAAAGCATCCCGCATTAACAAGGACCATGATCTAGACAGTCTATCATAATGCAAGTATTGGTGACGGTTTACACAGCTCGAACACAACCAATTTAGTCAACAATTAACAGAAATCAAAAAATTAATAACAGATAGATCAATAAAAGACAGAGAACTTACAGATTGAGATTGTTCTTTGGATTGATTCACTTCTGCTTCATCTTTCTGCTCTGCCATTAGAAAAGCTATCAACAATCAATTTTGAGCTACAAATGGCCCAAATATACTGGATCATCTTATCATAACGGGTCGGGTTAGCCCATATAGATGTATGGGCTATGAGTTGGACCCCCAAGTGAAAAAAAACTTTGGGCCCAAGTTTGCACTTAAGCCCATTATATATTGTGTTTGGTCTTTAATTTTTGCTTTGAGGCAATTAATATTTTTCGTAGGACATAAGTTTATATTTTCACATCATAATATTTCATAAGTTAAATCCTATTATGCATATTGCTTTTCTTGATTCAACTATACATCTTAGGAAAAATTAGCATATAATAGCTTACATATTAAAATAGACATAATATATAAATATGTTTTTCTAACTTTTCTCAGATGTCATCTACGCCCTTTAATAGTGGGTGTACTCACGTATGCACTTAAGCTTGTATTAAGTTGAATAAGTAAACACGTGTATTCTACATGACGCTATAATACACATAAGATGTCACCTAGGTTATCGCGTAGGATGTACGCCAATAGGATGTGCATATCTATTTATTCAAATCTATACAAGTTTAAGTGTCTATTTATATGCAAAAACAAAGAAAACATATATATCAAATAAAATCAAGTTAAAGGACACGTTTACGTGCTATACAGATTTAAATCACATAGGGCAAAAAAAAGGGTATCAACCAAATATATCTACTCTTTTTTTCCTTTCTTTTTTTACCCATATTTTATGAAGTTATACAAATGTAAAGAGAAAAAAGAGTCATGAACTAGTAAATTCAAACACCCTTTTAACTTCTAAGTGTTTTAAAACTCTTTAACATTAAAGTGCCACAAAAAAGGACACAGAACCTATGTGTGTCCACCAAATTCAACAATTAATTGAATTAAAGACAATTTTTCTTTTTTTTTTTCTTCCAATCACCTCCCTTTATTTAAACACCTATCTATATATGCCCCTTATTTTCATATCCATCAAAAACACTTTCATACAACAAAATAACACACACAAAAAAAAAAAAGTATGGGGAGGCCACCTTGTTGTGATAAAATAGGTATCAAAAAAGGTCCTTGGACTCCTGAAGAAGATATCATTTTAGTCTCTTATATTCAAGAACATGGTCCTGGAAATTGGAGATCAGTCCCTACCAATACTGGTAAGTTATATCTGATGTCTGGTATTCACATTGAAGTCTGATTTTCATATCTGATGTTTGGTACTCACATTGAGATTCGATTTTCATATCTGATGTCTGGTACTCACATTGAGGTCCGACTGAAATTCCTGTTGGAAAGTCCATATAGGTAAAGTCTTGAGGTGATTCATATTCGATTTTGAGGCTTGAATATGAAACTTCTGGTTAAATAATAAAGAAGTACTTAGCACTCCACCAGAAGGACGACTTCCCTAGTGCTAATATTGGTTTATAGTTAGTTTATGTTGGTGATATAATTTAGGGTTAATTTTTTTTTTCTTTCTTTCTTTAATAATTCTCTATTTAATTGTTTAATGAAGAAATTTTTATTTTATTTTATTTTTTAAAGGGTTGATGAGATGCAGCAAAAGTTGTAGGCTAAGGTGGACAAATTACTTGAGGCCAGGAATCAAAAGGGGGAATTTCACTCCACATGAAGAAGGAATGATTATTCATCTTCAAGCTTTGTTGGGTAACAAGTAATCTTCTTCACCTTCTTAATTACATTTTTTTTTTAACTCAAACATTGTTATTTTAATCATACAATTAAAAAAAAAATTGAAATGAGTCATGTAAACAGACAGTGAAAATTCATATAGCTGACTTTTCAAGCTTATTAGATATTGAAATGTATATGTATATGTTTAATTTGTACAGATGGGCAGCTATAGCTTCGTATCTACCTCAAAGGACAGATAATGATATCAAAAACTACTGGAACACGCATCTGAAGAAAAAACTCAAGAAATTCCAAATAGAATTGGATTCACATAATTTGCCTCTTCCTCCTCCTAATTTAGACAATTCTAACCCTAATAATTATGATAATCATCATCATCAATTCTCAAAATTATTAAACTCTCCAAATTCTTCATCATCAACATCATCATTGTATGCTTCTAGTACTGAAAATATTTCAAGACTTCTAGAAGGTTGGATGAGATCTTCCCCTAATCCTTCTAGAAGAAACAATATTGATCATGATGAAATGTTGCATGAGGCACAAAAAAAATTACAAGATCAAGATGGAGGAGTTAGCAATAATGATGTTGTAACAATTCCAAATGATGAGAAATCAAGTTATAATATTAATTGTGAAGTTGTTACACATGAAAAGACAAGTCCTCCTCCATTCACATATCTTGAAAAATGGCTACTAGAAGAAAATGGTGGTCAAGTTGAAGAACTCATGGAACTTCCAATGATATTCACATAATAATATTAATTATTTCTCTTTAATTATAACTTATGACTACTTTTTTTTTCTTGTGTGGAGTTTATTTTAGGGGGCATGCATGCATGCATGACCTATTATTTGAAGAAAGCGTAATAGCTTACTGGTTCATGAGTGACTGATTCATCAACAGAAACCATACGAGATGTTGAAAATTGCTTTTTTCAAAGTGTTATTAGCAGAACGTTCTGCCAATCAAGGAAGGTTTTTAACTTCATGGATGGCATGGGAATTGTACTAATAATGTTCAAGTGATGAGATCTCGAAAGCTGCTAGTTTCAAGTGTATGTAGTGAAATGTTTTGTCAATGTAATAAGGTTTTTGATAACAAGATCTGGACGAAGTCCTTAAGATGTGTGTGAAGTTTTAAGTTTATAACATAGTTCTAATTTTATGTAACTTTTCTAATCATAATTATATGTTGATATAAGCTCCATGATAATAGCTTTCTTCTCAGATCAATCAAAGTTTTATTTATTTTGTAAATTAATTGATCATAGTTTATGATTATCAAGCTCATTGGTTTGTAATTTCTTCCACAAAGTAAATAAAATGCAATAATGGAGTATGGTAGGATTTTTAAAAAAGTAGATATATGTAGGACCATTTATCTAAATATAATTAATCATTTGTCATTAAAACTATTAAAACTATACCATATTGTTATAATTATAAAATGATCAAAGTTAAGTTTTATATACTGAAATCAATGCTTTTGCACCATCACATCAAGTTATTATAATAAAAAGTAACATGTTTAAATTATATTAATTTTTTTTTTATATAACATAAACTATCGTGATAATATTTAATCATTATAAACGCAAAATATTAAACACCGATTTTAACATAATGTTAATAATGACCGACGATAAGGATGTAGACTAATATAGAGTTATAAATAGCATTAAATAAGTTATGAATCAATTATGAGAGATGGGACTAGTAGTCAAAACTCATAAAATTATAGAGTTATTAATACTATAGCCCCATAATTGAGGTATTTAATTTCAAGCTCTAAAACATGAACTAAAACAATTAATAACACATTATATAAGTATTTTAAGAAATTAAACAAACAATAAGTTAATATAAGAAATCAATATCTTCTAATTTTTTTAAGATAGACGTACAGACGAGTTATAACTTAAACGTTTTAAATAATATCTAGTCATACTTTCATCTATGGAACTCTCGATGCAACATCGTGATTTTTTAATATACAAATGAAGTAGGGATTCATGTCAAAAGTTATATATATTCAAGAAAACACAACCCGATAACCTTAAAAATACAATCCACATGATGAAAGAAGGGATAACTAATTTTAAATTTTGAGCAAAAAAAAATGATGATCATCCTTATAGATATCTAATAATGAAAATATCGATAGTGGAAGATAACGGACTAGAGATTCGAGCTTATAACTTGGTAAGAAAAAGGTGAACATTATCATCTTAACATTGACCTTAAAAAGATATTTAAAAAACTAACTACTTTTATTTTATATATCACAATTCTTTAAAACAAAAGAAATACTATATAATTTCACCTTTTAATTAAATTCAAATGTACATATAGGGCACTAGGTTACATTACTCTATTTACTATTTTTTTTTTTGTGTGTGTGTGTGTGAACACTAGAATTATTATTCCTCTAATTTTGACTAATATCTAGATGGAGAAAACAACACATAATATAGTATTGGTATAGGCCCTTTCTTTCTTTCTTAAATATTGTTAGAAATTCAATTAATTAAGGAAGAATTTACATACAAAAAGGGAAAAAATAATTATTATTTTTAAAAAAAAGAGAATAATGGTTGGTAGAAATAATCAACAATATGAAATGGGAAAAGTAAGTGTCACGAAATTCTTGTTATCTTTTTAGGGTAATAAAATGCTTTTATTTTAATTTCATGTAACTTTTAATTTCTTTTCACCAAAATTAACAAAAATAAAAGAGGGAAACATGTGATTTCTCTATATTATTTATGCCCTTTCTCTAAGGGTAATCGTGACCTTTAGAGACTTTTTAACATGTCAAATTAATAATGCATGCAACGTTGGAGGTTTTTTTTTATATGCATCGTCAGTATAAATATCAGTTGACATAGCAAATTAAGAGTCATTTTTCTTTTATTGAACTTACTCAACGTGAATTTTCAAATTATTAAATCAATAGACTGTGAATTAAAATTATCAAATTGATCGAACTGAAAAATAAAATGTTGGTATAAAGGGTATTTTATTAGTATTAATTGTTCTAAATTCGTTATATTCTGGTACATTTTTAATTAGTTTTCCTTTGATATTTAATATTCGCTTCAAAGTATGACCATTTAGATTCGCATCGAGAAGTCTCACTCTGAGAGTGAAGTACTCTCAATTAAAAGGGCCTCTATATACATGATTCAAAATCGTGATCAGTCTTCCGAACCCTAAATTATATTCTTTGTAGCTATACTTGCATACCATGAATTTCTCCGGGGTTGAGCTCAAAACCTCTTGACTAAATAAAGTGAAGAAATAATCTCACTCATTTTGTCATATCATTCTTCGGTGATATCTAACACGTTACCATCTAATATAATTTATAAAATATCTGTTACTTTTCATCAGCACATATTCATATAATTCACGTAGTTGAAACTATTTTATTTCTTTTTTGCAATGACACATAAATTAATTTATTTAGCATTTTATATGTCTTCCCAAAAATTATGATTGATCTGCTGGAAAAATTGGCATGCATGTGATGTTAACAAATACACCTTTTGTAATATATATTGTTACCGCAATGAAATTAAATAAGGCAATAATTTGGTCAACATGTAATGTAATGGCTACCCTACAAACATTTAAATACTTTACAACTCAATATAAAATTTCTTAGGACACGTGTCTAACAAATAGGATAGTACAAATAATTCGAAATAAATTAAAATTTCAATTTTATGAATTTTGAATGTTAAAATGATCTGATTTTAATGATAGTAACAATATTTTAATTTAATAATAGAATTACATATATTTAATATTATTTTTTTATATTATTAATTAAGCTCGATCGAATCTGTATACGAATTTCTAACTCGAGCCAATGAGAGGAGACTACCATCACTACACCATAGTGACCTACGTGCTGAGTTTTATTTTCTTAATTCAAAAAGTTGTCCAATTAAAGTCTCCTTTATTTTCATTAATTATGCAATGAAGAGCATTTAATTACACACTAATTAGTTATCTACTGCCCCCTACACATTTATTTTAATTTTTAGTTAGATTTATTTATGTGATGATTCGTAGCTAGTTTATAGGGGTTTAATTTGCTGGAATTTTCTGTTGTGAACAAATTTCGAGCTTGATATGACGTAGTTTAAAAAATAAATTTGCAAAATTTGTTAGTTAAAAGCGCGAAATGCATATCATGAATTTTGATTTACGAATAATATAGTGTCAAAGTTTCTTAGCACAACGTTTGAATAAACCTCAACACAAGGGTGTTTAGTCTTTAATGTGTTGGGATCGAGTGTGTGTCTGTGTGACACTCGTAATATAAGAAACGTGGAGGAAGGTGATCAACTTATATAGATGAATACGATTATGGAGAGAAGAAAACTGAGCGCAAACCCTTTATGTCACTATTGAATTATGACTTACGACTCCTTTGTTTATATAGTTTTCATTCCTTCTACTTCCTCCAAATTCCGTATCGGAAATATAGAGGGAAATTGTGTGCTAATATATGAAAACGTACTAGCAAATCCACATGCTTACACACGTTGATACGATTTATTTAAAAAAAAATCTTTTGTGAGGACTGTTAGATCAGAGCGAATAATACATACGTACTATGATATTTATTTGTGAAAAATATAAAATTTTAAGATGGAAAATTTCATGCATATACAAGAAAGATAAATATAAGATTTTTATTTTTCTAATTTTGTTCAAACAAATATTTTTCTAAACATTGGGTTTTCGGGTTAGAATTTTATGGGCCAAACTTAAATGGGCATTTCAATGATGGGCCTTAGAGCAACTATGTGCCAACTTACAGTTTGTTGGACTGCAGAATATGACTAGCTTGGGCCCATCTTCATTCGACCTGCAGTAGTTGGGTCAAAATTAATTAACATTTCAATGGAAAACTTACATAAATATACTGTAATAAAAAAATATTTATGATTTATAGTAATACTATTTCTTTTTTATTTGATCACTTTTAATTCATTTATAATACAAGTTTATTTTCATATTACAAAGAACAATTTTTTATTCACATATAATACAAATTTTAATGATAAATAATTCATTTATCACACATTTAATACACTTATAATATAATGTGTCAAATTTTTACCAAACAAATATAATATATTTTAAAAAATAATTATAATTCATACATAATTCACTTTTAATACATATTGCAGATTTAACATAATATTGCTATAAGTGGTAATAAATAAAAAATATTACTAAAATCAGTAATTATTTATTAAAATGTACCAATTCATGTAATTTTTCTTATATTTTTCCTTTTTTAAAATCTTCTTTCCAACAAAATTGTTCTCTTTTATTTCTACTATTATTTTATTTTTTAAAAAACAACTGTTTCTAATTAATAAAAACATTTTTTTTAACAATCTGTTGTAACCTGATATTATTAATGTTACAACTTGAAAGTCTAGATCTACTGTTATAAGTTGAAAATATTACTATATAATATGATATATATAAAATTTTCACCACATTTAAATCTTCTTTTTTCAGAAAATTGAAGATCTTATAAGAAAATATTAAATAATTGTCTAAAATTTTATTAAGTTATTAAAAACGTTCAGTCAACTGTTTAATAATTTATTTATAAGGAGTTCAAACATTATTTTTAAATATTTAATTATTTTTAACAAACTAGAGTGAATTGAGGAAACATAATATTCTTAATTAGTTTAAAATCCCTTAATTCTTGCTAATTCATAGTTATCTCCAACCAATTCAAATTTTAATAACTTTTATATTTCCGTTTTTTAAAATATTTTTTCCAACAAAATCGTTTTCTTTTATTTCTATTGTAGTTTCATTTTTTTTTAAAAACAAATGTTTCTAATTATTAAAAACAATCTTTTTTTATTAATATGTTATAACATAATATTATTAATGTTACCGCTTGAAAGTCTAGATCTACTGTTATAACTTGAAAAATATTACTATGTTATATGCTATACATAAATTTTTCACCACATTTAAATCTTCTTTTTTTAGAAAATTGAAGATCTTATAAGAATACATAGATAACTGTCTAAAATTTTACGAAGTTATTAAAAACGTTAAGTCAACTGTCTAATAATTTATTTATTAGGAGTTCAAACATTATTTGCATGACTTTTAAAAGGATATTTTCCCAAGGACGGTATTTGCATAACTTTTTTAAAAAATTAGACTTTAATAAGTTATTTATAATCGAAACAAAATAAATCGACGGAATATTCTCTTATATAGTTGATAGTTGATTATTTCATATTAATTTTTTTTTCATTTTATTTATTTTTCTCTAAGTTGGAATTGGTATTTTTACCATTTCTCTAATTCTATCAAGACTAGTTCCAACCAATTTTTTTTAATAAAAAAATAACAATATTAAAGAAATATTTTTGACTGATTATTGGTTCATTATGATGCATCTTTCAAATCCCCTCTAATTAATTCTGTAATTAATTTTAACTCTAGTTGTGAATTTGGTGAAGAATCAATTCAAATGTCAATTTTACAAGTGTTGTGTCATTGTTAAAAAAAAATAAGCTTCAAAAAGACTTTTACCAAATGTTTGGTGAATGTTTTAGAATAATTTTAGTTTGTAAAGTTTTAACAAAAGATAATAAAAATCTTATGACTAATCGTTTGGAAAATATGAATTATCGTGTCATGGAAAGCAACTTTTATTAAAATTAATCCAATAAATTTTCACACTTCTACCGTGCATGATGCATGAATAACTTACTTTTTTATCTGATATCTGATATTTGATATCTATATTGGAGTCTGATCAAATTTGAATTCACATCGAAAAGTTTCATATTGCGAGTAAAGTTCTTCTTATCAAAGACGACTCTGTACCAGAGAGACTCGATCAAAGGAGTAGAGAGTTCTTATAATTTGTGCTAGTTCCACATAATCATACTTTTGGTTTTATGTGTCTTGCCAAATGGTGTCAATACGTACATAAATTATTTGTTTGAGTAGTACTTCCATCGATTATCGGATTGTTATGAAATATTTAAAATTTCTTTAATCGAAATACATCACTTTCAGGAAAAAAAATTATAATAAACGAATCTAGATTAATCGAGCTTGAATAAAAAATAAAAAATATATAAAACACTTCCTGATCCTATTCAAAATGTTGTTCATTAAAATAACCCTTTGTAATTAGTAACACGATTAAATTATTTTCTTAATAATGGTAAATTTTAGAACTTTAGCCGGCATTTACGTTGATAGACTAAAATGGCATGTTAAGAATTTAATAGTATCTATTTTCAAATTAAAAGAGAATTCATCAAGCAATACTAATTACTCGTTTCATTTTATTTTAACGGTCGTTTTTTACTTTTTGTACAACTATTAAAATAAAATACAACTTATAATTACTAATTTATCTGTGTTTATTAAATATTTTCTAAAGTTGAGTTGTATAAGAACTGCTTAATTTTTAATGTTAAAGATACATATGATTGAAAACAAATATCAATCTTTAGTTTGAAATTCTTAATGTGACAATTATTTTAGATCAATTTGTTTGAGTCAAAACGATAGTTAAAATGAAACAAATAGATAATTAGAAGAGGGGCCTCTAAGCATTGGATCCACCAATGAATTTTCTTCAATTTTTTTTTTTGTTTCAATAAATGTCATGACATGGGTATTAGCTACAAGAAATATATACTACATTATTATGAAAACTTAGTTAAGAATAGAGTTTTAAAAGGCGAGGGCGTGAGCTGAGGTGTTTTATATAGTATGGGGCGAGACGTAAGTCTCGAGACACCGGACGTAAGTCTCATGGATCTACGAGGCGTAGTCGCATGTATACTCAATTTTATAGTTTTATTACTAATAAAATAAATAAAAGTAGACTTTTCAATGAATTATGATTTTTATGTGAGCTAAGAATTAATATTCAATAATGAAGCAAAAAAAAAATAAAAAAATAAGTTAAAACCATCCAGGCGTACGTTTTTACGCCCAGGACTTACGTTTTTATGTTCAGGACTTACGCCTCAAATTTTAGGACTTGCTCCTTATGGATCTACGTTTTTAATTTACGCCCCAGAGCATTTTTGATACGCCTCGCCCCGAAACTCGTCCTGGAACTCACCCCAAAAATGTTTTTAAAAACACTGGTTAATATGGTCCAATAATGCACAATTCCAAAGAGACACTAAAAGACACAAGCAAATCTTAGAACACATACTCTTAGTAATCCCTTAGTCTCAAATTATTTGTGTCTGATATGAAGGATAATAGCGGGATCGAAGAAGACGTGTAAAACACCGAGGAATCGAAGCATCTTGTAAGGCATCTAAAGTTCATTCTTTTAATTTTTAGTGATATTATATCTTAAGACATAAATGAAAATAATAAAATCACAATCACAATAAAAATAACTCTTTCAATAATATTTTTAAGGAACTAAATAATTTGAGACGAAAGGTATAATTTTCATGAGTTGTTAAAAATTATATTATTTGCTTTGTTCTATGTGGAATTAACTTTTCCAATGAGAGAATCCTAGAAAGAATAAAGTATAAACTAAATATAATTACTTTGTTCTATTTCTTAATCTTTTCCTTTGTCGAATATGAAAAATATAAAATACCTCGTTCAATATTGAGCAAGTTATTTTTAATTATACTACTAATTAAATTGTTTGTTTTAGCTTAATTTTTTAAAAAAATTTAAAGCTAAGCAACACTATTAAAAACATGAATTTTCGAAGACATTCTTAGAAAGAAAAAAGAAATAAAAATTAACCTAAATAGTCATTCACCCAACTGATTAAATTAAAATTAGTATCTAAATGTATAATATAAGTATAATTCATGAATAAAATGTGTATGGTTGTGTATAATGAGTCAATAATTTTTGTATAGTGGCTAAAAAAGTAAAGAGTAAATATGTTTGACTATTTGTATAAAAATCTCATAAAAATTTGATTTCTCACTTAGATATTATCAAAAAAAATCTGTCGAAAATAATTGCGACAAACTATTTTTTTCAAGTTGTGCAAGAAGCAAAAAAACATCCAAGATACATTTGAACCTTAAACTCTTCCATTTTTACTATTTATGTAATTATGTTTCCTTTATAAAATCACAGAAATATAAAATAAAAAAATCTAATCTACTCCCAAAAGTACAAAACTAGCATATTTATTCATGAAACAATGCCATTTATTTAAATATAAAATAATTGAATAAACTAATAAAGATATTGTTTACCTTGTGCTACAAAATGCTTTGGTCTATGCCAAAAAGAAAACGACTTCTACAAAAACAAATAATAAATAAAACTTTTGATCCCTCTTCAAATTTTTGCAGAAACAGTTTTTCCATAGTTTTTCAATCTGAGGTAGGAGTAAGGTCTGCGACTCTGCATATATCGTATTCTTTTAATATAATATTTATGAGATTTTACTGAATATATTACGTATAGTTATTTGATCTATATATTAAAAAAAAGGAATATTTGGGTAAAACTTCCAAGGATTTTTTTTTTTGTCTTATAAAAAAATAAACTATACAACAATAAACTATTTCCAAATATTAAAATTTACAAAGTCAGACATCAGAAAGAACAAGTCTATCATTGTACCTAACATCAACAAATGGCATAACCTATTTAATTTATAGCCGGCCACTTTAATTATTCTTCCTCTTATAATATTTACTTCACTCCTCACTAAACCATCAAATTCCTTTTTTTTTGCCTTCTCCAAATTCCATGAGGGAACAAGGAAACCTATGTTCGTATCGGAGGTGATCATTTCTAATCTTGTCTAATTTTGTACAACCACGTGTTTGTAAAGTTATCTCGTCGAAGATGGATAGGCTATTAACTCTAGAGCCATCTAACGTGGTTACAATACGACTTGAACCAGGTCAGAAGTGTTCAGGTGAGTTAACCCTACGAAACGTCATGTACACCATGCCAGTTGCGTTTCGTCTGCAGCCAGTGAACAAGACACGTTACACGATCCGTCCTCAGTCGGGGATTATCTCTCCTCTAACAACAATCACTTTGGAGATAATTTACCATCTCCCACCAAACACAACTCTACCAAACACTTTCCCTCACTCTGATGACTCATTCCTCTTGCATAGTGTTGTGGCCCCAGGAGCAGCTATTAACAATAAGGCCACTTCTCCAACTTTATTAGATATGGTCCCAATTGATTGGTTCACTACAAAGAAAAAACAAGTTTTCATTGATAGTGCTATAAAAGTAATGTTTATTGGTTCACCTGTTTTGTGCTATCTTGTTAAAAAAGGCTATATGGATGAAATTAGAGAAGTTTTAGAAAAAAGTGACTATAATTGCAAACCTGTTGACTCAGTTGACTTTGAAGGTCAAACATTATTACATTTGGCTATTTCACAAAGTAGGGCTGATTTAGTCCAATTGTTACTTGAATTTGGGCCTAACATTGAGGCCCATAGTAGATCATGTTCAAGCCCATTAGAAACAGCAGCAGCATTAGGAGAGTCTTTAATTGTTGAACTTTTATTAGCAAAAAAGGCTAAAACTGAAAGAACAGAGTACTCTGCTTCAGGCCCAATACATCTTGCTGCTGGAAATGGCCATTTGGAAGTACTGAAACTACTCTTACTCAATGGTGCTAATGTGAATGCACTAACGAAAGACGGTAACACGGCCTTGCATATCGCGGTGGAGGAAGGTAGACGAGATTGTGTTCGTGTTTTATTGGCTAATGGCGCGAGAGCTGATGCGCGAAACGAGGGGAACTGTGATACATCTTTGCATATTGCTGCTGGATTAGGTGATGAACATATGATACGTGTTTTGATTCAAAAAGGTGCTGAGAAAAATATACGTAACAAATATGGGAAAACTGCTTATGATGTTGCTGCTGAACATGGACATAACAAGCTTTTCGATGCTCTACGTTTAGGTACGGTTTTAGTATTTGAATATTATGAGTTCGAGTTCAAAATTCTAATATATTATGTGTGCTGCTTTAGTGAACTTTTTAGCATATATACAGTATGATACAGATTTCGAACCAAAATTATTGAGTTGGATGAACTTATAACCCATTATTGGTAAATTTGTTAGCTCTAAAACAATAACATATTTAGTATAATTTCATAAGTGTGGTCTGCAGATGATAAGATATACGCAAACTTTACCCTACTTTTTACGGGGTATAATGGTTGTTTCTGATAGACCTTAGTCTCAAAGGAACTTCTATACAATTTAGTGTAAAAAAGTTCTAAACTATTAGATCACCTGAAAAATAACCAGATGTAATCCTCCGTTAAAAAAAATCCCTTAATAACTTGAAAAATAAGATAGATTACCTGCTATAATATGTTAAAATATATTGATAGTGTAAAAGTTCTTTATACCGTTAGATCAATATATATATGAGCAAGGGCGGATCCACATGTAAAGGTGGGGGTGCACGTGCACCCATTATCTTGAGAAACTGACAGGAAAAAAAATATAATAAAAAGTACATCCATAATGAACATTCAATTGCTCTTGGTGAGCTGGTATAAGTGAGGAAATACCTCCTTGTAGACCCAGGTCCGATCCTTGTCAACAACTTGTTTTTTAAACTCTTTTTCATTGAAAATTTTGCTTCACTCATGCTAAAATATTATTGGTGCACCCAGACTCTTCAAATCTTGAATTCCGTTCGATCCATGACAAATTAATTACTTTTATGTAATCTTATTTTGCAACTCAACTTCACTTATGTTCTCCTCCACTAAGGACTAAGGTAATTTATTGATTCTAAATCTTGAATTCGTCTTTATAGGTGACAACCTATGTGTAGCGGCTCGAAAAGGAGAGGTAAGAACCATCCAACGTCTCCTCGAAAACGGAGCCAGCATCAACGGACGTGACCAACATGGTTGGACCGCGTTGCACCGGGCTAGTTTCAAAGGACGAATAGAAGTTGTAAAAACATTAATAGAAAATGGAATTGATATAAATGCAAAAGATGAAGATGGATATAGTGCATTACATTGCGCTGTTGAATCTGGACATGTTGATGTAGCTGAATTACTAGTTAAAAAAGGTGCAAACATTGATTCAAGGACAAATAAAGGTGTTAGTCCATTACGTATCGCGGAATTATTGAAATATTCAGGGTTGACTAGGGTAATCATGCAAGGTAACGAAGCCAAAGAACAAGTAGGGGCAAAATTGGAAATGAATTTCGCGAAATCATATGGTAAAATGACTAAAGATGTCGAAATTATTGGGAGTGTGAAGAAAAGAAATCATGTTAATAAATCGTCAAGAGTTCGGAGGAGTAGCATTGATAGAATTGTTCCATTGGCTTGTTGATCTATTTGGTGCATTGTACTTTTTTTACGTGTCAGAATGATTGATCATCGTGATATGGTAAGTGAGAATTTGATCAAATTATCAAGAGTCAAAAGAGTAACTTTGATAGAACTATTTGATCGAGTGATTAATTAGTCTTATGAAAAGACAATTCGATATATTAAATTTTATCTTATAATTAAGTGCATGATGTATCTATGATTCGTCTAGCCATCAACGGTAAATTATTGTGTTAGGTTTTAAATAATTGTAATTGTTCCATTCCTACAAAATTATCTTTCACTTATCTAATTATATTTTTCTTGTATTGTTGTTGTATTTTTTAGGCTATGTTTGGTGCAGAGGAAAATATTTTTAAAAAAATATTTTTTTAATTTTCTTATGTATATTTTTGAAAAAATATCTTCTTTGTATAAACATGTTTCTTATGAATCAGAAAAGTGACATTTTTAATAGAAATAAAAAAAATAAATTACACAGAGTGATATTTATTTTACTTGCACTCGAAGGGTGTCAAAAATTACACTTTGTAGCTAAGTAAAAATAGTTGTCGGTATATATACATCCACAACTATCATCTGACTCCGTTGTTAATCATTTCTTTCGATCTTCCACCCAACCCAACTCCGCAATATTACGCTCTCTCTCATAATATTTATCCGAATCATATATAATTGCTTCTGAATAATATTTTTCTATAAACTTACCAACCACAAAAAGAAAAAATTTAACCACTTATCTTATAAATATTTTTCTTTCATGCTAAATACACCCTAATTAAATGTAACCAACTTTTGTTAGATGACCAAAAATTTGACATTTTATTATATGTATATATATTAAAATCACTAAATTGATGTGTCATATTCCACTTGCTTTGTATATATATAATATAAACCACGTATTTTTACCAACCAACTAATTATAATGTCCCACACTCAACCTATCCGTCAAATTGTCTCTTTTCTCAACAACCACATAAAAGAGAAATCGGAGATTTTAAATATTTTTTACTTTATTCGAAATTATAAAGTTGAAAATAATATTATATTTGATTGCAAAAGATATTAGATCGTGTTTTACTTGATATTTATGAACATAAAGTTACGTTGGCAAAAAAGTTTGACACACTTTTTTAAATTTACAATTTAGAGTATTTTATAATCAGATATCGATCCAAAAATAAAATGAAACAGACTATTTAAGTTTCATTTGTAAGTAAACTCAAAATATACATACTTCACTTTCAGTTGACTCTCAATCCATTTATGCTTTTACTTTGTGAACAGAATTTTGAATAGAAAAACATATAATATATGTTTTTATCACTTTCACCAACCTCACCAACCCCTCAAATTAAAAGGGAAAGAAAAAATTATATATATAAAAAAATACATAAAATGTCACTAATTTTTACCAACTTACTTTGAATTATACATGACTTAATTCAATTTAATTATATTATATTCCAATACGTCTCTTTTAAGTGTAATTATTTTTTATGGATCAAATACTCATTGAATAATGTTGGTGAAATTTGAAGAGTAACCTAAATGATTTCTATTGGTTTTGGGTCCAACATATTATTATTATTATTATATATATGATAAGCCTTTTATTTCCATACGGCATTGTATTTTACATGTAGAATGAAAATTTTATAGATATTTATCAGACGTATTCGATTTCAATTAGGACTCTATCATTTTAAATTTCAGTTAAAATATTATAACACGCATTTAATTTTAGTTATGTTTTTTTTAACATTAATGCATTCGAAATCTTAGTTCATTTTATATAATGGATAATATATTTATCGAACATCACCATAAACTCTGAAATATACTTAGAGACGTTAAAAAAAACATGTGTGACTCTTCTTGACAATCAAAATCAAGAAGATCCATTCAAATTTATTCTATGGAGGTCCTAATGTCCCCTCGAGTCAAGAAGAAATTTTAGGAGAGAAAAATTAAAGAATAAATACATTTGTGTCCATAATATTAATTAATAAATTCGTATTTCTTTATATTTTATTTGTGATTATACTTTATTTTCTATTACTATGAAATTTATTATAAATACATGCATCTTTTGATGGATACTATTTAAAAAAATGGAAAAAGGACAAATATATCCTTGAACTATTGTAGATGGTACGCAGATATCCTCCGTTAAATTTTTGGGACATTGGCACCCCCGCTGTCCAAAACTAGAGCATATATGCCCTTCACTCTAATGGAAAACCAAATAAGGACACTTGGCGCAATCTTATCCGTCGATAAATGTCGAATCATTTGATAAGATTATGACACGTGAATGTCCATTAGTATAAAGGATATACAAGCTTTAGTTTTTGGACGACAAAAACACTAATGTCCCAAAAGAATAATGAAAAGATTTAAATACCATTTATAATAATTCGAAAATATATTTATTTTTTTCTCATTTAAAGAATATGTCAATCAAGGTATAAAATTCAATTCTCTTTCTTTTAGGAAAAAACAAAAAGGAAAGAGAGAAAGAGAGAAAATTGGAGTCTCATAAAAAACAAATTTTAGAAGAGAGAAAAGGTTGCTTTCTATAAAGTGACGAAATAGGTTACAATCTTATCTAAAAATTTAAAATCGATAAATATATAGTTTTAATTATTTATTATATTATCTCTTTTTAAAAGATAATTATAAAATATAATTTTAATTATTTATTATATTATCTCCTTTAATATTTTTTAAATTATATCAACATGAAATCCCATATATATGGGGTATACACTATATACTATGATTGGTGAGAATAGAGAAGCCATATTTGGATTCTAATTAATTTAGATTTATAGCATACAATTATAAGATTCATTAAAGAAGAAAACATTTCAAAATAGAATAACTTTTTTTCCGTATCTAAGATTTAAATTCAATATATAAGTTTTTTTTTTATAAAAAAAAGTAATTTTTCGGGACAATAAACATCATCCAAAAAATTAACCCCATAAACACCCTTACATCTCGTTGCACCATATAATTTATCAAATATTGTCAATAAAAGATGATAATTAAAAGTGCATATTACTTTAATATTCAATCACGCCTTGCTTGGTACTTCTACAAAAACAAATTAATTAAATTAATATAACTAATTAGATACATTGAAGTCTAATTTAAAATTCAAATTTCATGTAAATATTATAATCATTTTTCCTAAATCCTATAGGGTTAACATGTTTAATACATCATCACTATATAAATAATTTGATATCTTTTTTGTCTTTCCCTTTCTTTTGGAGCTTATAAATTAAAAACATTAAACTAATAATATTTTAATTTATAGTTGATGAATAACATGTTAGTTATTTGTTACTTACCTAAAAGATTCCATCTAATATTTGAATATTTAATTTTTCCTCTTTTGTACTCACTACTAATGCACTTAAATTTTAATATTAATATTCTTGATTTTTTTTTCTCTCTAGCTATCAATTATTGTTGAATAAGAGATGACCACTCATAATGCATGATTTCACTAAATTATAAAGAAATAATCTTATATTATTCTAGTAATAAATTAAAGTCTAAGTCTTTACAATTCGTTTAACATGTAAAATGAAATAAGTAGATGCGAGATAGATAAAAATATTTAATTTTTGTCAATATTATTATTATAAATATAATTATTAATAGCCACCAAAAATATCTGTTGTTGATGGATATATAGTGGCAAGCATCAACTCCAACACATCTGAGATTCCTCATATCAAAAAATAAAATAAACAACCACACAAGAAAATTATTAAACGGAATATAAAAACAATTTTAATAAAAACTATAGTTGTACGTTAGTCAAATTACCAACTCACTAGGCTACCAACATGTGTTAGGTTATAATACGATGATTCGAGATTTCTTTATTTTTAATTAAAAATCTCAATTTCAATTCTTTAAGTGAATTAAAAAATTAATTAAAAGTGTTGTTAATATAAATAGGTCATGCAATATCGAACATTGAACAGGTAAAAAAGATCAACTAGTGGTGCTTATGTGATTATGTCTAAGGTGTAATTTTAAAATTTTGATATTTAATTTTTTAAAAACGCTTTATAATAAACACACTAGAGCAGTGTGATATTGTTTGATATTTTAAAGTTCGATTTTGATTTATACGATGAGATAAGTTGATAATCGCGAGTTGTTCGACTTTGATTTACCTACGATGGAAGATTATGATTTCAATAATGGAAAAATAAACGATTGCATAATTGAAATGAATGAAAGTACGTTGTCTAGTACATATGGTTGAAAATGACACACATATTTAAATAATTTGTATAATATATGGTTATATTGAATTAAATATTTTCATTTATATTTAGTAGTAAAGGAGACAAGAATATTTTAGTTGGAAGGATTTTAGAATTTTAAAAGTTTATTGCTTATATAAACACACTGCAATTTAGTATTTTGAAACTATATTTGATATTTTATTATCTTTTAATCAATATGTCAATGCCCTATCAAGTATCAATTTTAAAATATTATATATATAATATATTTTGATTTAGATACAATAATTCAATATTTACAAAGTATGCACACTATTAGTTAAAATAGACTCATCTTTTTTTAAAAATATATCTTTTTTTTTGTCTCTCTTTAAAAATTTCTATTTTTTTTATTTTTTTTAGTGACTCGAAATCACCGATCGAACTATAATACGAATTTTCTTTTGTCGGCTGCAAATGCACGTTGACATGGAAACTACATGGCTACTATTATATATAAAATAACAATAATAATAATAAAATAATATATATAGATGTGCATGTACGAGAGGGGGGTTTAAAAAGGATTTATAAGTTTTTAAATTGTTGAGATTTTGAATATGAGGCTTATATAATAGGGAAATTTTCACACATAGCCACTTAAAAATAATTAATTACTCTCCATAGCTATAGTTTGATAATTACAATTTGTAACTATATGTTATTTGGAGGAGACAGGCGAGCGAGACTGGGAGAGAGATGATAGAGGCGAGAGAGAGGGGGGAAAATTGGGAGAAAAGTAAATTGTATATATGTATATTGGTTAAATAATTGTATATTATACATATGTAATTGTATATATGGCAAGAGAGATTGGGAGAGGGAGAAGAGAGGCGAGCGAGACTGGGAGAGAGAGGAGAGAGGTGAGAGAGATCGATAGAGGGAGGAGAGAGGCGAGCGAGAGAGGGCAGAGAGTGGGAGAGAGGTGAATTGTATATGTATATAATTGTATGTAGCTGTATATTATACATATACATTTGTATAAATGGCAAGCGAGATTCGGAGAGGGAGGAGATAGGCGAGCGAGATTGAGAGAGGGAGGAGATAGGCGAGCGAGAGAGGGCAGAGAGTGGGAGAGAGATGAATTGTATATGTATATAGGCTAAAATATTGTATATTATACATATTTATTTGTATATTCTGACGAATTATACATATATAAACATGATTAATTATACAAATTCGAAGTCATCCTACGTAATTAATGTATTATGTTAGTCGCGAATGATAATCATAAAAAATTATAGCTATGATGAGTAATTAAATAGTATAAATTTGCTTATACGCGTAATTTTCCCTATATAATATTATGTGAATTTCAAATCAAAACTAGAGAGGAATTAAAAAATTTTTTTAAAAAGTTTTATAAGGCATAAACATGATACACACATTTTTGGAGCGTGCTGTAGTTTATAGGTAAAGGTGAAGTGAGCATTTAATGTTTATACGTTTCGGTGGTGAATTCAGATTTTAAGCTTATGAGTATTTGTTTTTAAAATATATATTTATTATAATTGTAGAAGTGTTCAACTAAATGTTATAGTTAAAAACTCTCCATTTTTAAGGAAAACTAAATAATCTTGTGAGATTTGAGATTTTTTAACCATCCAAAAATTCTCAAGAAAAAACAAAAGAAGAGTATTGATCTTTATAATAAGTAATTACATAAATATAATAGAAAAATTTAAACGAAACATAAATAATATGTATTGGATAAAAGAACAAAATTAGTCATAGAAAAATTGGAGCAATCGAGTTTCGAATTCACGATTAAAAAAAAAGTTAAATTAGCCATAAAAATTTCCAGCAACCAGGTTCCGAACCCAAACCTTTTGAATTGCGCTGAACCCATAATTCATACTCTAGTTTCACCCTAAATGTCACCTGAACAATAAAAGCGTATGAACCTAGATCCAAATAGAACTATATGTGTCATTGTCTTACATAATGATACTGAAAACACCCTTAATTGTATGACTCAAATAATAAAATCGTATAAACTCAAATTTAAATAAAATAATACGTGTCTTAATCTAAAACACTCGTAATGTAATCCCCGCAAAATAAAAAATCATGGTAAATTTGCTTGAATGATGGCATGGGTGTGAGATCTCAGATCTTGTATAGTGATGTGAATTCCTTAGATTATAAGGCAAGATGTATCTATTAATTGTTGACTTTGTTTTACTAAAATGTTGGAAAACTTCACATCATGAACTGTCTAATTATATTAACGTAAGATGCACCGACAGGCAATGGTCTTGAAAATTATTATGTATGGGATTAAGTGCAATGAATAATTAAATATTAATATATAGTAGTATATAATATCAAATTAATAAGGATTAAGTTTTAATCGTGTTAGTATATTTACATTTGATTGAATGTTCATTGTATCCAAGTAAAGTTATAAATAATTTTAATACTATTAAACAAGCTAATTGTATAAATATTAGATCTGAGACGAGCTTAAATATATAGAGTGAGATGAATAAAGACGATGATATATGTAGTTAATTCCACCTATCTTAAGAGTGATATATAATAAATATCGTCATTATTGTTGTTCTTTTGTAGCATCTTTTATATAGGATAAATTACGTTGTTGAAGTAAACTTATATTACTCAATTAGTCATTATAGCTATAGTTTACTATAATTATCACTCGCGACTAACATCAACCATTAATTACGTAGACTGATTTCGAATTTGTATAATTAGTCACTTTTGTATAATTCACAACTAATAATTCTTCGTTTGATTTGTATTTGTATACGACGGTTTGTATTTGTATTTGACAATGACTTCCTCTGGTTTTTCGATTTAATCACCATATACATTCAATCATTTTTTGTATATTTTTTAAAAAGTTTGTATAAACGTGTAGGTTTCAGATTTTGTATAATATAATCTATATATGTAATTTGTATAATGTAATTTTATAATTGTATAAAGTTCATATGTTTATATTTGTATCAATACGTGAATTGTACAAACGTACCCATGAAGTATACAAATGCGATGAATTATATAAATTATTGCTATCTCTCGCTCGCCTCTCTCCTCCCACCCCCAAACATGCTCGCATATCTCCTCACTCTCCCAATCTTGCTCGTCAGATATACAAATACATATGTATACAGTTACATATATACAATTATCTAGCCGATATACATATACAATTCACCTCTCTCCAGCTCTCTGCCTTCCGTCGCTCACCTCTCAACCTCGCTCGCCACTCTCTTCCCTATAACATATAGCTATTAAATATAATTAAGCTATTTTTGAGTGACTATATGCGAAAATTCTCCATATATGTTGGACTAGACCCAAAATTAGTAGGGACCGGATGAAAAGATAGGATAGGAAGGCTTTGTTATTTTAGATTGTTATGAACTTTTGATAAGAAGTGTATTACCTTCGAAACAAAACTTTCCGATCTTAATTAATTGGTCCCAAGATCGAATAACGGACTAGGAAAAAACAACTATTTCATTTTTATTTATTCACTATTTTAAAATAAAAATTTATTTTTATTTGTTATTTAAAATTCTGGAAAAGATAATTATATTTTTGTTAGTAGCAAAGAATTATACATTTAGACTAAACGAGAAATGATTTTATTGTAGTAAATAATTATACTTCACTTATTTCAATTATTTTATCTCTTAATTTAATATAATTCATTCAGACTTTCATAGTTCATAAAAGCATAAGTACATTAAAAGGATCATAACTATTTACCTAATTATCATGCACATCTGCCTAACTATTTAATTCTGTTTTATTTTAAAAATATTTTTTAAGTCTGTTAAAAAAAATTTTAATTTTAACTTTTCACCTGAAATATCGAACAAATCCATATATTATTTCACTAACTTATAATATTAGTTACAAGAAATTTACAAACTGAAAGGGAAATTATTATGAAGGAACATAGCAGAAAGAAATACATACAATATATATTGAACATAATTTTCATTCTAAATAGAATTTTAATATATTTTACATATTTTTAATTTAATATTAAAAAAATATTTCTTAAATTCTATGTTAATAAACTAATTAAAATTGACAGGAATAATATTGTGTACTAATTATTTATCTGAACAATCTGTGTGAAAAAACAAATAATTTCTTTTGCCACCTTAACCCATCTTTTAACACTTTTTGCCAAATAACAAAATAGTCCATTTCTTTTAATTTTTTATTCGTTATTTATATTAAGGCTTGATTATATTTAGATTTATAAATTATATATTCATTATTTCAAGACTACACTTTCGATGTAATTTTTGTAAAAAATTTTCCGTATCAAATCTAAAACCTTTAATTAAAAAAACAATTGCCTCTCATATTTAATATTTTAATAATCCGCCTCATTTTTTCAACAACTCCCGGGGTTGGTATAAGTCACCACTTTCCACTTTCATAAATCACACAACAAATAATTAAAATAATGCAAAAAAAAACATTAATATAATTACGAAAATGAGTTATAAAATTAATAACAATATCAATATAATCGATAAAATTTTACAAATAAAATTAAAAAGGATAAAATATATAGAGATCTATCATTTAACATATAATTAAATGTCACCCTCAATAAATAGCCTCAAATTCAGTGATGATGAATGAACTTTCCATAAAGAGTGTTTTAACTTTTTTTAAACAAATAGTATTTTCGATCTAAATTAATCAGATCTAAAATCAATACAAACAAGGAAAAAAATAGAATAGAAATATATATCTCAAACTTTGGAGCCAAATTAAAAATGAAAAAATATTTACCAATAAAAATACTCATTTCGATTAAAAAGAATGTTTCTATTTCCTTTTTAGTCTGTTTAAAAAAGAATGACCCTTTCCTTTTTTGGCAACACTTTAACTTTAACTTTTTACATGACATGTTTAAGATCACAAGATTAAATGACATTTTGGTATATTTGACATAACTTTAATTTAGAACCACAAAATTAAAAAGTCTTATTTCTTTTCTTAAATTTCGTTCTGAGTCAAACTGGACTATCATTTTTGAAACGAAGGGAGTAAATAACGATGGCAAGCAGAGATCACACATGAATTTAGTCTGATTCAGTAAATTTTGATACTCGATTATTGACGTAAAGATAGCTGTCTCATATCATTTAATCATCTTACATCAATTATTTTTTTTCTATATTACCCTTACATTTAGTTCTATTCGAAAGTAAATAAAAACGATCAACTGATATGGAACGAATAAAACGTTAAAATAAAAATTCATAAAATTGATAAAATTAAAATTTTGATTTCGCGATTTGACGGCAAGGTAACCAAACTATAGGTTAAAATAAATAAAATAAATCAAGTTGTATAGAGTAGTAGATCTACCACAAAATGCTACCAACTTTAACATTTTTTTCTATATAAACTCAGCCATCTTCCGCTTCAAACTCGCGTCCTTCTGTTTTCTTCTTCTTCAATTTCATAACACAAGAACCAGTCTTCACCGGTTCTATACTTTTTGTTTTCTCCTAAAGGTACGGTTTGCCATTGCTACCAATCTCATTTCTAGTATTTCAGTAACCAATTTCATCATTGGTTCTTCACTACTTCTTCTGTTATCACTCAAAATTCTGTGATTTTTTGGTTAGTTTTACTCAGGTGTTGCTTGATTTGCATTCTTACTACTATTGGTATGAAACCCATGTCGATTTAGTGTTCATTGTTCCATCCCAATTATGGTTTAGTTTGGTTAGGTGTGTGTTGTTTATGTTTCGTTTATGCTCTGTTTTTTTTTTTTTTGGTTTCTGGGTATGCATTGGAATTGAGGTTTAGATCTGTGATATGGGGTTTTTGTTTCTGGGTATGCATTGGAATTGAGTTTTAGATCTGGAATATGGAGTTGCAGATCTGTAATGAGGTGGTTAGGGTTTGATTAGATCTGATTTAGCGGGGTTGTGATCTAATTTGTATTGAGTAATGTATATCAGATCTGATGCTTTTGAGCTTATATGACTGATAAATGAGTGTATTATTCAATTAGGTGAAGGTTTTAGTTTGGAATTTTGTATTTTGTCTCTGTTTAAGCTGTGATTCACTGTTTGTTTGTTGTACTGAGAAAGGACAAGCTATGCTTTTTATAATTGTGTACTTTGTAAGTGTTATGTTTAGTACAATATATCAAAATGCTCAATCAACTACCTACTATAAATTAAAAAGAATCAATCTTGTTGAAGGTTTTTAAGTATCTATATCAACCCCCTTGATCTTGAACCTATATTGCTCGGACTCTTTAAAAATGTTGTCGTTGTTCGGATCGTTCAAAAATGCGTTATCTTTGGTGGATGTTATGAGGTATTGCTGATGTTTGTAAGAGTCGGAGCAACGTAGTTTCAAACCTTAGATCTTACTAGTAATCAGTGATACTTTGAAGAGTCCGAACAACGTAGTTTTAAATTGATTGGGGTTAGCTGTATGAATCCTTTAGATCTTACGAGTAAACAACGATAGTTTTAGGAGTTGGAACAATGTAGTTTCGAGCTGATTGGGGTTAGGGGTATGAATCCTTTATATCTATTGTGTTCTATTTACGGAATGTCTGTTCGAAGTGTGTGGATCAAGGATGAGTTTGGTTTATAACTAATGATGAATTTTATGTCTGATTGTGTGTTTCGTATGAATCAGAAAAATGGCCTCTCACGTTGTTGGATATCCCCGTATGGGCCCAAAGAGAGAGCTGAAATTCGCTCTCGAGTCTTTCTGGGATGGAAAGAGCAGTGCTGAGGATTTGGAGAAGGTCTCTGCAGACCTCAGGTCATCCATCTGGAAGCAGATGTCTGATGCTGGCATTAAGTACATCCCCAGCAACACATTCTCTTACTATGATCAGGTGCTCGACACAACCGCAATGCTTGGTGCTGTCCCATCTAGGTACAACTGGACCGGTGGTGAGATTGAGTTCGCTACTTACTTCTCCATGGCCAGAGGAAATGCCTCCGTCCCTGCTATGGAGATGACCAAGTGGTTCGACACCAACTAGTAAGTGACAGCCATCAATTACATCTACCAACCTTTTTACTAGGCGTGATTATCTTGTTTGTGTACTGATATTATGTGAATTCTTTGTTTGATCCAGCCACTTCATCGTCCCTGAGTTGGGACCTGATGTTAACTTTTCTTATGCTTCCCACAAGGCAGTAAATGAGTACAAAGAGGCCAAGGCGGTATGTGAATTGTGCTATATATTCTTTTAGTTTTATTATACATGAATGGTATTTGGACTATTTGAATGAAATGTAATGATTGTGATCATTCATCATCATGACATAGATCTTATTGATAGATCATTGCACCGATTGCACTATATAGTTAAATCTTGTTGGTCTTATGCATGGAATTAGAATATTAGATAATTGATTATTGATCTTGATATTCTTACTCATGCAGCAAGGAGTAGACACTGTTCCAGTTCTTGTTGGTCCAGTTTCATACTTGTTACTATCCAAGCCTGCTAAAGGTGTTGACAAATCTTTCCCCCTTTTGTCACTTTTGGATAAAATCCTTCCAATTTACAAGTAAGTATTTGCCCCCTCTCAGTATGCTATATTGGAATGGACAAACTCTAACATAAAATTGTCAATACAGGGAAGTTATCGCTGAGTTGAAGGCAGCTGGTGCTTCTTGGATCCAGTTAGATGAGCCCACACTTGTGTTGGATCTAGAGTCTCACAAATTGGAAGCATTCACCAAGGCCTATACTGATCTCGAGTCATCTCTATCTGGCCTTAACGTTCTCGTTGAGACCTACTTTGCTGATGTTCCTGCTGAAGCATTCAAAACCCTCACTGCTTTGAAGGGAGTTACCGCCTTTGGCTTTGACTTGGTCCGTGGAACTCAGACCCTTGAGTTAATCAAGAGTAGCTTCCCTTCAGGCAAGTACTTGTTTGCTGGAGTGGTTGACGGAAGGAACATCTGGGCAAATGATCTTGCTGCATCTCTTGCTCTGCTTCAATCTCTTGAGGGAGTTGTAGGAAAAGGTAATGCATTTCCTATCACATCATTTGATCGTTGGTAGTGATCCCGTTGGTGATTTATCACAGTAGATGAATCCTTATCATATTAAATTTTACAGACAAGCTTGTTGCCTCTACATCTTGCTCCCTGCTCCACACTGCTGTTGATCTGATCAACGAGACAAAACTTGACGATGAAATCAAGTCATGGTTGGCATTTGCTGCCCAGAAGGTTGTTGAAGTGAATGCTTTGGCCAAGGCATTGTCTGGTGCCAAGGATGAGGTATGTAGTTTGTTCTTAACTAAAAGTCTTCGAAAAATGATTTTTTTAACTATTACTGTTGACAGAGTTTTTGTATATCGTCTAAATGTGTTTGTTGTCTTTCAGGCATTTTTCTCTGCTAATGCTGCTGCTCAAGCTTCCAGGAAGTCCTCCCCAAGAGTGACCAATGAAGCTGTTCAAAAGGCTGTAAGTGTTGAACTGAATGATGTTGTCTTTTAATTAATGACTTGTAATCATATTGTACTTACTACCTTTTGCTCTTCCGATGTATCAGTCTGCTGCTCTTCAAGGATCTGATCACCGCCGTGCCACAAATGTTAGTGCTAGACTTGATGCCCAACAAAAGAAGCTTAACCTACCAATCCTGCCCACAACCACCATTGGATCCTTCCCCCAGACAGTGGAGCTCAGGAGAGTTCGTCGTGAATACAAGGCCAAGAAGTCAGTGTTGTACTTGTTTTCTTCTTATATTGTTGATGTTGTTGAATATCTTTTCTCATAATTCATTTTTTAACAGGATCTCTGAGGAGGAATATGTTAAGGCCATCACCGAGGAAATCAGGAAGGTTGTTGATCTCCAGGAAGAACTTGACATTGATGTCTTGGTTCACGGAGAGCCTGAGGTAGGGCAATTACCTCTACTTCCATACATGTTTTGTGCCTTTTGTTTCCTTATGCCCACACTTGCATGCATATAATTATGGGTTAGTAAGTTTCAATGCTTAATGTATGCAGAGGAATGATATGGTTGAGTACTTCGGAGAGCAGCTATCTGGTTTTGCTTTCACCGCCAATGGATGGGTTCAATCTTATGGATCTCGATGTGTGAAGCCACCAATCATCTACGGTGATGTGAGCCGCCCCAAGCCAATGACCGTCTTCTGGTCCTCAAAAGCTCAAGAGATGACCAAGAGGCCAATGAAGGGAATGCTTACTGGCCCTGTCACCATTCTCAACTGGTCTTTTGTCAGAAATGACCAACCTAGGTAACTTTTGCACCCCACTCCTAATTCGATGTTTAAACGTTCTCTGTTCATGTGTAATGAACTCGACGCTAACCGCCATTATTACTTTCTCCAGGTTTGAGACCTGCTACCAGATTGCTTTGGCCATTAAGGATGAGGTGGAGGATTTGGAGAAGGCTGGAATCACTGTCATCCAAATTGACGAAGCTGCATTGAGAGAGGGATTGCCTCTTAGGAAGGCTGAGCACGCTTTCTACTTGAACTGGGCCGTTCACTCTTTCAGAATCACCAATGTCGGTATCCAGGACACCACACAGATCCACACTCACATGTGCTACTCCAACTTCAACGACATTATCCACTCCATCATCGACATGGATGCTGATGTGATCACCATTGAGAACTCACGTTCTGATGAGAAGCTTCTCTCAGTTTTCAGGGAAGGAGTTAAATACGGAGCTGGTATCGGCCCTGGTGTCTACGACATCCACTCTCCAAGAATACCATCAACCGAAGAGATTGCTGACAGAGTTAACAAGATGCTTGCAGTTCTTGACACCAACATCTTGTGGGTGAACCCCGACTGTGGTCTCAAGACTCGCAAGTACACCGAGGTGAAGCCAGCCCTACAAAACATGGTGTCTGCAGCCAAGACCATCCGCACTCAGCTCGCCAGCGCCAAGTGAGTGGAATATGCCACTGGAGGATTCTTGAATCAACTATACGGTGGTCATTGAACTTGAAATGAGATACTTTTTCTGTTGATTTTAATAATTTGTATTGCTGATGAAATATTATTGTGTAGATTAGTCTGCCCTCTGGGCCATTTCCTGATTTTTTTTCTTTTATGTTTTGGAGCTTCTTTTCTTTGATTGTTTTCGGATTTCCTTATTACTACACCAGCAAGCGGATTCATGTATTTTGGAGATGAAATCAAAGAAATATTAGTCCGTTTATGCCCACACACCCTTTTGTCGTTTTTACTGTCTTAAATTATTTATCGTGTTTCTATCGTATATGTCTCTTAAAGTGAAATAATGATGGGTGATTTGAAACTTGTAGAATTATACATCGTGAATGTGTATTTTATCACTCTTTAAGATTGATGTATAATTCTCTATAGGTTTCAAATCGCCCATCAAGATCTTTTCACTTTAAATACTCGAGTCTGAAACTTATGATTAAGAATGAAGGATCCTAAACCATTTCACCAGAATTTATGTCGGTTGGTACTTAGTTATTATCCTCTTTCACTTCTTTGAACTTTACGAGAATATCAATGGAATATTTCAACTTTGTTAATTTATTGGGGTTCACGTACTTAGAATTCAATGGAATCAATTTGTCATTCTCAATAAATTTTGTTGTTATATTAAGCTATAAATAACCACACCAAATTTTTCTTATTTCAACACACCCAAAAAGTTTTTATTTAAACAAAATAATTCCCATGGCTTCAAAAATTATTTTTTGTTTTATGATTGGGTTTTTAGGATTTTTGCCAGAAATTACAAAGGCAACTGAGTATTGGGTAGGTGGTGAATAGGGCTGGACCCTTGATGTTGATTATCAAGCTTGGGCCAAGGGCAAAACTTTCAAAGTTGGAGACACATTAGGTAAAATAAATTGCACAAATAGCCATTTTCAACCCCCCCACCCCCGATAATCGAAAAATAGTTATTGTCATGAAATTTGGAACTCCACGATATTATCAACTATACAATATCAAATTCCGCGATAATGACTATTTTTCAGGTACAAGGATGAAAAGTGGCTAGCCTATGCAATTACTCTGATATATAATCAATTTAAGTTATATTTATTGGTAGAGTAGTTTCTTATATTATAAATGATTTTTTAACTTGTGATAACACATTAATTATACATTTATCAGCTATTATTTCGAGTGACGATTATTATAGGCCTTAAAACTATTTTTGAATCTTTTTTTGTCCCTTTATAATTGCAGTTTTCAAGTATAACAAAGATAATCACAATGTGTTCAAAGTGAACCAAACATCTTTCCAAAATTGCATTGTCCCTCCACCAAGTCAAGGTTTAACTTCTGGCCATGATGTTATTACATTGGCTAGCCCTGGTAAACATTGGTACATTTGTGGTTTTCCAACACATTGTTCTGATCATAGCCAAAAACTTGTCATCACCGTCGAAGCCGGAGCTCCGGCACCGGCACCGGCGATGGAGTATTGGGTTGGAGGTGATAAGGGATGGACCATTGATGTTGATTATCAAGCTTGGGCCAAGGGCAAAAATTTCAAGGTTGGAGACACATTAGGTATGTATTATAATTCATGTATATTCAAATAGAAAAAGTAAACAATAAATCTGTCTGACTATTTATGTAAAATAACCATTTGTTGTTCGAAAGTCATTAGCCGACTAATTTGAATTCATGTCGTGTATGACCTTTAAAGAAAAGAAACAACTCGAAATTGTTGGTTAAAGATGGAGGGTTTTCTTGGTTGTATGACCATTGAATCATTCTTACTCCCTCCGTTCCATATTAGATGTACGCTTTCTATTTTACACAGTAATATTATACTCCCTCTGTCCCATATCAAATAACATAATTTTTTAATTACCGTGTAAAATAGAAAGTGCCTCTTCTCAATTAATTACTAATAAGGAATTATCACTTGAAACTATTTTCTTCTTTTCTTGTAGTTTTTAAGTATACCAAAGGACATCATAATGTGTTCAAGGTGAACCAAACATCTTTCAAAGACTGCATAATCCCTTCAAGTGTAGGATTAACTTCTGGTCATGATGTGATAACATTAGCCACTCCTGGTAAAAAATGGTACATTTGTGGTTTTCCATCACATTGTTCTGACCATAACCAAAAGCTTGTCATCACCGTGGAAGGTGAAGCTCCGGCACCGGCAACTCCTGTTCCGGATCGAAAAAGTTTGATCAATTCCAATAAATTTTTTAATTTGAAACTTGCTCGGGACCGGCTACTAAGGATAATTCAAACAATTCATACAGGGTTACTATTTCTGCATACAAGATCTTTGTTGGAGTTGTGGTCTTAGTTTGGACAATTCTAACATTAGTTTGATCCAAATTGAGTTTTACATTTGTGTTGTGAACATAGAGCTTTGACTACTTCAAGAGAATAAATGAATAATTAGTTTATATTATGGGGAAAGAATTTATGCAAGTGTAATTGGAATAATAATAACTCTTGATTTCATCACTTTTTGGTCCCTTGATCTCCATTTGGTTTTCTATATGTAATTATACTTAAAATCTTTCTTATACTCCACTATAATTGGTACATGGAAAGAGCAGAATGAAAAGATCCAAAGTATTGCTATCTATAATCATAGACAAGATTCAAATAAAGCATACAACACATAAAAAGGATAAAAAGATACTGAGAAAGTGGGAAAAGGACGAATCGAAGGGATAGTGTAGAGTTACAACAACGTACCTAGTATAATCTCAAAAGTGAGATCTGGAGAGGGTCGGGTACTTGTCAATAGTCTTGAGTTGCACTAAACAAAGAAATAGATCATCTCAAAAGGACATATCAACACCAATATGAAGTGTAGTGGTTCTACTTGACAAGTTCAAGCAGGTGATTTGTAGCTCAATGATTTACCAAACAATGAAATCAGGCATTCAGGTATTATGATAGCAGCGAACTCAATAAATAGCGATACATTGATACACATCAATCCAAGTATCGTTTCAGATAACAATTATACCAACATACATTGACTTATTAGGAAAAGTTGCAAATGAACTGGGTAATATCCATGCATAACTGTAACCATCATCCTATGACTTAGGAAAGACATAGGAGATATGGCTAGTTCCACAGAGAATGGCCTCACAATTACTGTAACCCCCCTCCTACGGGGATAGGTTCTGGCCTTCTTAACCAAAAAACTCAATAGTTATCAACAAATGGTCGTGAAAATCAAATTTACAGACAAGCATGGAGAGCACATGATCTCAAACATGGCTAAATTACTAAAATATGAAAACAACGCTGTCATGGACTCTGGTTTTTTGGTTCTGAGAGACACATTCAGAAATCCACATCAGGTTCCTTATCTCCTGCTCTCTCAGCCTTATATATGAGAAAAATACACCGTAGTGGAACTGCAGTCAAAAGAAAAGAGTATCAATAAGGAAGCAGACGGATTGAAAGGTTTTTCTGCTGCATATCTCTCTGGGGGACTCTTTTTATGAGGTTTTTGGAGTGGGAAAGTTTTGAAGATTAACAATAAAGATTGCTCAAATGAACAAACCTGTTGTTCAAAAGATAAGCAAAGGCGTTTCACTTCCTCTTCATAGAAAGCCTTGTCGAGCATCTGGCTCTCCCCATATGACAACTTAGAAAATATGGATTGATAAGGGGGGTACTTCTCCATGACACCGCGGACCTACAGCAAGAAGAGAAGGACAATTAGAAGACAACAGTCCATGTAAGGAGGATAGAAAACAAAAGAATTTTACTTTTAATTTGTCATTAATTCATTATAACTTTTAAGTGGTCACAACAAAAGTATTGATTTGCTTTGTATCCTTTAATCTACAAACAAAATTGTCTTATCTTCCTCTTATCCATCCTCTCCCTTCAAATAGTATTAAACCCACCAGCCACTATATGATGCTTCACCACTTTTTTTAAAGGGCGAGAACTGCATGCAATGTAGTACCTAACAACAATAAGAATCTCCCTATCTAGCTAACTATTTATTTAACTAGGGAAGGAATATTCCAGGTGCATAAAAGCTGCAACAAGAAAAATAAACAAGAGTCAGTCGTACAATACCTGATCTATATCTTCACATATGGCAAGTTCCTCATGACCGTATGGGTACCTATTTAGCATAGATAGTGTCAGAAAGAGAGGTAATGTAGCATATGAAGAACATGAATGATTGAGCTACATGAACTTACAGTAATCCAAAATTAGAGTACAACTTCCTGCGGTCATCACGTGTTAGCTCAGTGCCAATGCTGCAAATGAAAATATTTGTAGTTAATAATAGAAGCATTATTACAAGGTACATATTAAACTTTATCGAGCAGGATTATGGGAAATCCCAAAAGAGTGACATGCCTGTTTATAGTAATATTAACAGCTCTTCTGTCGGCCTCAAAAGAAAGCAAATCAGACATGATTTCTGCAGTTGCACCGCCTAATTTCTGTAAATAATCATATTAGACAAGTGAAATGAGTGCTAAACTTCATTAAAATGTAGAGCAGGAAAAATATGATTAGAAAATTTTACAACAAAAGTACCTGGCAAAATCTGTAGAAATCTTCAAGGTATGCCTTGTACAGTGTGTTTCTCATAATCTCAATGTTCATGTCATCCAAGTCCTGCTCAAAAGTAAGTTCATAAATAAAACAAAAATATTGACAAATGGAAGAAAACAGACTGATAAAGCAACTGATGCATGGATTAAGATATTCCCATATCAACAACCAGACCTACTTAGAGTATACAAAAATAAGATAAGTATCGTCCTCAAACTGCAAGAAATCTTGACAGAATACTAGGCTTTGGTAAAAGGTGGGGAAGAGGATCCTGGTTAACTACTTATGAAGTGCAAGAGCCTACAATCATTTACTTATTAATTTCTTCAGAGGGACAGCAAACATGGGAAAGGTCAATGCACAAGAAAATAAAGGAATAAGGCAACATTTTTGGAGGAAACGAAACATGTAGTTACTGATTACCTATCGAAGTTTTGAAGTAAAGGGTGAAGCATTTGATACCTCTGAAGTAATGCACTCAGAAAAGTATGGAGCCAAGGGTGTGTCAACAAGCACCAGCCTGTATAGTTCCCTCATATTCTGGGCAACTGCCAGAGAAGCAATGCTGCAGAATGAATTAGAATAGTCAATACATGCTTTCATTTAGCTCTCATAATCCAATGCAAGCATTTGGAATAATACCTGTCAAACATGCCCAAAGGATGGCATTTCTCCAACAGTTCTTGGACATCTCTCTCATGCAAAGTTCCGGTGACAATTAGGACAACATTGTCAATCATGTGGCCATACCTAAACCATATGATTAAACACCAAAACTCAGATTTGATTATGCAGCAGAAGTGGGTAATAGTGTAATCACTAAGCTAGATGCACATAATGCCATTTAAGGCTCTATACTGACCAGTATTATTATGCAAATTTTCTTACAATACTAAATGCTTAGCATCAAATAATAAGGATAATATGGCCACCCTACATTTAGCCATGCATGCACACATTCAGGAGGTGAAAAATCCTCTTCTTTGCTTGTCTAGAATTATTGGGGAACAGTCAGAGAATATGATAGACCTGGAAAGTTTAATTTAGTTTAAAACACAGCATGGCTCATTAACTTCAGGATCTAAAGCTGAGGGTTATCTTGTGCACAGCAACACACATGTACTTTTTGTTATTTTTAAAAAAAAAAAAAAGGAATACATGAAATGTTCTTTGTTCTTCTTTGTTTTTACACTACTCCCAGTACATGTTGCCAAAAGAGAAAGCTCAGAATGTTACATTTGATTAAGAATTTAATTTATTACTTCCTCTGTCCCAATTTATGTGATTCACTTTGACTGGCACAATGTTTAAGAAAGAAAGAAAAGACTTTTGAAACTTCTGGTCTAAAACAAGTCATAGTTATAATCATCTCATTAAAGATAAATGTAAAGAAACCATTTTATTTCTATATAAAGAAAGGTATCATTCTTTTGGAATAGACTAAAAAGGAAAGCATAACATAAAAATTGGAACAGAGGGAGTATAAATGGATACATTGTTTTTTTTTTTTTGATGAAGTAAATGATTTCGTTAAAGAGCACCAGAGTGAGGCGAAAGGAAAAAGTGTACAAAGAAAGAGAGTTAGTTTCCTTACATGAGTACTAAGCTATTATCAATCAAAGAGCTTACAAAATCCAAAAAGCTGTCAACGCTATTAAAAGGAGACAAAATGTTCCAACTAAACAGATTGACTAGGGATCTGCTTTTAGAGTATGGACACATTGTTATTCAGATATGAGGTCTCGTAGAGGTGAAACTTCCGTATCTAGAACAGGATGACTTTTTTCAGGGACAAGTGTCGAATAAACTGAAGTTACATGCATACATTTACATGAATGACTCTCAAGTTCCTCTCTTCCAATTAGCAAATATCTAAAGAACATTTAAACTCAGCGAGGACACTAAGTATTATGTTCCCTTTGTTGTATGGGGCCATCATGGGTGATGCTAAGAACAGCGAGACTGTTCAACTATCTAGAGAGGTTACCTAGTGGTGTAAATGTTAAGAAACTTAAAGACGCAACTCCTTTTCGTATCTTGTGGAAGCTGGAAATATTTACCTGATGTATTCCAGAAAGGTTGACAAGGGCTCTGTGGCTTGGCAGAGCATGTGATTGAACTCATCTACAAGTTTGACAGTACATTTCTCCACAATCGTAGTAGTGTGTAAAGGGGAAGGCTCTGCAAAAGGCCAGCAAAAGTATAATAAGGAAAAAAAACTAGAATAAGGAAGAATCTGACAGTGATCTGTATTAAGCATTGCAGAAGAAAGGTATATTTTCAAGAATTGCAAAAACATCGACGTTTAAGCAGCATTTTAATATATGCTGCCAGCAAATTCTGGAATCCAGACATTCTGAAAACAGAACCACCTTGAGGAATGATATTAGGATATTGGCTACCATTACAACAACAACATACCAGTGTAATTCCCCAAGTGGGGTCTGGGGAGGGTAGACTGGTAGAGTGTACTCAGACCTTAACCCTACCCTGGAGGTAGAGAGGCTGCTTCCGATAGACCCTCGGCTCAAGGAAACAAAAAAGGGTCTAATAAAGATTTAACATGAGTGAACGAGTCATGGCAAAATCCGTTAGAGAGCATGTCAAAGCATGCTGAAAACAGAAACACAACAACAACAAAACAATACAAAAATTGAAGTGCAAGAACAAACTACCTCACTAACATTTACTTGCAAATCTGAGTCAACTTCAAATAATCAATTTGATACAAATACAAGAAAATGCCTAATCTATCACGATGCTTCAATTGATTTATAATCATAGGCAACAAATTTATGAAATAAGGACTATTACATAAGATTTAAACTTATCTCAAGCTAATCCTGAACTCACAAAAACAAACTACCTCAGTAACTTGTACTTACAAATCAGAGTTAACTTCAACATAATCCAATCAATACAAAATACAACAAAAATGCCTAATCTATCAGGAGGTTTCAATTAATTCATGATCATAAGCAACGAAATCACGAAATAAGGATGAGAAACTTGCAATTTTGAAAATACGGACTGCACTCAGTAGCGGGGAGGAGCATCTTAATGTTATCGTTTTCCATTAAACTAGCTACAATACCACAACAAATACTACATAAAACTTAAAAGAGTTAAACTGATCCCAAACTAATCCCGAACCTACATAAACATCACTCAGCGCAGGGCCTCATGTGTGATGTCAGGTGATGGTCAACACAACTCAGGCCGGAAATGTTGAAACTACCTCACTACCTTTTTACTTATAAATCTGAGTCAAACTTCAAAATAATCCAATCGATACAAAATACAACAAAACAAACTACCTCACTACCTTTTCACTTACAAATCCAAGTCAAACCTCAAAACAATCCAATCCATACAAATACAGCAAAAAAAAAGAAGTGCCTAATCTATAATGAGGCTTCAATTGATTTATGATCATAACTGATCGAATCTACAGAAACAAACTACCTCCTCGCTACCTCTACACTTACAAATCTGAGTCAAACTTCAAAATAATCCAATCAATACAAATAAATACAACAAAAATGCCTAATCTATCAGGATTTCCGATCAGAGGTAAGGAAACTTACCATTTTGGAGATAAGGACCGTATTCAGTAGCGGAGAGATGCATCTTGATGTCATCTAGAGTTTCGCACTGGCATAGATTGTTGTAATCTGCAGCGGTGAGAAGACCAGATCGGTGACCTCTAACGATGGCTTCCAAATAGCCACTGTGAATGTTGAAGGTAAGCGCTTCGAATCCGTACATGGTTGATATAGAATCCTCCACAGATACAGATCTGAAGCGGAATTTGGAGAAATTTTTTTTTTCTAATCTTAAGAGAGAAGAAGGTGAATTGAATTTTGTGGGTATAGTGGGTTGGGATAACGAACAAATGAACAAAGGCAGATCAATCAAGTTCTAGAGAGAAATTGACAAAAATGGTCCCTTATATTTGGTAGTAGGTACAATCTAGTTCTTTACTTATTAACTAAGCAACTTTGATCCTTTAAGTTTACGAAGTGAGCACCTTTTAATATCTTCAAGTATTTAGTGAATTCTGATTGATAAATTTAATCGAAACTAGAGAATTTTTCAACCAAAAAAATTTGTGTAAATTTTAGAAATTGGAATAAAAAATGACAACAGACACACACAATAACAGAAATTGTACCTTAAAAGTTGTTGTATACTCTTGAAATAAATCAAAAGTGACATAAAATATGAACTATGTACTTTCGAATGCGAGTTTCTATTGAATAGTACTTTTTTTTTTTAATTTTCACAGTTTTCTGATTGAATTTTAATTTTATAATCAAAGTTTGGTAAATATCTAATGAAAACTAAAAGTGCTCACTTTTGTTAAACTTACAGAACCAAAACTACTCAAGTGATACTTAAGGGGATATATTGAACCTACTACTAAAGATGAGGGACCATTTGTGTTCTTTTCTACAAGTTCTAGCCTATTTAAAGTGTTCCGTTGACAAAATGACATGTAAAGTTTTTCTTTTTGTGTGATTTTTGTTAAATTTAACCATTTGGTACTGTAAATGGTAAAAAAAAAAATGTCCTACTCAATAATTACAACAAAACTATACTCCAATTTTCATGTTTATGTAATAAAATTGAGGTGAAAAAAGTATTAATTAACTATATAATTCAATAATGAGAAGGTATATATAAAAGAATATATATATGTCTATCACAAATTCATTGTTCAAATAAAATTCGTACATCCTTGACCATGATAAGGCATTACGAGGACGGAAAATCAAACTCTTACCTCGAAATTCAGATAGTCAACCAACTCAGCTACTAAGATTTACTAAGATTTCCCGTTTCGATAATCTCAATGAATGAAAAAGTAGTTTAAAATTGAGAAGGTTCATGACAAAATGTGTAAATGAAAAAAATCACACTAACCATGCAAGATGGAGCTGTTCATCTATTCAATAAGATCATCAAAATTATATATACACATAATGACTAAAGAAACAAAATAGCCATTTGAGACCAAAAAGGCATAAATAGCTGCTGATGTTACAATCTCTTACAATTTTTTTAGAGTGCCTTTGTATGTCTGCTGCATCTTCCACAAATTCATCTTGAATGTATAGAGTGGTTCCAATCACTAACTTTGTTGTGCAGTTTCATTCTTGTATCCTGATGCCCTTCCACTTTTACCAATCAAAAACGGCTCGGAGAAATTGTTTTCAGGATGAATGTCAAGGCCGTGATATGATCTAGTCGCGAAGTACTCTGCACCAGATTTAGCTGTTCCGGCCATTAGAGTTTGTGAGTCATTGTCACGAACACGCAAAGCCTTCTCTGTGATGTTCACTAAAGCAGAAACTCCATCTTCAGCTTCTTCAACCTCTGAAGAAGAGAAGACATATTTAAAACTTTAATAAGAAGAATGCCTTCAAGTAATGATTTTCTTCTAAAAAAGAAGGCACTAGACAGGCAGAAGTAATCACAGGCACACCACAAGATCAATAGGAATCAAAAAACGAAATAGATCTTTGCTTTTTCTGAAAGTCCCCACCCGAATACGAGTATTGGAAACACAGCTATGGAATAAGCAAGAAATGAATTTTGCAGGATCAAAAAGACTCCACTTACACTGGTGAATAGACGAAAAGAGAATGTCCAAGACCCTAAAATATCATGAAAACTATAGTATCTTAAAACTAACCTAATTTATGAACTTTAAAGGACCATCAATAAACTTATGTTGTAATTAATTACTTATCTCATAACAGTCATAATCAAAATCACACTTATCAAAAGTAAATGAAAAATGGACTGATAACTCATTGAAGAAGTGATAGTTGACAGTTTTCATATCTGAACAGAAGCTATGCATGCACAGTTCTAAGGTAGATTTATATTCATCTTGAACCCCAAAAAATAAATGTAAGCAAAACAATGCACCTTGTTGTTCAACATCTTCCACGTATCCACCCTGAATGAATGAAAACCGAGCTTCTGACTGGTTTTTCGCTTCCATGGGGGAAGAAGTAATCAAATCCCGAAATTCTGTCACATAAGCCCCAGTCCATTCGCTTCCTCTGTTAAAAATTGATTAAACAATTTTAAAAGGTTGCTTGCTTTGTTAATCACCAGCTTGTCTGAATAAATGTGACTATTCTATTTCATGATTTTTCCAATTTATTGAAGCACGTTATTTAACCAGATACATTTTTCCAAATGTAACCAACAATCGAGGCTGGCACGCACTTGTAAAGAAGAAAAACTTCAATTCTTTCCTCATTTTTCTGCATTGAGCCATTGACTATCTTTTATAATATCACATGAATGGCTTTTGGAAATCACTATATGACAGAATTAAGAATTGAAAGTAGTAACAATTCAAAGGATCCTAATGAATAAATATTAAAGGTGAAAATGTCATATTAGTTTAGGCTGAAATTCCTTTTTAACATTCCCCTCCACCTCCGGCTTACTCAAAACTCCCAGCCACTTAGTTAGAAGTCAAGAGCTATCACCACTAAGAGCAACAGTATCTTGTCAGCTTATACTAAAGAGCTTATAAAACCTTCATATCTTAGAAGGATATGCCCGCATGCTGTCACTGCCTAATTCAATTCCTACTTCTGTCCAATACCAAGAAGCTACATAACCCAGCTACTCCATCAAACGTAATGGAATGAGCTTCCAGAAGACGTGGATGAAAGCTAACAAGATAACTTTTATCTTTTATATGTGTATGACTAACAGAACACTAAATCATTCAAAAATGTGAGTGGGCCAAACATAAAAAAGGAGTTCGAAATACTACCTGCCGAAAGCAATCATTGCTTCAAAAGGAGTAATAACTGGAGCTAAGAACTCTTTACTATCCAATAGAGCAGTTTGTGCACAAGAAACATAAACGAAGATATCGCACTGCAAAAATACAAAAGAGCTTCAGCAAACCCATAAATGACGAAAATACCTCTGAACTTCATGCAACTTTGGTGATTTACCTCAGGGAAGTTGGCAAGCTTTGCAGGGTTAGGTCTCCCCATAACAAAAGTATAGGCCTTCTTCCCAGCTCGTGTAATCAAGTCTTTCATTTGATGAATCATGTGGAGGTAACCAGCTGCACCAGCAATAGAAGAATAAAAGCCTTAGTCTACTTATTGCAAAGGAGTAAAACATATGAATCATGCAAATTCCAAATTGCACCAGATCAGAACCTACAAAGTCCAAATATTTATACTAGAAACTACCTACTCCAAGTGTTCCTACCAAGATCCCTATGATGTTAGCATCCTTTGCTTTTTCAATAAGGAAGTACCTGCAGAGACATCATTAGTTCGGGAACCATGAAACAGTGTTAAAAGCATGCATACCAAGAAAGAGAGAGCTAATGAAATCTGTCAGTTGTAACAAAGGGAATGATACAAAAAAGTTGCACATAATACCTACGCTTAAGAATCCTTTTCTGCTGAGAAAAGTCATTCACCAAATTATCTTCAGTAGCATCATATCTGACTGGGAATAACTCAGAGAACATAGACACAACAATCAGTAACATCGAAAAGACTGAACTAGAATAAAATTTATCATCAAAAGATAGAACTGTCTACATATAAATCCTACTGAAAAAATGAATTTTCTTATAGAAGAGACAATAATTCCTTTCTTCCATTTCTTTTAGAAGAATTGGAAGAGAGAACTTTTAGCAACATAAAAAGTTAGTGTTTTTTTCATCTTCAAACATTATTATTGACTAGGAGAACCATTTGGATTTAGAAAATGAACCAGAGAGAACTGACAAAAAGTTTAAAACACCTCTTATCAGACCAGCAAAGGAAAAAGAATGATAATCTTATCTTGATGAGATTGGGATGTAGAAAGAGATATGAAAATAGATAGTAATAGATGGAGGATTTTTGCAGTCTTAGAACATTAAGTGAGAATATTTCCAGCAAGGAGAAACAGAGGCAAATCTAATGTATCTGAAAGATAGCCTTCACAGCCAAACAATTAAGAGCCAAACAATGACAACTTTACATACAAGAAAGTAAAACCCACACCTATTTCACAAGCATTGTATGTCATTAGTATATTAGCAAAGGCTGGGTCATCTGAACCAACATAGAAAATCAAGTAGTCCTCAATCCTGTGTCCCACTGGTAACGACCACGTCAACCCTCCAACACAATATGTTGCATCATTCCCCTCAATAGAACAGCCATTTGCACATTGACCATCACTTAGTTCTAGTTGCTCATTCATCGAGCTAAAAGTCTCTGGTGGCGTTATAATTGGAGACATAATATCAGCATAATGAACTTCCAGCTCGGAGCATACTTGAGCGCCCACTGATGCTTTGATTTCTGTGATTGTATGTGTATATTCAAGTCCATAAAGAACCTGCAGTCATAAGCAGAAACACTTTAAGACAATTTTATTGTATAATTTAGATACCAATTTTTTTGGTGTCCTTAACAAGTCTGATAGAGAAATTGAAAATTCTGACAGCTCTTATTGCTGTATGATTAATCAGAAATCCTGATGGTAAAACCCCCCAAGCTTTATGAATCATATATCGAAGTAAAACACAAGTAATGCAACATGATGAATTCTACCTTTAACAATAGACCTAAACATTGATAAAATTAGCATCATTGCAGCATCCTATTAAAAATCAAGACAATTATCAAGGATATTGCATAGAACATTCTTAATGATTATGCTATTGACAAGAAAATCATTAAGAGTATGCTACAGAGCATTCTTAGAGATTATATAATAAATATAATCAGAATTCCAAGAATTAGGAACTTTTCAGATAAGTTTTCAAGGGTTAGTTCAATTTTTTTTTATAAAGGTTCGTATTTTTTTCACAAAAACAATACAAATGAGTACTCATATATGTACAAGTACATTGTAGTTGCGTCTGTTTCCTTTTACTGTACGGAGTCTAAAAAGTCCAAAAGATTATCAAGGTGATCTTCAGATTGCACCAAAATTCAAAAGATTGTAAACATCTAAAATTTATGGAGTGGATTCAAAAAGCCATTTTCTAAAAATATCTGGAGTTCCTCTCCTTCCAAATTGTCCATAATATGCAATGGGGAAAAGTTCTCCGCAATGCCTAGAGCTGTTTCTTTATCCTCTTATTTTTCCAGCCACTACTGGCCTATCCAGGTTACAAGGTATAGCCCAATTGACACCCAAAAGAAGTTACTGGATAAAATCCACAACTACCAGAATACTTGATAACGCAGGAATAGATGCCCAGAATCTTCCACTGCTGTTTCACATAGGTAACATCTGCTGCAAATACTGATTCCCTTTTCTCGAGATATGTCTGTGGCTCTGCTAAACATGCCAGGTGAAGCATACAACCTTTAAAGGTGCTTAACTCCTCCACAGTGCTTTGCATGGTCACCGGTCACCCCTAAAGATGAATGAGCTCCATTCATCGCTGTTGTAACAGGAGTTGACCGTAAAGATCCTGCATTTTCTTGCTTTCCTACATAACCAGGGGTGGACCTATTCCTTCAAACTTGCCAATCAGTTGCACTATACTGTCTATTTCCCAATTATGGCATCCTAAAAACTCAGATAATCCGGACACCCTTTCTTTCCAAATGTGGGACAATGATTTGAAACCTTGTCCTTTTCCCCTGTACTTTGATACATCTCAATTAATAAAGTTTGGCTTAATCTGCATGGAAAATTCTCATTCAATTTTCCAAATTTCACAAAAGCATTATTTATTTTAGTGTTTTAACAAGAACTTTCAAATACAGCAACTGTGAATGTGACACAACTGCTTGAAACGCAACGAAGATCAATCTTACTGATAAACCAAATTGATATAAAACCAACAATGACTGACCAAACACTAATAGCTAATGACAAGCTTTTAGTTTGAGTCCAAAAAATGTACCAATATTTACCAAAGCAACAAAAGACAGAAAAAAAATTCATGCTAATATTGCACTAGACAAGATAAGCTTATTTCAACTTCCCAATGATAAACTTATGCAGAACAGCAGAAGCAAACAAAGGAATAGGAAGTAGCAGTTAATCATAATTCATACCAAAATAGGTTTGCCAGCTTTTATGGTATACTCGCATAGTGTTTGAGCACATAGTGGCACATTTAGAGAAGCTTTTCCAAGGACAAGAAATGTGGGAAGAGTTGATGTCCTACAGCAGAAACAGTCAGATCCAAACACTAACTTTGTCAACTGTTCCGGAAGAATCCCAAAAGTAAGTTACAAAGTGGGATAAAAATGATAAACATGCAATACTCACGGACTGAAGCAAGTATGACCATAATGGATAACGCAGTCCGCATTGGCATGAGATGCTCCAACTTCATCGACACAGCAATTTCCATACATGGTATCCGCCATTACATACAGCTTAACATCCTTTGCATCTCTATTGCTTCCAGCATGTAATTGACTGAACGAACAAAGTTTTTCATGTAGAGCAGCAACTATCCTCGTGGAATCTTTCAATAATTTATCTGGGAACTAACAGTTTAAACAAAGCGTATCATGTAACATTCAAACGCCGGTGATCTTCCATAACTAGCACCTTTAGCAAGCAACTCTACTACACCTCTAACGATACGAAAAAGAACAAGAAACAGAAAGAAAAAGAAAAAACTCTTGTTCTCTACAGTCTACATTCCTCAGATATTTTGTTCTTTTTGAAGACATTATATATGAAAAGAACTTTGAATCTATGAAGAAGTTGATATAAACAAGGAAAATTTCAGCAGTGTATCAAATATCTCCGCAAAGAAATCATGATTAAACTAACCATGATACGGAGAATCCCACACATTGTAGAAGCAGGTCTGAATAAATTATTAGAAGAGATGATTTCACCCCGTTAGTCTTCATTCATATCACTGAGTGGTTAAATATGCAGACAGTAGTCTCATTTTTATTTGGTCACATCTGAATGTTGAACATAAAGTTTGAAATTGGAAATTGACCCCTGTTACATGAAGAGTTTTTGTCTAAACTCCTATTAGTGCTACATGCTTTTTGACTGCAAACATACATGAACCATACATAGCCTCTCACCAACATTACAGTCAAAAATGGTACCATCTTAAATTCTTTCACTAAGATGTCGTAGGCTAGAGAACCAACAGCAACAACTACACCTCAGTCCAAAACAAGTTAGGGTCCGTTATATAAATCCTCACTTCATTTAAGCTCATTTATAACCTCATAATACGAAATAAAATAAAAACAAATATACATCTATATGCTATAAAACCACTGGTGCCAAAACATCCACTCACCAAATCACTAAGGTTTCCTTTGCACATTGAGCAAAAAATAAGTGTTTTTTCAAGCTTTTCTCCCACAACTGTCCAAGCTTATGACGAAACAATTTGCTAAAAATCATATCTTTTTGCAAAATTTGAAGCTAAGAACACTAAAATAATGCACAACTAAAAGACAAATATTATGAAATTGATCGAGTACTAAGAACATCAACTTTATGTTATTCGGTTTAACTGGAAATAATACATACTAGTATTATCAGGGTTTTGTATGGGTTTTGGAGACAGATTCAAATTTTTTATTTCTAACAAACAAAAAACAATAAAATTGAAGAAATAAAATGTTTACCTGAAGAGCAACTCGTCGGAAACCTCTCGCCGAGATGAATCCGGCGACACGGTCAATCTCATAAGTCGACTCCAAATCCATTGAGAAGCTAAAAACTGGAGAGGAAAAATTGAACTTCAGTAAATAACAGTCAAAATCTTGAATTTGCGGTACCAAATTCCACACAGAAAAGAATTTAAAGCTCGAGCTAACAACAGAGGTGAAAAGAGCTCGAAGAAGCCATTGAAGGGTTATGGAGAAAAATAACAAAAATGGTCCATTATGTTTGAGGGTAAGTAAATAGTCCTTTATGTATTACAGTTAACAGTTTAGATACTTTAACTTTGTCTAAATTAACATTTTTAGTCATCATCGAGTACTTACTAAAATACATTAGGTTAGGTTTGACGGAAATAATAACAATAATGATGATGATAATGATAATAGTAATAAATCAAAAAAAAAATGTATCATCAAAAATTAAATACAAAAGGCTTTAGAATTTGTAACGAACTCAAAAATGCCGAATCAATACATACTTCAAATAATAATTGAAATTTGTCGTCCAACATTGACCTATTTTTTAATCATTCTTTATATACATTCTTTTGAAATGTCGTATCTAAAATTTTGTATAAAATTTCTTGAATTTATTATCCAGTGTTACTTATCAAAATCGTACCGTAACTATTAAGTAATTTCTTGTTTCAAAAATTAAAAGAAATTATGAATTATTCTTTACAAGTACATAATTATTTTCGATGTTAGTTACTCAATTATGTACTTAGTGCTATGAAACTATAGATGAAGGAATTGGGCCAAAAATGAGAAGTAAATGTGAGTTTTTTGTAAATGGCTTTTTGTTGAGTTGAGTTCATTTGTATAAGCTAGGCCCATTGTGCAACTTTTATTAGTTGGAATTCGGACCATTTAATTGAGCGATTTATCGTTCGGATAGGGTAAAAATATAAAGGGATGGTCAAACTCATCCGTGGCCTCTTAAAGTCGGCAGCAATTTTCACTTAGACACTTTAAATATGTTTTGTTCATTTTAGACACCACATGTGAGGCTTCATTGTGTCATTTTGACACGTTTTCACTAGCACATGTTGACTCCAAATGCGTGTCCACGTGGATTAGATGCCCAATTATATCATGTCAACTCACTAAAATTGTTTTACATACCCTCTCCTCTTAGTCTATTTGGATTCATACACAATTCATTCATTTTCTTTGCTAGGTCCAAAAATAGCATCGAGCAAGACTATCACGATATATAATATATATATCCTTTTCGTATACAATAAAAATATTTGTTCATAACAATTCTTTCGACAAATATATGGCTCCACCACATAACCAATCGAGTATATATTGGCCTGTTTATTTATGAAACAATTGTGGAATAATGATCACAACTTGTATAATTTAGCGTTTGTCAATGAGGAACATAACATAGATTTGTTTGGCAGTTTTCCCATCTTGATAATATATATTACTAATAATTGATAGCTAGTGAAAATAATTAACAATATTGTTATGGGCAGAAAATAACAATTCATAGTACAAATTATTTAAAGACATGATTGAGATAATGTGGCAACACGAATTTAGGGGTGGACATTCGGTAATTCGGTTCGATTTCGGGGTTTTTTCGGGTTTTTCGGTTTTCGGTTCTTGTACAACGTGTACGGAACACCGAACCAAAATAATTTAGTTCGGTTCGGTTTTTATTATTTTGGTTCGATTTTGTTATTTCGGTTTTTTTAATGGGCCTGCTTAGTTGGCTTTTTAAAATTTAAAAAATTACAATTTTATTTTTTATTTTTCAACTTAATGGGCTAAAAATAGTTACATCAAAGAAGTGTCTTTTACTTTTTAATTTTTTATTTTAAATTATAATATTTATTACTTAACATTAATAATTAATATAATATAAATATATATTATAATATAATATATTTTGGTAAATACCGAATTACACAAAATTACATATTGAAAACCGAATCGAAATACCGAAAAATATAAAAATGAATACCGAATATCGAACCGAAAATCAAAATATCAAAAAAATTCGATTCGGTTCGGTATTTCGATTTTCCGATGTTTATGCCCAGCCCTAACTAAATTTTTTGTCTGATTTTCGAGTTTTAATCAAATATACTATATTCTGTAAAAATAATAATAATAACAATCATAACAGGCGGTGCTCCTCTCCATACAGTCCAGTGATTTTCAGCTTCTCTGCAATTACTATTCGTCCAACATGATCATGAACGAAAACAAAAAATTATGTAGAAAGGAGGACGAAACGAACCAACCCACTTGTCCTGATTGGAAGCAGAAAGAAAGAGAATGGTGACTCCTTTCCTTATATTCAAGTGACTTTCAACTCCTTTTGCACGGAGAATATCGTCGGAGAACAATGTTGAAACAGAGTGAGAGACTTCTGTTGATTATGACCTTTTAAGTGTAAGTTCGAATTCAATATTATATAAATCAAAAAATAATTTTATAAAGACCTATAAAACCAACTTTGGATAGAAAAATAGGAATACTAAAAGATAATTAAATCACATAAAATGTTTAAAACACACACTATATATTACAATAATTACTTTAAACATTAGTACTAAAGTTTGAAAAAAGTGGCTCTTATATTTCTTATTCCATTTGCCAAAAGATATAGCTGGAATTTTATGCCATTACTAAAAAACAGTGAAAATCGACCTAAAAAAGACAAAAAAAATTGATTTCCGAAAATCGATTTTTTTATACTACTAAAGTTCATAAAGCATAGAATTCAAACGTGTGGTGATTACAACTTCCACTGGTTTTGCTTTAGGCATAGTAATTCCTTGACCTTCAGTCATATCCACAGGCAAATTTGATGGTGTACCAAAGTTAAATCCTTGAATTAATCGACCAATCGTGAGGTGCGCCACTTGCGTCGCGAAATTAATTCCGGGACAAGATCGTCTTCCAGAACCAAACGGGATGAATTCAAAATGTTGACCACGAGCATCTACATTTGAATGTTCGTTTAAGAATCTCTCTGGGATGAACTTATCAGGTTCTGAATAAACCCGAGGGTCTCGTTGTATTTTCCATGCGTTCGGGAACAAACGAGTACCCTTTGGGATGTTGTACCCCGCCACGGTACAATCTTCCACAGCTTCGTGTGGAACTAACAAAGGTGCGGGTGGATATAAACGTAACGCTTCTTTAACAATAGCTTGGAGATAGACAAGATCTTTGATGTCGGATTCTTCAATCCATCTATCTTTACCAACTTTATTGTCAATTTCTTTTTGAGCGTTATTCATGACGCGAGGATTGTTCAATAATAGCGACATGAGCCATGTTAGGTGAACCGCGGTTGTGTCTGAACCATCTAATATCATACTCTACACATGAATATTCGTAGTAATAAAAATAATTAGAGATCCAAATTTAAAAAGGCAATAATAATATTTGAGAACATAATAACTAAGTATTCAAACATTTACTATAGCAAATATTAAAAATTGTATTTAACTTTTGTTTGATATTTGGCGTAGTTTCTGTAATTATATACACTGTATCAAGATAATCTAAAATAACATGTATAATTGTAATTAAGTAGTAACCCTAATATAATAATCTAGAATTAATTTATATATATTAACAATATAATTAAAAAAAAATTTGATATTACCCATGTTTATTTATTTTTATATCATTTCGCATATAGAAGTTAAACTCTAGTAAAACAAATAAGTTAATACTTCCTCCCTTCTAGTTTATGTAAACATATATAATTTTCTCTTTTTAGTGTGTCTCGAAAAGAATTTAATTTTTTAAATTAAAGGTTTCATAAATGTTATTGAGAAGTTTTATAACCGCGTAATATTAATTTTTTTTAAAAAAAATTGGGAACAAGGATAGGAAAAATAGGAAGAGAATTACAATGTGAGGAATCGGACATTCACCAATAAGGTAGCCTTTAGGTGGGAGTTCAGATATAGCGAACCAATTGAGCTATTAAGATTTCTCCGCCGCGTAAATATTAAATTACAAATTTCATAAGTTTTTGTTAACTATATATAAATGTTAGTATAATATATTTATATTAATCATCGTTTTTTAAAGAACATGTAAATGTAAAGTGGACAAGTAAAAGTAAACCGATGAAATATAATTTAAGAGTGTAGAAACATACCAATACTGTAGCCTTGATAACTGTATCTCTTGTATAACCATAGGCTTTGAAATCCTCAAGCTTGGTCACTGAAAGCATTGAATCTATACAATCTTGTTCATTATTATTATCACCTTCAATTTTCTTTTTCTTCATGTGTTCATTAACCCAATTTTGAAGAATATCATCCAAGTCCTTGTAAATTTGCTTCATTGTCTTAATATGCCCTTGGAAATCCACATATTTGAAAATCTTGAATGGAATCGCGTCGTATAAAATAAACTCTCCAGCAAGATACATTATCTTAGCAAAAGCCTTTCTAAAGCATTGCGCCTCTTCGTCTTTCTCTAGAGATACGTATCTTTTACCAGTAATCATCTTCACAATTATATTTAGAGTTAACTTCTCGAACCATTTACTGATATTAATCCTGTTTGAATTTTCACCCTTACCACAGAAATTATACAACTCTTTGATGCTAATTTCCACCTCGGAAATTCTAACATGTTTGACTTTTTCGAGTCTAGTACTAGAAAGAACATTTTGTAGCACGAGTTTTCGTACTTGACAATAATATGAATCATAATTAGCGAAAGAGAATCTCGCGTAATTATAACCATAATGTTCGGCTGCTAGACTAATTGGTCTAGCAGCGAGTTCTTTATCATTAATTGTGAAGCAATCTTTTGCTGCTTCCCAATTATTAATAACACAATAACGATACATACCTAACTTGATAGTGAAAATCGGACCGTACTGATCAGACAATTTTCCAAATGTTCGCGCTAGAGGGACGTTTTCGCCATCGCCAAAGCCACGAAGATGGCCTATGATTGGCCATGATCCCGGAATTTCTGGGGGTAGTTTTGTACTTTTCCAATTTCTTGTCCATAGAATGATTGATAGAGAAAAAACTAGAAGGGTTGCAAGTGTAATTTGTAGATCATTGAAAGAAAAATTATCAAACATTATTCCCAAAGGAAGAAGGATTATATATTTGAGCTTTTTTTTTCTCAAGCCAATATGTTTATATGTTAGTGTATAATATAATGTCAAGTTTATTTATAGGGAAGTTATTACTAAAATATATTTTTTACTTAGCTAGGTTTTGTTTGGTCTAAAGACATTTTTTTTTTGGTTTGCCACCCGATGTCTGCACATTAAAGCTCCGATTAAATCCGAATCGCGCACTGCAGGGCCCATTTGGGGGTGACTCTCCTAACAAGATTTTCTCCATACCCAAGACTCGAATTCGAAACCTCTGGTTAAGGGTGAAACACTCTCATCAGTGCACCACTAACCATGTTGGTCAAAGACAAGATATGCATAAAGTAATACACTATAAGAAAACTGTTAATTATATGTGGATTTTTCTGGGAATTAGTATAAAAATTCGCAAGAATCTTATTTTCCTATAAATTTTCTTACTAATTCCCGGGAAAATCCCCATATAATTAACAGTTTTCTTTTAGTGATATTATATGAACCGTAATTTAAAGATTAATAATGTGTAATAATATTTGTCTCATCGAGATTCAAAAATGTTTGCTTCTTTTTTGGAAAAAATCGTTAATTCATGAAGGTAATTATTTTAGTCATTTTAACTGTATTTTATTTTTCTTCATCATAAAATAATACATAAATTATCACTTATACTGTTATACATAACATTATTTATCAGAATAATAAATTATTACATTGGGGAAGTTGGATTTTATGCAAGTAACAAAATGTTTATAAAATATTTTATTGTTAATGCTAGATTTTGTGCAGATATTATAATAAAGTAGTACCTGCAATAAAAGAACACTTTTTTTTAATAAAAAAAAGTATAATAGGTAAATAATTTTAAACAAAATGATTGCAAATGTCCATGGAATTTCCGCACTTTTCTATATATAGCATTTTGGCCTATATCTATTCTCTGTGCATTTGGTAGGGTTTGTTTTCGTTTTTCCATTTTTTATTCGTTGTTCGATATTTATATTGAAATTTTTATTAGTTTAGTTAGATTCACATAGTGTAAGATGCATTCAAGTAAGAGAAATTTTTGTTTAACAAACTTTTTTCATATTCAAAATTCGAAATTGAGTGCTACAATTAGCATTGCATTAAAAGGATTATATATATTCTATCTCATCATAAGTATTGATATACGTAAATTTAATTTAAAATCTTCTATATAATGTTTTGATTACCCTGAGTGTGTATGTTATTTTTTTTTCACGGCACATAATATAAATTAATTCATTTTTCGAGCCATTTTGCTCAATACACAGTAATTATAATGCATAGTATCATTTGATATTGACCTATTTGTTATTACATTAGCCATTGTCACCCTTCAATTTATTACCCCTAATTTTAATAGTTTTTTATTTCTTAAACATTTTGTCGTTTATTCATGACAAAACTTCCAAAACAATTATTATTATTAATAAAAAGAAGAAGAAAAAAAAACAAAAAAAAACAGACCAGCATCCAAAAATTATTCTACACGATTAATTGGCATGCAAAGATATAATTAAATCAATTCCTAAAAGTTACTAGTAATATGCTTTAATCGGTGTTAGTTTAATATTATCATTTGTCTCAAATATGTGTTTTATTTAATTTAGTATGTTTGGAACGGAATATGTTTCTTCAATTTTAATATTTCACTTGAAATGCTTAAAATCATATGATATAAAAATATTTGATATACTAAATATTTTTTTCATGAGTTTTAAGATTATCAAATTTAAATGTCTCTATTATTTACTTAAGGATTGTCTAATTTGTAAAATAAAAGATAATAACCCTATGATAAAATGTGAAATTACATTATTTTGTGTTTGATTGATTTTTATGAGATTAGTTTTTATTTTTATACTATCTTCATAAAAAGACAATAATCTCAGGATAAATATCAAGATGATAAAAATACCCTTCAAAAGACTCTCCTCGTGAATTCCTTTGGTCAGTAGAGTTTCATTTATCGAATTTGTGATCCAACCTTGCTAAATAATGAAGATGGATGGTGTTATATCCGCCTAGAGTCTATCCAGAGATAAAAATATATAGTTAAATTTGGAAATAAAAGTTACTATGGTTAATACAAACACATATGTGTTTTATATTATTTCTTATATATTTCATTTTTAATCCGATAAATTAAATATCTACCAAAATAAATATATCCACTAAATGATCTAGTAATTTTTCATATTATAATCCATGTATAATTCGTTCATCCACCAAATGACCCCTTCAATTATTCCAAGATTTGTCTTTATTATTGCTTTTTCATATTTTATGATTTTAATCTCTTATCCTTATTTGTTCATGTCCCAAGAAAGATACAATACATATTATTTTATATATTTATAAATAATCATAGTGTAGTTGATTTTTAATTTGTAAGAAAGATTATTTAGTAGTGAGAATAATGCATGTAGATTCAGCAGGATTAAGGGGTAAACAAGTAATGCACATAACATCGAAATGATAAATAATATTTTGTGGAGCATTAATTTATATTTTCTTATCATAATATTTCACAAATTGTATTGCATATCGAGAGGGCATAATGTATTTCAGAAGAACGAAAAAAGCAGACTCACACATATACTCTCTATCATCCCATGTTAAAAAAAAATTCTTCTTCATATGCCCCCAAAAGCATAACTCTACAACAAATTTTAAAAATATGATACGACTTTTGTATAACTTAATTCCAGAACTTATGTTGAGCAAGGTAAAATTTAAATTGCGTAAGATAAAAGCTCGAGTGAATTAGAATTAAATAGATAAGGGTACTTAGGTCAATGTTTTTCTATTTAATGAATGGTGAAGACAAATATTAAACACCTGAAAATACGAAGGATAAAAATTAAACGTCAATCAATTTTAACGACAATTTTTGCAAAAACATGTATCGTGTTAGCTCCGGATGAAATGGGCCGATTCATGGGCTTCACAACTTAAATCTACAAGTAAAATAACACTTGGCCCAGTTAAGATCTGGACTGGGCTTAGGGCAAATGATTGGGTTCCTATCTTGGGCCTAACAAGGATGGGCCATACAAGAGAATAATGGGTTAATATATTTTTGGCGCGGTCTATTTAATCGCTGTTATTTAAATTGTACGAGATTTTCAAACAAAAATATCTGAAGTTTAAGATTGTCACGACGAACTCCAAATCTCACGTGTCTAAAGTTGATTCTAAAGCGGCTAAACTTACAAACTTTTATGCATTCGCGATTATGGCTCAAATTGGTGATTCCAAAATTGGCTATTTGTGCAATTGCCTACATAGCCTATTGTAGGCCCAAATCCAATTGGGTCATTTCCGAACGTGACCAATATCTTTAGTAGTTCAGTTGATTGATCATCCGAAATTATCATTTTGTTTATGAGGGTTCGAGTTCACACCTTATGATCTCTTTCTCCTTTTCCCATTTTTCTATCCCACATTTTAAAAACTAAATAAATTAAATTTATATAAATATTTAATTTATATCATAATGGAAGAAAAACCCAATAGTCAATAGGACATGACATTGGCTAAGATACAATAATAAAAATTTATCGGCATTCGATATTTATATCAGATCATATTACTATAATTAAGTTATATCATCTATATAATAATTGACTACGACTTCATAATAAAAATTATATTAAGATACATGTCATGTATAACGATGCGTTTTATAAGATACAATAACAATATTCAAATTCGTATAAAGTAAAAATGTTCTTTATTATAATTTATGTGAGAATACTGTTTAAGAATATAAAATATTTATTAATATTAATTATAATCAGATCTAGGTCGATACACTTATAATTAGTGGAAAATACTTTATGATTTGTGCTGATATCTTTGCTTTAACACTAAAATGGACATAACGTCTAAAAAATATTTAAGTAATATCACTCCTCAGATAGGCTAATTAATAAATTAATCTTCAAAATTTATTTTGGAGGGACCAAATATATTCTGATCTGTCATATATATTCTCATGTTTTTTAATCAATATTATTATTTATTCTTGATTTTATTGCTGTCAGTATTTTTTTACTAATATTTGAGAAAATGGCTTGATATATTTTTAATCTTTTTAAATAAATCTTTTTAATAAAATTAGCTCACATATATCTAATCATTATATAAATGATCTGAATATATCTTTTTCATCCAATCAAAGTAAGAGTTTTAATCTTAAGATAGTTTCTCTGGTAGTTTATTTTTAAAAATTATGTATGGATATATTTAATTATTCTCCTACATAATTTTTTCAAAGTCTTTCTAAACTTCTTTTATTCAACTATTAATCTAATTATGGTTAAAAAATGATAAAAAATTCCATATCAGTATTAATCAGATGGGTGAACATTTTATAAGGTTTGAACAATCCTCCTTTCTTTGAACTTGCTTTTGGAGTGTGAATTAGATCTAAGACAAAACATTGTATCAGAGCAGGACTCGTCTCATCCGATGTTGAGACCCCCAAAATCAAAATTGCTCAAGCACTGGGCGTGAGATAGGGTGTTAAAGAATGACAAAAGTCCTCTATCGGTAGTTAATGAGATTAGTGGACTCCTTATAAAACTTGGAAAATCCTCCTCCTTTTGAACTAACTTTTTGGTATGAGTTAGGTCTAAGACCTAATTTAATTACTTAACTTTACTTATAAAATTACACTAAATAAATTATCGTTACTATTCTTTTGTCATATTTCTCCATGGCTTTATTTGCTTTGTTTTCAGTGCTTGAATTAATTTAATTTATTTTATTCTTTTGGTATAGGCAGTAATAGTAGCTGCTGTGATAGGTACTGATCTATCTTAAATCAATAAAAAAGTTAAAAAAATTCAGAAGAAGACAATTCAATGACTCCAAAATCAGTCAGCTTTTTCTTTATTTTAAAATCTTTCTCCATGACCTGTCTTTCATGTGCTCTTCCACATGCATTTTCTTCCCATAAATATATTTTTTTATAATATAAAAAGTACATTATACACTGTCATACACCAACAAATTATCATTAATATTTGTATATAGGGAATGTTTTTTCTTCAATTTACCATATGGAAAAAGAGTAAATGTTACTTTGCGATTTACGGTCGATGTATTATTTTAACCTTGTACTATAAATATAGTTTAAGAAAATTGGAAAATTATGCAAAATAATAAACATTTACTCTAATAGATAATGAATTGATATTTTCTAAATTTTTTTTGATTAAATTGATATTTTTTGAAAAATATGGTTGGATTTGAGTACGTGGAAAATGAATGGAGTAAGTTTTTTAAATGAAGTGACATTCTTAGAATTTAAAAATTGATTTTAAGAATATTATAAACCAAGAAATTATCAAAAATATTTCATATTAAGGGAATGACTTTTCTTCAATTTACAATAACAGGAAGAGGTTTTTGATAAGTTTTCAGTAACAAGAATTAGCTATAGATACTCCATTCTAAATATAAATCTTTCATTATGTAATATTTTCTTCCTTACCGACCATTACAAAATAATATAAATTTTACACAAATTTCTTAGTGTTAAGAGTTATTATATTCTATCTCTATTCTTTTTTAAATTATAAAAAAACCTTAAATTTGGTGGAATGTGATATATCTCAAAATATTTCGATACATTGCGTCTTGGTTTAGGATATATCGTTCAATATCTTGATACATCATATACGACCCGATATATCGCGTAAAGTGATGTATCTAATTGATACATCGCGCTAAATGATGTATCCATCCAATACATTGTGTAAACCGTGTTAAGTGATGTATCCGACTGATACATCACGTAAAATACCGTCTTGCTACATCATAAAGTAATATATCCAATCAATATATTGCGTAAAGTCATGATCTGACTAATACATTACGTAACGTATTGTAATTTTTTCAAATGAATATAATAAATTAAGTTGTGTATTTAGTTAATTTTTTCCTAAAAAAAAGAAGACAAAACCACTTATTTACCCGTAAAGTATTTTTAGAAAAACATTTTCCTCCGAACCAAACAACCCCCCTAATCAGAGGCCGAACCAAGAATAGGTATTTGGAGATTCTAAATCAATTTATTTGGAGTTTACAAGTTAATATACATATATTTATTTAATTTTTTAATACAAATATAAGATTTATAAAAAAATTAATAAATTCGTCCGAACCCGTAAACCGTACCTAGATCTGCATTTGCCCTAATTCTCCACTTTTTCAACTACTATATGATGGTGAGCTATACATAGAAGCTTTTGATCATTGAGAAATCGAGTGTCTCTGCAGCTTTTTTTATTTGTTTATATATACTTCCTCTTCATTGCTAAATCATATCAAAAAGAGAATTAAATTAAATTCAAATGAAAATGAAGTGTTTGGAACGAAGACTGATCCAAGATCCTTCCATTTTATTTATTTTTCTCCTCTTTATTCATATTTACAATAATTTTTTTAATCTTCTTTGATATATTTTTCGTTGAATCGAAGGTTTATCATACATAATCTCTCTATCTTTAATAATAGAAGTAAGATCTCCGTACACTTCACGCTTTCTAGATTTTTACTTGTAAAATTATACTGAATATATTGTTATTATTGTCGTTTTCATTTTTACAATATCCTTTTATTTTGTGTTTTTTTTCTTATTTTTAAACCTTTTTTTGTGTGTGTGTTTGGTTCTTGATTTAATTTTTTGTTTTTCAATATCGTCCATTTTATATTCTTACTAGATTTTTTTCTCTTTTTTAATATTGTGAGACAAATATATAATTAATGGAGTGATCTCGGACCAGGCTTCATTCCTCACACTCATTTTCTATCACCTCAAACAAACAGCTCCTTGTAAATCAAGATAAGTACTTTGATTAATATCTTTTTATGTTAATTATACCATCACTAATTATTATCGTTGTTTTTATTTTACACGTCTCTTATTTTTTTACTCTATGAGGTTAGGGTTTTATGTTTTTAAAGTTGTATCTTTGATTACTCTCTCTACTTTCGTATGACAGGATAAGATTGCATACAAACGTCCTTCTTCATATTCTATTTGTAAAATTTTACCGAATATGTTATCGTTACAGAACACTACTTTTCATGTGCTACCATAGAACTTCTATGAAAGTTGTTTATTTGTTGAGATATAAATGTTTTTAATTAGGTTAAATTTGGTTTAGGGTTTTCTTTAATAGATGTCCAGAACTATATACACATGTATTCAATCTACTTTCTTTTACTATACTAAACTAATTGGCAATTATTATTCAAGTCGTAGAAATAGTCTCTCGCAAAAATGTAAGATAAGACTATATATCAAATACAATAGAGTATAGAATAATTTAATGTTTTAGGTTAGTGAAGGTCCTCTAATTCATATGTATTATTAAGAAAATCTTAAAAGTATATTAATGAAATTATTGTCCTTTTTCATATTTTCAATTGTGCATGTTTGTAGGATGGATTTGTATATATTGATATATTTTATGAGTCAAAAGGATTTATGAACAAAAAAAAAAGAGTTGCATATGCTTAATTAATTAGCATCTTGTTAAAATGCTTGCTAGTATTGTATTGTTAATTTTAATGTAATGTTTGTTTTGATTGTTACTTAAATTTTATTGTATCGAATTGTTTAAATCCATCATTGGGTAATGATAGAAGACTCGTTTTATGTAACAGCCGATTTGGTGTGATTACGTCGTGACCTTAAAATTTTTTTCTAATTTTATCTTTATTTGTTGTTTTAAAATCATATTTTATCTTTTATCCTACCATTTCATGATAACTCTATTCCTTATCCAGCTTTTCTTGTAGGTTTATCACTTAAATTATGAATCTGTGACATTATGTAACGATGAAGAACGATTCATTGTATCCAAATACTGTATTTATTAAGACAATACAAAATAATATAATACATTATGAAATAATACGTAAAATGTCATTCCAAGCTATTATATTGCTTTTAAAACAATTGCAAGTAAATTTCATCAAAAAGGCAAAATTTATTTTTACTTTTAGCACTCATACAAAATAGCTTATATTTGAAGCACTTTCACTTCAAGTAACATTAATGATCCATCCTTTTTAATAAACCAAAAAATAAAAAGAAGCACACATGTGTTAGTAAGATAAATTTGAATGAAATCTTATAAAACTTGTGATATTAAAAATATCAAAATAATTGTAGAGCTAAACACTTATGAAATTTGTGATACATGTGACTTGAAGTTTAATCATTCACCTAAACTTTAATCGTATATAACTTTTAGGTACAAAATTAATTAACTTATGTCAAGATAGAAAGTCGTTCAAAGCTATAATTAATAAGCAAGGTAATAATTCTAATTTGAACTTCAAAAATAATAATTAATAATAATAAATGCAATAGAAAAGAAACTTATATTAACAAGATGATGAATTTGAGTCATCGAGAGAGAGCTAAAAGGTGAAAACTCTCGAAATTCCTCTTTGCTTTCTCCTTTGACCTTTGTCAAATTCCATTTTAATTGTTGTCAGGTGGAATGATTTATTCAATGTCGGTGAAAAGGGGTTAAAATTCAAATAAACATATATTAATAATAAGTCAGTTTTCTCTTAAAAGGGAAAATTACTAAATTCAGCCATTTTTCACTCAATTTTTCACTCAATTTTTCTTCCATTTTTCACTCAATTTTTCTTCCATGTTTCTCAATTCAGCCATTTTTTTATTTATTTATTATTATTTTGTGAAAAAACATAAAAGTAAGGTAAAGTTTGGGAACACTTTGTCAGATGTATATATTAGAAGAGAAAATGGTTTCATAATGTGTGAACGGTTCACATTAATTCGTATCTTTAAAATATTTATACGAAAATAAAATAAGACTATAAAATCATAATTTGTTCAATCTATTTCGATTTGTACAAGTTAATTAGTCGCTTATTAGACTCTAGCATAAGCATAGATAATTAGATAGGAAATAAACATGTTAAATAAACTTTAAGGATATTGAGAATTTGTATTTTCTTAATTCACAAAAGTTAAAGCATTATTGGTGATTACACTAATTAACTATCCATATTTAAGATTTTAATTTATATATACCATCCATATATACAAGTTAGCATTTAACCATAAATTCTGATAAGTTATTTTTGTGTAAAGTTCAAATTTAATTTACGTGTTATGTTTAATTTTCTACGTATTTGTTCAATTTAAGTAGGTGTTTGACCATGTGATATCATGTCACGATATGGTATCGTGAGATGAAATCAGCGTTTGAACATGCGATTTTATACTGATTCCATCTCATGATTTCATGTCATGAGATGTGATATCATATTCTCCAAAAACCATGATATGGAATCATATGGGAATAACATATCATGATTTGAGTTATTTGAATACAAAATTGATTTATGAGTTTATATTTTGTTAAAACCCCACATTTATATCTACTAACTATTTATTTCACATGTAAATAAAATTTATAATCACATCATTACTTTTTAAAATTTATTATTCTCACCGACATAAAATTTATTATTTTCATCAAATATAGTCACTTTAACTCACACTTCACGATTGTTGAGTAATAAAATCTTGAAGAGACCGTGAAAGGTGTTTCATTTTTACTCAAATATATTGATGAAACAATTACTTAAGTGGAGAACAAATAACTTTGTAATAATTTATTATACGATTTTATAATTTTTTGTTTATTTCATAATATTGAATAAACAGTTGGGGCTATTTATGTTTATAAGAAAATATACAACACCAAAATTTCAAATCGCATGTTCAAACAAAATTTTAATTTCATCTCATGATATCATATCGCATGGTCAAACGGGCCTAAGTAACAATATGTGATTGGCAATAAATGGTACCACTAGAATTGTAAATATATCTTTGACCTTCAATCCTTCTTTGTGGATGTGAATCAATTACGTAATTAATTTGGATTGAATGATTATAATTAAGTTGCAATCTGTAATGAAATTATAATTAATTCTTTTTTTTTTTTGGCAACATGAGCCTTACAATATACATTTTAACGTCGTTTCTTTCTCCATTTAAATATTATCCTTTTAATTTCATGCTCAGTTTTTTTATCTATAATAATCAATATAATCCTCCTTCGTGATTGTGAATAAAAGAATAATTTGTTATTTGAAATTGCCTTTCAATAATTCATATATAATTTATAACGATATATTATAATTTTTAACACAAAATTATAATGTATGTGTAACAAACCGAAATTCTCACTATATTAATAAGAGCACTAGAACAAGATTACAATTTTAAGATTCTAATTGAAATAATCAAGCTATCGAATTACAATGAAAATGTTGAAATAACAAGTAATTAAAGATAGAAGAAGAATGCAGATGAGGACTTAGATTCTAGAAGAAGAGGAGAATATTTTCTTCAATATGCATAATCCCTAAATCAGTGACCGCTGCCCCTTTAGATGAAACCGTTCTCACACCCACTACTTGACCCGGATCCCAAAATAACGTGGCCCTATTGCTTATTCTCAGCCCAATAGCTTTTTTACAACCCAATAACTACTTGTGTGACTTTAGTATTCATGTTGGGTTGGACTTGGTTCATAACAGTATGTTGATAGGCTTTTTTGGTAACATGAGCCTTATAATATACATTTTAACGCCATTACTCCCTCCATCTAAATGTTATCCTTTTCGATTTCATGCTCAATTTTTTGTCTATAATAATCTATATAATCCTTTTTCGTGATTATGAATAAAAGAATAAATTTGTTATTTGAAATTGCCTTTCAATAATTCAATAGTTTAGATTGAATGGCTATGATTAAGTGTAAAACATACATTGTGGTCCATGACTATAGTAAATGTGGTTGGTGTTCATAGAAAAAAACACAATCATGTCTCAAACTACATCTTTAATTATAAATAGTTTTTTCTATCAGATATACTGAAACATATATAGAGAGGCGAGCAAGAACAAAAAGAGAAATGAGCGAGATTTGTTTATGTATTCTAAATACATGCTAATTACACTAAATACATATATCTATATGTAATTGACATTATTCACATGTATATGAGATAACAACTAGGCAAACGAGATTTGTCTTTGTATCTCGTATACATGCTAATCACACTAGATACATATATGTAAATGATGTGATTCATATGTACCTGGGGTACCAGATACATATGAGAGTGATGTGCGAGATGGGAGGGAGGCGGACAAAATTTGTCTATATATCTCAGATACATGTGAATCCACTTTGATATATCTACAACACATTACAACTATTTTTGCCCCTGTGTATCACAAAATACATGTATCTGAATGCACCAAATTCAGATAACATTCATAATATAAAAAAAATAGCGTGTATCTAAATAATTACCTCATAAACTTACGAAAATTTGGTAAGTTACCCTGCTAATAAACACATGAAAATAGAAATGTGTAGTTGAAGAACACGAGAACATGGACATAGAAATTGTTCAAAGCATATTGGGCCGATGACAGGCCCAATAGATTACAAAGCCCAAAGTTAAAACCCACCATTAGCTGTAAATCCACCATCGGCCCATATAATTTGGCCCGTAATATAAGAAGCAGCTGGGAAGCAAAGAAAAGCTATTACTGCTGAGACTTCTTCGGGCTTTCCGGCCCGGCCCAAAGGAGTCTTAACAACAAAACTATCAATTTCTTCTTTTTGTTGAGGATTTTTCTGCAATAAAAAGTAATAATATTTAAAAAAATAATAAATAAACTGTTTTCTTGACATGTTTATGTTATGAATAGAGACATGGACACATAAAGTTTTTATATAACTAATTTACTTCACTCGTATATAAGTTTGGAGTCGATTATATGATTTTTTTTTTAAAAAAATTGAATGACAACCACCTTCTGCTTTCATAAGATCGTGATTCGTGAGTTTGAGTCAGTAAGGAGGCAAAAAGAATAGAAACTCTTAGGAAGAGATTAAAAGACGATTTATGATGGTAAAAATAATAAATAAACCGTCTACTTAAAAGTCACACGATTCCTCCTTTTAATTTGTTAATATGATAGAGTACAATTGACTTAACTTTTAGACCAAACCTCACGCTATATTTCACTCTAAAAGACATGAACTCATTTTGTATTGAAACTCAATTCTCTTGTGTGTATGTCAGTCCAATCCTTTTTTTAGTTATTTATCGACTCATGAATAAGGACAATTATTTATGAAGTGTGAAAATAAATTCTTTCTAATTCACGAGGACACTTACTTTTGAGATACCCTAGAAAGTTTTTTTCAACCGTAAATAAATACTTTCTCCGTCTCATTTTATGTGGCAATATTTGATAGGACACGGAGTTTAAGAAATAATGAAGACTCTGAAATATTTATCATGTTGCCTTTCAAAAAAATAAACTCATTTTTCTCTCTCCTCATAAATGTATTAGGTACTATCTTTAAAATTAAGTGGGACCAACAAGGGTAAAAAAGAAATTATACCTTTAAATACTTACTACTATATAAGAAAATGTGACATTCTTCTTGGACTGATCAAAAAAGAAATGATGTCACATAAAATGGAACGGAGGGACTATGGAGTAGCAATTTTGGTAGAAATATTGATAAAGAAAAAACTATAATGTAATACAAAAAATTACTAGTATACCTTAATTGCAGCTTCAATAAGTGGGGTTAAAATGACTGCTGGAGCAACTGAATTGACCCTAATATTGTCCTTGGCCCATTCACATGCCAAGTTCTTTGTCATTTGATTTATTGCACCTATAGTATAAGATTTAAAAAAAATTGGTTGTCACCAAATGTTAAAAATAAAATGAAATAGAGGACGATAAATGCAACAGTAATATATTCAATGTAATCAATAAAATGAGATTTGCGAAGGATAAAATATACACAATTCTTATTGTACTTCGGAGGTAGATGACAGTCTAGAGCAGTATAGAGAAGGAAATAACATAAATAAAAAATTCATAATAAAATATCATAGACAACCTGACAATTTATCTTAAACAATATTCTTAATAAGATAAAACATATTCAAAGTACAAAAAAAAATTAAAAAATCATTCACGTTGAATAATGAATTTGTATAGGTCTAAATTTTGATAATATCATAATAACACTGAACCTAAATTAAACTCAAAAATTAACGTACATAAAAAGTTTAACGTTAACTAAAATCATATAAAGAAAATAACGTTTGACTCACCAACATGAAAATCAATTTTAAATTCTGAATTCGTCGCGTAAAAATTACCTTTGGAAGCAGAATAAAGAGAAAGAGAGGGTAATGCTGAAAATCCAGCAACAGAAGAAACAAAAATAATATTTCCATTTTGAGAAGCCTTCAATAATGGATAAGCAATTTGAGATAAATGATAAGCAGCTTCAAAATTAATTCCCATAATTATATTATAATCTTCTTTTGTGAAATCTTTAGCTTCCTTATATATCACCACTCCTGCATTATTCACCTAATTAATCAAAAAAAAAAAGAAGTTATACATCATATATAAACACATATATATTATGTGTTAATAATTTTTATATTATCAGATTACTTAAAAGTTATACATTATATACACACATATATATAGATATATATATTAGTGGTGACAAATGGGCGGGTTGGTCAAATATGGGCGGGTTGAAAATAGATGAAATCTGTTGAAAATGCTTCATTTAGTTTTATTTTATTATAAAAGTAAAAAAGATAACTTTTAAATATGTTGAAAGCACTATAATATATATATATATATATATATATATATATATATATATATTATGTGTTAATAACTTTTATATTATCAGATTACTTAAAAAATCGAGGGAATAATTAGTCTGACCAGAATATTAAGTTTTCCATCAAATAAATCTTCGATAGTCTTCATAAGTTTTTCACGTTCATTATGAGATAATAAATCACAAACAGAACCTTCAACTTTAAGTCCTTTTTTTCTCCAAATATCAAGGCATTCTTGAAGTTCATTTTCATTACGTGAACATGTATATACTCTTGCTCCAAAATTTGCCAATTCTTCCACTATAGCAAACCTAAAAACAATTACAAAACATGGTGACGATAAATCAGATGACAAAGAAAAATTAAAAAAATATATATATAATGTAATACAAAAAATTACTAGTATACCTTAATTGCAGCTTCAATAAGTGGGGTTAAAATGACTGCTGGAGCAACTGAATTGACCCTAATATTGTCCTTGGCCCATTCACATGCCAAGTTCTTTGTCATTTGATTTATTGCACCTATAGTATAAGATTTAAAAAAAATTGGTTGTCACCAAATGTTAAAAATAAAATGAAATAGAGGACGATAAATGCAACAGTAATATATTCAATGTAATCAATAAAATGAGATTTGCGAAGGATAAAATATACACAATTCTTATTGTACTTCGGAGGTAGATGACAGTCTAGAGCAGTATAGAGAAGGAAATAACATAAATAAAAAATTCATAATAAAATATCATAGACAACCTGACAATTTATCTTAAACAATATTCTTAATAAGATAAAACATATTCAAAGTACAAAAAAAAATTAAAAAATCATTCACGTTGAATAATGAATTTGTATAGGTCTAAATTTTGATAATATCATAATAACACTGAACCTAAATTAAACTCAAAAATTAACGTACATAAAAAGTTTAACGTTAACTAAAATCATATAAAGAAAATAACGTTTGACTCACCAACATGAAAATCAATTTTAAATTCTGAATTCGTCGCGTAAAAATTACCTTTGGAAGCAGAATAAAGAGAAAGAGAGGGTAATGCTGAAAATCCAGCAACAGAAGAAACAAAAATAATATTTCCATTTTGAGAAGCCTTCAATAATGGATAAGCAATTTGAGATAAATGATAAGCAGCTTCAAAATTAATTCCCATAATTATATTATAATCTTCTTTTGTGAAATCTTTAGCTTCCTTATATATCACCACTCCTGCATTATTCACCTAATTAATCAAAAAAAAAAAGAAGTTATACATCATATATAAACACATATATATTATGTGTTAATAATTTTTATATTATCAGATTACTTAAAAGTTATACATTATATACACACATATATATAGATATATATATTAGTGGTGACAAATGGGCGGGTTGGTCAAATATGGGCGGGTTGAAAATAGATGAAATCTGTTGAAAATGCTTCATTTAGTTTTATTTTATTATAAAAGTAAAAAAGATAACTTTTAAATATGTTGAAAGCACTATAATATATATATATATATATATATATATATATATATATATATATATATATATATATATATTATGTGTTAATAACTTTTATATTATCAGATTACTTAAAAAATCGAGGGAATAATTAGTCTGACCAGAATATTAAGTTTTCCATCAAATAAATCTTCGATAGTCTTCATAAGTTTTTCACGTTCATTATGAGATAATAAATCACAAACAGAACCTTCAACTTTAAGTCCTTTTTTTCTCCAAATATCAAGGCATTCTTGAAGTTCATTTTCATTACGTGAACATGTATATACTCTTGCTCCAAAATTTGCCAATTCTTCCACTATAGCAAACCTAAAAACAATTACAAAACATGGTGACGATAAATCAGATGACAAAGAAAAATTAAAAAAATATATATATAATGTTTTTGTGTGAGTTAGTCTATGGTTCTAACAACAAGAACAACAATAAAGATATTTAGTGAAATTCGATTAAACAGAGTCTGGAGAGGATAGGGCGTACGCAGATCAAAGAAATTGTTTTTGAAAAATCCTAGGCTCAAGTGCATCAAGTAAAAACATAAGAAAATAATGAAGAAAGTATAGCCATTGATAAGAAAAACACGGTAAAATCTACAAGAAATAAATAAAAATAAAATAGTGGAATAATCGAAAACACAATAAACAATATATGACAAAAACTACTATAAGGATACGACCAGTACCACAACAACACTAACAAGCCTAAACCTTTGTAAGATATCTTCTACCCTAATACACGATCTACATATGAAAAAATAATGTAAATTAATTAGTGACAGACAAAACTGCATAGCAAAACAACAATATATTCATATTAATCTCAATTTAGCTATGATTGCCAACAAATTATATGAAAATTCAAGTTTTTTTAGCAACAAATTAGTTAGAAATCATCAATAAATTTAAGGGAAATATTAAAACTCACCCTATGCCTTTGGAGCCACCAGTAACAAGTGCAGTGGTGCCTTTAAGACTCCATTTTTCTCTCAATTCTGCCATTTCTGGTTTATTTATTTATTTATTATTTTGTGAAAAAACTTAAAAGTAAGGTAAGGTTTGGGGTCATTTTGTTATATGCATATATAGGAAGAGAGAATGATTTCTGAACGGTTCACGTTAATTCGTATCTTTATATCAATTCAATAAATATATGTATGAAGGTACAGTCAGTTATAAAATTATAATCTGCTAAACATATTTTATTTTGTACTGGTCAATAACTCGCTTATTTTCCTAAACTCAAGCATATACATAGGTAATAAACACTACAAAAAAAATTAACTATTTTCAAATTTTCAAATATCTTTGACAAACTATTTTAAAGTGAAAGTTTAAATTTAAATTACGTGTTATGTCTTAGTCTGACCTTCCAAATTATATTTGTTCAATTTATGTAATAATATGTGGTTGACAAAAAACCTAAGACTTAAATGGTACGACAATAATTGTACCATGTAATTAATTTAGAAGGTGAATGTACCTTTCAAAAATTTAATAATTTAGATCGAATGATTATAATTAAGTTGCAATTTGTAATGGAACTATAGTAAATCTTGTAGATTTCAAAGAATTTAAGGTGTTATATGTAACTGACGATTTAAAATTAATATATATCATTGATATAATTTTTAATCAGATATAACATGTTGTTATTCCATTTTTAGGTTATCATATTAGCTTATTATATCATTTTTAATTGTTAATTCAATGGAATGAAAATAATCAATAAACTGACGATGTAGGAAAATTAAATTCTTAGTACTTTAGTAGTTGAAAAAATCAATAACCTGATGGTGCCGTAACTTAGAGGTGTTTGAATTGACTTAAAAATTGATCTAATTTATTTTTAAGTTCGTTTTTTATTTGGAAAGTGTTTGACAAAAATAAAAATAACTTGAAATAAGTTTAAAAGGATTTGACAATGTTAAACATAGCTTGAAACAAGTTCAAAATGATTTAAAATAAGTTAAAAATCAAAAGCAGGTAACCTTCTGTTTTTGTTTTTATTTTTTAAACTAAAAATTATTGCAGTTTGATTTTTTATTTTTGACTTAAAAGCTATTTTTTTAAGTCAATCCAAACGGACTCTTTAATATTATAAGATACATTCTATAATTGTCATAAAGATGTAAGCAAATTAAATAGGCATAATACATAAACACGACTTCAACGAACAACTATGCCCTTCAACTTTGAACGCGCACAAGTAGACACTTAAACTTATATAAAATCGAACAGGTATACACAACTGTCCTACATAACATAATACACGTAGGATGCCATGTAGGACACAAAATTATCATGCAGGGTGCCATATAGGATGAATGTGTTCATTCGATCAATTTTATACAAGTTTAAGTGTCTATTTATGCATCGAAAGTTAAAAGTCATAATTATCAACTGGTGCCAAGTTAAGGGTCATGTTTATATATTATGCCAATTAGATATGTCTTTTTCATGTCATTACTCTTTCCATGTGAAATAATTTGTTATCTCAAGAAACCACGAGTACCCACCCCCAACCCCTACCCCACTTCGATTTTGATTGATAACAAACCACGAGTACCCACCCCAACCCTACACCATTTCGATTTTAATTGACACGAAATTTAAGAAAATAATGTTATTATGAATACGGTGAATGTTCCATAAGCAAAATGGTAATAGGATCAAAAATATTTTTCTGCGACTTCATACTACAGTGAAACTATAAATTCATATTTATATGTCTATCAAATAATGAAAAATATGGATCTGAGTAAATTGACCAAATTACCAATGTATTTGAACTCGACTAGTTTTATAGGATTTTTTCCATCCTTCATCAACAACAATATCAAATAACTTTTTTCATCAAAACTAGAATATATACGAAAATATCACGTACTCACTTTATCTAACACTAGTTGTCTATAATACTAATATTTTAGAATGTCCAACAACACTTGTTCACTTTATAAAATCAATTGGTAATTTTGTCTCTTAGTTTCTGATTTACCCTTATTATTAGTTATAATCATTTTTCTATTATATTTTTCAAGACATTATATTTATTATTACCGCCATTCACTTTTAATTGTCATATTGTGTTTTCCGAAAATCATTTAACTAATTTTTAAAGTTTTAAATTAGATTATATTAATTCGACATTTTAAACAAAAAATTATAATTAGATGTTCAAAAAGTATATGAAAAGTACTATAAATTGCAATTTTTTGCATATCAATATGATGAAAAAATACTACTAAAATGTTAGTAATAAATTCTTATAGTTTTTTAATTATAAAAATAGAAACCACAACAATTAAAAGTAAACGAAGAGATATGAGTGGCTCGACAGTGTTGAAAAAAAGATATGTGCCTTAGGCCCCCAAATTTAAAAGGCCTCGTTTTTAATAATAATAGTTATGAGTTATTATTTTTTAACAAATATTGAATACTATTTGTAAAAAGAATAACTTTTCATTAAAATTAAAGAAATATTGACATATTTGAACTATATATCTCATGAAAATAATTTAAAATAAGAATGGTTTTATTATCACTTGAAAACTAGAAGAAATCCATTATATAAAAGTTATTAACAATTCAAGTTTAAGGCCCCGTTGATTTTGCTTTAGGCCACTATATGCTTGCGCCGCTCCTGCGATAAGAGTAATTAAATGGTGATATATTAATTGCCCTTCTATTTATAATTTCTTAATAAATAGAGAAAATAATATTTTTTTGTTTTATTAAAATTTGAACACGAATCCTCAAAATTCTCAATCCACTTTATTGACCAGTAGCGACACCCTTAGTTGCCCAACATTTAATACAATTTCAATTGGAAATGAGACACTCATCAACACTACACTTGCTTAGTTTGTAGGTGCCATGGCCTAGACCAATGACCATAAAACAAGGGATACGACAGCGACATATTCAACATAATCTTACAAGTAGAGCATATAAAGGGTGGCGTGTACGTAGCCTTATCTCTGCCTTGTAAAGATAGAGCGGTTGTTTCCAATAGACGAGCAAGACAGGAAGAGGAAGTGAAAATTTGTTAAGATGAATTGCAAAATGTCAAATATATGAGAACATGATACAGATATCATCTATACTTATTAACTTATTTAAGACAGGGAGTACATTTCTACATGACAGTGGAAGAAAAAGGATACACAAACACTGTATTAGTATACATAACAGTATGATGAAAATATACTACTCACTGTTCAGCGACTACTCGTCGTGTGCCTTCGCTTGAGCATCTTTGGGACTCTCAACCACTTCTAAGTTCTTATCTTCTGTTTCTTTTATTGTCTTCAGAATGTCTGTTTTTTTCAGCTGAAGAGCTTCCAGTTTGGCATTGATCTTATCCAACTTGGATTTCAACTTGCTCAGATCTTTGCTTTTATACTTGTCCTCGAGTTTTCTCTTCTTCTCAGCTTTATCCTTTTTCGAATCCTTTTGTTTCTCATCCTTACCTTCCTTCCCCTTCTTCTTGCTTTTACTTTTCCCTTCTGCTTCATCGTCGGATACTTTCTTGTCTTCCTCAACTTTTAGCTCTCTTGTGGCGACTTCAGCTGCATTCGCCTTGACTTTCTTTTCTTTATCCTTCTTCTTGCCTTCTTTATCATCCTTCTCTTCATTATCTTCTTCTTCTGACAACTCTTTGCTCTTGTCTTTCTTCTTCTTCTTCCCATTTACATCATCATTCTCTTCTTCCTCCGACTCGTCTTTGCTCTTATCTTTCTTTCCTTTATCCTTTTTCTCTTTCTTTTCCTTATTGTGTTTCTTCTCCTTATCCTTCTTCACACCTTTTTCATCATCCTCTTCTTCGCTCTCGTTCTCTTTGTCCGACACCCCTTTTTTCTTGTCTTTCTTCTCTTTATCCTTCTTCTTCCCTTTTTCAATATCCTTCTCTTCTTCTGACTCCTCTTTGATCTTATCTTTCTCTCCTTTGTTCTTTTTCTCTTTCTTTTCCTTCTTGAGTTTCTTCTCCCCTTTTTCGTCATCCGTTTCTTCCTCTGACTCCTCTTTGCTCTTGTCTTTCTTCTCTTTTTCCTTTTTCTCAATCTTAATTATCTTGAGTTTCTTCTCCACTTCTTCTTCCTCCGACTCCTCCTTGCTCTTGTCTTTCTTCTCTTTTTCCTTTTTCTCAATCTTAACTATCTTGAGTTTCTTCTCCACTTTTTCATCATCCTTTTCTTCCTCCGACTCCTCCTCGCTCTTCACTTTTTCCTTCTTCTCTTTCTTAACCTTCTTAAGTTTCTTCTCTTTATCCTTCTTTTCCCCTTCTTCACCATCCTTCTCTTCCTCGGTTTCTTCCTCCGACTCCTCTTTGCTCTTGTCCTTCTTTTCTTTATCCTTTTTCTCCTTCTTGTCTTTCTTCTCTTTTAAATTTTTCGTTTCATCCTCCGACTCCTCCTCACTCTCCTTGTTCTTTTCTTTATCCTTTTTGTCTTTCTTTTTCTCCTTCAAATCATCAGACTTTTCTATCTCTTTCTCAACTTTGAGATGTTGTTCTTCCTTTTCCATCTTTTCTTCTTCTTTCCCCGGCAATGACAGTTGTTTCCGCTTCCTATCCAAAATTGTCCGCGTGCCAATGCGCCTTCAATTTCTCCGAGATATCTGAGAAGGAGATGCAGAATTAAGAAAACAGTAGGTCTATCATTTTCATGTTTAATAATAAAAGCAATCGGTAGAAAGACAGAATCGCCAGCACGGAAGATTTTTCTCAAAATGATGAAACAATAAACAATGTTTTCGCAGGCTGCAGTAAATAAGGTATCAGGGGAAGTTGGGTAACATAGCCAAATAACTTCACATATGGTAACCTCCATACATCAAGAGAAGAAAAGAACCACAGTGGAGGGGGATAAGGAGTCCATAACTTGACTCGAAAGGAGATCTCGATGAAACGTATCCTATATTCTTATTATTCCTGCACTTCTATATTCCATGCCACTTTATACTTCCAGCTTCTAACTATTCTTCAGCATATCTTCTCCATAAACCCCACTTAAACTGTAGTTTTTCTTCTTTTCGTTCTTCCCGTACCATACTAAGATATAATCAGTGAACTTCATTACCTGTAGGCTGTAAAGAAACTATGATTTGATTCACTAAATAAGCCAGGTTTTCTCCCAACTAGAATTAAGCTGCAGTTTAAACCTAATGAAACACAAACTCGTCTCTCGCAAGGATGTTCAGGCTGTTCAATGACAGTTTTGTGTAGTGACACGCTACCGAGGAGTTACAATCACACGGGAAGGCAACTGAACTATTAAAGTTTGTCAAATCATATTAGATCAAAGCCAAATATCAAAGGTAAGTCGACGAATTGAAAATACAGTAAATAGACAATATTTTATAAAGGCAACTGAACTATTAAACTATGATTTGATCCACCACTACATAGCATTTTGCCCCTACTGTCAAATTCAGATTCAGAGCAGCCATAATAGCAACTGTTAAGATTCTACGATAGATCAGAGTCTTGGCAATTGAAGATAACTCATAGATGTCACTGATTATCTAGTAACCTCATTCCACTTTAATACTGTTAATGGACACATGGTAGAAACAATGTAGATTGCCATTGTTCGATATGTGAGCTTGCTAACATTACCGGTACAAAGCCGTCAAAGGAAGAGGGTAGTGGTAAGTTGATAGTCAGTGTACAACTAGCACATTTATGATGAATCTACGCAATACAGAATACAACCACGACTATCCCAATTAATCACAATTCACAAGGCAGACACGAGAAAGAAGTAGGCTTTCTCGTTTCCAAATTTCTTTTTCCCTTTTTAGTGCTCTTCATGAGCATACTGGATGATAGTAACAACAACGTACCCTGAATAATCCCACAAGTGGAGTCTGGAGAGAGTGTTCTGTACGCAAACCTTACCCCTACCTTATGCAGGCAGGGAGGTTGTTTCGGATCCACCACTCGACTCAAATTAAGCATATCAAAGCAGGTTAGAGAAGGAAAGAAGGGAACACAGTAATGAAGAGGAGAACAATAGCGCAACAAATAATAAGAAAATTGAAACAAAGGAAGTAACAGGTAATGATACAATCGAAGAATAAGATAATAGGGGAGTAAACTTACTGGGCAATCACAATCAATAAAAATGGCAATTCTTCAATAGAAAAAGGAAAGTGATACTTGACATAACAAAATATACATCCAATACATATTTCATTTAGTAATTTCCAAGGGGGAGTGGGAATGGATCCTAGTAAAGATTATTAACCCCAAATCAACATCACATCAACTACAACAACATATCCATACACAGAGCTTACTCCTACCTTTGCGGGGTAGGGAGATTGTTTCCAATAGACCTCGGCCAAAACAAGTGAAATCAAAGCATGATTGAAAGGAAAATAACGACAACAAAACAACAAGATAAACAATGCAACATGTAGTAGTAGTAGTCAAAAAGAAGAAAAAGATACTAAGTGAACACTAATAAGGAGATTATGAGACTAGTCCCCAAATCAACATCACATCAACTACAACAACATATCCATACACAGAGCTTACTCCTACCTTCGCGGGGTAGGGAGATTGTTTCCAATAGACCTCGGCCCAAAAGACGTGAAATCAAAGCATGATTGAAAGGAAAATAACGACAACAAAACAACAAGATAAACAATGGAACATGTAGTAGTAGTAGTCAAAAAGAAGAACAAGATACTAAGTGAACACTAATAAGGAGATTATGAGACTAGTCCCCAAATTAACATCACATAAGCTATAAAATGAATCCATAAAGACCCTCCACCACCCACTCACCCACCATATATAGTTGCCTACAACAATCTCAAATTCTTCAATACAATAAAACTATCAATTACACATTATATTAATAAACAAGAAACCCAATAAAAGATGATACAATCTCAGCTGAAAGAATCAACTTTTATCCAATATAAACAACACCCATTTGAGATCATCAAAATAAAAATTTACCCTTTTCACTAAACAGCAAAAAAACCCAATAAAGAACCACTTTTTACACAAAATCAACAATACCCATTTGAGATAATCAAGAACAAAACACACCCTTTTCAATAATCAGCAAAAAGAACCAACTTTTACACAATATATAAACAACACCCAATTAAGATAATCAAAAAATAAAACTTACCCTTTTCACTAAACACCAAGAAACTCAGTACCCAATATGAACAATGAAGAAATAGATATGTGCTGAATATTACAACAAATCCAAAAACTTGAGAATCTATTTATAGAAAAAAAAAGAAGATCTATATAATCTATAAGCCGCGTATTAAACGCAACACGGAGAAATTGAATACAGACTTTAAAGTGTCGGTAGATATGAGATATCAATTGACTTTTTTTAAAGTTAAAACTTCAAATTTGGGGAAAAAAAGTGTTTTTTTGTGTTAAAGAATCAAAAGATGAAAGAGAGAGGAAGAAGAAGAAAGAAGGTGGCAGAAGTGTCATCAATGTTGTTTATGTGTATGACACGTGGCGATAGTGTGTTGATTTGAATTGAGAAAATTGCGATTCACCAATAAATGAAAATAAACTATAGATTATAGCTTTTGGGTATGAAAATTTTATTAGTAACTTTTTTAGGTGGAGAGTGCAAGTTCGAGTTTTATTCGGTATGAATTTAAATTAATTAAATTTTAACATTAATAATGAAAAATTAGATGAAAAGTAAAATAAAAAGAATCAATTTTTATACTGTTAGATTATTATCAAAAGGTGTAATGCAATAATAAACAATAGATGTAGATGGTTTTTTTTGACAAGACGGCTAAATTTTAAATTTTGTGTATGAAAAGTTTTTCTCCATAGGAAGAGATTTCTTCGAATTATTCGAGTTTAGTAGTGGAGTTAAAATTTTTTTTAGTAAATATCAAAATATGAAAAATATGAGTTAATATCTTAAAAGATCACTCAACTTTAAATATTGATCTAGCAAAGTTATTAAAGTTTGTTTTGTATCAAAAAAATCACTCATCTTAGATTTTTATATAAATAAAATAACTCAACTTAGACATTTGTGTTAGTTAAATCACTAAATAAAATTTATCATTAATTTTTCCGTTTCATATAAAATAGACCCTACAAATAAATAAAATTAAGAAAACTAGTTTAATTTTTTTATGGGAAACTTCTTTAGTGAAACAAATACTCTTTGTCTTAATATACTAATTACTAAATAAAAAGAAATAATTAGGAGTTCTATTTATTAGTACACTAGTGTATTCGTTTTTGAGGATTAGCACAAACAAATTATCGATGAAGTTTGTATTTACAAATCTAATAAGGACTCATTAGAGAATAAGAGTACTAAAATAATATTTAAAATTATGACCTCAATTAACTTTCTAAATGTATTATAACTGACAACTTTTCTTTAACAATGCAAAATTAAACAACAGTGCTCTAATAAAATTTGTCTTTTTTTATTTTGTAACTTTTTTTCAAATAAAAAAAAATAATAAAAATAATGTTATATATTATTGTACTTCTTCATTGAAGCTTGAAATTATTTTGGCTCTATTAATCTTGATCTTTTCTTATGACGTTAATTTTTCAACTTAATTTTTTGCTTTAACTAGTCAAATTTGTGTAAATATTTTTTAAAATAATAATAATAATAATAATAATGTATGTATTTCATTAATTAAGTTTGTTCGTAAAAGTTTATTAACAATTTAATTTTTATTCATTTATAAGTTTCATATTTATATGACATAAATTTTTTTTTTTACTATATCAAATGTTTTTGTAGTGATAAATTTAGTTAAATGATTTTATTGATATAAAAATCTAAGTTGAGTGATTTTATTGATACAAAATAAAATTCAATGACTTTGCTAAATAAATTTTCAAAACTGAGTGACTTTTTGAGATATTAACTTTGAAAAATACACGAAATATTTGATATAAAATAATTTGTACCAAGGAATATTATACTTTTGACATAATTATGTTCATTGATGTAAATCAATTGTATTCATTATATAATTATCGATAAGATATATCAATTGTATTTTTCTTATTTTTCTTCGGTCTAACTTTATCTTTCTCTCTCCTGTTTTATTGTTAAGTGATTTCTTTTATTCCAAAGTGCATAGACTGTCTCAACATAAATCGTTTCAAAGACTTATGCCTATGTAGATTTTCATTTCGAATTCTTGATGATGTCTGTTACAATTAGTATTTTGAGGATTCAGTCTCATCTTTGCCTAAACATGCATAGTAAATCACACTGCGCAAACAATGATCTCGTGTCTCAATTACAAGTATTAATAATAAATTTTTGGTATACAAATTAATAATATTTTTTATTTTTTGACCTTTTATGGAACATGTTATTATAAAATAATAGTTATAAATATTCTTAATAATTTTTAAAAACTTATTAGATCCTATATTTTCTCACTAAATTCATATTCAAATACACGATAAAATTTTATCTAAAACGTCACTCGAGAATAATTTATTCAAAATATTTACTTATTTATATCGTCACGCAAAAATAACATGCCAAAAATATTTATTATTTTTTTTGGGCCAAATATTAGCCTAAAAGAAGGTTTGAATTAAACTTTGCAAAAAAAAAGAAAAAAAAGAAAAAACCTCCCTTCACGCTGTGTCACTGAATTGTCTCTCTCTCAGACACGCTGTTGCAACATTCTTTCCTATTGCTTGTCTGTTTCTCTCTCTTCCTTTCTGCCTCCCTCTTTCTCTCTCTAAAAATTCTTCAAGGGGTTGAAGCAGAAACTTACAGACAAAGAAAACAACGGAGGAGGAGAGAGTTCAGTAGATCTCTCATTCTTCTCCCAAAATGAACGATCTTTTAAATGTAAGTTTGTTTCCCTTTTTTTTTTTTTTTTTTTTTTTTTTTTTTATATCTACATTTTCTTGATCTGTATGGTAGCTGAAAAATACAAAGAAATAGGGAAAAAGGAGAAAAATTTGTTGACCCCTTTTGGATTTTTTCATGTTTTAGTGCTTTTATTGCTTAAAGACTCAATTTTTAGTTGTCATGATGGCTGCTGTACCATTTTTTTAATCTGGCTGGTAGCTGAGAAATACAAAGGATTGAGAAGAAGGGATAAAACTTGCTGACCCCTTTTGGATTTTTCCATGTTTTAGTTCTTTTATTGCTTAAAGACTCAATTTTAGTTGTCATGATGGTTGCTTTACCATTTTTTTGATCTGTATGGCAGCTGAGAAATTCAAAGAAATGGGAAAAAAAAGATAATCTTGCTGACCCCTTTTGGATTTTTCATGATTTACTGATTGAGTCAATTTTTAGTTGTGATGATGGCCGCTTTACCATTTTTTTGATCTGGATGGCAGCTGAGAAGTACAAAGAAATGGGAAAAAGAATAGAACTTGCTGACCCCTTTAGGATTTTTCCATGTTTCATTGCTTGAAGAGTCGATTTTTAGTTTTCATGATGGCTGCGTTACCATTTTTTTGATCTGGATGGTAGCTGAGAAATACAAAGGAATGGTAAAGAGAATAAAATTTGCTAAACCCCCTTTGGAGTTTTTCACGTTTCATTCCTAAAAGGGTAAAACTTGAGTTGTTAGGATAGCTACTTAATCATTTAAAAATCTGGATGGCAGCTGAGTAGTACAAAGAAATGGGAAATAATAATAATAAAACTTGCTGACCCTTTTGGATTTTTCCATGTTTCACTGCTTTCATTGCTCAAAGGGTCAAACTTTAGTTGTCATGATGTCCATTTCTCCATTTTTCTGATCTGAATGTCAGCTGAGTATTCAAAATCGGAAAGAAAAAACTTGTTGACTCCTTTTGGATTATGTTTCACTACTTCCATAGCTCAATGAGCCATATATTATTGGCCACTATAACCAGTTTACCTTATTGTTAATCCGTATGACAGCTGAAAGGGGGAAAGAACTAAACTTGTTGACCCTTTTCTGGATTTTCCCTTGTATACCTTCTTTATAGCTCAAATGATCCAACTTTTATTTATCGTTGTACCCAATTAAACATTTTTTATTGCATGACAGCTGATAATCACAAAGTAATGGAAAAATACAAAAGCTTGTTGAGCCTTTTTATGTTTTTCCCTAGTTTCACTGCTTTCATAGCTCTGATGGTCAAATAATTGTATGTCATCATCCAATTTTCCATGTTTCTTTTTCATTTGATTAAGAAAATGAAGGTTGTGTATAATTGTAATATTATTGAGTATTCTTGACACCTTCTAGACGATGGATATGTTAGTAATGAAAAGGAAATGCAGAAAATGACATTTGGATCATGACAAATGTTAAAAAAATCTGCATTCTTGGCCTTCGCTTGCTACTATAATAATGGTTGTCTTAAAACTACTGCTGTTAGGGTAAGAGGAAGTGAAGGAAACCAAGTTCCTGGAATTTCTATTGCTTACAATGATTTGTATGCAAAAATTCCACATAAAAGTTTTTCATAAGAAAGAGAAAAACTTTATATAAATAGCTCATTTATTATATATGCCATTTTGAAACAATACAACAAGGTGAGAAATGATTCTTATTCGCTGTCAAAGATGATGTCTGAGTAGTGTTGTTGTCCCTGTTATGGAGTGGGAAAAAGGCTCGAACTTTAGCATGATCTTCTCCTTCAGGAACCACTATTCTCAATCGTTTCCCTGTTTAGTGTACATACTTTCTCCATGCAAATATTTAACAGATTTTCTTGGTATGCTTACATTTTAGGAGGCATAGTTGCTTGATCCTCTGCGGGCTCCTGTCCATGGCATATTTCTACCCAAGAATGTCACACTAGTAGCTTTTTTCACACCTTTTAGCAATATTTAGCTTACTATTGTGGTGTTTAACCAATTGGTGCTTAGTCTAACGCCTTTGCTAACATAAAAAAGAGAAAAATGCTAATATGATGTCACTGTAACTATCTCAATCTCCATCGTAATAGATGAAAGAGTGTTAAGGGAACTTGTGCAGAATTTCTGAAATTTGTATGTACTATGGCCTTTGTCTTGACATTTATCTACTTAAATGATTATACTGGGAGTACTTTTGTTTCTTCACTAATGATTTCAGAAGATATTCAACGTCTGTATTGCTCGACTTCTCGAAGAGTTTAGTATATTCTTATTTCTATATTTAGGGTTGTTACCAGGTTTTAATTTCTTTGATGCATATCGATGTTGGGAAAAGCCTTTAAGCATGTTGGTGCACTTGTCGAAAAGCCAAAAAAAAAATTCATTTTTCATTTGACATTAACTTGATTTCTCTTGTAGGATGATGATAACTTTGATGCCCCAAGGCATCAAAATAATAGAACTGGAGATGTTGAAATGGGAATACAAATACCAATGAATTCTGGGGAGCTAGGCCTTGATGATTTCTTTAAAAAGGTTTTTGGATGATCTTTTTACTTTTCTTGCATTGGAATAATAATACCATGATTGTCCAATTCATCTCCCTCTCCTTCAATTACTTTCCTGCACATTTTGAAGTTGATCTCATGAAGGTTTCTCACTTCCTCCATTTCTTGCCCCTACTTTCTTTGTTTGCCAGGTTCAACAAATTGAGAAACAGTATGAAAGACTGAACGAACTACTCCAGAAGCTTCAGGTATAAATATCTTTCTTTTTTTCTTCTGACAACCTTTTCTTAAGAAGGTATTTCCATTAGTAACCTGCAACGGAATTGCACCTAGTTTCCTTGAAAGTGTATTAGAGTACTTCAGAATTTTTAACTTTTTAAAATTAAATTTTCCGGATCTTTACCTAGTTGATGGATATACAAGGACAAATAGAGAGAGATTATTCACCAAGACTTTTTTCCTTTCTTTTGCCTATGCTACAGAGGGATGGGGTCTAAAAATATGGGAAATTTTCTTTTTATGATGTTGGTATTTGGTTCAGGGATCTAAATGGGGAACTGTGTTAGGTTGATTTATCGTTTTCTTTAGTGTCTCAGAGACTCTACTTCTATTTTACTACATGCTCATTCTTTGAGCAGCACATGCCCCTTTTTTTTTTTTTTTGAGTTTTGTTTATTGTTGTGTTTCATCTGATATGTGTTTGATATCTGCGAAATTCTAAGGTAACTTATTTTATTTGTCACTTTGTGTACAATTGATATCTCTGAAATTCTAAGGTAACTTATTTTATTTGTCACTTTGTGTACAAGCCTCTTGGTTTAACTGCATGTTTTTCTGCTCCAAGGTCTGACTTTCACATGCAGAGATTTCGTTTTAAAATTCGCAATCCTCGATGTGTTGACCAAGTGCGCGAAGGTGTCACATTCTAACATGTTTGTGTTCTCCCTTTCAGTTTAGGGGCTTTCAGAGTTACATATCTGTATCAGAATTAGTGAATTTATAATGTGTTTAATGTGTCACTTTCTTCCAGTTGACCAGCTGATTTATAAGCCTTTGTAGCTTTATATTTTAAGTCAATTCCAACAAACTTCTACAGTTTGAAGAATCAGTATTTTGAAGTGCATGTCTTGCATAATTTTATGCTATGGTTTATCAGATATTAGTTGTCATCTCTTGGACTCTCACAACTTCATTTCCACCATTTTGACCTTTAGCTGTTTAGTAATATAGTTAAGTTCTGAGAGACTATTTGTGTTCCTCTACATTACTAGAATACTCTTCCATATGCCCTTTCTATAATTCATATTTTTCTCTCAATGTGTACTTCAACTACTTGAGGGTTCATGTGGTTAATTAAGAACTACAGCTCAATTTGTAGGTTAATTAGCACAATATATACACAAGCCAAATGAACTTTTATAATCTGCATAACCATATGTTTCTTGAAGTTCTAGGTAATACATAAATACTTAAGATCTTTCTCCATGCTCGCAGGATGCTCATGAGGAATCAAAGGCTGTTACAAAAGCTTCTGCTATGAAAGGTAAAACATCTTCTTGCAGTTATAGTGCTCTAGCAAGTGATGTAGCCATTTGTTTTGCATGATTTATGACATTCTGGACTCATAGTAGATACTCACTGTAGCCATGTTATGGAACCTAGTTTGATTGATTGGAGTAAGAAACTCCTAATGTGTCAGTGTTACCAAAGCTGAATTAGAAAATTTCTTCATAGGATATCTGAAATGTCAAAAATGATTTTACTTCCGGAAAAAAGCTCTGAAGGAAAGTTCAGATTAATTAAGAGAGATTATTATTATTATATGTTCTTACGGTATCTTGAAGGTAGACGTCCAGAATTTTGTAGAAATAGGTCAGTTATTCTTATTATACCAAAAAATAGAAAGTAGAATGAATCAAAACATAAGATAATTAGATACTCTGTTCCAATATATTTGTTCTTTCCTTCAAGGATGTATCCCAATTTATGTAACCTTAGTGTGACGTCTGTTGATACACTTCTGCAAATAATAATACTCTTTACAGTTCCACCCATCTTTTAAAACTTAAAATTTATTAAGTGATTTGAAATTTCAATAGGAAACACATTATTGTTTGTAATGTAGCACATAAAATATAGGTAGTAAAAAGGAGTACGTTGCACTGTGTAAGATTTCTCTTTCTCTAGAAAAGTACCTTTTCGTTTGTTCTTTTCTTATTCATTTTCATAATGAGTTTGTTAATGTTATACTGTAACCTGCAGCAATTAAGCAGCGGATGGAAAAAGATGTTGATGAAGTCGGAAAAATAGCTCGAGTAATCAAATCAAAAATCGAGGAGCTTGATAAAGAAGTGAGTAGTATTAAATGCTTATGTCTCTTACTTTTGGTCATGTTATTTCTTTCTTTTTGATCTATTTTTGTTCTCTTGCAGAATCTAGCCAATAGAAACAAACCAGGTTGTGGTAAAGGATCAGCTGTTGATAGATCAAGAACAGCAACAACAGTGTAATTTTGGCTAATTTTTCTCCTTAGTTCCTCTGATAGTTATATCTTTGTAATTTTGTCACACAATTGTTATTTTGAGATTGTTAAATGGGTATCTCACAATAACATATTTAAAAGAGATGCTCATACTGGTTGGCTATGGTGTATATGGGCACTATGCTGTTGCAGGAAAAGCATAAGAATTTGGGGATAGTGTGGGTGAATCAACATTAGAGTTGGTATTATGTCTTTATAGTAAAATGAAGTTTGAATTCTCGAGATTTGTACTGATCAAGAGAGTTAAAAAAATTATGGTAGGTTGTATTAAGATCAAATGCCTGCCTTGTATATATACCACCTTTTCAAATCATGAAGGTATTAAAATTATACTAACTTTTTTTTTTTGCAAAAAGAAATTATACTAACTTTTACTTCTTAATTATTATATGCACACATATGGAGAACTTAAGTTAGGAGCTTCTGATTTATCTTAACGTATCCGAGAAGTTGATCGATTGAAGCGTTTATTGATCTCTCCTTAGTCTTGCCCTCGTGCATTATTGTGCATTTTTAATACTAATCTTGATATACCTTTAGTCCTCACTTGACTTGTTATATATTTGCAGTTCCTTGAAAAAGAAGTTCAAAGATAAAATGGCTGAGTTTCAGGTACATCAACTGCAGTAAGAATGACTTTTTCTCTAGATTTTGCTTGCTCTTACTTTCAGTTGATTATTATGATTGCAGACTTTAAGAGAAAACATCCACCATGAATATCGCGAGGTTGTTGAAAGGCGAGTATTCACAGGTGCCAAAACTTTTGAGTTTGATATATCTATGTGGAGTGTAAATGTTTTAAAGCAGATTCTAATTGCTATTCCTTTTTTGTTATCTTTCTCTTTATGTGGTCCACAGTGACGGGTAATCGAGCTGATGAAGAGGTAAATCTTGGGTAGTTCTTGTGAATTATTGGGAACTTAAGGTTCTTTTTGCACATCTTCTTACTGTTCTCGTTTTCTTGTTTCCCTCTATTTTCACCTTCAGACAATTGATAGGTTGATAGAGACCGGGGACAGTGAACAGATATTCCAGAAAGCTATTCAGCAACAAGGGCGAGGACAAGTATGCTCAATGATTTTTAGAATTTCTTCTTTTCATTAACTTTGAATAACCTTATCTCCAAGTACTAGGTTATAGCCTTTTCAAATAGCACATATGATCAAGATCTCAATGCTTGAGTTATTTATTCTTAAATTTAAAATCCATGCTTGTAGACAGTTTAAATTTCTGTGGGCAATTTGGCATTTCCCCTGGCGTGTTAACATAAAATTGGTCCACTGGCCATCCGACGCCCCTTAGTGTTGGTTTATTTCAGTTCTTTAACATGCAACTCAATATTTTGATAGGTTCGTTTTAATCACATACATTAAAGCCCATGGTGCGTTATCTTTGTCTCCTTGCGACATTTTTTACCATGCCAGAAGCTGTTGCTTGCATATACTTGAGTTTTGATACAATTTGTAGATTTTCAAATTCCTAGAAATGGAAGGGAAGGTGGGAAATGACTATTCCAGATGAGTGAGACTTATACTTCAGGCACCCAGTCAGGTTTCACGAGTAGCGGTGTAGGCAAAAGATAGAGCTAAAGGAAGTCTCTTGCCCTATGTTAGGTGACTGTATTATCTTGTGACCATTTTAACATCTTGCAAACAGCTCTTTTTAAACGTTATGTTGTGTTTATTCCATTATATATTCCCTTTCTTTCAAATGCCAATGCCATATCCCTGCTTCCATAAACACAAGAGAAGAAATTCTTAGCTCCTTTCCACTCGTTAGAAACCACCACAAAATAATTGAGATTTGTCTTAATCCTTACTGTCGTTAGATGGATGTGGCCAAGTTGACATAGATATCTATAATCGTCAAGCTGCTATTGGTAATGCTTGGGCAGTGACTTGCCCTTGAAGTGTAGTGTAGCATACAATGACCATCTAAAAAATGAATTACGCAACATATTGGAATCTTGTTCAGAAGAGAGCAGGTAGCAGATAGCAAGGAATTAGCTCAGAAGTCAGAAGAGAAATATGGAACGAAAATTATCCCCCCGTCACCTGATCTTTATTTCTCTTTTCTTTTCATTTTTAATTAAACGATATTACATGCAAACTTGTCCTTCTATGTGATAAAGCAGCTCATGTACATTTATAATATTGCTAGCATGACACTTGAAATTTTAGTAATTGTTAATATAGTATACCGGTTCTCAATGTTGGCGTCTTGCAGATAATGGGCACACTAGCTGAAATTCAAGAGCGCCATGATGCAGTTAGAGAATTAGAGAGGAAGCTTCTTGAGTTGCAACAGGTACTATATACTTTACTTATACCTTTTAATGGGGAAAGGAAGTACGAGCAACGATTTCCTTGGAAAATCTCAATTGAAGAAGTGAAGAGAAAGGACAAAAATTCATTGACAACGACATAAAGAGTTTTTTCCTTTGTTTTTATCTTCTAGTTCTGGACTAGATTTAAGTTCAGAGAACTAAACATAATCTGGTTAGTCCTACATATGTTGATGAGTTCGGCTTAAATCACCTCCAACCTGATGCCAACTGAATATATGACAATGAAGGGTTTTTCTCTATATATATGTGTGTGTTTGCATGCTCGTATGTGTCTCTGCACGTGCACATACAGTTGCATAAGTAACGATGCAATGATTGAATGAGTTTCCCGTAGAGGAGATACGAAACACAATGATGTCTGGTTATAAATTTTGTTCTATTCTGCTATGCAGATATTCCTGGACATAGCAGTGTTGGTTGATGCTCAAGGAGACATGCTTGATAATATAGAATCACAGGTACTAATATTCTTAAGACTGGAACTTAGCATTTGGGTGTGATTATGTTTACATTACCCTCATCGCCAACAACCCGAATTTCCAGGTTTCAACTGCTGTAGACCATGTACAATCAGGGACTACTGCTCTACAAAAGGCAAAGAAACTTCAAAAGAATTCAAGAAAATGGATGTGCTTTGCCATCATGATCCTCCTCATAATTGTCGCAATTATCGTTGTTGGCGTGCTCAAACCATGGCAGAGTAACAAGGGTGCTTAACTTATTAATAATCCCACATGAGCAATGTATAGATACACAGTGTATACTATCATTGATCATGCTATTCATTACAACATTTCTTGGTTTTGTACATGTTGAACCTTGGGGCTTGCCTCTCTCTATATAGTTTGAAGTGTGATTGAAATATGTAACCTATTCTTTATAATCTTGTTTTTTATTTGGTTGGAATTGAGAGAACACAACTTTGGACTGGAAAAATACATTTATCACAATGCTTGAATGAGTTGTTTTTTTTTCTTCCATTTTTTAATTTTGAACTTCATGAAGAACTCCATTCTATCTCTTCCTTGTTATAAACGAAAAGTGAAATGAAATTTTAGTCATACACTTTCTTCGTTCTACGAAACTTAGGATGTGCGTTTTTAAGATTTATATAAGACCGTAGTTGAAGTAGATTTTCCCTTGAAAGAACGATTTTCTTGAGTGTCTATCGATGTAAAGTCTATGTATGCCCGCTCCTCTTGAGAATCTACTTATAGGATTATGTCGAGTATGTTGTTATTGTTTGGTTGGAAATTTGTAATTGAAGTGATTGACTTCAATCAAAATTTAAGAGGGTTTAACTGTATACAAATCATACTTCGAGGGGCAATGTGTAATTTTCAATTTCTTTGAAGTGACAAAAATCTCCTCGGCCGCTAATTGTCGAGGGTTTAGCGAACACTACACTTTTTACACTAAAATGAAGACAGCGAAAGACACCGCACAGCACGACGCCGTTTTGCCGGCCGGCGACGATGATACTCCGACGTTAAGCTCTCACACGCTAGAAGCACTGAAAGAGTTCCTTGCTGAGCAGAGCCGAGCAGTTGAGGAAGCTTCGTCAGCTGCGGCGGAGGATGACGTGGCGCTAGTATCGGAGGATTGGCGGTTAAGCCAGTTCTGGTATAACCGCGAAACAGCTGAAACTGTCGCTAATGAAGTCCTCAATCTCTGCCGATCGATTGATTCGCCGGCGATTGCCTGCATTGCTTGTCCCACACTTTATGCTTATCTCAAGGTAAGGTGCTTTAATCTAGCAAAAATGAGTTGTTGAAGCTTTACCTTTACCATTTCAGATTAAATTAGTTGTTGAAACACAGCCACTGATATATCCTTAACTGATTGAGTGATGGAACTATGCGAGTTTAATAGGATTTTTGTATGATGGATGGTAAAAATAAGCTGGATTTTGAGTATGAGAAAAAAGACGTTAACTAAGAATAAACTTGACGAAAGGAGATAGTTTGGTACCTAACATATATAGCATCAGAGGTATTTTGAGGAAGGGAGTTTATTAATATATGTGTATCAGGGCTAGTTCATTATCTTTGTTTGCCGATTTCTTGTCCAGAAAAGAGTCATGCTAGGTGGAGCTGTCATGTCGTGTATAAATATCCTATGTCGTGTCTTTCACCCTCTCGATGTGGCTTTGTACATTTGTTTTTTGGGTTTAGCTGGTTCCAAAAGCAGTTGGTTTGATTTTAAAACCAAACACGGAGGTTAAATTATTTCACCATTGCAGGGAGGTTGCATGCAAAAGCAATAAACACATGAGAAACAGAAATTCTTTTCAAAAGTTCATGCTGAATTATTCTGTGTAAATTCTTGTATATTCCCTTGGGGATCTATTTGTATCTCTATTTCATCTTCATATGTGTCTGTAAATTATTTGCAAGTTCAATTGCGGATTATATAAGAAATTTATAATTTGTGTCATATTCGTTCAAACATGTTATTGCACTACTAAAAGTACTTGTGAAGCAATGTTTTTCCTACATTTTCCTCTCCTGAAAGGCTACTTACAGTTACTTTCGTTTTGTTCTGATAAAGTATTTTTAGTAACTTAGACTCGGAAAGTTAGCAAGACTAAAGCATAGCATAATTCATCACTTCTCTTTAATTTAGCTTCTTTCTCCAATTTTATGTTATTCTTCTTTTTCAAAGTTAGTCAATAGGTTCAAAGCCCATTGCCAGGTTGTCTCTTTAGTTTGGAACTTGAGTGTACTCAATTGTTTATATGATCTTTAGTTATTCATGGTGAATTATAGTTTCCAACTTCTAATGCTTTGTTTATGCATGCGGTCTCAGAAAATTGACCCTAATGCACCTGCACAAATTCTCGAGTATGACAAACGGTTCGAACAATATGGAAGTGAGTTCACATTCTACGACTACAACCTACCAGAAGATCTTCCTTCTTCAATGAAACACTCATATCCAATAATTGTTGCAGATCCTCCTTACCTGGTGAGAGCTGATATATGCTGTATACTGAAGTGGTTCTATGATAATTAAAGAGTATACATTTTAGCTGTATTTCATTTTTACTTGCGACTAATTTGATTTCTGAAGCTCCATATATACTTGAGAGATATCTAAAAATAAAATGTCCTCTTATATTCTGAATTTCCTAGAGTCAAAGATCATTCGTTGCTTAATTATGGGCTTCTCACCTTTGGATGGGATGATATATGAAAAGAAAATGCATAGTTTGCATGAAAGTATCCCAAATCTTGACTATTTCATAGTCTGGCATGCAAGTTTTTAAGTGAACCTTATTCTTGTCCTTTTCTTTCCTTCTCGAAATTTGGTCATCTTAATTTCAAATGTTACTCTAGTCTATCATTAAGATTCACCTATTAATGTCATGCTTCTTTTCAATTTCTATATTAAGGAGAAAATTCTGTGCTGCCTTGATAGTTCATTTTTCTTATTTATTCTTCTTCGGTGCAATAGGGATATCTTTAGATTTTAGTTTGAAATGCTCAGCAACATTCATTAGAAAAATGATCATAAACATTGCTTTTATCTTTATGTCTCTTTCTTTTGTGCTTTTTTTATCTGCATTATGTTTACCTAAATTAATCTGCATTTCAAAGGTCAGCATGGATTACCTCTAAGCCCTCAAAGTCTCTCTCTCTTTCATATGCGAGGATTCAGCTTAAAAAGAACCTGAAGAATAGGCTTGCCTGAAATTGACCTTTAAAACATCTTCAGCTATATTAGAAGCGGTTTGTAACCTAGAAATGGATAGATACTTCTTATTCAGTTGACCTATTTTTTCTCTGTTAGGAAACTTACTTATCCACTGTCGTGACAACGAAATGAATTATTCCCATTACTTTGTCTTGTGCAAGTTCGACATTTATCTTATGATTTGTTCAATGCCTTTTATCCTTTATGTTTCAGAGTGAGGAATGCTATGAAAGTGAATCAATCACATCATTGTCATTACTCATTAGTTGTCTTGTGCAATTTTGACATTTATGCAATGATTTATTTAAATGTCTTCTCTTTTTCTTTTTCAAACTTTCAGAGTCAGGAATGCTTAGAGAAAGTTGCTAAAACAATTACTTTTCTCACGAGACCAGGACAAGCGTACTTGCTTTTACTCACAGGTACATACTGAACTTTATGCAGTGTTTTACGACTTGGTCTCCCGTCGGCTGTCGTTCATCATGTTAATGGTCATTGAATCTAGCTATGGTTTTTCAAGGATCATTAAACAATGAATCCAGTTATCTCTGCCTGTGTTCATTCTTCATGGTTGTCATCAAGCTGTTTACTAATTTTATTTAGTTGCAAATATTATGTTGGTAAAAAAGTTGAAACTATCAAATGAGTTAGCATCAAGGTTTATCGATTTTCAGACGCCTCCTAAGCAAAAAGAGGAGGAACTTTATTTAAAGCAGAACAGAGTGATAAGAGAGGAGAAAAAGAGAGTGGAGAAAATGAAGGAGGATATCCTGTCTTGAAAATAACCAGAGTAAAAATGCCTCGAGTCTTATTTCACTTCTCTTCCTCTTTTGGACATGCAGGTGAAGTGCAAAGTGGTAGGGCTTCCGAGCTCTTGGGTTTACGTCCATGTGCTTTTAGGCCAGATCACTCCAGCAAACTAGGCAATGAATTTCGACTGTTTACAAATTATGACCCAGGGACAAGGTTAGGTGGCTGGGAGCAGGTGTAACAAACGCTTCTCCAATTGGAAATCTTCTTCTCCAAAGAAACTGTAGGTTGACATTGGTTTGTAATAGAAGTTTTTCCAAACATACTTCGAATCTACACATCCTTCCATGGAATATCATCTCTAAATCTTCTTGAGTTACCTAAATTATACCTGAAAGAGCACAAAATATTACTATGATTATATAGTTGTATGCATTCTGGTTTCGCGTTGAGTTACTCGTTTCTTTCTATGGGAACCATTTAAGGTCCTGGAAAACCTTCTGGCAAACGACCTCTTACTACTCCTTTAAATTATTCATGTATTTGCATTGTTGCACAGTTTAGTTACATTCAGGTTGGTTTCTTATTCCTTGATTGTGAAGGTCTTTAAAGAAGCTAACTTGATTGTATTGTACAAACGATGGTACTCTTACATAATATCAGCTTGTAGGGGCGATGCCAGCATACTGTTAGGGGGTTCATCTGAATCCCCCTTTGACGTTAATTTTTTTTTATGTATCTATAGTAGATGTTGGACCTCCTTCGATTAGTTCGTGTGTTTACTTCTTCAGATTCTGAACCCTTTTATTAGAAATCTTGGTTCCGCCACTATCAACTTTGTATCTGTCTTTTGGTCTTTTTGCAATATCATTGGGACACGAGGGTGGTTCTAACAACAAGCCAAGATTGAGCTTTACCGAACACACTTGTGAGTTATGAGCTGACCATTTTATCGAAAGAGCGTTCATGAATATATTTTTACCAACCTTCGATAGCAAAATTTGTGAACAATTAAATTAGTGCAACTTTTCAATTTTTCCAATGTTTAATGCCATATTTTTTATTCGAGCTAGTATTTAATGTATTAGAGCTACATATTATGTATCTGGTTTATTTTATAATGTATCCGACCTAATTTTTAATATATTTGTGCTACATATTTGTATCTGAGCTAGTTTTTAATGTATCCGGTTTATGTTATAATGTATTCGAAATACTCTTTAATGTATCTGAGCTACATATTATGCATTTGATATGTGTTATTTTTTAAGGGATTAATGTAATTACAAACTAAAGAGGGATAGATTGTAATTTTATATTAAAACTATGAAATTTATGTAAGTTATATTTGTGTAAGTTTTTACATATATATCTTTACTAGTTAGGTAGAAAGCATGATGCTGGAGAATTAATCAAATTATCTATAGTTTTTTGCGGAAAAAACACCTTCAAGAATATTCAATTTTCTTGGAAAGAAATATTTTAGAAGAAAAATATGTTTGTCAATAGAGAGAGATTTAAAAGGGAAAAATTTTAAATATAAAAATCTAGGTAACCCAATAATTATTAAAAGATCATTTTTGAAACAAACAAACAAATACCTTTAGAATTCTATGTTTTCCGCTCAAGGTTGGAATAGAAATTAGACCTTAGTTTCAATGTTATAAATGGAGTGTAACCACCTCTTTCTTTTTCCAGCTATCTTTACAACAATTTCTTCAATGTCTCATCAAAAGCCTTTTATTTAGCATTAAGAAGACATTCTCTAACAATTTTTTCCATCAAAAGCTGCAGAAGAAGCTTGCAAACTAACAACAATTCACATGTAGTAACTCAAGAACTAGCTGAGATAAGAGACATATCTCTTTCCCCGAAAATCGATTTGAAAACCCCCTCGCAGATCAAAAAAATTACCCGGGACGAGGTCATTTTAGAAAAGGTGGTGATTCCATTTATGAGACGTTTGAGTACATTCTTCGATACTGGACGTTGGATACAACCAAAAGTTTGATGGACGGGTACGGTGTGCTTGTTGACATGTGTGATGTAACTGAGGAGAATGCCCCTAAGAAGTATGCAGGTGAAAGTGTTTGCTTAAGGAAGTTATACAATTATGACTTTTCTTTTTTGCGCATCAAATTGTTCAACGATCGCGAATTTAGCGATGGTGAATAAATTGGGCTATATTGGATCCTAGATCTTCATGTTTAATGTTCAAATTACTTTCTCAAATTCTTGCTTAGTGAAAAGTCAAGTCTTTTCGTTACCTCATTGAGATTAGTAAAGTAAAACCTTTCCTTGCTTGTATTTATCCCTTTTGGGATTTATTTTATTTTCAATAGAAGTTTGCTAGACACTTTATCAAGTGATAAATTTGCTCAAAGATAAAAATAAAAAATATAGTTGTAATAGTTGAATATTTAAATATTTGCAACTATGGAGTATGATGATTCTTCGAATTCCCAATTTCGTTTGTGTTAAAATGATATATTTGTTTAGAAATGAGCATCTTTCGACCCATTAAATAACAATAAAGACAGTTTTGGACCAAAATAGTGACGATAAGGCCATTTTGGACCGAACTACAAACGGAGGACATTTTTATTCCTTTCGTATAGTTTAAGGGTATTTTTGAGCCAAACTATAAACGGAGGACATTTTTTTTTCTTTCAAATAATTTAAAAATAATAATTATGTCTATGACATTTTTAAGTAACGGGTTGCTATAAATGGATTCGGGTCGGACATTTTATCAAAGACCCGACCCGGAAAACATGAGTATATATAAAAGGTACTCTTGAGTTCTACACTCCACCTGAAGAAAAATTGGAAATCTCTAAAGAAGAAGAAAAAACTTCGCCAAAATGAGACCAAATATTGTTTCTGAGGTATTGTTTTTCTCATTATTATCATACTTAGATCTATAAATTGTTCATATTGTATGTATTGAAATGTCAATGTAGATGCTAGGGTTTTGATTGAAGTTAGGAATTTGGTGAGGTTTTAAATATGTAGTGAAAATGTTTGATTTTTAAGTTTTGAATCTCTGATCATGTTATTTTTTGAAGAAATAGAGTTAATTGAGGTTAATTTTTAGCTTCATTTGGAAATTATAGTGATTTTCATGATGGGGAAGTTAGAAAAGTGGTATTGTTTTAAAGATGTTGAGGAAATGCTTGATTTTTGAATTCTGAAGCTCTGATCATGTTATTTTTGGAGAAATGGAGTAAATTGAGGTTAATTGTTAGCTTCATTTGGAAATTCTAGTGATGTTAATGATGGGGAAATTAGAAAAGTAGTTGGTGTAGTGGAAATGCTTGATTTTTTATTCTGAATCTCTGATCATGTTATTTATGGAGAAATAGAGTAAATTGAGGTTGTTATTTTAGCTTCATATAAAAATTATAGTGATTTTCATGATGGGAGAGTTAGAAAAGTAGTGGCTTGATTTTTTATTTTGAATTTCTGATCATGCATTTATGGAGAAATAGAGTAAATAGAGGTTATTTTTAGCTTCATTTGGAAATTATATGGGATTTTCATGATGGGTAAGTTAGAAAATGCACTGGGGTTTTAAAGATGTAGTGGAAATGCTTGATTTCTGAATTCTGAATCTCTGGCCATTTTTATGGAGAAATGGAGTAAATTGAGGTTATTTTTTTAGCTTCATTTGAAAGATCTTCATGACAGGAAGTTAGTTTTCATTTTTGGTCATTTATCGAGGGACTATTTTTGGGAAATGGGGGTACTCCGTTGACTTTATGTAACTGCAACGCATGCAACATAATATGATGATAGAATTGGAAATTATTGTGATTTATGACTGAATATGTATTGATGATTTCCAGTAGAGAAGATCTGTAATGATGGGGGAAAGGCCGCAAAGTTCCTCTCCTTATTGCATAAAGCTTTTAAACTTGTGCCTCAGCTAGTACAATCAATTTCAGATGTTGTTACAAAAATGTTTTTATTTCCCAGTAGGGGAGATCTGTAATGATGGTGGCAAAGCTGCACAGTTCCTCTCCTTTTATTGCATAGAGTTTTAGGCTTATGCCTCAGCTAGTACGATCGATTTCAGATGTTGTTACAAAGTTCCCGAAAATTTTATTCAATAAATATGTTAAGTTCTTTATATTCTAGTGGTGACATGAGTGCTTATGTCACTGCAAGGCTCTTACAACAATGAGTCTGTATATCTCTTTTGGAGAATGTATATTCCTCTTGTATTTGTTAACGTTTATTCCTTTAAGTGATTCATTATATAGTAATAGATTAGCCACTGATCTCTTTTTTCGTTCAGTCTGTTCTTTTTATTACGAATCATCTATCTTTTCCTTGGTTCAAACTGTCTATTAGTTCTCTGTTGTAAAGTTTCTGAACCAAAGGGTGATATTAAGATCTAGGGCTACTTGAGTAATCATTACTTTTATTCTGATAAGAAGGAAATAGAGAGATTGTCTTCTTAGCTTAGCCATTTGAAGGGTCTTTCTGTTGATGAAGGGAGAAAAAAAGAGGCATAATACATCAACATGACCCTTAACTTGGTTTCAGCTGACAACTATGACCTTTCACTTTGGGTGTGCACAAGTAGACACTTAAGCTTGTATAAAATTGAACAAATAAACACATTCATCCTACATGGTACCCTACATGACAATTTTGTGTCCTACTTGGCGTCCTACATGTATTATCCTAGGTAGGACATATGTGTCTTCTTGTTCAATTTTATACAAGTTTAGGTGTCTATTTGTGCTCTCCAAAAGTTGGACGACATAGTTGTCCGCTGAAGCCAAGTTAAGGGTCATATTTATGTATTATGCCCAAAAAAAAAGAAGAAGAGAACTTGTACTCTACAAATTCCTACATCAATCAATTAAAATGTCACATATTTCTTAATACTTCATAATGTCTAGCTTGGACATTGAAAGCAAGACATGAATCTGTGGGAAAAGTAGCTTTTATGTTGACTCTCACTTGTTCCAATTTGTTTGTAGGCGGGATTACAGACAAGGATGGGACAGTGGTGGGAAGGAATTCCTATCCTTACATCTGCTGTAGTGGTTGTTTGTGGGATAATATACTTGGTTTGCCTTCTGGTTGGGTATGACTCATTTGCTGAAGTATGCTTCTGGCCATCTGCTGTAATTTCTCGATTTCAAGGTAGGTTCACTTATAGTGCTATTTTTCCTTCCTAAACAAACAACGTGTACATATATAGTGCTGCTGATACATCAAAATGTGCCTGTTAAAAAGAAATCCTCCTGCACTCAAATTACTCTATTCTTAGTGGAAAGACTAATTTGATGGAATCTTGTCAACTATTTGAGGATAATTATACATTGCTATTGCTTAGTGATCATTGATGAGTTGTTTGGGGGGTGGTTTCACTTATAGTGCTGTTTTTCCTTCCTAAAAAAACAAGATTTACATATATAGTGCTGCTCATACATCAACATGTGCCTGCACTCAAATTGCTCTATTCTTAGCTGAAAGATAAATTTGATGAATCTTGTCAACGATTAGGATAATTATACATTGCTATTGCTTAGTAATCATTGATGAGTTGTTTGGGGGGTGGGGTGGGGGGAGCAATGTGGCTTAGGTGGTTATTTGAGTAGGAACTACTTTCTGCCTATCAATTGATCAATTTCTTTAGTAGTTCACTTTCTTTTAAGGACTTTGGAACCTTAGTCTTTCATGTAATACTCATCTATTCTCATGCATTTGCCACGCGTGGCTATTTCTTTAGTGCGCCTATGAATGAGCAATCTTTCTTGCTCAGTTTCCAACTCATGATACATAGCCATTATAATAATTTTCGTATTTTTCATCCACTACTGATGAATCACGTAATTCAACTTTGATTTGCTGGCTCGGTAGTCCATGAAAATCTTTTGTGGAGCTATAATTTTGATATCATTTCTTTCCTTTGTCATATTTAGCATAACTTTGCACTCCTATTTTTTGACACTGATTTTAATTTTGTGTTTCTGTTGCAGTTTACAGGATTTTCACCTCAATTCTGTTTCATGGTTCTCTACTGCATGTTCTGTTTAATATGTTAGCTTTGGTCCCTTTGGGTTCAGAGCTGGAGAGGATTATGGGATCAGTGCGCCTGTTATATATAATTGTTCTGTTGGCCGTTAGCAATGCCTTACTCCATCTTCTTATAGCATTGTTGGTTGCCCATAATCCCCTTCATCCTTATCCATACTTTATGGACGAGTGTGCTATAGGTTTCTCAGGGATCTTATTTTCAATGATTGTGATGGAGACAACTCTCAGTGGGGCCCAAACTAGAAGGTTTGTTGCTTTCCTGTTTTTGGATCGGATTTCCTCTTCTTAAATCATTAAATTATTATTTTTCCTTGTTCCCTTCCCGTTGTACAAGTTTGGAATTCCTTTTATAAATCAGTGATCTTGTATATGCATGTCATATATGAGCATAGATAGATACACAAAAAATTGTTCGACATTAGATGTGAATGGTTACATTAGATCAATTATTAGTTGTTGGAATCATGAGTTTGCCTTTTTTTCTTTTTGCAGTGTGTTTGGGCTTTTTAATGTGCCGGCTAAATGGTAACTAGTTTACTTACCGATAATTGTAAGTTTGTTTTATTTTTTTAATTGTGTGCGTCTTATGCTATAATGTTTTGATTATTTTTTCACTAGGTATGCATTGATCTTACTGGTGGTATTTCAGCTTGTTATGACTAATGTCTCCTTACTTGGACATCTTTGTGGTATTTTGTCTGGATTTGCATGTAAGTTACTTCCATTATTCTGGACCCTCTTCAAGTTCTCCAAATTCTTTTCTATGTCATTTTTGGTATCATGATAATTATGTGAACAGTCTTCATATATTTGTGGTCGCTTATCTTGTAATTTTTTTTCTTTTTTCCTTCTCTTTCTTGATGGTACCAGATACATATGGATTTTTCAATGTGTTAATACCTGGGACATCTTTCTTCTCGGCTATTGAATCTTCCACTTGGCTAGTAAGTTCCTATGAAACGATATTAAAATTCCGATATTTCTTATTGGACCACTTGCGTGTTCAACTTTGAGGTATAAAGTGATGTGAGCATCACCCTTTTGATTGACCTGGCTTGCTTGTTTGCTTCTTTTCGTTGATGTTAACTTCCCACCTTGGCTTGTTTGCATCTTGTAGACAATTTATTCTTAAGAGGACAACGAATAAGTTAGCCTATGGTCGATGTATAGTCTATGGTCAAGGCATTTGCATCCTAAATGTTCACAAACAGAGACACCACTAACAGAATCACAGGGAGGGGATGGATATTTTAATCCAAACTGGTCTATAGTGTTAACCAAGAGAAACGATAAAGTGGTTGCATTTTAGTTAATACAAGAAACCATCGCCTCTCTTTTCCTGCTGCCCGGGGTTACCTGTCCTAGGAGATGACTATGTCATTAAGTAGATTCTGCTTCTTTTAAGTCCTTATGCTGATGCTACATGTTCTCTACTCTAAAATCCCGAAAACAAGTTTCTAAATAGGCCTTATTATTTCTCTTGTTCATTCTTTTTTCAATTGTTAAATGTAAAATCTGACTGGAATAATACTCAAAAGAGTGTACAAGAGCCCAATAAGTTGATAAGCGAAGACCAGAAAATAACAAACTCTGCGAGACCTACATTTTATAGCTGTAGAAAAAATTTAAAATATAAGGCATTCACCTGTGCCCATTTCACAAAAAAGTGAATGGGGTATCTTTGCTCCCTTTTGATTGTGAAACCAGTTAAGTTCCATTGAGTTATGTACATTTAACTTGAACAAAAGAGAAATTGCTTTGTTCATTGTATTGTTATATTGAAAATTTGGATCATCATATAATACATTTTTAGTGGTTGAGCCATGCCTTCTCCAAGGCACATCAAAACCCTTGCATACCTTAAAATTTCATTTGTTTGCTTTCTATAACATAATGAAATTTGCAAAATACTTATATATTTCTATCTTCTGGGCAGTCAACTTGTGTGAGGAGACCAAAGTTTATTATGTGCACCGGTGGTAATGGTGCAGGATACCTACCCACACATTCAAATCAAACAGTGACCTCCAGGTGGATCTTGTTCTTTACTTTAGTCGAATCTTACTGATTTAATCTGAGCATGTGCAAAAGTAGTGACGGTTCTTCCTTTCAGAAGTGGAGTGCTCTCTGGAAATATTTGGGAGAACCTTTCTTCGTGGATGCCACAGAGAGAGAGCTCTCTCTCTGCTCAGGTATGACAGATTATTGAGACTTACTGATCCGATATGTCCCTTGTACTGGTTAGAAAGAGTTGAGAGGGCTATTATGTCTTCCTTTTCTTGTCAGCAGAAATTTCTTTTCTTCTCAAGTAGAGTAGATAAAGCTGCAATGGCGCTTGATCTATAATGGGTTGTGAACAAGGGGAATTGATGCCATTTTATCTGTGTATTGATGAGTCTTGCATATGTATCAATCAACCCTTCTCTTGAAGAATTCCCAACTGCACAACTGCTTAATAGTCGCGACTTACCTAGTTATCTTGTCTGTGTGGCCTAATGTATAAATAAGAACAAAAATCATGGATTATAATGAAGTAGTTAATATATTAATCTGTTCAAATTGCAGCCGGTGGCAGATGATAGCAGGTTTCCTGGGAGAGGGAGAACTCTGAGTTCCCAGACCACCACCGGTAATCACGATTCAACGTTACAGGCTAGGCTCCTGGATGGTAGCAGCAGCCCTGAGCGTAGTTCACCTACAGCTACAATAGGCGGAGAGCAGAGCTTAGCTGGAAGGTGCTAGAAACAGACTGTTGTTGCATGCTAAATTGTTAATAGTCATATCGGTTTTGTATTTGACTAAATCATTGGTTGGTGCACTAAGATAGATCCGTTTTAGTTACATTTTCATATGCTGCTGAAACTGCTCTCCGGTTGAAGGATTAGCTGGAAAACAAGGTGTTTAAATTGGTTGATCCAGTAACCAAGTTTAAACGCTGGATTTTCTTCAATCTGTTCACAAAATACAATTCCTTTGATTCTTTTTATCCTCTGTATAGTTTCTTCTGGATTTTCTGATTTCTATCTTGATCAAAGTAAAGCCTCCAATTACCAATATTACCTGGTGTTCTTATAGTGGGTCGAGCTTGAATGCTTGATAGCTCAACTTTATTGTTAAAACTAAGAGCTTGGTGTCTGTGATTTGCTCTAAACACAGTTATATTTTGATTCTGTGTGACATCTCAGACTATCAGCAGTAGATACTACCACCACAGCTACCAGACCGCTTGGACAGCAGGTATATGACCTGAACTTGGACCACTTGCTAAGTGTTTATGTTTATTATCATTAGTGCTAAAGTTATCTTTGCATATAGGCTTCCATTCCCTCAGATGAAGAAGTTCAGAAACTTGTTGCAATGGGTTTTGAGAAGGTACAGTTGTTTGAATGCATCATTTCTTTATTATTCGAGGAACACAAATATTATCAATCACTGCTTACTGAGATTTATCTTGCAAATTAACTTCTAGATCGCTAACAGTCTTGATTTCTCAGACACAAGTAGAAGTGGCATTGGCTGCAGCTGAAGGGGACTTGAATGTTGCTGTGGAAATTTTAATGAGCCAACAGGTACTTCTTTTCGGGTGTTATTACTCGCAGTCATAAAGGGACTTATTATTCTTAACGAACCTTTCAAAATGCCTCATATGCAGGGTTGATATGAAATGCTATCATCGGATATACATCAAGATTTGACTCAAAAAACTGAGGCTCTGCAAAACTAGTAATCTAATTCCTTGAGCCCTGGTTGTTTTCCTCTTCTTTTGGTCGTATATATTCTTACATCAAATTTACACAATTCTTAGAGAGATGGAAGACCTTAGTGTGTGATTTACGCCTAATCCACATAAAACAGAGATGAATTGTATAATCTACCTTCATGATTTTAGATGCTGCAATATCAATGAATCATTTTATATTTTCTTAGCCTATATCCAATGTGAGAATGAGTTTTTTTTCTCTTCTTTTAATTACAATCCTGTGCTAGTATCTTCTTTTCCTCCTTGACTTGTAGGTATTTTATCTTGTAACTTAGAATTAGGTGCTTTAATGTTGTCACTGCCTATCAGTTATACTATTAGACTAAAAACACTGCTAAATGAGCCCTCAGGGTTTGGTTCCACGCGGCAAAATATAGAACAGACGGTCGTGGTGTATGATTGATCCTATATGAGTGTGAATCTTGATAGTGAACCAAGTTTGCTATATAAGTGAAGACGATTAGATAGTTTCCATTTATGGATTATATCGAGTATGTTATTGTTGTTGTAAGATTAGATACATCCTCCATATGGTAAGTTCCAATCTTGATAGTGAATCGTCTTCCTAAATCCTAACTATTCACTTTACAATGTATAAACATATACAATACCATGCTATTGTATCTTGCAAGTGGAATCTGGAGAGGATGGTGTTTATTTGGAAAGGCATCTCGAGGGCGGTGTTTATGTGGAAGATAAAAAAGTTGTTTTTGATAGATGCGAGTAAAATGTTTAGATTAAACGTCCCTTCCCACATCGGTTTGATGAACTATTTTAATGCTCTTAATATGCAACTCTCAGGCATAAACAAAGCAATCAGATCACATGTTGACGTGAATGGGCTATAACCTATCCTTTGGATGGGTCAGGCCCAGGAAAGTCCCCGGGCCCATAACCACAGAGAATGTGGGCTCAGAAATGAGTTTTTGTTTCATGGGCTGGAATCCAAATCTCGTAACTGGGATTGGGCTGAGACGAGGTGGAGCCTATGATTCCGGCCCAGAAGCCCAATTGGCCGATAAAACAGTTATTCACGTGGTCTAGTTAACCTAGACTAACTGAACGGGGCTTACAATCATGTGGTCATTCTTTTTTATTTTTTTTTAGCATTTCACTAGAGAAAATTACGCAACAAAACAAGCTTACACTATTTAATTACACATCAGAGCTATATTTTGCTATAATTATCACTCGCGACTATTATTTGTGCTAACTTCGAGTTTGTATAATTAATCACATTCGTATATGTATAATTCACCAGAATATATGAATACATATGTATAATATATAATTATTTAACATATATAGTTCACCTTTTTCCCATTCTCTCTCCTCTTTCAATCTCTCTTGCCATATATACAAATGCATATATGTAATAACAATTATATAGTTATATACATATATAATTCATTTTTCTCCCACTCTCTCGCTCCATTTTTCCTCCCTCTCCCAATCTCTCTTTGCCATATGTACAAATACATATGTATAATATACAATTATCTGTCCAATATACATATACAATTCACATTTCTCCCCCTCTTTCCCCCCTCTCCCAGTCTCGCTCGCCTCTCTCCTCCTGTAGCTACAAATTGTAATTATCAAACTATAGCCACATGGAGAGTAATTAATTATTTTTAGTGGCTATATATCGGAGATATATAATATACTTGTGCTCAACAGATTTTAAACATCGAATAGGAATCATCTACTTCACTGTCTTGTTTTGTGATTTTGTAGATACATGTAAAATTTAGTGACCATATATATATCTTATAAAACTGATCTTTCACGTAGCACGCGGACACCTATCTTTGCCCTACCCAATCAAACTGCGAGAAGCAAAACTAAGATTAAGAGTTCGACAGTGAGGTTCAGGATAGAAGAGAAGAATATTGCAAAATATCAACTTTGGTTGATTATAAAATTCAAACCCACAATTCTTTGTAGAGGTTACTGTGGTCACAGTAGATTGAAAAATCAAAAGAAAAACGGTTCCATGCCAAAAAACAAATCATTCATATGATCAACTGAAGAAGGTTTTTGTCATTTCTGCCAAACTAAACCAAGAGTAACAACAACAAAGACAGAAATGAAGCATAGAAAACATATACCAATGCTATAGAGAAAACTTATACAGATCCATTCCCCACTCGTATGACATTAAATACAACAAAAAGAGGAATGGGAAACTGGTACAGAAGTAACAGATAGATAATACATGCCCACAAGGCACCCGACGACTATATCAACTATACATTCCCATCAACCAAAATCTTATATGCAGAAGACGACATCAAAATGAACCAACCCTCAGCTGTGTAATAGCTGAAGGCGAGGGCAGAAACTGCAGCGCACATCCTAACTAAACTAAAGAGAAACAAATCTCCCTCCCCAAACGAAATCGAAGGGAAAACATATAGCCTGCAAAATCTGACCAAATCATCAGGAGGAAACAAAGGTGGTGAAATCCCCTATATGAAAACAATTTTCATGCTAATCCCTTCTCTGTCTTCTACTTATCATCATGTCATAGCTACAAACTCTTTTACATGTCTCCCTTCTAAGCTCGTGAGGAGTGAACGCTACAACCAAAGCCCAGCTGGAATATCACAAACCTCTTTCAGTTGTATATCTTGACTGGCTTTTCAAATGTGTGACGGTTCTGCAATATCAGAGTAATTATTAAAGCATAATAGAGGTTTTTAACATATAATGACCAAAATTCTCAAGTAATAAGCAGCTCAAAGTGTAGGGTCCAGTGGAGAAACGATGTCAAATAATTCTGCAACTATCAAAATATGTAACTAGTCTGTGATTGTCGTCGAGCGAAATGGAAGCATAGATTACATCTCAATATCTGATCACACACACCCAAAAGAGAAGGTCCATAGAAATTAAACCATATGCGCAAATGTTAGAGAAATTTTTATTTATTTTTAATTAGCAATCTACTAACCGAATGCCTTGTGACATAGTAAGATCTAGTTCACAATCTAGTCACTGGAACTATAGTAAAGACAAAGTAAATCTTAACTTGACCCTGAAAGCTCCTCAAAAATTAAAAAAGCAGTTTCCACTAGATAAAATATCATAAATTAACAGCTTTTAGGAGGAGGCAAATTAAGATACTACAATAGAACCACTGGTATGTTTTAACTGATAACTAAAAGGGTTCTAGTAAGATCTAAGAGAGTCTACCTGATTAATATATGGCCTCTTAGATGTATTATCTGCATGCTCCAATCCAAGGTACTGCTCCCAAGCACCATAAACATCTCTCCTCTGCAACAGGATACAAGCATCTTCAGCTTGGGCAGAATTTAGAAAAAAGAAGGCGCAACTATAGCTGACATACAAACATAAAAGGAGTTCCACGTGGACCTTCAGGGGGGGAAGGGGGGGATACACTAACCTGAAAACGGTTGGATACAATATCTGAGTCCTGGAGGTATTCTGGGCGCCCCAATGATAAAAATGCAAATTTCCACTAGCCATCAAAAAATTACAGAGGCAACCCCGTCAGTCAATCATAGGCCTTTAAAAGATAAACCATAATGCTAAAAGTATGCAAGAATATTCCAATTGCTGCTTAGGCTTGTGCTAAAGCACTGTACCTTAGAGAACTCCTCATCCGAGACCTGCAATTTCTTTTGAATGCGCACTTTAATTTCCGCTAAAGTTTCACCTTCATGGATGACCAAAAAGAAAGGTTCTCCAAAATTCTGCACTTGCTGTTGAAGACCAATCCAATTACTAATTTTAAAGTCAGATGCAGCAGTACATCAGTAACAATTAATCAAGCCTATTTGTATTACCATTTGATTTTGTGGAGTCTCTTTTGTGAAATGGTAAACATGAATTAGACGATTGTGGGGACCAAGGTTTTTCTCCTCTTCTGGTATCTACAAAAAATTAAAATAAAATAAACAGAGTCTTACAAATAGGTCGGTGGAACAGCATATACCACAGAATATCATTATTAATTTTTAATCAACAATCTAAAGCAGAGGGGTCAGTGGAATAGAAGACACCTTTAACAAATAAAGCTGACACAGCAAAGCATAGCAATCAAATTAAAGCTCAGATCCTAGATTCTCCTTTTTGAAAGAGGGTGGGGAAGGAAGGGGATATGTATCCAAATCTCTGCTTAAACTTCAAAACCTCAGCAACATATTTTTAGAAAAGTAAAGAAGAAGAAATCAGCCATATAACACCTAGAAAACTTACTTCCTCTGCCCGCAATGTCCAATATTGGTCATTTATATTCTCAATCTTTTCACTGAGCGGAAAGATCTGCAGATTAGAAATGGTAATGAAAGGGTGGTGGATCAGATACAGACAGACAAAAAGAACAGCTAAGCTAACAGAAGAAGTCTTGAAAGGTCATCTAACGATCAAACTAAAATGTCAGCACAAATCTAATAAAGGAGAAAAGTATTTTTAGAGAAAGGTAACGATTGTATTAGTCAAGAGCACAAAGCCTATGCTAGAAGCCATATTTACAGATTCAAGTAAAGGACAAAGTAGTAAACTTATATTAGGACTCCTCACCTTATAAATCTTGTGATAGAAGACCTCGAGTAATCTGAGCTCTGCATTTGGATGGGACAACTCTACCTGTTGCAGCACACCATATGCCAGTAGTTATATTCTCATACATAAATGGAAGCCACCATTGAACAGAAAACATTAGAGACATAACATTGGTCCAGAATATACATGACAGATCTAAATCTTACATGTCCTTAAAAAATGCATGTAAAATGGTTTCTTCATAATATATACACCAACAAGAGACGTACATTAGGGTGCACATTTGTCATCCTTTATTAATGGTTTTATACAAGATAATCTTATAGGAAAGAGAGTACTCCCCTTGCTCGAAAAAAGAAGGAAGATTGCCATTTTCAAAGTCAAAAAATATCACAAAAAGATTGCCAACTCCTGATGTCAACAAGTGATTTTTGTATAATCAACTAAATCAAGCATGTTTAGATAAATTGAAACGCAAATTCTGCTAACTTGTACTTCTCATGTCATTTCCAAATCTCTAAATTATATTTTCAAAAGACACCAATGTGACACTTGAGAAGTCTTATTTAGGATAATCATCACAGAAATCTTATATGCATAATAATTGCCTAAGCTGCTGGAATCGGAATCTTAATTATTAACTAGTCAATATTAAAAAAAAATATTATCCAAAGTAGCAGAAAAGCACACACTGGTGTAGTGTAGGCAACAAATGTAAATACCAACTCTTCAATTATTAGGGTAAATAATACAAGTTAGACTAGATTGTACCCTTTCCCTATATGTTATCCACAAAACCTGAATCCATCAAACAACATTAACAGTAATGGTGCATAAATCAACTAAAAACGTATAACCATCAAGACATCAGAAATCTACCACGAGTAAACTGCTTATTTTTTACAGAAAGGTGTGGAAATTGCTTTCATCCTTTTCAGAGACTCAGTACCACAATTATAGTTTATAAACACGTATCCATACCTTTGATTTGATTTCATCAAGAACATCCCCCACGGTACTCTGCTTAGGCAATCTTACATTCAGAATTTCAATCTGAAAGCAATGAAAACAAATGTAATGAGGAACGGTAATAGTTTGATGGGATAAAAATGTTATTTGCCATTTTAGAGAAACCTCATCCTTCGTAGAATGATGGAAGGCAACTTTGAGCGTCTTCAGACATTGTAGTTCTGGCAGAGGTATGTCCAGAACTTCATAATACAGAATATCGGAGATCTATCACCACCAAAAAAATAAAGAAAAAAGTTGAGACATGGTTAGTCCAGACACATCACATCCAACCAAGTAATATGCCATTGTTATGATGAGTAAGCATTAAAATTCACCATGTGCTTCCAAGATGAAGTCAACTCAGTTAACAAACCTGATTGTAATGGATAAGCATGTCTACCAAATGATCCACAGACCGATATTTGATGGGGTTGGGCTTGGGTTGCTGTGAGTAGCAGTTGTGAGGAGTAAGCCTAATTTTGGAGGAATCATCCACACCAAGCCTCTGAGCCACTCTCTCCACTACTTCATCATATGTATCACTTTTTGCTCTGCAATATTAGCAACAAAAAGATGGTCACAGATGTATCAGAAGCATTTGCTGTGCACTGAAGTGTAGGATAGAGGTACCAAATAAACTCACAACTCCAGACAGAAATCATCCTCCTTCGGTTTTTCCAGTGCTCTGAAGTGGACAAGCTGTAAATAATAAACTCAGATATGAGGAATCAAAATGTGAGAAGATCATATCATCATCATATATCATATCATACATCATAAATCATATCATCGTCATATCATCATCATATATCATATCATACATCATATCATCTATCTATCTATCTAAAATCTATATCTACCAATCTATCTATACAACCTTTAAAACATAAACTTCCTAACTTGAATGTTAAATTACTATAATAATCCCAATTAAAAACACTCATTTTAGTATATCTTCTAAAGGAGGCAACTTTCCACATTGAAGGTGTTAAGAAGTTCCACATTGGTAGAGGGATAAGAAATTGATCTCCTTATAGAACTTGGACAAACCTCCCCTCATAAGCTAGCTTTTGGGGTTGAGTTAGGCCGGGGTGTCATCTTTACGGAAGGGGTTGTGACTTTGCCGAAGGGTTGTGACTTTTCCGATAAGGCCCAATACTTACCTGACCATACCACCCCTTGTTGGCTATAAATACAGTGGTTTTCTCTGATTTTTTAACTATTTCTACACTTCTTATAAAACTTGAGTGTCATTTGTAGTCGTAAAATTAATACTATCTATCCTGAAACCTATAGATAGTAAACTTTCTATAAACCATACATGGCTAGTAATCCAATTTAGTTAATCTATTATGTTTTATATTTTTATTTATGTTTCACATGAAGGGTGGTGACTTTTTAGAAGGGTTGTGATTTTATCATAGAGTTAGCCTGTTTCAAAGGATGGTGACTTTTTCAAAGGGTTGTGACTTTTATTATGACAAGGGGAACCCGCAACCGCTACCCTTTGAGTGCGCATATGATAAAAACCTCACTCTATGCAACAGGTGAGGTAACCCACACTAGGCAAGCCCGGTGCAACTCATCAATTGCTTTGTTATACTTTTTTCATTTTGTATGATATGATGACGTGTGTATTTTATTGTCTTTTACATTAATTGACTTTCTATTAAAAAATGTTCCCTTTAGCATTCATTCTTTATTTCAATTTGTACAAATTTACTTATAATTTTCTAAGGTTATGTGATTCTAATAAATTATAAATTAATAGAACATGTAATGTTGGATACAGATTTTTATTGTATTGTCCAATAAAGTAGCTCGTTTAGCATACCATATGATGTTATTTTTGTTTCAAGAAGAGATTTCATGAATTTTTTACAATAATAATTGAATGTTGTTTGAAGATTTTAGAGTAATTTCTTTAAAAATCTTCCACATTTGAAAATTGAAAAAAAAATGATTTTTTTAGCAAATAAAAATGGTACAACCTCTACAAATGCTCTTCCTTTAGACAACATCCTCTCAGTTTATGTCTATATCTCATATCTATACTATTCTTTTTTTATGACAAGGAAACACGCAACCGCCACCCGAGTAAAAACCCCGCTCCTATGCAATAGCTGGCAAACCACACATGAGAGGTAACCCGCACTAGGCAATCCCGGAGTGATGAGCTAGACCCAGAAGGCAAACCGCTTGCTTTTCTAATCATATTGGTACTATTCTAAGTAAGAACCTTTAATGCTAAAAAAATTGAATTACCAAAATGTCAATCAAAAGTTGAAAGTCCTTTTTACTCTTTTTAACTTATATTAAATCATTGAAAGATTGTAATGCTTTTGAGTAATTACAAAATAGTAATTAGCTCTTTAAAACACAATAATGTAGTTAGAATGCTAGATAGACATAATTGATCAACTAAAGGTTTGTTGATGCTTAGATAGTTCCATAAAATTTCACGTAGAAAAACGTAAAGATCACTTGTAATAAATACATATTTACCGTTTAAATACATACTAAAATTTGATGATACTTGAAGTTGCAAGAGTGAGTTTTTTAGATTTGTACGTCAATTTTAAATTTAGTTTTGTTGGCTATAAATACTATACTCCCTCCAAGTCAATTTATGATTCAAACTCAATGATAATCATGTAACAAGTTATCCGTTCCGTGTAATGACACTTTCCACTTATAAATGGAGTTTTTCTACAAGCTATTTAATACTTTATTCTTGACAGATTTTACATGGATTCAAGGGACGAAGGACACAGTAAAATAGAGGTACTACCTTATTATCAACAAGAGTTAGGTCTACATAAATTTTAAATAGTAGTAGGGCCAAACGTGCAACACACGGTCCCAAAACTAGTACAAATAAAGAAACAGACGTATGGTGTGCACAAGCACAATACAAACAAGAAAAGGAGACAGAAAAAAATGTTGCAGACAACAATGATGTAACTCATCAACGCAAAGACTCGAGGAGTTTTGAAAATTTAATTTCCCTTGCACCACCATAGAGGACCATAAGCCCGAAAAATAGAGGAGCAGAATGGTGTATCCACTCTGTACCTAAGGATATAGGGGACATTACCTTATTTTTCGACAGTTTATAAGGGATATAGGTGATAGATTTTGTTTTGGGTTGTTCCTTCATACTTTTGATGTAATTTGTAGGAGCACACTATTCGTGTACTCCTTTTTTTTATAATACCAGTTAACCTTCTCAAAAAAAATAGAGCAGAAAATATTTATACTATATCTAAGGGCATCAACAGCCTAACAGAAACTGGAACTCTATGGGGGATTCACCTGGCGATTTTTGACATACTCCATATATGAAGGAACATCTGGAAATCGGACTTGTTCTTCAACTTCAGGAGAAGCTTTCTTCTGAAAGCATATAATATCCCCATCTTCAATCTGTAAGAACTAAGTCAGCAAAGCAAATCCAAATCTGAGAAGAGAAAAGCTTTCAGCAATCGAGCAGGAAAAACAGAAAGGACAAAAACCTGGCTAAATCGAAATGAAGCCTTTCTGTCTAGTCTTTCACACATGACAGAAGGTTCAAACTTTATTTCCTGTAAAGAAAAAAGAACAAATTCTCATGTTATATCAATCAATGACATCAATAAGAACGATAAGTGCATCAACAACAGAGAGAAGGAGACAAAGCACACCTCAAAAAGTTCAATTTCTTGGTCAGGAGCAAATCCAGCCAATTCATTAAGTTTTGGAAGTATCTCAACTGGCTTACTAGTACTCTTCACGAAAAGCCTACCAACATAACTGGAAATACAAAAAGGGAACAAATCTTGATGTTAACTTGCCACAAAAATATATCTCCCATATGAGCTCTTTTAAGAGCAAATAACTTACCGGAGCTCTTCTTTCTCAGGATCATAAAGCTTAAAGAAAAGGAGTATATCATCCTTAGTTTTGTCAGGTGGAGGACCAGGAATGAGATCCTGATTTATTAAACGAGTTAAAGGTAAAGTAGAATCAAAAAACACATGTCCACAAAGGGGAGTAATCCATGGCAATCAATAAGAGAGTTGAGGAAGGTACCAGGCCACAGTCCACTTCCAAAAATAATTTTAACTCAGCATTGTTGTTCTTGTTAGAAACTTCCCTTAACTGACCAACCTGCACTCGCAGATGGATGTCTTAGGCAACAATGTACATCTTTCAAGAAACATTACAAGCTAGGAAATAATTATCATAAAGAATAATAGGAGTAAATAAAGCAAAAGTGTCTTCACAGGACGGCAGAAGAAAACTATATTGCTCTGACTTTCCAAAATTGCAGTTGGTTGCGTGTCGGATCCTCCAAAAGTAGTGCAATTTTGGAGGATCCAACACGGGTGGGCCACAATTTGGAGAGACAGTGCAACATAGGAGGAGAATGTATGAACTAGAACATCATGCAAAGTACAAAAATAACTTCCAGAAATCATCAGTTTAAAACATTAAAGATATCAAAAATGTGATATACCAGGATAAACTTGAATGTTTAAAGGACCAGAACTGAAAATATCATTCACGTACTGGAACAAGTATACAAGATGACCAAAATATGAATGAGCCATCACTTTAATTGTAAAACACAGTACACGGTCAGATTCCTATGCAGTCAATCTATTAGATAAGTACATCTATATAAAGAATATAGTCAATACTTATCAATACCTAGTACTTCTAATATATATTTATACAACAAATAGAGCAAAAATACTATTGTCAATCGGAACTGGTTTGGCCTACTTATAAGAAGCCTCTGCATCCATTTTACTCCATTTATACCCACTTGATTCCAACATTCTACTGATTGATGTTCATTAAAAAAATGCAATCTCTATATCCATAAAATTTATTTTCACGGGATATATTAATCATTCGTCTGATGCCAAACCAAAAATTCAATTTGAGACAGGGGAAGTGATTGATTACTTCTAAACCCCTTCAGAACATAAATCATTAGACAAAACAAAAATGTATTTTTGCATCCTATGTGCAAAGGTTTTTACTGGTGGTGTTTGGACTTTGGCACACCTAGTATGCACCTTGACTATTTAACCGACCCCTGCATCTCCCACCAATACAGCTATCAAGTATTTTTGACCATCAACGCTTAGGCAAATGGGAAGACCTCAACAACATCAACTACGCGTCAGTCCCAAGCAAGTTGGGTTGGGCTATATGAACCTCAGTTCCTCAGTAACCATGTTACTCCATTAAGTTCATCTTTAGGCCAATAATAATAATAACAACGGCAATAATAATAGGCATTAAAAGTACTATAAGTTCTTTATATTTTCTACTGACGTATAAATATCTGAAAGGCCAAACACAAATTGGAAAAGCTTTTCCACCTAAAAGCAGAATTCGAAGTAATCTAATGTTGCCTATTAAGACAGTCCATCATCATATATTTGATTTGGTTTTGCAGGAAGGCAATCAAATCAATAGGACAAGGATTAACCGTTTACTGGCAATCAAAACTTCGTAAAAATGATTATACATTAACAAGAGCAAACATTTTGAGAACCAACAATTATATCACCAAGATTTATTAATTAATTTGACAGGACAACAGAGAGTTACACCACAGAGGAAATGTAATTGTATAACCTAAAGGCAAAAGGGTCTGATGGACCCTTATACTTGTTTGTTTGTGTTTGTATTGTAAACCCTTCTACTTACTCATTTGTCATCTGAACCCCTGAATTAATCAGAACACAATATTTTAAACACTATTTTTGACTTGGCATCCTATGTGGCAGTTAATACCAAAGAGCGTGTGACACACTCCTATTAGGAGTGTGAGACACTTGAAAAAGGGTCTAACAGTAACATTAGAGCTTTGTCATCTTCCTATTTGCATCTAGCACCATTGTTGAACAAAGTTTGGGGTTTTCTTGGCCTCTTTTTCCGATCAATTACAGATTAAAAAGCAAATGAATTCAAAAACAAATTGAAAAAACTACCCAGATAAATTGAAAATCAAACAAAAACAACAAAAATTCAAATAATTTTCAACATTGATATCCACCACCCAAAAGACCCCCTGTTTCAATTTCAAACCATACCCAAACTTACTTACTTCTTCTCGTCCTCCTCACCTTCTCCGACCAGACCGCTTTCGTTCTCACCGTCTCCAACCAAACCACCTTCGTTCTCACCAAGTTTCACTCGGCAGCTATAAGCGAGAACAACCAACAACAACAAAAAACCCAAACCAACTCCCCCAATAAGCCTCGACCTTCACAACCCCGCCAGCCCTGAGCTCCAGCGAGATTGTGAACAACTAGAAACAACCAGACCACCCAACAGACCCCCACTCTTCCTTAGCACCACCGATCACCACCAAAACCCAGATCCAACAGAACCCAAAATCAACTCCAAACTCTGATGATATTGTGAACAATCAAAAATCATGCCAACCTTTTTACTTCAATGGAAAGAGTAGATGAAGTTGAAAAAAGAAAAAGGGTAAGGAAGATGATAAAAAGGGCCGAAGACTGCTATGGCAAAGAGAAATAAGGCTATGGAAAGAGACTCATAGCTACAATAATTTAAATATAACAAAAGGAAAAATAATATGGAGTGACTATATATATACGTGTCATTTTATAATCATACATGTCATTTTATAATTATTTTTAAAATTATGTGTCAGGGGTTTGTAATACACACAGTTGAGTAGTAAAATACGTGTTTAAAATGATGTGTTTCTATGAGCTCAGGGGTTCAATTGAAAAAAGAGTAAGTAGAAGGATTCATAATACAACCTCACACAAGTACAATGGTGAAGGGTTCACCATACCCTTTTGCCTAACCTAAACTAAGAATAACTTTAACTTGGGTGAGCAGAACTTTTTCATTGTTAAGTTGGATGGGTAGACTTGGGAAAACATTTTAGAAGGTTCGCTAGGAAATTTTGGAAAGACTGAATCAAAAACCATGTTGCCAAAGCACCCAAGAATATGGCCTAGTGGTCAACCTTGGAGACTATAGTTCAAATCTAAAGGCAAAAGGCTAGGTGACATCTGCCTAAAATTTGGTTGGCAGAGTGACACGGTAACTTGTGCTGGTGAACGGTAGCACACTGATGGAATAGTCAACGTGTTGGCCGGGTACCACCAGTGTAAAAAAAAAGTTGCCCAGCGAATCCTCCACCATTTTGATTTCCCTATATTGGACTGAGAATTTCTCCTTCTGTTATAACTTTTAAATACAATGAGAATGGTAGTGAAGTTCTCACTGAGAAGCACTCATGTTTATCTTATGATGAAAAGAGATATGATGGCCAGTGTTAAATCTTTGCTTATAACCGATTACAAAAAGGTGCAATGACCCCCATACAAACAGCTAGGCTATTCTCATGGAGCTAACAAAATCTGAGAACTGGAAAGAAGAATTTGTAGCGAAAAGGTCGAACCAACTAATAAAAGTAATAGACATTTGGTTTTAAGGGAATGATTAGGAGTTGGATAGCCCTCCACAGTGCATCTTGGACACAGGACAATCTCAAGTGAAGGAAATTCCGGATGGCAAACAGATGCTATATGAGCTATCAAACTGAAGAGACAATCAGCCATCTTCTATTTGCATTGTACAGCTGCAAATGATATTTGGAATATGTTTTACACTATTTTTGGACTCAGTTGGGGCATGTTAAGCAATCAAAGGAAGCAGTAGGAAGCTGGAGCAGATGGAAAGTTGGTACAGACATCAGAAAAGTCTGGAAGATGATAGCAGCAAGCATTTTTCAATAGAACAATTTTCCAAGAAGTTTGAAGGTTCAAAATCATGATAAACGTTACACCACCTAAGAAGTGATATTAGAGCATCCTCTGGTTAATTATAAGTACCAATCATTTCCAAAGAACATAACACAAGACCTTATCATATTACCACCTCCTTATGGTGCACACTGATATTAGAAAAGGAAAACCCACCTTCAACAGCAAAGAATGAATCCAACTTACTCAGAAATTAAGCAGTCAATATTAAAGCAAACAGGTGATGAAACTTTGACAAGTATAATTAGCCAAAACAGGGAAATACCATCATAACAAATACTAAAGACACAGAATGGGAATGAGAAAGATATAAGAACTCACTGTTTGTAGTTCCTCCTGCGGAGTTAATGGGCGATTGGGCCGGTAAGTGTGATTTTGCCGCTTTGCCCAAATCCAAAAACGCTGGAATTGAACAGGTATACCCAATTCTTTTGCAACCTCCTCCTGCAACAACGGAAAATTTGGTCAAACACAAAGAGAAGTATCCAAGAAATTGGAACAACACTTGAACATGCCAAAGATATGTGCTATAGAAATTAGTAACTCACTGATTTTATACACCACAAGGAAGGTCATCCTTGACAAAAATAACTTCGTTATTCAATTCCACAGGTCAAATTTATATCCTTGTTTTTTGAAGAAAGGTTATTAAGAAGGAATTAAATGATAGAAACAAGAGGACCACACGAGATTTAATTTGCTGGGAAGTAGTGTATACTGTATACCCATACTGTTAAAAAGGAGGGAAAAAAAGATAAAAGGGAAGAGGTAATTCCCAAAAAGAATGGAGCAAAAGAACTCAAGGATTTCAGGCTATCAGTCTAATAGGCAGTGTTTACAAGATTATCTCCAAACTTGTGGCAGAGAGATTGAAGAAGGTGCGGGCAAATAGTTGAGCAAACAACAAATGGCTTTCATTCAAGGCAGGCAGATTATGAATATAGCTCGTATTGCTAATGTGTGTGTGGATTCAACTGTATAGCAAGGAACCAGGCCTTCCTTTTTTGAGAAAAGGCAACTGTGTATTCAGAAAGTACTCATCATCAAGGATAATGAGGACAGTCACTTACAACCCAGAGGGCACCATTCCATCAAAAACCCAAAACTAGACTAAGTGGCTTTACAATTTCCCTATGAAATCAACAAGAAGTTTTATATACCCCACTCTATCCTGTTTACACCAAAAATAAAGAAGACAGAGACAATTCATCTTGATCTTCTGCATGTGGTTGAATTTGTCTTCAAAACCTCTTTCATTTCTTTCCTTCCATAAGGTCCACCAAGTACATGTAGGTATCATTTCCCACTAGTCCTCCTCTGATTCTCTTCTTCCAATCCCTTTCCAACTGTTAAGCATTCCTCTAGTAGTTTTTGGAATCACCCAGCGCACTCTAAGCAAACAGAAGAACATGTTCCACAAATTTGCAGATGTTTAGCAGTGAAGAAACCAATGACTATTTACTTCTGCATCTAATGTACACAAAACATCTAGAGCAAATCTATCTACCTCTTTTCTGTAGTACTTCATGAGTTAGGCAAGCTTTCCTACACACAAACCATACAAAACAAGAGATTTTTAGGGGAATCTTGGTTTTCCACATAAGCTTCCAAGGCCATGTTGTGTACTGTGTATGGGTAACATTTCTGTTCCAGTAGCATGAATTCACAGTAAAAATGCCCTTGTTGTGAAGCTTCCATATTGTTCATGACATCAGACAATCCAGGTAAGTTGTTTAGTGTTAAGAAGACTAGCAACTTATCAATTTCCCAGTCATATAAGGCTCTTCTGAATACTGAATTCCAGCCTTGCGGTCTCCACACCTGGGCTATTTGTGGCTCTATTTTGTTGACTAAGGATGAACAAATCAGGAAATAGAGTTTCTAAACTCTCTTCCCCTATCCAAAGCTCCCCCCCAAAAATCTATCTTCAAACCATTACCCACCTTTAGTGCTATGTTGCTATGAAACAGAGGCCAAAGTCTTCTGCTGGTTTTCCAAACACTACAGCCATAAATTCCCAGAACTTCTTCAGTATTCCGTATTCCAGTGGCTTTGGAGGCCATTTTTTCAGTGATGACTCTTTTCCATAAAGGTGAATCCTCATAACAGAACCTCCATAGCCACTTTTATTTTAGGCATGAATTTTGCAAGCTTAGCTTCGTGATTCCTAACCCCCCCCCCCCCCCCTTGCTTCTTATTGAGAGTTACAACATCCAATTTCACTAGATTATTGCCTTTGTTTTCCTTTTTTCCATTCCATAGAAAAGTTGCTGATTTATTTTCTTCACAACACTTTTGGGAATGGGAAATTAACTCATCATGTAGGAGAGAATGGAATCCAACACTGATCTAACAAGAGTTAGTCTGCCTCCTAAAGACAAATATTAGCTTTTCTATCTTGCCAATCTTTTGTCACACCTCTCAAAAGTTCACCCCAAACCTCCGGTACTTTGTTCCTAGCACCCAGGGGAAGACCAAGATATTTAGTAGGGAGAGTTGCGACTTGACAGCCTAGGTTAGCAGCAAGTAGTTCCATGTTGACTACTTTGTCGACTGGGCAGAGGAAACTATTTTGCCAATTAACATGTAGACCAGATATCCCTTCAAAATGGTGAGAATTGCCCTGATGTGTCTGATTCGAGATATGTCAGCTTCACAAAAAATGAGGGGGTCATCTGCATATAGCAAGTGGGTAGTCCTCCTTACATTATCTCTAATGCCTTGAGTCTGAGCCTGGAAACCCCTCAGCCAACCATTTGTCTTTGCCCTCCTGATTATCTCTAATGTTTGTTTTATTTTTTTTTAGAAAAAAAGATGAATAAAAGAGTTTCGGGTGATCGGAAGGATCACCGGAGGTTGGGTCAGGGAGGATCCCCCTCCTAGAAAGGAGGAGAGAGAAAATGTCGTCGGAGCATTTTACCTGGCCATCCTTGTAACTAGATATCCAAAAAGCTTTTGAGCATGTGCATTAGGGGTGGCAATTTCAGCCAATATAAGTGAAATGGATCCATTTTTCCCATATTAAATTAAATGGATCACTCATACTTTCTTAAATGGGTAAATATGCACTTCAACCTATTTAAGCACATACAAACAAATATGGACAACACGGGTAAACATGAGAATCCATATATACTCATATATCACTCGCTTATCAGAGAAATCCCTAATTGCACTATTGTTTTTTGAAAACAGAAGGGGGGGGGGGGGCAGTTTTTTAAAAAAAAAAAAAATTTCTTTCTGTATGAAAAATTATTTTTTAATAAAATAATAATATAGGAGTGGGATGGGGAGTAAGGGTTGAGGTATTAATTTAGCTTTGATTTAATATGTATTTGACTTTAGGAGATTAATGTGGGTTACAACCATGTTACCCAAACAATGTTTGACCAAATCCATATTTACCCGTATTTTATATGGGTGAATTGTGATCCAATCCATATTCAATCCATCCAAATTCGATCCAATCCACCCATTTGCCACCCCTAAGGTGAATTGGGATATCCTTCTTAACATCCTACGAAACATTGGTTTTAGTACCAAAGGATGAACTGGATTAGATCCTTTTTTGAGAAATGTCAAGTTTTCCATTCTTGAGGCAAGGTGATCCCCTATCACCTTTCTTGTTTATTATTGCTACAGAAGGAGTCAACAATATGATGGAATAGGGCTATGTTTAAAGGCTGATCGGGGGTTTCAAAGAGAAGAGCAGACAAGAAAACAGCATGGTCATCGCCCATTTGCTGTATGCTGATGAAACTCTACGTGAGGCCAACAAAGAAAATGTGTTAAACCTCAAATAATTATGATCCTGTCTGAAGGTGTATCAACTTCATGAACTGAGAAAAAAACATGTTGTATCCTGTGAATGTAGGGCATGAAACCCAAGATTTTGCTGAGTTTCTGGAATGTGAGATAGGTTCTCTAAGTATTCGGTCTAGCTTTGAGTTCAAAGAACAGAGCATTGGAAATATGGAATGAGTTTTTAGACAAATTTGAGAACAGACTCATCACCTGGAAAGCAGTCAAGCACAATACCCCTCTCTAGAGGGCAGAACAATTCTAATCAACTCTGTACTTGATGCTTAATGCTTTACCACGGCTACTACGCGCAAGGACTAGTTCTTCCTGCTATTTGATGTATATCCCATTAAAAAAAAAAAGGACCTGCTACTCTCTATCTATCTATCTATCTCATTCGCATCTCTCATCTGACTCCCTCCTCCAAATGAGTCTACACAAGTCTTTTACTGATGCTAACAAGTGAGAAGACCATTTAATTTAACTACACATTTAAGTCAGGAATGACATAAGGGTTAAATTCTGATCTATCACTGGATGTGCTACTCGGATCCAAACTAAGCACAACAATTATAGAAAGTAAAAAGTACCTTGAAAAGGTTAAATGGCAGCTGTTTCTGGATTCGAAAGCTACGAACTTTGTCATGATCAACAAGATCAAAATATATCTCCTTACCAATCTGTTCTCTAAGATCCTCATCCCGTGCAACCTACATACGAGTAGATTAACACAGCATATTGAGAGAAACTTAATATAGGACAACTAAACCATTTGAAAATGACCTTGATGATTGTATAAAGGTGGGCCTGTGCTTTGTATCGTCTCTTGTCCTCCTTCTCTTCTTGTTCTTTCTTCAACCTTATCTAAAATGGAACAAAAACATGGTGAACTGAACGACAGGTGCAGAATATCTATTTCTTGCATGGAAACTTTTGACAATCATACCCTTAAGTGTTCCGCAATGTCCTTCTCACCAACATCACAGATTATTTTATCCTTGTCACTCTCACGTATATAAACAAGCATGTAAGCATTGGAGTATTTTGTAAACTTGAAGGGAGTGTTATTGAAGCCGGGATTTGTCTGTGGCAACTGTAAAAGCAGAAGTAAGAATCAAAACATGACACAAATTAGATGTGCTGTTAGACGTATACCTCCTCCTCTCCACCATATTGTTCCTCTAGAGCCCTCTTATTGTCTTCTTTTGTCACCCGTTCGTCATCAAACTTATACCTAATATAGAACCAAATAATCACATTCAATCAGAGCTCAACTTACATCATCAATTAATTAACTTTAACTGTATGACAATACGATATGACGCAGAATTTTTCCCTACTTATCTGTGATCCTGCAGGAAATGTTCAGTAGAGACAGTGACTAAGAAAATGTTTTACAAAGAGTTCATACCATTGATCTGACAGTGTTGGCCTGATGAAAGCATAATAATGTCCACCATGCACACCGCCACTATGAACCAACACACTGCCATTAAGAAAAGCAAGGTGATACTCATAGTAGAAAGATAAAAGACAATGCCACACACCTAGGTAAGCCAATGGCTTGAAACTATCACAACACTAAAAAACAAAAGGAAATAGTTTCGGTTATAAGGAATCTCATAATCATATGTCCCAAAATATCAAAACACGAACAACGCCCTCAAAAGCCAAACTAATCAGATTCAATGACAGTTTATTGATTCATTGTTTCAATATTTCCAATATAATTTGTAATCAGAACTGCTGAGCTCTACACATGCTAACCAACAGAACGCAGAAAGGTGACATTCCTAGTAAGATATTAAATAGATAAAACATAGGAGAATGAAAGCAAGTAACTAAATTTTTGTAAGTGAAAAAAAAAAGGAGAGGGTAAATAAGATTTAGAACAAAAAAGAAAAACTGAATCTTAGCAACTACAAACAGATCTTAGTGGTACATATGGTTTAGAAGAAGAAGCAGACACAAAAATAGATGAAAGTGAATTAAGCATAGTCGAGTTACACCGAAAACTTCGCACCATAGTCCAAGCCAACTAGATAATGGGGAAACCATAGCAAAGTCATAGTTGGTATTCGAGGACTGGGAATTATTTGTAAGTCGGCTTTGCTCCATGTTACATGGGTATTTTGGGCCAGAATACAGAGTTGGGGAAAACACAGCAGATTCACAGTGAAGTTTTCTAAATCTTGCTTATGTCAAGTAATGGGATTATCTGATTTAGGTAAGTAATAAATGCTTCAAGCATGAGAAGTGAATAATCCGCAAAGAAGAAGTTGCGGGATACAGCTCACTGCTCACCTATGCATTATGTGGCATATATAAACAGAAAAAAATAGTTGATATTTTGACAAACACACACACACACCAAAGGCTTTGTCTAGAGCCAAGAGCCCATCGCATTATTTGTGGGTTAGGCGCAAATCGTTGGTCTGAATCCTGCTGCAAACAAAAGTCAGGTACTTAAGTGGAGAAGGTGGGTGGGAGCATTATGCACCAAATTTCGAACCATACACCATTGATCCTTGGAGATCTCTCAGATATTTATAAAAAAAAGAGAGAGAGAGAGAGAGGGAGGTAAGAACAGTGTATAGCTTGAAACATAGATGTTTGACGAAACATGTTCTATTTTCGCTTAAATTTTTGAAGGATGCAGACTAATCAGGAAGATGCAATCACTCGTCCTGTGTGTCTAAGAGATGTAATTGAAAAGCTTACATAGCACCAACTTAGCTTTTGCTTTAATGTGAATCTGATAACTTTGCTTATCAGAGAAAAAGACAGACACTTCATACTATGCTGAATAGACAATGAAGTTAAAAGAAAGAAAATATTTGAGACTTGCATGCCAGTGTGTTTATCTGCACATACAGATTGAAAAGAGAGCTAAATTTACCTATGAAGTGTATAGAGATTCCGTACACTCCTATCTGCATCAGGAGACAAATATTTTCCGTTCTCCCTATCAAGGTCAAGCTCTAGAGGAAATTCATATCGGTCATTTATCTGCAACAGAGGATCAAAGACAGCCACAAGTGAGAACCAGGACACTACACAATTTTTTTTGAAACTGAACCAGGACACCACATCTAAACTAAAATTCCAGATACTCACGGTATAGAATGCTTTAACAAATAAAACTACAGTTAATCATTTTCGGATGTTCAAACTTTAGATAGACAAACAAAATTGACAGCAGCTGACCGTAGCAGGACAGAAGATTTGGGGGTCATGATGGTTGTTGGTCGGAAACAAAGTTAATAGTCAGTAACAAGACAATTTTTCGACAATAGATCCAATTCCATACACAAGGTCAAATGGAATTGTATAGTATATCTACTTTTTTGGTGTAAACAGTTGTGTATAGTAGATATAGATCAGGTTGTAGATTTGATAGGAAGTTTGTAATTGACACTTTTTTGGTGGTGGCCAGCATGCCCTTAATGCTGAAGAATAAAACCTTACCAGTTTCAAAAAAAAGAAAACAAGACAATTTTAGGAGACAATACGACAGTTTTCAAATTGATGCAGAGGAATTACAATGAAGAATAAATCATGTTCTATGATTTCTTTTGTTTGTTTGTTTTCTTGATGAAGTGAGATTTCATTAAGGCATCCAAGTATATGGAAAGATACAAAAGGGGGGGATCTTTTCTTTCATGTTCCATGGTTTCTTTTCTTTCATGGAAGACAAAATTTGTGCCCACCTTCAGCAAATAAAAAATTAGAACCTTCCACGGAAAATATTTCAACTACCAAATAACGCCTTAAAGGAAATACTCCGGTTTCACAATTCAAGAAAACCATGAACACAATTCACCCACTTTGGTTTTTTCCCTTTATATTAACAGGTTCATTTTTAAGTTCGTTTTCTTTCATTTCTTAAATTGTTTTCAATTTGCTTTGCCCATTATTTTGGATAATATAGTAGAATATCGAAGAAATATACTTCTTTTGTTGAACATAAATGTTTGGACCCCCAAACAGGGAACAACACTCACTCAACAAACTCCATGAAACAACCCAAAAGCTACGTGAACCAGCAGTGTTAAAAGGTATCTAGTTCTTTTGTCAAAGGTAAATGCTTGAACCAAATATAGGAAATAACGCTGTTTTACGAAGGTAATATGCAACAACCCGTAATACTAGAAATCAAATCATAAAGCAAGCTGATAAAGAAGAAACTGGTACTAACCTTAACCATAGTATCTCGCATGAAATCATATTCGAACCTCTTTAACTGAAGCTGAAGAACTGGAGGGAAGTCAATAAATAGTACACCCTTTTTTGCATCCTGATATCAAAACAGCAACTCAATAACATTTTTAATATGATGAATTCTTTTTTTTCCTTTTTTTCTTTATGAGATGGTCAGCAATCACAATTCACAACAAGAGAAAGGGAAAAGGCAACAAATAGGAGGCAGTTGCTGACTTAAGGAAGTCCTTTCTGACATTTTTATTTTGAAAATGCTAATGGTGTATCCTTTGTGACATTCTCTACTCTTTAGCTTTATGAGTTCAAGTATCTTTAAATTCAACACGCTGGAAGGGCATTTCATGTATCTTTTGGTTTTCTGTATAATGGCTTAGCACCAACCTAGCCCCATCCTCATAGAATACAATTCTAAGTATGATGCTTGATGCTTCCACAAATAAAAATCGTCAAACAAGATGTTTCCCTTAGTTTTAAGCACACTAACCCTCATCCTTTGAAATTTTTAATTTACATTAGTGAACTACCAACACCCTCAAGCCCCCAAAAAGATGGGAACACAAAACCAGAAGCAAGATTAGGCTCCAAATTATATGCCTACTTAGACAAGACGATTATTTTCTTGTTACATTTTCACAAGAACATAGATGGTTTAATGTTTTAGAGAGCCACTAGTGAATAACAAACTCAACGTCTGATCTATTTGGATTCACACTAAGCTTCTAGATTCCATTGTTTTGTGTGACCATATACAAATTATCATCAAAAATAGATCTTCTCAAGTTCTACAAGGACCATAAAAAATAATTGATCTTGCTTTTTGATACTTTACTGGTAAAATTGAGGACATCCAACCACAACTAAGGCCCATCAATGTATTGCTAATTGATAGAGTAATGAACCTGCAAACCATGTGCTTCAGCATGGTACTTATTATCGCCTTCTAGACGTTCGACTTCAACATATTTGTCAAAAGATGCATAAACATCACGGCAGCCTTTAACATCGAGCTGAAGATCTGCAGAAGTTTAAACAAAAAATAAGTCCATGAACAGGCATTCAGGATACAAGGGGCAAACCCGATACGTACCATAAAATGACTCTTTTCTCGTTGATTTGAAGTCCACATTAATACATTCTATGTAATTCATATGGTGCCCCTCAAATAACTTCTGAATTGTCCCTTCCACAACCGTACCCTGGACAAAAGCAATCATTAGAAGATCCAATAAGATCTTTAAAATTTGCAATAAGTCATTTTATAAACAAACCTTCATCTTGTCTTCAAGCTTTTCACACAACACTCTGTTTAGTTCTTGCACATCATGCTGCATGAATGAATCATAAGTGTCCCATCCAAAAGATTTTGTCAATTCCTTTGTCGCCACACTGGTATCACTATATTGGAGCTTATAAAATAAACTTTGCAGAGCCAATGGGATGCTCCCTGATGGCATATCATTCTCTGTGGTTGGCATATGATACACAGCCTGGCGGGACCAAAACAAAAAATGATTCATATTCTAGAATCAATACAAAAGATATACAAGACCAACAACAACAAGCCTAGTGAAATCCCACCAAGTGGGGTCTGGGAACAATACGAAGATATACTTACTAAAAACTTAGAACATGTGCTAACCTTTCTAAAGTAGGGGATATGGTACAAGGTTTGAAGGAGAGAGTTCATGTAACAAGTAGCTCCCTGATTCTTAAGCCCAACATATCCCGTCTCTTTCTTCGAGTCATATGTCCAGTAATCAATGACCTTCCGTACAGCAACATCAGCTTCAATAACAACTTTATCATTTACAAGATATCCCTTATTGGGATCATAAAGATCACTTAGAAGCATGAATGATGTGAAGCCCCAATCACTCTCTCTTTGGTTAAACTGGTGCTGCGTCTCTGCAACAAAGAAAAAATATCAAATCCATGCCTGGATGAATCAAACTCACATCGTTCAGCACTAACTGACATCTCGGGCTCCCTGGCCATTCAGTTCACGAATCTCACAATCAAGACAATCTCCTAACAAACTTGTAGATCACTTAATGTAAAAAGCTCAAAAACCTTTGACTTGCAATTTTCAGTTTAAGGAATCTCATTCTTTCTTTTTTATGATTTTTTTGTGGCAGGATAAGTCTCCAGACTATTAACAGCAAGCTTAATATAGTTTATGAAGCCTCGTTCAGGAATTTGGAGCAGCCTGGAGTAACAAAGTTGCAAATTTGCTTAAAGCAATAGGATGAAGTATATTTCCACATATTAAATGCAATAAATAGGTAAATATTCGCCATATGTTTGTCCCGGGCTGGACAGGGTGGGTCAGAGGGAAATTAGACAAGTAAAGAAATAAGATAAAACAAGGGGATAACACAAGAAATTAGACAAGGGGAAAACAGAAATTAGAAGAAAGCATGGATAATTAATCCAAGGGAAGAGAGATTGAACTCAATGGGTCCACCATAACAAGGGAAATCCAAATGGGTTCACTAAAGGGATATTCCTTAATCACTCACCTACGAGTAGAACACTCATTCATCAAAATCTAGACTAGACTAATAAAACTAAACCCCAGAATTACTTATTAATAGAAAAAACTTAGATTATTACATAAATGGCACCTTTTGTATCACTCCAAGGACTTGATATTTTCTTGTGTTGGTGATATGTTGTGAGTGCTAGGCCGTATCGTTTCAAAAAGTTTTAAAAGATGTTGGTTTTTATGACAATAAGAAAAGGAAGTCAATTCAAAAGAAAATTAAAAATAGACATACAATGTCGGGAAAGGTAAGACACTGTTTTTTAATTCTTTTTCCTAAACAGAGTTCAAATAAGTGTACTTCAATTGAGGGAGAAACAGAGAATATTCCTAGACAGATGAAATGGCAACCAAAGGAAAAAAAACTGACTTCCAAATAATCATACAGACAAATTGGGATTCAATCTTAAGCTGCACGGATAAATGACAAGAAAATACCTTTTTTCACTGAATATTTGGGGTTTATTTGATTTACAACTGTTAAGCTGAACTGAGCATATCTGTTCCACCCATATGGCAATGCAGCTGAATCTGCCACATCTAAATACATTGACAAACACTCCACGTTGTTTCCTTTTGGAAATATAAGCACTCTCCTACAAACCAATGCCAGCCATAGGACAATTATTACCCAATTTTTAAAAAAAATATCAAAATTTAACCACCAGTGTAAGTGACAAATGCCACTCACCATTTATAACTACCAACAACAAAAGGCTCAGAATATAGCTTCTTCACAGATAACCGAGAGAATTCATCAATTGTCCATGTAAACCGGGAAGCCTGAGGCTCGTCCACGGCTTGGTTCTCCCCAGTAGTAGCATTCTCAGGAGCTGCCACTGTTAAGTAAATTCACCATATGATCACATCAAAATGTTATAACAAAAACGAAGCCAAACATAAGACTAATTAAACTATTCTTAAACATAGAAGAGACCAAAATAGTAACAACTAAAAGAGGAACAACCTTCCATCGGCTGAGGACCTTCGACTAATGGCTGAGGACCTTCAACTAAGTCAGAATGTGGCACAAGCATCTCCTCGTCTTCCTGCTGCTGAATTGTCCCAAGAAAAAAAAAGGATTTCAGAGATTAGTGTGAGCTCATCTGTCCCAACCTTTCCAGACAAATTTACCCAACACATACGCTTGTATCCTCCATCAGGTTGCCCGTAGATCATTCAAAATGCAGAAAAACTTTCCGCAACACCAATGGTTATCAAAAAGAATCAAATAAAAAACACCAATCTGAGCTCATCTACCCCAAATAAAGCAAGCAGCTTTACTCTGTCCTAGTAAAGCTGCTTGCTTTATTTGGGGTAGATGAGCTCAGATAAGGCATCTGTTTTTAATTTGATAGCATTGGTGTTGCGGCAAGTGTTTCTGCATTTTGAATGATCTACGGGCAACCTGATGGAGGATACAAGATCAAATGTGCCTGAACAGTAATACATGCATCATAAAATCAAGTCGAAAGCATGATCTAGTTACTAGTAAAACCCTAACTCCCTCTCACGAATCAAAAATCCTACCTTTTTCACATCCCTGACATCGCAACTCAAAATTAAAAACAATGAACACAATTCAATCCCTAAACCCTAACTCTCCGCAAATAAAAAACCCTATCCGATCACAAATGCAAGCCATATCTATATAACTACACCAGAATTTCACAAAAACTAAACCTACAATACACAAACAGATACCGATTGAAAAAATGAAAAATTCAGAGAAGAAATGTAGAGAAGACTCACATCCAGCGGTTGAGGATTCAGCATGGTCATGTTTGAGGATAAAGAGTCACCGTCCGATCAACTAATCACCGGCGATGTGGGCGAGGTGAGTAGGGGGTAAGGTGGGGTGGGTGGGGGTAGGGGGTATATGAAGAAATGAGTTCAGATGGGGGGTGGGGTGGGAGAGAGAAGGATGAGTTTCTGAAGTTGAGTGTTGTTTGGTTGGGTTTTCGATGGGGAAAAAGGATACGTTTGGAAATAATGCAAAAGAAAAGGGTAAATTAGGGGAAGGGGAAATATTGTCTCCGTCTCTAACAATAGTTGTCCACGGTAGTAAAAATATTTGTCCAAAACATATTATCATGATTTCCTTTTTTAGAATCAAACGATGAGAATTTTAACTAATATTTTACGATATATTTTTTTGTTATATTGATATGAAAATTTTAAATATCTAAATATAATGTAACAGAATCATTGAAAATAGATAGAAAGACAATTCTTAAAAAAATCGTGTAAGTCAATAATAAACTATTATTGTAGGGAGTGAGTAATTATTATGCTGTTTATAGAAACTTTGCTAGTAATTGTAAAAAAAAGAAAAAGTTAAAAGAAGACAGCATATGAAAAGCTGACACGTCATAGGTCTACTTGACGGCGATTTAGGGGTTAGTGTTACCGACAATTCACACTATTTTTGTGGTTTTCGTGAAAATAAGGTGGTGTTTTGAATAAATATAAATTAATTAATGTGATTAATTTTTTTTTAATGTTTTAGAGTAGTGTTTAGTTTCCAAAAGTTCTTTTTAATATTACCAAAAAAGAAAAAAAGTTCTTTTTAAAGTAGTCCAATTGTTGTCTAAAGGCTTTATTTGTTTTTATTAAATAATTAAAAAAAATTAGATTTTGAATTTACATTGAATAATTGAGATATCATGTCTCGGTCTAAATATTGAATATGTTATTTGATTAATCAACTCTTTCAATCTTATCTTATACTCCTTCGGTTATTATTTACTTATTTATTCTTTACTTAATAGTAGATTTAGCATTCAGTTCAAAATTATATTAACTTTCAAAATAAATTAAGTATAATAATAGGTAAAAAATATTATCATTTCCTAATTTGTTGAAAATAATAAATAAAAGAGAAATAAAAAGTTAAAATTAGACAAGTAAAAAGGGACATAGGGAGTAATAGATTGAAACTATTTCAACATAATAAGGCTATTCTGAAAATACATATATTTTTTTGGCTTCAATTATTTGTTGTCTAATCATTAGATCGCTATTTTTTTTTTACCTTTCGGCACTAGTTGGAGTCGACTCCAGTATGATTTTGTTATTTTATGGAGACTTGTATTTTTGATAAACAGTCATCTAGACTTGGTCATTGCCTCAACGTAATTCAAAGAGATTCAACTAACTCTAATTTGGTGGAGAACGATAGGAGAAGAAATATGAATATTTTTTTCGTAGTTGAAGGATATTTCAATTTTCAAGTAAAGAAATTGACAAATTATTTTACATTTGAATTTCTCGTACATTCAACATTTCAGAAATAAATTCTATCAAATATTGTACATTTTATATGATTATCTTTATTTCATGTTTTTGACAACAATTTTTGAATGTGAACGATTTATATATGTAAATGTAATAAATATAATTACATTATATAATAAAATTATAATATACTAAATATTATATTGTGTGTTGTTTCTAAAACTCGAATGTCATACTGAGTACCAGAAGATTTAAAATATATATCATAATGAGGTTGCATTAATCGAGGATATACGACACATAAAGAATTGTTTTATTTTCAATCTTCACCTTTAAAAAGCGTGATTTTTTTTTCTCAAATCATGTGTTTTATCAAAATTATGATATCAAAATTTTTGTTGTAATATGATAATTCGATAATAATAATATGAATCGATGTTAATAGTTGGTGATGTCAATAATTTATTAGAAATTAACTTATTGTTTTTTGTTGTTTGGTTCTTATTTTTTATAGAAAAACATAAATATATTTGTATTTTTGTGGACTCTAGTATAGTCATAAAAGTTCCCTTTTTAAAAAGGAAGAAATAATATTTTGATCATTGTGTTTTGTTTGAGAAAAGTAGAAAATGATCCTTAAATTTAAGGACATTTACATATAGCAAACAAAAAAATCGTATTTGTATAATATAGCAAAGTTTGCATAATTGTGCTCCATAGCAAACATATAAATATATAATTCGCTATACATATACAATTGTATGATTCGTTGGCCTATTTCGCTGCAATTGTATAATTCTCTATACATATACAGAAGTAGAAAATGATCCTTAAATTTAAGGGCAACTTTCACATACAGCAAACAAAAAAATCATATTTGTATGTTATAGCAAAGTTTGTATAATTGCGCTCCATAGCAAACATATAAATGTATAATTCGCTATACATATACAATTGTATGATTCGCTGGCCTATTTTGCTGTAATTGTATAATTCGCTGGCCTATTTCGCTACAATATCTGTATAAAATTTGTATTTGTATACAATTGAATCGAAGTAAAATGTTTGTATATTGTATAATTATAAGTGTATAGGAAAAAGATATATGTTTTTGCATGTGTATATACAATTTTCTCTCGCTTTATACAAAACAGAAACATAATTTATACACTTCTGTTGTATAAAGCGAGAGAAAATTATATTTCTCTGCAATTGTATAATTCGCAGGCCTATTTCGCTATAATATCTGTATAAAATTTGCATTTGTATACAATTGAATCAAAGCAAAATATTTGTATATTGTATACTTAATTGTATAGCACGAAGATATATATTTTTGCATGTGTATATACAATTTTCTCTCGCTTTATACAAACAGAAACACAATTTATACACTTCTGTTGTATAAAGCGAGAGAGGCGAGCAGAGGGAGAGTCGTGAGCGAGAATAGGAGAGTGGCGAGCGAGAGTTTAGGGAGAGAGGCGACTGACAAATGTTTATCATGGGGCACAATTAAATCAAACAGTAGTTACTCCATTTATTTTAGATTATTAATTTGCTATTATGTACAATTATCACTAAATTTAATGCGCAATAAAATGTGTTCATTTAATTCTTTATCCTAAATCTAATAAATTTTTCGAAGAAACATATTAAGTTTTGACTATAAACCCACGTATCAAACAAAATATTTTATATTCTTTAATTAGCTTCAAAGAAATATTTTAATCACATTGAACTCCATTTTGGTTACTTTTTCATAAAAAAATATCATTATTTTATCTTTCATTTCTTAAACGATCATTAGGCGGTGCGCAATGAATTGAGCTTAATCCATAAAAAATTTAATTCATCTCGTTTTGCCCCGCATAACTTACCTTTTTTATCTTCAATCTCTCTCACCCTACTTCGCATAGATCCCACACGAACTCGCTCCACATAATTTTTATAATATTTTCTTTTCTAGTTAAGTTTGATACTAAAATTAAATTCATATAAGCAAATTCACTTTTCATTAAGTTGTATTAATTTAATAGTATAGTGACTTAGAAATTATCTTTTAGAGATCAAATGAAAAACATGTAAGAGATTATTATTAATAAATAATGTTCTATCACTTGTATAAATTCACATATTGCCGCAACTTGCTCCACCCCACATTAATTTTTAAAAAACCACTTTGTCACGCCCAACATAATTTTAAATCCACCCTCCCCGTCCATAACCTTAAGTTCATACTATCCGCCCCATTGTCATCCCTATTTATCACTAAATGCGGCCCTATTAAATCCATTGTTGTCATCATGGCTTCACTGGTGAAGTATTGTAGATGTGGTAATTTCAACTTGTCACATCAATTAAAAAAATTGGAGAAAATGCACAAGTATTCTCTTAACCTATGTCCGAAATTTCAGAGATACACTTATACTATACTAAAGTCTTATTACTCTTGAACTTATTTTATAAATAATTTTCTACCCCTTTTCGGCCTAAATGGCACTAGCTTGAAAAAAATGTCAACACACGCTGGGCTCACAAAATAGTGCCACGTAGGCCAAAAATAGGTAAAAAATTATTTATAAAATGAGTTTAGGGGTGTAATAGGACCTTAACATAGTATAAGTGTCTATGAGATTTCGGGCATATGTTGAGGGAGTACTTCGACATTTTTCCAAAAAAATTCATTCACTTTACTACAATTTATTCTCTTTGTTGTTTTGAAAACTTTTCAGGGTATAATATATATTAGAAGAATCGTTCAAAATAATTAAGTTGTATATAATTTATTAATTACAATTCGTAAATACATGTTAGAGGGATGAGAGAGACAAGCGAGAGAGTTGAGAAAGGTAAATTATATTGATAAATAAATTTGATTAAACTATGTAAAGTTTTTTATTTTTTTTTAATAAAATCACGTAGACACCATCAAAGATTCGGCCAAAAAAATTATAAGACATTCTTCATTTAATTTAACCACAGTATTTAATTAATTATTAGTTCAACATTAAAAATGAAATGAAAAAAAAAACACTTCTAGAGAAAACATGGCCCTCACTAGACAAGGATTCTGTCAACCTAAGATCTCCAAGGATATGACATATATTAGCCTTTCAATAGAAATGATATGAGTCGTGGTGCATTAACAGGAGCTTTTATCTTTAATTAAAGGTTTCAAATTCGAGCTATGAATATAGAGAAACTATTATTGGGAGTCTCATCCGCGAATGAATTCTGCAGAGCATGTTTCGAATTTAGTCGAAACTCTAATATAAATTTCGAACACTGAATTGAAAAAAAAAACAATAAAAATATCGTACATAAACACAAAAAAGCAAAACAAATAACACAAGATAAGAAAAATGCTCTTCCTTAAAATTTTAGTAGATGAAGTATTCAAGAACATATCCTAATAATTATTAATTGCCTAATTTCTTATATTATATCAATACGTATATATCACATTTATAGATAACAAGTACATCCTTTCTTAAAATTCAAGTAGATGGAGTGTTTAAGAAAATATACTAATAATTACAAATTGCCTAATGTCTTAAATTATATCAACACGTATATATTACTTCTTTCAATATCGTTTTAATTCTGTTAGATAATTAAATATCTAATCAAACATTAGTACGCGGTTTCAGTTATTACTCTCCGTAAAAAACTCTCGACCAAAATTCCCCCTTCTCTAGCTTAGCAACAATAGTGAAATTCCAAAACTCACCCCTTTTCTTTTCCTCTCTAAATTATCTCACATTTTCATATGTTAAAAGAACTAGAGAGAAAAGAAAAGGAAAAAAAAATAATCAGAAAACAGTTAAACAAATTTACAAATTGGGGAAAACAAAAACAAAACAAAAAAACACAAAAAGGGTTTTCAATTTCCCTTCTTTTCTCTCTCCCACGTTTAATTTGTTTCTTTTTTTTTTCCCTCTATCCCTCTTTTTCTCTCTCTCTATCTCTCTATTATTATTTTTTTCATTCATTTTCCCTCGCTTTCCTCGATATCTTCAATTCTCCGGGAAGCTGGAACGATAATTTCCATTTTTTCCGGGAGAATTTCACCTCCGTTTCTCAGCTACAGCTATACCGTATGATTTTCAGGTACCTTAATATCATGACCGTTTTTTTTAAATTTTTTTTCTCGATCAATTTTACATGTGTAAATGTATATTTGTTCGTATTTATGTTCATCGATTTACATTTGATGGATTTTTGTGGTTTTCATATAAGGAATATCGATCATTGTATTGTTAGTTTAAATGCAATGTTTGTTTTGATTGATGCTGGTTAAATTCGAGAATTTTCATTTTGCCTAAGGATTGATTTGGTGTGATAATTGTATGTTATAAATTTTATTGTTCATTTGATGTGTAATATTATATAATGATGGAAAAGGATATGATGTATTCAAACATTGTACTTCTTAAAATAATACAGTTACTTTATGAAACAATAGGTAACAACCATCTAAACAGAGTAGGGATACAACCATTTTGTTTTGGGTAGAAACCTCTGCTTAATTTATGTGATGTAGAGTTATTTTTGTATTTAATAAAATGTGGAAATAGATATGGGCATCAACATTGGCAGGATAAAGCTAATCTTGGCCTTGGTATTGCACATAGCAATCCATGTATTACTTATTGTTAATGTCCAGCTATTTTTTTTTGGGGGGAGTACAGCAATGTGAACCTACCTATAAGCGTAGGATTGGAATTGAAAAAAATGTGGGTGTTTTTGCAGGAATGTGTATTCTGTATTGCAACTGAGGGAAGGAGGAATTCATCCTATGTGAAGTCGAGGGGTATACATATATACATAAAACATTTTATCGAAGATGGAGGGATTGAGAGCTTGTTGTACAGGATTAATCGTCTTTTAATTTGTGATATTTCTGTTATTTTTTCCTGCTTTTCTTTTATGATTCTATTTGAGGAATCAATTTCTGAATTGATGCTGGACGATTGATTGGATGTGCAATAGACTATGGATTCTCAAAATTCGCCCCCGATGACCAGTAAGGTCAACTGTTGTTACTGCGGGTGCAGCAGTTGTTCTGCAATGAACAGGTCCTATTCAGGGACTTGGCTCCGATCTGTGAAGCGAAAATTTGATGAATATCATGAGAATAAGTTTATGATCCCAGGCTTTGTCTTACCTCTGAATGCTCGTATTGAAATTGAAAATGAATGTACAGCACTTAGGGAAATGGTAAGTAAGCAACAACATACAATTCAGGATTTAGGTGCTGAGTTGGAGGAAGAACGAAATGCGTCTTCCTCGGCGGCGAATGAGGCCATGTCCATGATTTTGAGGTTGCAAGGAGAAAAGGCAGAGGTTCAGATGGAATTTAAACAATTCAAGAGGTACATTGAGGAGAAAACGGCACATGATCAGCAGGAGATTATGGCGTTGGAGGATATATTATACAAGAGGGAGCAATCAATTCAATCATTGACTTGTGAGGTGCAAATGTATAAGCATAGAATGATGAGTTATGGGCTTACAGAATCTGAGGCTGAGGGTGATTGTGAGACAGAAAAGGGCCGTTTTAGTCGGAACAATAGTATATCCGAGACTATCAATGGGCAATTTGAAGTTCCTCCCTTCGATTACCCTCCATTGAAATGCACTATTAATGAGAATCAAGTATACACAGAATTTGATAATGACACTGTTGATGTTGAGAAATATGCATTTGAAGAGACCCCACGTTCATGTGACCAATTGCGCGATTTGGAGCATAGGATCAATCAATTGGAGAGGACGCCAAGAAGCACTGATGGGGATCTTTTCAAGAACAACATACTTGAAAAAGTGATAGTTGGTCATTCCCCAAGGAGGAATAGGCATCTTAGAAAATTTTCAACTGATAGTGTAGGATCTCCCTTCATTACAAATAAAGAAATTAACTCAGATTTCATCTCAGATTCTCCAAGATTTGGTGGAAGTATTAGAAAAACAGAATATTCACAAACAGAAGAGCGTTTAAACTTGAGGAAGGTGGATAATTCATCAGAAATTGGAGATGACATGAGTGACCGAGTTTACACAATTGATTCTATACATCAGGGGGCTGGATATAATGGTGTGTCAGAACTCAAGGCTTCAGCTGGAATGGTTGACGACTATACCCCAAGGGATTCATTAAATAACACAGATTTTGGAGATCCAGAGGTCACAAAGTTGTACTTTAGGCTCCAGGCACTTGAGGCTGACCGGGAATCAATGAGACAGGCTATGATTGCTATGCGGACTGATAAAGCACAGGTGATATTACTCAAGGAGATTGCTCAGCAGTTATGCAAAGAGATGTCTCCAGCCGTGAGAAAACCTGCGAAGAAGACATCTGTAATTGGGAGCTTTTCATGCATGTCTGTATTCAAGGTATGGTATTAATCTGTGTTAACTTTATGGTTTGCAGTAGCTTTGTTTTCTCAGTTATGATGATACTTATGGTCTTTGTCCAACGTGAAAGCACAAATTTTGGGTTATTGGCTCATTGCATGGACATTCAGAAGCAATTTTGTGACATTAAACATATACTCCCTCCATTTCATTTTTTTTGACTTGACATGAACTTGTGGTGTTAAACTAAAAATGTGTGTAATGTACCAAAATGCCCTACTGTAAGTGTTTCTGCGTGTGACGTCTAAGATTTCTTTGGGTAATCTATTAATGCCAAAGTTATGTAATTATACAATGTATTAGAAAGGTTGATACATAGAACACTTTTTTGTCATTTTGCTACTTAATTTATGTGCTTGAGTTCTTGTTGCAATTATCTAAAAATAAAAAGGTTTGAGTTCTTTCGAGTGCTTTATTTCATGCAAGATGGTGATTTATTTGCTGCACTCTGAATATAGTGCTGTGAGAATCTGTCTTCCCATTTCTTAGCTTTCTTCTTGGTGAGACTTTGGGGGCAATCTTTGTAGTAAGCTACTTTGTGTATTAAGATAAACCATTTAGAATTTTGGATGACGAATAAAACATTTTATGCTGAGCATGGAGCAAGAGAAACCTTTGGTCACCTAAAAAGGAAAAACTGAGAATGAATTGGGTTGTGTCTCTTTCTGAAACCTCTACTGGACCTTGAGTTAGCTTTTGTGGTCATTGTCTTTTTCTTATTGGATCAACTATGAATGAAGTTTGGTGTGGCTCAGAGCTGGTTTTTGGAGCAAATTATGTTTAAGATGTTTCAATAAGTTAAATCCTAGTACACTTAATCTTCAATCTAGTCACCAGATAATATCATGAGAATTGGTGTCTTGGGCTTATGTCTAATCAAGAAGTCCATTTTCAAATGGGAAGAGCTGTTCCTAACCCATGTTATTCCAAAGTTTTAGCAGAATCACATTTCAAATGGCAAGTGGACAGATTATTTTGCAAGTTCATTATGCCATCACTTGGATCTTGATGCATTTCACAGGCATCTTCCTGTATAGCCATGTTTGTCCTTATGGACATGGATAGTTGACACAGAGCTCTCTACTTTAGTTACTTTGGGTGGGTCACTTGGACTCAGAACAAATGGGCTAGAACTAATTGTTTATTTCCTGTGAGGAGAAGGGGTTCTAGGGTCAAAATATCATAATTACCATTTGATTTTTCTTCTATTACATTGATGACACTAAAAGTGAACAAGGTAGACCTAAAATCATGTTGTTAAGTTATCCCAAATGACCTACAATCTCTAGAATCAATGTGGACCTAGCTTAGCATCATAGAAAATCAATTTGTTTTATTCTGACATCAAAATTCTCTCTCATCTCCGTCAATCCGCCTTTCTTATTTTGCCTTCCTGTTTCTGTGTTGTCTTCTGATTTATCTTATTTTCTTTTTTGTTCAGTGGGTCACAAGCTTTGTTTTGTGGAGAAGAAAAGCACGCAGATGCAAGTGAGTTGATCATTGCAATCCAGTTTCTTTTCAATAAACTGTTTCTATACTCCTTCAACTTCCTACGATTCTCTTGCCTTAGAAAAGAAAGCAACAACCTATTTCCCTTTCTGTCTGCTTGAGTTTAGTTGTTTGTTTGAGCAATTTTTAACATTCAATTAAATCTTGATACTTGTTAGGTACCCATTTGGATCGACGACCAACAATCCAGGCTTGCTAATGCTTTTAGACAAGGGACCTCACGTGGAGCAGTGGAGATGTCTGATGAGCACGCAGGTGTAAAAACCAGCTCCTAGTAGTCCACATCGATCACTGAAGACTGTATCATAAACGTCAGTACGAAAGGGATTGTAGTCAGATTGATTGCTTTTTCATTTTACTTTCTTTCTCCCCCTTGTATTCCTTGCTGCTGCAAATTGTGGGTTCACTCTGCACTGTGTTCTTCCGCTTAATTCATGGAATTGTAACTTTTGGCTGAACCAGTGTCATCGAAAATATAGATGTTCCACTGCCAGTTTGGAACTTGTGAATAATTGTGATCAATATGGCTTGTTTGGTTTCTACTCAAGGTTTTCTTTTTCTTTTTACCTGTATATTACAACTTGTGAATGAATTTTTCCTCTTGGTACTTTTTCTTTTTTTGTCAATCAGATGATAGTGCTTATTGCACTTTTTTATTCTGTCTAAAAAACTTCTTTCTTAGTCGTCTACTACGACTTGTTATTGAATTGCTCCTGCTAGAACTATACACTCCAACTTTGGCGTTAATAAGCATGTAAACATTCAAATATGATAAACAATCACTCAAACTTGGTCTCAAGTGTCACTTTAACTTGTATTCATTGTATCACACCTCCAAAATTTATGTAGTATTGGGACTCGGCAGTTCCAATCGGAATTTGTTGCACTTACAACCTTTCTATCTTCACGAGGCAGTGATAAAATCTACCTAAATTTTACTTTCATTATACCTCATTAGTGGAATTTTACTGCTTATGTTGTTGTTGTTATTAGTTGTCAATAGATCAAATTAAGATGTTTCGAAGTGTATTTTCAAAGTTGAAGTAGTTAATTGCAAGTTGAAGTTAAGTTTGAGTATCTCTCTTTTTTTTATAGGGCTATACCCCAAACTACCGCAAATGGTATACATATATCCCCACCATCATACTTTTGGGACATTGGTGACCCTATCGTCCAAAAACTAAAACATATATACCCTTTATACTAACGGATATACATGTGTCATAATCTTATCCACAAATTCGACATTTAGTAAGTATGTATTCGACGGATAAAATTGCGCCACGTTTCCCTTTTTGGTCTTCGGTTAGAGTGAATGACATATGTGCTCTAGTTTTTGAACGACAAAGGTACCAATGTCCAAAAATATGACGGTGAATACATATCATTTACGATAACTCATGGTTTATTTGTCCTTTTTTCTCTTTTTTATATACTATGCCTATAAAAAACATAAAAAAAGGAAAAAAAAAACACTATAAATAGATCAGGTTTGGCTGCATTGAAGCGTTGTACATTCTAAACCAGGGGCAAAGCCTCCTTTGTTTTTGTAGGAGAAACTGCAAATACTACCAGTGAAAAACCTCAAGGCTTTGGCGGCTCAAACTATACTTCTCAACTTCAACAATGCTGGGTTCTAAGAGCTTGATATTCAAGCAGCAAAAACGAAAGAGAAAAAATGGTAAGATTAAGAAATCGAAGAGAATTTCTGTTTCTGCAAAAGAAGAATCTGTAGCGGAACCATACCAAATAGCACCAGAAGAATTAGAAGAAGAAGAAGAAGAAGGTTTCAGCTTGAAATCTTCAGCACAATCAGATTCCTACGGAGTTCAGCCACTTGGGAATCTTTATTTCAACCCATCATCTCATAATTCAAGAAATACTGGTCTAGGTAATCTTCAGACTTTAACTGATGAGCTTGTTCTTGATATATTAGGTCTTTTGGAAGGTACCCATTTAGGTATTTTGTCAACTGTTAGCAAAGGTTTCTATATTTTCTGTAATCATGAACCCCTTTGGAGGAATCTTGTATTAGAGACTTGTAAAGGTGGGTTTTTGTTTAAGGGGTGTTGGAGGTCTACTTTTGTTAGTGCATATAGGCCTTCATTTCCAGTTTTGAGTTCTGGTTTGAAAGTTAGAGACTTTTATTCTGATTACTTGTTTCAGAGTTGGTTATGTGCTAATCTTGAAATGAAACCTGAATGGCTAGAGAGGGATAATATAGTGAGGAGGAAAGGGATTTCTCTTGATGAGTTTGTGATGGATTTTGAGGAACCGAATAAGCCGGTTTTGTTAGAAGGGTGTTTGGAGAATTGGCCTGGATTGGAGAAATGGAATAGGGATTATCTTGTTGAGAAATGTGGGGATGTGAAATTTTCAGTTGGGCCGGTGGAAATGAAGCTTGAAGACTACTTTAAGTACTCTGATCAAGTGAGGGAAGAAAGGCCCTTGTATTTGTTTGACCCAAAGTTTGCGGAGAAAGTTCCTCAATTAGGAAAGGATTATGATGTCCCGATGTACTTCAATGAGGATTTGTTTAGTGTTTTGGGTAATGAGAGGCCAGATTATAGGTGGATTATAATTGGACCTGCAGGGTCTGGCTCGTCATTTCACATCGATCCAAATTCTACCTCTGCTTGGAATGCGGTAACCAAAGGATCCAAGAAATGGATATTATTTCCCCCGAATGTGGTGCCACCAGGGGTTCATCCAAGCCCTGACGGTGCAGAAGTAGCAAGTCCTGTTTCAATCATAGAATGGTTCATGAACTTTTACAACGCAACCAAGAATTGGAAAAAGAGACCTATTGAATGTGTCTGCAAGGCGGGTGAAGTTATTTTTGTACCTAATGGATGGTGGCATTTGGTCATCAATTTAGAGGATTCAATTGCCATTACACAGAACTTCGTTAGCAGGTATGCTACTTTTGTCTCCTATATTTCTGCCACTTGATGAAATTTGATATCGTTTTCATGCTTGCTGACTTATATGTACTAGTTTCCTTAAAAGCATGTAATGGTTCTGTTTATAAGGTGGACACAGGAGATAATGCAAAAGTTCTCTATTGGTTTAGTAACTGTAATTCAATATCACATGTACTCTCAGGTTAAGCTCATTAACTAGAAAAACGAGCCCATCAACGCACAAAAGTTGGCTTGTTTAGATCTTTTATCACTGTAAGCCTTTCCTCTCATATGATAGTTTTGGATAGACCACCTTAAAGCTTGACATGTTTTTACTGATAAAAGACCTAAACAAACAAACTTTAGTAAGTTAGTGAACTACGGTGACTCTTTTTTGTAATATGGGACTGAATGTTTGTTGTGGGCTTCTTTTTAAGAAAAGATACATCCTTTCTTCTAATCCTTACATATCCTAGTCAGGATTAATTTAGTCAAACCACGATAACCTTAGCACTTGAAGATTTGTTCTCAAACACAGATATGCATAATCATGCTTAACTGAATTTTGCTACTTCATAGTGAAAGAGTTCTGATGTTGACGCCTATCTGGGAGAGAGTTGCATCATTGTTTTGCAGCCTTAATTATGCAGTTTTTCTTCTGCTATGGATAAGACGATATCTTCCCTAGACATGTAACGTGATCTCTTTTGTAGCTATTACTTTAATTTGCATCTTCTTGATGCCTTTTTTTTTTATTGCAACTGCTTACTTCATCTAAAAAAGAAAACTTTCCTAGACAACACGCTGAGCCCTGCACTTATGTGATATGTCTGTTTAGGATCACCACCAATATTTTCTGAGACAACTCTCTTCATCCCCTTGTGTGTCTATTTAGGATCTCCTTCCCGGTGTGTCCATTTAGGATCTTTAGCGAGTTCGGAGAGGATAACTGTTTCAGAATTCCCTTGCTTGGTCCAATATCAATTTTTTGTTGTATTTTTCAACTGTCATTTCGCCTTGCAGGAGGAATTTAGTGAATGTTTTGGAGTTCCTAAAAAGGCCAAATGCTTGCACTCTTGTGTCTGGAACTAGCGACAGGGTCAATTTGCACGACAAATTTAAGAATGCCATCGAAGCACATCTTCCTGGTACTATTGATGAGTTGACTCTGAAAGCCGAGGAGAAAAAGGCGCAGCAGAACAAACCTTCCTTCTGGGAGTCAGTCACTGATTCAAATGCAGGCGTTTTCAGATTTTCTTTTTGATGAAAGGCCAGTGATGAAACCTTCACCGGTTAGTCCCAAGGCGCTGGACTTTTACCAAATCTTCTGAACAAACAGATGAAGCTGCAAGAATGAAACTAAAATTTTGTTTACTTGACAAGAGGGATTATTAAGGTAGTCATTGATATTTTATTCATTGATCTTGTATGCTGGGGAGATTCGATATATCATTTATTTTCATTAAAATTAAGACGTCTCAATTTTGTTTCAATCTGAATTATTAAGATGATGGCTCTATATCACAACACGGAATGATAAGACTCTTTGTTTTTCAATAGTTTGAATGTGCATAATCTTTTTTATGAAAAAGGTCAAAAATACCTTTACATTTCTAACAATTTTTTTAAAATTATTCTACTGATATTAGCCTAATATAAACTTGTATTTTATTTTTAACTATAAATAAATATAATTATAGCATTCACGCGAAGCAAGAATTTGAAGTTTACGGTTTTGAACTTGTCATCGCAACAAAGTTTATTAATTTTGAGGTAAAATTTATATTTGTATTAAAAAATTATTTAATATCAATAATAAAAAATAATCATGATCTAGAATACATAAACTTATAGTAACTCATTTTAGTTGTTAGATTCCCTTCATGTATATTTAATTATTTCTTAATACAAATAAAAGGTCTATCGAAGAAATTTAGATTATCCCACTTGGCTCGTCCCACAATACCTAATAAAAGGTGTATGGAAGAAATTTAGATGATTCCATTTGGCTCGGTATATGATATCTAATATTGTAGCTCCGCCCTCGTTCACGTACAAAGTATTTACGTAGGCGATAATAAAACATGCATGCATGAAAGAGAACTTCTCAAATCATCAGCAGAATTAACGAATTGATCAAATTATCATTTCGATTTCCCTAACCGATCCATACATAATTTTCTATTTTCTCATTTCCAATTTTTTTCATATCTAAGATATTTTGTTCAATTCTTGAAATTACGCTGAATTTTGATATGTTTTTTTGGTTCAATCGAGTGATTAGTGGAGTATTTAGCAATTTGGGGGTTAAAAATTTAGGGTTCTATTGAATTTATAGTATAATGGTATTGGAAATCGAAAAAGGTTGAAATTTTGATTGTTGAGCTAATGGGGAATAATTGTGTTGGACCCAAATTGGCTAACAATGGGTTCTTACAATCTGTTACTGCAGCTGTGTGGAAACCTAATCAGTCGGAGAATTTACCACTCCCAAATGAAGGGGAACCGAATTCAGAGAATTCGGTTGATTCATCGAAAGGCGCGGTGGATGGATCTGGTATTCAAGGTAATCCACCTCCACATCTTATGATAAATGCTGATACTCAAATGGGTAATAATGATGTAGTGAATGCTAATAATGTTACTGTTACTGATAAGCCCCCTGTGGAAGGGGTGAAACAGAATAAGCCTACTCATGTTAGGAGAACGTCGAGTATTGGGGTTCAGATTGAATCTGTTTTAGGACGAAAAACGGGTAATTTGAAGGAGATTTATAGTTTAGGGAGGAAATTAGGACAAGGGCAGTTTGGGACGACGTTTTTATGTTTAGGAAAGTCATGTGGGAAGCAGTATGCGTGTAAGTCCATTGCGAAAAGGAGGTTGACAACTGAGGAGGATGTAGAGGATGTGAGGAGGGAGATTCAGATAATGCATCATTTGGCAGGACAACCAAGTGTGGTACAGATTGTGGGGGCGTATGAGGATGCTGTTGCAGTTCATGTTGTAATGGAGCTTTGTGCAGGTGGGGAGCTTTTCGATAGGATTTTACAAAGAGGGCATTATTCAGAGAAGAAAGCAGCTGAACTTGCGAGAGTAATAGTAGGTGTTGTAGAATCATGTCATTCCTTGGGTGTTATGCATAGGGACTTGAAACCCGAGAACTTTCTATTCGCTGATCAAGAAGAGGAATCAACTCTGAAAGCAATTGACTTCGGATTATCAGTGTTCTTCAAGCCAGGTATACTCTTGAAAACACTATTTCCTTAATACTGGAATTAGCAGCAACCCCTAGTCTGTCATTTATCTGGACCTCACTGGTGATTCATAACAATAGGCTATAGTTATTATTCCAATTCATCTTTTTCCATGGATGCTTTACTTCTATTTCTTTCACCTTATCAAGAATACAAATCTGGTACACCTAGGTGAAATCTTCAATGATGTTGTTGGAAGCCCTTACTATGTGGCCCCAGAAGTGTTGCGGAAGCATTATGGTCTAGAATGTGATATTTGGAGTGCTGGAGTCATTATTTATATACTGCTTAGCGGCGTTCCCCCATTTTGGGATGGTATAGTTCTTTTTTACTTTCTTCCACTGTGATTTGATCCTATAGACCTTAGAGCAAAGATGAAGACTATTCCGCCTATGAATTTTGATGTTTTTGAATCAGAGACGGAGCAAGGAATATTTGAACAAGTTTTAACAGGGGAACTTGACTTCGCATCAGAACCCTGGCCTGCTATATCTGAAAGTGCAAAAGATTTAGTCAGAAAAATGCTGGTGAGAGATCCCAAAAAGCGGTTGACAGCTCATGAAGTTCTTTGTAAGATGCAGTATTCACCAGTCTGATCTTTTATGCTCTTCTCAATGTTGTGTATGTTTTCACTATTTGATGATACTGCTCGTCCTTTCTCCTTGTCCGATGAATTACTTAATTCTTAAATAGATTTTCAACTGTCTTGATATGCATCTAAAGTCGTTCTTATTATAAAACTTAAAGTTCTTTTGGTACTTCTGTTAAAAAATATCCTTATTCCTGTTATCGTAAAAGTCCTGTTTTACTATTATCGCCCATGTAATTTGAAGTAAGATGGAACAACACTTACTTTTAATGACAGTAACTGTAGATGCTCAAAAGGTTTAGATCTTGAATTGGTTGCAGTCAGTGGCATTACTTGCTTTTCCTGATGCTATATTAACGAACCAGACGTATTTAAGTTCTTTCATTTTCAACTATACATCACTTCATGTGCATGCTACGTGTAAGAAAGGATGTGTAAACGTCAATTTTTTTCTTCTAACTCTTGAAATCAGATGATTTAAATGATTTTTTTTCAAAAAAATTAAACTAGTGGTATCTCAAACCAAGGTCTTGTACAGCTTAGTGTTTATAAATTTGGAGTTTAGCCAAATTGTTGACTGGTTGAGATTTGAGACATCTGTAATCAGAGGACTTATATTCCTAAGAATAATATCTTCTTAACTTTTTTGGTGTACATATGTTAAAAGGGTATACCAAGTGAATAATTTGTCTTCTATTTGAGCTTCTTTTAGAGGTAGATTAACAGAAAGAATGTGTACGAGAGAGGTAATGGAAGAAGCAGTTGTAAATTGGTCAAACCTGAAGTTCTTGACTTCATATTTGGTATGAAGGGCACTATCATGTCTGTCTGTATATTTGCTGAAGAAAGTACAGTAAAATATTTTTTACTTGAATGACAAGTATGTTTATTGTCTACTTCAGGTCATCCATGGGTCCGTGTTGGTGGGGTTGCTCCAGATAAGCCTCTTGATTGTGCTGTTCTAAGTCGCCTCAATCAGTTTTCTGCAATGAATAAATTAAAGAAGATAGCAATCAGAGTAAGTTATTCTAACTTTTCAGATCTATGGTCACTGAGTTTACCCAAGTAGGCATTCATTGAATTTCTGCGTAAGCAAACGTATTAAGAATCCTTTCAACAAAACGAAAACCATGGCTATCATCTACTAGTTTTTCCATTTTATTTTGGAAGTGGAGGATATGTGGTTATTTACTATTTATACGCAGCTATTCCAGGGTTATATATACATTTCTCGCTAATTTTAAATCAGGAACAGGAGAAGGATATCAAACATATTGCAGTATCAAGTAATACTGGTTTTTAATTGTTATGCCTGAGAAGTTCCTGTTTGCTTTTTAGGTAATTGCTGAAAGTCTGTCTGGAGAAGAAATTGCAGGACTGAAGGAAATGTTCAAAATGATTGATGCAGATAATAGTGGACACATTACGCTAGAAGAACTGAAAACGGGTTTGGAAAGAGTGGGTGCCAATCTGAATGATTCAGAAATAGTTAGTTTAATGCAAGCGGTAAGTATCTGTATGTTATGTTCAAGAGAATTTTTATGCGCATTATATACAGCTTTAAACAGCATTAAGAACTATGATCAGCTTTTATATGTCACACCAGTGACCAGTCTTCTCCTATCGGACGCGTAGATTATTAAAATGTATCACTTGTATGCTTTAGAAGTATTATTGACTAAAGGTATATAGGTGAAGTCGAAATCATTTACTTCTAAATTCAACTCAACACCCAAAAGAGTGGAATAGTTGGGTTGTATACACTTGGATGCTGGTGATGGTTTGTCCAAAAGGGTTAAGGGAGGAGTAGGCTTCTTCTTCTTTGATTCAAAGTTGATATATTTTGGACTTGACCTAGATCAGTTAAACTAGATTTGAAAGGGAATTGGGACTACAGCTACAGACATCTCTGGACTTACATTCCTTTGTGAATTGTAAAAATAATACTTATCAACTATGAGTCTATAGCACGTACTACAACAACAATTACAACAACATACCCGTGTAGTCCCACAAGTGAGGTCTGAGAGGTAGTGTATACGCAACCTTACCCCTACCTTGTGAAGGAATCTGTAGCACTTACCCTTTTGTAATAAGATCTCATAAATGGACGGCTTTTGAGCAAGAATATAGTTATAGGATTTGAACCTAAAAAATAGTAATCATGCATAGCTAAGATTTGCATTGACAATGTACTGGAGAGCACATGATCATTTTCTTCGATGTTATTAAACTGTTGAATACTTCTGCGACTGCTTGTTTTTGTTTCCATTCATATATTCTTAATAATAAATTTGTCTAAAATGATTCTTACAAGAAACAACCTTTTGTGTGGAAAATTCAGGCAGATGTTGATAACAGTGGTACCATTGATTATGGCGAGTTTATAGCTGCTATGCTCCATCTTAACAAAATTCAGAAGGAAGATCACATGTATGCCGCTTTTTCATATTTTGATGAAGATGGTAGTGGATATATCACACAGGATGAGCTCCAAAAGGCTTGTGATAAGTTTGGTTTAAGCAATATCCCCATCGAAGAACTTATGCGTGAAGTTGATCAAGATAATGTAAACCCTATTATTCTCATCTTCAGAGTTCTATTTCTCATTTCTTGCAGATGCATAATGTGCATGGTTAGACATAGGAACATAATAAGATCATAACGTTTATGGATTAGGTAAGAAGAAAGCTCATATCAGTTTGTTCTTACTTGTTTTTCTTTTTCAGGATGGACGGATCGATTACAGTGAATTTGTAGCGATGATGCAAGACACTGGTTTTGGTGACAAAGGAAGCAAAAGTGTGTTGTAAACATTGGCATTCAATAGGCCTTAAAGCTTGGTAAACTTGATATACTACTTGTGTTTTATCATCCACCTAAGTACATGAAACAGAAACTTGGATTGCATTTACTTTGCAGGATCAACAACCATAGCTGCACGGAGTACGATAGAACTCCTCGGTACGGTCACTCGGGAAGTCCATCCCGAGGGAGATTCTGATACAATTCTTGCGAGAGCTGGAGAAGTGTCTACGGGTAAAGCACTGTATCCAAGTAACTGCTTGCCATCTACACTCCGCCATCTATTACAAGTTTAGGAACCTAGGAATTATCGCACTCGCACTTAAAAGGAGGAGGACTCTTCTCTTGCTCTGCCAAAAATGCTTACTCATGGTCAATGGTGCAGTTGATGATATGATTCTGGACTAGTTTCCAGGCATACACCAACCATACATACCACTTTCTCGTTTAGGAATTTCTCAAAGTATGCTGTAAAGATTAGTCAGGCATTGTTATTTGAACAAAAAATCAGATTGTGTTCTACTGTAAAAATTAGTCAGGCATCAGAGAGGAAAGGCAAATATTGTATCTTCTATTTCTTTCTGTTGAGGAAACCGATGTTCGTTTAGGCTTGTGTTCCATTGAACCTGTAGCCTGAATGGTTTGTATTGAAGTAGCTCCTGCAGGATAATCCAGAGTTTATTAGTTAATTGTCTCACCATTTCTTGTGAGTACCTCATTTTTAGGGATCTTCTTGAGATTTTTAGACTTGATTGCTAAGGTAACTTGCTGACATGATGATAACATTTTGATATTAATGGACCATAATAGTTGCAACTGTAGGGGACTAGAGTAGCTATGTTGTCACATCAATGTAACATACAACATATGTCTGGGAATTTTCTTTTTGTTTTATAACTATGAATCTGGTTGTTACCAGATGGACTGAAATTACACGGTATAAACAAGGTTCAGTTGTAGATGTTGAATCTCCCTATAACTTCTTCGTGTGTTTTTACTTCTTTATATTTTAGACCTCATTAGTGAAAATCCTGGCCTCACCACTGTTCGCGAGGATTGGGAATATAAATGATAAATCCCTGTGTTTCTATTGTTTGCACCATCTGATGCTATTCTTGAGAAAGTTTGAGAACAATCTTCTGATGTTTGCACAACAGGTACAATATACATGTCTTTGAATTCACCTCTGTTTGGTTAAAATTTATGAATCTATTTGTGAACAAGAGAACTTGGCTAAAAACTGTTTCTTTTTCAGCTTAACATTGAATTTTAAGCACTGCACAAAACAATCTATACATTAGTCTTGTTTTTGTTTTGATATATTCTTAATATATATATGTAACTTATATGTAAAACACTTAGCTATGGCAATTAAAGTTTCAATATCTTCTTTTGATTATAGAACACCAAAACTTGTATACATATGTAAAGTCAATATCTATTGTTTAATGAGCATAAAGGGATGCATTATATGTAAAAAAAAAAAAACACATCCCTAAATGCAAAGGTGGAGATCAAATTCATGATAAATCCTTGAGCATAACAGATTGACATCCTTTGGCAGAAAGTTGCAGAAAAACAGAAGAAGAGAATTAGCAGATTTGCAAAATTAAAATCTGAGATTTCTATACTGGAGGAACCTCATTTTCCAGTTTATTGATATAAAAAAAATGTAAATACATAATGAACTTTATTTTTTTGTGTCAAATGTTTCTTTTTAGCTTAACAAGTAGATATCATGCTAGTGTCCTTAACCAACCAAGTAGCCTAAGAAGAGCACTGTCCAGCACATCTGATTTTTTTTCAAACCCTGTGACAGAAAAAAGAGAAGATGTCAAACCAAACAGACAGTTACTTATATCGACTTTAAATTAAGGCGGAACACATCGACAACCCCTAACTAAGACGTAAAACCTCTCCCTTGTTCCAATTAAAGCTGATGTGTATAGTTGAAGGAGGAGGCGACATATTTTATGTGGTTGACTTATCTTATATAATAGGCGCTCTGTAATGTGTTCACGTGCTCAATTGTAGCATGTTACGGTTCGAGTGTCTAAATGAAATTTACTAGCAAATTTAAGGGGCTATTGATGCTCGACGTTGTAATAACTCATTCATTTTCACTTTTGAAGGCCACATAATAAATATTTGGTCAAGCTAATGATATGTGTAAATAGATATTGCACAAAAGGACTTTCAAGCTCAGAAAATGAACTATTTGGACTATCATGTTTACCTAAGTCAGCTGCAACACGATGAGCGCACATTACTCCTGAAAAGGCTACAGCTATAACACCTTGTCCTGGGAAGCAACTATCGCCAACACAATATAGACCATCTATAGCCTGTAAACTCAAAAACATTACGGAACAGTTTATTCTGTGTGCTTTTATTTACCGGCAGAACAATACATACTGAAAGGATGCTTAACTTACAGTGGTATTGAAAGGCATTCCCAGTAGTCCCTTAGGTGTTCCGCGTGGCATTGGTCCATAGGTACCACTATCACGAGCAAGGTATCGTCTGTGGGTCTTTGGTGTTCCAACCTACAAGAATTCAATTGTAAACATAGACGGTGAAACTCCACGGCTAAAACTATTTCAGCGAGCATAAGAGCATGTGGATTTGCTACTGAAGACAGATAATATTGCTCATTATGAACAACTATTGAGTTCATAAAATCATGAATTTAACCTCCTTAAAGAGAATAGATGACTTAAGTCCTGGGAAGAGTGTTTTTTCAAGTCTGCTTATAATCCTTTCAGCAACAACCTCTTTCTTCGCTTCATAGTCTTTCCGAGAGAGTCCCTAGTAAGGATAAAGGGCCATACATTAATTTCCATAAAAAGGAAAAAGGGACATAGATGTAGAAGAGGTTACTACCAACACTCAGGGAGTGTACTGATTTTACCTCCCAATCTTCAATGCTCGACGTTGTAAAAATGTGAAGAATATGGTGTCCTTCTGGGGCCAATGAGGAATCAAGAACTGTTGGAATGCTCAAGAATATACTTCCATATGGTTTCTCCAAATTTGTCCAATCATCCTGTAAAATCAAGGAATCATTAATGGTAAAATCAAGTATGAAAAAACAAATAGCAAATCAATGGAAGTGCCATAGTACCTCAAGGACAAAATGGTGACAATCTGTGTCTGGTGGGAGTACATCTGCTTTAACTCCCATATGAATAGAAAGAAAAGAAGGAGCTTTTACATAAGCTTTCTGGAAATTTTCTTCTTCTTTTGGCAGATTCTCAGCTTTTAAAAGCTTTCCTACAATGTAAGACACTTGACATGAGATGACGAGATTTGAAGAGAATCAAACATGTGCAAGAAAACCACAGTACTGGCCCTAAGACGAAAGAATCTTAAGAAAACATATAAGTTTCGCTGGATTCCTTGAAAACTAACCAAAAGTATCCCATCTGGTAGCATTCGATACTATGGTTTTAGCATTAAACTTCCTCCCATCAGAAAGCTTCACACCCACCTAAAGAAAAAGAAGAATTAGAGAAAATGGCCTTGTGCAGATACTGGCAAAGACAACATTGAAGACGCTACACAAGACACCATTATGACATGGCAACATACATGTCATTATATTGTTAGGTACAATTTAGTCATGTATGTAGAACAGTAAAAGTACAGACACATCAGTAGAATAACTTCAGGGGAGTAACTGAAATACAATTAAGGGGATGTGAATCTACACAATGTTGTGATAAGTAAAATATAACACTGTATATCAATTACAATTAACTATAACAAATGCATGAAATTTTAACAGAAGACATTTGTTCTTCCCTCATCGTTCTCCTCATTCTTCTCTTCTTTTTCTATATACTTACTAGCCAATTCTTTTCTTATAATGTTTTAACACTCTGACATGCTAATGTAACCATAAATTTTAAAACGGCATGCATTTGGGACACCAAAGACGTATCACATGGGAAGAAGATTATACCACAGTTATGAGTGTGAAGCATGAGTCCTTCAACATCAAAAGAGTGTCGGCTACAACCTTCTAACGCAAACACCAGACTACAGCTTTTGCATTTTATGATGGGAATAATCAATCATAAGAAAGTTAAATAGTCTTACGACAGAAAACTCACAGCTTTGCCATTGTCCAAAATGATACTTGTAACATTTGCCCTATAAAGCATCTGACTTCCGTGATCATCCAAACCTTTTGCTAAGGATTTGGCAATCTCGCCAACTCCACCAATGGGGTAGTTGATTCCGCCAAAATGTCTGTCACATAGAACCTGCAGAAAGAAAATTCATGAGGAAGTGGAACTGGATATCACGAAACACAACACAGGCTAAGGTTAATATGCAGAATTACCATGCTTGCATTGATCATCGGTGTTTGTAATGCGTTAACTGTACTCACGATAAAGCACTGCAAAAGAGAAAATAGAGTTGAATTCTTTAAAGGTAAAGAAATCATCAGAGCTCATAATAAGTAACACAGATTATTCGCCTCACCTCTGCATCTATAAAGGATAGCAACCCGGGATCTCTTATATACTTCCGAGCGATGCTACCAGCATTCTGGGGCAAATAGTAGGCTGTAATGAATAATGATGGCATAAATTAAGATTCTACAGTAAGATATTCAAGCACGTTGCGCACTGCACACATCAGCATGAAAGATGACTCCTTCAATTTTTTTGATGACCGAGGAATCCGATTGGGGCCAACACTTCGGACCATCCGTAGTGTTCAAAACTCGGGGATAATGGCCCCTCCCCTTTATCATTCTTCACTTAAATAACAGGCTTTGTTCGCATGCCGCAGGGCTCAAACCGGTGACCAGAGTCACAAGTCCCACAAACTTTGCTACTTGAACTAAGTCCTTGGGGGTTAAAAAGTGACTCCATGATTGGGGACTTATTACTGAATTAGTCCCACCAATGGATATGTGCAAATTCCAGGAATACTATATTTGAAGTTTAAGCAAGGAAAATCTTACCAAGAGTCAAGCATTCAAGGGGCTTCTTAAAGAACTGGCCAAAAAGGTAGATGGGTTCCTCCAAAGACTTCAGTTCCAATGAATTCAGAGAATTAAAGATCTGTGCAACCATATTCAACAAATGAAGTCTAAATCAAGAAGTCCAAAATTTAAACCAAACCTGAAGACACCTTAATGAAGACAAACCTTCCAGCATTCACTGTAGAATTTGATAATCCCTTCCTTTTCATGTGGAAATTTACTCACAAGCTCTTCAATGAAGTCATCATATTCTCGGTGTATACGAACAGAAAGGTCATTTGGCAGGTGGAAATGTACAGTTGTTGGGTCAGGTATAACTTCTAGTTTACGTCCTACTGCTGCCAATGCCTGAGTAATTAAATTGAGGTTTCCCTGTCAAAAGATGTGAGACATTAGTTTAAATCTAACCAGGAACAACAATAGTCCAATAACCTGGAAGCACTGCAGACCATATACAATAGAAAAAAGCATACACCATGGCCAGTATAAACTATGTTAATGACCTTTTTGGTACATCTCTTGTATATGACCAAGTTGGCCTTGTTATTGTCAATGAAAACCATACTTGATTAATTTTTTTTTGTTAAAGACGTAATCATTATAGGTAATATTTGGATGCATTCTCGAATGAAACATAATCACTTCGCACTTTCATACTATGGAGCTTGGAAAATTGAGATACTCCCTGGCCATCAAAGTGGCCCAATCTAGCACGGGCATGCAGGATATTTGACCCACTAGCCCTCTATTAAATCTAACTTTAGAGATCATGCGGGGTAGAGAAGCCCCTCGTTGGTTGGCAAGGTGGAGTTACCTCACTACACCCAACCTAACAATGCTTTGTTGTAAACATTTGCGAGTTTGTTTATGAATCCCCATGTGACATTCAGTAAGATGCTATGATTTTCATTCTTGTACACATCAAATCTGTTCCAAGAAATGAACAACTCTATGATCATATAGAGGCTTAACACTTTGTTAGTTATATTAGTGCAAATTAGGTAGGTGCACCTTTTGATAGACATTACACCGGTGTGTGTTGTGTACTTGTTGATCGATTCGTGATAAGGAAGAAGTGAGATATAATTTCAGATTAGGGTATGGTAAGATAACAAGCAGTGGCAACAGAAACATGCGAACTGATGCAATGAAACAGCTGTATTTGAAACTGAAGTTTGAAGAGATAAGTCAGAATAAGGACATTTGTTTTACTCTATTGCAACAACATATATAAAAGCTGAGGCTCTAGATACTATATTTGGGCATTGTCCAAATCTATTCTCTTCTTTTCACAAAAGAAGGTCAGGGACAGGAAACCATATGGGACGGTCTTTATCATTGATATATCTCCCATATTTCTCCTAGTCTAGTGCATTACTTAAAACATATACTTCAAATAGTTTGCAATACTTTCTTATTAACCAGCAGATATATTTTCAATGTTATCTTATTTCCTCCAAAGGAAGATTGCTTAAAAGAGTACTTGCATAGATAGCTAAGGCAATGAAGCAAATTTGATTTCGTCGAATCAAACAACAGCAGACAACATTTGAGGGTAATTAAAAGTAATATTCAATATGAAGGACTATAGCAGTGAACAAAATCTGTACAATCAACTAAACTTCAGCTAAACTAAATCATCTTATATCCATATCAACCACTCTTTCTAAGTCAACACTGACTTCATATCAAGTGTTACTAATGCTTTCAAATTCTTCAAAACTCCTACTTTTTGGATATCTAAATAACCGAAAGCAAGTATTCAGACAACTAACCTTATCACTGAATCCAAACATCACTGATGAACCAACATCAAACTTATAACCATCCCTCTCGTAAAAGCCGGAGCTTCCACCAGGAATAACATACTTCTCCAGAACTAAAACCTTAGCTCCCTTAACCGCCAGCTGTGTCGCTGCCACCAATCCACCTATTCCTGAACCTATAACAATGGCATCATAGCTGCCACTCTCATTTCCTTCTACATCACTACTTCCATAACTCTCCACTTTTTTGTCTACATCTACAACTGCTTTCAAATTGGAAACAGTACTCCCTCTTCTTCCCTTAGCCTTATCCACCCCAAAACTCAAGCCACAAAGCTGCTGCTGATCAGTACAATTTCCAATTCTCAAAGGGTCAAAACAAGAACTTCTCTGTTTATTGTATCTGGGTTTGCTATCACCCAAAGCTACAATCTTGCAGGTACCATCAAGAAGTGAATTAGGAAACATAAAACTCAAGGTACCCATTTCTCTATTTCACAAAATTTTGGGCTAACCAAACCAAGACTTGAACTTTTGCCTTTGTGGGTTTCAAGCTATCCAATTCTTTACTCCTGCAGCTGCCAAAATACAGAGAAATTAAAAAGATTGAATCTTTTTTTCTTTAAACTGCTGAAAACCCAAGATTACAAACACCATAAACTACAAAAATGGAATCTTGACAATTCTTTACCTCTGCAACTGCAAAAGCAGAGAGAATTGTAAAAACTTGAATCTTGTCACTTTAAATTGTTCAAATTCCAAGATTACAGACACCAACAACTATAAAAATGGAATCTTGACAACTCTTAGGGTATATAGATGAATAAAGTATATGAGCAAAGTGAGAGAAGTATTTAGGTGGATTTTGATGAGGTGGGTATGAGCAAAGTGAAGGGGTCTTCACTTGTTTGTAGTGCTTAAAAAGGAAAGAGAAGTGGATTGTCATGATTCTACTTTTGTGATTCAAAGTGGAATGAGACAATATGGTATTTTTTTGCTGGCCAAACTTTTGGTGCTTGCTGGCTTTGGTTAATGGTTAGTTATCTTTTAGGTTTCTCCTATAGTTGGGAGAAATTGGATTGTGAATATGCAAAAAAGTTTGGACTTTATTAAAAGGCTTTGATATACACAATTTGGTCAAACTTATTTATCAAAATGTAATGGAAATATATGAAATTTATTATACACAATATTTAATAAGATTATTTCTAATACAATAAATTTTATGTGAGGTGAATTCAAATTAATTAGATCTTATGTTCAATATCCTTTTTCCTAACAATCTTGTCCATGAACGCGGAGTAATTTCAAAAGCTCCACCAACATATTTGGTTAGATTTCGAGACATTTCAATGTGTTCGAATATATTTCACATAAATAACTTTTCGAAAAAAAAAACAAAGAATCCTACCTCTCATTCGAAGCATTGGTGGTCAAACGGCTAATTCAATATCATGTTAGGCCCGTATTATTATAATTTATAAAAACTAGTTTCTTTCGTTTATAACAATAATTATCAATCCAATATTAGAATAATTTCATAGTGTATTAAAAATAATAGAAAAAAGCTACAAGCAAAATTCCAAACGCCTAGTGAAAAGCATATTCTCTTTTTTTTTTTTTTCCCCTCATTTTTTTAATTTTATCTAAGATCAAAATTTTAAAGAATTATTTTTGTTTGGACAGGAATAAAAATTATATTATCCCATATTGGGTTAGCTTTGTGCTTACAAAAGAAGCGCCAAACAATTTGGATCCACATGGCTATACGCAATTAACTGTCTTTTGCCTATTTGCGATCTCTTTACACCCAAAATATTCACTTCTTTTGTTTCCCCAAATCCCATTTCAGGTAACCCTTTTGCTCCCTCTTTGCATTTTTGTACAGTTCTTTTAATTTTGGTGATTAATTTGGATGTATCTTGACTAATTTGTACTTTGAAGGAACCCCTTTTGAAAATTATATTGTGGGAATCGAGAAAAGATTAGTTTTTTTATGTGTATGAAGTGTTGAATCCCTTTGTTATAGTGAAGTGGCAAAAGGGTGTTCAAGATTATGTTAGATCATAGGGTAAAATTTCAGGTGTGATGGGCCATATGTGTTAGTACTAGATTTGCTACTGAGCATTGAGGATTGACTATATCTGTTCAATCTGTATTGGGATTTGAAGTAAGAATGCGGTTTTGAGTAGAATCTGATTGTCTCTGTATAAATTTGTGTACACTGAGGAAGATGTGATGATGAACTTGATTGAATTTTGGTGTTGGGTTGAGTTAATTTGGATTGTCTTTGGTGATTTTGGGTAAAAAATGTTATTTTGATTGATTCAGGACTCTAGACCTAGATCCCTTTTCGTGGGGTTTCATTTATTCATGAAGACTTGATGAGTTGTTATTGAATTTAGGAGTAGTAATCCAAGAAATGGCTTTGGAATGAAAAATGAAAGTTCTGGACATCCCATTTTACAGTCCACTTTTTCTTAATCCTGTATTTGGGTTTAGAGTTTAGGGATATAACCTAACTTGTCTTAATTTTTTTGTATTTACTGTACTGTGCGCAACTGATTAGATGACAGGTCTCCTCTGTAGAGGATTTGGTACTTTAACATGCTAGTTTGTGAATCTGTTAAATATTTGTCAAATTCAAGCTTGTTCAAGTAATATTTATCTTTAATTAATTTGGGTTATGACGTTGAAGTGGGAATTTGCTCCCTAATTTAAGGTTTTTGCGATTGGAAATGGATAAAACGTTGTCCATACACTTGTATTCAGGGGGAAGCTAGTTAGAGTGAAAGGGGTTCGGTTGAATCCCCTTCCTCGAAAACTGACTTTGTTCAAACTAGTGACAAGTGAACTATATAGGTACACAAGAAAGAGACAAAAGAAGAGATTTTTTGCTGCTGTATGAGTTTTCATGAAGCTGGCCGGAAACCTTTAATATTTCATAGTCAGCAGAGCTCGTTTCTTATTGGTGTCCATCTTTGTTTGTGGAGTATGTTGAGTTAAAATTTGATGGATACTTTTGCTTGATATACTACTGACTATTACTAGCTCCAAGGAACTTTTCATTCTCTAGGTTCTTTTGTTTTATAGATAATATCATTGAGACTCATTTACCCTATCTGTTCCTATATGATCGAACTAACTTACATTGGGGAAAAGGGATGGAATTCTATAATTCGACCATTATGGATTAGCTGGTCGTATCTGACTATCTCAGCATGCTCGACCATGAAGGAAAGCCTGTTCTGTCCCTCATGGGTAATTTTGTTTAAGATAGAATTTTCCTTGGAATGACACTTGATAAAATAAAAAAATTATATCCAGTAAACTCATCTCTAGTTATATAGTCTTACCAAATCTCGCTCGTGAACCAAACAATTCTTATGGGTTCTATAACTAATTGTGGACATATTGTGATTGGGTCACAATCATTGACTGCACTATATAGAGAAAAAGCTGGCTTCTGAGTTCTGTGTACTAGTGGATTTCTGTTATGAGCTTATCTCTAATTGACAAGCTTTTGATGTTGCTCTTATCAGTGCTATCTAAACGATGATAAAGCTAGCACTTTTTAGGAAAACGTGTCTCTATTATCCTTGAGAATATTATGTTTGCTTCCATTTTTATTGTTCATTGTTTTGTATATCGTTGTGTGTTCCAGAGGATAGGCAAGTTTAGCAATAATTCTGAACTTCTTCAACTTTTTTATTCCATTTTGTTCCAGGTTGAAGACAATTTACATCAATCATGGATCGGCTAACCAGTGCTGCACGTCTCATGATAGTCTCGGATCTTGACCATACAATGGTGGGTTTGTCATAGTTTTCATTTCTCCTTCGTATGCTGCTGTCACTTACATAAGACCTTGCTTTACAGGTAGATCATCATGATTCCGAGAACCTTTCTCTGCTTAGGTTCAATGCTTTATGGGAGGCCAATTATCGTGATAACTCTTTGTTAGTGTTCTCTACTGGGAGATCACCTACACTATACAAGGAATTGAGGAAAGAAAAGCCCATGCTAACCCCAGATATTACAATTATGTCTGTGGGAACTGAAATAACATATGGTAACGCTATGGTGCCTGATGATGGTTGGGAAACTTTTCTGAATAACAAGTGGGATAGAAAGATAGTAACAGAGGAGACAAGCAAGTTTCCTGAACTCAGTCTGCAGGTATGTTTATGGGTTGACATCAGATCATATGCTACTTCAGTTTCAATTACCAAGATTGAAGTGAATTCTATTAACTTGAAAATGAAGTATGGTTTAAAAATAGTTTGTAAGCTGAAACATAACTTGAGCAATTGATATCTATAAAAGCAACTTCTTTTGATCCATGCAGTCAGAAACAGAGCAGCGACCACACAAGGTCAGTTTCTATGTTCAGAAAGAGAAAGCTCAAGATATAATGAAAACTCTTTCCAAGCGCTTGGAAGAACGTGGGGTATGATATAAATTTTTCACTTCAGATTTGGCATCAATATGACTAGGTTATATAGGAAGATGAAATCATGTCGTTCTTGCTGTGCTCCCAGTGAATACAATCTTTTAGATTCGTATTGAGCTTCATCTTTTTTTATCTCATTTATTTTCTGTCGTGATCATCAGCTGGATGTCAAAATAATTTACAGTGGAGGGATGGATCTAGATATCTTACCACAAGGTGCTGGCAAAGGACAAGCACTTGCATATCTGCTTAAGAAACTGAAGAGCGAGGGAAAATTACCAAGCAACACCCTTGCCTGCGGTGACTCCGGGAATGACGCTGAGTTATTCAGTATCCCAGATGTGTATGGTGTAATGGTTGGTGGTTCAGCTCTTATCCAACATATCTTTATAATCGGGTAATATATTCTCATGTTTGTGATGAGAAGTACTCTGAAAATGTAGAGTCACTTTACAGGTAGCTAATGCGCAGGAGGAATTACTGCAGTGGCATGCTGCAAATGCAAAAAATAATCCCAAAGTAATTCATGCATCAGAGAGGTGTGCCGCCGGTATCATACAAGCCATTGGTCATTTCAACCTAGGTCCAAGTACCTCCCCAAGAGACGTTACGGATTTGTCAGATTGCAAGATGGACAACTTTGTTCCTGCCTATGAAGTTGTCAAATTTTACCTGTTTTTTGAGAAATGGAGGCGTGGAGAAATTGAGCATTCTGAGCATTATCTGTCAAACCTGAAAGCAGTGTGTGTATGTTTATCTCCCTATACCTACTGTAATTTCTTGTCTTATGTGTAGTGATGTGTATTTCTTATTTTCGTGTATGAATTTAACCGTGCATTCTAAAGAATTTTTCCTCCCCGAGTCTGGATAGAATATAAGCACTATATTGTATTTTTTACTTGTAGCTTCAATTGAGGTATCCTCCTTGTGTTGCTGAACTCTCTCCACCATCATAAAGAGAATCCTGACTTTCTCCACTACCATAAAGAGAAGCCTGTATAGTTCTATTTGTGGTAGCTACATATATGAACTTAAAGTAACAAACTATAAAGTAGTATTATATGCTCAATTAAAAAGAAGTGATATCCTATACGTTCCATGTACTCTCTCTGGTTTTTGTTTTTATGGTTGAGTGGGAGGCTTAAGGTGAGAGCTGGGTTTAATTGAGGCCATTGCTTCTCATTGTGGTTGGAGATCCTTATTTTTTTAAACTCTTCTCTTGCTGCAGAGACCATCTGGTACTTTTGTTCACCCATCTGGTGTTGAGAAATCCCTTCAGGAATGTGTAACTTCATTCGGAACATGTCATGCTGACAAACAGGGGAAACAATATCGTGTTTGGGTCGATCAAGTTTTACCTTCACAGGTTGGTTCGGACTCATGGTTAGTGAGTTTCAAGAAGTGGGAACTCTCTGGTGAGTATAAGTTACCTCATGAGCCGGTCTTTCATTTTGCTCTCAACTTTGTACATGCTCCTAAATGTCACTGTATTTCTCTTCACTTTTTTTTTACAATCTATCATATGGTTTTCCCACACTGTGCCTTCAACGTAATACTTCCAACCTCATTTACTGAATTCTGGCCCTCCCTCGGTGTGTTTGTGTGACTCAAACACCCTTTTATTGGATCTGCTCTCCATCTTAATGAGTATGAAGATATGTCTTTCTTCCTTCCATGGAAGTGAAGTAATTTTCTGAAGAGGCTTAAGGAGGTACCCAAGACTCTTGTAGTTCATTAACATAACTCGGTATTGGATCTGCTTACATTTTAAATTCACATCTTAAACGGAGATGGGGTAAAGAGATATTACTTATGTTGTTGAACTAGAAATCTTTTGGGACCGAGGCCTAGTCGTTATTTTTTAAATAGAAATCTTTTGTTCATTTCAAGCATGTAAACTTCATTTGACGTCAGGATCTGTGCATGTTGATGTTAAAACTGTATTCCAGCAACAGAGACGACTATTTGGAAACAGCTGATGCCCGAAGCCATTCTTAAATATGCCTGAAATAAGATAATCATTTTTGCTCATTCTGCTGGATTGCTTTCTCTTGCTAGCTCAATCATACAGCAGAATTACTTGCACATTCCTGCAATCACCACCATCATAATCTACCAACCATACACGGAATCATCTGTTCTTTATCCTACGAAACTTCTAGGGCATACACCAAATACACTGTTAAGCTCCTACAAGACCTCTTCAAGCTTCAACTGTGGATATTGGTAGTTGAAGCATAGAGAGTCGAGCATAGTAATGAGTCAAGCATCTAGCTTTTTCAGTTGAGCTTGTGTGAGGTTTAGGTGCTACGATTGTAATAATTGAGCCCCCCTAAAATCATTGGATTACAGTGCCTACACAGCTTTGGTCTGCTAAGAAAGTCTAACCAGAATAGTCTTACCACCGAATACACTCCCTATTTTCCTATCTGATTTCACCGTAGCTAGTCAAGTTTAGGTAAACTATCATGTGTATTCCTGCTTCTGATGGGATGTGAGACGAGTTCATGTAGTGTAGCTTCAGATATTTCATGCCGTTATACTCCTTTCATAAGGTCGTTAATGGTCGGTCAGTACTGGATCAGCACAGTAGCGGAGCAGCTCCATTTGTTAGCTGCTTACCTGCAACGAATGGACTTAACTGTTAAGTCTCTGAAGGAAAAACGGGGCTGTCATAAGTAACCAGTAACCACCAATTTTTTGCAAGCAGGACGAATCAATGCTTACACAACACTTGCATTTTCGTTCTCATATTTTTTCTCTTTGCTGTCTAACAAATTGTTAATTCGTGCAGGTGAAAACAGGCGATGCTGCATAACTACAGTCCTATTAAGTTCAAAGGTAAAATTTCAACATAACGGATCGAAAGGAATGTTTCCACGTAAAAATCATACAACTGAAACCTGTTATAATCTCCTCTTTTCTCGCAGAATAAGACTGTTGCAGACGGGCTCACTTGGACTCACGTACATCAGACATGGCTGCACGGTGATGCATCAAGTGACTCCACATCCTGGTTCTTTTAGATTGTCATCTCAGTGTATTAACTCTGAAAATTCAGCACCCCTTTTACCAGTTCACACCCAGAATAAACACAATATACAAACTATAGTTGATAATCAATGTATTAACTTTCACCTTCTTTGATAATCAATGTATTACCATCTAAACCAGTGAAGATGGCTTTATCTTCTGTGTAGTATAAAGAATTATATTAGTAGCTATAGTTGTTCTTGTATTTGATTCGGATTTCAAGATGAGATTGTTGCAAATTACTGCATATTTAAGTTACAAAATCAAGAACATTGAAATAACTACTGAACTTCATTCACTACAACATTTAAGTCACAAAACTATATTTTCCGAGTGAGTTTGAGAAGAATAGGATATACTAAGACCTTATCTCTATATATCTTTGTGGGGAAAGAGATTATTTTCAGACACTCGGCTCAAAAAAGTGTAATCAAAATAGGTTTGGAAGAAGAATAATGATGTCACAATAACAAAGTACACGGAGCAAATGAAGTAACATGTAATAGTGAAAAACAAAAAACAAGATATTATGCGACGATTAATTGATGTTACAAATATAGAGAAGAGGAGATAGATCCTCTACCTTTTTCATTTAAAATGTAGTAATACTTGACTACACACTATCCTAGTTTCGGTTCTTCACGCGGCTTCTATCTAAGGTCATATTCACAATAAGTTGAAGATGCATGTAACATGTCTAATATAATTACCTCACATCTCCCCCTAGTTCTTCTTTGGCCTACCTTTGCTTCTCTTAAAACTTGTTATAGCCAACTCAGTTCTTCTCAAGTCTGAACTATATCAATCTCGCTTTCCTCATTTTATCGGTCATGGAGGTCATTCCCACCTTGTATTGTATAACTTCGTTCCTAATTTTATTTCTCCTTAATTATATGCTCACACATCTATCTGAGTATCTCATTTTCGCTACATTTTTCATTCGAGCATGCACATTCTTGACTAACAAGCAATTTTCTCCATATAACAATGTGGGTTTAACCATTATTTTGTAGAACTTACCTTTAAGCCGAGTCTTTATTTCACCCATCCCACTCTAATACGATGCGTGACATCACGTTCTGAGCCGTTGAAAAATTGACTTTTATTTATTTGGTTTGGATTGTAATTTTAAAAAAATCCTGACACAGTTAATTTAGTTTGATATTTAAAAAAATACAAACTAATGACACACCACTAACTCTAGTTACTCTATGTTTTAATCTTGCTTAACCTTAAACCTTTAGATTATAGGTTCTATCTCTAGGCATCCAACCTATCGTTAAATACTTTATCACACGTATCGATATAAAAGCACGTGTGAATTCGCGACATTCGAGAAAAACAAATAAATAAAAATAGCACATTAAAAGATCAAACACTATCATATAGTGTGTTGTTCCTTTTTGTTAATCCAAATATTTTTTTGTTGTTACAAGATTTCATCACCAAATCTTTTCATATTTTATAATCAACAACATTTAATCAAAATTTATTTAGTTAAGGCACTAATTTTGTCAAGGCACTCAGTAGCAACCCCTTGAATCCAATTATCAAATTGCCTAAATTCAGTATCCTCACCATATATTGAAACAGCACATTCATTGCAAGTATCAATATCTGTTGTCATTGCACTAACATCCAAATTTGCTTTATAATAATCTTTTGATTTCACATCTTCTTCAGCTTTCTTCATTGCATCTACAGCATCTTGATACACTGATTTACATGTCTCTAGACAATCCGTCGCGTAAATGTCAGTATCAGGTTCCTCTAGACGTTGTTCAATCACATTCGCGATAAATTCTTCTGTCTTCCCCATCGTTGCTTCCATCATCGACTTGATAAATACGGATACATCTCTAGTATTTGGGACGATAGGTATATTTTGCGGAATTTCAAGAGTTGTCTTGGAGGACGAGGACGAGGATGGTTTAATTGGTGCATGGGAAGGTGCATGGGGTTTAGGTTGAATATTATATGCCTTAGAAGGAATTGTTGTAAAGAATAAAGAAATGGTAAATACAATAATAATTTTGTTAAAAGATGCCATTGTCTTTCTTTTTAATTTATTAAAAAGAAAGATAATGGGAAAAAGAAAGATGTGAAATTGTGGAAATTTATTGGGAGTGTATTTATAGATAAAAAATGTGTTAATTTGTTTATTGGCTATGCTTAAATATAGATTTTCAAGTGATTAATATTAAACTTCATTTGACAAAAACTTGTTTATTATATATAGGATGATAGATTTTTTTTCTTGGCCACATATACTCAACCACTCACATAATATTGAATCAAATTAATTAATGGTGTTCATTATATCATTGTAGTTTTGATCCTTTAAATTTTAGAAAATTACCTAAATATACATCTTATATTATCATAATTTTTATAATTTCCTATCAGTTAAAAGAATTACAAAAATCCCTCTTCGGATACATCATTTCCCTCACGCAGATACATCTCTATCCCTTTCGGATACATCCCTCTCCTCTCGAATGCATCCCTCTCATCCATGCATATGTTGTGTCTAGTGTATAGTTTTAGTACTTAATATGATTTGCTAGACGTTTTTTGGTTAAATCTTTTGCCTCATATAACAGAGCGTGTTAAAATATTTTTGTTCGAAAATCAAACGTGTTTACGAAATAAATCTAGAACGTAACACGATATTTTTAAAATTAGCTCAAAAAGTAAGAATTATCTCAGACTATTCAAGGAAACAATTTTGATTGCCTCCTATCAGCTGATGTAGGACTCTAACACCTTTAACAAATTTAAAGGATCAAAACTATTTGAGATATAATATTTAAGAAATTGACATCTAAATATATGTTATATATTGAAGCAATTGTAGTGGAATCACTTCTTTTAGAAAAAAAAATAAACAATATTATCATGTGAGGGTAGGGTTGAACGTGGTATGATATATTATGATATTTGAAATTTTGATATCGTAATTTTAATATTCGTGTTTTAAAACCTATTATAGCATTATCATACCAAGTTAATATGGTATGGTTCGATATTTTAAAGTTCAATGGATATGATAAATTGGTAATTATAATTTATTCAATTTTGACTAATATATACTTTTATAATAAAGTGTTATGACTTCTACAATTCCAAAAATGTCTCAATTATATTATACTAACACATTACACAAGTAGAAATATATATTTAAAAGAAAGTACAAATACAACAACAAATTTTTTAATATTACAAAACGTAACAACATTTTGATTTCAAAGCTTAAAGTGAGATTACAGAAAAGGATCTGTGTTGTTAGAGGTCCAAAACTCAACGGCCTAGATATCGATGTATATAAGTTAAATCGTTTCAAAAATATTACATGTTTGACATGTAAATTTTGCTCTACCAAAAGTTTTAAAATTAAAATTGCTAAAAACATATATAATACAGCACACATTATATTGTTACCAATAAAAACTGCTTTATTGAACGATTATTTCCGTTTAATAACAAAACCCAACACGTTAAATATAGAACATTAATTAGAAAATCAAATTAGCTAGGTTATCATAATTATAATTAAATTCCACACGAACAACCATTATAAATTGAAAAGCTTCAACTTTTATACATATATATATCAGTAATTTTTACATTATCAGGTCACTCAAAATATAATTACATAGAAAAAAAATCGTGAATGTTACAATGAAACAAAACATACTAATAGTGTATAAGCAATCTTTTTTTTTTCTAATTACTGTCAGCGTACATAAGTTAAATCTATTTTTTTTTAACTGCTAAAACCGACGATCTTTTCCATGGCATCAACAGTAACTTTTCCTGCCCAATCATAAAATGTAGTAAATTCTTGATCATTACCAAAAATTTCTTTAACACAATCCTGGCAAGTTTCTAAATCAGTTGACAATGCACTTAGGTCAACATTTGCACTATAATAAGCTCCATTATCAATATCTACTATAGTTTTTTTCATCGAATCGGCTGCGTTTTCGTACACTTCTTTACATACTAATAGACAATCTTTAGCAAACGCGTCAGTTGCGGGATTAGTCAAACGTTTTTCAACTACGTTTTTGAGAAATTGCTCTGTTTTTGCAAGGGAGGTTACCATAAGTGAGTCAACGTATTTGTTGACCGATTCTTTGTTGCCTAATTGAACGTTGCCATTTGGCATTTCAAAATTTAGCGATGATGATGGCGATGGTGATGGTGATGGTGAGTCGTATGGCGATAATGATATGTAGGAAATAGGGATAGGGGAAGCAATGTTGAATTGAAAAATAAGAAAATAAAGGGAAATGACAAGTAAGACTTGGTTGTGAAGAGCCATTTTTTTTCCCTTTTTCTTCTTTTATTGATTCACAAGGAAGAAAAAGGAAAAAAAAATATGATAATTTTTATTATTATTTGGGAAAAATGAAATGATTTAACTAGGGTTATATTTATATGTAGGAAGAATGAGAAGTTTTATATGGAGATCCAAGAAAATAGATTGTTTTAAGGTTATAGGTCAAGTTGTTTGTTAGAATTTTTAAATTTTAGTGTTATAGTACTTGACAATTTACATGTGTCAAAACTTTCCCTATAACTAGAAACTTTTGTATACACTTATTCAAGTATTCCCTTTTTTTACCATTTCAATTTCAGCGGTTAAATTTTTTTATAAGGTAAAAATGAACTTTAGATAAGTAAATAGTTTTACTTGAAATTCAGTAAAGATTTGACAGTTGAGGTGATTGATCTCAAGTATTGGAAGCTACAACTAGCTAAGGAATCCCACCTTCTAGGAAGGATAGATGATTGAGAGATCATATAGGACGATAGCGATAGACATAAAATTTGATCTGATTTTAAATATTACTTCTGTAAAGAAGAGGAGAAAACTATTTGGACAATAACTAGTAAATACTTACATTAAATTTAAATCATATTAATTTAATTTAAAGGTAAGAAGATATTTAAATATTTTTCAATAAAATGCTCAAGAAAATTACAGAATGAATAAAAAATATTACATAAATCAAAAAGGGCCCAACCAATCATATTAATTTAATTTAAAGGTAAGAAGATATTTAAATATTTTTCAATAAAATGCTCAAGAAAATTACAGAATGAATAAAATATTACATAAATCAAAAAGGGCCCAACCGGGTTCGAACCGGTGACCTCTTGATCTGCAGTCAAATGCTCTACCACTGAGCTATGGACCCTTTGATGTTCAATGCAATTATAAATATTTTAGATAACCAAGAAACTATAATTCTTTTTTTGTTGTTTGTTGCATTTAAGTATGTGTTTAGACTAGATAAGTTTATCATTATATAGGTCCCGATTTATATGACACAATAAAAATTTTGAGAGTGAACTAAGTTTTTTCAAATTGAAATTTCTTTATGTGTGTGAATTTCAAATATTTAAAGTTATTAATAATTGTGATATATAATAATTTTTGTTTAGTTTTTAAATATGCAATGTTCGTTTTAAAAAATCTTAAAGCTTTTACGTTAGAATTTGCATTAAAATTTAGAATTCTAAAATCCCAAAATTCTAATAGTTTTATATAAATTTGGATACGAGTAGAGCTATCAATATGGGCTGGCCCATCCCATTTGGGCTAACTCATACAAGCATTGAAATTTTACGAGTCAGGTGTAGATAGTCCATTTTTGTTGTGGGGCAGAAAATGGTCAGCCCAGCCCACAAGTAAGTAGTCTGTCAGCCCTCTTTTCTTAAAAATATATTTTTTACAATTTTTTAAATTAAATTATAATTTTAAAATATTATCATAAATATAGACAAGACAATATTATATGGTGTTAGTGTTACTGCTTGTTAATCAAATCCACAAATAAAATTATTTTTATAATACATATTAAGTTTGATTTCAAGTAAAAGCATAAATAGTTAAATAGAAATATTAACCTAATTATTTTGCAATGATCATAATAAAACATAAACAAATAATGACAATATTTTTATAGGATACGACCTGTGTAGTGATTCCCTAGAAATTTCACTGGGGGGTTATTTTATGTATAACATATTTTATAGGGCAACTTTCACATATAGCAAGCATAAAATTCATATTTGTATGCTATAGCAAAGTTTGCATAATTGTACTCCATAGCAAAATATAAATGTATAGTTCGTTATACATATACAATTGAAGTAAATTGTATAAAACGAGAAAGAGAAAGAGATTTGGGGTGAGAATTGTATAAAACGAATTGTATATTGTAAATGTATAGAACGATTATATACAATTTGAATTTGTATAAAATAAGAAAGAGAGAAAGACAAAAGAGATTTGGGCAGGGAATATACAATTGAATCGAATTGTATAAAATGAGAAAAAGAGAAATTATATACAATTTGAATTTGTATAAAACGAGATAGAGGAAAAGGCAAAAGAAACTAGGCAGGAGAGTATTTTTATTGTATAATTATAAGTGTATAGGACGAAAATATATGTATTTGCATGTGTATATACAATTTTCTCTCGCTTTATACAAACAGATTCGCAATTTATACATTTTGTTTTTGTTTGTATAAGCGAGAGAGACGAGGGTGGCGAGCGAAATTAGGTAAAGTGGCGAGCGAGATCTGGGAGAGGGGAGAGAGGGGAACAAAAATATATGTGTTTATACAATTTCCTCTCGCTTTATACAAATAGAACAGATTTTATACACTTGTGTTTGTATAAAAGTGAGAGGAAGCGAGCGAGAGATGGAGCGAGAGAGGAGAGTGGTGAACGAGAGTTTGAGGGAGAGAGGTGACTGACAAACAGTTTGCTACGGGACACAATTAAATCAAAGGGTGGTTATAGAATTAATTTAATTTATTAATTTGTCATTATATATAATTTTCCCTATTTTATAAACATAATTTGTATTGAAATTGTAATATTTCAAACTTTAAACAGATTTTGAGTTTAGACTCTTGTTATTTTTAAGAGATAATTGTATAGAATGACAAACTAATAATATAAAATAAATATAGTAGCTATCATTTGATTTATTTGTGTTCCATAGCAAACTGTTTGTTAGTCCCTCTCTCCAGTCTCCCTCATATTCTCGCTCGCTACTCTCCCTCTTCCGCTCGCTTATTCCTATCGCTCGCATCTCTCACTTTATACAATAGAATTGTATAATTGTATTTTTAATTGTATAAAGCGAGAGAAAATTGTATAAATGCATGTAAATACATATATATTCGTCTTATGCACTTATAATTATACAATACAAATATTTCCCTGCCCGTCTCTTTTGCATTTTCTCTTTTTATACAAATTCAAATTGTATAAAATTTCTCTCTTTCTCGTTTTATACAATTCGATTCAATTCTATATTCCCTGCACAAGTCTCTTTTTGCCTTTCTCTCTTTCTCGTTTTATACAAATTCAAATTGTATATAATTTCTCTCTTGTTTTATATAATTCAATGTTGCCTTTCTCGCTTTCTCATTTTATACAATTCAAATTGTATATAATTTCACTCTTTCTCGTTTTATACAATTCGCTTCAATTGTATATGTATAGCGAATTATACATATATAAATTTGCTATGGATGCAAACTTTTGCTATAGCATACAAATATGAATTTTATGTTTGATATATGTGAAAGTTGCCCTAATTTTAATACTCTATTTTATTTTTAATTTTTAATTAATTTTTATTTGACCTACGGACTAGCCCTAGGCAACTCCAAATATTATATCTCAATCCTATTAAATCACGTATTAAACCAAATCGATCCAATGAACTTAGCCTATATTAACAATTCTAGATATGAGTGACTACAATATCAACATAAATATCTTGTGATTTTAGTTAACACTATAGCTTTGTTTACAAATTCAGTATATTCACCATTATTTATTTAGAATTTAGTAAGTTATCCCTTACTTTGCAAACTCATAATTTATTATAATTTAAAGCTAATAAATTCAGAAATCTAATTCCGTACCTGCTTATGTGAGTATTTGAATGCAAGATATTTGAATTCCCAACCAACTTATATACATACAATAAAAATATATTTTATAAAATACAATACAATAAAAATATTCCTCATGAAAACTTGTGTTTTATGGGACAATTAAATTCATTTGCCGCCCCACCAATTTCCCACCTTTCCAGGAATAATAAAATATCATACATCATCTATAGAAAGTAAGTACGATTCAATTTTCATTTGATTCGAGGGATAAAAATTAAAATAATTTTATTTAATTCATACGCATTCATCAAATTAAATTTAAAAGTGGATATTGCGTTTTGACAATGAAGCATCTAATTCAGCATTTCTATATGCGGAGACATAAATTAATATATAAAATTAATTAAATTGTAATTAAAAAACGTAAAATAAATAAATTGAAACGATAGAGACATAAATTTATTTCTTTTTCTTTTTAAAAAAGTAAACATAAAGACACACAACAATCAGATAAAGATATTAAGCTACTTTAGGGTAAGTGTTTACTCTTTAATTTCTATCTTAATTTATGCTTATTTTATAAATTATTTATTATTATTTTAATATTTGAATTGTTAAATATTATAATATATAATACTTTTTACGTAGTTTATAACTATATAAATCTATTTCAAAATATTTGAAGATTTTATATACAAAAAGCGTAATCAAAACTAAAATTACTTAACTCTCAAAACGCAAAAAATATCACATAAGTTAATACAAATAAAATTATAATTTAACTTTAATTTTTTTATTTTATTCATCATGAAATAATTATAGCATATATAAAAACATTAATTTACTTTTTATAATTTTTTTGAAACATTATTTCTTAAATATCATACTTAATTTAACATCTTTCACATATCACATAAATTCGAGCCGTCCGCACCGCTTGAAATCCCTCGGAGGAATTATGCTCCATCCGTATCTTCGTATCAATTTATATGATTTTATGATTTATTTTTTTAGTTAATATCGAGAACGGTATATTCTTATATAATTAATAATTTAATATTTTAAAATATATTTTTTAATATAATATTTTATTATTATATAAAAATTTATTACTTATTTTAAATCACAAAATTTCAAGAGTTACTATAAAAAGATGACGTTGGAGTCATAAGTGTGGCGTGGAGACTCAGCAACTAAACGGAGTATCATTTACGTCTATTTATTTTATGAATAGTTCCGTTTAATAGAACAGTGTTAAATAAAATGTATTGATAATGGATAAAATTTATATAATTATATTATTTAAATAATATATCACTTATTTTAAAAGATGATAATATACTAGTAATATTTATTTTAATATATGATAAAACTTAAATTTTATTAACACATAAAATTAATGCATATATTATTTTTATTAAAGCAAAATGCTAAAAATAACGTACAGCCAAAACAAAGTAAATATCCAATTCTCTCGGCCACTAAATCCTTGAGTCATCTTAGATTGACACGTGTAAAGTCACTCCAAATTCATGATTATAAGAATTTTCACTTTATTTTTTTCGAATTTGCTGTTAATTTTTTAATGCTATTATATTACTATTTATTTTTAATATTTCAATAACTTATATTTAATAAAATAATATAGTAACATGATTATTGATTGCTTCTCAATTTCTATGTCAAAGATAATAATTATTGGCTGCATTAACATTTTTTCATTAGTTTACTCGTATTTAGCAGAAATTTAGTGTAATAAATTGTTTTTTTTAAATATATACTCGATTTAATTTGAACACCACCATATTTACATAACATTGTTTAATATTTCAAAAATAAGTTTTAAAAATGAAAGAAATATAGTATCATGTTCAAAAATAGGTCATGTATTGAATTAGTTATGATTTAAGTAAATTTCATAATATTAAAAGTTACAGTAATTATATTATTATTATTATATTTTTCAAATTATAAGAATTTTTTAAAATTTATATGAATTTTGAATTCATCAAGATGTATGTGAGATACATAGTGTGAATAGAACATCTAAATACATATGAAATGAATGTATTCGAGTAGAAAAGACATATTAGAGAGAGGGAAAATGTTTCCTAAAAGGAGATAAGAGGGGAATATATTTGAAAGGAAGATAGAGATGTATTAGCGAGAAAAATTTTATTGAATCTGATATTCACCGTCTCATTTGATATGTCATTTCTTTCTAAATAGATGGATCAAATTACTATATTTTGCATATTATAATTTTGATAGAGTAATTAATTAATTTTGATTTAAGAAAAAATTAAATAAAGATAAAAAAATTAAATTACATTATTTCTTAATATAAAAGCAAGATAAAAATATAACGTATAAAATGAAACAGAGAAAATGCGAAATGATTATTGTTATATCTACCATAGCCTTATCCAATTCCTTATTTTTAGGGCTTTTTTTTCCATTCAAAATTTGAAATCAAAGGAACTTTTTCAACCTCTATTTAAAATTCATCTTCCCCACTTCACTCTCTCCAGATCTAAATCTCAATATCTCTCTTCCATGGCGATTCGAACTATCTACGGATTGATATTCTTAGCAACATCAAGCTTTTGCTTCATCTTCCTCTATCTCGCTCTTCAACCAATCTTCTATTTCACCTCCTAACACCGCCGCGGTGCCACTATGAACCAACCGATCTGGTGGACCGGTAGCAGAGTCGATGAAGAGCAATTTTTTTTCCTTCCACGGCGGCGACGCGAAATTCCGGCAGATCGGTTCGTAGATGAATACAAGTATGTTGAATGTATACTTTTGTTCTTTCTTTTTTTTTTTAGCTTAGAACGGAAAAATTACAGTGATATTTGTTTTTTGTTTTGACGGATCTGGATTTGATTTTTGTGATCTCGTTTGTTTCAGCTTGAAATCGTGTTGTTAAATCATAGAGATTTATAATTTTGCAAAAATGAATTTCTTCGAAAATTCATGAATCATGTTGTTGTATTAATTATAATACAAAACATTTTGTTGCAATTTTGTGTCAAAATTTTCTATTTGTTAATTTCTATTCGCCATATGGCAAGATGAACGGGACAATAAAGAATTAAGCTCACACCTATTATTTTCATAATATCTCGTATCACCTAACAATAAGCCAATGATTACTTTGATGTTTGAGAAAAATATATTCAATTTGAGCGAAAATATCAAAATCATCTGAACTCAATAAGGTTAACGTTGGGTATAAATTTATATATAAAAATTTATTAAAATTGCAACAATCAATAGATATCTGAACTCAATAATTTTAACATTGAATATACATTTATATATAAAAATTTATTAAAATTGCAATAAACAATAGACATGAAGTTTTATTAGTATTAAGTATTGCGAGTTCTAATATTAAAAACTTCAATATCAAACTCATTCAATTTAAATTATAAATTCGTCTCTAATATAGACATATTTATCTTAATTATTATTTTTAAAAAAACAAAGTAACAGTTTTGTGTGGGTAAAACTTTACTTTATCATTTTTTATAAATTGAAAGTCATGTTCAGTTTTTTTGTTCTTTTAAAAAGCAAGTTCAATATACAACCAAACATTACTTTATATTTTTATTTAAAAAAATTCATGCACAAACTGCCAAATATCTTTAAAAAATAAAATCCAATATATTTTCAAACTTTTGCCGACGATGAATTACATCATCTTTTATTCGAATACTTTTCAAATCAATAAAGAAAAATGAAAAGCAAAAATCAAATGGATGTACAGTTACAGATTCAACAAAAAAAATTAATGACTTAGATTTATATCATACATTAATTTTTGAAAATATATGTACAAATAATCTATTTAAAATTGAATAAAGAAAAACAGTGCTGATTTTAAACCTATAAATTAAAGATCATGAATCTACCCCTAACAAATTTATTCTCATATATCTCATCTTAAGAAATCTTAATGGAAAATAATACCCTCCTATTTCAATTTATGTATTACTATATTTTTCTAGATACAAAGTTTAAGAAAATAGAAAAGAATTAAGACAGTTAAATCTCATGGTCTTAAACAAGTTCTAATTGGAGAAATATATATATAAAGACATTCTTTATTAAACTAGAATAGAAAAAATTATATATAATGACAAACTAATAAATTAAATTAAATGCTATAACCATACTTTAATTTAATTGTTGTAGAAAACTGTTTGTCAATCACATCTCTCGCTCAAACTCTTGCTCGCCACTCTCCCTCTCTCGGTCGCTGGCCTCTCACTTTTATACAAACACAAGTGTATAAAAAGTGTTTCTATTGGTATAAAGCGGGGGAAAATTGTATATATACATATATTTTCGTTCTCCTCTCTCTCCTCTCCCAGATCTCGCTCGCCTGTATCACTTATACAAACAGAAACAAAATGTATAAATTGCGCTTCTGTTTGTATAAAGTGAGAGAAAATTGTATATACACTTGCGAGTACATATATCTTCGTCCTATACACTCATAATTATACGATACAAATATTCTCATATCCAAATTTTTTTTGTCTATCTCTCTTTCTTGTTTTATAATACAGAAATTATATAATCGATTTGTATACAACTGCTTTCTTTTGTATATGTATAGCGAATTATACAATTGGTAGCGAATTATACATATTTATGTTTGCTATGGAGCGCAATTATGCAAACTTTGGTATAACATATAAATATAAATTTTATATTTGCTATACGTAAAAGTTGCTCAATAGAATAAAAGATTAGGACAAAACATACGAATTAAAACGAAAAAAATGACAAATTGTGAACGACAAAGAAAGTAATAGACAAAAGAAATATTCCTTTCATTCCCCAAATCTATATTATAGTAAACCAAATATATTACACAAATAAAAACAAAAAAAATTACTAAACTCACAACGTGTCATTTCATTTTGTAAAAAAAAAAATCACCATTACAATAAACAAATATATATAATTTTATAAAAAAAAATTATTAATAGTTATTTATAACCTTCTAAGGTTTTTATTATTGAGAATTCCTTTGTAAAGAACTTGCCTATTCAAAGGCATAGATTCTAAACTCTCATCATTAAATTTATCTTTGTTTTGAGAACCCAATTCCACAACTTTATTAGAAAACATAACCTTCTTCTTTGCTTGATTTTTATCTGGTCATACAAAAAAATAAAAAAAATCATCAAATAAATTATTAGAGAAATTAACATGAATATTGAATAGTCATCCATATTAGTCAGAGGTTGCAAAAAGTCTCATATTTCATAAAATTTATAATATGATTTATTCGAATCGGTGATCCATCAGAAATAGTCTTTTTACTTTCTTAAGATATATAAGGATAAAACAGCGTACACATACCCTTCTTAAACTCCACTTATGAAATTGCATAATGTAGTATTATATGTTTAAATTTTTATTCACTTGAGAATCTATCAAAAACAATTTCTCTACTTTCTCAAGATAAGAATAAGACGTGCATACATCATTTTTCTTAAACGTCACTTATATAATTATACTAAAAAAATAAGGACTACAGTTCTAGCGGTTAAGGGCATTTATATATAGAGAGGAATAGATAATAAAGATTTTATTTTAAAAAAATAATTACAAAACCAAATATGAAAAAAAAAATATAACAACTTCCAATAAATTTGAGAATTTTGTCCTCCATTATACTTTGGGTTTAATCTTAACACGTACTAAGATCTCCTTATATTACGCTAGAACACTAATATATATATAATCACTAAAATAATTCTAACATATATAATATATTATACTCATAAGAAATATATACAATCTAATTTTTCGATGAAGAACTATTCAAAAAATTGAATAAACCTCTTGTGTTTCTCTAGTTTCGCCTTTTAAACTTTAAACGATAAGAGCAGATATGAGACTTTTTAAATTGATTCATGAAATTATGTGCAAAAAGTAACGTTATAAATCGATCCAAACTATAACATACGATAAAATCGAACAATTAGAAAAATTACCAATTTGTAGTTCCAATTTGTTGATGAAATCAGAAAGAATATGTTGATGCACTTTCATAGCAAGGAGAACAACACTTCCAGAAACTGCAAAAACAGCCATAAATGCATTTCCCAATGAATTCTCCATTTTCTCTTCACACACAAAAAAAATTATGCAATTTTAAATAAATAATTAAAGGAAATTTTCTTGAAAAATTATGAATAAAAACATTTTATTATTCATAATAATATGTAAGAAGTTCATGGGATTTTTTTTTATAATAAGAAGATGGAATAATGGAACAGTTAAGTTCTTGTATTTAAAGGGAAAAAATTTTAATTTGGAAATGGGAAAATGAATTGTCAACTGTTTTTATTTTTTATTTTAAAAAAAAAGTTGTTTATTTATATATAGATTTTTCTAAATTTATTCTGCAGTTTCTATCGAATGCCATCAGCACATATATATGTGGCATTTGACTTTTTTTGTTTTGTTAAACACCAAACAATAAAATAGACATTTTATGGATTTTGAATCTATTTTTATCACCTAAAATTTAGTTTTATCTTAGAAAGATCTTGTGTTTTAAACGAAAATATAGTACATCCAAAGATATTTATAAATAAAAATAGTTGACTTTTTTAGAAGGTTATATTCATATTTTATTTTTTTATTTTTATAGAAAAAAGTCATGAAAACATTTTCATCTAGTATTTTAGATTAAGGGTGAGTTGGCAGTTGGTACTAAGGAAATATTTTTTAAGAAAAATAAATGAATTTTTTATTTATATTCTTGTGTTTGGTATATATGTACAAAAATATTATCCTAAAATTATTTATTTATAAATTATAATATAGTTAAATATTAAGAGAAATAGAGGTTGGATATAGGGGAGACGTGGGGATTGGGCGGGGTGGGGTAATGACGGAGTCAGAATTTAAATTAAGGAGTGTCAAAATATAAAGAAGTTAATTTGTGTAGAATCAATATGTAACATATATACATAAAATATATATTTTTATCTAGTTATATAGTATAATTTTCCGACGAAGAGGTGTCGATCAACAACCCTCAATTGTATGTGGCTACGCCACTGGGGTGGGGTAGCTCGATAGGGGAGGTAGGCAGTAACGGAGTCAGAAATTTGTCGAAAGATGTGTAATTTTTTTAAAATTGTGTTCAGGGTGTGCATTGAACTCCCTTTCGATTAAGATGGCTCTACGAAAGGACATAATCAATGTGAAATTTCGATTGTGATTCGCTATTCTTTAAGAAACTTATTTTTCAAAATTATATATCCATTCTGATTTTTTTTTTTCCAAGAGGGTAAAATTTATCAAAAAAAATAAGAAAAATTAATTAAGGATTGTAGATTGTTAGGTAAAAGTAGAAAGAGAGAAAAAGAGTCAGCTTCTAATTATATTTTCATGTGGTTGGTGGTAACTAATTTATGGGAATATTAATCACACTTATTTGGAGAATGGAATCTGTTAATTAAAAAATAATTCATATTACTAGGTAATTATTTTATATATTTCATATGTTCGTATTATTTTTAATTTATTTGAATTATAAAGTCTAACTTATACTTCCTTGCGCTAGTAATATATGGTTGCACGTTTATAGTAGTAAGTAATAGTTTTAGAATGTTTAGGCAAGCAACTCATTTTTCTTTCTTTACCTATCTATATAATTCTCCCTTTGACCTCAATTAATAGAAAATAATCATTGTTCATTATTATAAAGATGGATATAACAAACCACGCAAGATCGTGACAAGATGATTGAGATTTTTCTATCTTGAATCAGTGATCTCGGGTTCGATGAGATTGCTTTCAACCAATTGTGTAACTTTTCTCTTCTATATATATCTAAAACTGGTGGTGGATAATTACTTTCTATTACTCAAATTAATTATTACTCTATTAAGTTTTATTTTATATGACTCATTTTTCTTTTTAATCAGTTTCATGAGAATTTTAACTTTAAAATGTTTATTTCACCTTTAATATACAAATATCTTTCACTTATTTTAGACTACAAATGATCAGATAAGGACTATGTGTCCTCTAGAAAGGTCAAGCATTACAATGCTATGTTATTTTTGAAAATTACAACAATAACTATTCATTTTGTTCTTTAATAATTCATTTTCTTTTAATTTACGTGATATATTTCATTTTTCAAGAGTCAAATAGCTTAAATTTGACTGAAAATTTGTGCATAATATCTTTAATTTTTTTGAAATGAAATTTATATATTTGTAAACTACCTAAAAAGTATTGTATAATTTACAATCCAAAATATTTAAAGACATAAACTTTTTTTTTTCTTATCAAAAATAAACTTATTTAAATCCTAAAATTTAAAATGTGTCACATAAGTTAGAAAGAAAAAAAAAAAAGAGGGTGTACCTTATCATAATTAAGATGAATTCTCATTAATTACATTAGTTAGATGTTGTACCAAATTATGCACTACCCTATATCTAACCTCAAACTTTTGTTAAACTAAAATTAAATTTTAAGTTCACGATGTTATGTCCCTATATATTATTACGGAAAAAGGATAAATATACTCTATGCAAATATCTTTTGTCATATTTTTGGACATTAGTGCCTCTGCTATCCCAAAACTAGAGTGTATATGTCCTTCACTCTAACTAAAGACTAAATAGGAACACGTGACTCAATCTTATGGATCGGTGAATTAGATTATGACATGTGTATGCCCGTTAATATAAAAATATATATACGCTCTAGTGTTTGAACGGAAGAAACATCAATGTCCTAAAGATATGACGAACGATATTTGCATACCATAGTTCAAAAATATATATATATATATATATATATATATATATATATATATATATATATATATATATATATATATATATACTTTTCCTATTAATTATAATATTGGATATTAGGTATTGTGTAATCTCCAAATTATACACTTGTCTTGTACTTACTCTATTAACTCCCTATCACGTACCATTGTCCCCTAACCTCAAGGGTCCCCCAACCACCATTTTGCTATTAAAAACAAAATTACGCTCCCCTCGAAAAATAAGGGTTTGAAGATATCGAGTTATCATATTGAAATTAAATTTTTAATAATACAAATTTAATATATTGTAAGATTTGATATATATAAATAGAGAGAGAAAAAATTATAATTTTAGTTAAACGGAATTAATATTATTATATGAGACTATTAAGACAAATAGACAATACATGCAGGGGCAGATCCATATAGAGTTCGTTAGATGCTCGAGCATCCATCAATCTCGTCTTGAAATATATATAGAGAGAAGTTAAGAGATATTTGTATAAAAATAACATAAAGCACTCAATGAACAAATGAACAGATTGTTGGTTCTTGAGGGGTGCGTAAGGCTCTTTTAATATTATTGACTCTGGGTTCGATATAGAGATTAATGGGTATTTGTATAAAATTAAGGGAAAATGCACAAGTACCCCCTATACTATAATCGAAATCCCAGAGACACACTTTAACTATTCTAAGGTATTATTACCCCTGAACTTATTTTTTTTATAATTTTGTATACCTTTTGGCTTAATAGAACCTTAGTTTAGTTAATGTGTGTCTCTGAGATTATGATCATAATCTAAGGGGATACTTGTACATTTTTTCTAAAATTAACATAAAGCATCCAATAAGTAAATAATTCGACTGATTTATTGGCTCTTGAGTCGATGCGTGAGACTCTTTTAATATTGTTGAGTCCGGATTCGAATCTCACGGATACATGCATAGTAGCAGCAACAATATTTTTTACATAATAGTGGCAATAATAAGGTTTCCTAGGCTTGCTATATTATTATATTAGTACTACTAACAGATATATAAAATAGTAGTATTATATAAATACTACAAATTGCATTATGGGTGATGTTTTGTACGGAGGAAAATGTTTTCCTGGAAAATAAGTAAATTTTGAACTTATTTTCTCATGTTTGGTTGGTGAGTAGAAAATATTTTCCGAAAATAATTTTAGTGTTTGATTTATGAATGAAAAATATTTTTGACAGACATCTTTTATTTTACTAGATAAAAAATAATTTATGAAATTAAAAATATTTTTTAAAATCAAAGTTATTATTTTTTTGGGGTGGGGTGGGGGGTGATGGGTGGGAGCGGGGGGAAGGGGGAGGGGAGGGGGAGGGGGTAGGAGTGAAAAAATAAAAATTTGAAGTTGATAGTATTTTAAAAAACAAAATTAATTTTTTTGGGGGTTGGGGGTGGGGTGGGGGGGGGAGAGAGGGTTAGGAGTTTAAAAATAAAATTTTGAAGTTGAAAGTATTTTTAAAAAGCAAAATTAATTTTTTGGGAAAGGGGTGGGGTTGGGGGGTGGGGTTGGGGGTTCAGGGATCGGGTGAAAAAATAAAATTTTGAATTGAAAATATTTTGTTAAAATTGATGTTTTTTCAAAAAAAATATGTAATTTGAAATTTGAGGAGAGTTTTGGAAAATGTTTTCCTTAATTTTTGAAGGGAAGTCATTTTCCTTAATTTTGAGGAAAATGAGTTGATTTGGAAAACATTTTCCAAAACTTTTGTCTCAACCAAACATGGAAAAATTGAAAAACATTTTCCAGAAAATATTTTACTTCATACCAAACACACTCTATATATGATATCATTTTGTATCTAACAAAGTATTGGCTAATGTTAGCTATTTGATCATAGATTTTAAGGTTAAAAATTGGGTTCTAATTTAAATTTGTGTTGGAATCATATATTTTACTTGAAAAAAAAATTAAAATCGTATCTAAAAGTCCCAAAAATTCAAAAACAAGGACATGAGCTAGTTTTTGGAAACTTGTAAAATATTTGAAGAAAATTATCATGTCAAACAGAGGCGGAGTTAAGATTTTTAATAGAGGATTCAAAATTCGTAGAAATAGACACACGGAGTAGCTGATGGGGTTCGACATCTACTATATATGCATAAAATATTATTTTAACCATATATAAATAGTATAATTTTCCGTCAAAGGAGGTTCGGATGAACCACCTTGTACCAAGGTGGCTTCGCCCCTGTCAACAAATATATGCATGAAGATAAATTTTGAAAATTTATGATCAAATGCTAGTTAAGATTTTAGATAATTTTTACATATATAGGGTGTGTTTGGTATGGAATAGAAAATGTTTTCCTGAAAAACAAGTAGATTTTGGAGTTATTTTCTCATGTTTGGTTGGTGAGTAGAAAATATTTTTCCGGAAATGATTTTTAGTGTTTGATTTATGAATGAAAAATGTTTTTGAGAGACATCTTTTATTTTTAGTAGAGTAAAAAATAATTTATGAAATTGAAAAATATTTTTTAAAAATAAAATTATTATTTTTTTGGAATGGTGGTGGGGGTGGGTGGGCTGGGGATAGTGGGTGGGGGAAGGGGGGAGGGAGGAGGAGTGAAAAAATAAAAATTTGAAGTTGATAGTATTTTTAACAAACAAAATTAATTTTTTTGAGGGGTTGGGGGTGGGTGGGGGGCTGGCCGGGGGGAGGGGGGTAGGAGTTTAAGAATAAAAATTTTGAAGTTGAAAATATTTTTAAAAAGCAAAATTAATTTTTTGGGGAGGGAGTGGGGTTGGTTGGTTGGTGGGTGGGTGGATGGGGGGAGGTCAGGGATCGGGTGAAAAAATAAAATTTTAAAATTGAAAATATTTTTTTTAAATTGATGTTTTTACCCCAAAAAATGTAATTTGAAATTGGAAGAGAGTTTTGGAAAATGTTTTTCTTAATTTTTGAAGGGAAGTCATTTTCCTTAATTTTGAGGAAAATGAGTTGATTTGGAAAATATTTTCCAAAACTTTTGTCCCAACCAAACATGGAAAAATTGGAAATTCCTTCATACCAAACACACTCATAGAGTATTAATATGATATAATTGTGACATTTCTCAAAATCATAATTCTTTATCATAAATATATATGTAAATCGAAATTGAACAAATATAACTACTGATTTATCATACCACTAAATACAGAACAAAATTGATCCATAAATAATTGAAAGAAGATCCATTATAAGTTTCACAAGAAAATATCCATACACTACGTAAAAAGATTATCTGTATCCATTATATCAAAGATAAACTAGTTATTATTATTATTGACATTTTTCTATAGTTATACATGTGCTTTGAGAGAGTGTAATATATTTCATTACAAACCAAACATAAAGAGACGTAATTTATTAATATCACGTTTTAAGATATTTCAACATTTTATAAAGTTGTTATATTTATAAAATAAATACAACTTTAAATTACACATGATATCTATACCGATAAAGATAATCTATATTTCCTAAAATTTATCGAGATACGTATAAATTGACTCGAACATTCCGTCCAAAAATAAGGACCCCTTTTTCTATTCCCTTTGTTCCCTACTTCCCCGCACCCTTATACGACAAACCTTATTTTTCTCTTTTCCACTATATTTTCACCCATTCAAAATCACCATTAATATATTTTCTTTGGATACATTAAACCAACAAATTCATCAAATTTTGTTATAATTCACATAAAAATAATTAATTCTCCAGCCATTTTCGGAGAGGGGTAATTTTTTCCCATTTTGAAGATCCAACAAATCTTCTTCCCCCACTCCGAAAATTTCATCATCCTTATGAAATCGAATTTTTTCGAAAAAAATTAAAATTTTCAAAAAAAAAAAATTTTAAAAAATCAATTAAAAATTGGGGCATGACGAGACCAATAGTCATACCTTCGCCTCCGTTACTGTCTCTGGATAAACGGCAGCCGCTATTATCGAGTCAGGATTCATCTCAGGCATCGCGCGGCGTCGTACGCGGTAGCAGCAGCGGTGGGACTGTTGTTCGGAGAGCTCGATTAGCGGAGGTTGCCGGTGGTACGACGGCGGAATGTGCGGCGGTGGCGTGTTGTTGTCCTTGCGGGATTGCCAATTTGTTGGTTCTAGCGGTGTATAAGGTTCCGGCTGGACTTTGTAGAAAGGCTTTGAGGAAAAATCGCCGGAATCGGTTGATGAAAAAGGGGCTTTTGCCGGCGCCGGGAAGTGGACATTGTAGCTGTGATGAAATGGAGCTTCATGCTTACCAGATTTCTAGTCCGATTGCGATGGTCGGCGGCGGCGACGGAAACCTAGCTACCGATAAGGATGCTTTGGAGCTGGAGAAGGAAATGTGGGATAAGTTTTATGGTACTGGGTTCTGGAGAAGCCCATCTCAACGAAGTGAAATGTAACGGGTAAATTTGCACGCATCTGGATTAATTAATAAAATACATTAACTCTATTTATCAAAAATCAAAATGAAATTTCAAATTTACATCTTCGAAACATTAATTTATCATAATAATAATAAATCGTGTTAAATAGTCACTCATCACACAATTATCGAACCAAATCTACGATGAATCTCGAAAAATAAAGTGAAAATGCAACATCTTTTGTCCGTCTTACGTAAATATATGTGAATTCCTCTTCGTAGTTTTTCATTTCACCAAACTCGTAAAATGATTTAATTTCATAAACTCAATAATATTTGGTATTTCATCATACTTTTCGTGAAATTATAGGTAATCTTTTTTTATTTATCGAGCTTTTGCGGAGAAAGTTATTTAGTACTATTATTTATCTCGTAAAATTAATCGAGGTGTAATTTCTGATTATCATGATTATAATCAATTTTGTGTGTGTTGTTGTAATTTTCAGGCTTGGGATGAATTAATGTGTATAGGTGGTTGAATGAAGAAGAGGGAGAAATTGTTCTATTTTTATTTTTATTTTTATCTCTTTTTCACTCTCTTTGTAATTAAAAACTATTTAACTCTTGTATCCACCAAGCAATCTTTGTATTATATTCTTCAATTTCTTTGTCATATTTTCATTTCAAGAATCAAAATCAAGTGTATTGTTCAATTTCCAATTTTGTTTTGCTTTTTGAAATATTTTGTTCCATGGGGTGTTTGGCTATGTAAATAAACATAAAAAAAAATTACTTTATGTTAAAATTTTAAATTAGAATAGTGTTTGATCATATTTTTTGCTATAAGTATATTATAAAACAATTTCATGGGCAAGCGGATTTTAAGCTTTTGAATAGTTGTGAATCTTGTTGAAGGGAAGGAGTACCTTTGGAAGTACAAGCAAGAATGGTTTATGATTATGATCCGTTCGTATCGTAAAGTATTGAGTTAAGTTTTACTAAGTACATAATTCTAAATAGGCGGTTGTTCATCAATAAATTAAAGAAGATGAGAATGACATCAACTTGTCAAGTAATTATACCCCTGAATTCATGAAGTTTAAATCTCATTAGTATTACTAATGAAATTTAAGACAATTCGAAGAAAGAGGATTACACTTTGGATTAAAGGATAAAAAAATATTTTGTTTTGTTAAATTATATAGTATTTAAAATTTATCGGTTTGATTAATATATGCACACAAAAAAGTGCTCCTATTTACAATAACATATTGATTATTGAGTGTGATTTCATAGGTGGAGTTCGGGAAAAATGATATGTACAATAACTTTATGTACATATCATTTGAGCTAGATAAAAAAATTGTTTATGACAAACCTTCTGCTTAAAAAATTTACCCATTTTTGAAATATTTTATTTCCTTCAAATTTAAATTCAAATTCTAATGAAATTTGAAATTCTTAACAAAAAAATATTAATTTTTAAATTAAAAAAATTATATATTTCAAAAGTAAATAGATAATATATATGGTCAACAAGACCTAATTAAGACTGAGGAGAGTTAAATCATTTCATCTCACTCCTTTTTATAGTTCTTTTTCTTTTAATAAAACAACCACTATGTTTGGTGTGGTAGTAAATGTGTAATCATAATTCTTGAGTACAAAAGCAAACACCTTGCTTTGCTACTAACATAATATAATTTTATTTATTCATCAATTATACGAAGGAATATAATCGTTATCTTGAGCCACAACTTACTAATCATCATCATTGTCAATCACTTACTATAATCACTTGTTACTAATGTAACTCATCACCATCAATCACCATTACCATTTTATATATCGTCATGCAATTACTTTCTTTACTCATCACCATATTATATATCATCAATCACTTTAATGAGAGTCATGCTTCTACCTATTCTTATACTAAATGGTCCATATCCTCCAAATTAAAGAAAACTCCAAAAAAGATCTAATGCTTTAAACCTATCCTTTTCATTAGAAAAATGATAAATGACAAAATATAATTAAATCTAGTAAACCTATGATAATAAAATACTGTTCTTTTCCACTAAAAAAAGTACAATAATTGTATTTGAGGGTCCAAACCTGTTGTTTGTCATTGGTGTAGATTACTTGGTATTCATCAGTCCCTATCAATACTTGCACATATTGCAACTCCAGGTGACTTTCAGAATCTATTAACTTTTACTGAGATTTTTTTGCCCCACCCCCAAAAGGAAAAAGAAATCCCACTTGAGATTGGACACCACCTACTCGATCTATACTGAACTAATTTAAATTCACGTGAAGTAAAAATTTTAGTAAACATATACTTTCAATCGAGAAGTTTTTCAAACTTGATATGTACTTTTAATTAAGGTGGTAATACATAAACATCACCCTCACTTGGTTTCAGCGGATAACTATGCCCTTCAACTTTGACTGTGCACAAATAGATACTCAAACTTGTATAAAATTAAACAAATAAACATATGTGTCCTATATGACATAATACACGTAGGACGCCACGTAGGATACAAAATTGCAATCTCGGGTGCCATGTAGGATGAATGTATCTATTTGTTCAATTTTGTACAAGTTTAAGTGCCTACCTATGCACACCCAAAGTTAAAGATCATAATTGCCAAGTGACGTCAAGTTAAGGGTCATATTCATGTATTATTCTTTAATTAATAATGCATGAAATTTGACCATCTCATTGCATGATAGGAAGGAGCTAAAGGAGCATGCATTATGGTCTATGGGGTTTGAATGAATTTTCGTGGACAGAAAATTATAATGTATATTAAAACGGATCTAGAGTATTATCTGACGTTTATGTGAACTCAATAAATTTATTTTTAAAATGCAATATTCATATTAAAATAATTTATCAAATTTTTATAAAAACTTGATTGTAAATTATTAGTTATTATTATAGAAACTTATACATTTTAAATTTTGAATCCGTCTTTAAATATAAACTAGATCAATAATTTTGTATGTGGTATATAATAAAGGTCTAACTCATCGGTGGCCTCTTAAACTTAGCACGAACTTTCACTTAGACACTTCAACTAGACGATGTTCATTTTAGACACCTCATGTAGAGTCTTGATGTGTCATTTTGACATATTTTTACCAATCAACAAAAATATATAAGGTGTCTGTGTTATACTCGCGAATGACGTGTAAAGTGATCAATTAGACGACGACATGTGTTATTTACATCAAAAATAATTTTTAAATAATTATTTTTGAATAAAAATAAAAAGTAACCAACCAATCATTGATATATGGATTTTGCCCAATAATTATTTTAGAAAAAGATCTAAACCAATAAATCCCCCATGCCCCTCCCCCGCCCCACCTCGCCCCACCATTGTCTTCTCCAAAACATCTGGGCACCCATTTTCTTTTATTTTCTTTCACCAAATACTATACTCACTCCGTTTAAAAAAGAATGACTCCTTTCCTTTTTTGGTAATATTTTAACTTTAACTTTCCACGTGGCATGTTTAAGGCCACCAGATTAAAGGGTATTTTGGTGTATTTGACATAACTTTAAATTAGAACCACAAGATTAAAAAGTCTTCTTTCTTTTCTTAAACTCCATTCCGAGTCAAACTAGACCAATCTTTTCAAAACGGAGAGAATATTTCTTTTTCCCAAAATAACATTTGGACTCACACCACCAACACACTGTTCCTTTTTTATTATTCTCTTTTTCAAATATCTTTTTATTTTTTTTTACCCTAATTAGCGGGTTAAGAATTCAAAAAAAATTAAATCTATTCCTCTATAAAAATTAATTTCTGAAAGAATCTCAATAATTTAATATTTAAATGGGTATATTTCTAAATTTTCACAGATTCATTATTTTTCATCATTTTACTGTAACTATTTCTCTTCACCATTGTTGGATATTTATGTTTGCAGGAATGGAGGTTGAAATTGGAAAGAAAAAATAAAATAAAATAAAAAGTCGACTGAATATGTATTTCACGCGCAGTTATTGAGTGTATTACATTCATTGAGCCATGTAAGGAAAGAGTGTCAATATGACACAATAAAAGCTAACATGAGGTGTCTAAAATGAACATTACCTACTTAAAGTGTCTAAGTGAAAGTTTATGCCAAGTTTAAGAAGCCACCAATGAATTAGACCTATAATAAATGAATCCCAAAATCATCACTGAACACACTCATTAATGAAACTAATTATTAATTCTATCTGTTTTCAAATGGCTTTAATCAAGAAGTGTTCATTCAACTCATTAATCACACATAGATGTACACAAAAAAGGACTTGAAAATGACACTACAAGGGGCCGGGGGTGGGGGTGGGGGTGGGGAGATAGGGGTGGTCTAAAACTGATCGTTTAATAATTTTAAGATAAAATATAAAATATAATATTGGTTAATCCTTGAATTATTTATTCAATTATTTATATTATCACGATTGAATATGAGATATCATGTCCATAAGATTACTATGTTTATCTTGTTTGATGTTTCTCATAACAAACGACCTTATAGAATATTACATATCTAAATAAGATATTTTTTTAAACAAATTAAATAAAAATGAAAACTACATATTATTTAATCAAAGTTAAGAAATAAAAAAAATTATATACGTGATTTTTTTTTAGTTTGAAAAAAAAAATATTTAAAAAAAATTATATGTATATCATTAAAAGTTGGAATTGACTAATTATCAGGTGTAGATTTATTCAAAGGAATGTGATTTTCTTGCTGAATATCTTTGTCATAAATTATTTTTCTTCAGCAACTATATACTATAATTAATTAATTATTGATGGACCAATAAGGCAACAAGTTCATTTTTTTTAAGGGTAACACTATTCCCATTTGACTATTTTTCTCTATACTATTTGATTTTATTTTTTTGAGGAAGTTACTAAGTATTCAATTATTCATCCTTCATTTCTTTGTATAGAGTAAAATCATCAAATATTTAGATTAATAAATCTTTTTTATTTTTTTTATTTGACATCTAATAATATTCATTCTAGGGTCTAACTAATTTGAATCTGTATTGAGAGGTAAAATGTTATATATCAAAAATGATTTTATGTGGCCCATTTTGATGCTAATCGTTTAATTTACTGGCTTGAATTCATTAATATGCAACTCAAATTAATTAAAAAAATAAAAAATTTTAAAGACTTTTAAAAGTAATAGGGGTATAATGGAAATAAGTGAAACAAAAAGGTGTGTATTTCTATGATTTGTCCTTTTAATAATTATACCGTATATTTTAAAAAAATAAATTAGATACACAAATCCTTTAAATATAGTATTGAATAATTATCTCAAAAATTAATCTCCTTAATTAATAGGATATTTGTTAAGTTATTGCAATCACTACACCAAAATTGATCTTTAGCGGCTATTAATTAGCAATTGCCGCTAAATATATACTTTTAGTGGCAATTAGCACTCTTTGTATATGTCCCTAAAGACTTTAGCGACATTAAATCTAATGACACTTAACTAATGTCGGTAAAGACTAGAACACTCTTTATTCATGTGTATATTTAATGTCGCTAAACGTTGTTTTTGTTGTAGTGAATGCATCTAACTATATTCATATGTATATAATCTACATATATACATTGTGTTTGATGTATTTACATTGTTAGTTATGTATATGTAAATACAAGGAATGAACATTAGTTTTTATGTACATTGTGTTTATTTGAGATATATTGTTATTTAAATATTGGTAGAAGTATGAAATTTACAACTTGAAATTAAAGAACCAACTTGGAATTTCTGAAGAAAAAAAGTTAATTTTGCTCGAAACTTTGAAAATCGGAGATTCAATGAAAGGAATTGATGAAGAAGATGAAGTTTACAATTTTAAAATTATTAGGTTTATGATTTAGATTTTTTAGTAAAACTGTTAATAGTTGATACATAAGAATCCTTTTAGATCTGTTTTGTTTGTTAATTTCCATCATTTACTCCTTTAATTAAGAAAATAAGTTACAACATTTAATTCAAAAGTATTAAATTATGCATCCCGCTCTTTTAAATCTGATGGATACATACATCTCATGGGTCATGATACATGTATCTCATAGCCGAAAATGATATATAAAGTAGTATAAAAAAATATCGAGAATTCTAATAATTAGGATCTAAACTAGTGGGATTTATGTAGTTAATTTGCTCTATTTTAAACTTATTCATCAAAATATTTTCTTTTGGATGAAAAGCCCATTAGAGGGCCCAATATATATGTGGGTAATTCAGAGTGAAACAGATTTTTATGGGCCAACTTTGAGGCCCATGACCTGTAGAGGTATACTTTTAAGAGAAATTTTCTGAAATAGTAAACATAATATACTTAATAAAACACTATAAATATAGTTTCAATAATTGCGTTTCATAGCTATAGTTTCTTTTGCTATGGAAGTTGCGGCTGTATATTTCTACCAGTTTGTATATTTCGCTTGTGAATATACAAATAGGGTAAGTATATAAAATTATGTATTTATATATTTCAAAAAAAATCAGAACTTTGTATAGATAGATTTTTCACTTGTCAATGTACAAACAAGGTAATTCATCATTAATTCATAAATCGAATACAAATAGATAGAGTAAGCATATATAAAATTCTTAATTTGTACAATTCAGAACCGAATTCTTTAAATTCTGAATTTATACAAATCGCGAATCATACTAATCAGGCGAATGATACAAATTAGGCTAAAAACAAGATATGGAAAAACTATAGATGTGAATTAGAATTTCCGTAAACAATAGTTATATCATTTAATATGGTTCAAATTTGCTTTTCTGCACAATTTTTCTTACTTTTAATTCCTTCTGTTATTTATTTTTTATTTTTAATTACTTGTGAATTCAACACATAAATCTCAATGAATGAAAAATCAACACTTAACAATTAAATAACATAATTTTTTTTATTTCATTTCATATAATGATAAGCGCAGAGAAATGAAAAATATTAAAATCATAGATATGATTAGCAAGACCTAGTTGGTCAAACATCAAAACTTGATGAAATAATATTATTTCCTCTGAAGGAGTCAAATCACTTTCAAGGATTTCAGATGGAGAAACACCAAATGTTCAACAAGTTTCTCAATTGCTGCATCCAAGAGCTCTTCGAATTGTTGAATCTCATGACAGTTCATTTCTTCAATTGGAGCTTTTAGCAACTTTTCAATGTAGGTAAGCTCCATTTTGTTTTCCGCAATTAAACTTTACTTTGAGGAAGTAAGAAAATAATGTGATGTAGAATATTTGATATCATAAGCGTATTTATAATGTTAAAAAGCCACGTTATTGGTAAAAATAAAGTCATGTACAATATTTATGTTGCCATACGCGATATAGAATATATTGAATTCCTTTTATTTGTTTTAAGTTGTGAAAAAATTATGTATAGTAATTTAGCACATTTCCACGTCTAGATCCTTCGTATAAATTATTTGACCCTAAATCTTTTACCTTCATATTTTTAATTAATTGGTCAACTTTCTTCAATTAAATATATAGGAAAATAAGTTTTTTTTGAAGTCAAAATATTTTAGAAACTATATTGACTTTTATTTTGTCGTTTTCAGCAAAATATTTTAATAGATATTATATATATTTAACATATAATTATAAGTGATAATTATGTCAGTCTTACTAATTTGAAAAATCAATTTATATTCAAAACAAAAATATTTTAGAAATCATTTTGACTTTTATTTTGTCGTTTCAAGCAAAATATTCATATGGATATTATATATATTTAACATATAATTATAAGTAATAATTATGTCAGTCTTGCTAATTTGAATAATCAATTTATATTCAAAACAAATGTTTGATTTTGTCAAATTAATGTCATTCACAATTTAATTACTGATAAGTTCATTATTGTGAATGATTAGTTACCATGTTGAGTCAAGAAGTTTAACTCAACACAAGGACGAATTAAATGCTAAAAATGGAATATGTGAATTTGTGATGTTTACATAAAATAGATCTTTGTATGTATATATATTTTTTATAATTAGTATATTATTATCTAATTGCACCCGTACTATAAAAAAGCTAAAGAATTTAATTGATTGAGTATTTGCGATATTTATCTAAAGGACTAAGGTATAAATTCACTCTTAATACAAATTTTCCTTCTTTCTTTTAGGGGTACACTTATATACTAATTTTTTGAAATCCATCTCTAAATTCAGATTAACACAAAGAAAGAAACATAATATATCTTTCATCAAAATATTTTCTTTAGGATGAAAAGCCCATTAGAAGGCTTAATATATAGGAAAATTTAGCTAACTAGTCAAAAAAATTAACTTATTTAGTGATAATATCCATACTTTAATAATATTAGTAAACATGTCAAAAATATCATTATTTTAAAAATAAATAATTATTCTGATATTATTAATATTTTCTCTCTCATTATTTACACCCTTTTTCTCTCTCTCATAGATTACACATTTTTCTCTATATATATATATGTAATTGGATAGATATTAATGATATTTTAAATTTTCTCTCTCTTTTATCAAGCTTATCAATTTCTCTCTCTATCTTTATTCCTAATCAACTCCCCAGATTTCTTCTCTCTTTTCTTACGCTTCTTTTTAATTTCTTTCTCTAACATTCTTCCAAATCAATTTCACAGATTCCCGATTCAATATATTAATATTTTTTATTATTCTCAATTAATTTCGTTGCAAGATTTGATTTGAAGATTAACATTGATTTGGGTATTATGTTCTTCATATTCCTTATTGATTTACTTACTGTTTTTAGTGTGTTTTTTTTTAATTTTTTTTTTTTTTGTTGTTGTTCTTAAAACATTTTTTAGGGTTTCATAATACAAAATTATCTCTTCAATGGACGCTTTCAAGAGAGTTACTAGAGGTATTGGACAAAGTAATCAAAGTTCTTCCGAGTTCTCATCATTTAATTTTTTTCACTCAAGAAATAAACAACAATGTAGGTTCCGCTTCTAAATCTAAGGAGGATATACGACGGGGAAAAATGCCTGAATCCGTCGATGTGCAAAATTCCACACAAATTCATAACCATGAAGTTGAAGAAGATCAATTTTTTGGAGAAGAGGTATTTTTTTCCGCATGTTCTGTGTATTGCATGTTTAATTTAATTTGTTTAGTAATTTTTAAGATTCAAAAAAATACATGTTACAATGCGTTTGGAAGTGTATATGGAATTTTTAGTCTGTTATAGTTACTATGTATTTTTGTATTGGGATTTTGTTTAAAATGTCATATATTTATTGTATTTTGTGTTCTATTTTTTTTTTGTGTGTGTTAGTTGTTAGTGTAATACATTTTGTGTATTTACTATTATCGAATACATTTGTAAGTGTATATGGATTTTTCATTCTATTATAGTTATTATTTATTTTTGTATTTTTATAGATTTAATGTTTTTTGTATTCACTGTTATAGTTAGCATGTATATTTGTATTTCATATGTTTATTGTATTTTGTGTTCTGTTTTTTTTTTTTTGTAAATTATGTCAATGTAACACATTTTATAAGTTTGATTGTGTATTTACTATTATCGAATAGAATTGTAAGTGTATATGGAATTTTCATTCTGTTGTAGTTATTATTTATTTTTGTATTTCATAGTTTTAATTTTTTTTGTATTCACAGATTTGGAAGTGTATATTGAATTTTGTTGTTGTTTTAGTCAATATGTATTTTTGTCTTTCATAGTTTTATAATTTTTCTCTCCCCTAAATAGCTCCTGTTTGTTATTTAAATTATGTATTCTTTTTAATTAAACAAAATAATTAAAATATAATTAAAATACATAATAAGGTAAAATTTTGACAGTATCACTAAATATTGAAAGTGTTGACACTATACCCTATTAAATACTAAAATAATGACATTTTAAAAAATTTCCCTAATATATATGTGGGTGATTCAGTGACAATTTTTTTGGGCCAACTTTTAAGCCCAGGACTTGTAAAGGTATAATGTTAAGAGAATTTTTCAGAAACAAACAGTAAATATAAGTATAATTTACATAAATTACATAGTGTAAGATTTAAATTATTTTCTATCCCTACTTTTTTCTATTTTATAAAAATCTCTTAATATATCAGTTATTCGGATACATATGTTTCATTCGAATACATTAATTGTGGTACATTATAAAACTTGTCTATTGCGCTTAATATGGAATATTAATATAAAATTGATTTTCTTTCCCATAAATCACGTAGATCTGATTGATATCAATCAATTCAATATGTAACAGTTTCACCAAAATCAAAACTCGAATTTTCATCCTCCTCGTCAATTCAAAATCGTAAAAGTTTCACGGAAGGAATTGTCCAAGTTGTTGCTCAACAACCCTGTTAGCATCGATGGAACGATTGTTAATTTTCATCCTTTATTCAACATATTTCTTTGATCATTCTTCTTTCAAGAATCCCAGAAATGATTTGTCCATGGTTCTCTCAAGAAAAATGAAGCAAAAAATTATTTTAATATGGAGGAGAAAAAAGATGATGATTTGTGAGGTGTTCACTCAAGATTGAAGTAATTGATTATACAACAATGATTGATATTTCTCAAGTTTAAAAAGTTGCTCAATTGATAAAAATATCAACGATTTTGATGAATAGGAAGAAAAAGAATGCTTGCAAATTCAATGGTTGCAATAAACGTAAAAGCGATGTATGTGCCATTAATTCATTGGTTTCTTATTTGATGAAGGAATTATTTTTTGTATCATCTCCTTATGCATCTCCGGTCGTTCAAGCACCTCCTCCACCATTCCCTCTGCCCCTCTCCACTATTGGTATATAGTTTTTTTTTGATGTATCATTGTTATAGTTTTGTTTTATCGTTTTGATGTGAATATGAAAGTCATGATACATTAGTGATAAACAACCCTGTGTATAGTAATTGTGTATCTATAGATTATGACTCATGATTTTGCGTTCGAATGTTATTTGTATAAAAGTGTATCATCATAATATATTGTATATAATACATGCAATGAATGGATTAACAAGTAAGATGGATAAGATACGTTTTGAATATCGAGTGTGTATCAAAAATTTGTATAATGTATCAAGTTATATTATTTAAATTGTACGTATAAATAGGGTAATAATTAAAATATGTATATTACTTGTTTTGATCAAGAAAAATGTGGATGATACATTCATATATATATATATATATCAATGTTAAATTTTTTCGTGAATGGTTGTATCATTAATAATTTTAATGTACCTATTATATGTTATAAGATGGTTACAAAATTGTGTGGATATATGTTAGTTTGTTTGATATGTAGCTTTGAAAATTGAAAAAAATAATATTTCATATAATATATCACTGATTTTTCAATGTTTGCATATTGTTCCATGTTGTCTGAGTTTGTATGTACCAAGATTATTATTGGGTAATATGTACATAACATTCTAAGTTGGAGAAGACTCAACAAACATTAAATAGTGAAAATACATAACACAAAATTGATTTGTTATTTTCTATATAGCCTTTTAAATTTAAATAAGATTGATGATTCATTAAAAAACTTGATACGTGCAAATGATACATTGGTAGTATTAATGTATAAGTACATTTATATTAAACGTGATAAAATTAATTTAAAATTCAACAGCATTAGAGTTATGTATCAACACCTTAAATATGAATATGATAAATTACATAAAACAAGGATGAACGAAGAATTAGATCCAATGAAGAATCATATGTTTTAGGAAAAAACATAAAAATAAAGAAAAACGAAAAAAAAGACAATGAAAAATATAATTTTTTTTTACCTAATTCAGTGGCTTAAATTTAATTGACTAGAGAGAGAATCCTTTTGAAATTCAAATTAAGATGAAAATGGTAACTGATAAAATTATGGAGTGAAATTAGGAGAGATTAAAGGAGTGAAAAAGGAAGAAAATGTGGGTTAAGGCTAAAATACTTATGTATCCGGATGACTTGAGAATTGGGTGAAAATAATGGGTTTTGAAAATATTTTTAAATGGTAGGGAATAATGAAAATTATGAAAAATAAAGGTGTGTTATGTAATTAATCCTAAATATATAATAGACTTAATAAAACTCTATAAATATTATTTCGATAATTGTATTTCATAGTCATAGTTTCTTTTGCTATGGAGGTTGCGATTGTATATTTCTACGTGATTGTATATTTCATTTGCGAATATATAAATAGGGTAAGTATATAAAAATTTGTATTTATACATTTCAAAAAAATTTCAAAAACTTTGTTTGTATATTTTATTTGTCAATATACAAACAGGATATTTCATTATGAATGCATTAATCGTATACAAATGGATAGGGTCAGCGTATAAAAAATGAAATTTGTACAATCCAGAACAAATTCTACAAATTAACAAATTTATATAAATCAACGAATCATACTAACCAGGCGAAAAAAAATAATATATGATGAAACTATAGATGTGAATTTGAATTTGCCTAAACAATAGTTATATCATTTAATATGTTTTAAACTTTAAGTACATATTATTCTCCATAATTTTTCCTACTTTTTAATGAGTTTAGATTTTCTTGAAAAAGCTATTAACATGATTTTTACTCTGTCTTACTTAATTTTTATTTTTAATTACTTGTCAATTCAACACATATAATTACAATATCAGTAAATAAAAAATTAATACATACAAGATAAAAAACATGTTTTTTATTTCATTTTATATAATGATAAACATGCAGAAATGAAAATTATTGAAATGAGAGATATGATTAGCAAGACCTAGTATCATAAATTGATACTATGAGAAGATAGAATGAAATTTTTTTCTTTTCAAATTTATCTTTAATTAAAACAAACATAGTAATAGAAGAAGTCATACTGAAAACAATGAAGAAGAAAATACTATAACAAAAGTAAACAATACAATTACGGAAGTAAATGAAACAACAAATAGTATTAAAATCTAAAAATTCTAAGAGAGTATTTGTAACAATACTTGTAAGGGAGTAAGAAAATGTTCAACTACTTACTAATATTTTACATTAATTTTTGACCTTCATATCTTTCTATCTAGAGTTACGTCCTCAATAAGTTACAAGTATACCATATCTGTATAATTCACCTCCCCGAGACTTCTTTGATTTTGTCTTTACCTCTCCTAATACCAACTATAGTCAATCTCTCACACTTTAATACTAGGATATTTCCGCATCTTCTTTTCATACGTCCGAACAACCTTAATCTCGCCTCCCTCGTCTTGTAAATTTGATTGTCTTCACATGTTCGAATTCAATTTTTCATTTCATTCATTTAGCTCCTATTTACATGACTAACTCGTATTATTTTCTTTATCTCTCCCTTGACTTCCTCCACCTACAAAAAATAAATAATATTTGTGTTCTATCTTTTTTTAAGCTGATCTATTGCCCTTCAAAATGATAGAGAATTTAAATTTTTATCTAAAACTTATTCTCTGTAAAAAGTAGTTAAACAACTGATTATCTAATACGATCCTAACACCTAACTAACTTTTTTTATAAATAAAAGTCAAACAACTTCTAAATAATTAAATGTTTGTTATTCTTATGTATGGATATATTTTATATCTTAAGAATACTATCATCTAACTAATTATTATAAGAATATCAAAACCAAAAATTATATATTTTTTTAAAAATATATTTTGTTACTACTTTTTTTTAATGGTAGTATGGAAAAGCAAATTAAAGGGTAGTAAAATCTAAACGTGACCTCCAATTTCACTATTTTATAGATATAATATAATATTCCTCTCTTTCTCTTTGTCTTCTCTAATTTCTAGGTTCCTGAAAGGGGCCTTATCGGTTCAACAATTAGTTTTCTTCTTCACCCAATTTCCGGAGCCTTGTTCTAAATCCATATCAGGTAAAAAAAATCCTATTTTTTCAAAGTGGGACGTGAAATTCTATGTATTTTGGTCGAAATTTGAGTTTTTTTTCTGTTTGAATTGCGAATTTTGGTGTTTTCAGGGTGTTTTTTAGGATACAGAATGTAATAAGTTGAGATTTTGGATTGTTAGTGTGTAAAGTTTGAATCTTTATTGAGATTTATGTTTGTTTTGGGAAACTAAAGATTCCCAATTTTTTGGTTTGTGTGTGTATTTGTAGGATTAAAATATGTATATGGTGATATTGTTGGATTAAGGAATTGCCCATGTTTGTTGAAAGTATTAATATGAGTGATCTTGTTGGGAAAAGAGATGAGAAATATGCATTTCTTTGATTACTTTTTTTTTCTAGTGTGGGATCTGTTTTTTTACAAATTTTTAGCTTTTAGAGGAGGCTAGTTTGTGTTATGAGATCTGAAATTGGACTTGTTATTGGGGATTTGTTAGGTTTGTAAGGTTTTTGGGAATGGATGAGGTCAAGAAATCAGAGGGTCATATGACATCACCTGCAGCTTTTGTGGAAGGAGGAATTCAGGATGCATGTGATGATGCTTGCAGCATTTGTCTTGAGGCTTTCTGCGAAAACAATCCTCCCTCGGTGAATGCTAAAGACTGCCTGTAGTTAAATGTTTGATATTAGTAATGTTGTGTACCATAGTGACTTTGATAGTGTGTAATATATTTCTCTTTTTCTTCTGTAGGTAACTAGCTGCAAGCATGAGTTTCATCTCCAGTGTGTCCTGGAATGGTATGTATCTGTAAAAATTCTGTCTTTACTATCTTCGTGATTTCGAGGATATCAATTTGCTATTCCGATTTTTGTTAGGCAAGTAAAATATTAGTGAGCTATTTAAGATCAACTGACCCAGAGAGGGCAACAATTGAATTAGATTGCTATTGTGTATTTTGCTCTTTTTCCTTTTATGGGGGGCGGGGATGATGTTTGCAAAAATGAGATTGAATAGCAAATAGACAGGTGAGAAAGTTGTTCCTTTGACTAGTTGCAAGATGAGCCAGGGAAAGTAGACCGTATGTGAGCAAATTATATGTCACAACTTTGAAAATCAATGTTACCTAACGAGGGAGAAGTGTATTATGTACACACACACCTATGATCCTATTGCAAGGTACTGAAGAAAAAGAGAAATATGAGAAGTGGTGTTATGATTCTATTGATATGGACTTGAGTCCCACATCTGTTTGATTGGGAGTTGACATGGGGCTTATATAGCCTTGGGCTCTCCCACTGCAGTAGCTGCTTTTGGGGTGTGGTTATCCTTGGGTTATATATCAATTTAATGGGGAGCTGATGTGTGGCTTATATAGCCTCGGGTTCTCCCACCTCGATAACTAGCTTTTGGGGGGTGGTTATCCTTGGGTTGTATCAAGTGGTCTTTGAAAGGTGATTGGTGGAACTTGACACCAGTGAGTCTATTGGTGGTTTTTATTGTTTCTTTTTTGGGTCAAAAGGGTGGTTGTTATTGCTGTTGGCATATGACACTGGCTCTTTTTTTTCTTCCTTTTCCAACCATCTTTTAGTAGTAGTTACTCAATGCTGTATATTCTTTATCACATAGTTTTCTGCACCGGTTTTGTTTAGGATATTGCTTGCTTTCAGAAAACAAAATAGTTAAAAGTGCACGCAAGTTGGCCGTGATACTGCCATTATGAGAAATAAAATGAAAAAAACTACTACTACTATCTATTGATCTCAAGATAGTTAGAGTCGGCTATATGTTGAATACCAAGGCTCCCACAAAGATACTTCCTTCACATGTGCTGCACCCGATCCAGTTTCACCAGGTAAGGAAATTGGGATGCGTAGTTGGTGTTGCACGTGCAAAAGACATAGAGAGGATTAAACCATTTACTTCAATACTGTGTTAAGCGGTCCTACTTGAACAGCCATTTGGATAGACTTATTGGAAGTCAATGTTAAGCTTTTGTATTACTTGTTACCATATTGGTAGGGATTAATTAATTACCTCTTCGGTTTATCAAATATAATGACAGACCGAAAAATCATTGCCAATAAATGAAATCGGTAGTTGTGTTTATAAAATGCATTGTATGCCTTTCATGAAATTATGTGTCTCAAAAGTTATTTCCCTCCCCTCCATTTTATGGACCAGTGATATTTATTTTAGATATTCTGTAGAGATACAGTTAAGAGGCTATTGTCTTTATTAGCATCAAGATGCTGTAGAGATGCAATGCAACCCCCCCCCCCCCACACACACACACAGATACACTCTACTTTACAATTAAAGTTATAAATATTTCTTTGTATGCTAGGTTGAAGAGGTGAATAATCCTTTATTTTGGGTGGGGTTGTTTAATGGGCTTGGCTTATAGACTGGATGTTTATTCTGGAACATGAGAAGGAAATGATTTTGGGACTATACTAGTCATGATGAACATTGAAGTAAACAGTCTAATTAGTTTAATTTTTTTTTAAAACAGGTGTCAGAGAAGTTCTAATTGTCCTATGTGTTGGCAGTCCATAAGTCTGAAAGATCAGATGAGGTTTCTGTGGCTTCATTTATTCAGTTCATAATTTTTATGATTATGATTCACTGGTATAGCCCTTACTTGACATTAGTTGACTTCCCTCTTTCAGTCAAGAATTGTTTGAGGCTGTGGAACAAGAAAGGAATTTTAGAGTTAATGCAGAAAGAAATGCTACACTATTTCAGTTTCCTACGCTGGGAGATTTTGAACTACAGCATGTGTGTGGCTGCCTTAAAGGATAAGCATTTTTCTTTTTTCATCTGATTTCTGAAGTTTCACAAGCAAGCATGTTGTGTTTACCTCTATTAATTATCATTCATGGCACTACAGTTACCTGTGGATATTGATGATCCTGAACTTGAAGAGCGCATTCTTCAGCATTTGGCTGTTGCTGCTTCAATGGGAAGAGCTCACCATGCGGGTCGAAGGGAGGGCTCAAGAAATCGCTCATCCACCAATAACCGTCCACAACTTTTAGTATTTCCAACTCATCATAATTCATCTCCTACCGCTTCTGTTTCACCTTATCCTACTGGATCAATTTCTGATCCCGCTGCAACCACAACAGTTGATTCCCCTCTTCCCATTAGCTCCGGTAGCAGTGATTCACCACGACAGATGCCTCAGCTTTCATCAGTTCAAAGTAATCAACTTTCTGCTTTATCATCTGGTTCCGTTCTAGCGCCTGCCACAACACAAGGAACGTCTAGTGGTGATAGGTAGTTATGGTTTTCGACATCCTTCCAATTTTATGCACACCTGGGCTTTATCTTAAATTGGTTTATGATGGGTTGGATTGGAAACTCATGCAGATTTCTTAAATCAGCTCTCATTTGTTTTTGGGTTTTCTGTCTTTCTAGAAGCTCTTCTAGTTCATCCTTTACACCAATCCATAGGAGAGCTGGACCATCAGAGTTGCAGTCATTTTCAGAGTCCTGGAGATCTCGATTTAGTTCTATGTCAATGAAGTATGAATGACTTCACTCAATTACTTTTATTCTTAATATTAGCAGTTGTACTTATTTTATGTTTTTTTGGGGTCATCTTGAGCCTGGTGCATGTTATATATGGTCTTGTGCTCCAGATATAAAGAATCAATCTCAAAGAATACACGAGAGTGGAAGGAGAGATTGTTTTCTCGAAGTTCTTCAATGCCAGATGCTGGTCCTGTTAGGAGAGAGTCAAATGCTGGAATTGCTAGTCTATCTCACCTGATGGAACGTCTTGAAACTCGAGAAAATAGTAGAGCTGGCTCTGTTTCAGCAGTTACTAATATAGTGGATTCTTCACACACACTCCAAAGAGACCATGGTAATATGGGTACTCATATTGGAAATGGATTGAACAGAAACTCAACAGCTTCTGCTGCAAGTTCAGCTCAGAATTAAGTCTTCTATTTAAGCATTTACCTGGCATCTGTCCTCAGCATTTCATCTTTGAATGTAAGTCTGTAAAGGGAAGTTTTCTTTTTTTTTCTTCAATGAATTTTTGTTTTGCGGTTCTCCTTGTTAATAGCCTTTAAGGATTGCTGTTCCATTATTAAATTTGGGGATGTTACAATGGGCTTATCAGCATTGTCTATTGTTGGTCTTGCTGAATAAAAGGTCAAGAAGCATAATCATACACTTACCTTGTTTGAATGAAAAAACCCTGTTGATACTTTTAAATGGAGACCAATTAACTGAACCAATCTCATTTGACTTTAGAAGTTATGTAATATTTATATTTTCAAAATAGATCATAATTTCTTTCCTCAGAATGTATGATGAATGGAAACAAGATTGGATTGACGTACAGAAACTTTGTTTTGTTTGAACATTCATCTTGTTTTAAAAAGACAACCCAATTAGTTTTCTGGAAACCAATGACAGTTTGTTATTAATAACTACTTAGTGGTTGCATAATTAATTAATTACTGCTTGATTATTAGTTTGGCTGCTATAACTCTACATAAAATGTAGTAGAAATTCAAATCTGCAAAATATGTCAGGTCTATTGCCTCTATCTTGCCAAAAGGAACTTGACGATACAACAAATTAGGGGGTCACAACTTCTGCTATTGGGAGGTGTCCGAGTTTCAAAGATTGTTGGCCCTACTCTTTAAGCAAGTTATAGCGGGTTGATAAACCCCGATGCTTTGTGGGGGTGGGGTTTGGGGTGAATGGTATGTTCTCAATTAAGTCTTTTCATTAGAAACTTTTGGGTAGGAAGATGAAGCTTTCCCTTGTAACGCAAGATGAATGCTTAAGGTGTTGGCGAAGGTGTGTTTTTTCACTTGGCTAGCTACTAGAGGGGTGATCTGATGGCGGAAAATCTCAGAAAGCTGAAGGTTGTCTGCGTCAGGTGGTGTTATATGTGTACGGAGGCGGGAAAGAGAGGGATCTTCTTCTTCTTCTTCAGTGTGGTCTTTCCATGAGGTTATGGTGGAATATGTTAGGTGGTTTGGTACTTCTTGGGTTGCCAAGAACTCTGAAACTGAAAGAATCGTTGTTCAGTTGGAAGGGCAGGAGAAAAAGGAGAAGACATAGAGCATGGAACGTAGTTCCTCTAGAACTAATATGGGTGGTATGGAGGGAGAGAAATATGAGTGCTTTGAGGGACTAAAGTCGAGTTTTTCTCAGTAGAGACTACAATAGTCTCTGATCCCTTATTTTCTTTTCGTGCACCCCATAGAGTTCTCAATTGTAGTGAAGATTGAGTGAAGTTCGTAATGAATCATTACATTTTGTAGTTTCTTTCCTTTTGGTATGCCCTTACATACAGCCAAGTCTTTGACCTTGTTTATGAATGAATATACGTTTACTTGACCTTAAGCCTATAAAAGAAAAAAACACAGCTCTACTACATTTCTAGCTTTCTTTTTCGATATTTGTCTAGATTTTATCTCATGTCTGGTAATTTAAGTTTGAATAGTATCTCGAAATCTAGATAGTCTCAAGTAGGCTGGGGTCCTAAGTCATAAAATATCTGTATAGCCTCCCCTCCCTGGACCCTATGTTGCTCACTCTCCAAAAATGCTGTCACACCCGTCTCAGATCCTCAAAAGTTGCACAAGCTTTGGAGCATCCGACAGCATTTTTAAAGTGCCCGAGCAACATAGTCTGGACCGACCTACCCATCACGAGGATAACTTTGTGCTGCATTCTTCTTTGGGAAACTAGGATTGCTAAGTTGCCTTTCTTTTGGTTTCTCATTTTCAGGTTATGAACTTTGCTTGGGGGTTCAAATATGACATGCTGAGGACGGGATATATTTTCGTTCAGTCTATGGAGATGAGAAGTAATAGCAGTTGCAACATGAATGTGATTTTGCCTGTAAATTTGTTTATATATACGTTTTAACGCGAATCAAAATGTTGAAAACGTATCACTGGAATCTGGTAGAGATCATTGTGTTGGATATTTACTGAGTTATAACTTCATAAAATTAACAGAATTGTGTTTTTGGTTATTACAGAGACTCTGTTTAGGTTTGTTTGTGTTGAATGTTGGCCAAAAATATTAGCTGCATTTTATGTTCACTGCCTTTATTTCACATTTTGTTAGCCTTTTACCATCACAAACTTTACATCTAAATACTGAATGATCGAATTTACGTTTTTTTTAATACATAAGAATCTATACATATATATACGGGAACCTTAGTCTATATATATGTTGATAGTGAGAAAGTTATGTCTATATATATGTTGATAGTGAGAAAGTTATGCCTTCAAATCGAACGTACCTAAGAAAATAAGTAAGAAATGCACTTAATACTTCTAGTCTCCAAGACCAAAAGGATTACACAAAAATTTAAAGTAGGCTCCATGAAATTTATTATATGAATAATATATAATTATATACACAAATAATCATTACCTAATTCTTTTCATCATACATGGCATTGAAATTTTAAGCAAAAATGTGATTTTTTCACAGCAAACAAAAGAGAAGAAAGAGAAAATCTAACTATAGAGAAAATGACATATTCCTACTAAAGTTTATCGGAAAAGGTTCAAAAATGCCCTTAAACTATCTGAAATAGTTCATATATACCCTTAAATTATATTTTGGCTCAAAACTACCCTTCCCGTCAAACTATTGGATCAAAAATGCCCTTCTAATTAACGAAAATTGTTAAATGCCATGTGGATGCCACATGGCATGCCAATAGGATTCCACTGCCACGTAGACTAAATAAAAAGGGTCAAAATACCCTTAACTATCCGAAATAGCTCATATTTACCCTTAAACTATTCGGCTCAAAACTACCCTTCACGTTAAACTATTGGGTCAAAAATACCCTTCTTATTAACAGAAGATGTTAAATGTCATATGGATGCCACATTGCATAACAATAAGGTTCCACTGCCACATAGACTAAATCCCTAAATCCTAATTACTCCCCCCCCCCTCATTTCATTATTTCCAGAAACGATATATTCACCCGTTCTCCCTCATTTAGCGGCTAGGGTTTCACAGTTTTCTTCATCGCTGGGTTTCAAAGTGGATATTCTTGGTTGTAGGTTAGTAAAACTTTTTTCTTATTTTATTGTGTTTACAACCACTAAAATCAACTTTGAAACTTAGCTCCGAAGAAAGTTAAGAAACCTTGGCCGCGAAATGACGGGAAAGTTGTTAAATTCTAGCTATCATACTTATAAATCATAAATATAATAAAATAAGAAAAAATATTTACTAACCTACAAGCATGAATATCTACTTTGAAACTCAGCACCGAAGAAAGCTACGAAGCCTTAGCTGATAGGGGAAAGTTGTGAAATCCTAACTATTATGCTTTGAAATCATAAACATTATGAAATAAGAAAAACGTTTTACTAACCTACAACCAAGAATATCCACTTTGAAACCCAGCGATGAAGAGAACTGTGAAACCCTAGCCGCTAAATGAGGGAGAACGGGTGAATATATCGTTTCTGGAAATAATGAAATGAGAGGGGGGGGGGGAGTAATTAGGATTTAGGGATTTAGTCTATGTGGCAGTGGAACCTTATTGTTATGCAATGTGGCATCCATATGACATTTAACATCTTCTGTTAATAAGAAGGGTATTTTTGACCCAATAGTTTAACGTGAAGGGTAGTTTTGAGCCGAATAGTTTAAGGGTAAATATGAGCTATTTCGGATAGCTAAGGGTATTTTGACCCTTTTTATTTAGTCTACGTGGCAGTGGAATCCTATTGGCATGCCATGTGGCATTCATGTGGCATCCACATGGCATTTAACAATTTCCGTTAATTAGAAGGGCATTTTTTATCCAATAGTTTGACGGGAAGGGTAGTTTTGAGCCAAAATATAGTTTAAGGGTATATATGAGCTATTTCAGATAGTTTAAGGGTATTTTTGAGCCTTTTCCGAAAGTTTATAAAATCATGAATAGACAGTGAACTTCCAACTGTAAAACAATGATTTTTAAGTTTTTTTTGTGTAAATAACTATAAAAATTAAATATATTTATAACATTAATTTATAACTTATAAATAATTATAAGAATTTCTTTTGCTAATTGATAATCTGATAGAAATAACATTGAAAGAGTTACACGATCAGTATATGTAAGTTAATTTTTTTTCTAATGGGGTGGGGGAGGTAGTTGAAATTTCACTATTTTGTTGATTTTACAACATCTAAGTTTAAAGAAAATAATCAAAAGATATTAGCTAATGGGATTTATTAACAAACATGAATTATTTTGGAATAAAAACAAAACACAAATCTTAATTTTTCTTCTCTTATGACATATTAAATTGCCACTAAATAGCTCTATCAATTGCATGCATAATTATAAAATATCCATCTTAACCTCTACGATATGACATTGATAGAAAATAAATTATTTATTTATTTTTATTATTTAAAAAAAATAGAAGGAAGAGTAAAAGTTGAAGAATCTTAAAGTCACATCTAAAATTTTAATTTCACTATTTTCATGATAAATTTCACTTGTCAAATGTCAAAGTCAATAAAAAATACTAGTAAATAATTAAACGTGTGGGTTAGAAGGCTAATATCAACTCATCTTTTTAATTATATTTTCTCTTACTAATTACTAAAGCAATTGCTTTTATGTTATGATGTCCACCTCAAGTAATAAGTAAGATGTCATTAGCATGAATTTTTTAATTTCAATTTTTGGTTCCCAAAATTACAATATTTTTCTTTTAATGGTAAGTTTGCCCACTTCTTGGTGTATTTTTCGATCCATAATTCAAAGAAATAAGGAGATTAATGAGGATGTCACATATTGTATTAAAGTCGGATAGATGAAATAAATTAAAAGATTTATATCTGCTAATCATAAATAAAAACTGAAATTAGCTATGAACTTCATCGCTAAACTATTATTAATCTACACGTAGTAACAAAAAATTGTCTCTATATAGAATCAACGACGAATTTTACTAATTAATTAGCTATAAAAAAATTCCGTCACTAGCTAAATCCTACTTTTCTAATGGTGGTGTCGTGTCAATGAGACATGAAAGTAAGTTCTATAAAATGGTTATTACGCTGACTATGTTGTACCAGTGAGGGTCAGTCAAAAATTCGCGTGTTCAGACGATGAAATGTAACATAAATGAGGATGCGTAGATGGATTGTGACAAATTAGAAGAGACAAGATTCAGAACAAAGATATATAGAGTAGGGTGAGGAATAACCTCCGTTGTAGCGATATGTAGGAAACGAGAATGATATGGTTCGGACATGTCAAGAACAGGAAAGCACATGACCTAGTCACGAGGAGGTGAAAGAGATTGACGATGACAGGCTTGAGGGAGAGGTCGAGGTAGATCGAGAAAAAATTAAAGAGAGGAGATTAATTAAATACGATATGATACATCTTTAACTCACTGGAAACATAAATAATCCTAAGTTAAAAGAGCACAGAGATTGATGATTAATGCAGACAATTAGTAGGTAACAAAGGGATAGAGTAGGGTTCTAACCAGGAGCATTGTCTCTTTAATTCCTTACTAGTATTACTATTATTATGCTAGCGTTATCTTATATTTCATTTTTATTATTAATATTTCTTTATACTTATATTTGTACTATTCGTATCTCATTTCCTTCAATATTTTCTATCATAGTATTTTGCTCTTACATTTCTTTCAAATTATTTTTAGTTATGAGATTATTATATATATATATATATATATTGGGTTGGTAAGTCTGGCACTTGGCAAAAATTAATGACTTACATTGATAAGCTACCAAGTGCAATAGTGATGTAGTACTGTTTTAAAAAAATTATTTTTATAATGTCAAATTATAAACAATTTTTAAATTTCCAAATAATAAAAGAATACAACCTACTAAGAGTACAATTATAAATAGATATTTGTTACACAGAAATAAAGTCGAACCCATTATTTCAAGATCATGAGATCTCTGCATTTATTATGGGCCAGAGTTACAACAATTATTTATATTATTATTACACTATTTTAAAGTTTAAAAGATGTTTAATTATCTAGTTAAGAGAAATAAACACATCCCTATTGACAGTGGCGGATTTAGGATTTTAAGGTTGTGGGTGCTCTGAAATAAAAACGTAAAAAATATGTGTTAACAATGAGATTTGAACCTTGGTAACAACACTCAAAGAGCCTTAAGTACCCATTAAAAAACCATTGGGCCAACTATATCATTTATTCATTGGGTGCTCTATGTTAATTTTATACAAATACCTATCAATTTCTACATAAATATATATATTTCGTAACGAAGTTAATGGGTGCTCGAGCACCCGGCGGACACCATGTGGGTCCGCCCCTGCCTATTGATAAAAATGACATTCGAGTGGTAAGTATTCTTTTTTCCTAAACTTCAGGCTCAGATTATCTTGTTAGAAACGTTTTACTGTAACATCAAAATATCTAATGTATGTTTATATTTAATCAAGTTTTACTACGAATACGGAATCAAAACACACATATATTTTACGAGAAATAACAAAACTCATGGGTGTTTTATAATCTATTATCCTTTGGGTTGAACATTCGAGTTGGACCCATAAACATGTAGTGACATGAAAAGTAATTAGTTTAATATCAAATTAAAGCATAATAATTCTCTCTTTGCCGTCCAAAATACCATTCATAAAAAGAAGATTAAAAAAGACAAAAGTTCTCCTAATCCACAAATTGGGATAATATTTTCTTATTCATTAAATTAAAATTAAATATACTTTAAATGTTTCCAGTAGAGATTAAAAAGTCAGCTTAAAATTCTTTTGTAGGTCTAGTGCATTGTCCAAAAGATCTAATATTCAACAACTAAATAATCAAGAAATCACGTTTGAAATGACAAATATTATAACATCTCGAAATTCGGTGAGTTTTGATTGTCAGTGACAGTTATAGAATTTTTACAATATAAATTACGATTTAGTTTAGTACGTGAATGTAAGATTAAACCTCGAAATATCACTATATCTGAAAACTTGTGATTTGTGTGAGTATGATTGTTAATGACATGTCAATAATTATAATGATAAGAGTTACGATTTAAAAGAGAATCCTAAAATGTATATTTGATTTTGTCTTTGCTTTCTTTAGCCTGTAAATATAAAGTTAAACCTCAAAATATTATTTCTCTCGAACTCGTTATACCACTAATCAATTCGCGAATTCATAATTGAATTTACCAACTAATAGAAATAAGACAATGAATAATCTACATAAAGGAAATAATTCATAAGAGATTACGTTTGAAACGTTAAATATCACAAATCTTAAAACTCATGACTTTCTAACCGCTAGTTATACAGATTTATAATTAAGACGTCATAAATCATGTCTTAATATTACAAATTTACAATATATTCAATTCAATCTTAATTTTTCTTTAACACGTGTTTATTAAAATTGAAAACCTCGAAATATTAATTCTCTCGAACTCGCTAGGCCACTAATCCAAAAACCCATTATTGAATTTGACATTTAGATGTAATGAAAAAGACCTCGAATATTACAAATCTTTTAAACCATACAAAAAAAAAGATCTAAAATTTCTTAGTGGACCTTAAACTAAATCCTAAATCTCAAAGAAAATATAAATAAAAAGGAATTAAATACAATGGGACATAATTTTAAAACCCCAAAAAGGACATGAACACCGACAATATTTAAGGGCAAAATAGTCAATACACAATCATGACGTTTTAGAATAAGACAGACAATCTTCCATTTGGAGAGCTGTCTTTGTTTTCCCCTTAAATTCTTGTGAACTAAGCTTAAAGCCACGTATTCTGGTACAGTCGTGTAATTGCTTCATCCTTTAATAAATAATCTTGAGTTTAAATTTTTGATATGTAGAATATTTTATTGGGAGAGTCACTCTCGTATGGATCTTACAGTGTGTAATTCGAATTTAAGAAGCTCTAACGTAGATTACGAACACCGACTTGAAAACGAAAAAGAAAAGTTTAAAGTCACGTATTCTGGTATGGTGGTGGAACTGCTCTTTCATTCTTTAATTAGAGGTTTCAGATTTAAATTCTGAAACTTTTGTTGGGAGAATTACTCTCGTATGGACCTTACAGTGTTGATTCGGATTTAATAAAAGCTCTAACGTAGACTACAACCCGGAATGAAAAATGAAACGGAAAAGTTTAAGGTCACGCGTGAAGAAAGGGACGTGGGGCTTACGTAGCGTAGAAAACAGCGGCAAAGTTATGGCTTTTTACTTATAGACAGGAAAATGACAGCTCGCTTACCGGCTTTGTTAAGACATAAGCAAATTTGGAAATAGATTTTATGACGAAATCGCAATCATTATTCTTTGGATTATGCGATATAAATAAATTGTATTAGAAAAGTTTCATACGATAAGTTTGATAAAACATATAGAAAATTTTGAATCTAAAATTTATTTGAGAAACTTTTGTTCAACTAACTCTGACGTTCTTATGAACGGCTCATTTTTATTTATTGACTTGTCTTGATATATGGCTTGAGCCAAGCCGTTTTAAGAAGAAATTAATTAAAGTAGGTGGCTGTATGAATTATGATTACTCAACTTTATTATTACTAATTAATTAAGGGATTAGTCTCTTTACCAAACATTTTAATTTGCACGTACTCGTCAAATCGTACATTGTCCTTTGTGTTTATGGTTGGGTTAACATTTAAAGCAATGACAACTCAAACTGTAGGTTTTATATTAATTAATAATTAATCTTTTTTTGCAAATACATAGTTATAAGTTAGTAAAGCTTGCTATAAATGATAATTATAATGAGTATATATGTATGGTGATTTAATTATAATATTATTTTAATAAAAAGTAATGCATGAATCGTGCTTCAAACTCATTCAAGTGATTGTATAATACAAATTCGATACAGTCAAATATTTATAGATATTTTATACAAATAGAAGGTTTGTGTTAAAAGTATCAAATTCACGTGAATTAATAACTTCAAGACTAGATTCACGTCTGTAAAGAGATTATGTAACGATAAAATTTCTTAAAGCTAACGTTTTTATAAAGGAATCTTAATATTTTCAGTGAGTCGGCTAGAAAAATTTACTCCCTAACACCCTAACCATAATAGTTTATAATTGATGATGTATATAACAAGTGTATAACACTAAGTATATGTTAGCTCAAATTTATAAAAGAAAATAATTTTTTTTATATTGAATTTTATTTAGTTTCATGCCTACTTGGCTAAACCGACACTCCTTGAACTGCCAAAATGGACTATTCTTTCTTACACTTAGTGATGTCTTTTTTTTGGTTGCGATCCATGTTTGATATTAAAATTGAGATTTAATTTGATATAGCGTATTACAGATTCAAAATTTTCAATTAAATTTTTTTTATTATTAGAAGCTAAAACTTGAAATTTGTGATTATAAATTAAAAAGTTTAGAATCATTTCATCACAATCTACGTTGATGTTTCACTAACTAATATTGTGAATCTGTATCACTCGTGAACTTTCCACTTCTTCAACACCTCTAAAAGAATATGTTTAAATAAACGGAAAAGGGCCTAAAATACCCTCAAAGTATTGAAAATGGTACAAAATTACCCTCCATCCACCTATTGGCTCCAAAATACCCTTCCCACCCACCTATTGGGTCCAAATTACCCTTGTCATCCACCTTTTGGTTCAAAATTGACCACTTATTTAACGGTTTTATATTTAAACTATTTAAATATTTTTTTAAATACGTGGCACGCAACTATATGTTATAATTTAACTTATTAGTATAATTTATAAATCAATCCACTACCCACCCATTACTAATTAAACCCCTCCAAATTAATACACCCGTCACATAATTAATGCAACAACAGAAAAGCTACTGCCAATTGAGTGTTTTTAAAAATTTGAGACGAAAATATCTATAGAAGTAAATTATCATACGTTAAGTGTCTAAATAAAAATTACCGATAAACTTAAAAGTCTGACTATGTTCATCTTAATTATTCTTACGTCTCAATTATGTGATGTTACTTCATAGTTAACTTTTTTTCAAAATAATATATTAAAGGTTTTAAAACAAATCATAAATATTTATAAAATTATATTTTAAAAAAGTGCATGAATTAATTCGGGATGTATTACTTCTTTACCTTTAATCATAAATTTTTAATTCAATCTTGAAAGATAATCCTATTGAAAGTGTCCTCCTAAATAAGCGGCTCAACCTATATTTAATTGGGGCTTCGATTCGGACTCAGATAATTTTGAATGTCATTTTCAGAAATCTATAATTTCATCGTGTTTTAGTAGTGTTTATGACAATTTTGATATTATAATTGGATTATTAATTGGGTGGGGTTTAGTTAGTAATGAGTGGGTAGTGGGTTGATTTATAAACTATATTAATAAATTAAATTATAACCAATAGTTGAACGCCAAGTATTTTAAAAAATATTTAAAGAGTTTAATTTTAAAACAATTAAAGAAGTGGTCAATTTTGAACCCAAAGGTGGATGACAAGGGTATTTTGGAGCCAATAGGTGGATGAAAAGGGCATTTTGGAGCCAATAGGTGGATGAAAAGGGCATTTTAGAGCCAATAGGTGGATGAAGGGTAATTTTGTACCATTTTCAATACTTCAAGGGTATTTTAGGCCCTTTTCCGTTAAATAAATTAACAATTATTGTTTAGTAACTAATTGGGATATATTATACAGTATAGTCTGACAAGTTTGTTTGTTAGTCCACAAAAATCAATTGGAGTACATTTTAGACATTATAAAATAACAGGTCATCATTTACAAAAGATAGTAGTATATATTTTATTATTTTTAAAAAAAAAAGAAATTCTAATATCAAGAAGAACTTGTATATTAATTCTTTTTTGAGTTGAAATTGAGAGCAAAGATTTACATTTCAAAAATAACAATTAAAGATTTCAAACTCAAATTCATTTAGAGTATATATTCGATGTAATACTTGAACTATTATAGGTTCCGATTTACTATCATGAACTTGGTGATTTGATAGTCTTAATTAAGTCTTGATGTTGATTTAACAAAGAGCGTTTATCTTTAAAATTGTATCGAATAAACCGGTAATTGATACAATTGTTAAAGCACATGGTACAACACTTAACAAGCAAATTAATTAACCTTACACTAATGACACAATAATTGCTCAAATAAATCACTTGCCGACAATAATTAGAATGTGTAACAGTGTAAATATTACTTATTATTATTATTTTATATTATAATATGTGTGGACTTTTTATTTAATTTTTTTTTTTAAAAAAAAGACTTGCTATTTTAGAGATCCATCACAATACAACTTGCAAAAATAATGAACCAACTAAAAGATGGGAAAATGTTGAATTTAAATTTGTTTACAACATGTGGTCAACATGGGCAGCTACAATTCATTAATCAGAAAAAAAAATGAATTTTTTTTTTAAAATTTGGAGATTCTAATTAAAAGCTGTCTGATTTGATAAATCTTAAAAATGACGTGCATGATTTGCAACTTTTTGATATGATTAATTATGTTGTGTAATATGGCCTAATAATGTACTAATATTTTATTCATCATTCGGTCAACATATATTTTACTAGTAGTTACTGAACTAGAGATATATAGTATTTTTAGGTCTTAATTAAAAAAATAAACCTTTTAAAATGAGCACATTTAGTCCTTCAAATTTTCTAAAATGTATATTGCTTCCCTTAAACTATTTTACTCCCTCGGTTTACTTTTATTTGTCATATTACGCTTTTCGAAAGTTAATTAGCTAATTTTCAAAGTAAAATTAGATTACATTAATTCAATATTTTAAATAAAAAATTTCGATATTCAAAAATTATATGAAAAGTACTGTAAATTATAATTTTTTTGCATATCAATATGGTGAAAAAATACTCTTAAAATTTTAGTGAAAATTCTTAAAGATTGAGTCTAAAAAATAGAAACAATGACAATAATAGTGAACGGATGGAGTACTTAATAGCTTCAAAATACTTGTCGTTCTTATTATAAAAATAGCTCAAACATTAGTCATTTTAGAAGTTTAAGATAAAATTAATTGTTTTACTCTCATTTTACTCGTTGATAGTAATTATTTTTTGAAAACTACAAAAACATCGATTATGACAGATAAATAAAATATATATTTTTATATTACGATAAAAATAATTATAATAATAACATACTTCTTTCTCTTACATATTACTTATTGTCACAATATTTAAAATAGATATTTCATTTACCTGATCAATTTATAAAATTAAGAGAATATCTCCAATTTGAATCTTAATTATGTCTCCAATAATTTCTAATTTGTGCAAGAATTATTTTCTAATAATATATCTATTTTTAATAATTTGAGACATACAAAAATTATAGACTTAGGACTGTCGTAAACCCTATAGAGATGTGTGCAAGAATAATAATATCCTATAGAGAAACAACACCGACCAACAAACTCCAAAACCCAAAAAAAAAGAGGGAAAAAAAAAGATTAGGTAAATTATTTAGATATTTTATTTAATTATTAGTTATTATATTAATTATTTTGTGGTCAAATTGTTGATCTTGTATAGTTGTTGTATAAACTTTCTAAGTTATAATATTATTCTTAATTTCAAAATTATAATTTTGAGATATTTTGATCTGAACTAAATGAGCTTTAAAAGGTTGTGATAAAATAATAATTCTTTTTATTAATAGAGTTTGGGACGAATTACTGATTAAACATGACCTATATGTTATATACTATCTCAATGCAGGTTTCACATTCAAATCTTAAATATACATTAAATTAGACATATGATTATAAAATTAGAATTTATAATTTGAAACACGACTTAAATTTGTTATTGTATTCTAAATTGTTTTTTTTATACATAATTAATTTTTAAAAATAGAAATATAAAGTTAAAGGTTAACTGAACATTACATATATGTTATATACTTTCTCAATTCATGTTTCACATTTAAATTTTAGATACACATTAAATTAGACATATGATTTTAAAATTACAATTAATTTTACATTTAACATTATAGAAGGCAGCTAAGCGTAGCGTGGCCCCCATTTTACCTAAAAACAACAAATGAAACCTCTTACCTTCTTCCTCTTCTATGGAGCCAACCAACTACTTTTAACTTAATTTTGATTTCGTTCGATATTTGGTATTTATATTAATATTTTTGATTAAATTTGAATTTACGTTAGGAAGGTAGGATAACATCTTTTCAATAAAGACATTTTGAGTTTCAGAAATAAAATTCAAGATATCTGATTAAGAATAAACAAATATTTACCGTTCTATCATAATCCTGCTGAATTTAATAACTCACCTTTTTCATTTGCTTTATTTTATTTCTTTCTCCACATGTCGTCATGTCCATTTCTTTTTTAAACTTTTAAGCAAGACCATCCCATTTCCTTCTAGTAGTTTCATATATTATTTTCTCTAATATTTAATTGAGCTATAATTGTATTAACAATATATCTAATATAATCTATTTTATAAAGTTTAAAAAAGTATATTCTATGCGAATTTTATTCTAATCTCAAGAAGAAAAAAAAAACAGACAACTTACAACATTTATAAATATAGTTAAGAATAAGATTTGCGTAGAGTATATTTTTTCTTCATTCATTCTATTATCTGATAATCTAATATTTTAAGTTTTAATTTTTAAAAAAATAACATTCAAATTACTAATAACATTAAGAGATATCTAAGTAATTAGTGAACATAATATTTTACCATTTATATTTTTTTCGTATTTCATATACATAAAAATAAAAGTATTTTATCAAGAAAATATAAATTTATAAAAGACTATAAAAATCAATAACAAATATAAGCTCATCCACATTACTATTACAATACTTGCTCTAAATTAAGGAATTATATCAAATACATTTAATTACAAGAATTAGTATATTACACGTATCATAAAGTATTCAGACCTGAAATTAGGTATTATTATTATTATTATAATAGCCAACAAATAAAACTGAACTTTCCTGTTAGCTAGCATTTCTATGTACATAAAACCTTTGAAGTCAAAAGTTCAACAAATATAATTACCAAAAAAAGAAATAAAAATTTAAAAAAATGTGTCTTCACTTGAAGCCAAAGCCTGCAATTCCAAATACACATGAGTGACAGAACATAGAGAGAATAGAAACTAACCCTTGACCCACCCAAATATCGTGATCGAGTAGTAATTACTTCTTCATCTTTTAATTGGAAGTCTTGACTTCGAATTTTTTAGGATGTGTAGAGTCGCTTTTACGAAAAGTACTTTAATTACATTATGAAATTTTGACATAAATTCAAATTTAATTAGACTCTAATATCTCTAATATATATAGGATACTGAACATTGACCCTCCTTTCTCTTTAATACTCCGATCAAGTATTTCATCTTTAATCAGAGGTTTTCAGTGTGAGTTTTCTGCTAAAGCCTTTTATAGAAAGCGGTTTACCTTCAGTGTGAAATTTTTTAACATGAATTTGAATTTAGTCAAATTTCAATGCGGATATTGAATACTAAATATTGATCCTCCTTTCTCTTTAGTACTCCTTTCAATATTGATCGTGATCAAGTAGTTCAACTTTAATCAGAAATTTTAGGTTCGACTTTTCTATTGAAAGTCACCTTTCTATATAAAGAGCCTCTTATCTCAAAAATATTTTTCTCGATGTGAATTTGAATTTAATCAGACTCTAATGCAGATACTAGATAATGATCATGGACCCTCCTTTCCCTTTGATACTCCTTCATCTTTAACTTGACGTTTTGAAATTCGAGTTTTCAAGAACCCTTTACCTCAAAAATAAATTTATTCGACATGAATTTAAATTTAATCAGACTCTAATGCAGATACTAAATACTGAACATTGATCCTTCTTGCCCTTTTATAATCCTTCATCTTTAATCCTAGGTTTTGAGTTCGAGTTTCTAAGAATGCTTTACATTAAATATACGTTATTTTTGTGAATTTAAATTTAACCAAATTTTAATACGAATACAGGAGATCAAACATTGACCCTCCTTTTCCCTTGAATACTTTATTATTTCCACCAAACAACTACTACTATACACTTCCCATTTCCCCCCTTCTTTACCAACAACAAAGCCAAAGTCCATAACACCCACAAATTCACTCAACCCAACATAACACGTTGTTCTACCGACACTCTCCAAGAACTAGAGAGAGAAACAGAGAGAATTGAGAGAGAAAGCTTCAATCTTTAGCCATGGATTTTCAGATCTATGGCTTCACTAATCTCTTCTTCTTCACCATAACACTCTTTTTCACCATTACAAGTGCCACATTTCAAGAAAACCCAAAATCCCCAATTTCAACAGTACCCCAAATCAATTCCAACTCCATTCTTGTTGCCCTTTTGGATTCTCACTATACTGAGTTATCTGAACTTGTTGAAAAAGCCCTTTTGCTTCAAACACTTGAAGAAGCTGTTTCTAAGCACAATATCACCATTTTTGCTCCTAAAAATGAAGCTCTGGAACGGGATTTAGACCCTGAATTCAAGCGTTTCTTGCTTGAACCTGGTAATCTCAAATCTCTACAGAATCTCTTGTTGTTTCATATGATTCCCACTCGCATTGTCTCCAAAAATTGGCCGGCGCGTAGCCGTGTTCACTCCACTTTATACGCCGGAGAAGAAAATGTCCTTCAAATTTCCGATAAGAAAACAGAGAAATCAGTCAGCTCAGCTAAGATTATTAAACAAGACGATATTGTCAAACCCGACGGAATCATCCACGGTATTGAGCGGGTTTTAATACCCAAATCAGTCCAGCAAGATTTCAACAACCGCCGTAGTCTCCGGTCAATCTCCGCCGTTCTACCAGAAGGAGCACCGGAAGTTGACCCGAGAACCCACCGTTTGAAAAAACCCGTATCAGTACCAGCCGGCGCACCACCTGTGCTACCGGTATACGATGCTTTGGCGCCGGGGCCATCTCTGGCCCCGGCACCAGCTCCAGGACCTGGAGGATCCCACCATCATTTCGATGGTGAGAGTCAAGTAAAAGATTTCATTCAAACACTACTACATTATGGTGGTTACAATGAATTAGCAGACATTCTTGTGAATCTCACATCATTAGCTACAGAAATGGGGAAATTAGTCTCTGAAGGATATGTTTTAACTGTTCTGGCGCCCAATGACGAGGCAATGGCTAAGCTGACAACTGATCAGCTTAGCGAACCTGGGGCGCCAGAACAGATAATGTATTACCATTTGATACCGGAGTATCAAACGGAAGAAAGTATGTATAATTCAGTGAGGAGATTTGGAAAGATTAATTTTGATACTTTAAGGTTGCCACATAAAGTTGTGGCTGAAGAAGCTGATGGTTCAGTGAAATTCGGGCAAGGCGAAGGATCAGCTTATTTGGTTGATCCTGATATTTATACTGATGGAAGAATCTCTGTGCAAGGGGTTGATGGTGTTTTGTTCCCTCTTGAGGAAATTAAGGCTGCTCCTATAGCTGCTCCTGTTGCTAAAGTTGTTGCAAAGCCAAGAAGAGGTATAAAAAAAGTTCTAAACTTTTTTACTCTTTAGCTTATTTGGATTTTTGATATGTTAGTGTGATTGTTGTTTCTTGAATTCAATGCATTTGATTGATTAGATGTTATCAATATATGAATTATGGATAGTTATATGAGTCTTATGTTGCTTGGATGCTCCAAAATTGTTGCCATACATGTGTCGGATTCTCCAAAATGCATGACTTTTGGAGTATCTGTCGACACTTTTGAAGAGTTCGAGCAACATAGATGTGAGTTCCATGATGGAGTTTTTGGCATTTTTGCACACAAGTTTTGTAGTTCTTGATTCTGTATAATTCTGGAAATGAGGATTAAGTGAGATTTTGACCTTATTTTCTGATGTTTTCGTTTCTAATTAGTTCTTTTGATGTTAAAGATTGAATCTTTTTATGTATTTTGGTTATTATTAATGTGTATAGAGTCTTGATTCTTATAATGGGTAATCTATTCTTTTAGATTTTGCAACTTTGTTTTAAAATATTGTGTCTTTCTTATGAATTCTATTTTCACAAAGTACTAACTTGATATTTTACTAATTGATGAGTATTGAATTCTTGATTCTTGAAAACATAGCTGGAAAATGAGGTTAAAAATTGTGTCTTTCTTTAGTGTTTTTGGTGATCATGAAAAATTGTTGGAGTTAGGCCTTTCTTTGAGGCCCCTTCTGTTTGTTGTTTCCAGCTTTTTTTTTTGGCTGGTGAATACTTGCACTTAGAACCTAAGCTACGTATCTGATCAACTTTTGCACATGATTGAACATGTCATCTTTTATTAAATTTTTCCTTAATGTTGTGGTATTCTCAATTGCTTTGCAAAGTCCTAAGAGTTAAGATTTCATTATCATCATTATATTTTTCTATTGATTAGTTAGTTTTCATTACTTTTTTGTTACAAGAAGCCAAAGATGGTTGGCATGGCAAGTAATTAGTATTCCACATTATTAAAACACTTCCAAATAGTTTTAGTAGTTAGTAGGTGTATAGAATCTGTCGGTGAGTCATAAAAGAAAGGGGGTGGGGGTGGGGGTGGGGTGGGGGGTCGAGGGGTGGGGGGTTGTTGTTCTTTGCTTGATGTGATAATTATCCAAAACATCATTAAATGGAGTTAGTTTTAACTTTTAGTTTAGGAACTTTAGTAGTTGAATCATGAGAAAGGGTAATGATTATCATGTTGAACTCTCAATCACTAAGCTAAATCTTTACCAAGGGTGTTGGTTGTCAAGTGAGTTTTACCTTTGGCCTAAGTCTCGATGAACAGAGTTATCCGTACTTGAGGGAAATAGTAAATTTCCAATAGAACAGTCGAGTATGCGTGTAAGTTGGTTCAAACACTCTTACTATTATGGGAAAAAAACACCAAAATCCATGGTGTGACATAATTCTAAAATTCCATATCTGTATTTGTGAAACATAGCTGTACACCTCAATGATTATACTTAACTTCATTGTTGAGACATCAAGACCAGCCTGTTTGTTGACTTAAACATAACCCCACCTGCTCTTTTATTATTATATTATCTTATAAACTTGCATTTATCAGCTGTCATCACTTGTTATCTCTTGTTATAAAGTTGACATTAACATTTTCAACCTTAATTTTCTTATTCAAATAGTAAAGCTTCAATCTTTTTCAATTCTTGACCTCTTTTTACTTAACCAACAAGAGTCACTAGTCGACCAGTAAGTACTCTTTCATTCTTAACCAGTAAGTATTCTTTCATTCTTAACCAGATGTCTTTCTTAACCAGACGTCTTTCTGGTACAAAGTCGCCTTTGTTGGATTTAGTCAGATGAAACCAAGAAAAGAAGCAAGTTATATTCCTTATGAGTTGTCTAACATTTTTGTCACCACTCTTTTTTTTGTGTGTTGCAGGAAAGTTGATGGAAGTAGTATGTGGTACAATGGGGTCATTTGCTTTTGCTAGTTGTCATTAAAATTTGTATACTTGAGGAACTTGTGAAGATAAAAAAATGAAAAAAAAGCATGGTGAGTGTCTCAAAATATATGGTATTATTAGAAATAAAATAAAGTAATTGGGATCATAAATAAATAAATAAAAAACTTACAATTTTTTTTTTTTGTGAATAAATTTCAGTTATTAGGAGGGCTTATGATAAAACATAAAATGGGCAAGGAAGGACAAAAGTGCTTGGAATTGAAGTAGAAAAAGAAGGGAGAAAATATCTTTTGTTTTATTTTGTTATAAATACTGTAATTACCTATCAATTTTTTCATTTGTATTTAAGTTTGGTTTTTTTTTTTTCTGCCGACAGTGTTTGTATCCAAGAAAAAAAAAATGTACCCCAAAAAGGAAAAAAAAAAGAATAATTCTGCAAGAGCATATCATCTTTTTTGTACTCACATTTGTCACGGATGTTTTTTTTATTTTTTTTCACTTTTTTTTTTAATACCATATAGTAATATAGCTTGTGAATTGACTATACCTTATAACATTTCTTTTAATATAATAATATGAATGTGGTTTGTTTTTTTGTAATGTGGGGTTCTAAACTTCTCTTGCCTTTCTTAAAGGTAATTTGTATATAGAAAGATATCTTTTAAATAAGTTTTTTAAGTTATAAATACGCTTTTAATCGTTGAGTCATAAATTTTATTAAAGAGTTCTCTCTCTCTCTATCTCTCTCTCTCTCTCTCTCTCTATATATATATATATATATATATAAAAAGGAAAATGGAGTTAATGATTATATAGGTTAAATTGTTATACGAGGGATGTAAATTGTTATAACATGTTACGTATGATGAGGGATGTAAATTCTTATAACATGTTACGTATGATGCACGTGTCTATCTGATATAAATTGACAATTTTGGCACTTTTGATACCATAGCTTGTGAATTAACTATATTTTAACAAATTTTTTTTCAGTAATTTAATGAATGTGCTTTTGTGTTTTAGTGTGTGTGTGTAGGTTCTAAACTTCACTTGCCTTTCTTAAAGCAATATTGAAGAGAAAGATATTTTTATCTTTAAAATAGAATCCTTTTAAGTGATTGTGTTGAGTGGAAAACACTTATTCGATTGTTTGAATAAGTATCACCAAAATTGTTAAAATAGAGCGGTAAATATTTATTTTATATAGTTTATAAAAAGGAAAGTATTTTTTTTTATATATAATTAAAAAAATTGAATTCGAGCACTCTATATGAAGTGAGAGATTTTTCGACGTGAATTTGAATTAGTTGGTTAAAAAAAACAAAAAGAAAGGATGGCGATGGTGTAGAACTAAATAACACCAATGTAATGTGATATATATTGTCAAAAAAAGGAAATTGTGTATTATTAAAAATTAGTATATAGTACAACTTTATTTTATTTTATAAAAGAAAGAGGGAGGAAAGAGAACAATGTCAATAATTGGAATATAATTTTATAGTAATAAGACTAAAAACAAATAGCCGACTTTTGTTTGTTGGGAAATCCATTTTAATTAATTTTATATATGTCTTTTAATGGTGATTAGGTTAATGATTATTCACATTAAAGGGAAAAGAGATTTTGAGTTGGCCTTCATATGAAATTATTTAATTGTGTAAAAACAAGGATTTTGACTTATATAATGGCAACATAACAAAGTATTGGGAACAAAGGGGTAGATAGATAGTAGTAAATGAATATTCACATCGATTACGTTTTTTAATTTAATTTTAATCACGCAGATCGCTTAGCCTTGTTCATTTTTGGATCAGATAATGAGCACCTTGCCTTCCATAGTTGAAATGTAGAGGGTGATAGTGCGGCTATTCCTCTTTTGGGGTTAATGTTTTCAACGGTGAATTGATCATTTGGTATCCTTTTTCTAAAAGATCAGAAATCCTGCTTTTCGGCGTTGCGAAATAATGTATATATCATTTCCATCATCCTTTCCTACTTATTTTTAAAATGTTTTACACTATCAATACAATTTATTTTTAAAACGAAAGACACTTAAATATGTTATCGAAACTTGGAAAAAGGTTTATCTATGTCATATGTGTTAGGACCGAAAATAAGCAGGTGTAACACGGAAGCTAGCAAAGCGAACCTCGAAAGACCACGAGTAAGAAGACAAACGAGAAATACACCGAAAGACACAAAAATTTAACGTGGTTCGGTCAATCGACCTATGTCCACAAAGGAGATGAGCAATCCACTATAAATATGAGAGTACAAAATACAGAGAGAAACAACCTTAACCAATTCACTCGGAATACATGGGAGGTTCACACAAGTGATAACGTATCACACTTGTGACCCACAAATTCGCCCCCTAACCAAAACTCTGAAAGTCCTTAAGACTACACTGTGAATGCTGATTAAGTTAGTATGAACAAGCCTCTATTTATAGAGTTCTAAACATTTTCCTACCAGAAAAAAGATTAGTCAATCTAAAACCTTTTCCTAGAAGGAAAACCTATTTATGGTAAGAAATCAGGGCAAATAAAACCCAACGATCCGTTAAAAGTTTGGTTTATTTATGTCATTTTTGTTTTAGAAAAAGCTCATCCATGTCATTATTCGTAAACTAAAAATATTTTTGGTTTTACTAAACCATTTTGTACACGTAGTCAATTATGATTCAACAACGTCATTAACTATTCTTTTTAAAGTGGAAAAGGTTCAAATATCACATCAAACTTTGAGAAAAGACTCATCTATAACATTTCAGTTAACAAATAGTGGCTCAAATATACCATCAAAATGAGCTTTTTCTCAGATAAAAATGACATAAATAAATTTTTTCTCAAAGTTCGATCGCATATTTGAGTCTTTTGCCCTTTTTAAAATTACCAAATTAAGCCTACCATAAACAATTAATTACATGTTGCAAGTTATTGATCTGATTTATAATTTTAAATTAATTAAATGATGTGGGGACTAACGGGCAATTGAACACTAAACATTGACTTTACTTAATTTTAATGTTTAATTAGATTAATCAAGAAGATTAGGAGGAGAATTGTTAAACTAAACATTTTATCATTTCATGTGCTTTGGAACGTTCTACGGATCTTAGAGCAGCAAAATATTAATTTATTTTGAATGAATCACACACATAAACACTTTTCTGGTCACAAGTTATTTATCGTAATTTTTCAAATAATTATCTCAAATTATTTGTTGTTTCAGAAGTTTAAGTGAATGATTTTTTTTTCATTGTATTCTTACACATTGTTTGGATGATTATTATTCGATGTGTTGTATTGTATTGTATTGTTAGTTTAAATGTAATGTCTGTTTTGATTGTTACTTAAATTCTATTGTATCGTATAATTTATATTTATCCTTAGGTAACGATTAAAGATCTCATTTTATGTAATGATCGATTTGGTGTGATCATGTTATTACCTTAATATTTTCTTCTCGGTTTGTCTTTATTTATTACTCCCTCTGTTCACTTTTTAATTGTCATGTTACGCTTTGGAAAGTCAATTTGACAAACTTTTAAAGTTAAATTAAATTATATTAATTTGATATTTTAAATTTAAAAAATTAGATATTCAAAAACTATAAGAAAAGTACCATAAATTGCAAGTTTTTGCATATCAATATGAAGAAAAAAAACACCGTAAAATGTTGGTCAAAGTTCTTATTGTTTGACTCTAAAAAAGAAAAATATGACAATTAAAAGTGGACGGAGAGAGTAATAAATAAAGACAAAACGAAAAGAAAATATTAAGGTAATAACATGATCACACCAAATCGGTCATTGCATAAAATGAGGTCTTTCATCGTTACCTAACGATAAATTTAAATTATACGATATAATAGAATTTAAGTAACAATCATATTTTCTCTTTTATCCTGCTCTACCCCGTATCCTACTTTTCTTGTAGGTTTATCATTGAAACTATAAATGTGTGACATTACGTAACGATAAAGAATGATACAATCTATTTAAACAATATATTCATTAATATAATATAATACGATATAATATAACGCAACATAATATAAAACGATAATAAAATGTTAGTAATTATCGTTCTTAAAAACTACAAATACCTCAATTATGGGTATTGATGTTATGATTGTTCAAGAAAATCACGACAGCAATATATAATTTTAGCAACTTACATATTATATTAAAAAAGGAAAAAGGAATAAAAGAATCTTACTTTGCTCTCTAATTAATATAATAAATTCTAAAAATTTGAAAATTGAGTAGCATTTTGATTGAAATTATGGCAACAAAATATTCGTTTTAGTAAATATGATTTATCTCCTTTATGGACCCATATATCCTGGAAAGGCCTTTAATTATGTCTACCACTTTAGTCTAATTCAACAAAAATATATTTAGTTTGAATATATCTCCAATATATACGATTCAAATCAGGTTTAATTTGTTTCAGATATATTATATACAAGTCTGATTAGTATATATGTATGAATTATGATACATGACTCTCTTGCTTGCGTTTCTCTCCCCGCTCTCTCCATATCTACATTTCAAAATGTATCTGAGTTTCAGAATTATGTATCTCTAAGAATATATGTATATGGCCACTTCCTATATGTCTATTTGATTTTAGAGGTGAAATCATAATTTAAGCGGTGTTATTAAGTAAGTCATTTCTGTTTAAGTTCGAGTATAAATGAGTTTTTGCTATCTTTACTACTTATATCGCTCTATTTAAGCTCATTTTGTTTAATATTATATAAAATAAGTTAGGCCCACTATGTTCTAAGTTTCATCATGTCATGTCTACGGTATACAAAGTTGGATCCAGGATTTCAGATAAGTTCGACTGTTACGATTCTTAGAACTGAACACATTATATGGGTTCAGAACTAAGGCCCCACTAACCACTATTTGTGTTTGGTGTTTTTTTTGTAAAAATTTATACTCCGTGTCAAAACAAAACAGTATATGAAATGCCAAAATTTTACAAGAAATATTGTCTGGTGCAAACTCAAATTTACTGCAGAAACACATTTTCAGTAGAATAATTAGACATAACATGGTGATCCAACCATTCTAACAAAAGAAGCAATGACGGAGTCAGAATTTTCATTAAGAGCGTTCAATATAAAGAAGTCAACACACGAAGAAGCCAATGAGATTCAACATTTGCTATATATAAATAATGTGGCTCCGCCCCGTAGGTATATGAACTCAGCAAAACCAGAATAAAAGTTCAGAATGATACATTTGAAGAAAAACAGAATGTTGAATCTGACTTAAGAACAATGAAGATGTTTTTCGAGAATGATTACACGATGGTACTGAGATGTTCGAAAAGAATGAAGAAACTGAGAATAGCCAACATGTACAACTTGTAACATAACAGCAACATACACAACATATTCACAACTCAACGAAGCAACAAAAACGCTTTCACAGAACGAAAAAAGGCCTATAAATAAATAAATACAGAAAAAAGACGAGTTCAGTAAGTTCATATTAACCTTCAATGCTGACTTCAGCTTGCACAACGATTGGATTTGATGGACGTGCCACATTGTCTTCTACACGATTCATTTCAGACTCAGGTTGGATTTCATTTCGTTCTGTTTTCTCATCCGAAACCTTTGTTGCTGCTTCAGCAAGTCTTGATTTTGTTTCAGCAGGTTTCGGTTTAGTGATCGAGGTTTTTGGAGATGGAGCTGTTGTCTGTGAAGTCTTAACTGGCTTCCCTTTTGATGCAACATTATCTTTATTGGATACGAGTGACTTACGTTGTTCCTTGATCACTTTTGGACTGAAACATGACCCTCCACTTTCCGAGCTATTAGTCATGGATGTGGAGTTCTTAGTTCTTCCAAGCTTAGGAGATATGGCGCGTGTTGTTGGTATCTGCACATTTTAGCAAAAACTTAAGCATATAACGTGAATATACCGAGTGAATGATTCACACAAATTAGAGCTAACAAGAAAGGGAACATGAATTGCATAAGACGGTAGTGCCTAAGAACGAACAAGGGTATCAATTGAATGCTACCAAGGGATGAAAACCAAAACAACAGATGCTAATTTAGTAACACGAAATGTCTTTGCAGCCTTCTTTTACGAGATTCATTTAAGCGCCTTGATAAGATAATCAAAACTTTACCTTCTTGAGTTCAACTTTAGGAGGGGGCTCCTTGTAGAAGCAAGGCATCGGTGCAGCTTTAAATGTCAAGCTCTTCCTAAACTGCCTTACCTCTGCCTCTTGGTTTTCCTGAACCAAATCCCGAAACCACAAAGAAAAGGACTTAGCCCAGAATAGTCCTTACAAACTATGTCGCTCAAACTCTTCAAAAATATCGATAGGTGCGACAACATTTTTGGAGAGTCCAAGCAACATAGCTTACAAAACAGCAATGAAAAATCGGTATTGTTTGAACTAACCTTAGATTTTGCTAGCAAGTTACTCTTTTCCTCTTCTCGGGCCTGTATCCTCTCTTCCACCTTTGCCAAGAACTGATGAATAGGGAAACTGAGCTGTAATCTTTTGCACTATGCTAAAACATACACGATGGTCATAGTAACCAAAGGTTAGAGTACAAACCTCCTTTCGCTTTTCAGCACGTTCTTCCAATCTGAAGGAAAATCCAGCACTGGTACGAGTTGCATTGCTGATTATAAAAATAAAGAAGTTATAGCATTTGACTAATCGCGGACCATGATGAAACCCGACCAATGGAAACAAAAAAGTAACAACAAGTCAATAACTCAGCATAGGATAAGAGCACAGTACGAGGAAGTAGCAGAACGAGCATCATCATCGTCTTTAAGAGGTGATGTAGCTTTAGTAGGTGTTATCTTTTCATCGTTTAATCTGCAAACACAAACATTTAGCATACCTATTAGAACAATAATTGGCCGCAAAACATAATGCAATAAGTTCGAAATTTAGAAATCCACTTTTATGAACAAATGCAAGTAGTAAATTCGCTTACTCTTCAGAAGTAGCTTTCTTTGCAATTCTACCGGCTGAAGCAGACTTCCCGGACTTAATGCAGAAACAGCAAAGGAAATTTGTGAGATATTGCATCCGTAAAACTCAAATAAGGGAAAGGCAAAAGATCACGAGTGACTCAGTTTACCAGAGATTGACGAAGGCTCGGGATAGATCCTGTAGTTGTCCTTCTGCTTGTTGTAGCACTTCCATTTGGACTTGAACTCTTCACAACTCCAGCAGATGTACTCTTAGTAGTCGGATTCAAACGAGAAGCTGACGAGACTGTTCCATTCGAATGTGAAGCCTCATGTGTCACACCATTTGGTATCCAAGGTTTAAAATCCGATTTCTTTGTACAAGCATCAATGCTCTTCCTTGTCATGTCTGCATTAGCACCTCTTGTAGGAAATGAAAGATTTTTCGCCATACTTCCCTTTTTCGAACGAGTCAATGAAGACGTGCCTGTTGAATTTGCTTGATCCATAGCCATTTTGTTGTTCTTTTTAGTACCACCAACTGATACCTTATGTTGATTCGATGCTCTACTTTTCGGAATATCCTCAACAGACAATTCTTCTTTGGCTACAGATGAATTTGGCGTCTCATCCGCCTTCTCACTAATGTTCTTTGAATCCACATTTTCTTCCTCAGCCACAACAATCTTTTCCACCTCTACTGGAACTCCATTTTCAGACTCCATATACCAACAATATCTATAACCAAAACAATCGATAAATACTCAAAAAAACAAAAAATTGTATCAATAAACAATTTGGAAGCTATATAGCTCGGACTCTCCAAAATTGCTGCTTATAAAGAATCTGACACACAACTATCGACATTTTTGAAGAGTTCGAGCAACATAAGATCAGAAGACAAATCATACAAGCCTCACAAATTGAAGTCACTTTCTTTCAAAAAAATCAAATCTTTAAAGAAACAACAAAAAAAAACATAAATGAAGGGAAAGAGAAAGAACCCCAAAATTCAATTTTCAAATTCCAACAACAACAACAACATACTCAACGTAATCTCACAAGTGGGCTCTATGGAGATTAGGACGTAGAGAGACTGTTTCTGACCGACCCCGAATCAAAAGAAGCCTCAAATTCCAAAACCAACAATTCAATTTTCAGTTCTTGATCTAAATCAAACAGAATTTCCTACAGTAAGACCATATACACTACTACTTCATGATATAATTCATACTAAACAAATACCATATAAGTAAATAAACAACATCCTACTTCACAAGGGTCGGATCCAAGATTTAAACTTTACGAGTTCAAGATTCTAATTTAGTTACAACAAGGTCAGATCCAAGATTTAAACTTTATGACTTCAAAATTCTAATTTAGTTATAACAAGAAATACAGAGTTTGAACGAAAGTTACTAATAAAAAAAAACATATAACTAAATGCACTATGTCCACCTCTTGCAACTTCATGTTAACATAATCAACAGATTCAAAACCAACCCCTTTCAAAAAAAAATTTAAAAACATAAGATCCAACACACTTCTATACAAAAAAATTAATAAAAATTGAAAATTACTATACTAGTACTATTTTGAAAATCTAACATGGCACAATATTTCAAGAAAATGTAAAGGGTTACCTTTTTTTTCTTCTTTTCTTGATGATTGGTGGCAAATTATGTGAATTCAAAATGATAATACAATGGAATGACAAAAACTGTGTTAGAAATACTGGAAAACAGAGAGGAGAGAGAGTGGATGGAATTATAGATTTCACTCTACTTGTAAAAATTAGTAAATGACCAAAATGCCCTTCTTCCACTTTTTTTTTTTTTTTTTTTTTTTAGATGAGAAAATTGTTATCATTCCATACTCGTCTATTTGATTGGACACAAAATTTAAAAAAAATATTTTTTTCTTGTATGTGGTAAATTTAATTATTATTAACATACAATTACAGTAAAAATGGATAAATTTTAAATTCTGAATCTTCTATCTAGGTAGTGAAAAATTCATTTATTTAGTATTTGTAAGTTTTATTATTGTTTCCATAAATGGATTATATATTGTTGTACATTTCAATAATTTTGTTGCAAAAGATATATAGCATGTGGAGAACACGTCGTTTAGTGATAATTTACAAGTTTGATATTTTATTATATGAACATCAACAACTTTAAAATAACAAAAAAAAGAATTATTTGCTAGATGAATATTCTTTGGTTGTTAGCTAATTCTATCATTTTGTTCATTTGTTAGACATGGTCAATGGCCAATGGGTCATTCCAATATTTTGTTTAACTACCTAGTTAAAATTCAAATATAAATTGTACCATTAAAAAACAGTCAAGTGCATTAAACTTTTGCTGTACGTATTGAGAAAAAGGTCATATCATAAAAGTTTGTTGTATGTAATATTACTTTGCGTTATTACAAAAGATTATTTTCACCATTTGAACTCATAAGCTTCTTATAGAATACATGACAATAATTTTATAGAAAGTAATTAAATGATTTCTGTGATTGTTATTTATTTATTGCTAATTTAACAAAATGCATTGAACAAGCAAGATTAATTTTGATTAACTTGATTTTTTATTTTATTTTTGGTAGTTGCATTATTTCCATTAGAAACAAAAAAATTAAAGCCTGTCAAAGACAAATTTATCTGCTAAAAAAAAAGAAAAAGATTTAAGAAAATGCATTTTTGTTTTTTGTTTGGCACAAATTGATCAAAAATGTTGTACCATTTACATTATTGAAATCAATAATTTGTCTTCTTGGAGTTTCATAATACTCAATTAAAATAATATGACAAATTTGGACCAGATTCATAAGTTAATGGCCCATATTTATTTATTTATTGGATTTTTTCTTATATATAATGAAACATTTAACAATTTAAACAGTCTTAATTGTTAATATTGTATATATTAGGTCGTTTGATTAGTTGGATTATGTAATTAGTTAGTTGTTTTACAAATAACTTTAAGATGTATTTCATGTCTTTTTCCTATTAAAATTGAAACTTTATAAAATATTATTTTAACATGCATGCCAACCTCATTACATGTTTGGCACATCTTTCATGATCTTTTGGTTACTCATTTTAATTCTTAATCAGATATCTCGATATTTACTATTTGAATATTAAAAATAAAAAATTAATTTCACTTGAATCAAGATTTTGTGACGATATATATTTGAAAAAATAACGCATTCCTTTTTACAAGAAAGAGGAGAATAGTAATAACATTATATATCAGTGATTTCATAAGTGGAATTTGAAAAGGATAATATAAGTTGATAATCTTACATGAGATATTGATTATTATTTTCGATTAATCTTCGACTTGATTTTTAAAAAAAATGAAGAAGGGTATTTATGTCAAAAGAAGTAAAAAACAAATGATTGTAAAAGTGAAAAAAAAAACCTGGGGAAAGGTAACTGTAGTAGAACGTGGGGAGTTCCATGTATTATGAAACATTACGACAAGTGGCTGTCGCAGACGTGGCATGACACACCAACGTGCCTAGGTCCCACAGATAACAATGACAAAATCTTACTATAAATTTAAGGGAAAAAAGACAAAAATAGCCTCGAATTATCGTACATGATATATGTAGATACCATTCGTCATATTTTGAGACGTTGATGCTCATACCGTCTAAAATTTAAGCATATATGTCATTCACTCTAACGGAAGACTAAGTAGAGACACGTGAGATAATCTTATCCGTCGATATTTAATAAATATCGAGTATGTGAATAAGATTATGACGCGTGTATGTCCGTTAGTATAAAAAGTATAGTTTTTAGGTTGTAGGGGCACCCAACAGGGGCATAGCCACGTTATACAAAGGGATTTATCCAACAAAAATTATATTATCTATACATGAATAAAATAATTTTTTATGTATATATAGTAGATGTCGAACCCCCTTCGGCTACATATAGATTTTGAACTCCATTATTGAAAATTCTAGCTCATTCACTAGTCTGTAATGTCTCAAAATATGACGGAGAATATTTTGAATACCATTTATAACGATTTAGAGGTATATTTGTCTTTTCCCCCTAAATTTAATACTCCAATGTTAAGAGTTTAATTATTTAGTAACAAAAATACATATGAGATGATTTGTTATTTATAAGAAAGTGAATGAATCCAAAATACAACAAATAATACTTAACATCTATTGAGTTCCATATAGCTTAAGTTGTTTGATAAAATTGTGAATAGAAGAGACTAATTTACGAATCAAATACGTATACAAGTTGTATATTTGAAAAAAAATTAAACGTTTATTTATATATATATAAAAAAATATATTTTAATCTTAATATATCGTATGATTTTTCAACGAATATGATTTAATCAAACATCCACACCTCGATAGAGTATCAAATATCAAATTGGAGTGCATCCACATGATAATTTCTCTTAATTATGACAAGACTTCCAAATGACAACTAAGAATATTGATTTTGAATTGGTATTTTACCTAATATTGATTTCCCAAGTCTTTTTCTTCTAATTATTTTATTCTTTCTCACCAGAAATGAAAGCTCCTACTAAAAAAATAATTCCAAAATTAAGAAATAATTGATTATTTAAACACGTCTAAAGTTTAAATTATCATTTTTTTCGAGTAATATCTTAACTATTAATTGTTTATTTTTTTTCTTTCTAAACTATTAATTGTTTATTTTTTTCTTTCTAAATTATCACCATTCAGTTTCAAAACGTGAAACTTACAAAAAGTAATAATTCATGAATTATTTTTTTTCCTTATCTCAAATTATTTAAGATAATGACTCTTGAATTAATTGAGATGGACCCATCTTTACCTTCATAATCTCTCTTAATTTATAACCCCACTAGGATATGCATTATCTCCTCAATTAGTTTAATTTGTAGTATTATTTTTTTTGGTACAACTCAAAATTATGTACCCTTAGTTTATATAGGATTTATTATATGGGCCAATGCTTATTTAATTGAAAAACATGTTTATTATCTAATATAATGTAATACTATTTCGATCATTTTAATTAGTTGAAATATCAAACTCACAAACCCCATATGGGGTAATTGAAGTTGAATCATGGGATAATCAAATTAGTTTAACGATAATGAAACAAAATTTTCATTTTATTAATTAGTGATGCTATTTTTATTATTTATACCACTATATAAAAGAAAAAAGGAACAAAATATAACACCAATAAGTACTTAATTGAAACACTAAAGATTAAGGTTTGTTCAATGACAGAGGACCTTCACTATCAATCAATAGATTGCAGATTCGAGTTAATTACATGGATAAATAAAAATATTATTCATTTTCCTGAATAGATTGCGAGAAAAAAGATCGAAAAAATACTAGAGTCTACAATTTGCTCTAGAGGTAGATGACCTCTACTATTATCAAATAAGTTGAAGATTCGAGTCGAGGGTAGGTGAGAGTATGGTTACCCTTCCTTAGTAGGGATAAAAGAAAAAAAATGAGAAAATACTAGAAACTAAGATTCATTCTACCACTATCAACCTTGTAAGTAAGTAAAAAAATTAAACAATATATCAAGGATAAACGAGAATATTGTTGATCTTCTCAATAGAGTTGGGAGAAGAAATATATCGAGAAAACACTAGAGACTATGGTTCGTGCTAGTGCTTGAGGACCTCCACTATCAAAAGTAAATCGAAGATCCAAATCAGTATCAAGGATAAGTGAGAATACTGTTAATCTGTCTGAATAAGGTTACGAAAAAAGATTGTGAACACACACTATATGCTTAAAAGAGAAACAAATAAACCCCATCTTAACCTCAAAATCACCATCAAACAGTAAATCATTATGACTAATTGTCTCCATCATATTATAATAACCTGTGCTTCATAAATTAATCTCCTAGTAAAACACACTTCATAATCCACACAACAAACCTACAATGTGTGGATAGTTAATTTACCAATAAAGAGCAAAATGAGAAATGTGAACAAGCATGACCTTATTTTTCTAGAGATATTTTACAAAGAGTGCATCCTATTTTCTAGAATATATATTAAACTGATAAGCTAATTATACAACTTGGGAGTTAAAAATTAATAAGAGCTGGCATTTTCTGTGTGTTTTGACTCTACTATACACTTCTGTACATTTCAAAATCATGGTGTGACAGCAAAAAATCATGGGAGGTTGATGAAGGAGAGAAACTAAAAACAACAAGGTACAAATATCTTTCTATGTCAGCAAACCTTTGTTGCATCTCGAAATCCAATGCTGAAATTATTGGGCAAGCGTCTGTTACCAAAATTTGCATTTCCTTTTTGCATCATCGCCACAAACTCCTTATAATCTATCCGTCCATCCTGAGAATATATGAACAGATACTTGAACAATATGCAGTGAGTAAGAAAGAATGAAAAATGAACGTTCTAAAAGAGACGGACCATTGCAAAAGATTCTAATTGTTTTTGTTCTATACGATATCAACAACAACAACATATCTAGTGTGTCCCACAAGGTGGAGTCTAGGGAGAGTAAAGTGAACACAGACCTTAACCTTAACCTTACCTTACGAAGTTAGAGAAGCTGTTTCAGAAAGACCAACAACTTAGGTAACGCAAATCAATACTCTAAATATATATGACTCATGTGGTTGTGTAGAACACTAAAGTTGTGTTGATGTCAATGTTATATGGTCTACCATTATGTTCATGCATTACTAAGTATATTGGGAAAAAAAGAAATGCCAGTAGAACTACATACGTTGTCTTGATCAACTTCTTGAATGATTTCGTCCAAGCGGACATCCTTCATGCCAAATTCCTCACAAGCCTTTTGAAGTTCATCTGCGGTAATATACCCACTCCCATCTTTGTCAAAATATGAAAAAGCAGCAGAGAGATAATCTTCCTTCTCAGCTTTGTTGACGTGAAGCATTGCAGCTATGAATTCCCCATAGTCAATGGTACCACTGTTGTCAACGTCAGCCTGCAAATTTTTTGGGAGAAAATTTGAAGTTAGACAAAAAGAAAGAAGTATAAAATTATCTAAAGAAGAAAGTCTTCACACAAACACACATAGCGCTTGCTTAGAAACGATACTTAGATAGAGCATAGCTTAGCTGCTCATAACTAGAGCATTATTTCTAAAGGACAAACAGGTCCAAAGATTTATGCTTCTCAAAGCATGAAGGCTTTCTTTTTAGGTGACAATCCAAAAGTGATGCTAATAAAGAGTATTATGTACTCAATAGCACAACGGAATAACCAAATGCTGTAACCGTAACCTTTTCAAATTGAGAGTTAGATTTCTTACGTGCTCCAAACAAGCAAATGGAGACAGAAAATTGACTGTACAGGGGCACTTAGTGTACTTTGATGTAACTAACAAGCAATTGCAATTTCATGGAGAGGTACACTTAACACCAGTGATTTAAAAAGTAACAAATTATGGTTACACAAGCATAACCTGTTACAAAATTGCGAGATACTAAAGGACTTCGCTACTGATACATTTTGTTGCAATAAAATTTGGAAAGGATTTGGAAAAGAAGGTGAATGGCACAACAATTCTCTGTTGGTTGGTGATCTAAAGCTTGTCTGATGGCACCTTCTGCACTTAGTTTATTAGGACGCCATTTGTCGCTACAAGATAAATGAAATGCCCATTTTTCCTATAAGGGCCTTCTTTGTACCATAGCTAGACAAAAATGCCTTTATAGAGAGGCAAACACCACACTTTTTCCAAACTTCACCTCATTTAACAGTATCAAACCATGAGAGACAGATACATACAGTTGTAAAAAGGGTATTCTACAGAAATATAGAGAAAGTTCAGAAGTCATTAGTGTTGACTCTTTGGCCTAATTATTTAGTCCCACATCGGAGTTTTATGTATTGTGAAGGAGAATTTGGGGTTATAAAAGAACTCCTCCTCCTTCATTGTAAAATGCACCATTAGTAATCTCTTCTCTCTATCTAATAAAAGCAGGCTGCTTTGAGCGGTGCTCGGAGATTAAGCTTTCGCGGCTGAACTCCATTATTAAAATTGTTCGGTCTCTTTTCTCTTCTTTTCAGTTAATATTCGATATTACTTGTCGGGTATCTTTGTTAGTGTTCTGTCCGGTTAGTTCATTTGAACCAGTTCATTTCACTAAAGTTGTTCCGTTTTGTAGGGAAATTACCCGAATTTCCCAACAAGTGGTATCAGAGCCAAGGTTCTGTCTGAGTATGCTCTGTGGTTGCAGCTGAGTCTGATCTTCCACATCAGAAAAGAATTATTTTGGTCCTTTTGTGTCGAAAGATTTTTCTAAGTCAGAGTTCTGTCTGAGTATGCTCTGTGGTTGCAGCTGCGTCTGATCTTCCACATCAGAAAAGAATTATTTTGGTCATTTTGTGTCGAAAGTTTTTTCTAAGTCAGAGTTCTGTCTGAGTATGCTCTGTGGTTGCAGTTTAGCCTGATCTTCCACACCAGAAAGGAATTACTTTGTCTCAGTAGAAGCCTTCGATTGTTTGAATTCTGTTGTAATATCCAATATTTTTTTTGAGTCTGTAATGGCAAATAAAGATCAAGAAATGGAGTCTGTTGCAAATATTCCACCGAAGACATCGGGTGCCTCGTCATCATGGTCAAGATTCCCGATGTCTACTTTGAAGTTGGCGGTTGAAATATTCGATGGTACGGGCCATTTCGGTATGTGGCAAGGGGAGGTTTTGGACTCCCTTTTCCAGCAGGGTCTTGATATTGCTATTGAAGAAGTCAAACTAGAAGGAGTTGAAGATAAAGATTGGAAAATCATTAATCGGTTGGCATGCGGAACAATTCGATCGTGTCTATCCAGGGAGCAAAAGTATGCTTTCAAGAATGAGACTTCTGCATACAAATTGTGGAAGGCATTGGAGGACAAGTTTCTGAAAAAGAGTGGTCAGAACAAGCTCCTAATGAAGAAAAGGTTGTTCCGATTTGATTACAAACAAGGTACTACTATGAATGAACATATCACTATGTTTAATCAATTAGTAGCAGACTTGCTTAATTTAGATGTCATATTCGATGATGAAGATCTGGCTTTGATGTTGTTATCATCTCTTCCCGATGAATTTGAACATTTGGAGACAACGTTACTTCACGGGAAGGAGAATGTGTCGTTAGATGCTGTTTGTTCTGCTTTATATAGTCATGAACTGAGAAAGCAGGATAAGATGAAAACAAAGGCAACAACATCAGAAGAAGTATTGGTGGCAAGAGGTCGTCATCAAAACCAGACAAAAGGGAGAAGAGGAAGGTCCAAATCAAAAGGTCGAGCCATTGCCAAAGATGAGTGTGCTTTCTGTCATGAGAAAGGGCACTGGAGGAAAGACTGTCCAAAGTTGAAGAAGAAAGGGAAGGCTCCGCAAGACGCCAATGTTGCAGAATGCAAAAGCGATGCGGAATCAGATATCTCTTTAGTGGTCGCTCCTACAACATCACATGCAGATGAGTGGATATTGGATTCAGGTTGTACCTATCATATGTGTCCCATTCGGGAGTGGTTCTTTGAATTTCAGGATCTCGATGGCGGAGTTGTTTACATGGGTAATGATAATTCATGTAAAACAACCGGAATAGGTTCAATCAAACTGCAGAATCATGATGGATCCACCAGAATCTTGCGAGATGTGCGGTACGTGCCAAAGTTGAAGAAGAATCTCATCTCATTGGGGGCTTTAGAATCTAAAGGCCTAGTTATAACGATGCGAGATGGAGTTCTTAAAGCAACTTCTGGAGCGTTGGTGATGTTGAAGGGTGTGAGAAAGAACAATCTGTATTACTATCAAGGTAGTACAGTGGTCGGGACAGTAACAACAGTAACTTCTTGCACCAAGAAAGATACTGAGGCAACGAAGCTGTGGCATATGCGGTTGGGACATGCTGGTGAAAAATCTTTGCAAATTCTTGCCAAGCAAGGATTGTTGAAAGGTACGAAGACTTGCAAACTTGAGTTTTGTGAACATTGTGTTCTTGGAAAACAACGAAGAGTGAAGTTTGGCACTGCAATTCATAATACCAAGGGTATTCTGGATTATGTGCATTCAGATGTATGGGGACCTGCCAAGACTCCGTCTCTTGGAGGAAGGCATTATTTTGTCACTTTTGTTGATGATTTTTCCAGGAGAGTTTGGGTGTTTTCTATGAAGAACAAAGATGATGTACTTGGAATTTTCCTTAAGTGGAAAGTTCAAGTTGAAAACCAGACGGGAAGGAAGATCAAGGTTCTCCGAACAGACAATGGTGGAGAATACAAGAGTGATCCGTTCCTTAAGGTATGCCAAGACTGTGGCATAGTTCGGCACTTCACCGTCAGGAAAACACCGCAACAGAATGGGGTGTCAGAGCGTATGAACAGGACACTTGTGGAGAAAGTTCGCTGTATGCTGTCTAATGCTGGGTTAGGCAGAAAATTTTGGGCTGAGGCGATAACATATGCTCAACATCTCGTCAATCGTTTGCCATCATCTGCTATTGATGGCAAAACTCCATTAGAGGTATGGTCTGGAAAACCTGCAACTGATTATGATACTTTGCACGTTTTTGGTTCTGTTGCATATTATCATGTGATTGAATCAAAGTTGGATCCACGGGCAAAGAAGGCTTTGTTCATGGGATTCAATGCTGGAGTGAAGGGATACCGTCTGTGGTGTCTCGAGGCAAAGAAAACAATTATAAGCAGAGATGTTACCTTTGATGAATCTGCCATGTTAAAGAAGGTAAATCCAGAAGATGCTGAGAGTACTCCTGAACAGGTGGCGTGTACTCCGAAGCAGGTGGAGTTTGAGGAGACAGTGGTGATCCCAGCACGGAGCACCACGAGTGACTCTCCTACGGCAGAAGAAGAGTCAGATGAGGAAGAGGTTCCTACCCAAGAACCTCTACAGCAATCGGAGCCAATTGCAGTTAGAAGACAGAGACGAGCGATCCAAAAGCCCGCTCGTTTCACTGACATGGTAGCTTATGCACTTCCAGTTTCAGATGAAGATGTTCCATCCACCTACCCAGAGGCCATACGAAGTTCAGAAAGTGGCAATTGGGCAGGTGCAATGGAAGAGGAAATGCAATCCCTCAAGAAGAACATGACGTGGAAGTTGACACAACTACCGATAGGCAAGAAGGCAATTGGATGCAAATGGGTATTTGCAAAGAAAGAAGGATTTCCCGATAAAGACGATGTTCGCTACAAGGCAAGGTTGGTAGCTAAAGGCTACGCTCAAAGGGAGGGAATTGATTATAATGAGGTATTTTCTCCAGTTGTTAAACATTCCTCCATTAGAATTATGTTGGCCTTGGTAGCGCAGTTGAATTTGGAGCTAGCTCAACTTGATGTGAAGACCGCGTTCCTACACGGTGATTTGAAGGAGGAAATCTATATGACTCAGCCAGAAGGAAATAAGGTTGCTGATAAAGAGAATTGGGTTTGCAAACTTGTCAAATCATTGTACGGACTGAAACAATCTCCGAGACAGTGGTACAAACGATTTGATAGTTTCATGAAGGGTCAGAAGTACAAGAGAAGCAAATACGATCATTGTGTGTATTTGCGCAGGCTTCAAGACGGTTCCTACATCTACTTACTCTTATATGTTGATGATATGCTGATTGCAGCAAAGAGCCAAACTGAGATTGACAAACTGAAGGCTCAGTTGAGTAAAGAGTTCGAGATGAAGGATTTGGGGGAAGCCAAGAAGATTCTCGGCATGGAGATAAACAGGGACAGAGAGAGAGGCAAGCTTTGGCTGTCACAGAAGCAGTATTTGAAGAAGGTACTAAGACGTTTCGGTATGCACGAAGATACAAAACACGTGAGTACCCCACTTGCTCCTCATTTGAAACTGAGTAGCCGGTTATCTCCGACGACTGATGAAGAGCAAGAATACATGGCGAAAGTCCCGTATGCAAATGCAGTTGGAAGCTTGATGTATGCAATGGTGTGTACGAGACCAGATATTTCACAGGCTGTTAGTGTTGTTAGCAGGTACATGCATGATCCAGGCCAGGGTCATTGGCAAGCTGTGAAATGGATTCTACGGTATCTGCAAAATACCGTAGATATTGGATTGGTATTCGAGCAGGATAAATCACTTGGTCAATGCATAGTTGGATACTGTGATTCTGACTATGCAGGTGATTTGGATAAGCGACGATCTACAACTGGCTATTTGTTCACTTTAGCAAAAGCGCCAGTTAGTTGGAAGTCTACTTTACAGTCAACGGTGGCTTTGTCTACGACAGAGGCAGAGTATATGGCGATTACAGAGGCTGTAAAGGAGGCGATTTGGCTTCATGGGTTGCTTAAAGACTTGGGAGTTGGTCAGAAACAACTTGAGGTTTATTCTGACAGTCAGAGTGCTATTCATTTAGCAAAGAATCAAGTCTTTCATGCACGGACGAAGCACATTGATGTTCGCTATCACTTTGTGAGGGAAATTCTCGAAGAAGAGGAGATACTTCTGTTGAAGATTCATACTACGGAGAATCCCGCAGATATGCTGACCAAGGTGGTTACAAAGGCCAAGTTTGAACACTGTTTAGACTTGGTCAATGTCCTGCACATTTGAAGTTGGCGCCTCACGGCGCAAATTTGGAAGCAACGTGAAAACTGCTTTTATTATTTGTTTGTTTGAGAAGATTTGTATTTGGTGGGACTGGATATTAAGCCAAGGTGGAGATTTGTTGACTCTTTGGCCTAATTATTTAGTCCCACATCGGAGTTTTATGTATTGTGAAGGAGAATTTGGGGTTATAAAAGAACTCCTCCTCCTTCATTGTAAAATGCACCATTAGTAATCTCTTCTCTCTATCTAATAAAAGCAGGCTGCTTTGAGCGGTGCTCGGAGATTAAGCTTTCGCGGCTGAACTCCATTATTAAAATTGTTCGGTCTCTTTTCTCTTCTTTTCAGTTAATATTCGATATTACTTGTCGGGTATCTTTGTTAGTGTTCTGTCCGGTTCAGTTCATTTGAACCGGTTCATTTCACTAAAGTTGTTCCGTTTTGTAGGGAAATTACCCGAATTTCCCAACAATTAGAACGAATATACAGAAAAAGGATAAAGAATTTAAACAATGCACAGTGAGTTCTCAAAGACATTTCTGATTCCCATCTTTACGATCCTCACATACATAGAAAGAAAGCAGACAGAGAAAGGATGTATTTCAGCTTAAATTGATGATCTTCATGGTTATATGGAAACCTTGTCATTGAGTAGAGTTACTAATATCTTTGATTGGAAGCATGACATTTAATACAGAATAGTTATGGAAGACTACAAGTCTAAAACTTACCGCCTTCATCAAGTCCCGTATCTCTGTCTCACAAAGATCAGCCCCAAATTGCTTTAGTCCAACCTTCAGTTCTTCTAAAGTAATATGTCCACTGTCATCTGTGTCAATCATTTTGAACATCTCTTTCAAGCCTGCAATTTCCTCTTCCGAAAGACTCTCTGCAATAACCTGTAAGAAAAAAATAATATATAATTAGAAGATACAAGAGACCTGTTGAATCTTCAACTAAATTAACTTTTCATGCATGTGTGGGGAGCTATAGAATTTAACTGTAACTTTAAGTTTCAAAAATGGCTTTGAGTGTATGCGGACAAACACTTCTAGCGGTAAATCTCATTGAGACTATATTAGTTTACAAGTATCTTACCATGAGTGCCATTTTCTTAAGCTTGTTCATGGCAGAAAACTGAGTTAAGCGACTCAACACTGCAGAATCAAGAGGCTTATCCGGAGCCACACCGTCAATCTTCACCCAAGGATGGCCTGCATAAGGGAAAACAAGAACGATAAGCGGAATTTAGAGAGTTCAATGACATGTTATATAACTAAAAATGCAAATGTGGACAAATATAGACAATCTAATTTAAGAAGAAGTAGAACCAAAACCATCTCTACAGAAAGATGGCCTTTTCTCTGAATTGACTTAAAAAGAGTACTGTTTCCGTTCACCTGCTTTCAAGACATACTTGCAGAAGATGAACAGCTAGCATAACTACAGTTTCCGATTCTAATCCACACACATATTCATTGCTCTGATTTTGTTATTCTTTTAGACAAATATGTTTGAAATTCTAGTTGAACTAAACTGACATTATATCCGAGGACTCAAATCGGCCAAAGAAATTCCAAAACGACATTAAGCTTTCACTATGTTCTGCCTGCTGCAAGGCAAAATGGTGCTCACAGCATCTCTGAGAATAATATATGATAAGCTGAAATACAAACTTGAAATTCAGTGGGTACTCACATAGAACTTCATGTGCAGTAAGTCGTTGCCTCGGGTCCCTAACAAGCATTCTCTTCACCAGATCTTTCGCATCTCCAGAGATCTTAGGCCAAGGATCTGATGTGAAGTCAATATTGGCACGTAAAACCTCGTCAAATATTTCCTGCTCACTTTCTATCCAAAAAGAGACGAAAAAAACATGAGAAGCTGTTTTTGGTACTTCACATAACTCGGAAACCATGGTAAAATTACAAAAACATGAACGATCAACTTACCACCCCAAAATGGAGGTACACCAGTGAGAAGAATGTAAATTATTACACCTGCACTCCAGATATCAGCTTCTTGGCCATAACGCTTTTGTAGAACTTCTGGAGCAACATAATAAGGACTTCCAACAATATCAGAGAATATTTGCCCTGTGGTTAGGAACATAACCCAATCAGCTAGGTGATATTAAAGAAGACTGATGCATGCTTTTAAGCAAATCTTACCAAGAGAGTTAGAATTTTACATGGAACAACTTATGTTAATGATATTACCATATATGATGGTGAACAACAGATTAATAACAATAATAACCCTTCTATTAATATAACTTCTATGAAATCGGAAGCAGAATCCTCTGCCGACCTAAGAGTAATGAACAGGACCGAGTTCTCAATATAAACTAGCAGATACTGATATGCAATGCTATAGACTTCGCAAATCAGAAAGTTTGGAGCTTTCAAGGCTCTGGACATGGACTTTGGTCTATCCATATCAACTGGACTGCTTCTACTTCTTTTGAAAAAAGTAAATAAAATGTAAATGTCTAAATGTTTGGACCAAAAAATTAAACATAGGAACTGGTTTCATGAATTCAAGTGGGATTCCCGGTACAAAGGCAACCGCAGCAGAAGTGGAACTCTAAAACAAATTCCTTGTAGGTGAAGCTGTTTTAAAACAACTGTCAGTAACCGATTTTTTACTTATGCATTAAAACACTAAAACTAATGCATAGAAATAGGGAAACATGAGAAACCAAAAATATCTAGCAAGTATATGGAGAATTTCGGAGAAAGTGGGAAAAATACCCGGCTTGAAAAACATTGATAACCCGAAATCTATAATCTTTAGAGGTGAATCCTCTTTCTCGTTGACAAAGAGAAAATTCTCAGGCTTAAGGTCCAAGTGCAGCACTCCTAGAGCATGGCAGGCTTCTACGACACCAACTATTGTCCTTGCAAGCTCAGACGCTTGTCTCTCCGTGTAATGTCCCTGCTTAACAATCCTATCGAAGAGCTCGCCTCCTGAACATAGTTCCATCACAAGATGAACCGCAACACCATCCTCATACGCCGCTTTTATTGAAATGACATTAGGATTTCCAGATAAGTGATGCATTATCTGAATTTCTCTCCTTACATCTTCCACATCTTCAGGTGTCAATAATTTTCTTTTTGCTATCGACTTACATGCATACTTTTCCCCTGTTGCTTTTTCAATACAAAGAAATGTTGTCCCAAATTGTCCATGTCCAAGTTTATCTCTCAAATCATAATGCTCCTTTAGAAGACCAGTTTTTGTTTTCAACACAGACTCAACCTGGAGTCCTGCACTAAGCATTCTCTTGACAGGTGGCTTCTTCGGTTTTGCAGACTCTTTTGGTATTTCCTTTTCATGGATTGTATTACCAGACTTTTCAGGTTGTATTGCTTCAGTAGGCTTCAAATCAACTGATATTTTCTCCTGTTTAACTACGTGAGCATCTTTCTTGTGTTCCTGATCGGGCTCTTCCCTGTCTATCATCACCATTTCTGGGGGTTTATTCTGAATGGAGTTCTCACGTTCAGGTTGTTTGTCTGTAGAAGGTTCTATACCTTTTGGTTTTTTCTTATTAGTAATCATATCCGGTGATCGAGATCGCCAAAAGAATAAGTTGAAGAACCCACCCTTTGTAAACTTAGAATGAACACAATTATTTCCCATTTATTACTACGCTCCTCTCCACCAATATCTGTTACTACTATACACATTTGTACTCAAATATCAAACCCAATTTAACCCCTCAAACTGGGTTGAAATTCGAAGCATTTGAAGTAGTAAACGTAAACCATTCCTCTCCAGATAACAGCTCTAATTCCAAAACCAGCTGCAGATAACACCTGTAATTCAAAATCATCATTCTTCTAAATAATGTAGACACAATAACTTTGACATAGTAAATTTCCAACTCATAACAACAACGATAACAACAACATATACAGTATAGTCCCACAAAGACCTCGGCCTGTGGAAGGAAGAGTGTACGCAGACCTTACCCCTACCTCGTGGTCGTGGAGGTAGAGAGGTTGTTTCCACAGACCCTCAGCTCAAGTCCAACAAATTCCCAACTCATAAAAGTAATACCTCTACAAAGTTTCTAATCAGCTAGAAAAAACTTCCTCCTTACACAATTAAAAATCAACACAAGCAAAAAATCATCCAACAATAACTACGCCTGAATCGCAAACTACCTCATTAGGCTAATTAAACAAAAACCCATGATTAAAAACCCGTAATTTACCTAAAAAAAAAACAGAGAAAAAACTTACAAGGACAAAATTCAAAGTTTCAAGCCCCTCAACTTCGGAAGGGTTTCCACGTAAAATTAAGAATAACCAATACGTGAAAGTGAATATATTTTGGAATATAATATGAAATTCTCATACCCAAATGAGAATTAAGAAGAAAAATTATGGAGGAACAAAATGAGAAAAACGCCAATGAAGAAGAATGTTAATTAATAATAATTATACGTGAAAACAGAAGAGATTATTGGGTAATTCTGTGGTTAAATTTCATTAATCTTTGGAGATGAAGCTTTTTTGGGATTAGGGTTTTTGGGGAATTGAAATTTTTCTTCAAATTTTTTTTAGGAGAGAAAGAAAGCGGAAGGCCAAGGACAGAGGAAGGAACGGCGAAAAGTGACAGGTTTTTCAGTTACAATGTTTGGCGGAAAAAAAAATTAACAAAGTACTCATCGGAACAATATAAATAAGGGAAAATTATTATTGTTACAATAATTGTCCCTCAATTTCTTTATAATTATAAAAATATTCCCCAAATAAAATTAATATTATTATCAAATTTGGACATAAATTCCACTAGTTTAAAGCTTGATTACGTCTTCTCTCTCCCATCTCTCTTGTCTCTCTCCCTACGTATTTGACTTGATATCTGAAAGATGTATTTCAAAAGAGTAGTGTACCTGGCCGAAACTCTAGTACAAAATTACTATATTGGTAATATAATAGGTAACTATTTCGAGCTATAGAGTGAATTAGTATTTGATGATAGGTTTATTGGTGTAATTAGGTAAAAAAAAGATGTATATGAACTAGAGTAAATTGTATGTTTTTTTTTAAATATATGAACTAGTTCTTATACAAGAGGTTGAGAACGGAAACAAAATCAATGGCATGCATAAACATAGTAGCAACATATTCACAGCTCTATGGTAGTAATGAGTGATATGCAGGATCTCCTACTTGATTGCTTCAAACATCTTTATCCAGGCCAGAATTATTGACGTCTCCATCGGTGTTGTTTGGTTTAGGAGGATTAGATTCGATGGGTATACCACGTCTCTCAGGTGAGGATGATCGGTCATTATCAAAGACGCGAGGTATACTGAATGCACCAAAGAATCCATTCTTTATCTCCTCAGCTGCTTCAAAGAAACGATCAAGTTCACTGAAGAAGCTTCGCTCAATATTCTCAATATCACTACGCAGCCCAGGGAAGTCAAAAGGGACACTTGACTCTATAGATTGTGAATCACTTGTCATTTGGTCCGTGACATCTTCCTCTGAGTATTCTTTATTAGACTCCACTATCTCAGAAGGCCTGACGAAAAGCAAGAAGTTAGCAACAACTCGAACAATCACTACTAAATGCACAGTAGGTTCATATTTAGCATCACACCCCCAACCCCCAAAAGAATAAATAACCAAAGATGAAATGACCTTGCTCGTGGCATCACAAGTTTGACTTTGATCAACAAGAAGCTATTCAGTGATGTGTGTTCCATGACAGAACGTTACTATAAGACAAAGTAACCGCCTAGCATCTTCTTATAAACTAAACAATGTTCATTAGATATCAGGTCAGAATAGCTTAAAACAACAAATACTCGTGTATACTTCCTTCCATAGTAATTTTATTGCGTCTGATTCTATGTGGTCTTTATATGTCTTATAATAAACTACGCAGTACCTGCTTCATACTAATGAACTATCCTATTCTCCCCCACACAGTATCTCACTCGCTAACTGCAATTTGGAATCAAAAAAGGCCATAAATAACTTAATTTATGCAGAACATGTCATGACCAAACAGGTAAGTCCCTGACTCCCTTCTTAAATAAACCAGCAGTAATACTTCAGTAAAACGCGAATAAAGGATCAAGTAATTGGCCTACCCCCGTCAATTTAAGTTTTCCCTCAACTCATAAAATAGAATAGACTGTTGACTTTGTTGGAAGGATCAAAACACTATACAAGTCATAGGTTAAGATTTCTAATAGTGGCTAGGGAAGCGATGAAATGCATCTAATGGATATTCACCTCAACAGAATCACATTCTAACTTTTATTGTACCCCTAACTGTGTGTTATGTAGCAGACGTAATCAAGTAGAAATGTCTTATGTTTGAGAAAGCCTTTTCTAATCAGTCCAGGAATCCTCTATCCTACTTTTCGCTCACATAGGGATGGATTCTCCAGTCCAACAAAAGAATCAACAAAATAACACCGTGTTGTTTTGATTGACTAAATAGAGATAGGTAAGAGGCCATGGAAGAAGAGAACGTACTTATGGGTTCCCATGTACACCACATGACCACAGGACCTGGGTAATTATCCTGGATAAATAATTGTACTTCCAAACGCAAATACAAACTAGAAGGCACCATCAACTACCAACTCATAACGATGCAAATAAAACAAGAAAGGACACATACTAAGTATTCCCTAATAACGTCCCAGAAAAAAGACACACGATGTTCTTTCAATGAAAACTGAATTCTAGTTCTCAGTTTATCTCAGATTCTGTCATACTTGCATTTTATAAAAGCTAACTGTTCCTTTGCAACCATGGATTTAGCCTCTTTACTTAGAGCGAAAAACCATTAGTTCAACACAAATATGCTGCAATCTTTAACCAATTTAAAAGGACATACAAAGCTGTAACCTTAAAATGCAAATTCAATGAGCTTGTTCATATCTCCAAGCAGGGTCGGAGCCTGGTAGGGCCAAAGATGAACCGCTTTGTCGGAAATTACACTATTTATACATTGTTAAAATAACATTTTATATATACAGTAAATGTTGAATCCCCTTTAGCTTCTTCGAGTGTTTATTATACATATTTCAAACGCCTTAAGCAAAAATTTTAGCTCCGCAACTGTCTCCGAGCAAAGAATTATGTCTGATTAAATCTTGAGTCGGTATGATGCTAAATGACAGATTGATTGTTAAATTACAATCAATTAGTTTAATCCAAAATACAAAAGAACACAAATCAGTCTATATTATCGAAACCAGATCATACGAAAGTGATTAGAAAAACTACCCAACGATATTACTTCAAATAATTAAAGCTTAATGCAAGACTAATCACGAAAAATCGGATATTTGTACCTAAACACAATTAACAAATTATTTTTACCTCCCAATGCAATCCTTGAAAGTTTGTTCAGTCTTTTCGCACTTTCTGATGAACTTTCCGGGCTCAGTCTCTTCGGTTCGGCACCGAGTGCTCACAACCATCCTGGTAGCGCACCGTTCACCGCCGCCATCATCGCTGCCGGAGGATGATCTAGGGTTTGCAAAATCCTTGACGGCGCTAAAATCATCGGCGCCGGAATGCTTAGGCTCGTCGTCGATCCACACCCAACCCATTGCTCTTCGATTTGCTTCAATTGCTTGGCTAACAATTCATGGATGTTTCTGGAACAAGGTGAAGAAAATGAAATAAGTTATTTGTATTCCATGGGCTGCTTATTAGTGGGCCGGTCCAATTTTAAAGTTTGTTGGTCCAACTTCTTTTTTTTGGGTTGGGAGTTGGGGGGTGGGGGGTTCAGAGATATTGGAGCTCGATTAACTTTGGACTCGCGTCGAAATATCTTACATTGGGGTAGAGCGTTTTCTACAAAGGCAAATTCCATCGACTTATTAGCTAGGTAGATATACTAGGTATAATAGAATCATTACAAGTATTGATTGTTAAATCATGCACATGAATTAAAAGATTGTATTCAACTCAAATACAATCACCGAAATCTTATAAAAATAACTTAAGAGTATAAGACGATCATAAATAAAAGTATGAAACTAAAAGTAAGTAACTAATATTCTACATGAACCACTTAAAAAGTGTAAAAATCACAATTTGTAACTCCAACTTCACTTAATCAATGAGTCTCAACACTTTAATGCTTACAAAATTTGTAACCTAAGGAACTAGCTGTAATTCTTAAACTTTAGAATATATATTCAGATTACAACTCTTGCAGTCTTATGAACTAACTTTGATCCGTAAACTTTAAACTATGAATTCAGTTTACAACTCTTACAATCTCATGAACTAACTATGATTTCTAATTCCTAACTTCAACACGAAGTACTCAAGGTATGTGTTCTGAACTCTTCGAGTTATCCCACTTGAAGACAACCCTCTTAATTGAGTTTATAACTCACTGAGCTAAGATTATATCGTGACTCAATTACATTTTATAAATAAACTATGAAATAAGACTATGTTATTTGATGTTTTTCTTCTATATGTTCCTTCAATCCACTAATAGCACTCGCGAAGTCAATTTTTCAATTGCACTTTTTTGCTTTGTAAGTACAAAGCTATTCTAGATGATTTCACCTCTATTCAAGCACAATTATCATAGAGTTGTTCTACATTTCAAAGTCCACGTTGACTCAATTTCTTTTGACTTAGAATTCTACTTTAAGTAAGACTCCTTCTTCAATTCAAATTCCTTACATCTTTAGATTCCTTCTTCAAATCAAACTCATTTTTTCTTTTGTGTTAGTCGAACTGCAACTCTTTAGCTTAGCACATGTACAAATTCTATATCAATTCAAACTCTTTTGACCTAGAATTCTACTTCAAATAAAACTTCTTCTTTCTCTTTTTTTTATGGCGATCCAACTCTTCAATTCAGCACATATTTCTTTTATTAAGTTTATCATGGAATTATCATTCATTTCTTGATTATTGGACACTTGTCTTTATTCATTAATGGTCTTGCTATAAAATCAGCTTCTTGAGACAGTATATTTTTCAACGTTGACGTACTTATTTCATGTTACTTTGTCAATCATCAAATTGTCATAGAACCCAACAAAGACTTTATATACTCAATGATATAAATATACTCTATTAATTAGTTATCAAGTTATCGATTAATTCACTAAAAAAATCTCAATCAATTAAGAATCGAAAAGTCAATATAAAAAAAAATTAAATTATTATCGAAATCGTAAGTCAATAATTTTTTTTCCAGTTTAGGTGATTTAACGGCAAAAATATTTTGAAATTTATGATCTAAAATAAATTATTATTAAATGTAAAATATATGATTATTTTTACTGACTAAATTAAATGAATATTTAAGAATAAATTATTATTAAATGTAAAATATATGATTATTTTTATTCACTAAAAAAATTGTGTTCTATAAAAGGGCAAAAAAGAAAGGGATATAATATAAATATAAGAAGTATGGAGAAATTCAAATAAAAAAAGAATGTACAACTCCCTTTATGGAATATATATATATTAGTATTACTTCAAATAAAAAAAGTTTCCAATAAAAGATATAATTTTTTTTTGGAACATTTCACCTTGCAATCCTTTTACAATTCCCCTTCCTTTTTCTGAAAATAGTAGGACTCTACCTAATTTGTGCAGTCTTTTAATTATTTAAAAATACTAAATCTGTATATTCCCAATATATTTATAAATTTATTTTTAGAAAAAAAAAAAACTCCCTTCTATTTTTGGTAATTATATATATTGTATATACTAAAATTATGGAATCCTAGTAGTAAAAGAGTTATCTCTTTCTCTTTTTCCTATTTGGATTCAACAACTCCAACAAAACTACTTCAATTTTCCTTTTCCTTTTCCTTTTCCTTATGGATTTGTATTACCTTCAACAATGGAGAAAACATTATTATAAGGAAAACCTCTATAAAAAGAAGTAAAATCAATACTATTTCACATTCTTTACCAATTTTTGAAAAATCACTTTTTTATTTGAGTTCTTGATTTTTATTAACATGATCACCATGCCTATAAAGCAAGAACTCATTGATTTAACAGATGATTTAGATGAACCCCAAATCACTAGAAAAACAACTATGCATTATATGATTCCAGTAAATAATAATGGTTTTGATGATTTTCAAGAAAGTCCTATGAAAAAAATTAAACTTGAAAGTCCTGTTTTTATTGCTCCATTGTCAATTTGTCCATATTATAGCAATGAATTAGTTGTAGCTTCCCCTGTTGTTACTAGTTGTAAGCAATTCTGGAAAGCTGGAGATTATGATGGTAAAAAAGAGGGTAATGGTTTTTTTTTCTCTGGGGCATATGATCAAACAGTTGGTATGGATCATGTAAGAGTTCATCCTAAGTTCTTGCATTCGAATGCTACTAGTCATAAGTGGGCATTGGGTGCTTTTGCTGAGCTTTTGGATAATGCAATGGATGAGGTTTGTAATGGCGCTACGTATGTTAGCGTTGACGTGATGGATAACAAGAAAGATAAAGGGAGTAAGATGTTGTTAGTTGAAGATAATGGTGGTGGAATGACACCTGATAGGATGAGGCAATGTATGTCTCTTGGGTATTCAGCGAAAAGTAAGTTAGCAAACACGATAGGTCAATATGGTAACGGTTTCAAAACGAGTAGTATGAGGCTAGGGGGTGATGTGATTGTGTTTTCGCGGGGGAGAGATAGAGCAACGAACATGTTGACACAGAGTGTTGGAATGTTGTCGTATACGTTTTTGAGAAGTACTGGGAAAGAAGATATTGTTGTTCCTATGATTGATTTCGTTAAGAGGGGAGGTACGTGGGAGATGTTGGTTCGGTCTTCAGCTGATGTTTGGAAAAGGAATTCGGAGACTATAGTGCAATGGTCTCCTTATGAGAGTGAAAATGATCTATTCCAGCAGTTTGAATTATTGAAAGGTGATCATGGGACGCGAATTATCATATACAATCTTTGGGAGGACGAAGAAGGAGGCACGGAGCTTGATTTTGACACTGATCCGCATGACATTCAAATCAGGGGGGTTAGTCGAGATGAAAAGAAGATTGAGATGGCGAAAGAATATCCTAACTCGAGGCACTTTCTAACTTATCAGCATTCTCTAAGGAGTTATGCTTCGATTTTGTATCTGAGGCTTGCTCCTGGATTTCGGATAATTTTGAGGGGGAAAGATGTTGAACATCATAATTTGGTAAATGACATGATGTTTTCTGAGGAGATTACGTACAGACCACAATCCGTTGGTTACGAATCGTTTGTGGCTACGGGAACTATTGGTTTTGTGAAAGATGCAAAACATCATATTGATATTCAAGGTTTCAATGTTTATCACAAGAATAGGCTTATTAAGCCTTTCTGGAGGGTCTGGAATGCTGCAGGAAGTGATGGTCGCGGTGTGATAGGCGTCTTAGAGGCTAATTTTGTGGAACCAGCTCATGATAAACAGGGGTTTGAGCGCACAATTGTCCTTGCCAGACTCGAGGCACGCCTACAATTTATACAGAAGAAGTATTGGTCATCAAACTGCCATTTCATTGGTTATGCTAAGCGCCGCAATGTAAAGAACACTGCTGTCTCTCCAGATCAGGAACAACCAAACGCCAGGCACACAACCTGTCATGATGATGGATCTAATTTGAAATCGTCCAGAGTAGAACGCGAGAAGGGACCAGATCATTCTTCAATAAAGGACAGTCCGGTGCATGAAACATCCCAGGTGTATGTAGGGTCCAGGAAAGTGACCCCGCCAGTTCAGTTATCAGTACAAGCAAATCAAAATCCATCTATCTCCAACGTCAGCCGCAGAACATGTCATGATGATACATCTAAATCAAAATCCACTGTAGGAGAACGCGAGAAAACGGTACCAGTTCATTCTTCTGTACAAGAAAGAAATCAAACTATGTCTGGAGATCAAACTCAGCAAGTGTGTAGACTAAATAGGCAACCTGATGAAACTCCAGTAAACGCTTCTGCACCTGAAAGAAAATCAGGTTCCCCATTTATCTCCAACTCCGGCCACACAACCTATGATCATGATACATCTAAATCAAAATCCACTGAACACGAGAACACGGCACCAGTTCATTCTTCAGTACAAGAAAGAAATCAAACTACGGTTGGAGATCAAACTCAGCAAGCGTCAACATCAAATAGGCAAACTCTGGGAAATTCAGTTGTGAAGATGGAAGATACTATGCCCGATGACATGAGAGTAGAGAGTAGTAGTACTAAGAATAGTTTACAACAGGTTTTGCATCGTTTGCAGCAGGAAAGAGCCAGGAGTGAGAGTCTAGCTCGCATGCTTTTAGAAGAAAAAGCACGAGCGGCTAAGGAAGAACAGAGTATAAGGCAGCAGGAAAGAGCCAGGAGTGAGACTCTAGCTCGCATGCTTATAGAAGAAAGAGCACGAGCGGCTAAGGAAGAACAGAGTTTAAGGAGCAAATTAAAGGATGCTTCTGTTATCACACAAGATCTGCTCAACAAAGTGAGGCTGCTAGAAAGTAGCAGGATGATCGTTACCTGCAAAAGTGAACGTTAACGTTGAGAAGTGACACAAAATATGCAGCTAAGGAACAACTGATGCACACTTCAAAGATCTAACTATAGCAAATCCATTCAATATTAACATATACCTTAGATTTACTTTTTCTATTTTTCCTATGGATGTAGTTGCTTCTGTTGGCAACAGTTCTGCTTGATTGTTCTCAGTTTTTGATTATCAATACAAATATATATTCACAACTCAAATTCCAGATGAAATGTTCTCACATTTATGCTTCATATCCATATGTTGTACAAATTAAAGAGAATGAAAGCTAAACCGATTACTTCACTCGAGTAACAGGATATTGTTTTTACATTTTTCACATATACACTGATACATGCAGGTTTCAACATTTCAACTGTAGATAATTGTGTTGCACAGAACACTGGCTGTGTTGATCTTAGTCTCTCAAAACATCTTTTAGCTATCATAAAAGGTAAAATATGGTGTTAGTCTCCTTTAAATAATTTTGCTCACTTTTAAGCAGCAATATCTCGGTATTTTTCTAGTTTTTCTTTCACCGAGCTCCTTCTCATGGATTCTATCTTCATAGGCAACCGTCACATTGTCCTCCTTCAATAACTTCTCCATTGTTTTCCCTGTTGTTGCTTCATTTGTTGAAGAGCATAGAGCGATGTGATGTGCCTCATCACCAGGAATTGCAGCATAAACATCTGGTGATGCTGGAGCAATCTTGTTATGGGGTGGTTCCCTTGTGCACAAACTAGAACTCGTGCACCTGAAAAAGAAGAAGTTAGAATAACGATTTTCTCAGTTATAGAAGAAATAACTTAGCATATGATCCAAAGCAATACATGTTCAAAAGGAATGCAGACTATTCAAAGGGTGTGATTTTAACCTTTGTTGCTCAGACTCTCCGAAAATGTTGCTACACACATGTCGGATCCATAAGAAATTCACTACTTTTTGAGGATCCAACACACACTTGTAGGCATTCTTGAAGAGTCCGAACAACATAGTTAAAACTATTTTTCGTGTTCACCAATCTTTCCTACCTGGAACAAGAGCTATTTCTGTGTTCATAAGAGGTTGCTTCTCTGAATTCCTGTTTGGGTATTACACCAAAATCTCCGACGTTTCTACCATTCTTATCAGCTTCTGATGATTTTGAATCTTGTAGACTGTATATCTCCCCTTCTACTGATATGTTAGTGTCTGGAACTGTCCTAATTTCGAGGTTACATCCATATTCCCTTATGATAGAAATAGCCTTATCCAAAGTTCTTAAAGCTTGTTTGACCTCAGGGCTAATACCAACATTCTCGTGCTTGCTCGGTTTCTGAACAAGTTGATTGACTGGAGAATCATCTATGTTCCTGTCATCCTGATTTTGATATTCCATCTTTTTACAGGCTTCGTCTTCAATCTCCTCGATTTCACTATGAACCTTTTGCTCGGGACATCTTTCATCATTGTTTCTTCTAGTTTCTTCATCAAGAGGAACTGCATTTTTCGTCATGTCTTGAAGTTCTAAAGGTATTTTATTCGAGTAAAGAGCTTCACGTATTCGAGCATACATTGGATCCTTTAGAGCCTTGCTGAAGTCTTCATCCCCTTTAGCAACTGAAGCTACTTCCTGCAATTTACTTATAGGAGCATTAAGATATTGTTTATATCAACTTAAGTGCAAAATATAAATATCTTTAACTTGGCAAACCTTTTTATAAAGCTTGAAACCACCACCTATGAGCTGCCTCGCAACGAAATTTATTAATGCTGAAGGTATAAAATCCAGTTTAATATCCAAATTTCCTATTGTCCTGCAAATTTTGAAGTAGAAGTAGATCAAAATAGATAATATAAAGTGGCAATCTTTAGTTCATTCATAACTTTGACTTTCCTATTTGCATATCTGTTCCTTAAGCTCCGTGGATACGTTCATTCTATAACAATCAATCTTAAACTAGTCGCGATCAGCTTTATGAATCCTCTGATTTATTTTGCTCAGTCTAAACAGTTCTCAAAATTTGACTGCTTTTACGCTGACAACTGACCACAACATTCTTCGTGGAGCTCACATAGGCAAGTCGTCAACCAGAGAATCAGTATAGCTCGATTGGTAAGAACGTGCTCAATCTCGATCTCCTAACTAGCATCTGGATATATGAGAAGTGTAAGTTACCTGAAGTAGCTTCGATTATCAGTAACTTTTTGTAAAGCAAAACCTCCCACAAGATCAACTCGTACTACATCCTGCACATCGGGTATCTCATCTTTGGAATAACAATGTGTACTTCTATCAACACTATCTAAGTCAGAGATCTGGACAAAAAAACACATGAATACGATTACAGTTGAGAAAAATAAGAAATGTTAACGAGCCTTATGGAGTTTCACGTGCTTACAGTATTGGCAACGACAACTATAAGACCGTCTTGAAAGTATTCAAATGCAAATACATGTACTACAGCTTCCCTTGCTGACAATGGCCTTGAGAGCTTCGTTCTTTCTTCCAAGTAATCAAACAAATATTAGCACGTTTAAGAGCAGCATCAGAATGCGATGAACAATACAATAGGAGGACTAACCTTACTAAACATATTTGTTCACCAGTTCTGATCTTTTGCAAACATTGAGATGTCGCGATTTTAAAAGTTGGAATTGTAGTTTGTGGCCACCTTATAAGAAAGCGGCACAAATGTTTAGTCTTGAATACAATTGTTACCTAACGAATAACTTGAACTGGAATTTTCATCTGTTCTTTCGTCATAACAACTTTCGAGTAGTGCATTAGTGAGCAGCAGTTAGAAATAGTTCTTACCACTTCTTGTAGAGTTCTACCTCCCATGAAATGCATAAACCTGAAATAGAACTTTTTTGCTTACATTATGATTCAACATTACCAAATGAAGACGGTAGATATATCGTTGACATATATTAATTTGGCTTACAAACATCTATTGGACCATCCACATAGCCTTCAGCTAGGAGGGTATGATATGGAGTGCCTTCTGGTCCCTCTCGATACATAACACGAATCTCCTCACTGTCCTGTTTTACCTGCAGTAATGAAGACAACTAGACCTTAAGAGAGGGTAAAAAGAAAACGGAGCACCAGATAGTAAAAGTACTAAAACTACTAATAACCACTGCTTGTCAAATTAGTTTAAACATAAACATTGGTGGCAAGGGGTTTCAAGAGTTAGTCAAAAGCAGGGGCGCAGCCAGAGTTTAAGTTACGATTTTGGTCCAAATTTCGTATTTGTGTTAAGAAATACATCAAGTAACTTAAAAGGGACTAGAATCCCGATTCATAAGCTTCAAATTCTGGCTCCACCTCTGGAAAAAAAAGTGATCTAAGTGTATAGGAAAGATAACATACTTTCCAACCATCATGCGATGCCTCGGAATCAGTTACTGATGCACTCCTCAACATGTTCAGGAAGTTTGCCACTTCCTTGGTTCTTCTATCTACAAGATTGTCAATACATTCTGCACCAAAAACAAAGTATATGTGTTTGACATTATAAATTTAATAGCTATTTGATGACATATTATTGAAATCGACTTAGGACTGACCGTGAAGATCACACTCTGATAAACATACGATTTGGTTCTTGACAAGGGACTTAAGCTTATCATAATCGACAAGATCATCAGACGATAGCGTCTGATCGAGTCTACTTCTGTACTGAGAGATGTTACCATTGTCCTTCATATTGCATCTCCTAGAAAAAAGGAAACAGTCCTCTAAAATTCATGAAAAATAAAAACTACAGTAAATGAAAATGAAACACAAACATACCTACAAATGTCTGTAAATCATAACACTATACATTAAAGTTTTTACAAACATTATCGATTTGAGATATATCTATGCAAAATGTACTTCTGTTAACATTCTACATTATGCCATTCATCAAAGTTCAATTATACACAAAAGGTGCATATGTCAATACATATATCTATTATGTCTGTATTTCATCATACAAACATAAAGGTGTAGTGATATTGCAAATGATGTCTTGACCTTTTAGGAAAAAACATATGAATTTGGCCCAAATCAGACAATATCACACATCATGATAAGAAAAATTATTAATGGTGCGAGGCCTTTTAGGAAAAAAACATACGAATTTGGCGCAGAATAGACAATATCACACCGTGATAAGAGTAACTCTTAATAGTGTGGCGAGTTTGCCCCAAAACAGCTAGTATTACACACCACACCATGATAAAAGTAACTATTAATGGTGTGAGACCTTTTAGGAAAAAAGAAAACATACGAGTTTGATCCAGAGCAGACTTATCACATTATGATAAGAGTAACTTATAATGGTATTAGGCCTTATGGGGAAAAACATGCGAGTTTGTCCCAAAACAGACAATCTCACGCACCTTGAAAAGAGTAATTTTTAATGCCGTGAGGCCTTTTAGGAAAAAAAAAACATACGAGTTTGGCCAAAGCAAACAGTATCACATATCATGATAATAGTAACAGTTAATGGTGAAAGGCCTTTAGGAAGAAAAAAAAAACATACGAGTTTGGCCCAAAGCAGATAATATCATACCGTGGTAAGAGTAACTATTAATGATGTGAGGCTTTTTGGGAAAAACCATACTGACTCAGAGCGGACAATAATATCACACCACGATAAGATAAGAGTATCCCAATCTTTTTTTCCACTAACAAAACCAAATAAAATCACACCAACACATACTCATAAGGAAAGAGTTCATAAATAAAACATACCTTCAAGAATTATTATTATTATTCAGCTAAAAGTGTATACATGTTGATTAAAGTTTCAGCTCTTCTTAAGGCAATAGAGTTGGAGATCTCAAGAGAAAATTAATGATTGAAATGATCAAGTTCAGTTGATATGAGACCACCAAGGTGGATATCTAACATGGGATTTTTCTTTAATTTTTTTTAATTTCCAAATAACAAAGCAGAATTAATAAATAGTAGGAAAATAAAATGCAAACACATGTTGAGACTGTTTTTAAAAAAATAATAAGAATATGGAATGTGCATTAAAAAAAAAAAAAGAGAATTTACAAAGACATATTTTTAAACACATTTTTGGTATTACCAAGTAATATTCTTTTCATAATGAAAATGGATATCAAATTAAATGAATTATGAAACCCTTTTGGAGAAAGGTAAAGTAAGCATAAAGCAACCAACATTTAATTGTGGTGAGTGGTGGTGACACTGTGCTACACTTTTACTCTTAATTAAAGGTTTTGATTCGAGCCATGAGTATAGAGAAAATTCAGTTGGAAGCGTCACACGCGAATGAGTTTTACAGTACATAATTTAAATTTAATCGATGCTTCAATACGCACTTCAAATACCAAAAAAAAACATAAAGCAAGATAATGTGCTTAGAAGTCTTGAAGGATATTTATTTATTTATTTATTTTAAAAAAGTAATTATATTACAATTATATAGTATTTAAGCTCGACTAATTCATAATCGTTTTCAATTATTCGATTAATATGAATTCACGTTGACGCATAGGGTTCATCAAATGAGAAAATCAAAACTTTCAATTAAGAACAGAAAAATTTATCTATTTTACGACACGCAAAACTTGTTTGAAAACATAAGGAAATTGGACTTTGGGAAAAGGGGTGCACTCTAGCAAAAACCATGGGAGACATGTACGATGTATCTATGATACAAACAATATATAAATAACGATGGTTACATAAACAATATATTGATACTTTCATTAAAGTTTTACTCATCATCTAATCTTAATTAATACTCAAACAAGTTAAAAATTAGGATGAATGGCGCATATTGTACGAAAAAAAATATTTTTCAAAATTTTCATGTTCAGTTAATTAAATTATTAAAAAATAATTTTGTGATTGAAATTTTATATATTTGCTTTAAGAAATTTATAAAATATGTCCATATTAATACTCTATTTAATAATATAAAAAATAAAAATTTCGAACCCATAAATTTTTAAATTAGTCGATGGTTAGGAACACTAAAGATTTGAGAAGGTAGAGCTAGCTAAAAAGCATCTACTTTGTAATAAATATACTTTAAAAAAGAAGAATTTATTCTTGTATATAAAAAAGTTTTATTAAAGTGAAAGTAGTGCAAAAAATGTGCTTAAAAGGGAAAAGGAAAAGATATAATAACGTAGTTCGAATTCAATTGAATTCATTATTTTAAGTTAGAATTACGTTTTAGTATTAAAAGAAATAATTTAATTATATACATATAATGAACTTATATATATCCTGAACCTATGTATTATATTTTATATTTGGTCATTTTCTTGATAGCTCACGAGTAACAATTTCATAATTTACACATTTAACACAATCCTCTTTCACAATAAACTATTCTGAGTATAAATCGTAGAATTTTTTAAAACTATATTTTTTATATTGTAATTTATGGGGTATACTCTTTATTCCGAATATTTGAAATTTTTTACACATAGTGTTTAAGTTCTTGAAATACAAAACTATGAACTGATTTTTTTTAATTAACTATTTATTCAATAATTACTTTATTTATATATATTCATATAGTAAAATTATTTTGGGCCTAATCACACACTGATCATGTCAAATGGGCTGAAGGTATCTTTCACATCGGCCCATCATCTCAGCAGATTGGGCTTCGGCCTCTTGGACCTAAAGAAATACTCCCTTCGTCTCAATTTAGTGACAACTTTTCCTTCTCGAGAGTCAACTACTAATTTTTAAGTTAAATAGAATTAGATTAAATAAATATTTAAAATTTTAAAAAATGATTTTTAAACGTGATACGAAAAAATGCTATAGGTTGCAATATTTTTCATGTCAGTATGATTAAAAAATATAGTATAAAAATATTGATCAAAGTTTACATATAGTTTGAATCTAGAAAATGAAAATTAGGGCAGGAGGAGCATATAACCATTGGGTATAAGTAGGTCGAGATGAGTAGGCAACGTACGATGGAGCTCATTGGTTAACATATAGTTATCTTGATAAGTTTTATAGTGGAATTGACAACTGGCTGAACGATAGCTCGTAAAAGTTCAATTTTTAGATAAATTAATAGAGATTTACTTGAAAAAATTATTGAAATTATCTACAATGAGAATATAATGTATTCTTAGTGCAATCGATTAAAAAAAATAGCCTATTTTAAATAGGTACCTTAATTTATCACAAATTGAACTTAATTAAACAAGAAACCAAAGTAGATTTAGAAAGAGACTATTTATTTAATTTAATTAATCCCATGAAAAATGGAACCATTCCACAAATACAAAATGCACTGCTGTATAGATATAGAGAGTCAAAGAAAATGAGCTGTTCTTTTTAATTTATTAAAATTATGTATTGGTTCTTCCGTCTCAATTTATGTGATACCGTTTAACTGTTTAAGAAGGACACATTTTATATAAAGTAGTAATTTTAACTTTGAACTTTTTATTTATCTTTAATGAGAGGATTTATAACTACACAAATATTTTGTGATGTGTTTTAGACAGTAAATTTCAAAGTTGATTTTTTAATTTTTTAAAATTTTTGTCAAATCAAATGTCATCACATAAATTGAGTCTGAGAATATATTATAAGAAAAAAAGTTTGATGACTGAAAAATTGGAGTTATTGTATTCTATTATGTGATTGATTTCACTATCAAAAAAACAAGTTGTCAAAGTCAATAACGTATATACTAAGTATTTTTTTTTTGTTACCTAATTAACGATTTTATTATATGATTTAATTAATATTTGTGTCAAATGAGAACACTTTAGTTTCAAACAATCGTAATTCTTATTTTCATATTGCAAAATGACACCACATATGATTACAAGTTCAATGGCAGTTAATTGATTATTATTTTTTTAATGTTAAATAATGAACCTTATTTAAATCAACATTAATTGATTTGGGGACTCTCACAATTGAATAATTTGTGACAATCTATATAAAATAACAACAAATAAATCATGAACTCTTGAATTAATAATAATAATAATAATATCCCTATTTCCTAAAAAAAATTAAAGTTACTTTAATATATGAAACATAAGATTTTAGGTGTTTGCAAACTTTTAAATATAATAAAAATGAAATAGGCATGATATGAACTAAAACTTTTGGTGCATGGAACGTGCATTTCTTAGACTTATTATACTAAGAATAGGGATGGAGTCAAATTATTCTTTTATGATTTTTTTTATCTGTTTTAATATTTATTTGATAAAATTTGAATTTACGTATTGTGTAAATTTTTTTAAAAAAATTATTGTTTTTAATAAGATTTTTCATTTTTCAAAACTCGAACTCAAATTATTAACCAGCTATATAAGCAAACTTCTAATTAATTTGGTAGGAGAATTTGGTGTGTAGCAGAAAAAGACGTTGATTACATGAAACAAAGTTTACAAAGTTGCAATAAGAAAATGATATATTAGACTTTAGAGGACGTTGACATCTCTTTTATTTTTTTCTGTGGTGATCGTACATAAATTAAATTTAATTAATTCAAATTTGCATCATATATATTTATTCAAGAAAAGAAAAACATAATATATTAAAGATTTTTTTATATTTAAAATTTGAATCAAAATCTTTAATTAAAATAAAATAATCTCATTCAGTGCATCATATTTTTTGACGATGTGACAAAAGGATGTTGATATCTCAAACCTTCAAGCATGAAATGAAGCAAAAAGTGCTAGCATTTAAATTATATACATTATAAGTATATTAAGAGTATATTAATGTATTTCAACTATCATCAATATATTTTAATCAAATCTTCCATATTATTTTATTTTTTTCTCCATGAATATTCTTTTTATTCATTTATCCCACATCCAAATTCATTTTTTTTAAAAAACCAAAACACCACTAATCTTCCCCTTTTTTTTTATTCATTTAAATCTCACACGTAAGCCATTGACTTCCAAATTTTTTTTTAATTGGACCAATTTCTTTTTTCATCTTATACCAAATTAAATAGCTAAACCAAATAAAAACCACTCCCATAATTCTCATAAAACCAACTCTTTAATTTTCACAATATCATCATGAACATCACCACCACCACCACCACCTCAGATCCAAATTCCGGCACCGGGCGGTTCCTCGGATCGGAACAAATTGGTGTTTCCGCTACCATTGTTCTACTGTTTGTAACCATAACAATGACTTCATATTTTTGTACTCGAAAACAAACACCACAAAATCGCGATGAAAGTAATTGTGTGGACGTGGAAATGAGGATTGATATCGAAGCAACACTTTTGAGTTACCCTAAGTTGTTATATTCAGAAGCTAAGGTCAAGTATTATACTAAGGACTCATCATCAACAACTAGTACTTGTTGTTCAATATGTTTAGGTGATTACAATGATAATGATATGCTAAGGTTGTTACAAGATTGTGGACATTTGTTTCATTTGAAATGTGTGGATCCTTGGCTTATGTTGAATCCAACTTGTCCAATTTGTAGAACATCACCATTGCCAACACCACAATCTACTCCTTTGGCTGAGGTTGTTCCTTTGGCTTCTAGACCTTCGGGATTGATGTTACAGTAAAAATTCTGACTCTGCCGCTGACTTCATATTATTGGCTCAAAGTTTTATATTGAATGCTTGGTATCAAATTCTTTGGTGTTGTTGATGACAAGTTTGTAAGTGAGTTATAACCAATTATAATATAATATATTGACCATGGAGTATTACAATAAAATATGATTTTTAAATGATAGGGAGAGGAAGGTTACATGAATTTACATTTTACTATATGGTCATTGACTAGTAATATTATTGCATGAAAGTCATCAAACTATTTTTTTTTCTAATAAAAAAAATTATTCACTATTTTTGTTAAAAGTTTATTTTAGCCATTTTTGGGTGAAAATGACTAGAAAGCTCCTAGTCTAATTAGAAATCATTATTTTGCTAAATGAGAGTGTTAGAATTGTCATTGTTTTAAGAAATAAATAGATGTGATTTATTTTTATGATATTTGAACTTATTTCGACCTTATTCAAAGATTTCATATTGTTGCATAATGTATTAAATAATTATTTAATTTTTGTTGAACAATATCAAAATTAGACGCATAAATTTTCAGTTGTATATATATGGTTGAAGTAGATACAAAAATAGTTAAACTTATTATACATGACTGAAGTGCACAAAATACCTGATTAATTATAGTCATGCGTGACTATAATATCGTCATATACATGACTTCTCAATTTAAAATATTAAAATTTTCAAGTTTAATCTCGTATATCTAAAGTTATTCTAAAAATAGACCTATATTATAAAATTTTGTAGACTTATCCTACGTGTGATGACACTATATTAGATCCAAATCATGTTTTGTCTTTAGTCAAGTTTGGGTCCCGTTGACCTTGTAGGTTAATTTGAAAAAAAAAACTTAGGATATACACAAATGTAGTTGTAATTGAAGATTATTTTGTATTATTTTTCTCTATCATAGTAGATAACCTTTAATTATTTTTTATTATTCGAAAACACAAGTTTGGCTAAACCTCTTTTATCTTTATATTCATTTTTTTTTTCTATTTATTTTTTGTGTGATGATATGCTATTTATAATCTTGAATCTTCTTCAACATAAACAAACAAAGATAATTAAATTCATGTCATGTAACATAACATAAAATACATAAAAATAATCATCATATAAAATATATGACTATACCTAAATCTTTGGTGCATGGAACGTGCAATTAGTAGAGTGCTCATTAAGAAGAGAGAGAAAGAGTCAAATAAATTGTTAACTACTAAATTAAACTTATAATTAATTTACTATTGATTAAAGTTGAAAAAATGTAGCAGAAAAAGATGTTGATCACATGAAACAAAGCTTACAAGATAATGATAGATTAGACTTTAGAGAAAGTTGACATCTCAAAACTTTTAATCCAAGCAAGAATTGTACTTTCTGATCTTAAATTATCTGTCGTGATCTTTTTATATTTTCTTTATAAAAAATATATATTTCTGTTATATATATTAGTTGTTTCAAAATGTTTGTTTCTTTACAAAATAAAAATATTTTTTTAATTTTTTTTAAACAATTAATTACTTTTTTAAAAATGTAAACACGTTTATAAAGTTTTAAAAGAAAAACTTAAGGATTAAATTAGTAAAATTGTCTTTGTTTATGATTTATTAAGAAGTGTGTAAAGGAAAAAAGTAAACAACTAATAAAAAACGAAGGAATATAAGTAGGAGATGCTAGGGAAAGTGATTTTTATCCTTTATTGATATTTGAATCGTCGTAACATCACTCATAATTGAGGTGTCTTCGAAAACAATACAAACTATTACAATTAAAATGAAAAAAAATACATATTTCAAACTTAATAATAACTTGAAATAACTATTTTTAAAAATTACGACACGTAATTCGAAACCAGCGAAGCGGAGTACAAAAATAAAAGCACTATAGTCTAATATATATCCATACATACATATATATTCACTAGAAATTAATCACTCAACGTATTATTTTTTTGTTCATTTTCTTTTTCTAAGTCCAAATCCATTTCATTCAATCAAAACCGTTGACTTTTCATATAATTATCTTAATTTGGACCATTTGCTTAATTTTGGTCTTATAATACCAACGGCCAACCAAACCAAAAAAAAAAAAAAAAAAAAAAACCACTCCCATAGCCATAATTCTCTTTAAAAAAACATCATGAATAATACCACCACCACCACCCTCTCCGATCCAAGTTCCGGCACCGACGGGTTCCTCGGATCGGGTCATATCGGAGGGTTTGGGTATGGGATCGGTGTCTCAGTAGGTATTCTTCTTTTAATTACAACGATAACCCTCACATCATATTTTTGTACTCGAAATCAAACGATAGAGTTACCACCACCAAGGAGAAGACATAGAATTAATCGAAGTACGTTACAACATGATGGTCAAGACGATAACAACAACAACAACAATTGTATAGTCGATATTATTGGAATCGACGAAACAACTCTGTTAAGTTATCCTAAGTTGTTGTACTCTGAAGCTAAGGTAAATCATAAAGACACAACAGCTAGTTGTTGTTCAATATGTTTAGCTGATTACAAGAATAAAGATATGTTAAGATTATTACCAGATTGTGAACATTTGTTTCATTTGAAATGTGTGGATCCTTGGCTTATGTTGAATCCAAGTTGTCCTGTTTGTAGAACATCTCCTTTGCCAACACCACAATCTACACCTTTAGCTGAGGTTGTTCCTTTGGCTACTAGACCTTTGGGATGAATTCACTGCTCGACTAATTCAGATTCATACAACATACAGATCGTACGAGAAACGTACGTTTTTGATTGAAGATTACATTTCTTACATTGGTAATGATATTAGTATCTTGATCTTGTTTCTTTGGCAACTTGATCTTTGGAATGACTGACTCGACTAATTCAGATGCACGTCAAGGAAATTTCTTCATTGGTAATTAATTACATTAGTTTCTTGATCTTGTTTTTTTTTCTTCTTATAAATTGATTTGTGTAAACTATAGATTAATTAGTTTTTTTTACATTGACCCCATTTTCTGAAAATTTTAGCAATAGTTGTAATTATTAGTCCTTGAAAGGGAAACATTGATTAGTCAATTTTCTTGATTTTTTTTTTGTTTTGGTGTGTGTTATTCGATTCTCTTTTTTTTTCTTCCTATTTCCTCTTCTTTTTTGGATGATATTATAAAGTCTATTAATTAATTAAGAGTAAATTTTAGAAATAGTAAATACAATAAATATAATAAGGCTCTATAATTATAGTTTAGATAATTGCGCTCTATAATTATAATTTTGTTTGCTATGGAGGTCCTGATTTATATATTTCGTTTTGTCCATTTGTGTATTTCACTTGTAAATATATAAATAAGGTAAGTATTTACAAATTTGTATTTATATATTTAGAAATTTTTCAAAACTCCATTTATATATTTCCTTTGCCAATATACGAACATCCAAAACTATGTTTATAGATTTCGCTTGCCAATATACGAACATTGGTAATTTATTATGTATTTTTCATAAACCATACAAATAATAAGGTAAATATATACAAATTAGGAATTATACAAATTTTGATTTATATAAGTAGGTGAATTATACCATTCTGAATGAATTATACAAATTAAATAAATAACAAAATTTTAGAAAGCAAATCACAATTTTTCAAAACAGTAGCTATTCTGCACAGTTTTTCTATAAATTATTAGGTGGACTAAACAATTAGGGCGGTTATTGATTAATTAGTTGCGTTAATGAAATCAAAACTAATCCTAGTATAAAATTATGAACAAGTAGAGTAGTAGTACAATATATTTGGTTGGCTGCATCAAGAAAAATAACCTCTATAACATATATTTCAAATATTGATGATATGTAAATTCTTATTGTTAATTAAATATATTAACGATGGTGAAGTCAGAATTTTTTTTTAAAAAAAGTTCAAACAAAAAAAATTCTCGATTTATAAGGGTATTCAATAATCAATATTCAATATCCGTTATAGACTTCTAATTAAAGCTAATATTTCACCTAATGTACTACTTTATGTAAGTTAGGAAAAGTGTATTAATAATACAGAAAAAGCTTAGAGTAACCAATTAAAAATCCTATTGAAGTAGGTATTTTTTGTATAATCTTCCACCAAATGAATGAGATAGTCATTTAAGTATAACTAATCTTCGAATCAACTTGATCCCCTAATATTATTCTTTTTTGTGGCGTAGTTAGGATTGAGCATAAAATATTAAAAATCAAATTATTTGAATCGAATAAAATTTTTGGGTAATTTGATATTTGATAATTCGGTATTCAACAAGGTATTCGAAAGTAAAATTTTAGAAGGGAAAAGGGTCTGATTTACCCCTGAACTTTGTGATTTGGAGCTGATATACCCTCCGTTTAAAAAATGGCTCATATATGCCCCCGCCGTTATAGTAATGGCTCATATATGCCCTTTTACTTAACAGACTATTATTTAATAAATTAAAAATTTATTTTATTTATTCTTTAATCTGAGAAAATGCCACGTGGCTCTTAAAATACCCCACCCATTAAATTTTACCGACCCGACCCAATTGAAAACAAGAAAACCCCACTCACTTAAATAAACCTAACCCATTTCATTCTATGGTCTCCATTCTCCACTTCAACAAGAAAAAATCAAAAATTTGTTAGGGTTTCAGTGAGCTTTAAACTGGCCTCCATCAATTTCAATATCGTTCAAACCACATTGACGCAAAAGATATTTTGCCTAACAAGCTATCATTTATATAAGCCATCAATCATTAAACATTGAAGTAAAAATGATCAGAAATGTGCGACTGTAGAACTTGACATAGATGATTTTGATCACCAACAGTCCCTTAATAGATGATTGCACAACGGTATTCGAACTCTGACTGACTATCAATTTTTTATACTATTGTTCTATGATGATAAAATGTAATAAAAACTCTGCTCCTTTAACACTATACACAAAGACAAGCCGGCTCTTGGGCTTCATCTCAAAAGAATACCATATGCAGTAGACTGTTGAGTCTGAAAATGTTGGGGTTTGAACGATATTGAAATTGATGGAGGCCAGTTTAAAGCTCACTGAAACCCTAACAAATTTTTGATTTTTTCTTGTTGAAGTGGAGAATGGAGACTATAGAATGAAATGGGTTAGGTTTATTTAAGTGGGTGATTTTTCTTGTTTTCAATTGGGTCGGGTCGGTAAAATTTAATTGGGTGGGGTATTTTAAGAGCCACGTGGCATTTTCTCAGATTAAAGCATAAAGAAATGAATTTTTAATTTATTAAATATTGGTCTGTAAGTAAAAGGGCATATATGAGCCATTACTATAACGGCAGGGGCATATATGAGCCATTTTTTAAACGGAGGGTATATCAACTCCAAATCACAAAGTTCAGGGGTAAATCAGATCCTTTTCCCATTTTAGAATAATGGTGTTTGGGTTTGACTTGAGACATTAGTACTATTTAGTATTCAGTATTTTCACGAATATCGAATTATTTATTTAATAAAGTCATATATCAACATATTTATTACTCATTAGTATAAGTCAAAAAAATAATAATTAAAGAGTAAACATAAACAACCCAAATACACATGTTTTTATTAGTAGTATCAATTTGTTTTTCTTGATGTCTTTTTACTTGTTGATCTTCTATTATATTGTGTCTTCACATTAAAAAAAAATAGAAGTAATTGAAGAAATATTGTATTAAGTTTGTAATACAATTGACCAACACTTCAATATGGTATTATCGAATACCGTATCGATTTGAAGTTTAATTTATCGATTATAAAAGGGCAACTTTCACATATAGCAAAACATAAAATTCATATTTGTATGCTATAACTAAGTTTGCATAATTGCACTCCATAGCAAAAATATAAATGTATAATTCGCTATACATATACAATTGAAGCGAATTGTATAAAACGAATTGTATAAAACAAGAAAGAGAAAGAGACTTGGGCAGAGAATTGTATAATACGAAGTGTATAAAATTTGAATTTGTATAAAATGAGAAAGAGAGAAAGGCAAAAGAGACTTAGGCAGGGAATATACAATTAAATCGAATTGTATAAAACGAGAAAGAGAGAAATTATATACAATTTGAATTTGTATAGAACGAGAAAGAGAAAGGCAAAAGAAACTGGGCAGGAGAGTATTTTTAATTATAAGTGTATAGGACAAAAATATATGTATTTGCATGTGTATATACAATTTTCTCTCGCTTTATACAAACAGAAACACATTTTATACATTTAGTTTCTGTTTGTATAGGCGAGAGAGGCGAGGGTGGTGAGCGAGATTAGGGAGAGTGGCGAGCGAGATCTGGGAGAGGGGAACAAAAATATATGTATTTATACAATTTCCTCTCATTTTATACAAATAGAAACATATTTTATACACTTGTGTTTGTATAAAAGTGAGAGAAAGCGAGCGAGAGAGGAGAGTGGCGAGCGAGAGTTTGAGGGAGAGAGGTGACTGACAAATAGTTTGCTACGGAACACAATTAAATCAAAGAATGGTTATAGCAATTAATTTGATTTATTAATTTGTCATTATATATAATTTTCCCATTATAAAATTACTGGACTAAAATATAAAAAATTGATCATTAATATCTATTTTTAATTATCAATTACCGAATTACTAAACTCGCATATTCACAACGTTAAAGTCCATTGCAATCCTTTATGACCCCTTCACCCTCAAGCATATGCAAGGGTGACTCAATAGGAGAGGCTAATAAAGTTCCACCACCAAAAAAAAAAGTTTCTAAAAAAATTCGAGTCTAAAATAAAAAACTTTTGATTAATAGTAACTTTTTTCTTAGACAATATTGGAATTTGTTCTTTTTTTCAAAAAGAAAATATAAAAAAAAGTTCATAAAAGTATTTTAGAGTTTTGAATTAAACTTCTAACCATCTTTATATTAATAAATTAAATTTATGTAACTATATCCAACAGATTTCATTGTAATCACATGGTAACATGTTAGTAATTTAAAATTAAGGACTTAAATAAATATGATGCTACCCTACCAATTACAAGCATAGAAAACAAAGAAAAAAATTCCTCCTCATCCTCTAGTTGCTATACTAGTTTTATTGCCGTCTTAACCACACACAAAAAAATTAAAACTTTTGCTCATCGACTAGGTATGGTGTGCACAAGCTTGTGGTCGACATTGTTGTTTGTTTATGTCGTATAATTTGATAAAATTGTTGCGGAAGCCAAATATATAGAGAGTGATAGAATCACAACTGCTATATCTAAATATAGCTAATAAATAGTAAATGAGACAACAACAAAAGGAACACCAAGAATTAACGAGGTTCGGCAAACTTTTGTTTTCTTTTGCCTAGTCCTCAGACACAACCAACCAATATTTATTTCACTCCAAAAGAGTACAAGTGAAATACTACAAGAGAGAAAGAAGAACAAACGCCTTAGGAGATGAGAAGGCAAGTGAGAGGTGTGTTACAAATGAATTAGGAGCTACCTATTTATAGGAGTGAATTCTTCCTATTGATGTCATCCATGACATCACAATATGTCAAAATGTCAAGATTTACCTTGTGAAACCAATTTGTTGTTCACCTAAATTTCACCTACAAAAGGTGCTATCTTTGACTTTCCTACCAATGAAGAATTATCCTCCTAACTACCATATCTTCTCATTAATCTATTTTTGAATCTTGTCAAATTTAACAAATCTCCACCTTGGCAAGATTCTCCATTTTCAACTTTTTCTCAACAACAATTTTGATTGTGTCTTCAACCTCAATCTTCAATGTTCAACAATGTTAATCAAGTTCAAACAATGTTGAAACTTGACCGCAGTCACCACTTTTGTCAACATATCGGCAGGATTATCCGTAGTATGAATTTTCTGCATTATGACTCCACCATCTTCTATGATGTCTCGTATGAAATGATATCGGACGTCAATGTGCTTCGTCCTTGCATGATAAACTTGGTTCTTTGCTAATTGAATAGCACTCTGACTATCACAAAATATTGTGATTCCTTCTTGTCCAATACCAAGTTCTCTAAGCAATCCTTGAAGCCAAATTGCTTCCTTCGCAGCCTCTGTAATTGCCATGTACTCTGCCTCAGTGGTAGACAAAGCAACTGTTGACTGCAAAGTAGACTTCCAACTAACTGGTGCATTTGCAATAGTGAAAACATAACCAGTAGTCGATCTTCGTTTGTCCAAATCACCTGCATAATCTGAGTCACAATATCCAACAAGATATTGACTATCTTTCTGCTCGAAAACCAAACCAACATCTACAGTATTATGAATATACCGTAGAATCCATTTTACAGCCTGCCAATGATCCTTTCCAGGATTGTGCATGTACCTGCTTACAACTCCAACAGCGTGTGAAATATCTGGCCTTGTGCAAACCATTGCATACATCAAGCTACCAATAGCATTAGCGTATGGTACTCTTGACATATATTCTCGTTCAACTTCATTCTTAGGTGACATAGCATCACTAAGCTTAAAATGAGGAGCAAGCGGAGTGCTAACCGACTTCGTTTTTTCATTCATACCGAATCGGTTTAGTACTCTCTTCAAATATTCTTTCTGAGATAAATAAAGTTTCTTTAAATGTCTATCTCTTTTTATCTCCATGCCAAGAATCTTCTTTGCCTCACCCAAATCCTTCATCTCAAACTCCTTTCTCAGTTGAATCTTTAGCTTCTCAATTTCCTCTTGACTTTTAGAAGCTATCAACATATCATCAACATATAGGAGAAGATATATAAAGGAATTATCTTCAAGCTTGCGCAAATACACACAATGATCGTATTTGCTTCTTATGTACCTTTGCTGCAACATAAACTTGTCAAATCGTTTGTACCATTGTCTAGAAGATTGTTTCAATCCATACAACGATTTTTCAAGTTTGCACACCATATTTTCTTTTCCATCAACTTTGAATCCTTCTGGCTGAGTCATATAGATTTCCTCTTCCAAGTCTCCATGTAAAAAAGCAGTTTTTACATCCAACTGAACTAGTTCCAAATTCAACTGTGCTACCAAAGCCAACAAAACTCTAATGGAGGAGTGTTTCACAACTGGAGAAAATACCTCATTATAATCAATTCCCTCCTTTTGAGCATATCCTTTGGCCACCAATCTTGCTTTGTAGCGAACATTTTCTTGGTTAGGAAATCCCTCTTTCTTTGCAAATACCCATTTGCACCCAATTGCTTTCTTGCCCTCTGGGAGATTGGCCAATCTCCATGTATGATTCTGATGAAGAGATTGCATTTCTTCATCCATGGCATTCCTCCACTTATCTTTTTGTGAACTTTGGACTGCGTCTTTATAAGTGGTAGGAATGTCATCGGCTGCAATTGAGTTAGCACAAGCCACCATATCTGTGAGTCGAGCAGGTTTTATTATTGTCCTTTTTGGCTTGCTCGTTGCTATTGATTCAAGTTGTGGTTGAGGTTCTTGAGATGGAACCTCCTCTTCGACTGGCTCTCCTTCAAGAGGAAAATCTTTTGTTGTTTCCTCGTTTGATCCCTGTGTTGGGAAAATTATCTTTCCCTCAAACTCCACCTGCTTTGAAGCACCATCAATTTGTTTGGCTTCTTCAAGTGTTACCTTATTTGTCAAGGCAGATTCATCAAAGGTAACATCCCTGCTGAAAATAACTTTTCTTGTCTCTGGACACCATAAACGGTATCCTTTGACTCCAGAAGTAATTCCCATAAATAAAGCTTTCTTTGCTCTTGGGTCCAATTTTGACTCTCTTACATGATAATATGCAATTGAGCCAAATACATATAAAGTACCATAATCTTCAGCAGGTTTTCCATACCATTTTTCAAATGGTGTCTTCCCACCAATAGCAGCAGATGGTAGACGATTAATGAGATGGCACGCATATGTTATTGCCTCAGCCCAAAATTCTTTGCCCAAGCCAGCATTGGACAACATACACCGAACTTTCTCCAGCAAAGTTCGGTTCATGCGTTCTGCCACTCCATTCTGTTGTGGTGTATTTCTGACGGTGAAATGTCTGACGATGCCATTTTCCTCACAAATTTTCTGAAAAAGATCATTTTTGTATTCGCCACCATTGTCTGTGCGAAGACACTTGATCTTTCTGCCACTTTGAGTTTCTATCATCGCCTTCCATTTGAGAAAAATTCCCAATACTTCATCTTTTGTTTTCATCGTATACACCCACAATCTTCGAGAAAAGTCATCAACAAAGGTTACAAAATAGTGTTTTCCACCTAATGAAGGTGTTTTGGAAGCACCCCAAACATCTGAATGAACATAATCCAAAATACCTTTAGTATTATGGATAGCTGTTCCAAATTTAACCCTTGTTTGTTTTCCCTTGATACAATGTTCACAAAACTCCAAGTTGCAAGTTTTAACTCCTTTTAGCAATCCTTGATCTGATAAAGTTTTCAAGGATTTCCCTCCAGCATGTCCCAAGCGCATATGCCACAGCTTGGTCATTTCTGCCTCCTTCTCGTCATTGGATGTTGTTGCCGCTGTCCCAATAACTGTACTACCTTGATAGTGGTACATGTTATTATTTCTTCGAATTGCCTTCATTACCACCAGTGCACCAGAGCATATTCTCATCACGCCATTATCTGCAATGACTTTGAACCCCTTTGATTCTAGGGCTCCTACAGAAATGAGATTTTTCTTCAAATCTGGTACATATCGAACATCTGTTAATGTTCTACTTAATCCATCATGGTTCCTTAATTGGATTGAACCAACACCATATGCGGTAAGAGGATTATTGTTTGCAGTGTGAATAACTCCACATTCTCCTTCTTGTAAATCAATAAACCAGTCCCGATTGGGACACATATGATAACTACAAGCTGAGTCCATCAACCATACATCAGATGATTTGAATGGATCTGTTGTAACTAGTGAGTAATCGGAGTCATCACAATCAGCCACATTTGAATCCATGACAGCTTTCCCATTATTTGGTGTGGCTTTGCTATTCAATTTTGGGCAGTCTTTCTTCCAATGCCCTTTTTCTCGGCAAAAGGCACATTCATCTTTGCTGAGTCTCGATCTTGACTTGGATCTCCCTTTCTTCGTTCTCATATGATTTTGAGAACGACCTCTCGCAACCAGTGCTTCTGCTTCTCCGCCTTTTTGTTTTTCTCTCTTTCTTTGTTCATAACTGTATAAGGCAGAACAAACTTCTTTGAGAGATACTTCATCATTCCCATGCAGTAGAGTCGTTTCAAGATGCTCGAACTCATCGGGAAGTGAACTTAACAACATTAAGGCCATATCTCCATCCGTAAAAGTCACGTCCATATTCTGCAAATCTGTCGCCAACTTATTAAAGCTGGTGATATGATCATTCATTGTGCTACCAGGAATATAAGTGAAGCGTAACAGTCTTCTTTTCATGTAAAGTTTATTTTGACTGTTTTTCTTCAAGAATTTCTCCTCCAATGAATTCCATAATTTATTTGCAGATGTTTCCTTCGTGTATGGATACTTTTGTTCTCTTGCAAGGTAAGATCGAATGGTACCGCAAGCAACACGGTTGATAATCTTCCAATCTTCTTCTCCTACACCGTCTGGTTTCTTTTCTTCAATGGCAATATCTAGTCCTTGTTGAAAAAGAACATCAAGGACCTCGCCTTGCCACATTCCGAAATGTCCTGACCCGTCAAAAATTTCAACTGCAAATTTCGCATTTGACACAATTCTTGTCATAAGCGAAGATGCCAATGATGACGTATTATTGACACTTGATGTGGACTCATCATTTTTCTTGTCTCCCATTTTACTACAAATACTATTTACTAGCTAACAATGCAAAGACCAAAGTAAATCTTTTTCTGATGTGGAAGTTCAGACTATGCTGCAACCACAGAGCATACTCAGATAATACCTTGGCTCTGATACCAATTGTTGCGGAAGCCAAATATATAGAGAGTGATAGAATCACAACTGCTATATCTAAATATAGCTAATAAATAGTAAATGAGACAACAACAAAAGGAACACCAAGAATTAACGAGGTTCGGCAAACTTTTGTTTTCTTTTGCCTAGTCCTCAGACACAACCAACCAATATTTATTTCACTCCAAAAGAGTACAAGTGAAATACTACAAGAGAGAAAGAAGAACAAACGCCTTAGGAGATGAGAAGGCAAGTGAGAGGTGTGTTACAAATGAATTAGGAGCTACCTATTTATAGGAGTGAATTCTTCCTATTGATGTCATCCATGACATCACAATATGTCAAAATGTCAAGATTTACTTTGTGAAACCAATTTGTTGTTCACCTAAATTTCACCTACAAAAGGTGCTATCTTTGACTTTCCTACCAATGAAGAATTATCCTCCTAACTACCATATCTTCTCATTAATCCATTTTTGAATCTTGTCAAATTTAACAAAAATAATGTAGCTCTTTTCGAGGATAAATAAAACTACAAGAATGTATAATCTCCATAGTTTGTATGACTCAAATTAGAGGAGAAAGACAATGAAAGTGATGAGACAATGAAACGTCTAAATTGAGCAACAGATTTTCATGGTACTCTGGTGGAACACAGTTTCTTTAACTGAACATTCTTGCGGAAATAATAAACAAGAAGTATGAGTGGAAAGCGTAAATCCATAAAAACAAAATGTCTTTATAGCACAATTACAAGCTTAACCACCACAAGTCCTATCCATTGCAGATGCAAGTCTTATGCATAAGAGCAACAATCACAACAGCCTGCTAGTTAACAAGTTTATTTGCTTTCCCTTTGCTTGTTTTGTCTCTTTAAACTTTCCCTCTGTTTGGTTTGTCTCCGTCAAATGTAAATAATAAACCATAAACCTTGTCAAATGTAAAAGAGTAATACAATCAAGACTACTAATCATGTCTTTAAGAAGCCGAAGAGATTATAAGTTATGTGATCTGCACTTTTTGCAACTTTACTTCCAAATAGGAAAATAGACACCATCAAATATGTTTGATTTGAAAATTATAAAACGACCAACATCTTATTAGGAATTTATAAATTCCAATGCAGCAATAAGTGCAAATACTTGAGAAACTTATACCAATACACACAATTATAAATGTGATCAACATAATACCACTTCAAGAACTTTAGCACTAATGAAAAAACTTTATGAAGGATAGCCCAAAAAATCTAAAATATAAGTGTAAGAAACTCAGAATTTATTATGCATCTTGACTATTACCCGGATATAATGCGAAAAATTGAGGAAAAATTATAGAAAAATGAATCAGCTCTTACCTGAAAGAGCAAAACCATAAAGAGCAACAGAGGATAGACAAAGCAGGAGAAGCACAAGTTTAATTTTGGCTATGGGAGTATTGTTATTCATTTTGTATTCCTAATATATTTAGAACAAAACTTTGAAGAACTTGGTAAGACTACAAAGTTTAAGAACATTTTCACAACTAGAAAATTAAAACTAGTAGAGAAACTACAATCAGAAATAGATTAGACAAAAAATATATGAAATATTTTTCATAAAGAAGAATTGTTGTTAATTTGTATTTACAGAATTTTACTGATTTCAACAAACTTAACAGAAACACGAAGTTACCAAAGTTTAATGAACCAGTGAAGAACACAAGAACATAAATTAATTCACAAATCTAAAAAGTTTGTTACACATACCAGAATTTGTAAAACAGGAAGAAAATTAAGCCCACTGAATGCACAGTGTCCCCTTAAGAAAATTATTCCCCTATAGTATCCGAGGTTTGATTTGGAATATATACTCTCAGGGTAGAATGATCTCAATCACCAGTGTATTGATACCCAAAACGCTGGTGTCAGCGAGCCACTCAACGGCAATAAAGTACACTAGAATACTAGATTTAGTAGTAGAAGAAGAAGTCCATAAATTCTATATTTAAAATGAGAGAAAATCCTTCAATTTATAGAAAACAAAGGGTAGTGCGAAAAGGTTCTTATTGTGCCTTACCGGAAAGGTCACAAACCTTTGGAAAAGTCACAATCTTTCGGAAAGGTCGTCACATTTCATAAAAGTCACAACTTTCCATAAAAGTCACAACTTTCCATAAAAATCGTAACTTTTCATAAAAATCGCAACTCTTCATAAAAGTCGCAACTCTTCATTTTTCATTCACACCTTTTAAAACCCAACAAATATATGTGGAGGCACAGTCGTAACCCTAAAGTTACGTGGATGTGTGTACAAGCTATACGTAGCAAGTTAAAAGAGGCAATACATATAGAATCAAATGACGAAATTATCTTTTGTGTCAACTCATGAAACTATTACTCTAGTTAAAGCTAATTGTTAGAAGTCTTGTTACTGAATTAGAAAATGGTAAAAGCAAATGAGAGGTGAAATTTCTTTCACCTAGCGATACATCCCAGAAAAGCAAGATGGTATAGTGATGAAAGTGAAACCAAACTTACACTACTACTTCAGTTAAATACAAATGCTACATTGACGAATACATAACTGAAAACCCCAAATTTAGGAACCCATAATTACACAATATAGCAGCTTTAAAGTTATTTTTAAATGTATACCAACATATTAAAGTACAACAGTAAATAACATATGCATTGAATTGGTGTAAACACCGGATAAGCAAATCTCATAGAACCAAATAAAAATTGACCTGATAATTTAGATTAGCAAAGAGAACATTGAAGAACACATAACCCACTACTCAAGCCAAAATCAGTAAAGAAGTTTAGCAAATCTAAGAAGCAACACTTGAGATTCAAAACAGAATTAGAATCTATTGAGATCGAAATAATCAAGAAAGCATCATACGAAAGCTAACAATTGCAATTGCAAACCTTGAAGCCAATACGACAAAGAAAAATTATATTGAAAAATCATAATATAAATTAATATGGATCGACCAATTGACCTAACATATGAAAAACTAAAACATAAAACTAATGGCGACTAATAATTCTCTCAATAACGTATTGCAGCAGCTTCAGTAAGAACATCCATAGCAAGAGTTGCAATGTTCCTGACTTTTTTAGTTTCATCTTTAAGTCGAGGTTCTATAGTTTCCATTAAACACACCAAATATGATTGAATTGCACCCGAACCAACGAGCAGAGCTGTAGAACGCATGAGAATCGCGATTTGATGAACAATCATAATACCTGTATGACGAGTCTGCCAAGAGTTTGTGTTACTACAAATTTCTCTTAAAAATGGAAGTATAGCAGGAATACCTAATGTAGATGCAACAATACTAAAACATACAGCAGCTCCGTTCCTTACATATTCATCCATGTCGTTAATATCTTCACGCATTACATCAATCATAGTAGACATACCAACTGTTTTGCTAAAATCAGATATGATTTCTCTCCCTCTAATACGAACATTGTTGTCGTCGTGAATCAACATAGGAGTAGTCAAAATAATAATTCGATTCACAATTCTGTTTCTCTGTTCTTCGGGAAGAAAATTTAGAGAAAGGAGATTTTTTCTCTCCAAAGCTATTTGCTCCTCCGCCATCTGCATTGTTTTCTCATCCAGCTGATCCATCTTCTTTTGAGTTTTTAAAAATTAATTTTTCGAATTCAATATGATGAAGAAAGAACAAAAGTAATCCAATATATAGACAAATCAATCCTAATTAGAATGAGATTCAAATTAACAAAAATTTAAACTAAATATGTCTCCCTAAAACTAATTTGGGACGGAGAAGGATTAATGAAAATTTAAGCTTACTACTTAAATTTAGCCTAAACAGATATTAAAGTCTTCAATTTTTGGACTATTTGTCGTGTATAATCCAAAATTGAAAGGGAAAGGCGGCGCTAGGTGGGATTTATTGATTCGTTAAGTTTTTTTTTTTTAGATTTTTAATTTTAGTCGAAATTATTATTATAATATCAAATTTTATATAGATTTGATGTATTTTTTACCTCTAAATTATTTAATAGTGTATTTTATAGGTATATAAGCATCCGCGTAGACACATTACTAGTTATAATTATGCAATATTTTTTATGTTCACGTGGTAACATATATACCTTTAAAATGCATAGTGCAAGGGTAAAAGGTTTTTTTCAAAGTTTAGTATTGCAATAACAATTCGATCTAAGTATTAAATAATTATAAATAGTAATGTATTTAGGGCATAAATATCTTTAAAATACACTATTAAATAGTGTAGGGGCAAAAGGTCCTTTCCAAAATTTTATATCGTAACAACAATTTCGATCTAAATTTGGATATATTTCAGACTTTCTTCCTTTTATATTAACTTGTGATTTCGTTAATAAAATTGGCTGACAGTTCAATGGTAAGAAATAAATAGTGAAAATGTTTTTTCACACCAATATTAGAACCTCCAAACTCCTAATTCGGGCTCTACACATTTATTTATTTATTATAAGGTTTGTATTTTTTTTGGTTTTCAACACCGGCATTGGAGCTCCATGTTATTTACGTGTAGACGCATGTTTGACATGTGTATTTTAATAAAACTTCCACGTCTTTGTTCTCTTTTACTTATTAATTGTCAAAAAATTCTGGGTGTTTGGTTGTGGGAGATCAATATTATTCAATGGCGGTGAAACTCTTCGTTGTTGCTCTCTTCTCATCATTGTGTATTCTCTTCACTCTGTCTTCAGCCAATTCCACAGACTTCCAATATTGCAGTGAGTTTTCATTCTCAAATTCATTAAATTTATCAATTTTAAATGATGTAATTAGGTCAGTTCAGGATTTAAATTTAATGGGTTTAATTTTGAAGATCCTCCTCATTGTATATTGTTAAAACTTATGGGTTCAAATCTAATATTTATAAGATTCTAGATAAGTTCTTACCTATTTATTTATATTACGTATTGAAAATTATGTATTCAGATGAACTCGTAATTAAAGGGTGTTAAAAGACCTCTCACATCGGTAGAGGAATGAAAATTTGATCTCCTTATATGAACTTGAACAAATTTGAATTAGGCCCAGTTGCCATATCTTATCATGGTATTAGAGTTGGGCCCATCCCAATTTGTTGTTCATTGATGATGGATCCCATTTAGAAATGTTCATGTTCCAGTTGAGGTCGGGGCGTGCGGGGAGTATTAAATGTCTTACATCGATAGAGGGATGGGAATGAGCTAGCTTTTGGGGGTTGAGTCTGATGCGGGGCTTTTATAACAAAGATGCAAGAAGAGAACAAATTTAATATAAATTGAATAGTATTTCACAATCCCAGTAGGAGGTGTCTAATACATTCTAAATAATCTGATTTGTCAACTATAACATATGATTTATACTACTTTTTATGTAATTTTTGGTTTCGAACCTAAGATCGGATTCAAACCTAACATTAGTCAGTTAGTCTAACTCTTGTACTCCAAATCAAGCCACTAGACAATTGTCTCCAAGGTAAATTGGAACAGAGGTAATAGTACTAGACAATTGGCTGCAAGGCATTGTTAAGACACACAACTGTACTAAGATTCAGACTATTTTTGGTTTAATAACGCAGATAAGAAGACGAATTATGTTGTTAAGGTCCGTGGATTGGATATCACACCTTACCCTGTCAAAGGAGGTAAAGAGACCACTTTCAGTATTGCTGCGACAACAGGTAATTTAATCTGTTCTTTTGTTTTAATTGGTCTTTAGTTAGTTCATTTTCAATTAAAGTATGTTGATTATTATTGTCTACTTCATTAGATTAGATTGGAAATAATTGGTACTTTTGCATGCGATTGGCACGGCAAAGGGGGTTACGTAGACATTGAACTCCTTTTGGTTTCTTTGTGTGTTTACTTCGTTCATATTTTGAACCTCTTTAATATAGGCAATAGAACACTACATATTGTTGTGGAAAATGGTGAGTGATTGGTGGCATGATTCGCAGTATAGAAAAAGCAGAACCTCTTAAAAATTAGATAATTGCGTGGTAATGGAGTACACGAGTCCTTTGGTAGATGGAGGACTTAAAAGTGAGTGTGCTTTTGCAGATGAGAATATCGATGGTGGAAAGTTAGTGATTGACGTCAAGTACCTATTCCTTCACGTTCACAAGGAGTCCCATGACATTTGTGAAGAGACATCTTGCCCTGTGTCTGGTGATTTTGTGATTTCTCACTCACAAGCATTGCCTGGAATCACTCCTCCGGTAACTCATCTTTCGAGTTCCACTCTACACCCTGATTTTATTGCTTGTGATAAAGAAGATCATATATTTATTCGGAGTTCAAAGTTGTTCATTCTTGTTAGCGGTTTTGGCTAGCCTCAGCTCTTTATTCGTCCGAGTAAAGATACAATTTTATCTACAATGAACAATTAACAATTAAAAAAAGAGGAATCTTTCAGTGGATTTCATATGTCTACTTGCGATGCGATAAGTTGCCAACTCTTGTTTCATTTCCCTCATATTCAAGTGTATGATATTGAAGAAAAATGTTATTTGCGAGTTTTGTCGAGCTTAACAAAGAGTGCTATATACATACAGGGTTCATATACTCTTACGATGAGAATGTTGGACGGAAGCAATCGCGAATTGTCTTGCATAACCTTTGGCTTCAGTATCAGTTTAATCGCGGAATCAAAAGCAGTAGCAGCAGATATGTAGTTAAGTTTATGCTGATCTGCAAATCAGTAGATATGTAGTTAAGTTTATGCTGATCTGCAAATCATGTAAATAAGTTTGATCTGCAAATCATGTAAATAAGTTTGCCTACTTTTTCATGTGTTTGTCCAACTTTGCTGGTTTTAGGTCTCATGTGTAATAAATAGATTTGACAATGTGTTATGGCGCTGAGCAAATGTTATCATCACACGGACACGATCTTGAAGCATTGGATTTTTTTTAGGTGAATTTTTTATCAAACCAGATTATTATATAAAACAATTTACTAAAATAATATATTTTTTTAAAATTTTATAAAATTAGTATAAACGTATTTCACAGTAACGTTTTAGGGTATAATTTGTTTTTTAAAAATTAACGCTAGGTTGATATACGTTACTATAAGAAACGTTTTACTCTTAAAACGTTATTGTGAGTAACGTTTTAGGAGTAAAACATTACTGTGAGTAACATATATCAATGTAAGGCCGTGAGCTTTTAAAAAATAAAATATATCCTAAAATATTACGGTGAAATACGTTTTTTTGTAAAATTTTAGAAAAATGTATTATTTTGATGAATTGCTTTATATAATGATTTAGTTTGGTTAAACTTCTTTCCCACCTCGTATCTGGAGTCTACATTGGAGTTTTAATTGAATTCGGATAGCGAATTCGCGAGTCACGCTTTCAATAGGATTTTCTCAATGAGGCTCGAACATATACATGTTCTTAACTTCGCTTCTGGCTTAAAGACTAAGCTAAATTTTTATTTTAAAAAGATTACACATTTCAAATAGTTGAAGCTAAATAGATGTAATTTTTTGTTTTTTTAGAATCATACAATCATTATCTACATCGCCACGTACTCCAGGTCCCAAAAAGCGCGATAAAAATTCCCAAAATATTCTTCTCTGTTTTCCCCTTTTCTCATCAGAATCCAGCAATGGCGGTGAAACTAATCGTCATTCTCGTGTTCTCAATGTGTATTCTCCTTCTATTTTCATCGGCTAAATCTACCGACTTCCATTATTGCAGTTAGTTTTTTTTTTCATTCGCTTCGAATGAGTTCATCATTACATTCATGCTTCGTCTAAATTACGGGAATGCGCCTCCATGGCACACCCAGAACATGGGGCGAAAAAAATGAGAATTTTACTGTTTTCTTTGTGCGGATTCAATTTAATGTATGTGATATATAATTTGAATTAATCGTAGTATTGTGTGATTATTTAATGGTTGCAAGTTATGATTCTAAACATGTTGATTAAAAAAATGCTTATACAAACGATCCTTAAGAAATGGTTATATATACTAAATTTGCTGCACCACATAATCATGTTAGGATCTGGATCTCAACACAAGATCTTTCTGATGAAGAAGATGAGAGATCTAGAGAGAAAATAGAGAGACAATTTCGTGGAGAGAGAATTTCGTGTCGTGGTAAAACCCCGTAAGTAAACTTCTACGGCGGTGCGGTATATATATATTAATAAATCAGAGTATATTTGTTACAGAGAATAAATGGAGAATAAATAGTACATCAAATATTAATCAGGCTCCACAACCTAACAAATCAGAGCCATGAGGTTTTTGGTTTGATAATGCAGATAAGAAGGCCGATTATGCTGTTAAGGTCAATGGAGTAGATATAACACCTTATCCTGTTGAAGGAGGTAAAGAGGCTACTTTCAGTATTGCTGCAACTACAGGTAATTCGCGTCTTAATTTGTTCTATCGTTTCAGCTTTTTTGGTCCTTACTCTCTTTCATCAGTTGTTGAGACCTTGACGTAGTGATTCGTGTCTGTAATCCATAAGAAGTTATAACTGATCAACTTGTTGTTTATTGCCTAGTTACCAAAGATAAGAAATGATTGATACTTTTGCCTGCGATAAGACACACTTGTTTTCTCGAGAAGATGGTGGCACGAGTGCTATGCCATAAGGGAAGAGTGGAGGGAATAGATTATGTTATCTTTGAAGGAGAATCGGGGGTTCAATGCGTCTGTTCTTTTGTAGTAATTCAATTTGTGGGAGTCCCCCATTTCCGTTCAAATTATACACACAATTGAACCTTGTAATAATGTTGGAGTTCATAAGTAAAGTGATGCTGATAAAGTCGGTCTCTTACTTCATTTTGATGTTTGGAAAGCATCACCAGTTGGCTTTGTTGGTTGGAATGGCAACGATACTACTTGAGGAGGGGTATTGTCAGTCGTAATCATGCAATCACTTTACTATGAAATATATTTATCTACCATGTGCTTTCTTTAAGTGCTCACATTGCTGCATATTACCAATATGCACTAGTATAGGTCTGTATTAGGTATCTTTTCCCCTTCTTTTACAGATACTCGTTATGCTTCGTTTATGTGAGATTTGCAGGACACGTGAAGCTTTGACTTCTCAAAATTAGATGTCAAGCATGACTGGTGTACATTTCTGGTATAAGAGCAGAAAAGTGACACTGAGATTTTCTCTTGCAGATGATAGTATCAGTGGCGGAAAGTTGATTATTGACGTCAAGTATCTATTCCTTCACGTCCACCATGAGACTCGTGACATTTGTAAAGAGACATCTTGCCCCATTTCTGGTGATTTTGTACTTTCACACTCTCAAGCCTTACCTGGAATTGCTCCTCCAGTAAGTCTTTCTTTCCAGTTTTGCTCTAATCTTGTTATGATATCATTTTCTGCTGTTTCATTCTGCATAACTTTCCTTTATTAGAAGGTGCTCTTGCCTGCGTTGTCGAGTCTAACAGGGGGTTGGTTTTATACAGGGCTCGTATACTCTTACGATGAAAATGATGGATGGAAACAATCAGGAATTGTCATGCATAACCTTTGGCTTCAGTATGAGTTTTATTGCAGAATCCAAAGCAGTAGCAGATGCTTAAGTCGTTATCATTGTTGAATCTTGTACATACTACATACATCACTAACCGTTTTTGTTTTATTGAATCGAGGATCTATTGGAAATATCATCTCTACCTATGAGACATGGGTATAGTCGGTGTACATTCTATCCTTTCCACATCCCATTTTATGGGATTACACCCTGTATATGTTGTTGGTGTGATATAATATCTAGTTTTCATGTAAAGTCTGTCTCGATTTCTCTTCGGGTGAATTTAATGGGTGATATAATTGATCGACTCCTGACAAGAGACGAATGATTTCTATAATTGATCGACTCCCGACATAAATCTAAACTGATTCTTAGCAATAAACACAACTCTTCTTTCTCACCATCATCTTCAATCACTTCCTCCCAAAATTATATTGTGTGACTTAGCAACTGGGTTCACAAATATATGTTCTTAATCATATGCTTCAAAAAAGAAAATCTTACTCAAATATAACTCTCCACTAACAATAGAACACCCTCACTTTTCGTTATGACCATTTGAACCTTTCAACTCAAACATTAACGACATAATATATAAATGTGTGATTTAACTTCACTTCATTTCATATTTATGCCCTTCAACTTTGGGTATGCACAAGTAGACACTTAAACTTGTATAAACTTGAACAAATACACATGAGTCCTATGTGGCACAATCCACGTAGGACAAAAAATGACATGTATGATGCCTTGTAGGATATGTGTGTCTATTTGTTCAACTTTATAAAGTTCAAGTGTCTACTTGCGCGGACCCAAAGTTGAAGGATATAAATGTGAATTGAAGCCAAGTTAAATGATATATTTATATATTATGCCAACATTAACTCTAAAAATGCATATTTAAATAGAGTGGATTCTAAATATACATTTTTAAAGTTTGAAATGTTTATAGAACCAACTTTAAAATTAAGTTAAAATATGTATTATCCGTCCCTTTTTAGTTATCATAATTTCCTTTTATGAATTCAAATAATAAAAAATTTAATTAACATTTTATGATAATGAATAAAAAGACATAGTACATAAACATGACTCTTAACTTGGTTTCGGCGGATAACTATACCCTCCAACTTTGAGTGTGCACAATTAGACACTTAAATTTGTATAAATTTGAACAAGTAAATACATGTGTCCTACATGGCATAATACACGTAGGTAGGACGCCAAATAAGATATAGGATGACATATAGGATAATTGCGTCTATTTATTTAATTTTATACAAATTTAAGTGTTTATTTGTGGCACTTAGAATTAAAGGTTATAATTATCATTATCGAATCATGTTTATGTATTATATCGCGTTTAAATATTTAGTTGTGACTTGTGAGTGTCGAACATAAAAGTTGATAACATGTTATTTGTGTTTGGTAGAATATAATAATTGTTGTGCCTTGTCTGGCCTTTGCCCAAATTGTCCGCTGTCTTTACCACTCTTTTGAGTCTTCACAGAATCAGAGTTCTCTAACAATGGCGATTCAAAGGCTACCATTACTACTAGTCTTTCTACTAATCTCATCTCTGACCCTTTTAGCACAATCGCGCAGCGACACGAACCATGTGTACTCACCTTGTGCCGATGCAAAAGTGCAGAGATCGGATGGGTTTAGCTTTGGAATAGCATTTTCTTCAAGAACATCATTTTTCGTCAACAGCTCAGTTCAATTGTCTCCTTGTGATAAGAGGCTGTCTCTTTCGTCGGCAAATTCTCAACTTGCTGTGTTCAGACCTAAAGTGGATGAGATCTCTCTGCTTACCATTAACACTTCCAATTTCTTCCCTGTATGATCTCAACCTCAATTAACTTTGTCTTTGTTTCTGTTGCTTATATTTGAGTTATACTGTTAATTGTTTGTATAAGGCTGAAAGTTGAGTTTTTTTTGTTTACTTGGGGAAATATGGTGAAATGGGGTTAGATCTGAAATGGGATTGTACTGGTTTTAGGTTTGGTTTGGGGTTTTTTGTTGTAGGGTGGGGTGGGGGCTAAGGAAGAATGCAAAGGGGTGTAATTTTTTGTAAAAGTTGAAGTTTTCATGATTGCTGGGGAAATATGGTGAAATGGGGTTTGATTTGAGATGGGTTTGTTCTGCTTTTAGGTTTAGTTGGGGTGGGGTTGGAAGCTAAGTGAGAATGAAAAGGGTTTGCAGTCGTTTTGATTTTTTAAGTGTTGATTATGTATTGTGAAGGTAGAAAGTTATAGCCACAGTTTTTTGGACATTGTTTTCCTAGATAGGAGGATAGAGAGGTCGAGTATTAGGGAAGACGTTTAGTAGGTATTTAGTTTTCCTTTTAGTATTATTATTAATACTCTCATAATACTATCTTAGTCTTCGATTTTATTATTACATGTTGTTTCGCTCCGGTCCTTTGCTTTGGTTACCGTGTTATTTGTTGTTGCTATTGTTCTCTTTATCCTTTATTTGTAGCATGACTTCATCATTACTGTGTTTACGTTCCATACGTGATTATGATATGCTTTACTTGAGCCGGTGGTCTATCACAAACAACCTCTCTACCTTCACAGGCTAGGGGTAAGATTGTGTATACAGTGGGTATGTTGTTGGTGTCTTCCTAGAAAAAAAGATTACTATGTCAGCCCCAATTTATGTGAGGGTGTTTGACTGGTTATGAAGGTTAAGAAAAGAAGCTTATAAAACTGGTAGTTTAAACATATAATAGACAGTTCGGTCATTCGGTGGCTAAATGAGAGGTTTAAAGGTAACTTATTTCTAAATATAGAATAGCGCTAGTTGTTTTGGTACAGACGAAATAGTAAAATGTGATAACATCAATTGGGATAGAGTACTTGTTATGTATGAAGAATGTAATGTGATTGGGTTTTCTTCTGCTGATGTTTTTGACTTTTTATCTCATTCACTTTAGCTAATGAAGGACAATTATTTCCTAAGCATCTGTTTTCCATATATTTCTTGTGACTGAGTATCCATTGGTTCTTAATTCTAGAACTAAAACTGTTGGACTTGATTAATATTCTTAAAGTGACGAATGCTAGTTTCCTTCTTTATAACAATTGTAATCACTTATATATTTGTTGAAAGCAATTGTATGTAACTTATAGCTAACTTTTAATAAAGATTAGTATTAAAACATCAACAGTAAAGAACTGTTATCATTTATATTCTTAAACATCCAAGTAACTCAGCCTAGAAAATAGAGCAAATGGTGCTAAAAGTTTCTGTACTATTTAAGAAAATAGGATATGAGTATTGAACAATGATTTGTGGTGTTCCAACGCCAGCTGCCTTTAGCCATCAGCATCATCTCCTGTATGACCACAATCTGGTAAGTGGGAACTACATGGACCCATTTGCACATCATGTTAACATTTTCAGATATCGGGTCAGCTTAAGCTTTGGGTGGATTAAGTCTGTATCATTAAAATAGGTTCACCTCTTTAGTTAAGTACTAACTCTAAGTTTTGGGGCAATAGCACCTTGGTAGCGGGTAAATATGTCTTTTCACCTTCTGATGCCTTCCGCTTGTGCTGTTTGACCCCTCAACTTGATGATCACCGCAATTGAAGCAGCAATTAGCTTCTGACATGGTTTCTGATGTTTGCACAATGGCTGACCTTTTGAGGGGTCTAATCTTCGGCATCTATTCCCTCATCTGCACCTCGTACTCACTCCGTCATCCATAATTGGCAACATGGCAAGCATGGAATGCCCTACAGCTGCCTCTTATCTATCTCACTGTCTTCTTCAATTAAGGTTGAGATGAAGATGAGCTGATGATTCCCAAATTAGGCTTTTGTAATTAGGTTGAGATGAAGATGAGCTGGTGATTCCCAAATTAGGCTTTTGTAATGGACAGGCCAATACTAATTAAGACCTTAAATATTGGATGGTTACTTGTTTTGTTTAACCATTTTGCCAGCCGTAGTTGCTGCCCTCTTATATCACAGAAGTTGTCTTCTTCAAATATAGGAGTGTTATACACTTAATAGCTCATGATCTGCAGATCATTTTGGATCCTCTTTTGATAATTTCATGAAGTGTTTATGCTCGTTTGTTTATTTCAACTCCTAGTCCCTCTTCTTTTTGCTGCTTCGAGAAGCCTCTTCTGTTTCCCTTTTTTTCTTCTCTGTTTATTCTATGGGAGAGGGGTGGGGATATTGGGAGAAGGGGAGTGATTTATTTACTGATTCGTACTGAGTTAAGGATTTTTGAATTAATTTAGTATCAAGCATTGTGTTCCTTCCATGTTTCTTCTCCTATCTGGACCCTTTTTGCTGCGCCTTTGTAGCTAGAGACAACTGTTTATTTTTCAACTGTTACAGGAAAGTATGCATGCATTGTTTCTTCATGTTCGCTATCTTTCTGCATTCTGCAATTTATGAAGCCCATTAGTACCTTTTATTTGGGTAATGGTTGAGTACTTTCATAATCTGGGGATATAGTTTGTAAAATTGCAATTTTGGTTCGAGTTATTGCTTAATTATTTTTCTGTCCTTGTGATATTGGACTTATCACATGCATCCTTCAATTAAATGAAGTATTTGCTTTTCATCCAACTACTAACGGAAGCCAATAGAGAAAACAAACAAGCTCAAAAATGGCAATTCGGTTATATGAATGCCACTCTGGCTATCCATTTATTCTCCTGTCATCTTTTCTTCCTCTCGGCTCTCTCAAAGTTTTGAAGTTATCTCGTCTGCAACTCCTGAAGAAAAGAAATGAATAGAAACACACTTTCAATTTCCTTAGATAGTGTGAAAAGAAGATGACCAACAATAAAAATCACTAGCTCCACAAATATGTTGTGCTTCTATGTTTCAATTTGATTCTGCAAATCATTTTGTTCATTGTAGGAAACAAGTAGTAAATAGATAGTTGAGTATGCAATTCTAGTGAAATTAGGGAACGGGAAGTCCTGATCATCCAAAGACGGTGTTAGAATCGACTCTCCATTTTTATCAACAACCATCTTTTTATTCTTTCAATCATAGCGACACTTTCTTTTTCTTTATAACTTAAGCCGGCACCCTCCACTCCATCCGGTTTAGGCATTAGGCTTATTTTTATTATCGTCTGGGCAAATTATAGAGGTAATTGGAAAGACGTGCTATGAAAAATCCTTCTGGTAATATACAGAATAAGGTTATTTTGCATAATTATTTGGTGCTGTATTTAGTCAGTGAGATACTTAAATTGCCTTTCTTGAAATTAAGAGATCGTGTCTTTTTGAGCTTCCATTAGTAGTTGGAGCACAATGATGAATGTTCTAGGTCCAATATCACAAGGATTAACAAAGAAACTTAGCAATAACTCAAGGATCGAAGCTGCTATTTCCTGTATTTCTATATTCAATGCATCTACTAACCTCTCTACCTTCACAAGGTAGGGGTGACACAACGTACACATCACCCTCCCGGTATGTTGTTGTTGTTGTATATGCATCTAATAACTTCCTACGCTTCTTCTACTGTACCACAGGATTCTTATGGAGGCTACATGGTTGCATTTGCTGGTTGGAAATATGCTGCTAGGTCTTTGCCTGCTTTTGTTGCTAATAGTACATTCACTGTAACAAGTTTTACTCTGGTAAGTGAAATTGCTGTCAACAAGTTCTTGGTGTTAACTCAGCTGATTTGTTATCTAACAACAGTATGATGTTCGTGTTTGATCCATAGGTACATGAATTCAAAAAGGGTAGGCTGGAAAACCTGTATTGGAAGAGAGATGGATGCTCGTCTTGCTCAGGCAACTCAAACTTTGTGTGTCTCAACGGTCAGGACTGTGCTATCAGGACTAATAACTGCAAGAATCGAGGTGGTAATGTTGATTGTAGCCTCGGGATACAACTTACATTTTCTGGCACTGATAAGCATGAATCTGTTTTCAATTCATGGTTTGAAGTGAAGAATCTTCGACAGTACTCTCTTTATGGCCTTTATTCCAATCTCCGCGGTTCTCTCACTGATCAATACAACAAATTCTTCTGATTGTATGTATGTTAGAGCTGTTTTTTTGTATAATTTACTTGTTTTATAATGGCTTCTCTTACCCTATTTCTGAGTGTTTTCTTTGTAATTTGTTTATTTACTTTGTATCCATGTGAAGATCATTTGACAACATTTCTTCTCCTATTTGCTTCATTTAGTAGTTTTTTCCTATGTGAATCAAAGTGTTAAACTCAAAAATGAAAGGAGAAAGTGAGACCACAAATTACATTTTCTTATGATAGCATCTAGTTAACATGGGTCAAGTGAAATGAGATGGAGAAAATATTAGAAAAAATTATTGAAATACATGTCTCGTGTTTTTCTTATTTTCAATATCCCCTTCTAATTTTTAAAAAATTCTTAAAATCCCTTATTTCTTTAATATATTTAAGCTACATATTGATGAATTTGAACCAATATTAAATGTATTCGAGCTACATATTATGTATTCAATTTATTTATAATATATTCGAGCTACATATTATGTATCCGAGCTAGTTTTTAATGAATTCAATTTATGTTATAATGTATCTGAAATATTCTTTTATGTATTCGAGCTTATTGTAATTACAAACTAAAGAAGTATAGATTGTAATTTTATATTAAAACTATGTGATTTCTAAAATTTATCTAGGGTTGTGCACTATTTGGATTAAACCGAAAAATCAAATCAAATCAAATCAAATTCTAATTTGGATTGGTTTTTTGGATTCGTGGTTTGTTTTTGGATGTATAATTTTCTTTGTTTGGTTTTTTGGTTTGGTTTCAGATTTGGAAAAATGAAAATCGAAAAACCAAAAAGATCGAATTATATATAATTGGAGTTAACCACTTTTGTTAGTTATTTTCATTATGATTTAGTTCATTTTCTTATGTTTGGACATCTATAATTGATATACTTTTGAATATTGTGTTTTATGTTTTACTTGTGATTTATATTTAAAAGTATATTTAAGAAATTCAATATTATATATATGTAATTTTTTAAATTGCAAATAATTTTGCTATGTTTCTAATTATATATTGACATAATCGATTAACCAAACCGAAAAAATCCAAATCAAAAAGAGAAAAACCAAACCAAACAGAATTTATTTTGGTTTGGATTGGTTTACACTTTTTCAAAACCAAAAATCAAAAATCCAAACTAAATAATGTAAAATTGAACCGAAAAATCGAATGCACACCCTTAAATTTATCCAATATAAGTTTTTTTTTAAGAGTAACGGAAGTTAAAAAAAAAAGTAGTTTTTTGCAAAAAGTACTTTTGAGAAAGCTGAAGGGCTAAATTGTAGTTTCCTTATATTACAGTGCTAAAAGCGCGAAAAGATTGCTGGAGAAGGAAGAGTTAAAGAGGCGGGAACCCAATAGAGTGACACAAAGTGACGGAGAGATGTACGGCGGGAACAACCAATTCGACGGCAACGCGGCGTTTTCCGGCGCCGGTTTCATGCCGTCGCAGGCTACTCAAACCGCCGGTGATCATTCTTTCTCTCCGGCCAAGGTATATTTTACATCCTTAGTATATAAAATGTTAACAAGGCTTTAGTTTCTCGTTATGCTATTGTTCTCCATAAATATCTATTTCTCCCTGCTGGAACTGATAGGAACAGAGAAGATGAGAACTCTGAACATAAAACTAGAAGTTATCAAGCAAAGTTTTTGCTTTCGATTTTAGGTTTTTTAGCCCTTTTCTGAGAAGTATTTGAATTTTAGTTCTCTTACATTTTTTTTAAAATTTTCGTTTTGTTTCTCTATTGGCAGAATCGTGATTCACAGACTTTGATTCCATTAACCGTCAAGCAAATTAGTGAAGCCTTTCAATCAAGTGATGATAAGACAAATTTTCTCATTGATGGAGTTGATGTGAATAATGTAAGTCTTTTATACTCGTGGTTCCTGTTGTTTTGTTGGGAGTTTATGCTGTATAAGATATGTAGGATTTAGAATCTGACATGCTTGTAGGTAAAACTGGTGGGTATTTTATGCAACAAAGTGGAAAGGGTTACAGATGTATCATTTATGGTGGATGATGGAACAGGGCGCCTTGACTGTTTTCGATGGTAATAGTCAGTTTCGTTTTTCCCTCATTTTTGTCATCATAGACCACAAGTACATTGTACTGCATTACTTGTTGGTGAAGGATTTAGAATTGTTATACTTATGTAAAACACTAAACCACAGTCTACTATGTTCGACATACTTGACTTTATGTTTTTGAAATTCAAATATAAATTTGGTTGATGCATACTACGCAGGGTAAATGAAGCTGTTGATACCAAGGAAATGGAAGCAGTCACGTAATTCTTCTTCTCGATAGTGTTATTTGTTCATATAATATATATTTTAATATCATGTTCTATCATATTTTTGGGTTCTTTGTTAAATAGAAATGGCATGTATGTTCGAGTCCATGGACACTTGAAAGGCTTTCACGGTAAAAAGCAGTTGATGGCTTACTCAGTCAGGTATTTTAGTATGGGTTTCTGAATTGCTCATTTTGTTTCCCTTCAGTATATTAATGTTGGTGAGCGTCTGCACAAGTTATTACTCTTCTCTGGTAGTTTGAGGTGGTTGCCTCTGGCTTGCGAAGAGCTATTCTGTGGGGCTTTAGGTTTTCTCAAAGAAAAATCATGCACAAGTTATTACTCTTCTCCGGTAGTTTGAGGTGGTTGCCTCTGGCTTGTGAAAAGCTATTCTGTGGGGCTTTAGGTTTTCTCAAAGAAAAGATTTTTAATACATAGTTTGTAATCTTTCCAGCATTCGTGTATGCAATGCATTGCACAACATTGTTTCAGCACAAAGTTACTAACTTATCTTTACTTGAGACACTGCAAAAACATGAAACTTATATTAATGTTGATTTTTAGTATTTTCAAGGTCCTCGTATGGTCTTAGTAAGTTACTTTCCCTTTTTCCCCTAGTTAATCCCTGCATGGTTTATAAGTTAATTTTCTTGTAATGTATCTACTTTCTAGGACCTCTGTCCTTTTCAAGTGTTGACTATACATGTATATTGCTGTTTTTATAATTGCTTAATTAACATAAATTCTTTTTTCCTTTTCTTTTTGGGGAGGTAAGGTTTAGAGGAAGTTCATCAGGTAGAAGGTGGAGGGAGTGTGTACAACTAGTATTTTCTCAGAAGCATGTGAAATGACATGATTGTTGTTTGTCAAAATGAGGCAATTATATCTGTTCCATGCCTCCTTTTATGAACAGGCACAAGGAGAACAATTGAGCAAAACTGGTGTGTAAAATTGTTACACATGGGCAGTTTTGCATTGTTTGATAAATCCTTTAGTTGTGTTGAATCAATAACTGGGTAAACCAAATTTGTCAACTATATTGCCATGTATAATTGGTCATCATTATTTTCATTAACCATGTTTTAAAAATTTGTTCTTAAACCAATGAACATATGGTAAACAGCAACTTGACATGGAAAGATAGTTTGCAAGAAAAAGATTCTGGCATATGAAAAAGCATCTTTATGGACAGAACAGCACACCTATCCTTTTATATTAGTGTATGAATGGTGAGGGCAGGAAACATGGAAAACTTTCACGTGAGTTGTTATTTCTACTCATGCTATGTCTCTGAGCATGTGAGATTATTCTGGGTATGTTGTTGTACTATGGCTCTGGGGAGGTTAGAGGAGGCAGGATGGCCCCCTGCCCCTGTTACCTTTGTATCGGCTTTAACGGGTTGATGGTAAAGATCCTAATTTCTTATATGTGTGGTTTTTAGGCCCGTGGATGACTACAATGAGATTGCATACCACTTTGCTCAAGTCATTTATGTTCATAGCTACAACAGTAGTCTACGGGTATTTAACAAACTGCCTTGCATATGTTGAGCTAAACAATATGCTATACATAAGAATCTGATTGAAGTTGCATTTCCTTTGTCACTCCAGAAGCAACATGATAGTTCCTCTATGCCATCTCAAGTGCCTAGCTCAGCTTTCAACACTCCTCTAAAGGGATACCAAGCTTCAGCGTCAAATCAAGTATTTCAAATTACATTTCTCTTCCTTTTAATTTGTGTAGTTAATTTTATATGCATTTTCAGATTTTTCACATTTCCTTTGTAGTCAAAGATTTATCTTTATCTTTTATGTTTCAGTTTCCTGGATACAGCATGGACGGGATCAGAGGTGTAGATAAGATGGTCTTGGACTACTTGCAACAACCATCATGCCTGTAAGTCATTTGAATCTCCAGCACTTTCGCTCACTGGGCAGTGCTTGCAGTTCTAGTGCAAATACCAATAAAATCACATCTGTATAAATGAACACTTATTATTACACGTCGAAGTGCTTTTTTAATGGCTGCTGATTTTGTCAGATAATCTTGTTCTGTCACATGACATTGAAATAAAATTATAAGAGTGTTATTCCTTGGTATAACTCGAATTTCAAATCATTCACTTGCTTTAGTCCAGTTTGGGTACTTCTCCTTTATCCCTTGTCTTGCTTTTGCGCTCAGTCAGCACCTAAGGTGGGTTCAATGCCTATTAAAATATCTTAGGAAAAGAAAGGGATCTATGGATAATAGAACAGATAAGTGATAACAGTCTAAAAGAGTCTGTTCTCGCCTATCCGTAGGTAGTGGGTCATGACGCCTTTTTTCGCATGTCAAATCCACTTTGAATTTGCCCCCAAGGCCTAGCTCGAGTGGCAAAAGGTGGAGGATCTGTGGCTTAGGTCGAAGGTTCAAACCCCACACCATGCAAAGTGAAGCCCGGTATTTAAGTGGAGAAGGGCAGACCCATTATTCATCGAGTTTAGAAGGCTGTGATTGGTCCAAAGGGCGGGTCACAGTCAGATTTCTCGATTATAAAAAAAAAAAAAAAACTTAGAATTTGAATATCCTTTGCGCCTTATCTCCTCATCTTCCTGTTTATAAAACAGAGCTTCTTCAATCTATGTAACAACAAGAACTTCGAGAGGATTGCCTTTGAAGAAAGGAGCGACTTCTTGTGGTAGATAACTTCAAAATAGATTTATCGGAAACCAAACAAATTCGTTTTCAAGTGTTGAAAACTGTCCCCCAACTGAGTTAATTTTTTTGTTTTTTCATAATCTTTTTTAATCTGTATTGCTTGGATCTTAAAGTTTACTGCTGGATCCTCCAAAACCTATCCGACACGGGTGTGACAATATTTTTGGAGGGTCCAAGCAACATAGTATTGCTAGTGTATTTTATTTGCTTGTAATTGATTGAGAATATGAATACCAAGCTCCTTGAACGATTTTGATGTTCTCTTATCATTTCTATTTCAGTGCACTTGAAAAAGGGGTTCATCGCAATCAGCTAGTCCAACAGCTACAACTCCCTTCAGAGAAGATCTCGTACCTCTCTCTCCCTTCTCGTTCTCTTTCATGATTAATAACATTAGATCATTTCTGCTCTTGCTTATTTATCTTATTCCTTATTGTTTCTGTATGACAGAGAAGCTCTTGACTCTCTCGAATCAGAAGGTCTAATTTACACCACAATAGACGAGTTTCACTACAAGTCTACTGGAAACGGTTGATGTTTGGAGATGAAATTGATAAGCAACTTTATAAGATATGTCCTTTTCCCTGTATATGTGCTGTTTTTGTCTGATATATTGTTGTTTCTTCCCTCAAAGAGTCTTTTGTGCACTATGTTTGTTAGCTTTTGACTGTTGCAACTTTTAGAATTTTAGCCATGAAACAGTATCGCCTTGTCTTTTGGAACATCAATCTCACTTGAAATGATGTTCATAAGGTTGAACCAAGTTTATCATTATGAATTAGCATTTTCGATATGTTTATGCATGAAGTCTAAAGATTCACCATACAACAACCCACACCCAGTAGTGTCTGAGAAGGGTGATGTGTACGCGGTGCTTATCTTTACTTTGTGAAATAGAGAGGTGGCTTTTCATGGACTTACAGCAAAAATTCAACTATGAGGTTTACTAATATATCAAAACCTTCTTGTACTAAACAAACCTAACCTACCTAATGTTATAAATTAGTAATTAAAATCTTGGTTTATACTATGATCATTTATTAAGGTTCCAGATTTGCACATGTCTTTATATTTTTTTCTCCCTTTCCCCTTTAAAAGAGGTTTTAATAAAGTCTTTTTTTAACATAACATGTATATAAATACAGATAAGTCCATTGTTGGCTTGTCCTTTTTGATAAAGTTGGTTTACTATAAATTCTTATCATATATCCACACAAGTCCAATGATAGGTGCTCTCTAGCATTTTTTTTTTTAATTCGATGTTCAGTATTCATCTTAAAATTTCGTTAAGTGTGAATTGCGGGTTGCAGTGCTTTTATTTTGGTGTATCGGGTAAAAAGAAAAATTCATTTCAAAAGGCTTAAATATGAAATCTTTAAATTATAAATAAAAGAAATTTTGAATATTCTCCCATGTACTTTAATGAAAAAGTTAAATCTCTTTGGAAGATTTGCAACAAAAAGAATCATATAAGTAACTTTTATGTGGCACTAATGAGTGTATTCCAGATGTAGCTATCTTATGGCTTCCAATAAATCTTCAATATATCATCCACCAAAATACATCTAGAAGAACACTCGTATATGATATATATATCTTTTTCCCCAAATTATCAAGGTTTGGATATAATATTTCTTTTGGTTTTCCAAATAATATTCGATATTTTTATTTAAGTGTTAATTAGTTTAAATTCTAGATCGTATACTACTCATTTAGCAAGAAAATACTCACCAACAAAAAAATTCATTTCAAGGTCCTATTTATCCTACGATAATGCGTTGAGTTTGTAATTATTTACGGAAATCTTTTCTAATATATTTATTTACCAAAAAAGGTATCCAAGTAAAGTTACCTAATAAGGGTTCTCTAGTCTTAATAACAAAGGTCATTGTCATGTAGTTGATTAACATACCTTTTAAGAATTGTTGGAAACTTGGAATAGGTTCTCATTATTTTATTTATATATCATCAAAATTAAGTTCATTATAGAATGATAAAGAATTGTAACATTATTAATGTTGATACTAAATGATGCATTTGGGAAAGTATGATGAGTTCCATTTAAGACATCTTTTTGCCATTTTTGCAATAATTATCTAAAGCTATGAACCATTTTTGCAGTTCTTTGAAGCTTCTCCTCTTCTTCTTCCTCCTCTTTTTTTTTTTGGTAAAGAATATTCTATAATTTATTTATTTTTGTGATTTTAAAAACTTTTAGTAATGATCAAAAGAATTTGATTTCTTTCTTGCCATACAATTCATGTTTTAACCTAAATAAAAGTGTACTTTGATTTATAAGTGTTCAACAACAAAACAAATAGAAAAAACATCAAAGACTTGTGATCAACGAGGTGAACCAAAAATAATGAAGTTTTAAGTTTAAATTTCAGTAAAAATAAAAATACTAGATGATTACTTTTAATATATAATTCTTATTGTTGGTGGAAAATATATAACAAATATTATGTAAAATTAATCGAGATATGCATTAGCTAGTCGGAACACCACGATTACGAGGAACAAAGAAAGAAGAGAAAAACATAACAATGTTTTTTCCCAATGCATATGCTCATACATATATCTGCTGATTAATCTAATCTAATCTAAGGTCTTACTATAATATAGGATTCATTTGAAGAAAAAAAAATACTTCCTATTATGATTTTTTTAAAAAAAATTTAAATTTAAAATCTTATATTAAAAAATAAAAATATTTTATTCATCCCATTACATTCGGTATTATCAATAGTGGTCATCTAGAGATACTAAATACTTCACCAACCAATTATAATAGTGGGAGCCAATTGTATAGATTCATGCCAAGTGTGGAAATCAAAAAAAGAACCACCTCAATAATCAATTATCCAAAAGCCCTAGTCATTCCCCACCCACAACATTGCATTTGGCATTTATAAACACTAAGATTCATTAAAGGAAACACTACTAATTCAAATATTTTTTTAATTTTTAAAGCTCGAACTCAAAACACATAATTAACTGAAATACTTATACTATAAGATTATAGTTAACGTTGAGTATCAAACAATGTTTATCATAGAGGTAAGAATACAAAATGCATATGAAACAGATTAATCGTATCCTCCTCAACGTTATAGTTTTAACTAAAAAATACCCTTATATGCCCTTCAACTAATCAATCGAATAGCTAAAGTCATAAAATTTGAATCAAAATTAGTAAATTATAATTGTAACAATTTAAATAGGCATAATACATATATTAGACCCTAAACTTGGCTTCAAATTTTAACTTTGACCTCAAACTTTCATAGTGCACAAATAGGCACTTTAACTATCCTATCTTTCAATAAATAAACACGTGATTCCTACCTGGCGAAATGCGCGCATTCTGCGCGAGTGAGGGGTAATTTTCGAAGCGCACAACGGTAAAAAATACTAAAATGACAATTCTACCCTTAATGAATCTCTTTTATATTAATTAAAATTAATTCTCATTTTTTTTAGTTTCAAAATGATGTGTAAGATATATTTTTTAAAAAAAAAGACGTGTAAAATGTTTAATTAGTTGGCAGCCACTGATTGGCTCACTAATACACGTGGCAGCGTTTGCATTTCACGCACTTTGGCTCCAAAAATCGCGTGTTTATTTATTGAAAGATAGGATAGTTTAAGTGCCTATTTGTGCATTATGAAAGTTTGATGTCAAAATTAAAATTTGAAGTTAAGTTTAGGGTCTAATATATGTATTATGCCATTTAAATAACATAAAACTATATGTACACCTAATCACATAGGTATTCTAAAAAGCATATGAATAACATTATCAAAGTGCACATACATACAATTGATGACACTTGGCTGGGGACCAATTGGACAAAGATTTATTAGGGAAAAAAAGATAAAACATTTCCCCTTTTTTCCCCCTTATGATATAGTAGTCTTTAATTAGGCAATATTCATAGGATACTTCTATCTATTTGCCATTTTTTCCCTCTCTTTGTGAGTATGTCACTCTTCTCATTTTCAGCTAATCAACTTCTTGGTTTTTATTTTTCAAAAATAAAATAAATATATACTTCAAGATTTTATGTATAGTGTAATTTTCGATTTGTATACACAATTCCATTTTCTGTATACATAATATGATTTTCTGCCAAAGAATATTCAACTGATTACCCCTCTTCATTCTATGTTGTTTAACCACTGTTTAAGAAGTTCAATTTATTTTTTAATTTTTTGTATAATTTGGTTGGTGAAGTTAAGTGTGAAAAATTGTTGCCTTATTTAATTTGATGTCCAATTATTGTTTGTTGTTGGATTTCAGGAATTTATTTTAGAGTAATATTATCTATGGAGCAGCCTATGTCTTCTGGTAATATTCTCCTTATCTTTTTGTCTTAAATTTATAGGGAACAGTTCTCAGTTATAATACATGTTGAAATTAAATAATAAAGGATATAATATAAAATATGTGTTTTGATTATAATTAAATAAATAACAATAAACTTCTATTTCTAATTTTAATCTTGCTTCACCATGGGCTTAGGCACATATTATATATAAAATAAGGAAAAACTATTTGAATTATACAATTATTCTACCATAAATACTAATTCACTTTTTAATCGATATATGGTGAAATAATTTGCGTATGGTTTGGTTTACCGATGGATAGTTTGGAGGCACGTCATACTTTTAGTGGTCATAAATACTCGAAGTAATGATGTGGGTCCAAACAAACAATAAGGTGATGAGTCATGTAGAATTTAGTTTGAGGGATGACGATGGTCCATATTGTGGAATTTAGTTCAAAGAATGAACAAAATCTTATATTGATAGTAAAAAAAAACATAATATGGTCATGTGATACTACAAAAAACTTTTTGAGGAAAATTAAACAATGTGATATTGTCTTAAAACGGATGGTATCACGCGTATAATTGTTGAGAATATCTTTAAATTGTCTTAGCCCAACAAATGAAAGGAGGATCAACAAGAGATTTGAAGGAAATAGTTGTAATTTCACTAGAAGGTACATACGTAAAATGTATGCATACGATACTCCTTTAATAGGATAGACGGTAGAGAGGATGTTTCTGAGAGATCTATTTTACCATTTTCACCTTTACTAACGAGTTATATATGCTTTTGTATGGAACTTCCATTAAACTCTTATTAATATCTATGCAGACTCTCAATCATATAATATGGACTATCAAGGCCACTTTGATCTAGGTTTATTTGGTCAATCTCTGGTAAAGTTTTCTAGATTAAAATTATATATATCATCGATATAAAAGCTTTTCCATATCATCACACCTGAAGTAACCTTATTTTTTGAGTTTCGTATCTCATATATCAGATATACGAGTTTTTTATCTGACCTATCATCAATTATTTATGAAAATACACAAAGTAATATATTAATAATGGACTTTGTATTCTCAAAAAATTTGAAGGGCCGGATTAGGCTACCTTTGAACTTGACCTCTCACGATGAAACCCCAATATTTGTCAATGCCAAGCAATATCATGGGATACTTAGGCGTAGAAAATTCCGCGCAAAGGAAATAGAGAAGAACTTACTTAGACCGCGCAAGGTAAAATTCTTCTTTTGACTAAATAGTAATGTTTGACTTTGACTCATGCATTATACAATGGTAACAACTGGCGTTTTCATGTTAGCAATGTGCTCTCTATCCCTATAAGTGCATAAAACTTAGAGCACTCTCTTTAGAAATGAATGATACTTAATTGAGACGAAGAGATTACTTCTAACTAGCTTTTTTTTTTCCTCGTACCTAAATTTCCTTTCATGTTCTTACTATGGTTGCTTAATTTTTGTATTGGTTTAATATATACAGCCATTCTTGCACCTCTCGCGCCATCTCCATGCCAAGCGTAGACCTAGAGGAGGTGGGGGCCGCTTCTTGAACATGAGGAAGACGAATGGAAGTATCAACGATGATGCAAACGGTACAATCAAGACTAGCAACACAAAATGTCATCACACTAGATCACAAAATTCTGAAGTTTTGGAGAGTGATGTATTCAATTTTAACTCAACAAAGGAAACAACTAACAATATGTCCTCTATTGACGCGTTTCTTGATATAATGAATACTGGCCATGACATTTTCATGGCCAGTAAGTGGGGTTCTGCAGCAGCAGTTGATACTACTGCTGCAACAACAACAGAATTTGATGACGTCTTTACCCTTACTACAACCAAATTGAGGGCTATGGACTCTGTTCCTACCGCGATTTGGTTGCTAGAATAGGCAGATCATCCTTGGCTATACTCATTAAGGTTGCTTCTATATATCATTCCAAGCTACATGGATGTTACGAAGTGCTAAAACCTTAATGCACTTTTTTATATAGCAGGATGCATATCCTAAATCGAAATAAGTTTATGAAGGTTCAAAATTATCGAGTTTGTGATGTTGTGTATATGTTGGTTTGTAAAAATTGAATTGAAGTATGATTTAGTATTTGGTGTGTTTGAGACTGGACTTGTATTATGGTATCAAAGTAAGACTATTCTCAATTCATTGTTTCTGATGTTGGGTCGGGTGAGTGTCTTATATTGTTCAAGCTTCAGATGTTCATCCATTTAAAATTGTATCTAAGTATTTGTTAGACAATTCTAGTGTTATAATTTCTCCATAATATGTAAGCTAAAACAGCCTTTCAGATGAGAACATTCTCTTTGGTACTCAAAATTCTATGACGTATACTTAGACCTAGTCAATCTTAACCATACTCTTGAGTTTTGACCATTTCCTTCTTTTTTGGGTTTCATCTCGATATTTGGTATTCGTTTGAGGTCAGATTAATTTGGAATTGTGTCATAAAGTTTAATTTAGGAGTTACAATGCTCTCTATCAAAGCTAACTACATATTCGTAGACATGAACCTAAGTCATGTGGTAAAGGATAGAGGAACGCTCACTACCCTAGTCTTTAGATTAATTTTTTTCATTAAACTTTAAAATCCAAGATCTTTAGTTAAAGATGGAGGATTAATCATCATTCATCATCCTTCTATAACCTTTGGTCTCTATATATTTATTTTTTTGGTTTCTCACTCAGCTTTGGAGCTCGACTAATTCAGATTCACATCAATAAAGTTCCTAAGCGCTTCAAACCAAGGACGACTCTATATCCAACTCTCGAAATCTTAGATTCAAGTTCTTACCATCATATCACAATCTATAGCTTATAGCAAATGCACAACTTTGAGTTAAATCAACCACACAAGCGTCATGTTCGATCATGACTCCCTCCTGAGCCACCCTAGGCAAGATGTTGGCATTACCCAACACCGAATACATAACATCTAGTCAAGAATGAACGAATATCCACCACTCCACCACAAACCCGAAGTCACTATCTATTTTAATATACATTGAATAGTGAAGACTATAATACATTAATATCAATTGACTTTTTAAACTCATATTTTTTCCTTCCAACTTGTTGAAGTAGACAACCATTTTGACAAGTCTTCTCTCCAGCCTGCCATTCAAGAACTAGTTAATTTCAAGTTTCAACCCCCTACCCCCACCCCCCACCCCAACCCCACTTCACCCCCTTCAAAGCCCCATCTCAACCAAAATTTCAATCAAAATCTTCAAATTTCACAATGAATGATCTATTCTCAGGATCATTTTCTCGTTTCAGAAATGAAGAACAATCCCCAAATCAAGAATCACCTGGAATACAAATGAGACAAACTGGAGGTGTAAATCTTGACAAATTCTTCGAAGATGTAGAAACCATTAAAGACGAGCTTAAAGAACTTGAAAAGATTCATACCCAACTCCACAATTCACATGAACAGAGCAAGACTCTGCATAATGTTAAAAATGTCAAAGATCTCAGAACAAAGATGGATAATGATGTTTCCATAGCTTTGAAAAAGGCGAAATTCATCAAAGTTCGTTTAGAAGCATTAGATCGATCTAATGCTGCTAATCGAAGTGTACCTGGTTGTGGACCTGGAAGTTCATCTGATAGAACAAGAACCTCTGTTGTTAATGGATTGAGGAAAAAACTTCAAGAATCTATGAATCAGTTCAATGAATTAAGGCAAAGAATGGCATCTGAGTATAGAGAAACTGTTCAAAGAAGGTATTGTTCAATAAAGTTTAAATCTTTGCATCTCATGTTTTTGTTACTATCTGTTATTTTCTCGAGAAATGTCAGTTGATTGGTTATCTGGACTTCCACCTAATTGCTTTGACTTCCATTTGTTCTTTGGAAACTGTAAGATTTGCGTACATTCTATCCTTCTAGATCCCACTTTGTGAAATTACACTGAGCATCTTTGCCTTTTGTTTGACTTTTGATTCATTCGTGTTCTTGCCGATAGTAAATTGTTTTGTATTTGTTCGTTATGGATTAATGGAGCTCCGGGTGAAACGAGTAGGTCTAATTCTTCGAGACAAAGCTCCTCAACTTTAGACTATGGTTTAAAATTACCTTCACGATCCAAGCTCCATTATGTATCAAGGGTAAATATGAGATTTTTCTAATGACATTTTAAAACCGGACCTTTACCTGTTCTGTTTAGGTCGAAGTATGTGGTTATCTTATGTGAAAACACAATTTTGATCCTCTCATGTAGTCATGTATCATGTGGATGAGACTCGAAATCAAGAGTTCTGACTAGTCTAAGAGTTAAAATCAACAGGTACTACACGGTGACAGGAGAAAATCCAGATGAAGGTACACTAGATACTCTAATATCGACTGGCCAAAGTGAGACATTTTTGCAGAAAGCAATACAGGAGCAAGGAAGAGGACAAGTAATGGACACAGTTATGGAGATTCAAGAAAGACATGAAGCTGTGAAGGAATTAGAGAGAAATCTGAAAGAACTGCATCAAGTTTTCATGGATATGGCTGTTTTAGTTGAGAGTCAAGGAGCACAGTTAGATGACATTGAAAGTCAAGTTAATAGAGCCAATTCATTTGTGAGAGGTGGTGCTCAGCAGCTTGAGGTAGCAAGAAAACACCAGAAAAGTTCAAGAAAATGGACTTGTATTGCCATTATTATTTTGCTCATTATTATCTTGGTGGTGGTTCTTTCTATTCAACCATGGAAGAAATGAGAATCACTCAATTGTTGGGTTCGAACCGTGGAATTAGTCACTAATACTTACACGTCAAGATAACATCCCCTTAGGGTGTCTTGCATCAACACGAGATGCTTTGTGCATCGGAGTATCTTTCTTTTTATTCACTTATTGCTCAAGTAGAAATGGAGCTGAAGGAGACTGTTTTGTGCTATTTGCTTGTTTATACACATTTGGGTTTAAATCTAATCTTTTATTGGTGATACTTTTGTTTCTTTTTGAGAACTTTTGTGAATTTATAAATGCATGTGGCATGACACTGTGAAGATTTAAGCCTGCAATTTCAGTACTAAACTTCAAGGAAAATGTCATATTATAATTGTAAAAGTTTATTATAACCTTGAAAAAAGTTTGATAATAGAACAATTAAACAAGACATTCAGCATAATTAGCCAGCACACATGAGTTGTCTTCTTATATTTGTAGAGTTAACAAGCCTAGCATTACAAGATTACTCCAGGGCCCTTCCGACGTCTCCTGTCTAGTCTGGTTTCACCAGTCAAAACCTTATTGAGGTCAGAATATTCCATGAACATCTGTGTAGCAGCTTCTCATGAAAGCTTGTATCGTTCCTCGTGAGTGAGAGTTTGAGGCTACCAGACATTATCTCTTCAAATTTTGCTACAACGTCTACAGGCATCGTGTAAGTCTAGCAGGTTTGGGAATACCTGGAAAAATTCATCCGACAGTGGTCCACATTTCCCCATTTGCAGAACTCAGTCATGGTAGTGCAAAGCGCAGCACTGCAAGCAGAACTAAATTATGCCCTATTATGTGTAACAACCTCTACATTCTTCATTAATAAAAAGTTCTACATAAGGATTCTTACCCATGAAGAGAGTCATATGTATCGTCTCTACTTTCATGACGCTGACATCACGATTTAACCTATTTGCTGTACTCTGCACCTCATGAGCATCTTTCTCATTGCCATATACCTCCAAACTAAAGCCATTATGGTCATTCTTGTGCTTTGCTTAACAGATCTATCAACTCCCAATATCCCTTCGCCCAGACCATTTTGCCTAAGAAAGATGCTCATTTAGAGAAAACTTGCTGGTCGTTTTGTCTATCTGCTGCCGCTTTTTCTCCTTTTTCAGAAACTTTGGACCGACACCGTGAATATTGCAGACCAAAGACTTGGGTAAATCCTGTATACCTAAACAGCAATATTGACATCTCAATTAAGACAAAAATGAAATAACAGGTAGGGTGATTTAATAGTAATGAAAGGATGTGGCAGTGTTCAGGGAAGCGTGAAGCGGAAAAAAACGATAAGGCCCCGCTTCATGCTTTGAGTGATGAAGCGCTCACATAATCATTCTAGTCTGTGAAGTGTAGAAGGCTCGCTTCGCTTTCCTAAACACTGGGACGTGGTGCTCTAAAATGCAGTTAAGGCATCTTCCAATGCTAAATGCATGTGACCACAGTTTCCTTCTTTCTTCTTCTATGGAGGAGAATTAATTCATAGACTAAACATACCTTGTCTTGGTATGCTCTCGTTACCCACTCGTTAGTGTGTTTCACAAAAAAGCTTGAAGAGCCCCATTCATTTCCCTCTTGATATATTCCAAATAGTTTGTGTGGACAACGCCAACAAGATGATTTAAATTTATCACTCCAACATTTGCTTGGGTGGTACACTGAGATGTTCTGGCTCCTTTAAAACTTTGCAACATCGGCATCCCTTGACGGGATAAACTGAGATGTGTCTCCAGCTGGTATTATACGCCGCCTTTCTTTGGAGATCTGCAAGGGAAAAAAGATTTGTCAATAATCACATCCAGCTCAACATCTTCGCCTGTCATATTATAATTTATTTAGCTGTTAATCAGGGACTACCTTTCCAGGGTAAAATGAAATCCTGAAGTCAGCCTTGAAACCAATTCGCTCCTCAAGCCAATTGCATATATAGAGGTCCTCATCTTCAGGAGAACTTAATGAAAGATGGTTTGGAAAAATTAGCTCTTGGTCAGATTTACATAGCCATGGAACCAGCAACATAGCATTCTGCTTTTCTGATCTGGCTAAGTGAGCTGCTCGGAATAGAAGATTTACAGCAGTTCCTGTTATCAAAGGAAGGCTAGCCGTTGTAACTACATGCATTCTATCATCTGATAGATTCTGCTCGGTAGAATCTCCTCAAAATCCACCTTCGTAACATGACCATGGTTCTTATATCCAAATCATCATTCATAATTTCAGCTTCAACCATGAGGACCCTCCTCCGGCTAAGTGGTGTAGTAAAAGTTTGCTTCGACCCTTGCTGCACAGACATCCACAATCTTTTCTGATAAATAAATTAAAGAGCCAGAGAAGATAACTTATAGTGTCCATCGACACATCAAGCTTGATTGTCAAATTATGACATCCGACTAACATCTGTCTATTACTCACAGTATATCATGTAAATGCTTCATGTTGGACATGTCAAGGATAAATGACGCAGAAACTATCCCATTTTATGGTTGAAAGCCTGTAAGTAACAGTCCTACTGCAGAATTCACACAAGATGAAAATGTTCCTGGATATATGTGCAACAATTTACAATTAATACAAAATGAGAATATCTTTTAGAAATTTCACACCATGATGCAAAGGTAAGCTAACCATCCTACTTAATGTGCAAGAGTAGGCTATCTCCTACTATATATGCCCAAAAAGAATAAGTGAATATCTAGAGCAAAGTTAAAGCACTGATAAAATATCAACACAGGAGCATAGGTAATATCACCATAGTTACTTATGCTAGTAAAGGTTATCTTACCTTCAACAATTAAATAGACTGAGCATCAAAAAGAAAAAGAAAATAAAGAGCACTCACGTAGACTAAATGCACAGGTCAGTATTGCAAACAGAACATATATTTAGCATTCCATAAAGAGGTAATGCAAACAGAATATAAGCAACTAAGATAATCAAAAATCAACTCGTATATTTGCAAATCACAAATGAACTATTACCTTTTCTTATTCCAAATTGAGCCAGAAATTGGCGCAACTGCCTAACTAATATGCCAACAACTCTGCCACATCAAGTGCTGGCGCTCCCTGCATAGATGAAGAACATGTGAGGATGGATAAGGAGAAGAAAATATCTCTAGTCTAATTGCTTCTTTTATTTTGGAATATAAAAAAAAAAACTAAGGGAAAGGAGAGAAATTATAAAGGGAAATGAAGAGAAATATCAGAAAGAGTGAAAAGAAAATGATTTTCTTCTCTCGCTTATCCAGAGAAATGTAATCTCCTCCCTGGTCCACCGCCACATAGATTACGACCAAACTAGGCAAGAGACATGTTTTGATTTTCTCTGCTTGTCTCTTCCATTCCCTTGCTTTCTCAACTTTTGAAGCAGAGTATTAACCGCACAGTCAAACCAAATACATAGAAAACAATGTAGAATATAACATCATCAAATGATAAAAGATAAGACACCAACCTTTTGTCTCTACTGGTTCCTTGCAAATTGATTTATGGAGAAAGACAATATATTAATCACATGGATCAACATACCTATAAAAAAATCACATGGATCAACACCAAGAAATACAAATGTGAGAAAAGACAACACATAATGGTGAAGGAATCGCGACAGAAGGAAAGAACTAAAAGATTTAAAATAGAAAAAGCCACTTTCCGTGCCTGATGAGTCAAACAAACCCAAGCCCCCCCTCCCGTCATGACCAAAAACTACTCATGTATACCATTTAACACAAGTTGAATATACAAAAAACCCATCAAACATTTGACTTAATCCCACAAGCAAAATCGAAATTCCAGAAATCATCAGCATCAAGAAAATATCTAGCAATATGTACCACTTAAAGAGACAGTAGTACTTATCCTGAAAAGGAAATAGAACTACACATACTGAATCATAGTACACAGTGTTTCCCATATAATAAGGGAGGGTTGAGGCAGGGGTAAGGTTTCAGTGTAAAACCATCTTGCTTAACAATGTGAATTCTAGCAGTCTTAAAAACACAGAATCTTGCTTACGAGTACTTCTCTTAAAACTTCAAAGAATAGAAGAATGGAACTTGACTCCATCTCTGATGAATAAGATGTTTTTCTAGTTACAAGTTACTTAAATTATTTTGTTTTAGAGAGGAAAAAACTAGCTTATTATTGAAAACCCTTTGGGACTGTCACAATGTAGCAGCTCACGGCTGCTAGCCAAAACAGATGATTCATCAAAACCAAACACCTACCATATTTCTTCAAACTACTTTTTAGAAAGATAACTTAACCTTGAAGATGTTCATAAAAAGCTTAAGGTGCTTCACTTAGTTCCTATTCTTGGTTCCTTGATAATTAATAAAGAGAGTATTTCAAAAGTCAAGTGTATTTATAGTTTAAACATTTAAGTTATATTTGAGAGTTTTGAAAATCATGTCAAAGGAATCCCTCAAACAAAGGTCTCATGTAGCACCTCGCCCGTTTGAAAGGTTTAAATTAAGCCATACCTCCCGGATGAGCCTACGAGTGTCTACGCTAAGAATAATGTTTTATGAGGTATAATAATAGACAATGGTCATATGTTAAGGTTTGAAGTCAAGAAAAGTAGCGAAACAAAGGTCGGTAAAAGTTATCGTAAGTTTCTCTAATAAAATTTTCTGAACTTTGGGTCAAATGTCTTGGATGTTTTCTCCCGATATATAAAGATTTCAAAGGCCCATGACCTATCAAATCGAAGGTCTAAGAGTCTAGTTTGCAGCTCACAAAACCTCACATCAAACCAACATCGAGTAAGAGGTTATGAGTGTTTTACTGCAGAGTGCAGACTGTCTGAGCAGAATCCGGGTTGCAAACCGGGTCGGTTTAAAAATATGGTATGTAGGCTATACGACGTTTTAACCCATAAAAACATTTCTTTTCAGTTCCTAACCAGAAAGAAATCTTAAGAGAGGGTTCTAATGGAGTTCTTGGGTGATGAAGATGAGTGTTTAGCAATTTCTGCCATTAAAGATTGCCCCCACGCCTAGAAATGTGATCTCTGCAGCAATAAAATGACAAAAGTATAAATAGTTCACAGCATTTTGAAATAGAATCAATAGAACATGATTTAGAACCACAAAACGAGACATAATTTTTTTTACAATTTAATCCACCTTCCACTTGAATAAAAAGTAAAAAGAACAAGCTAAAGATGAAAATGGACGGAGGAGTGGAAGAACAAGTTAAGAAAGCAACGGAAACTTGCCTGTTACCTGTCAGAGGTAGCTGCATATACCATATGGGGACTCCAAACTGATCTCATGGAAGGAAAATTCCCCTTAAAAGAACAGCCCACAAGAATGGAAATGAGAAATCATTATTCGGCGCACGTGAAGATCTAGTTGTGTACATGCTTGACTGAACAAACATATGGAATAGATTCACAAATAGCTGGAACTTCATACTTCATGTGTTATCTGTTCTATCAAGTCCCTCTAGCAGAAATGTATATGTCTGGGAACTAAGCCGAGAACCATTTTTCTCCATAATATCCAACAACTCAGTACATCTATCTACAAGTCCCCTCTTAAGTAAGCCATCAATTAGAAGCTTCCAAGCTACTTCATCATTATTGTACCCACAATCCAGAAGTCGAAGGAAGGCTGCCTTAGCTTTATCATTGTTTCCATTATCATACAACCCACATATAAGGAGCTTGTACGACTCTAAGCGTGGTAAAAAACCTTGTGTAAGCATAGTGTCAAGAAATCTTGTTGCATCCTCATACATTCTCAACTTGCAACAACAATTTACCATTGAGGTGTACATATCTTCAGAAGCAGACATTCCGCAACTCTGCATATGATCAAGTAACCTCGAAGCCTCCTCAAGACGTCCTTCTCTACAGAGACCAATAGCAAGCGAACTAAAACTGTTTGTATTAGGAGGACATCCGTGTTCCTCCATTTTATCTAAGAGTTTAAGCAAAGCTTCATATTTTACTTCTTTCCACACATCAGCAATATTAATGGAACTGGCCTCTATTTTGAGATCAAGTCCTCCTTGGGACAAATGTTTAATCAAAACAGAATAGGTGTAATGAGAAGGTTCATATCCAGAATCAAACATACATTTTAGCATATCAAAGGCTCGATTTAATAATCCTGAACGACCATAACCATCAATCATTACTGTATAGGTCATCAAATCTGGCCTAATTCCTGCCTCTGCCATCTTAGCCATCACATCTTCCGCTTCTTTCAATTTACTTTCATTGTGATATGCAACTAGAAATGAAGTGTAAATGCAGACATCCGGCTTGTGTCCCCTAGCTATCATTAAACTAAAAACTTTGTCTGCATGGTCAAAGGCACATTCTTTTAGTAGTTGCTCAATCAAAATACTGTAGGATTCGATTGTGGGTTCTACACCACTTTCTGGCATGCTTTCAAGTAATTGTGCTGCTTCTAGCTGCTTACCCTGTTTACACAACCCGTTAATCAGCACATTATAAGTACATGCGTTTGGGGAGCAACCTTCCTCGATCATCTTCTTAAACAATGTGAAGGCAAAATCAAATTTTTCAGCGTTGCAATGTCCATCAATTAGAGCAGTGTACATTGCAACATTGACCTTTATACCCTTCTCTTTCAGAGAACTAAAAATGGTGTTAGCTTCTTCAACTCTACCTCTTTCACATAAGCCATCAACTAGAGTACCATAAGTCCACTCATCAGGAGCTAAACCATTCTCCTCCATCAATCTAAGCAACCTAAATGCACTATCTATTTCACCCTCTTTACACTGTCCATGAACTAACAAGTTAAAAGTGACATTACTAGGAGATAGTTTGCGCTCAAGCATCTTATCAAGTAGTGACATTGCCTTATGCACCTTTTTCGCCCTACAAAAGCCAGAAATCAATTCATTGTATGTACGTACATTTGGCATACAACTTTTCGATTCCATTGTGTCTAAAATACTTAATGCAACATCAACCAAACCTTTCTTACAGTATCCATCAATCAAAGCATTGTATGTCACCACACTCGGAAGTAGCCCCTTTTCCGACATAACATTTAGTAACTCTCTTGCTTCGTCAAGCTTAGAGTCTTTACACAAACCATCGATGAGAACAGTGTAAGTATGAACATTAGGCTCACAACCTTTCTCCCTCATCTCATCAAACAAACTCAGTGCTTCCACCCTCCTATCCAACCGACACAACACATCAATGAGAATTGTATATGTCCGGACATTTGGAGAACAACCATCATCTGCCATTCCCAAAAACAGCTTCAACGCTTCATCAATCCTCCTCGCTTCACACAATCCATGAATCAAATTATTGTACGAAACCACATTTCTTTGACAACCCTTTTTCTGCATTTCCCTAAAAACCTTAAAAGCACTATTTACATCCTTTCTCCTACAATGACCCAATATAAACGACGTGTACGTATGTGTATCCGGCATCAAACCAGCTTGAAAAATCTTACTCAAATAAACCTCAGCCTCAACTACATTACCCAATTTACAATAACCATTAATCATAGTATTAAAAGTATAAACATCAGGTTTAATCATATCATTCAACATCTCATTATACACACATTTCATATCATCAACCATAACAAACCGCGATAACGCCATTAACAATGTATTATAACCCCACCCATTAAGCTTAAACCTAAACCCATCTTCACATTTATTCATCTCCCGCACAAAACCCATCACAAAAACGACATCCTCAGTTGTTCCACATGATTTAATCATAGAAAGTCTGGTTTTTTCCGCGACCTGAAAAAGCTTATTGGAAATCAAAATACGCAAAAGGGGTGCATAAGATTGAACACTGGGTTTGAATGAGGGTATCCGGGAGAGGTAATCAAAGAAGGAAAACGCGATATGGGGGTTAAGATTTGGGTTTTGTGAGAGGAAAGAAGAGAGACGAGAAGGGGAAAGTGAAGGAATTAGATTCTTGAGAGATGGGTGTTTTTGCCAATTTGGGTGTGAAAGGAGATTGAGAAGCTGAGAAGAAAGGGGGTCAATGGAAATGGGTTCTGAATCTTCTGGTGACAAAATGGATGAAGGAGAAGAAGAAGAGGAAGAAGAAGAAGCTACAGAAAATGGGAAAGATTTGATTAAGGAGAAGAAAAGAGAAATCGACTGACCTGAACGGAATGGAAATGGAGTAGGCAACGCCGTCCATTGTATCATTGTCTTGGAAAATCGATTCCAAGAAGGAAGAAGAAGAGAGAAGAGATCAAGTTTGGGTATTCATGGAGCTAAACAGAGCGGCGATTTGGCTGTGGCAATACTTTTTTTCTTGCTGAGTGACAGAGGCGGACTTCAGTGATAGTACGCTGACATTAGAGGGGGTGAAGTTGCAAAATTGAAGAAAAATATACACAAAAATAACCATTTTTAGGACCCTATTTAGGGTTTGGCCAAAAACAATTCTAAATTTTAACCACATTTAGAAGGTCATTTGGTTGATGGGATATCAGGATACGATATATTATCGAATATATCGTATCCGTATCAAACTTATGTCGTTAGAGGTATAAGTTGAGTTTATTATCCATAAATTATATCTTGTCCTTTTGAACTTATGCACGTAAGTTCAGTTTCAGAATGTTATAACTTAAAAAGTTGATAACTCACATGCCATAAGTTATATCATACGTAGTTTTTATCAAACTTATGTTTGATAGAGACATAAATTCAATTTCAAACCGTTAAGAGAGAGAACTTATTTCAACAAAAGATAAAAAAATTATAAATATACACATTATGAATTAGATATTGTACAACTTATGTTACGTGAAATTAGATCAAAATTAAAAGTATTTCGTCTATAATTTAAAGGACAAAAATTAAAAATTTGTCTTAAATAGGTCAATTATGCAAAAACTTGCCCCATGATTATGCCATTCGTCTAGCCCATAATCTTCTCTGGATCTGAACTTTAACGTGGATATTAGGGCCCAACAGAAATATTGGGCTTTAAAGTAAAACGGCCCATAACTATAAATGACACTCTACTTAAAGTTCTAGCAATTTTGGGGAACTCACACAAATTTCACAAATTTAGGAGTTAATTACTTAGATATCCTCTAAATTTGTAATATTTTCTTATTAAAATTTAGTGTGTTCAGAGACGTTCAAATGCATGTATCTCAAGATACATGGGGTCAAAATTAGGTGTAATTTGTTCTAAATACATTGTATAAGTGAATTTGCATATATCTACAATATGTAGACAACAAAATCAGCTTTGCTCACGGATTCACATTCGACGAATACTGTATTTATTGGGAAAGGTTTGATTCATTGCTTAGCTTGGATCGCGATTGAAAACTCTCTGATAGGGGAAAGTCACTTGCTCACCTTTGTCACACCTCGTTTGCCACTCTTCTATGTCTCTGATATCCCAGATACATGTGAATCACATACATATATATATATATTATATCTATAGGTATTTGGTGTGATTTGAATGTATCCGCGATACATGACTATCTCTCTCCATCTCGCTCGTCTCCATCACTATTTTAGTATATCTTATAGTAAAAATACATGTATCTAGGTATATCTCTTCAATATATGATAGAAAAATTTAATTAATAGTAAGCCACATAATTATTTTAAATATATATATAATACAGATGCATGTCTAATAATGTTTCCTTCTAAATATCTCATAATAAATATCCTTTTTTTAGCATGCTTGTAATATAGTTGTATTATTCTTTTTAAAGAAATGCATTCTCTCCTCTCGAATTTAAAAATTCCTATAGATAAAAAAAAATAGTAAAAATTTTAGAAATCCCATAGTGTAAGGAGTAAATTACATTTTATTCCTACTCTTTTTCGATTTACAAAAATTCCCTAAAATTGATGTTAGCGGATACATCACATTTGATACATTATAAATTAGTTTGTTGAGATTAAAAAGGAGATTAAATATAAAATTAGATGTCAGTTCCTCAAATTATGCAAATCAAATTGATGTTAATCTCTCCCAAATAACAGATCCAAACAATTCAAATTTTCTTCTCTCAAATCTCTTCGAAATTGTAACAAATTTAAAAAAATCGATAATTTTATACAGTTATGTATCATATAAAAAAAAACTATGATACATAACTATGTTATGTACATAATTATAACAATGTTATGTGTCATATACATAACTATGAATATGATACAAACTGATATTGTTATAAAACATTAGTGTTTATGTATCAATAGTAATTTTTGATAATTCTTACAGATACATAGTCTTCTTGTTGAACAAGGTTGGGTATATGTATCTGATAGTAAAAGATAACGAAATTTATAATAGTTGTGTATCTAGTACATAATTTTTGAACATGATACATACTAATTTGTGTTTCAATAAATTAGAATTATGTATCAAAATTAATATTTGAAAACGATATATTGTATATGATAAAATTGTAATGTAAGAATTATACAATAATTTAAGAATCAAAATCAACTAGATACATTAAAAAATATGTTTAAAGCAACATGAATCAAGAAAAGAGGAAGAAAAAAGAGGAAGAAATCCTTCCACACTATGTATCAATTTTTGTACTTTTTTTTCACTTTCAACAATGATGTCACCCATGGATCTCGACCCAAAAATCTTACCGGAGCCACCATCAACTCTTGATAAAATTGTGATGTATCATAATACTGAAACGAAGGCAATAAAAATTAATTTAAGAACAAAAATAACTAGTTACATTAAAAAGACTGAAGCCATATGCATAAGAAAAAGATGAACAACGAAAACTCGGAAAAAAAATAATCAACAATCTGATCTGCTGAAAACAAAATAATGATGAAGAAATCCTTCTACGCTCTCTCTTTTGCTTTGTATCAACTCCGTAGTTTTTCTTCACTTTCAGCAATGGCGTCACTCATGAATTCGTCTACAACTATAATGTTTAGTGTATGTGTTCTTCAAAAGATTTTTGGAATTTGATAAATTTATTTCATCGCTAAATCATTCATACAATTGCTTCCTTAAGTTGCCGCCTTACATATTTAGGTCAATATAACATATAACTACTCAATGAACAGTAAAGATGTTAAAAGTGATAGCGGCAACAACTTGGTAGCAAAACGGCAGCATCCGCCTCTTTCCACAACCAACAACTCTTATGCATTAATTGTATGGTACAACCAATTTTATTGGAATATGAAATTCTTTAAAGCTATTGCATTCTCATTTTTCGTTGGTCTATAAATTTGATTATCGAAATTTGAATATTTGGTTGACTGTATAAAGAAATCTATTGAACATTAAATTGAGATGAATGTTATAATTGATAAGATTGTGGGAGTGAAAATAGAGAGATTAAAGGAGAGAAAAAAGGAATGAGGAAGCGTGAGTTTGAGCCTGGGATAGTTATGTATCCGGAAGAATTGAGATTTGGGAAAAAATAAGGGATTTTTGTAATATTTTAAAATGGTAGGGAATAATAGAAAATAAGGTAAGTAAGATGTGTATATAAGTAATTTTTTCAAAAAAAAATTCCAAAATAATTGATACTTTGGAATCAAGATTAAAATTGGCAATTAATTCCAACTACACCCATAACCAGAGGCAAATCCAGGATTTTAAAAACATGGGTGCACAATGAAAAATGTATTAAGTGAGAATTGATTCTTAATCCTCCTTCTTCAAGGTCAAGAGCTCAACATTTAATCGTGTGGAACAAATAAACTTCTTATAGTACGGGTGCAAGAATATAATATTATATCAATTTTAAAAAATATATACATAAAATTTCTAGTTTTACGAAGAGATCACGGATTTTAATGCCTTATTTTTTACCTTTAGATTCGCCACAGACCGTAAGGGTAACATTGTCCCTCTTAGTAAAACCAAAGAGGTGATTATTGTTCAATAATGGCACAAGATAAAATATTCTCTGTCTTAAGTTTTATATAATTACACAAACTAATACTGTATAAATGGAAAACATATTGGTGATACACAAAAAAAAACAACATAAATTTGCATTATGAATAGATAAGGTAGCTGTCAAACCTTTAACAAAAAATATAAAACTATGAAATAATAATAATATATGAAAAAAATTGTTGTGCTTAGCTGTTTAATCTTATAATTAATAATATTCAAATACATTTTAATTATGGATAATTATTAACCATATTATATCACAATAAAGTGTCACATTTTATGAACCTTTTCGATATAATTTGTACATTTAAATTGAAAAGTACATCCAAAAGGGCAAAAGAAAGAAAAATAATTATGATGATGATATCACCATAATTTCCTCGTGGATATTCCAATATCTAAATGATTTTTGTATATTATTTTCTCAATTTTAATTAGGTGTATACCACATATGATTAGATATTATATTATAAAATTATTATAAAATTAATCAGATCCTATATTCACTATTGATTGCTGACTAAGCTTGTAAAGTACATCACATACATAGTATTGGGACAAATGTGATATATATTTAGCCTTCGAGGGTTTAACCTAGTCTGTTAATGAAGTGAGTTATTTAATATCTGTTATCGATATAAGATAATAAATATTTCATAAAATTAATTAAAATATGTGTAAGTTCATCTAGACACACCACATACAATTATAAAGAAATGGATATATTAAAAGTTATAATAGAAGATGGAATTGTAGGAGATAATATTTGGTAGTATGCATGTGATTTGTAATTTTATTGAAAAAAAAACTACTTGTATTAGATTTCAGTTTTGTCCTTATATTATAACTGGAGTAATAAAGATAGATAGAACAAAAATTAAAATAAAAGAATAAAATAGAGATCTTATAATAAAAGTAGGTGAGTCATTATCTTGTTCTTCTTTGTCATTTATACTTCTTTAAAAAATAATTAAATTAAGTGGTCATCCTCAAAATAATAAATGATTTATTTTTCTAGATAAGTCAATATGAAACACTACAATCAAAATAGTTTTTAGTATTAATAAATATGTACATTAACAAAGAGGACTAAAACGTTTTTATTAATATTAATTAATTGTTATTGGATCTAACATCGATCGTTATAGGCTTTAACGGTGTTTACAAAGAATACTGAAATGTAATTGACACTATCTAGTAATTGCCTCTAAAATATATATTTAACGACAATTAAATTATTATCGTTAATTAATTACTCTTAAGAATCATTTTTGATATAGTGAAAGCATAACATATTTGTACATAAAGCCACAAAATACTTTGATCAAATCAAACTAAGATTCGGAAGTCATCTAATCTTGATTAGAGTCCAATTAAGAATTAAAATCAAACCAAAATAATTGATAATATGTATTGATAACTACCCACTACTATTCATCAATAGCATAAGAATGAATTTTATAAGTTTATATGGTACTAAATGAGTGCTTTTGCTAGATAATAACATATATAACTAGCTGAATAAAACAAATTAAATCTATGAGGTTTGTTGGATCAAAACAGACGAAAATACAAGTTATAAATTTGAAATATAAAACTTTACTATGTATAATATAACTACTTAATTATAAAAGTCAGTTTCATCTTAATTAATTGTTAGTTTTTTTCAATAAACTAAGCTAGTATTTTATTTCATCTCCAAAATGAACAAAAGTGAGTTGCAAAAACACATATATATCAAATATTACATATGTACATTCAAAATTTGTTGACTTAACTATTTGACGAGTTGAGAAAATTCAAGAAAGCTAAGCCAAATTGGTAAAGTACAGTGAGAATGGAATAACTTCAGTACAGGGGTAGCTCGACAGTGTTAAAAAAGAAAACGTGCCTTAAGTTTCAAATTTAAGAGGCCTCATTTTTTATAATAATAGGTTATAATTTATTAATTTTTAACAAATATTGATTACTATTTTTAGAAAAAGTAAATATTTCATGAAAAATAAAGGGATTATAAGAAGAAATTTGACATATTTGGAGTACTATATCTAATGAAAAATAATTTAAAATAAGAATAGTTATATTATTTGATGAAAGCTAGAAGAAATAAATTATATAAAAATTATTAACAATTTAAATTTAAGGCCCCGTTTGATTTTTGCTTTAGACCATTAATACGCTTGAGCCGCTCTTGTTTCAGTATCGTATAATTTAGTTCAAAAGGAAGTGTTTGTTATGTATAGGTTTACAAGTAATCTATCTATAAAAAACAGAATTAAAAAAAAATATATACTTATACATATGATAATGTTATGTGAGTCCGAAGCCTAAAGGGTATAAAATGTTAATAAAAATTTTAAAACGGTAAATAAATTTTTATTTTAACAAAACGGCAAAATCGCTGAAATAGCAGCGATATAGTTCGTCGGAAAAAGCAAAATCGCTGCTATATAGCAGCGATCTGCAAAATTTGATTATTTTTTTAAAGAAATCGCTGCCAAGGTAGCAATTTTCAAAATAATTTTTTTTAATGTTTTTTTAATAAAACGCTGCCTAGGCAGCGTTTTACCTTTAATTTTTTATTATTATTATTTATTTGATTTTTTAAAAAAATTAAAAAAAATTAGAGCAAATCGCTGCCTAGGTAGCGTTTTATTAAAAAAAATTATTTTGAAAATCGCTGCCTTGACAGCGATTTCTTTAAAAAAAATCAAAATTTTTTTTAAAAAAAATTTCAAATCGCTGCTATAGCAGCGATTTTGCTTTTACCGGCGAACTAAATCGCTGCCATTTCAGCGATTTTACCGTTTTGGTTAAAATAAAAATTCTATATACCGTTTTGAAATTTTTGTTAACATTTTATACCTTTTAGACTCTGGACTCAATGTTATGTATTCTATTGAAGATGTATCTATGTTCATTCAATGTCTATGTACATTATAATCAATAACAATAAGCAAGTAGTCTTTCTATTTCATTTTACTCTACTTCTACACCATAAAGAAATATTTTATTCTATTTATCTATTTTAACCAATCAAATGACTTTTGTTATTTTTCTGAGCATACTATATTTTTAGTACTTCCCCTGTCTGGAATTATTTGTTATGTTGCGCTTATCGAAAGTTAATTGACTAATTTTTAAAGGTAAATTGAATCACATTAATTCGATATTTTAGATATTCCAAAATTATATGAAAAGTACTATAAATTATAATTTTTTACATATTAATATGATGAAAAAATACATCTTAAAATGTTAGTCAAAGTTTTTATAGTTTGACTCTAAAAATAGAAACCATGACAAACAATACCGGACGGAGGAAGTATTAAATGGCTATATAAAGTAATAACAGTTTAATTTAGAGTTTTAAAATATCTTTAATAATGTTAGTTTAGCAAAATACATCAAAGAAAGAATAGAAAATGTCTTTAAATTTAGCGTGATTCATTCACGAATTATTGACAACTTTAAAAATATTCTTTTTATTTAAATAATTGAACATACACCTCCAATCTTGAAATATAAGTGAAATGCACCCCTAAATTGTAGTCAAGTTTAAGGTTGTTTCAACACTCCTCTTGACTTTTTATTAAAAGTACAAGAGTTTGAGACCACTTGCTATGTCATGTGGCGGGGAGATGTATCTAAATTTACTTAGTAAAGCATATGAGTGTTTTTAAGAAAATCAATAATTAGAGAATGAAAATAATAATAAAATTTAAGAGTGTTTTCAATACCTTTTACATACATCAAATAATATAAAACCATGGAAATATTCGGGGGGGAAAACTAGGAACTTGTAGTAAAATCAGTGGAAAGTTTTCACACTTTTTTATTTTTACAGCTTTTATTTCCATCTAGTAAAAAAAGGAAAAATTAAGTAGAATAACAAATATTTAATTTATATTAAGTATTATAGCTATAATTTAAGAAAATTATAATTACAGTTACAGTTTTTTCAGTTCTTGCTATTCACCTGATTTGTATAATTTACTTGATTTGTGTAAATCTATAATTTATATAATTTGGTTCTTGATCATAAGAATTCATAATTTAATTTGTATGCTTACCCTAGCTATTTGTATATGATTTATGAAAAATTTATAATAAATTACCCTGTTGTATATTGGCAAGCGAAATATACAAACGGAGTTTTGATAAATCTTAAAATGTATAAATATAGAATTTGTATATAATTACCATATTTGTATATTCACAAATGAAATATACAAACTACAACCTTCTTAGAAAATAAAACTACAGTTATAACGCACAATTATCGAAACTATAATTATACCGCCTTATTACATTGCTCTTTCTAAAATTTACCTTGAACATTAAAAAGGCATTGAGCATTACCATAGCAACACATTAATACGTCAGAAAAAGCAAAGAATGTCTCCATTATATTTCAAAATTTCTGAAGAAAAAACAGTTTTTAAGTTCATTTTAATTAAATATAGTTCAGATCCAAGTAAAATCCCAGTCAGCCAAAAAAAAAAAGAGGATAATTAATTTTAAAAAAATTGTCCTTGAAAGATCTAAGAAGAGACACATAATCATGTGTAAATGAATAAAAAAATCCTCCACATTACTTTTATAGCCAACTATAAATAATTACACTTAGCTTTGTTGACATATAGTGCACTCTAGCTCAATAATTTCTTCTCCATAACAACACTTAGCCATAATTTTCCAAATTAATCATTCCATTATTTTCAATGGATTTTCCAAAAAAAATTATGGAAAAAATTGTGGAAATTGTGAAGAAAACAATGAAAATTGGAAAAGATGATCCAAGAAAAATTTGGCATGCATTTAAAGTGGGATTGGCACTCACTTTAATTTCATTGTTTTACTATTATAGGCCTCTTTATGATGGCTTTGGACAATCAGCTATTTGGGCTGTTTTAACTGTGGTCGTTGTTTTTGAATTTACTGCAGGCAAGTTCTAACTTTTATTCCTTACATTTTTTGCGATAATTTTAATGTCTCAGTCAGTTTGTATGTACTTCAATTAATTTTACGAGATACATGTGATTTTATCTAGTAAAACTTGAACAAATGAATAACTGTGGCGTTGAAGTCAGCTTTTCGATTGTAGAAATGTTAATTATTTATTTGTTTTGTTTTTTCAGGTGCAACTTTGTGCAAGTGTTTAAATAGAGGTTTTGCCACATTAACAGCTGGGGCATTAGGTGTTGGAGCAAAATATTTTGCTGACTTATTTGGGAAAGAAGGGGAACCCATTGTTTTGGGTATTTTGGTCTTTACACTAGGTATATTATGCAAGTCAAAAGATATTATATAATCCATAATTAGCTTCATGAAATAATAATAATTAGGAGAAAATAAAAAAGTAACTTCAATCTCATTTCACAAAAAAAATTAAAATATGGATGGTTCATAAAACAATTAATAATCATATATATAAATGACATAAAAACTTTTCTATGCATATTATCTATATTGTAATATTAATATATTTTTACGCATAAATTTATGTTTCACGTAGAAAATATTGAATTCAGAGCAATACTTACATTAAAGAGTAATACCAAAAAAAAAAAAAATTAATCGTAATTTAAATGATCGATGTTCAACTCAACTTCAAATACTGAAATATGAAAGTTTAACCGCCAACATTACATACATTCAATTTTTCAACTTTTTTTTTTATATTTACTTAATTATATTTTCAACGTACGATACAGGTGCACTAGGTACATTTACCAGATTTTTCCCACACATGAAGAGGAGATATGACTATGGAATTTTGATATTTGTGTTAACCTTCAGTATGGTGACTGTGTCTGGTTATCGTGTGGACAAAATATTAGAATTGGCTCATCAACGTTTGTCTACTATTCTTATTGGAGCTGCTACATGTATGATTGTATCTTTGATTGTTTGTCCTGTTTGGGCTGGTGAAGATCTTCATAAACTTATTTATACTCATCTTGAAAAACTTGCAAACTTCTTAGAAGGTAAGTGAATCTTCTACTTCATTCTTTTTTTCGTTTGCGATGACATCTGATAAAACTGAAACGATACAGCTGATGTTGTGAGATCTAGAGTTCGAAATGATACAGATTAATAAAAGTAGCGAGTTCACGTATATTAGAATGAAGTAGCTAGGTAGATTATATTTCAGCTTTTGTGATGATATTTGACTCACGTAGTTTAAGTACTTGTGATTTTATATTTGGTGTCCGGTCATGATATTTTTATAGCCATATAAATATGTCATTAATTTAAATGTAAAATATGTATAAAAAAAAATTCTACTATTTATGAATATAGAAAATGAAATTATTAGCTGTCAACCATACATAATCAATCGTATTGAAAAGAAAATAGTTGTGTGAGACGCGAGATTTCTACATGTCATTTCTATTTAACAGACTAGCAAAAAATAGTAACACATGAAATTTATTTTGTGTGATTCATGAGGGGCAAAACAAAATAAAAGGACTAATAAATATATTTACATTTTTTTGGCAGGTTTTGGAAATCAATATTTCATAAATTCAGAGAGTGATGAAATTGTAAAGGCCTCTAATGAAGGATTCCTTGGAGCCTATAAAACAGTCCTTAATTCTAAAGCCACTGAGGAAGCCTTGGTAAGTAAAACAAAATAAAATAAAATAACATCTTCTTATGCTATAATTTTTTGTACAGAAAAAGGATAAATATACTTCGAACTATTCTAAATAGTATATCGATTCTCAATCACACTTTAAAACATTGGTATATATCTTTGCCGTCAAAAAACTAGAGTATATATATCCTTTATACGAACGGAAATACATCTTATTCACCGACCTGATATCGGATCGATGGATAAGATTGCGCCACGTGTTCCTATTTAGTCTTCTGCTAGATTGAAGGGCATATACACTCTAGTTTTTGAACGACAGAGGCACCAATGTCCCAAAAATATGACTGAGGATATCTGCACCATTTAGACATTTACGATAGTTCGAAAATATATTTGTCTTTTTTTCCTTTTTATAATCGAGAAATCTCTGAAGGTCTTCCTAGCTCATAAAATACGTCTAATCTACACATCCCGTGTTATTTTATTTAGGCAAATTTTGCATGGTGGGAGCCTGGTCATGGATCTTTCAGACTACGTCATCCATGGAAGCAATATTTGAAAATTGGTGTGCTTGCTAGAGAATGTGCATGCCATCTTCAAGCACTTAGTGGTTACCTTAATTCCAAGCCTCAGGTATATTATATAATAGTATTTTTATTTAATCATATTAAAATTAATTACTATTTTAATTTCACTAAATTAAAAAAAATAATATCAAAAAGTCTTACACAATTGTGAAGTGTAAAGACTTTATAAAGTGATTTCATTCCTTCCCCGAAATAGAGTTAGTGAAGAATATTCTGACAAAAAAAGAAATTATTAAAAGAATATTCTCAATTCTCTTAATTAGTCCCAATTTATTTATGTGTAAATACTTTTTAAAACTCGCTCGCTCGATAAAATTATTAAAAGTGATTTTACTTTATTTGAAAAAGCGTGTTTAATCATAAAAAATTCAAATTCATTTGGGAAACACTATTCTTTTCAACTCATTTCACTTTTGAAATTCATTTCACTTTTAAAATTGTATTTCAGTATATTTGAATATTATTTTAAATATTTTTCGCAAAAGTATAATTAAATTCGATTATAACACCATAAATTATGAAACGATAAATATATATTGGAAATCTATAATTGTGCAAATATATTTTTTTATTTTTTAATTAATTATTAAACTTTAATTTATTTTTAGGTACCAAGTGAGTTCCAAAAAGAAATAGAAGAAGCATGCACAAAAATGTGCATAGAGGCAAGTAAAGTGCTAAGAGAATTAGCATTTTCCATCAAAACCATGACGCAACCGTCGTCCTTCGCCGCAGAAATCCATCTCTGCCACTCGAAAACCGCCGTCGACGACTTCAAATCCGTCCTCACCACCACCGAAACACTATTACTCTCCAACAAATTGGATCTATTGGAAATTTTTCCGGCGATTACGGTGGCGTCCGTACTCATTGACGTCATCAATTGCGTCGAAAAAATCTCCGAATCCGTTGAAGATCTATCGGTTCAAGCACATTTTAAAAAGGCGAAGACCGAGGAATTTTCTTCGTCGTCGCCGGAGAAACCGCCGCCGCAGCACCAGTTGCTCCACCGCGGAATTGTTAAACCAGTCGTCGATGTTGATGGTGGTGATTTTGTTGCGATTGAGATTTGCGGTGGTGGAGAAGCGGCGGCGGGAAAGGCGGAGGTGAATCCGGTGGTGGTGAAAAACTGAGAGTAGTATTAGGAGGGAAAGTTTAAATGAACTTTTTGAGTAGTATAAACTTTTCCTTTCTTTTTTTTCTTTAGTTGTATACTGTGTTGTTCGAGTTTTTTTAAAATAACGCGAAATGAATGTTGAATATTTTAAAAATTACTTATTTTTGAAAATTTCATCATGAGTGCGATATCATTTTTAAAAAAATATTCGAGCAACATAGGTTGTATATATGAATATGTAGCTTCTTGGATAGGAGCAACTTTTTGTTATTTTTCTTTTTAATTAAGTATTTTGGTCTCCATCTATTTCTTTTTGCAACTAGCTTATACAATTAATTCTTGAAAAATTATAAGGATTCATAAAAAGCTAAATATTATTGCAAGTAATAAAACAAAATAAATCCTCCGTTAGGCTAGAAACGCGTACCTAACTACTTAACTTAAATTAAATAGAAAAATAATAACGGTAGGATGTTGTAGAATAGATGAGGTTACTTTTTCCTTAATTAGAGTTCTCAGATTGAACTAAAAATTCTTAATAGCGGGTGCTTCTCTCGAAGCTCTACGCGGCTCAAATCCAAAATAATCAAATATCAATATAGATATCTAACACCGAATGGACGAGAAACAAGAAAGAAAGAAGAAAACAATAATAAAAATATAATATCCAATGTAGAGAACTTTAAGATTAAAGGTAAAAATATTAAGTCGGACTAATAATGCCACTTTTCTTCATTTTTGTCTTCAAGACTTCTTTGCTATGGCCAAACCTATTTACTAGCTTTTAAAATAATAAAAAGATAAGTTAAAAAAAAAAAAACGGTTTGTGCATGTGAAGCGGAGTTGGGTGTGCGAATGCGTCAATAACGAGTTGTGAGAGTTGCATGAGTTAGGAAAAGTAGAGATAAATTGAATTAATTAAGAAGAATTGAGGGAAGACGATTATACAATATATACTTATATGGATACTATTTTATGTTACTAAGGATATAATTCTAGATAAGAAAATATAAGGGTCAAGAATTATAGTAAATCGTTAGTATGTAATCAAATGTTCTCACCCTTTGTTATTTCAATATGTTTTACTATATCTGATGATTCATTTACTTTGTATCTTGATATTTTACTATCATATTTTTTAGGAATCTTACTTCGAAATCTCTCTTTTGAGTTAAAGATTTATCGAAAATAATTCATCTTTACCCCGTCAAGATAAATGGTAAGATATTGCTCACATCCTATCCTTCCATACAACCAACCTATTTTTTTTTATTTTTTTTTTGTAGTAGTATTAATTAAAACAGATTAAAATTAAAGACGTGTAAAATCATGTACTTGTGTACGATTATTGTACCAAAAATCTTTAAAAGTAAAAATAACCCACCTACTTTTTCCTTTTGGCAACACTAATGATGCATACCATTTGAAAGTTAATTAAATTAATTAGTAGCTACATTAGGTATGTAAACATTATGGCTAAACACATAATCCTATCACCTATATTGATAACGACCTTACTTCTCATTTGTCGTCTTTTTTAGAGGGTGTTTTATTTAATTAGCGTGAAATTTTCAAGTACACAAAACTGAATTTAGTCAAACGTTGATGCGTATTGAACGCCAAAGAAAATTTTAAATGATCACTATTTAAGTAAATCCATCACTTTATTTTACTCCCTGAAGGTATGTGCGACGTTCGTTTTTCTAACATTTCATGAAGCGTGTTTAATATAACCATTTTTTTCACTACCATATGCTATAATAATAAATTTAAATTTTATGTGTACATTCAACTTGCTTTTGGTGTTTTGTGGGACAATAATTAGTGCTAATTAACTGAGGTCCAACCTGTAGAATTATTTTTTTACTAATATTCAAAGTATAGGTTAAAATTAAATAGACATTATCTTAGACTGTTTAATTTGGACCTAATTAAATTGAGAAAACTTAACAAGGAAGATTACAGTTTTTTCCATTTGGACTTTGAGTTGTTTCCCACTAATTAAATAAAAAAATGGCAGTAATAAATTCCAAGTGGGTACGATGATGAATATATAGACTATAGTACTTATATTATATGCTTTTTAATTGAAAAAACAACAACTAGGAATCACCCTAGGGATCAGTTCAAAATGAACTGTTTAACTAGGTAATTAACACTAACTTTAATTTGGTCTTTAATCTTTTCAGATTGCACCGACCCATATATATATGTTGTAGCTAAATGTGTTATCACCGTAACAAAAGAGATATTTTATAGAGTTTTCTTTTTTCTTAATAAGAAGTCTTAGAATTGAATTTTCGATATGAAAAAATCTTTAATAAGAAGCGTGTCCTCTTGAATGGAACCCTAAGCGATGCGAATCCAAATATTATTGAATTTTAATATGAATACTAAAAAATATCGGTTTAGGAAAAAATATTGAAGAAGAGAAAAAGTTAGGTGGAATGACAAATATTATTCCTGACACATCCTAAAAGCGATGTTATATGACACGTGTTTCGTCAAAAACTTTTAAAATAAAAATATAAAGTATAAAATATGAAATGATATTATTTGTCATTATAATGGTTTATTTATCTAATTATTTCTTCAAATATTAACACTGCTTATGAAAAATATGCGTTTTAACTTTTAATTATACTACTAGTATTTATTTTATTTTTTAAAAAAGAAAATATAGATTATAAAAAGGATAAATGACAGAAATCACACCTTTAATTTCTCTTATTACCATTATCCCCTATTAGTTTTATAAATTTCTAAAATCCCTTATTTTCACACATCAAATTAATGTATCTCGCGCATCAAATTAATGTATCATGTATAAAATGTACATCAAATAAGTGTATCATGTATAAAATGTAATGTATCTTACTTAACAATTAATGTATCTTGCGCATCAGATTAGTGTATCAGCGCTTAGATTATTATATCATTTGAGGGATTTTTGTCATTATTAACTTATAAGGGACAAATGATAATTTTATTTTAAAAGTATGTGATTTCTGTCTTTTGCCCAATGATATTATGAATATATTTTGAAGTGTGGAATAAATAGTTCAAATGTATATCTACTCAATGATATCATTTTGCTAGTGATGTAATCATTAATCTTTTGACATTATTGTATGAACAAATATTTGACTAGATAATCTATTGAAAATTAAAGCAAGAAATAATCCACTATAATTTGTTTCTATGATCAGCACCTCTCCTTTTCAATTATTTTTTTCTCTAATTCTGAAAAGCAAGTTTACTTATATTCATCATTGTTAGGTTTTTAAATTACAAACAAACCTCCACCCTTCAAATTAGCATGTTAATAATTTAATTAATCCAAAATAAGTTTTGAAATGTTAGGTATATATACTTTTTTAATTAGAATCTAATAAATTATTTATTTGGATGCAAAAATAATAATTGAGTCATGTGAAATGCAAAAGTAAGGTAAGAGACGTGGGATTTGTCTTTGCTTAAGCACATGAATATATTATACATTTAAACATGCTTTAAGTTAGGTATATATAATTAAAAAAATAATTAAAAGTCAAGTGGTTCATTTAATTAGTTTTATTTTCAAGGGTTCAACTACATACAAATGTAGTCTCTAGAGTGCTTTTCATATTCTTTTAAGGGCATATCAAATATTTCCTCTGTTTCAAAAAGAATGATCTCCTTTTCTTTTTAGTATGTTTCAAAAAGAATGATCTCTTTCTTTTTTTGGTAACAATTTTCCACGTGGCATGTTTAAGGCCACAAGATCAAAGGACAATTTTGTGCATTTGACCTAACTTTAATTTAGGACCACAAGATTCAAAAGTCTTCTTTATACTCTTAAATTCCGTGCCAAGTCAAACTAGGTCATTCTTTGTGAAACGGAGGAAGTATGTAACAACAAAATACATTTTTAAGTTATATTTTTATCTATCTTGATGATATTGATAGTGAAAAGACACTTTGTGTATTAATTGTCCTGAATTTCTTATCATAAATGAAGTTTTTTTCTTTTTATAAAAGAAAAATATAAAGTTTTCATAGTTAATTGGTCTTTTTTTCTTGTACGAAAAGGTTTCATATCGTTTCTTATAATTAACTTAGTAGCATTTACATTAATGTAATTCTGGGTCTTTGAGAGTTTTGTGTAGGGAAAAATGGTGTGGCGTAAGTGATACACAATGGCGATTTAGGATTTCAAGAGTGTGGGTGCTCGAGTAAAAAATATAAAAAATACATGTTGAGAGTGATATTCGAACTCGGGTTTAGCAACACAAAAGTGCCTTAAGCACCCACCCAAGAGCCATGGACTAGTTAAATTATTTGATCACTAAGTGCTCGATGTTATATTTATTAAAATACCTCTTAATTCTCTCTCTCTCTCTCTCTCTCTATATATATATATATATATATATATATATATATATATATATATATATATATATATATATATATATATATATATATATATATATATATATATATATATATATATATATATATACATGTATGTATATATATTTTGAGACGAGATTAATGATTGCTCGAGCACCCGAACGATACCACGTGGGTTCGCCATGATGATACATTATCATTTGTCTGAACCTCTTTTAATCCGATTGAATTGTGTGAGATTACTCATCTTCTTTTGTGGACATAGATCGATTGACCGAACCACATTAAATCTTTGTTACTTTTTATATATTTCTCATTTGTCTTCTTACTCCTGATCTATCGATGATGGCTTTGCTAGCTTCTGCGTCACACTATATTATTTATATCTAACAAATACTTACCATAATCAGACGGTCGAACGTAACTCAAGATCTCTGATTAAATTATAGTAGTAATTTCCATGTTTAAGCGTCTAAGGGTGTGTGTTTTTCAGTACAGAAAAAACAATTTCTAAAAAATATTTTCTTATTTTTTTATAATCGACTGACGAAGATAATTTTGGAAATCATTTTCCATTATAGAAATAGAGAAAATAAATTTCCAACAACACATCTCATCTTCACCATCAGCCCCGTCACTACCACCCCACATCCTATTTCTACTTTTCACAATATTATTTGTCCAGATTATATAACAATATTTTTTTATTTACATACTAAACATTACAAAAAGTTCCTACCTTATTATTTTCTTCGAAAATATTTTTCTTCGTACCGAACGCTTCTGTGGTTAAAGTTGAAAAACTAATTAGTATAGTTATTGTAGTCCAAGTTGCACTGCAAGTTTACGTTTTAGTGTGTTAAAAAAGAGAAACAAAACTAAGTGAGAATTAGAAGTGGAGGCTTCAATCCCACTGCATAACCACTTTCTAATTAAAGCTAATTAACCTTTAATCTGTTTTTATCATCAGAAGAATATTAATTTAGGACAAGTTCATGAATCATAGGAAAAGTTAGATTCTAAAAAATATGTATATCATAAGATATATTATCAACCAATAATATAATATAATTTATGGGTACAGAATATGTGAGGAACAATTAGCTTACTATTCTTAATAATTTAATTTAACAACTAGTGATAAAATAATTCTCATGTATATATACTAACACCAATATTCATGTAGTCCTCTTTTAATTTGTATTATAAAAAATACGATTTTATGAGTGAAATTTATAAATTTTTATAATAATTGTATGATGATAATTTAATACGTGATAATAATGATTTATAGTCGAACATCTAATAAATATTTTATAATATATACCATATATAAGATATTGAATTTTCATAAATTTAAACATAATTACACTGATATATTTCTCTAGATTGATATATTGCATGTACGTAGAAGCTCCTGTACGTGTTGAAGGGTCACTTCAAATTACATTAAATGGTTGCCACATGATTATACTACTTTTAACTTTTAAAATAATAAATTGAATTATATTTTAATTATACATTAAATTCACATCCATGCAAAAAAGAATATTGCTGGCCAAAAACAAAAATGTATGACAGTCAACTAAGTGCTTCTCAACATCAGCTTCTTCATGTTTTACATATTATTTATTTTCAATCCCCTACCCCTACTCCCCTGCCTAACCTGGGATCCCACAACTAGACTTTTCTTTTCATAATAATAAATGAAGAAAAAAAGAAGTGAAAACTAAATTATTATTTTTTTAAAAGAAAAAGGCTATGTCTGAGAACCACAAACACTAACATGAAACTACTCGTTTTGTCCTTCAAATGGACTGATCTTTTACTCTGTAGCATTTTAACCTATGCCAAGTGGGGCATAAGTTATTTAGAAATCAAAAGTCATGTCTAGAAATAACTTTGTGAAATATTATAATACAAAAATATATAACGTATACCTCACGGAAAAGTTATTTATTATGAAGTGCATAAATTAAGAGCAATACAAAATAAGAGCAAAAGTGCAGATGACCCAAACTATATGGGTCCTCATTCATCAACCAGTTCTATTGTATGCTGAAGGCTGCAATAAACTCTTGGCCCAGTAGAAAAATATAGAATTGGGCTTACTGTTGAGTTCATTTAGTTCCTTTGCACAAACTGATCACTGTTACAAACAACACTTCCTCACAAGTGAGTGAATTACTTTCCTGCTATACACCAAGAAACAACTACAAAATTCTCGAGCATAATTTCGAGTAATATTCGTGCTGCTAGAGATCAAAACTACAATATAATAGTAGTTGTACAAGTATAGTCCAAGTGACCAATTGCTACTGCTGATGGAAGTTTTCCAACCTTCGTAAACTAAGAGACAGTCTAATCCTAAACTTGGAGTAACCCCGACATCATTACCGTGAAACAGGAGAGGTATGACTGTTAGAAGTTACAAACTTTACGTATAAAATCCTACAAACTACCCCTGCAGGGCTAACTGCATCAACATCTAGACCATTAGCATTGGAGCTAAGGATTAACAAGCATCCAGTTTTCCTAACATCCTATAATACATATAAGAAATAATGATATACATGTTAGTTACGTATTCTATTTACCAGCCATATATTGGGTTTTCTACCTGCGGAGGCAACATATGGAGATCATTGCAATGCTGTTTGTCATAATCCCGAGTTTTGGGTATTGCACCAGTACACGACCTCAAGAACTCATTTCCTGTGAGACAATTGTGTGTAAATGCCAGAGCCCCATCAACCATCTCTTCTAGGTTTGACATGGAAGCTGATTTACCCATGCCTTTCCGACGTCTCCTGTCCAGACTAGTTTCATCACTCAAAACCTTTTCGAGGTCAGAATATTTCATGAACCTCTGTGTAGCAGCCTCCCATGAAAGCTTGTATTGCTCCTCGGGAGTGAGAGGTTGAGGTTCGCTAGACATTGCCTTCTCAACTTTTGCTACAAAGTCTTCAGGTGTCTTGTAAGTCAAACAGTTGGCAAATGCCTGGAAAAATTCATTGGATGGGTGATCTGCACAGACTACAAATTTCCCCATTGCAAGAGCCTCAGCTGTGGCAGTACAGAGCACATCGCTGATACTAGGATTTATGAAGACTTTGTAACTGCAAGCAAAGTATGTTACGTTAAAAAGTTGAACGGTAATAAAAAGATCAAACAGGAAACACTCAAATGGGAAAAATAAACTACTAGCATAAAAAATAAAAATAAAAATAAATAAAATAAAAAAAGGGCAGCAAATTGTATGTACTCAACCTTGTTGAACAAACACAAGATCTAGCAGTTGGCGATAAAATTTTAAGACTTTATACAAGTAGAGTCATTAATGAGGTATCTACCCCTTAAAAAGAATAAGAAAATTTGCTCCAAGTAAAATTGAAATCAGGTTTTGGGCATGCGCTCAATACTCTAAAGGTTAACTTTGTTCATCATATGAATATTTTACCATCTTAGTTATTACACATTAACAGTAATTCTAGAATCATTTTGCCACAAGGGAGCAGAATGTTACTATTGTCAGTTCCATTAAAATTCCTCTACGATGCTTTATATCATTGCACCAAAATGGAACAAGATGCACTAAATAATGCCTATTCTGCGTATCTGAGAAAGGTTCTATTAAAGGATTCTTACCCATGAAGAGAATCATCTGCATGGTCTCTACCTTTCATGAAGTTGACATTGAGATTTAACCTCTTTGCCGTACTCTGTACTTCATGAGCATCTTCCCCATTGCCGAATACATCCAAATTAAAGCCATCAAATTCACTTTTGTGCTTTGATAAGAGATCTATCAACTCCCGGTATCCCTTCGCCCAAACCATTTTGCCTAGGAAATATGCCCCTTTAGAGAAAACTTTCTGGCCACTTTGTCTATCTGCAGCTGCTTTTTCTCCTATTTTCAGGAACTTTGGATTGACACCATGAACATTGCAGACCAAAGACCTGGGTAAATCTTGTGTAGCAGCAGAAAGGCGAAGAACCTAAACAGGAAAATTGACATCTCAATTAGGACCAACATGAAATAACAGGCAGTGTGATTCAAAATTTAAAAGAGGACATGGCGCTTTAAAATGCAGTGTTAAAGCATCCTCCAATGCACAATGCATGTACAACCCACAGTTTCACTCTTTCTCCTTTTCTGATGACAATTTACCACAGACTAACCATATACCTTGTCACAATATGCTCTCGTGACCCAATTGTTAATGTGTTTCACAAAAAAAGCTTGAACAGACCCATTCTTTTCCCTCTTGATATATTCCAAATAGTTTGTGTGGACGATACCAACAACATGGTTGAATTTATCAGTCCAACGTCTTCCATGGTGGTACCAATTGAGATGTTCTGGCTCCTCCAAAATTGCAATATCGGCATCCCTAGATGGGATAAACTGAGAAGTGTCTCCAGCTGGTAATATGCTGCGCCTTTCTTTGGAGAACTGGAAGGCAAAAAATATTTGTCAATAATCACATCCATCTCAACATCTTTGCCTATCATGTTATAATTTATTGAGCTAGTTAATCAAGGACTACCTTTCCAGGGTAAAATGAAATCTTGAAGTCAGCCTTGAAACCAATTCGCTCCTCCAGCCAATTTCGTATATAAAGCTCTTGAGCTTCAGGAGAACTAAAAGTAAGTTGGTTTGGATAAACCAACTCTTGGTCAGACTTACATAGCCATGGAACCAGTAACGTAACATTCTGCTTTTCTGATTTGGCTAAGTAAGCCGCTCGGAATAGAGGATTTACAGCAGTTCCTGTCATCCAAGGAAGGCTAGCAGTTGTAACTATTGCTACATGTCTCTTATCACCCTCTAGATTCTGCTTGGTAGAATCTCCCCAAAATCCACCATCATAACAATGACCAGTACTCTGAAGAACACTGGCAATTCTTAAATCTAATTCATCATTCATAATTTCACCATCAATCAGTGAGGACCCCCCTCCGGGTAAGGAATTTAGCAAAAGCTTGCTATGTCCTTTGCTGCATAAACTTTCTACAATCTTCTCTGATATATCTGCAAACAATTTAAAAACACAGAGAAGATGGCTTATAGTTTCAACAGACAGCAGATAGACAAATTAAAATAGAAGTTATAACAAAATAAAAAAGAAAGAAAAGTTCAGTTTATTCTTGTATATCATTAGAACGAAGAATTCTTGTTGTTGTACATTGAAGATATGACACATAAAAGTTCCAATATTAAATTATGACATCCATAACTAACATCCATCTGTTACAGTTTTTTATATGCATACTGTGTTAACCCCAGTATATCATTCAAATCTTTGCATCACCAATTTGGACATGTGAAGGACATATAATGGAGAAACTATCCCATTATACTTGTTGAAAGTTCGTAATTAACAGCTTTACCACAGATTTCACACAAGATGAAAACACTCAGAGCTTCATGTGCGACAATTTACCATAAATATTAACTGAGAACGTTTTAAGAAATATAGGTTGATGCAAAGTAAGCTAACCATCCTAGTTAACGTGCAATAGTAGGCTATCCATCCTACAAATAACCAAAAAGAATAAGTGCTATCTAGAGAAAAGTGAAAGCACTGATAAAATATCAAACCAGGAGCCATAGGTAGCATCACCAATTTGACTTATGCTAGTGAAGAATATCTACCTTCAACAGATTAAAGAGACTAAGCATCAAAAAGAAGAAGAAATATAAGGACATTCATGTAGAGTCATAGACTAAATGTATTGGTTGAGCATTGCAACCAGATCATAAAAAACAAAGACAATCCAAAATTACCAACAATAGATATGTAAATGCCAATTGAACTATTACCTCTTCTTATGCCAATTTGATCCAAAAATGGGCTCGATTGTCTAACTAAATATGCCAATAGTTCTGGCACATCAAGTGGTGGCACTCCCTGCATTTATGAATATCATGTAAGGATAGATAAGAGAAAGAAAATGCCTCTAGTCTAATTGTTGTCAATCTACTAGAATAGAATTTAATCCTAGTTAAAATTCACCAATAACTTAACCCAGAGAGACTAGCTCCTAGATAGTAAATATTATGTCCAATTTTTCTGCTGTTGACATGTTATTCAACTTGTATACATGAAAGGAAAGATTAGGTCATTAAGAATGTTAAATTCACAGAGGTAAATCAAGATAAAAATAAAAGATAAGTCTTCTATTTCACTTGTTTAAAATAGTGAAAAAATAAGAGTGAATTCTGTTCTCGCTTATCAAGAAAAGAATGTCCCATCCCTGTGTCTTCCTCCTAAACTTTTCATCACCTCTCAGATTATAAGTGCACAACCAAATCACGCAAGAGAAATGTTTTTATTTCTCTTTTGATTCCCATCCTTTCTCAAACTTTTGAAGCAGGATATTAAGCGCAGGGCACGGTCCAAATCAAACGCATAGAAAACCTTGTAGAAAAAAACCTCATCCAACATTAAAAAACAAACACTAACCTTTGTCTCTTCTGGTTCCTTGCAAATTGATTTCTGGAAAACAATTAGACAAATAGAAAAACAATATATTAGTCACATGGATAAACAGCGACCAATACAAATGTGAGTAAAGACAACTTACATAACAAGTCAACACATAATGGTGCATAATTGGAAGACACAAAGAAAGATATAAAATAAAGAGAGCAACTGTCCGTGGCTGATGAGTTGAAGTTTGCAAGCTTACCCTCCCATTGCGACCAAACCACTCACGTATACCATTAAACAGTAATCTCAATATAAAAAACCCACCAACCATTTGACTTAATCCCGCAACCCAAGAAAAAAAACCTCAGCAATTACTAGCACCAATATGGGACAACCTAGCCCCAAGGGTTCTGGTCCAGTCGCACGTCACATGTTCAAACCCTATCGCAGACTAAACCCTGGAATTTAAGTGGAGAAGGGTAGAGGGGAAGACCCATTCCCCACCTAGTTTCGAACTGTGCATGGCCGTGGGGCATTTTTCGGAATATTTTAAAAAAATGATGGGACAACAGAAAAACTGAACTCCATCATTAGCACAGTAACACACAAATAGGAAGTTCAAAAATAAGAGAAATGAAGTATCATGAAAATATCCAGCACATTTGGGAAAAAACAGAGTAGTTGTGCTTTCCCCGAAAATGAGATTGTAATACTTAACTTACTAGGTAGAGGCGGATACAAGATTTGAACTTTATGGGTCCGAGTTCAAAATTCTACCACATCCATTTGATTCATCAGAGTCCGAACCTATTATTTCTGCATATTTAATGGATCTTTTAACACATATTGGGTCAGAGTTGAAGTTATTGGGTTTGGATGAAGTAATAACTTGTACACTAAGTCTGCCCCTGGACACTAGGTGATTGGACGGTCCAATTATTGCTAATAAAACTTCAACTAGAGAAAGCATATCAGATAATAATGAATCACAGTACACAGTATTTCTCATTTAATAAGACAGGGTGCTGAGGAAAAATAACCATGAGGTACTTTCAGCGTAAAAACATTTTTTATGCTGTAGGAACTAAAAAGGAACCACAAAAACAAAGCTAACAATGTGAATTGCAGTACCTTCTTAAACGCATACCCTTAAGATTACTCATGTTAAAGCTGAGAACCAAATTCAGACTCGATTCTGTTTGCCGAGTAACAGGTCTTTTAAGTTATAATATGCGTAAAGTTTTCATTTTTGGGAGAAGAGGCAACTAGCTTGTTATTGAAGAATCTATGCAACTGTCACAGAGTAGCAGCACATAACCACTAGCCTAAACAGATCATTCATCAACACCAAACACCTACTATATTCCTTCAAACTAAACTAACACATCCATCAAAAGTTTCATACCAAATTTTACTCGACCAAAAATGATACACTAACAATTGCGAACAGATGAAAATGACCATACATATACTCATCCAAGATTCATTTTTATAAAAAAAAAATAGCAGATCATTTCAACAATGATGGTAAATCATAGCTTAAATATTAACATCAACATGACAAATAATTATACTTTTAGTCCATGAATGAAAAACCTATACTATATGTTTCTATAGTAAAAAATGATAAAAGGAAAAAAAGCATAATAATCAGAAACTGAAATTACCAAGCTTGATTTTACTTTCCCCACGAATTCACTATTCTTAATCACTTCAAAAATCTCCGCCGGGGACGAACTTGATCCCTTAAGCTCCACCTCCAGCTTCTTTAACCGAGTTTTGAAAGCTCTAATAGGCTCCCAATCAAATTCCCCAAAATGCCTCTCTTCCTTAAGCCTGTCACAACTCCATTTCCTCCATATCTCCCTCTCCCTCTCCTTCTCCTGCTCCTCCTCCTCTTCCACTTCCGCCACAATTGCATTTTTAATCGCTGATAAATCAATCCTAAGCTTTCCCTGCGACGGCCACTTAAACTCCGACGACGAATACGCCCTACGTATCTCAGAAAGCTTCGGACGAAGCTTCTTCACAAAATCAATCTCCGCCGGTGCCGTAGTGGTAGAAGCCGTAATTGCTGGAACAGCAAAAGGCGATATTGAAGCTGAATTGATGAAATTCTCCAGCTCTCTATCCGCTAAGTTCTTAAACTTATTCGCTCGGTTTTTTATAAGCTGAAGATCCGCGTCCGCTGAAGATCGTACCTCTTGCCATCCCTTCGATATAAACGACAACGCTTTCTCCGCCGTCACAACGGAGCTCGAACCTACAGAGGGCCTCGTTCTCGTCTCCGGTGGCCTGAAATTGATCATTTTTCCGGTGAGATTCCGGTAGTTTCTAGGGCTTCGAGAAGAAATTAGAGTGTTTTGTTTTCTCCTCTTTCTTCAATGGTGAAGAAAGGGAAGTGAAACAAAGGGGACGGCTGAGAATTTAAAGGCTATGATTTTGGGGAATTAAAAAAATAATTTTTTTGCTTAAAGAAATTCCACGTGATTTAACACGTAGGATGAAACCGTGTTGATTGGATTCGCGGGAAATGACGTGGACGTATGGAGACCAGTGATGTGGATTTTGTCACGTGAGTTGATAACGAATTAATTTAAATAATATTGAGTCATAATTTCTTCTTTTCTTTTTTCCAAATCGTCGAGTGTGCATCAGATAAATTTGCTCGTATATAACAATTCCAAAGGAATATACCATGAAATTAGACGAAAACGACAAAATAATAATATATGAGATGAAATACTTACATTATGCTAGATCACTGGCTCACGCTTTTTATTTTTTACTAAACACACATACATTACTTGATCACTGGCTCACGATCTTACTATGTCAAGTCATCCTAAAATTTTAGTATCGTTAAGAGAATGGAAGAAAGAACACAAGAGGATATATTGTTGGGAAGAATTGCATAAAAAAAAATTTAATTGATTTTTATTTGATGAATTTATAAATGGATAACCCTCTATTTATACTATTAACTTAGAGACTAATGTGTAAATAATAATTATTAAATAAGTCCGTACATATTTACGAAGTAACTCTTTTTCTAGAATTTTTACATGTCTAGAAATTTCGAAGGATCTTTTATGTAATATCTATGATATGCTAGATTCTTCATGAAATTTTTTTACATATTTTTAAAACCTTCCAATATGAACTAACATTTTTTCTATATAAGTTTTTTACATGGATAATTTTATATCGTATAAAATTTAAATGGTGCTTATATGACGTGATGACATGACGGGTCATCACATGGTGTTATATTTTTTTTAAATTAGAATATTCAGGAAAATAGAATATGCTGCTTCCACAACTTTGGAGCTTTGTTTGGACAAAAACAATTATTAATTTAAAAATCTAGACTTTATAATATGTTGTTTGACACGTGTTGTCATTCAACGGTTGAAGAAAAAAAACTTTATTTACTTGTTGAATGTTATTATTGGAAGTGGTTTGTTTTTAAATGAAGAAATACTGTTTTTTCTTCTTCTTTTTGTCTTTTGTTTTAGTCATTTCATATCAACAATTATTGATCTCATTAATTTAAATTTATATTGAGTATATTAACTTAATGAAAAGGGTACAAGACTTCATATTGATACTTTATTATTTATTTAGAACTCAAATCAATTCAAAAAAATTAATTAAAAATAAAATATTCTCAATTATTTTATCATAACTATAAAAGATACGTAACGAAATAATTAAAGATCGTTTTTCAACATTAGTATAAACAGTTGCTTTAGGAAGAAAGGTTGGTTGTTTTAACACTCTTTGATATTTTCCAATTTTCCACATGTGATTTAACATTATTTAGGATAAATCTATGTCCTAACAAAGGAGTCATTGTCAATTTCTCACTTAATTGAAATTATAAAAATAAAATAAAACTAAATGTGTCAACAACTATAATTTGAAAACGATGAATACTTGGATAAACATTCATCTTGAACAAGAAAAATATATAACAAGACAATATCTTTCTTGGAGAGGGACTAACAAAGCACCATTGATGGTTTGAAAATTATTTTTGGTCTTTCAGATCGACACGTGATAAGTTTTTATCGTTTAGAATAACATGAAATAAGTTTGTAAATACGTTCAGAATTTATACTAGTTAACCTGTTTTTCATTAAAGTCTTACTAACTTATTCGACAAACTGATCGATAATCTCTAAATCAATACTAATCAATCGATATCTTATTGATTTGATTTCCAAACTATATATTTTAGAATTGATAATCGATCAATCGAACTATTAAACACAAATGTTCAAACTTTTTTAGGTAAGTGGTTTGTGTTTGTTGAACAACTTTGAGGGCTACAAAAAAAAAGAGCCCACAAATATTTGTTGTATATGGGCTTCACCATTTAAGTGTCCATCAACAAGTTTTTCTTTAAAGATTTAAAAAAAGACCATTTGGTTACTTGTGTCACTTATTTTAAATTAATATAAAAGTAAATATAAACTATAATAACATAATCAGTATAATTCTCGAGATATTACGAAAGATATTATGATAATACTTTTTTAACCTAATAATTATAAAGCATATTAGCTTCATCTTTGAAAAATATCCTACCAACATTGGCATCAATATAGACCTAATTTTAGCACTTGTTACAATGAATATGCCTCATGTGCATTATAGACATCAAATTTCTTAGTTTGAGCAAACATTTGTTTTTGGAAATAGACATTTCATGATTAAAGTCCTAAAAAACTAAAATTTATAATCTTATATACCTTATTCAATTGATTAGATATTTTTAAAAATTCTAAGTAAAGAATTATCAATTGATATTCTCTTGAGATATAAAACTAAATTGTTATTTTACTATTAATAGACATAAACATGTCAATACATACCATGTTAGTGGTGAATGAACCTGTACAAAGTTCGGGAAGGGTGACGTTACGATTCAAGTCGATGACACTTATTATCTATTATAATTTTATAAATCTCATAATTAATGTTTTGAGCTATATTTTAAAAAAAAAATTGAGTTCTTTTATATACTGTCCGAACTTATTTCATATTTTTCATTTTTATGTCTCTTTATGATATGAAACTTGTCTGAGGTATCATATATGTTTTTTTTTATAAAAAAAAGCATATCAATCTTTCTCTTTTGAAAAACTTCTCCACTAGTTCATGGAAGAGCATTTTAATAGTTTCTTGGAAGTTTAATTAGTAAAAAATAAAATTTTAATTTATGAGATAACAAGTAGTAATCGAGAAAAAATAAATTTTACTTTTTTAATTCCTTTTTATCATAGAAATTTCTCTTTTTTATTAAAGAAAAGTCCAAAGTACGTATTGATGCTTCCAATATCGACTTAAATTGACACTTAAAACTTTAGATAAAGTACACAATCATTCTCAATCTAAGACAATTTATCTTTCAATTAACTACTAATTCATAACATAAAGCATTTTTATTCAAGGAAAAAATAAATAGAGAAGTGCTACAAATGCCCCAACTTTTTGAGAGTTCGGAGCCAAAAGGATTTAAAAAATTGTCAAAAATTTTAAAAGGGCACATCATATTTTTATTTAACCAAAAGGGCAAAATCGCTACTACCAAAGCGATTTTCCTCTGACACATATGAACGCCGTGTACTCCGTTGAAATTAAAAATCGCTGCTCTCCCAACTTTTTTCTTTTTGTCGCTAATATCGTTGCCGTAGCAGCGTTTTCACAGATATTTTTTTTTAATTTTGTTTCCATGAAAATTGCTGCTCTTTTTTGTTAAAACTTTTTTTAAAAAAATCGCTGTCAGGACAACGTTTTACATAAATTTTCTTTTTTAAAAAGCCAGTGTTTTACTTTTAATTGCCTTGGTAGCGTTTTTACCTGGATATATTTTTCTTTTCCTTAATTTTTTTTTAAAATCGCGTTTTATTAAAAAATAAAAAAAAATAATTCCCCCTCCAAATAAAATAAATTTCAGACTACCTTGGCAGTTTTTTTTTAAAAAAAATAAATTAAGTACAGGAATAAAAAAAAGAGAAAATTAAGTAAAACGCTGCTAGCACAGCGATTTCCTATTTTTTTAAAAAAATTATTTATAAAAAACTGCCAAAGCAGCGTTTTCATGAGAAAAAAGTGTTAAAAGAATTCTAGGAAAACGGTGCTATGGCAGCGATATTAGAGGAAAAAAAGAATATTTTTTTTTTTAGAGAAAATCGCTGCTCGGACAGCGATTTCGATTTTTAATTTAAACGGAGTAAACGACATCCATATCTGTCAGAGAGAAATCGTTTTGGTAGTAGCAATTTTGCCCTTTTAGTCTAAAAGAAATATGATATGCCCTTTTGGAATTTTTAACATTTTTTTTTTGCCCTTTAAACCTAAGTAATCTCTCATGCTATACAAACAAAAAGTATTAGAATTACATAACCACAAAAGATGTAGAGCAGTGAATCAAGATGCTCGTTCTTTAATTAAAGATTTCATATTCAAGCTTTGTGTATGAAAACAATTCATGATAGGGAACGCTTCCCAATCCCACCAATGAAGTCCTATGTAACGCGAACTCAAAATAATCAGACTCTAACACAAATATATATATATATATATATATATAAAGCTGAATCTAAGCAATCCTATGCGGCACCTCTCTATAGCCAGCATTTTCATTATCTCTTATCTCTTCTTTTGAAGTTTAAATTTATTTTCTATTTTTTTAAAGAGAACATTAAAAGTCAAAAGTTGAGTGTTTCCAACTTTTGACTTTTATATATCCTTTTAACATATAAGTTACTTAAAACAATTCAATACAAACACCCCCTTATATTTAAAAGCTCAAAATCTATATGAAAAAAAAAATATTTGAAAATTATATTGAAATTCTATAATTTTTAAAGGTTATTACGGTGTCAATTCTTTGCTAATATATATTTTCTTTTCTTGAGTTTTTCATTAGGTCATTACTCATTTTATTTGTTTTTTGATATCGATTTTGAATAACATGTAACAGTATTTTTTATGGGTTACAATAGTGTTTTTTAATTATAGGTATTTATATTTTCAAAAGAGTTATTGATCGTGAAATGTAGTTTTTCTATATCCGAAATTAACTTCTAAAGTCAAAATTATAAGCATTCAAAGTTTCTCTTTTTTACAACTACACTAGTCTGTGGTAAATGGTCATAATGCATTACTCTATACATTAAATGATACAAAATTGGTAGCATTTGAAAAAAAAAATCATTGACCTACAATTTTCGTATATCATGGTTCACCTAATTCATTACGTACTTAAAGATATAGTAGTATACGTTTGTCTTCAAGAGAAGCACACGTTGATTTTTTTTTAAAAAAAAAATTTGAATGCGTTTTGGAGATACCTAAAGTGCTTGAATTGATTATTTTTTCTTTAAAGAAGACGTTTAAAGTCAAAAATAAAGTGTTCCCAACTTATGACTTTTATATATCCTTTAACTTATAAGTTACTTAAAACAATTCAATACAAACACCCCCTTATATTCAAAAGCTCAAAACTTGTGTGAAAAAAAAATATTTAAAAATTATATTGAAATTCTATAATTTTTAGAGGTTATTACGGTATCAGTTCTCTGCTAATATTTTGTTTTTTCTCTTGAGTTTTCATTAGGTCATTACTCATTTTATTTGTTTTTTAATATCGATTTAGAATATCATGTAATGATATTTTTTAGGGAAAATTACGCGGATAAGCAAACTTATACTATTTAATTACTCATCATAGCTATAGTTTGCTATAATTACCACTCGCGACTAACATTATACATTAATTACATGGGTTGACTTCGAGTTTGTATAATTAGTCATGTTTGTATATGTATAATTCGCTAGAATATACAAATAAATATGTATAATATACAATTTTTTAGCCTATATACATATACAATTCACCTCTCTCCCAGTCTCTGCCCTCTCTCGCTCGCCTCTCTCCTCTCTCTCTCAATCTCGCTGCCATTTATACAAATATATTTGTATAATATACAGTTATATACAATTATTTACATATACAATTCACCTCTCTCCCACTCTCTGCCCTCTCTCGCTCACCTTTCTCCTCCCTCTCTCGATCTCGCTCGCCTCTCTCCTCTCTCTCCCAGTCTCGCTCGCCTCTCTCCTCCCTCTCCCTATCTCTCTTGCCATATATACAATTACATATGTATTATATACAATTATCTAACCAATATACATATACAATTCACTTTTCTCCCTCTCTCTCCCAGTCTCGCTCGCCTCTCTCCTCTATATAACTTGTAGCTACAAATTGTAATTATCAAACTATAGCTATGGAGAGTAATTAATTATTTTTAAGTGGCTATATGTGAAAGTTTCCCTATTTTTTATGGGTTATAATAGTGTTTAAAATAAGATTTAATGAGCAATTGACGTGATAGCAAATAAGGGAAGAAAGAACATAACGAGTAAAGTAGATGCGAAATAATATTCTTATAATTTTTTTCATTCGCGATGCGATTTTAAATATGCACAGTCCATTTATAATTTCAACATCTTTGTATCTTTTAAGTAGGTGTTCGGACATAGATTTTAAAAATAAATAATGTTATTTCTTTTCGACGAGGCAAATCCAATTCAAAAAAATAATTACTTTTTCCTTTGATTATTTTTATGGCATTTTACGTTATTTTAATGATTTTTTTTTTGTATCATTTGTTGATATGTAAAAGAAAAAGAAACAAAGCTAAGTAAAATATTATTTGTTTCAGTTTAATTTTTAAAATACTAGTATACCGTGCGAAGTGCGATTCAGTTTACTACTGCTGAATGAAAGATAAAGTTTACGAGCATCGAGTATAAATAAAAGTCTGACTAAAATAATATTTTCTTTTAAATAAGTTTTGTCTAACATGAATTTAAATTGATCAAAATTCTATATAAATATCAAACGTGTGATAAAATACTTATCGGTCTTTATAGTAATAGTGCTTGTGAGGTGAATGATTGATCGAATATGTCCAATATAACGTGCATTGATTATATTCATCAGTATAATATCACATGTATAGTATAAATATTTATTTTTTATTTAGTTGATTTTTTTTAATTTAGTATTTTTGTTTCATTGACAGGAAATAAAAGGTTTCAAACGTAATAGACAAGATCCAATCGTAACACTATTTGTGTTGTTGAACTTAAAAAATTTTTTTATCTTTAAATTTCACAAATAAAATAAAAATGATAAGATATTATATTTGCTCTCTTGAAAAAGTTAAAAAAAGGTAGAATTTAAAGGCATTAATCATAGTGTAGAAAACAAAAATCCAAAAAATCACATTCTTGTGAAACTTAACAAAATATTTTATAATCAGAAATGAGTTTGTATTTTAATATATTTATTTTATTTTTTAAAAAAAAAACAAAGGATACTTGAACTAATTTTTCTTTATAAAATTTTGGTCCGTACTTCTTATACGTATATACCAACATAAGGAAAATAAAATTTGGGAAACTTACGTATAAATATACTATAAATCAAGAATATTTACCATTTATAGAAATAACTTTTTCTTTCACGTAATCACTTTTAATACACGTGTAATACACTTTTAATTCATATTACAATAAATAATTTATCATTCACATATAATACAAGTTTTATTGATAGATAATACATTTGTCACACTTTTTAATACGTTTATAATATAATGTGTCAACTTTTTACCAAACAAGTATAATATATTTTTAAAAACAATTAAAATAATTCATATATATTGCATACTTAATTCACTTTTAATACATATTTAACATAATATTGCTATAAATAGTAATAAATAAAAAATATTACTAAAATCAGTAATTACTTATTAAAAGAAACTTATCAAAGTAATTTTCACATATAATAATTATAAACATCAATTCAATTATTTTTTTTTTTTTTCGGTGCTCAGTATTCCTTTTTTAACTCAATCAACTTGAGTTGCATTTTTAAAATCTTGCTTTAAGAATAAAACTTCTTACTATCAATCAATTAACTTGAATTTGCGTTTTTTAAAATTTTACTTTAAGACTAAAACTTCTTACTATCAATTATGAAAGTCAATTTAATTTTCAACTGTAATATTTTATCAAATATAAATAAATATTTATCATTCTATCATAATATTTTTGACATTAAACATTCATTAGATAAACATTGAGTGAATAATCACTAAATAATATAAGTTTATAACGCAAATAATTTAAACGAATGATATTTACAATTAATAGATGTAGTTAGTACCGATTCATATGGTGTTGAACACCATTGGAGAAAAATGCTTTCTATATCGAAAGTTATTTATTTTCAAAATTCAAAAACGAAATCTCTACTTATAAATGAAACAAATCTTATCCATCCCTCGATTATTGACTTAGGGGATGCAGTCGAATCAAAGAAATATTTCTCTTAGGGGTCGTTTGGTAGGCCGCATTAAAACAAATAATCCATGTATTATAGATGGTATTATTTAATACTACATTTGGTAGGAAATTGGGTCTATGTATAACTAATCCATGGATTAGTTATACCTCCTACATGGTATTATATGATGTATTACTAATACCTTCTATTTGGAGGTATTAGCAATACATGGGATATAATACCATGGGATAAGTCACCTAAAGACAAAAATATCCCTCAAAACATTTTATTATTTGTTATTTTCTTGATTTTATGTTTTATGGTTGTGCAAGTAAATTTATTTAAGTAAATTAGCTTACAAATTATTTAACTCTCTCTCTAAATAATTTGTAAGCTAATTTATTTAAATAAATTAACTAGCACAACCATAAAACATAAAATCAAGAAAATAAATACATAATTAAATGTTTGTGCGGTTTTCTAATATTTTGTATTTCCAATAATTTATAACATTGAATACATACAAAAATTACAACTTGCAATTTTATTTCGTAAATGTAGATGGTTTATTTAATTTTACTATTGTTTACCGTCTTTTCAATTTTAAAAGTTGATAGTTTATCTTTCTTTAAATTGAAAATTGACATTTGTAAGTGATCAATTTAATAAGATGACAATTATTTATCCTCAAATAATTTAAGAAAAAAAGGTAAACATGATGATAAAATTGTTCTTTTCTTAGCTAGTTAGAAGGTCATAAAAAAATATTATCCGGCAATTATTTACCTTAAGTCAATTGCACAAGAATTTAAGGGTATAATTGGAAAGAAGTTTTTTATAAAGTTTTAATCCAAACATAAGATGAGGTCGAAAACAATGAACCAAACACTTGATAAAAATAATCCCTGTATTACTAATCCCTGCACTATTAATCCCTGCATTACTAATCCCAGCATTACTAATCCCTGCATTATCAATCTTTGTACCAAACGACCCCTTAAAATTAAGGGGTTAAATGATATTTTATGATATTAGAGGGGGTACAAATGTAATTTACATTTTGTTAAAAGACAATTTCTGAAACAACCCCACATGCTGGGAAGTGGTCTGTCAATCATTGACCACTCACAAGGCATGGTAGTAATGGGCAAAATTGTAATTTAATTTGACACGAAAAAAATTACTCGAAATAACTATTTAATATTCCCTCCATTTCAGAAAGAATGATCTAGTTTGACTTGGCACGTAGTTTAAGAGTATAAAGAAGATTTTTGAATCTTGTGCTCCTAAATTAAAGTTAGGTCAAATGTACAAAATTACCCTTTGATCTTGTGGCTTTAAACATGCTACGTGAAAAGTAGTTACCAAAAAAAGAAAAAGATTATTTTTTTTAAACATATTAAATGTACAAAGTATATAATTTTTTTTTTTCATCTTTAGATCACGATATATATTTTCAAACATATTGAAAGTGACCATTATCTAAATGAGTCATATTTCACTAATTTCACAACATTGTTCAACTTTTAGATATATATACTCCAATTATTTTGATCCTTTTATTTAATACCATAAGTTATTTTTAACTTTCATATCATTTTCAAAACTTTAATTTTTCTAGTGAAGGGTGAGCAATTCCAAAAAGACAATAATGTCCTTGTCAATTGTCATTATTATATATCCTAAGGCCAATATTTATTTCATAATGCACAATTTTCCCTCCACTATTTTGCATTTTTATATTTGCAAAATTAAGCCCTTTTAATGGAAGATCCACTTTTTATGGTCATCACTTGCTAAATCTTCACAACCAGTTTTTTTTTCTTTAATATTCTTTCATCAATCATACCACTTGTATTAATTATATTGGATTATACTCAAGATGTAGAGTTGAAAAAGTTAAAGCTTATGAGTGCTCAACTTGTCATATGAATTACTTAAAAAAATAAATCATATGAATCAAATATTTATATTTATTTGATAATTTTTTTTAATATAAATAAAAGAAGAAATTGTACAAAATAGCGAATTATTAATTCAAATTAAATGCTATAAACATATATAGTTTGATTTAATTGTACCCCATATCAAACTATTGTTATTTCGCCTCTCTCCTGGTGTATCTCGCTCACCACTTTCGTTCTCTCCCTCGCCTCTCTCGATTTTATACAAACAAAAATGTATAAAATGCGTTTGTATTTGTATAAAGCGAGAGAAGCTGTATATATACATATATTTTTGTTTTTCTCTCTCTCCTCTCCCAGATCTCGCTCACCAGTCTCTGGCTCGCCTCTATCGCTTATACAAACATATATATATATATATATAAATTGTGTTTCTGTTGGTATAAGCGAGAGAAAATTGTATATACACATGCAAATACATATATCTCCGTCTTATACACTTATAATCACGCAATATAAATATTTCCCTGTCCAAATCTCTTTTGCCTTTTCTCTTTCTCGCTTTATACAAACACAAATTATATAATTGATCTTTTGTATATTTATACCGAAACAGAAACAAATTATACAATTGCTTTCTTTTGTATATGTAAAGCGAAATATACATATTTATGTTTGCTATAGAGCAAAATTATGCAAACTATAGCTAAAAAATACAAATATGATTTTTCTGTTTGCTATATGTGAAGGTTGTCTAAATAAAATGATAAAAGTCATCGCCAAATCCGTTACTAATACTCTCCCTTCTCTATGGATTATATCGAAGTTGTTTGGTGTGAGGTATAATGTTAATAATATTAGGGATAAAATGGATGACTATTTTATCTTGCATCTGGTTAGAGTTATTAGGCTTGAGCTTATTTATTTCTCTACTTATACCTTAGTGATGGGTATAAGTTATAACTTATGTAAAATAATTTATTTAAAATAATTAATTTCAAAATAACTTGTTTCCAACTAAATGACCCCTAAATACATTCTTAACCCCAACTTGTTTAAAATCAATGCATGTTTATTACTATTTCCTTTGTTTCAATTTTTTTTTTCTTTTAATTAGTTAAAAAATATCTCTTTCTCTATTTTTTTTTTTAGCAACTTTATAATTCAAACTTTTCACCTGATATGTTCTAAATGAATGTATTTTTACCTATTTTTTTTAGCAACTCTTTAGTTTAAACTTTTTATTTTAAACGGCATGAACTGCCTATCAATAGTTCAAAAAGATAAGAAAGTTTAATTTGTTAAATTCAATATCACATCAAAATAAGATAAATAAATTGAAATACCGAGATTATTATTTTATTATGCAACAAACTAACAAAGTGTGTGCAGAATTCCATACTAATAGAGTTTTCTCACTCCAATTATAACACTCTGTCTATCTCTATTTCTCCATTATTCTTGGGTTTGTAGTGATCTGAATCAATCAACCCATGTTTCCCATCTCTCCTTGTCTAAATTCTAACATGGGTTTGTACAAAAAACAGCCATTAGTTGGCACAAAGAAATCAACTTTCTTGATTATGTGATTCTTGTCAATACATGCTGTCTAGTGGTTCTTGATGAAATCATCATCAATGGAGGCTGTTCAGCTAATGGGGTTTGCTCTAACACTCTTTATTTCACTTTTTTCAGTTGTTTACAGTGTTACAGACCTTAATGACTTAGCCATTATCAATGAGTTCAAGAAAGGGTTAGAAAATTCTGAGCTTTTAGAATGGCCAGTTAATGGTGATGACCCTTGTGGTCCTCCTGCTTGGCCTCATATAATTTGTACTGGAAACAAAATTCAACAGATTCAAGTTATGGGGTTGGGGTTAAAAGGCTCTTTGCCTCAGAATTTTAATAAGTTGTCTAAATTGACTAATTTGGGGTTGCAAAGGAACAAATTTAGTGGAAAGTTACCATCTTTTAGTGGTTTGTCTGAGTTGAGATATGCTTTCTTGGATTTCAACATGTTTGATAGTATTCCATTAGATTTCTTTAATGGGCTTGTGAGTTTAGAGGTGTTGGCATTGGATGATAATCCTTTGAATGCAACTACTGGTTGGAGTTTGCCTAATGAGTTGCAAAGTTCAGCTCAATTGACTAACCTGACTTTGATGAACTGTAATTTGGTTGGTTCTTTGCCTGAGTTTCTTGGAAATATGTCTTCTTTAGATGTGTTGTTGTTGTCCAAGAATCGACTTTCGGGGACTATACCAGGTACTTTTGATGATTCTGAGCTCAAAATGCTTTGGTTGAATGATCAGATTGGTGATGGCATGAGTGGTTCAATTGATGTGGTTTCAACAATGAGATCACTTACTAGTCTTTGGCTTCATGGGAACCATTTTTCAGGTAAAATTCCAAAGGAGATTGGTAATTTGACATATCTGCAGGATCTTAATGTTAATAGCAATGATCTTGTTGGTTTAATTCCTGAATCTTTTGCAAATATGTCATTAGGCCATCTTGATTTGAATAATAATCATTTTATGGGGCCGATACCAAATTTCAAGGCTATAAATGTTAGTTATCAATCCAACTCTTTTTGTCAAGCCAAAATTTGTGCACCTGAGGTTATGGCACTTTTAGAATTCCTTGATGAGTTGAATTATCCATCTAAACTTGTTGAATCATGGTCAGGAGATAATCCTTGTGACGGGCCGTGGTGGGGATTAAGTTGTGACATTAACCAAAAAGTTATTGTGATAAACTTGCCTAAGTCCAATCTTTCTGGTACCTTGAGTCCTTCGATTGCAAAATTAGATTCTCTTACTCATATTTATCTTGGATCTAACACTATTTCTGGTTCTATTCCATCTAGTTGGACTAGTTTGAAACATTTGGTTCTTCTTGATTTGAGTAATAACCACATTTCCCTCCCTCTGCCTGAATTTACTCCCCCCTTGAAACTCATCGTGAGTGGAAATTCGTTACTGAACTCTAGTCCTCTTAGCGCAAGCCCTTTGCAAACGAATAGTACATCCACTGCTGTTTCACCGTCTTTGCCGACCAATAAATCAAGCTCTTCCAAGTCTAACTTAGTCATTTTTGTGGTTCCTATTGCAAGTTTCACACTTTTAGTTTCTCTTGCTATGCTACTTTATGCTTATGTTCGGAAGAGGAGTATGGATAGGCACAAAGGTCCAACTTCTCTTGTGGTTCATCCTAGAGATCCTTCTGATTTGGATCGGATGGTCAAGATTGCAATTTCCGATGAAACTAAAGGAAGTCTTTCGATACTGACTGAAAGGGGTTCTTCTAGTATACACAGTGGTAAATACCCTGTGATGGAAGCTGGCAATTTGGTCATATCAGTTCAAGTACTTAGGGATGTAACCAAGAACTTTGCTCCAGAAAATGAACTCGGGCGTGGTGGTTTTGGAGTGGTTTATAAAGGAGAATTAGACGATGGAACAAAAATAGCTGTCAAAAGAATGGAGTCTGGAGTAATTAGCAGCAAAGCGTTGGATGAATTTCAATCTGAAATTTCTGTTCTTTCCAAAGTCAGACATAGGAATTTAGTGTCTCTATTGGGATATTCTGTTGAAGGCAATGAACGGATACTTGTTTACGAACACATGCCACAAGGTGCTCTTAGCACACATCTTTTCAACTGGAAAAACTTGAACTTAGAGCCTCTTTTGTGGAAGAGGAGGCTGAATATTGCATTAGATGTTGCTAGAGGAATGGAATATCTACATACATTGGCTCATCAGTGCTTCATACACAGAGATCTCAAGCCCTCAAATATCTTGCTGACTGATGATTTCCGAGCAAAAGTATCAGACTTCGGACTCGTGAAACCCGCCCCTAATGGAGAGAAGGGCTCTGTGATCACCAAGCTAGCTGGAACTTTCGGATATTTAGCACCTGAATATGCGGGTAAACATTTCATTTTCCTGTTCTTTTATTCCTAACATGACATTTTATTTTGTATAACAGGAAACAGATGCTCTATTTGCCATTTGATGTTCTCTTTGGTATGAGTACAGTTACATAAAACTCAAATAGTTTAGTTACTGTCGTCTTTTTTCGGGTGGATAAGTTAAAGGACTATTTTGTCATAGTCTAATTAAATCTTATGTCACCAAATAAATCTGTTCACCGATAAGATGATATTGAATATCGAATTTTAGTAACTAATTCTTTTAGACACCTAGGATTTTCTTTAGATGATTATGTCTTTTCTGTCTTCTGGTTTCCCAACTCATTTTAACTTGCTGTTTTAATACAGTTACTGGTAAAATCACCACAAAAGCCGATGTCTTTAGTTTCGGTGTTGTCCTAATGGAGTTGTTAACTGGATGGATGGCACTTGATGACGACAGACCAAATGAGAGCCAATACTTAGTTGCATGGTTCTGGAACATCAAATCCTCGAAAGAGAAACTTATTGCAGCAATCGATCCAGCTCTGGATGTGAAACAAGAGAGTACATTTGAGAGCATCTACACGGTTGCAGAACTTGCTGGTCACTGCACAGCAAGAGAGCCTGGCCAACGCCCCGACATGTCTCATGCTGTGAACGTGCTATCCCCGCTCGTTGAGAAATGGAAGCCTCTTGAGGAAGATTCAGACGATGATTGTGGCATCGATTACAGTCTTCCACTCAATCAAATGGTCAAGGGCTGGCAAGAATCAGAAGGAAACGACTTGAGTTGCGTCGACCTTGAAGACACTAAGGGTAGTATCCCTTCAAGACCTACTGGATTCGCCGAGTCCTTTACATCAGTTGATGGTAGATAAAAAAAAAAAGGTACTACAATATTCCTATTCAGTAAATGTGGATAGCATTTTTGTTTGATTTGTGTGATATTTTGATCCTGTTTTTATATCTATGCTTACTTTCATTTTTATTTGTAGAAAATTTCACTCCAATGTATAGTCTTTTAAAGTTATGTGGGATGTAGATATGGTATAGTGATGATTGATGAATGAAAACTGTTTCCATATGTAATTCTTTCCCAAGATCTTTATTTCCATCAAGTCTTTGAATGCTAAGTTGCGTCCGAAGTCATTAGGCTGAGGGCATGTCTGCCTGGGCGTTACTCAAAAAGAATAATGTTCGTTATATATACATAGTCAATATAAAGACCCTTTTTTTTTTTTTTACTCTATCAGGTCATCTAAAGGATATCGACAGGTAAACCAAACCTTCTTAAAATGTGAGATTTGTAATCTTGAAAATACGACATATTACTTGCTACAATAAGTAAATGTGACCTAGTGTAAAAATTCTTTATACCAACTAGAGTTTCCTTTTCAATTACAGCTAATATTAGCTTCAACTTACATGTGGTACCATGATCCAGATATTGATTGGGGATATTGACTTTATGTGTATTACAAATGTTCTTTTGTCATTTTCATAGGAGATAGGTGAAAAATAATGTAATTGATCAATAATTGAAATACAAAAAATCTTTATAAGGTGATTTTTCTTTTTTATCAGAGTAATACACTAACTCATGAGGGACAAATTCATTTTCACACATTTTAATGGTCATTTCAACCCATCGATAATAATAGATTAAACTACAGTGATTATATCAAAATAATTTGACGCTCGTATAAATCATATACAATACATATATATTTATACATTGATCGGTTTGCTTGGTACAAACTTTCGTGCTAGTTCTTGTCACTTTTACCTATGTTTTTTAACCCAATAAAATAACGAAGAGAAGTGATAATATGTCCAATCATCAACAGAGAGTATTGCTACCATCAATATAAAATTTTGTTTACGTATTCAATAATCTATTCTGAACTATTGTTATTACGACAATTCACCTGCCATGTGATGTACGTGTATTATTACAATTAGTTTTTTTTATTCTTAATAAAAAATGTCTCATTTGATCAGTGAATCAAATCTGTTCTATTTATACAAATTAAAGGGATTAAATATGTTCAAAAGTAAAGGAAGACAACGTCTATTAAATATGCTACAACTTCATTTTAATAGTACTTTTGGAACCATAGCTATTAATAAATTTCAATTTTAGTCCTTATACTATCTAACAAATATATTTAGTTTTTAATTACTTGAAATATGCATTTTTGACCCTTTTATTTGTTATTAATCACATTTAATTATTCATTTATTATGTCAAACTTGTATTGTTAATTGTTATTTTATAATTGAGTGTATCTCAATATACTTATAAAAAATTGTCTAAAAATAGCATATTTTCGACGTAAAAGGATCAAAACCACACATTTCCAAATAATTACAAGTTAAATACACCAAATCATAACACATAAAGGACAAATATCAGAATTACATATAATCGAAGGACCAAAATGTTATTAACGCAAATATAAACCCTATCTATAAATACCTTGCCTTCAGTCCCCATATAATCATCTCACAAAATTAGGGTTTTTTCGTATTACGCCGCCATTAATTTTATTTTTGAATTTGAGTTATGTTTATTTAGATTTATGGCAAATTACCTGGAACATGCTATCTTTATTTTTTCATAATTTTACATGATTATGGGTAGCACAAGGATTAATGTGAAACAAAATAAGTGATATGCAAAGAAGATGAAGATTCAATGGTTTGTTATTACGAAGAAAACACTTTGTGTTTCTCGTGAATCCTTCGGCTATCCATAATCATGTTGAATGTGTGACTTGAAATTTTCTCGTCTTAGTAAATAAAGAAAGCATGGTTTGAGGTAAAATGCTAATTAAATCTTTGAGTATATTCATATATTTGCTTTAGTCATATTGTTTGTTAACTCCTTTTTGAAGATCCAATTGCTACTTGTACTTCGATTATCGTATTTTTTTTGTTAGTTAAGCACATAATGTTAGTATTAAGTTTCCATAACCTTTGAATTAGGCTATATTTATTTGTGTTTTGGTGTATTATCTAGAGCATGCTTGCTTTATTTTCTCTTCATTTTGCATGGTTGTGGGTTGCTGTAGGATTGATGTGAAACAAAGAGATTAGATGCGAAAGAAGATTAGATAGGTTAATGTGTTTACCAAAGAAAAAGCTTTTGTGTTTCACAAATTCTTCAGCAATCTATAACCATGTTGATGTTGGGACTTGGAATTTTCTTGTTCTCAAGTGGTGCAAAATAAAGCAAGCATGGCTTTAGGTAATTGCTAAGAAGTATGAGTATGTCAATGTACCTTTTTTTATTGATGCTTATTGGTTAAACATAGCTCAACTTAGTTGTTGTGTTATGAACCAGACAGTGATATTATAATGTTGTAGCTAATTCTATTTTTTTGGATGAATGGATATCTGAAATGCAAATGATCAATATTGTATTGCAAATACTACACATTTGCTTAATATGCAGTATTCAGTAATTTTGACAGGTTGATGTTCCAACTAGAGGGGAAGAGACCAAGAAAAACACTCGAGATAAATAGAACATTGCCATTTTATATTGCAAATGTTGTACATAATGTAATTTTTTTTTTTTTGCTGTATGTAGCGTTTTCTTGGCGCAATTGATAATGGTTGACAATAATATAATGAAAATTTTGATAATACGATTTCTATTTTCTATATTCTACTGTATCATGTATGTGGCTTAAAATATTCTTGTGAAGATGCTTGTCAGTTTGTTTAAACTCAATACTTTCGATGTAAATGTCCGATTTTTTAAAATACAAGAAATAATAGTGTGGTTTGTACTAATAGTACCACAAGTTCAATTTAAAAATTGTAAGTATGCCTCTGTTGTTTAGCTGGCACAAAAACTGATGGGTAAGGAGCCCTTTTACCATAAATAATAGGCACAATCTCTACCCAACTCTAACCAAATCCTAATTTCTTTATTTTTTACTACTAAAAGTTGTTGTACTATTATAATTTCGTCATAAACTAATTACATGTTTTAATCGAATATATAGACAAGGAGATAAATTGATTTCATTATCAATTCCAAACTAAAATGAAGTCGTGCCATATTAGGCCTCGTTCGTGGTAAGCTCTCCCTACTAAGGAATTTTTCATGTAGGCTGTCAAGAAACGGGATAAAGTAAAGAAGGAAAAGGAGATGTTTAAGAAAAGATACAGTAAAAAGTTTGGGTGAAGAATTCAACACAAAAACTGAAGTTAACACCTCAACAGAAACTCCTGCTAAAAAATGCTCTTCAGATCTCTCTCTACAAAAACTGTCCTCACAGATGATAAAATACTTGAATCTCTTGTATCTGAAACTAACAATAAATGCAGTATTATAATCTCTACATGTTCTTTCAATAACCCCGGCACTCTTCCAAGCTGCAAATGGGGGATTTGGAGGAGCCTCAAATTCAAGTGTATGAATCTGCAAATTATCAGGAACTAGTGAGGTCGTATATCCCCAAAGATGATGTTCACATTTAAAAGTGATGGAAACGGAAGCCTAGCAGGAAAATATAAAAGGACTCATCTTTTCGTATAACAAAGTAGACTCGGCATTGCACTTTGCACTATTAAAATAACGTCTTGTTTCTAATACAAAACTATGCATCAGTCTCATGCATGACAAAACCCTACACTATCCATAACAAAAATTACAACACATAACTAGTCCGTGAACAATATAATCACATATACATTCAAGTATATGTGAAGGTCAAGCCAATTTATAATTGTGTAGTATATAACTCTACGCACTAAACAATATGTGTAGACAGATAAAATTGAAGACAAAAGAAGTGTGTGCACCCGATATTCTTGTCACAAAGCTAAGTATCTGTAATCTAATCAGTGGATCACCATTAAGAGTCTCAGCAGCTTTACGTAAGAGAGTACAGGTATCTGAAGGATTTTCCTATCTACTCTAAGGAGTTGGAAAAGAACAAGGGAGGCAAATGCTTTGCAGTAAAATATCTGCAAAAGGTTGCCATGTCCAGAAAAAAAACAATTCACAGCCATATCAAATTAGACTTTAAGAGACTTGAAGAGAAGCCACCAATGATGATTTCCTAAAATTTTCAAATTTAGAGTCTCATCAGTACAGAGAACCCACTACCACTAAAAGAGTTAACGAGTCCATGCATTTGTCACTGGAAGTAAAATAAATTGATCTGGACAATATTTCACCATCCAACAAGGATTTACACAAAAATGACACACAGGCCCATGTATTTAAGCTATCATTGCTAGTGAAATATCATGATCGGCAGAATGGACTACCACCCAAAAAAGGGTTAACACAAAAAAGACACGTACAAGAATTTTAGCTATCACTGTTTCCAAGTCTTTGTTATTGATAAGGATCAAAGTTTCCTAGTACTATTGTTTTGAAAATGTTCTATACAACTTTCACAAGTAGCAAGATTCCCCATCAGACGGATAACAATAACAGTACTTCAATATTTTCTTTTACAAAAAGTATTCAGACAAGTTATTTTACTTTGGTCCCCTCTGTCTTTCAAAAGCCATGCAATATAATAGGTACCCATTGAATTTGTTTCTGTCCTAACAACCACTCAATAAAAAGCCACCTCATTTTTTAACCATATCGAGAAGACAAGGTACAACCAAATAAAGATGCAAAATCTCTTTAAAGATGGAGAGCATAAGATACCAGCATATATCTAGGTGATACTAAATTCAAGTTGACCTGATCAACTGCCTCCCTTCTGCTTGAGTGTAATCTTGTCTCCCAAGCTAAGAGCAATTCCTTGGGTTTTGCTCCTTATCCTAATGTAGCCGCTCAGCTTACTATCTGCTTGTTTCTCAATGCTTACATTCACCAAAGCATCCTCGCCAAACACACTCTTTGCATACAAGTTAGCAGCGAGAAACCCGCATTCCCCTTCCAAAGCAGACCTGGAATCATGCATAAAAACGCATATACGTGTCAACCAAGCCATGCATCACTAGGACAAATAATATTGCTCAATATATTCAGATCAGTAACAGAACAAAATGAACTGAAAGGCCATTCTGGAGCTTGAATACATTATTTAGAAACTCAAACAAAGCAGTTCAATTACATCCAACAGTAAAAAAACAACGGAAAAATAAAGAAACTAAACTAGTTCCTGCAATAATAAACTACACTTTCTTTCTTTATTAATTAAGAGGTGGAAAGCATCAAGAAGTTACCGAGAGAAATAGGTGATAACTCCAGAACAACAAAACTCAGTTAGGGTCTGTGAGTTAAAACATAAAGCAAATACTCAAGGCAATGCAATGGTGAACTACTATTTCAAAAATAACTTGTAGGATCCCATTTTCAAAGTTTACTAATTTTCCCGTGATAAAGTAACTTGTGCTATCCAACATCAAATACTTCCATGATTTCTGAATATACACCAAAATAAAACATTTACTAATTGGAATAGCCAAATTTCCCCTGATACACATTGTTCTCATGAAGACTAGGTATAATTCGGTAAGCCCCTAGATCGTCTATACAGCAACCATAATACCAGTGGTTCTTGTATTCTAAAGCTCGCTTAGAAGAATACTCCTAAGCACATATTTTTGGTAGTCCGTATACATCAAAGTACATCAATTTATCTATAATGGAAAGTAATAAGCACCAATCAAACACAATTTGTTTGTCATCGATTTGAAGTTCTAAGTTTTACACAGCACTATAATCCTCTGGCTACAAGTCTTGTTACAACAGACATTACCTTACTTTCCTCTCTTTTCTCTTACATATCTAGTCTCCAAAATTGTCCCAACACTAGTTTCATGTATCACAACTTTGGACTATACAAAATAGAGAATGATAATAATCAAGAACAAGATGGTATGTACATCAATAAATACATCAAAATCAATAAAGGCATACATAACAACCAAGTACAACTGTCCACACTTTTAGGCAAACAGATAACTTACAGCGCAGTAAGGCACTTCATGTTGGTTGATTTGATTATATGGTCAAGAAAATCTTTTTCATCTTGAATGACAGTGTTGACAGCAACCTACAATTTAGAAAGATAGTGGCTCATTCTCAAGTGCTTATAAATAAAATTCATGTAGTAATTGCTCCACTATTTTCATGGTAAGACATACAAGAGACTACTCCAAAGATTAGATGCCAAACAGAGCATTGATTAAATCAATTTACTACATAGACAGGTCAAGATTTACAACATTAACAAGTCGTTTTCAAAACATTAGTAACCTATAGAAGTATTTAGTAAACCACAAAAGAAGTTTGGAAGTCATCAACAACAACAAGAACTATACCCAGATTTAGTTTCTAATTCTCCAACTCAAAATGAATAGTATACTAGGACAGAAAGAACTATTCGATGGTGGTAAAGATTCGAGGAATAGCATACCTTGTTTTCCCACTCAAATTCTGCCCACATGGTTCTAAAAGCAGCATCACTGCACACTGCAGGGGATATATAATCCATGATGTCAATATGAATGTCATTCAGCACAACCACCATCCGGTCAAACACATTCGATGTCTCATAAACAATGTTCCCAAAAATGACGCCAGTCTCAGTTGAGGACACCTTGATGTTTGCTTTTATCTGTTTGCTCGACTCAGGAGCTAGAGTATAATTCTGTGGACGCTCAACAAGTTTAAGATCACCCATAGTTGCCAATTCCAAACATAAATTCTGGAGGGTCTCTTTAGTTCTATTAATAACTGTCACATCCAGGACAATATCATAATGATGAACTGTCACATATGCTTCAGCATAAACAGGGTCGCTAAATCCTGTTAGTTGCAGAACCCGGTTTAGTTTATTAGCATCTGTCTCATCTTTGACAAATTCTCCAGTGGCACGCTTCAAATCATCTTGGACTGCATCTTCCAACTCCAGCTGACTCATGCCCTGGAAAACAGAAAGAATTTAGGACATGGAAGAACAAATATCACCCTGCACTGAAGCACCAAAGATCGAAGCACCTAAGAATCAAACACCAGCTCTAATTGATGAGCTCTGTCATTAAGTAGAAACTACTTAAGAAACATAATTTTGAGGAAAACAGAAACAGTTTAAATGCAAATGTTTGAGTTAAACTCATTGCTGTTCATTTTGGTACATCATCATCACCCCTCCTCTTCCCTGGATAACAATAAGCTAATTTAGTGTGGAGAGATCTGCACTCTTGAATCTTGACTATAGTCATTCATAAAAAATTAAAGTCCCAGCTAGTATTCATATTCAATCAATTTTTTGACATTGATGCTGAAAGAAACTTATGCAATGTAATATGCATGCCTCTCTTAGTGTGAGTGAAACAGTAGCCAAAGAAACAAAAGTATGACTTAAAAGCTCTGGGAAAGCTGGAATGAAATGTTGAAAATAGCACTCAAAGCACATTTCTCAGAAAGCTTGAGACGGTAAAGGTGGAAAGGTGAGACAAAATAGCAAAGAAATCTGCATCCGTGCAAGGCCCACACAGCACAAAGACACCATTGAGATTACACAAAGAAAACCTCATAATACAACTTCATGGTCAGTTAAGAATTGTTTTTGATGGACGAATAAATACTTTCAATCAATTTTTAATCCAAATGGGACTTTATTTATATTTATTTTTTTCAACCCCTTCCCTCACGAGCCCCACCCCCCACCCCCCCTTTGCTCCCTTGTTCAGCTAAGATAATTCCTTTTATTCTTCTGACATATATATAAACTGAAGTGTGAGAAAAGAACTACAGGCGACCTCCATGTTAATCAACCAAATACTGTTCAGATAGAAGATACTTTCTTTCCTATTTTGATAATGTACTGAAATGTTCAGACAGAAGGTACTTACCCTCCTACTCTTCAAATGGTAGAAATCAATGAGGTCATCAGGCTGAGAATGAGAAATTTGAGCCTTTGCTTTGATCTCTTCTGTCTCTCGCATCTGCTTATCAGAAAGCATTTTAACAAAACTCTCATGGCAAGAATTCAACCAGATCTTCCTGACCTCATTGCCAGTGTTACATAGCAATCTTACACACAGAACCATCCTATCATAGGAATCATTATCAATTGGGTGTGGAAGAGCTGAAGACTGCCCTAGCTGTATCATTGAGACAATGATCAGTAAAGCATTAGTTGTTGCTTTGTTCACTTCAACTTTGGATGGTTGGACTTCTTCCAATCTCAAAATGAGCTTAGTCAGGGTGCAAGCAACAACTGCCCCAAGGAAGAAATCACCAGTTAGCAGGAGGGATCTCAGATTTCCAGAGGTCAAAGATCCTTGAACTACTGTAGGGGGTGAAAAAGCGGTTTCAGAGGCAGCACTTTGAGTAGCGTATGTCCCATCAGCAAGGACAGCAGGTCTTCTAGATGAAACAGTAGTGGAGTTTACTTGCTGAGACTTTTTTGAAGAATCATTAGCTTCACCTTCCTCAGAAGCTGAATAAAATGGTAGGTCTCCAAGGCACTGTTTGATAGTTGCAATGCCACTCTCAACTTCAGAAAGAGATATACAATACTCTCCAATAATCCAAAGGGCACATGAACAAACACGTGCAGCACGAATCTGGTAGAAAGTATCCAGTAGCCTTGTAACAATGGAAACCCTTAATTTTGGATTTGTTTCAATTATCTCACGGACAAAAACAACCACATCAATTGCAGAGGCGACATTGTTGTCTCCCAAGAAGTCCATCAACAGATGGACAACTGTGCTTGCAACTTCTGGAAACTTCACAGCACATGAATGAATGGCTTGGATAAGCATTTGACGGTATTCACCGTTCTTCTCAAGTTCACCGCTCTGGGTTTTCATGACTTCTTTCTTAAGTGTGAGAACAACCTCATTGATATTCCGGGGGGTGATCAACTCAAGAACAATGTCAAGTGTTTTTCTCCTGATGTCAAGATTAGGGCTTGAGAGCGCTCTGAGGACATCCATTATCATATCAACCATGATCTCCCTATGAGAAGATTTCAATTCATTCAGTCTATCAAGCACGATAAGCTTCACATTATTGTCACTCTGAGACTGTAGAAGTTGACAATAGGTATTGGCTGCAGCTCTTATAGCAGTTGGGGCAGAAGACAAAGAAACAAGAGTTCCAGCACATTCATAGACAACAGCAGCAGAAGGGGCATTGAGCAGTGATATAATAATCTTGATGTACTTCCCTTTCTCCCCTTTGTTTGTCCTGCAAACTTTTCGGACCAAATCCAAGACAACCATTTGAAGTAAGTCACCCCAATCAGATACTCTATCAACATGGGTCAAGAGGTAATTGATAGCACGTTCCTGAGCACATTGGAAAAGCATCAGAAATGCATTCCTTTTAGCTGATGGATCCTGCTCTGAGGTAAGAACGTTCTCAATCTTTTCTGGTGCATCTGCCAGGAGCTGCTCGCCCTGTGGAAGCTTGTAAACAGCCATCACAGCAAGTATTGCATTCCGGCGAACATATGGATGCCGGTGCTCCAAGTTGCTCATAATAGATGGAATCAGAGGTTCAATTATATCAACCTCATTTAGCCGGCAAAGGAATCTCAAAGTAACACCACGAATGTACTCATTTGGATGCTGCAAATTATTCCTCAAGTTCTGACAAATTAGGATCATTTCAGGAAGTACACGCCCCTTAGAATCGGTCTTCTCGATAATCTCCAAATACAAAAGCAGCAGCTTCTGAATCGTGTGATCTTCAGAGGGCAAGACATATCTAATAATAGTAATGAACAGTTGGGGTAGAGTTTCACCATTCAACAAAAGCATGACAGCTTTCTTCATGGCATCAACCTTGGCAGGAACGTCGCTCCCTTCAAGAGCTTCCTTGATCTCATTGGCAAGAGCTGGAGTGCCCTTATCGAAGTGTATCAGCAAAGAACAGGACTTCTCCATTTTATTCTAGATAGCTTACCTGAAAACTTAAAGTCCCCATAAGTTCCACCATAACATATTATAACTTTGACAAAGAAGAACAAAGTTGCAACGATCACAAAAAGACCCCAACTTTTGCTTAGTTGAAGCAGTTAAAATACCCTTAAGCAGTCCTATCTAAAGAACTATTAATACAACATCGATTCTTTGATTATAAAAGAATATATCCATTCAAAAGAGGGCTTCAAACCACAAAGCTATCCAAAAGAAAGGAAATAATGCATAAATGAAGCTCCTCCTTATAAGAATTAATGAAATTGCAAAAATAAAAAATAAAAAAAAGTTCAAACAATGTTCATTACATTCATAAAAGTACATTACCAGCCGAACAAAAGAGATTAAATTCAATCACTACAGCCTAGTACCAGATTTAATCCTCCCACAACTCACATCAATACTCAAATCACACTGCCGCAACAAATACACAAGCAAAACTTGACCAATCACTCAATCTCTCAACAATGCCTCAATTCCAAATTGAACCTAACTCAACATAAATAAGGCATCCATCAAACTCTATCCTGAAAATCAAATTAAATCATACAAATGAACCACCGATTACTTTATACCAGTAACAAAACCACAAAATGCACAATCTTACTCTCAGCTCAGAAACATAGGCCGATCTAACCTAATCACAATTGGTTCTACAACTCAGATCATGTACAATACATTTTTTTACATCAAATTGAACAAATACATCAGTATACATCACGCCTAAATCTACCGACGGCAGTTCGGCAGTATAATTGAACAAAACTATTACCGGTAGACCTAATAATCAAATTTCATAATGCAAGCAGACTTACATAGGCAAAATCGAGCAGAGAACAGATCTAGAACGAAAAACAAAAGCGTAATTGATCTAATAAACGAAGAAGATGAGATAAGAAACAGAACTTACCAGATTGAAGGCAGAAATGGTGAGATCAAAGTGAAGAATCTTCAGAAGAGAAATTTTGTAGAGAGAATTTTTTGGGTTTTGGGGGACGGAGGAGAGAAAATGAGGAGTTGATGGGTGGAATTTTAAGAAAAGAGAAAAAAATTGGTTTCTCTTTTCTCAGATCTGCGAGATCCGCAGAGTGAGTTAAAATGTTGTAATGCTACAAGTCTGGAGCAAAGCTACAAGTACATAGAAAAATAAATAAATGGAAAGGCTTAATACTCTTGTTTAAATTGTGTAAATTTTGATCAATAATTTAAAAATATACTTTTTTTATTAAATTAATATGTGAAAAGTAAAATTTGTGTGGAAAGAATAGTTTGTTACTAAAGTATGGTTGATTTTTTATAAAATTATGAGAGTGTATTTATAATCTTCAGTCATAATCGTATAATAATTTTTTGCTTTGAAGATGATGACTGACATCCCGTTGTTAATAGTCTATTTAGCATTGATTTTTTCTCAATCATGCCGTTATGGAGTATCTGACGATGCGGAATTAGTTAAACGGTTAGCGTAAGAGGGTCTTTTTTTGCAATTGTTTCTTGTAGTTTTTTCGTCCCTTCATGTAAGACTTGATTCACCCGTTAACACGACGGATGAGGCCCTCTCTGCATTTTAATACAGTGGAGCGTGGAGTTACTCGCCCCCAAAAGACCGTTATGTAGCCTTATATATATAGAAATTAGGAGAGATAATAGAGGATTTTTTTTATTGCTCAACAATCTACTATATATGTAGTTAAAAAAAAAATGCATTTGTTAGTATTTTAACATTAGAACTCAACTACATATGCAATTGAAAAAATTAAATTAACAACTTGATAATGAAAATTTACCTCTACATAATTATGTATGTGCTTCTTCATTTTTTTTACACCTTTTTCATGTTTTAAAACACTTGTTGAAAATCGTAACAGAAAAATCTTGACTCTGTCACAATTAATCAGTAGAATTAAAAAGAAAAATCAACTACCAATTATCATACCTACAAGCTTTTTGAGCTCCATTTAACATTAATCACAAACAAACTAAACAAAATAACTTTCAAAGCAAAAACAGATAGATCAAAAAAAAAGTCTAAAATATATTAAGAATATAACTTTTAGTTTTAAGATTATGAACTAATATATATGTGTTCTAAAATATAATGTTAATCTCGTTTGCAACTACGAATGTAAACATATAGTTTCTCATTAGACTATTTGTAATTTATCTCTTCACAAAAGTAACTAACTACATATAAATATCATAAATAGCCCTTAATTTTCATTAGTTGTAATATACAATGACAGTGCAATTAAAGTTCTATTGAATATTTTTTGAACAATAATCATTATTAGTAATTTGAATACTTTCCGATATGAAGCTGGAAAGTTAACTTCTCTATATCCATAATAAAAAAAAACAAATCAAAATAATATCAAGCAAGAAAACTCAAATCCAACTTGAGACCTTAATCTTAATTGTAATAACATATAATCTCGCAAAATATTTTGTATATTAAAAGAATATGGGGGGTGTAATTTATTATTGTCGCGCTTTAAAATATTTTGATACCTTGAGTTATGATTTGTTAAAACATTGTACGAGAGGTTAAATTTATTAAATAGTCTTTATAATTTAAGAGATTTTCATGTTTATGTGACCGTTATAACTTCCGAAATTCAAATAAAACTTCAATTTTAAAATCAATTGATATATAAATTAATTATTTCAAATTCAAATACACATCGAAAACGTTTTTTTGTTACTTTTGATGCTCACAAGAACCTTGTGTGCTTTATTTATGCACTCAAAAGCATGAATGTTGCTTATTAAGTTGTATTTTACATGTTATTGACCAACTTCAATGGCCTATTGCGTAAAAAAAAAAAAAATGTATTGTGGAACTTTATGAGAGATTGAGGAATATTAACGAAGAGGACAAATAATGGTAAAAAAAATAAAAGATACTTTTTTTAGTTGACTTAACTTCGAAAACTATATACTTAAAATTTGTCAATAAATTAAACACTAAAAATAGCATACTAGAGAATTGGTGGTATTCATGTTTTTTTTTTTTTGTTTTAATCTCATTGTTAAAAATCTTTTATGAATAACTGTAAAAGTTAACGTTAATAAATTATACGACAATCATAAAGAAATAATAAAGGATGAACTTGCATGTATTTCTAGTAAAATATATCTAATATATGATTTATGGACTTTAATCACGTCCTTTAATGATCATATGTGTGTCATTATGCTAATACAAATTGAATTTTACGAGAGTTTTTATCACTTAAAATAATGCACATTGCAAATAAATTGATAGAACATTTTTAGTTAATAAAATCTTTACTTTGCTATAAAAAGTTTATCCATAGGAAAATACTCTCATGTCCCTAAGTACTTAACCATTTTTTAAATTAACACATCTATTACGAAAATAATTATTAACATAGCGAGATTTATCATTTTATTTTATTAATTATAAAATAAATAAATATAAAATTTAAAAATTTCAAAAAATTGTATCTTTTTCAAAAAAAATTAACTGAGTGAATAATATGTAAAAGATATTTGTTTATTCTTGATATATCAAAATAGATAAAAAAAATTAGGTACAACTAAAATAAAATGAACAAATAATTAGAAATAAGTAGTAATTTTTCCTTATTTAAATACCTCATTTCGTATCCAATATATCGTTTTTAGAGCACACTAGTCGCTATTAATTGCCTTGTTAATTACAAGATATTATGATGATGATAATGAAAATTCATACACTATTAAATTTTGAACCCTAAAAAAGAAAATTATTTTTGATAAGATATATTTAGGGTCTGTTTGGATTGACTTTTGATTTATGACTTATAAGCCAAAAGTCATAAGTTTGAATTCAAATAAGTGGTTTATAACACTTTTTAACTCTATCCAAATACTTTAATATTATTTAAAAACTATTTGGCTTAAAAACACCTAAAATAAGTCAATTCAAACGGTCACTTACTCTTGTATTAAAGACTCCACAAGAATTAGAGTCGACTTCATCTATTTCATCTGTTAAAAGTGCTTGTCTCATCTATACGATTTTCATGCAATTTTTTTTTACTGTGGTTAATTATGATTTGATCACATCAACAATTACATTATTTTTAAAAAGAAAAAAATTTAAATATACTTATATTTGTACTCCAAATTATTGACAATTTAAAATATAAAAAAAAGTTTTAAATAAAAATTAATTTATTTTTGAATCTCGAAAATTAAAATGTATCGGAGTTAAAAAAATAAGAAAAAAAACTGACAGTTCACGTTTTATTACTTGATTACCAAGCAACCATACTCTCTCTCTCCATCCCTTTCAGTTCACCATAAAAAGGCTCTCAACACCACTCTGTCACGCTTTTTCTCCTCTCTTTTACTTCTATTAAACCTCTAAAACCTCCCACATTTTTCTCCATCTACAACTCTTTTTTCAACTACTCGCCTGCAAATCGACGGGTTCTTCGGTGTGGTTTTTACTGGAATAATGGTGGAGGGAGGTAACGGATCGGTGTTTCCGGTGATATTTTTCGACGGGGAGAGGGAGATGAACATTGGCAACATCAGAATTCAACCGACGCTGGTATTCAAGCCTTTTCAGTTGATGATCAGTGAGAGAATCGGGATTTCACCGAATCAGATTTCGATTTACTTGTGTGATCGTAAAGGATCCAAGTTCGAGGATCGGAGGAAAATTCCTGTCACAGGTAAAGCGAATTTCGCAGTGATTTCTCGTGAGAAGAATTGTTTCTTCCTTGTTGTCATGAAGCGTTCTAGAAAAGCAAAGAACAAGAAGGTGAAGTCTAATAGCGTGGAGTTCGGTGAGTTTTTGGAGGAAACTGTGTTTTCACATCTCTCTTCGTCGGAGAATCTGATTCTCCTGCGGCGAAACCAGACGGAAATGAGTCAGTTGTATGATCGAATTACGCAGATGGAATTGACGAGCATGAATGAACGTGTGCAGAATCTACAGCTCCATAGGGAAACTTTCGATCTAGTAATGCAGAATCCGATTCCGAATCTGATGCATTTGAATAATCCGAGTTCATTTCCGAGGATCCAAGATACTTTTCCGACGAAGAAATCAGTCTGCCATGAATGTGTGAATACTAGCTCAAACGGCGAAACGTCGACGTTCCATCACTGCAACAACGACGCTGTACTTGTTGGTTCGTTCAGGAGCCGTTCGGGACCGATTAACCGGCCAGCAAAACAATCTCTGTGAAACCGCTTCGCCTTTCTTGTGTACAGACTACAGAATTAGGCAGAAGTGGTATAATCAGCTGCGCTATGGTACATGGTATTTTTTAGTTTAGCCTAAAAAAGAGCTAAATAGATTAGCAAAAATAGAAATTACAGACGTGAAGAATGTCAATTAGTACATAAATTGGCTTAGCATAAATACATACATTTGACTGGTGGATAGAGTGGGTTGGCGCAACTGTTGATTTCGGATAAACAAGCTTCGACGTAACTTTTAAAGTTTCATATATATAGCGTCCTTGCATTTATCCATCCTGTTATTGACATGAATAAGATGTATCGAGAATGTTTGACAAGAAACACTTTCATTCTCTACTGTATCTTATGTTTTTCGAATTCGAATTATTCGGATTAATAAGTTCATAATAATAAGGAACACTTAATTTTATATGAATTAATTGAACTAGTGTGTTTTCTACGGAAATTGAGAGATTTAAAAGTTCACCTTAAATTGATTCTATGTCGTATAAAATTTGATTGAGTTGAATCAAATAACTTTTAAAATTCATCTCACGGAGATTGAGAACGTTTTAATAAGAAATGATTTGGCTATTGAATGAATTTTACGCAACTTTAATCTGAATTAGTAGGCCTTATGAAGAAACACTAATATCCTTAAATTATGAAATTAATTTTTTTTTTTGTTGAGAAGCATTTTCACCCCTTACAAGAATCTTACTTAATGTGTATTTAAATTAGCCGAAATAAAGTAAATCTCAATTAACACAGAGATCTTTGCTAACACTACAAGAAAATATAATTTAGAAAATATAATTTGAACTTAAAAAAAGAAAAAATAACTGTAAGCCAATTGTAACCAATCCACTTTATACTGAAATTGTACTATGTATGTATCATCGAATTCACTTTTCATCATAATTTGTATTAAAAATTATTTTTGATTATTAAGCACAAATTCAAAAGGAAGTAAAAGGAAAATAAAATTTCTCAGATTGTATTTATTTTTGATAATTTATCTTTTAAATGAATTATATTTTTTTCGCATTACATAATATATTTTAGTATTAGCTATCCAAAGGATAAATCTATAAAAAGAAATAGGATGGATGATAAAGTTATTACGAAAAAAAGGCCAGATAAAGAATAAATTATTATAATTATTATTTTATGTAGGCAAAGAAAAACATACATATTTATAAAAAGATTATTACAAAATCATAATAAATCGATAGTTATATAGAATAGGACTTTTAAACATTACATAACAAGATTCGATAAAATAATTCAATAAAATTTAAGTCACCGTCACAATAAATATTATATTATATCAGATAATAATCGATCCAGATAAATCGTTAGAATGAAACTTCGTAAGTTTTCCTTCGCAACTTTTATGAAATACTCTTTTCTATTTTTTTGTGAAGAGATATGTAATTTTGTTTTTAAATTATTAACTTTGTAAAAATTTAATTTATATATTAAAAAATAAAATAAAATAAAGATATTATAGATTTATATAGTTAATAACTTAAAATAATTATACTTAAAAAAAAATCAAATCTAACTGAAATATTAATATTTACACAAAAAATGGGACGATAAAATATTTCTATTTCTCATATTTTGAGTTTAACTTCTAAATTTCTAATTATATTACATCATTAATATCTAGTCTAGCCTAGATACTAATAGACTGGACTAATATATATAATTATGGAACTATTTTTAAACATTTCTTTCAACCAAAGTAAATTCTATTTAAATATAATTAGCATATAAAAATATAGTCATGAAATTGACCCATTGCTAAATATTCACTAATAAAACTGAAAATAAAAGTGTTTATTCCCTCTAAAATAAACTACTTATTTCTTAAAAATATGGAACTTAAAATTTGGTGTATTTTTGCATTTTTTTTCTTTTTGGGGAGAAGTTTTTGTAAAGTCTCATTGAATTATTAAGACATTATACATTTGGATCTATTTGGACACGAAACTAATAATTTATCGCAATACAGTTTGGTTTTCGTTTTTATGCTTCCATCTAACATTTTGGTTTGCATTTTTTCGTTGGAGAAGCTAACGAAAACAGATAACAATGGCGTCTTACGCAGTGGTAATGGAGAATTTGAAAGAGAGATCAGAATTTATGAACGAATCGATGCAGAAAAGCCAAACGATTACTGATAATATGATTTCGATTCTCGGTTCCTTTGATCATCGTCTCTCCGCCCTTGAAACCGCAATGCGTCCTACTCAGGTATTTGAGTAATCGTGTGATGTTTTGATAGATTTGAATAAATGTGATTTCTTTTTGTATATCTAATTTGATAATTAATTTTTCTTAGATTAGAACACATTCGATTAGAAAAGCACATGAGAATATTGACAAGACATTGAAGGTAGCTGAATCGATATTAGCTCAATTCGATCTCGCACGCCAGGTTCGTCTTCTTCTAGTCACATTTTGCTTTTTGATGCTCTGTTTTTGAAAATTTCTTTGCATATTCACTCTGTATTTTGCTGAGTATTGCACTACGAGTATGAAAAGTACGTTTGTTGTACACATACATACACGGAAGTAACACATTGCAAAATTACTATTCTTCTGTTTCAATTAGTCATTCTATGTCGCGGATCATGTATCTGTATTACAGCTTAGATTCCCTTTTTACAGACGGAGGCCAAAATATTACGAGGGCCACATGAGGATCTGGAAAGTTATTTGGAAGCAGTTAATCAGCTAAGAAGTATTGTTAAATTTTTCAGCAGTACGAAAGGCCTTAAGAGTAGTATTGGTATGATTAATCATATTTCCAGTTTACTCGCGAAGTCTGTTCTTAAGCTTGAAGAAGAGTTTCGTCAGCTTCTAAACTTGTACAGGTCTGAAATTTAATATAGTAGTACTTATTTTGCTCTCTCAATGCATACAACTTTTTTTCGTTTTTTTATGTTTTACGTTGTTATATTGAGATGAATGTATGATAAACATTGCCTGATACATGTAAAAGTACATCTCTTTTATAGCTTTTTAAGTTCACTACTCAAGATTACTTATATTTGATTGCAGTAAACCTATAGAACCTGATCGTCTTTTCGATTGCCTTCCCCAATCTCTGAGACCGTCTACAGGTTCAGATAGTAAAGGTGATGGTGGTGGAGCAAAAGAGCATCAAAGAAGTTTAGAAACAGTTGTTTACCACCCTCCGGATCTCATCCCACCGAGAATACTGCCCTTGTTACATGATTTGGCTCAGCAAATGATTCAGGCCGGTCATCAACAACAACTGTATACTATTTATAAGTAAGTTATCTCCTTAAATAATGGAAACACATCCCGTTTAAGCGTCAGGGAGAGATCCTGATCTCCCAATTACGATAGAAATAAAGCTTGAAATGAAGGATGCGCTCAAATTGATCATCATCTATTTCTATGATGATCTTTTATATGACAAAGTAGTTTTTTTTTTCGGTGTATATGCTATTATGTCTCATATTTTTTGCATTTTCCATACATCCTGTTTTGTATCCAGTGAAATACGTTCGTTAGTTATGGAGCAGAGTCTTAAAAAACTAGGTGTGGAAAGGCTTGGTAAAGAGGATGTACAGAAAATGCAGTGGGAAGTTTTAGAGGCGAAAATAGGAAACTGGATTCACTACATGAGGATATCCGTAAGCGCTGTCATATCATCTAGTTTTGATTTGATCCTTTATTTTCACCTTGTTATAACCTATTCGTCGTTTTTGACACAGGTAAGGCTTTTATTTGCTGCAGAGAAGAAAGTCTCTGATCAAATTTTTGAAGGTCAGGATAGTCTTAGAGATCAATGTTTTGCGGAGGTAACTGGAAATAGTGTCGCGGTGTTGCTTAGCTTTGGAGAGGCCATTGCCAAAAGCAAACGATCGCCTGAAAAGTTATTTGTCCTTCTAGATATGTATGAGATAATGAGAGAACTTCAGACAGAGGTACGATGAAATGACCGAGAAGATATCTATGTCTCCTTATCTTTGCTTTTGGAAAATCTTCATTTTCACTTGTACTAATTTTTGGTATTTCTCTCCATTATCCTTCCCTGTGGAAGGGGAATATTGTTGGTGTGACAGATGGATAATATTTTCGGAAGCCAATATTGTAGTGAAATGAGAGAAGCTGCAAAAGTGTTGACTAATCGTCTTGCTGAGACAGCGCAAGAGACTTTCGTGGATTTTGAAGAAGCAGTAGAAAAAGATGCCACCAAAACTGCTGTACTTGATGGAACTGTCCATCCTTTAACTAGTTATGTGATTAACTACGTTAAGTTTTTATTTGAGTAAGTTTCACTATGCTCTCCGATCCTTTCCTTACATTCTTCTTTTGTTGAAAATTGAGTGTTTCTATATATTGCACTCTGGCTGATATCGCTGATCATTCTTGATATGGATTTTTGATCTTGTGTACCATCTTCGTATTTCTTCTTCTTTTGATTGCATCACTTCCCTTGTCTATCGGAAACAATTAGCTTATCTGATCTGGTGAAACTTTACATTCATTTCTTTTTCTGTTTAAAGCTTTGCAATATCTCAGTATTATCTATTGACTGTGGACAGTTATCAATCAACTCTAAAGCAACTTTTCGGAGATGCTGATGATGGTAATTCCAAAGACCAGTTGGGAGTTATAACCACACGGATATTGCAAGCTCTTCAGAGTAACTTGGATGGGAAATCTAAGCAATACAAAGATCCTGCATTGACTCAACTATTTCTAATGAATAACATTCACTATATTGTTAGATCTGTTCGCAGGTATGTTAAGATGTTACTTGAGAGAATTCGTTTACTACAAATTTATCTTTGCACGTTCGTTCTATGATGGTATAGGTCCGAAGCAAAGGACGTGCTTGGTGATGATTGGGTTCAAATTCATAGAAGAGTAGTTCAGCAGCATGCAAATCAGTACAAGAGGATCTCTTGGTCTAAGGTTTGTTTGCTATCTCTGTAGTTTTACACTCATGATTATCAACATTTTCTCGAGTTTTTTATGTTTTCTTAGCCTGGTCATACATGTTTGATGTGTGTGGTGTACCGCATCAATTGATATTAGTGTGTTACAAAGTAACTGAAAGAGTTGGTTTTGGTTTTTGTGGAATCAAACTAAATGGAAGATGAATTAACATGAATATTTGGTAGGAAGATAATTAGTACAAAATAAAAGTCAAAATAATATCTTGGTAGGTGAAAGTTAGACAAACCATAAAATGGTTTGCTATCTTAACCTTGACAATTTTGACACATAGTGATGTCATGGATGACATCAATAGGATGAATTTATTCCTATAGGTAGCTCTTAATTCATTTTCAAACCATCCTCTCAGTTTCCTTTTCAACTTCTAAGGCATTTGTGTTCTCTCTCTTGTAGTATTTCACTTTTATTACAAAACTTGTATTCTTTGTAGAGTGAAATAAATATTGGTGCAGTTGTTCTTTGGTGGACGTAGGATCATTTTGATCCGAACCACGTTAAATATTGTTGTTCTTCCTTGTTCTTTAATTTCATGTTTCCGCTAACAGTAACATTATACAATCAAGCTGCAGATTCTGCAGACTCTCTCCGTCCAAGGAGCTTCACCAGCTGGGAATGCTTCATTTACCGGTGAAGTTGTTAGTAGCAACACTGGTATCTCAAGGTCCGCGGTGAAAGATAGGTTTAAGACTTTCAACATGTTATTTGAGGAAATTCATCAGAGGCAATCACAATGGACAGTTCCTGACAGTGAGTTGCGCGAGTCTTTAAGGCTAGCAGTTGCTGAAGTCCTATTGCCTGCATACAGGTCTTTTGCCAAGCGTTTCGGGTAATGCTTGCTTAACACTATACTTTGGAAATGAATAGTAAAAACGTATAACTCCCAAATCTTATTATGTTTTGACTCTTCACATTTGTAATTACGTCTATCCAATGTCATTTTTGTTCTGTTTATTCATCATCATACCATCGATGTTACCATACGTAACGTTAACTTAATGTTATGTGATTAGGCCAATGATCGAGGGTGGAAAAAATCCGCAGAAGTATATCAGATACACTCCAGAAGATCTTGAACGAATGCTAGCTGAGTTTTTTGAAGGAAAAACTTGGAAAGGGCCTTAAATAGATAAAGAAAATGGTACTCTATAGTTTATAAGAGTTTTTTTTTTTTTTTTTTTTTGAAGTTCTTTTTTTGTATTGTTGATCAAATAAAGGATGTAAAGTGTGTAATGCATTTTTTTATTATAATGTTGTAAGTGTCATATCTTGTTTGAAATAAAATTATTTCATCACTTTATATCGTATTTCTGAAATATACTCTCTTCATCCACTTTTATTTGTCATGTTACGTTTTTTGAAAGTCAATTGAAATATTTAAAAAACACTATGAAAAGTATTATAAATTGCAATTTTTTACATATTATATGATGAAAAAATACATTTTACTGTAAAAGTTAATGCATACATTATTTTTTTCTGAACATGATACGAAACGACCCTTAAATAACTTTCATGAATTTAAAAAAAGGAAAAATTTCACATTATTCCTGTGATCGAGCAAAGGTTTATAAGTTGAAGGCTAATAATAGTGCGAGAATTAATTATGTTAGGTAAATATTTTTTCTTGTTTCAATTTTTGTTGTGAGTGATAAATTATATCATTTACCGTTTATTGAGTACGTAGTTTATCTCGTTGTGAGTGATATATTATTCATAAGACGGATGAGTGGTTTTCTTAATACAATTTCGAGTAATTCTTACCTTTTGAAATAACTTTTGAGTTAAGTTATATTTAAGATTCATTTATTTAACATGATATATCAAAATAAGGTCCACCCCAATTGATTTTTTTTTTCTAATTGTTATTTGATTATCTACATTTCGTATACAAGTTTAATAATAATAATAATAATTTGAACATGGTAAAATTCATAATTATTTTTTTATTTGAAATTCATGATAAATCTAAATGTCAAATATTAAATCAATTGCGCGTCCTAAACGAGTAATATAAGTGTAAAATAAGCGGATTTTTTTAGTACTTTCTATAGTCCTCACAATATTGAGAATTCAAATTCATCTTGATCCGAAAAAAATGCTTTATATATATTAATTTAGTGACAATATTTTAAAATGAACAAAAAAAATATTTCTTACTTGAGTTCTCTCTTCCACAATTTAATTCCAACAATTTCGCCTGTGTTTTTTCCGACTTATATTTCTATAATTTGTGAATCTCTCTTCTCTCCTAAAATCTTCGAGAAAGAAACCAAATCGTCCTCACTCCCTTTCTTTTTGATAAAAGAAAGGGGGGAAGGGGACGAATTATAACCATGACAGATTCTTCAGGCGATCATAAAAAAGAAGAAATGAAACCTGTTTTAGGTTATCCTGAACAATTTTCTCAACCAGATCATAATCTTGCCTCGCCTTATCCCAATCCGGCCTATCACTATCCTCCACCATATGATCAATATCCATATCAATACCCCTATTATTACTACCCAAATTACCAATCCAATTACTATAACGATGACGACAACAACAACAACAACAATATCTTGCAACCCCAATTATCTAACGTACCCCCTCCACGACGAAAAATTATAACTTTTTGTCGTGTCTTTTTTTGCCTTATCGTCGTTCTAATATTGAGTTTCAGTATTCTTTTCGTAGTTCGAATTTGGAAAAATTACGCATATTACCCTTCATTTGAGGTTGTATCATTTATTGTACATTCTTTCAACATATCAAATCCCACCAATAAGTTAACGGTGGATTGGGAAGTAGATGTGAGTGTGAGGAATTCAAATAGGAAAGTGGAAATTAGTTTTGAGTACATATCAACTAGCTTGATGTACAAGTTACAACTACTCGAATCGTCATTCAGTGCACCTTTCAATGTGTCTACAAAAAGTAATACTAAGTTTCATGTGGATTCTAGTATTCCAAATCCAAATCAAATGAAAATAGGAGGACTTGTGGTAGATGAAATGGCTCGAGATTTGAGAAGAGGTGACAACTTGTTAATTGATTTGAGGATAGAAGCAAAAATACTAAATCATGGTCCCGGCACTCGCTTCGAAAGAGATTTGTATCTATCGTGTGATGATTTAATTCTGAATTTCAAGAATTCAACTAGCTTGCCAGAGTGGGATGGGAGAATAAATAATTACAAATCGAAATGCGAGTATGACGAGACTTGGTGGTAAGTTTTTCTTATGTCTTTTTTTTTTTCTTACGTGATATTAATTACAATCAAACGTTTTCATAATAACATTATTTGTCTAAATATTTTGACTATTATGACAAAATATTTAGCTATTATAATAAAATATTCTGACTATTCACGTTTATCTATTATTGAATTACTCATCCTAAGATCTTAATTTCTCTTGCCTCATTTTAATTGAAGGGATATCATATGGGAACCTTGGTGAAATTTCATGCACACATCAACCAATAAGAAGGATAGGCCACAAGTAACCTTATTACCTATATCTTATAACATCGAGGAGCATGATGAGATGAATCTTTTATTATTAAATAGAGTCTTGCACTTTAAATATTCTTGAAAATGAAGAAACTTCGGATACAGATCGTTTCTTTACGTGTACATATTTTCACCAACTGTAAACATGTCCTTTTTTTTTCTTTTTTATTTAGTCAAAGTTTGATATACTTAAGCTAGTATATTAGGTATCAACCACAAAACCTAGTGTGATAAAGCATAGACATGAATATTACAAATAGTTTAAGTTATATACACTATATATTATGTATAAAAGTTTTTTTTAGGTCATGTTTACTTTTTGTAATATAAAATTTGCCTTTATTTTTAATTTTTACAGATCTCAATTTTTATTGAGGTATCTCTGTAAGTATCCTTTGATAATGTAAAAACTTTTTGTGCACAAAATTTGATGTATATAAATATATTTGATTTCTGTCTCTCTTTTTGGGTAGATATGTATTTTACTCACCTAATTGCTTTTAGCACTTTGCAGTTTGTGGCCATAGAATAAATGTTTTTAAAACAGGAAGACTTTTTATTCTTATATTTTTAAAATTTTGTTTTGATAAATACTTTTAATTTTCTTGAGCCGACAATTTATTAGAAATAACTTATTTAACTCATAAAAATAAAAGTAAAAAATCTGTGTAATTTAACCTTCTTCATATTTACATGTAAGATTATATTGGATACGTTATATGTTGTTATTTATTGTTATATAATTAGCTTAATAATTTTTTTAAGCAGTTGTGGAAAGTTTGGTGAAGTGCATGTGGGTGGAGGTGGGGTGGGAGTGAGGGGTGTGGAGGGAGAACTTTTTGCTATTATATTTTTTTGTTCGCAGAAATTTATGGTAAGACTGCGTACAATAGCTTCTCATGATCGGACATTTCTCTGGACCTTGTGCATCACTAGAGTTTTAGTGTGCTTAATTGTCTTCTTTTTTTTTTCCCGATAATCGCTCTGAGGCCGTAGTAATTTAGATTTATTCTAAAAAATTCGACTTAAAAGGTAAAGCTAGTACTCCTGATCAAAGGTGACTTTATATCTAAAACTCAAACCCAAAATGTCTTTTATATCTTCTGAATTAAATGTTAAATGTGGCTCCCATGCACTCTAAAGAAATTGCTCAACTGTCAAATTAATTATCATCCCCCACCCCCACCCCCACCCCCACCCCCAAGGAAGTATGGTTAGTAATTAGTATGAAAAATTCAACAAGAAATTTTGAGTTCAAATGTAGAGTATTATTAATCTTACAAATAAAGTGATTTAATTATTTTTTAGTTAATTTTTTTTATGTAAATCTAAATTAATCGTATCATCATGTAGCGAGCTTCTAAAATTGAACACTAGAAAATGAAAAAAAATACATTTGTATTTCATGTTATGAAGTTATTTGACATAACTTAACAATGCATTTAAATTATTTGAGTATTATGGAAATTGAGAAGTCTCTATTCTCATTATATATAGCTAGCAACACCTAATTAAATTAAATGAAACTCCTCAAATGTCAAAAAAGAAGGGCCCTTTTTACTGTTTTTTTTCTATTTATATTATACACTATAAAGGCACTAAATGTGTGAAAAAGACCAATGAACAACACACACATGTATGACTTACACATTTGATACCTCCATATCCTTCCTTTCATTTTCTACACCTACTTTTTTCGAAATCAGAAATAACAGCATAGTCAGAATTTTTATTAAAAAATTTCAAAAATATAAAGTAAACACAAAAAAGAATCAATTTTAATAACATCCGATATCGTTATACTAAAATTTTTATATTTCATAATAAAGTTTAAATTTTAATAACGACTCTATTTAGACATATCCTTTGTTTATTATATTTTCCAATATCCAAAGTCTTACCCCCACCCACTCCCCTTCAATCCTTCTATTCCTCTTGAATTTTCACATTCTTCAAAATAGTTTTATTTAGTACACCATTAGATGAACTAACCAAATTTTAATGAAAATTTCTTAACTTGTGTGTAAGCACTTTGACTAATCAAAGAGCTCAAACTTCAAAGAAGATGTTGTTAACAAGGACAAGTTACAAGTACAAATAATTAAAATTTTCCAAGTAAGGTTTATGTGTGTGTCAGAGCCCAAAAGTATACCTTTTTTACTTTTGGAATATATGTACATTATAATGAAATTCTTGTGGGGATCATATGTATATACTTAGATTTGTTAAGTGACACCAGCAAAACAACATTAAAATGGCACTTGTGGGGGCTTTCTATATATGTTGCTTCTTGCTTTTTTCTATCAATATATTGTCCAAAAGAAACAACTAGAGGACTTCAACTTCATGTACCTAAAAAATTTAGTACTAAAAGGTATACATGACCTAATTTGTGAGAGTATGATTTGATAAAATTACAACCGAATAATAAGTACTCATTCAGAGTTTTTAGGTTTATGTACTAGGTATTCTGAAGTCGGTTTTTTGTTTGGAAGTAGCTTCCCCGTTTCTCTCCCAACGTGAGACTTTTCATCTCTTGATATACTGTAGATTTAGTCAAAGTCTAATACAAGAATCAAATACCGAGTGAGAATTTTTCTTTTTATAAATTTTCCCACCATGGCTCATATGATGTATTGTCAGAATTAACTATAAATTTTGGCGTTAAATAGCTAGTCCATAATAAGCGAGTTATTTGTACGTGTAATGCATTGTTAGATAAAATTAGCTAAAGAATTTTATTGTTTAACGACAAGAATGATTGGTCACTTTTTTTTTTTTTGTGAATTTAATTAATCCCATAATCAATAATTTAGAATCATAAGACAACATATATAATTATTCACATGTAAATGCCAATAATTTCCAAGCAAATAGTTGTTGATTGAACTTTCTAGCACTTGAGTCTTTTGCTGACCTTGTTTGGGGCTGCTAAGTTGTCAAATCCATGAATAATTAGAAGCAAATTTTCTGTGGATTCATTTGATTAATTGATTATTTAATTAATAGATTATAGAGAATATTTTAGGTTAATTATTGATTAGGGGAAAAAGTGAACATTAGCTAGTAGGTATATATGGTGGAATATAATGCAAGGAAAATGATGTCCCAAATTGACACATGGATGGTTGCTTAAAAAACTTTTCTTCTTTTCCATCATTAATAATAACATGTCATAAAATAATAATGTGTAGAAAAATAAATTAAAATAGAAAGATTACCGAAATGAGTTCGACGCCAATAACTATAAGCACACAATTCAACCAGATATGTCATAATAATAATGTGTAAAAAAATAAACTAAATTAGAAAGATTACCTAAATGAGTTCGACGCCCTTAACTATAAACACACAATTCAACCAGATATATCGTATATAAGTTGTTTGGTTATATACTTTTATTTTATAAAGTAATACTTGTTATCTTTTTCATGATTTATTCATTTTCTCTTGTTATTCAACTAACTTTTTTGTATTATTATAAATCATTTTATCATAAAAATAAATTATAAAATATAATATACTATATAAAATAAATTAGAATAAAGTATCACATAAATCTGACTAAAAATTATATCATAAAGACTTATATTATTCTCTCTGATCAATTATATTTGTAAATTTAATTCATGATTCATTCATTAATTTTTTATAACATAAATTTTGGACTCGTGGCCTATACATGAACCTTCTAAAGGGTAGGGGCCTTCATGCACCATTTTCCCACTTGGTCGGCTACATTATTTTGTCTATATATATACTATATCGATGTGGATTCAGAATTTTAGATTTAAAAATATTTATAATTATTTTAAGTCAGTATCAGAATAATAATTTAGTTATAATCAAATATTTATAAATATTTAATAATTTTTTTTAGATATATACATATAATTTATGTAAATATATTTATGAAAATCTATAATCGAACCTCTAGATCTGTCCTCGTTAACGTATCATTGTCACCCTTAGCTAGGGTGTTACCATCCTCACTATTCACATTAAATATGAAAACATCCCTTCATGCAAATTAAAAGAGCGTGTTATTATTTTTAGAGATTATTAAGTAATGACTTTATTATCAAACTATTTCACTAATCAAAATAGAAACATTTAGTTAAGATATTAGCTTCGTGATAATGATTAACCCCCCGTTTAATATATCTCTTATAATTATTATGATTAGGACTTAGGAGAGCGTAATTATACGTAATATTATTGATTCTTGGGTACTACTTAAATCAATTTACTTTTTAGAACTATAATGAAAATTTAATTGATCTTGACGTGTCTTATAATTTATATCATTATAAATTTAACTTCAATTTACATATTTTGCCTCCAAACTTTTCGAAGAAGGAAAAATGAAAATAAAAATGTACTTACATAGAATCAAAATGTAAAAAGAGGGAATGACTCGATTTTTTTTTTTATATTTGACTTTGTTTGTCTGTAAAAAATTTATATTTATAATTTTATCGATTATACTCTTAAACTGAGAAACACAATAATTTAAACATTGGCAAAACCCTAAATATAAGAATCCAACTTATAAACGAAATCAAATATAAAAATTTCTCAGATTATTTTATCATTAAAAAAGTGGCATAAAATAATCATCACGTTATTTTGATCCTAAAATTATAGCTTCAAGTCGGCAAACATGATCTTTAGGAAGGATAAAAATAACAATAATTTTTTGTATGACATATTTAACATTTTAAAAATTTATTTTGAAACGGAAGGAATAAATACGAATATTCAAAGAACCAGCCGTTGTCGGCGGGCTTGGGTGGGAAATTTATTTGCCCCATAATAATAACAAAGTGGACCCTATTACGATATAAACGTGTCATTTACGCCATAATTATTTCTTATAAATTATTTTTAAAACATTTGATACTAATCATTTTCACAAGTTAAACAAGGATTTTGAAGAAAAAAAAAAGAGATGAAACTGCTTTTTTTTTCATAACTCGTGAAATTGATAAAATTGTTATCATATAATTAAAAATGTAATCAATTTAGAATTTTGGTCATAGAAACAATATTTTCATAGAAATATAAAATATAAACTTTTGTCAAATTCTTGTAATTCTACGTATAGTAAAAGCTTAAAATTATTTATTTTTTCTTTATCAAATTACTATACATATACTCTTTATAACTAAACAACTATATGTAATTCTTCTCGAACAACTTTAATTAGTAACAACTATCAATTATATAACTACACTTCGATTGAGTAAACTTACTCTAGCCTTTCTCGTAACAAGTGAGGGAACGATTAAAATTCTTTTATTCAACGACGGATCAAACTTTTAATTCAGAAACTAAACACGTAAAAAGATTAAAAAAAGGTTCAACATGCATACGTATATTCATAAAGTTTATAATTTTAACTTCATATATTTGTAGTTTCCTTTTAAACATATAGATATATCGTGAGAATGAAGAGTATTTTGATAATACGAATTCAAATTTAATCGAGTATTTAAATTTTGAATATCCATTTTTTTTTATAAAGGAAGTGACACTTGCTCACTTTATTACTCTATATAGATAAACCAATCCCCATAACCACTCACTTCCCTTTTATTCCACCACACTTGTACTATTACTATCCACATCTTCAGCTCCACTACTACTTTTCCGATCACCGGAGCTACCGCCGGAGTAAACACCACCATGTCAGTCAAAGAGTGCACTCACCACAAAGACAAAAAACGAAAACTCGTCCGACGACTCTTCGCCGGAATACTTATTTTCCTCTTCGTCGTCCTCTTAACCATCTTACTAGTCTGGGCAATTTTACAACCCAAAAAACCCAGATTCATTCTCCAAGACGCTACGATCTTCAATTTCAACGTCTCTGCTCCCAATATCTTCTCCACATCAATTCAAGTCACTATATATGCCCGGAACCCTAACGATAAAATCGGGGTTTACTACGATAAGATGAAAACATACGCAAATTATCACAATCAACAAATTACTTATTATACCCAAATTCCTTCAGTTTATCAAGGTCATAAAGACGTTAACATATGGTCGCCGTTCGTTTTCAGTAACAATGTTCCGATTTCACCTTATAATGGACCAGATCTGAAGGAAGACCAGCAAAACGGCGGCGTTTGGCTCGATTTCAAAATTGACGGCCGTGTGAAATGGAGAGTTGGAACGATTACGACTGGGCATTATCACTTACATGTTACGTGTACGGCGTATGTTCCGTTCGGAAATCATCCCGGCGACGGCGGAATTATCGTCGGAAATAACGCCGTGAAATATCAACTTGCTCGGAGCTGTGATGTGAGTGTTTAGTAATTTGGAGAAGATGATGAAGCAGAGGAGTTTATTTATATTTTTCTGTTTAATTACTTTTTTTTTTTGGACCAACTTTTATTTTCTAATTTTGTTTTCCTGCTATTTACAGTTTTAATATTTTTGGTCCTATAAAGTTGACTGAACTGTACATTTTTTCTGTTAAAGAATAATATTGGAAAACTTATATTATAAATAAATTACAAATAATTGTCTTCTTATTTTATGAACGATACCTTATTTCATGAACGGTACGAGGGTTCAAGTCGTGGAAATAGTTTTGGCAGAAATGTAAGGGAAGTCTCCTGAGTCCTTGTGGTTGGACTCTTCTCCGAATTCTATACGTAGCAAGAGTCGTATCAAACTAATTCTTTCATTTTGATTAAATAAATTATGAAATAATTTTTTTTTGGCCAGAATGATATATTACCTTTTAAATATTTTTATCTTTTTAATTTTAATATCTTTTAATCAAAAAATGAAAAAAGACAAATTTATTTTAAAATTAAAAAAAATATTTTTTAAAAATTTCTGATCAAATTCTGGCCATTTAGCATTAGCGATAAATTATTTGTTAATTAAAACTTTTAGAAAAATGATTTTTCGATTTGCTAATGTTTTTAGGGATTGGTGAAACATTGGATCATGTAAGAAATTTTTGGTTTACTCTAATTATTACTTAATGTTTACTTATGTTAGTATCAATAAACAAAATATAATAATTTTAGATGAATAATGAGTACTTTTTGATTCATAATAAATTATTTTGTGTTATTCGAGCCTTAAATATGAAATTATTGTGTTCTATCTTTAATATAAGTTTCCTTATTCAAAGTTAAAACGAATTCTAATATGAATACAATAAATCGAGTGTAAAACTAAAAGAAAGTTAATTCTTTATGTAAAAAAGGTATTTTTCATGAATATTACATATGGTGATTCTCCTATTGTATTTTTGCCAATTAAAAGGGGCCTATAAAAGTGACAGATATTCTCTTTCTACTATAAAATAATATAATATAAAGTCACAAATAATTAACTCAGATCATGAGAAAATTGTTTTTTTTTTCTTTCTCATGGTTACTTTTGAGGGTTTGAAATTTACTCTTCAATAGTAGTGAGGGCGAGTGAATTTTTTAATCACGTTAACATGAAATATTTTGTGTATTAAATTATCGATATTTATTTTTTATATTTAAAGTTAGGTAAAATGGGGCATGTGACCTGTTTTGATTAGCCTAGGAATATATAGAAGGGGGCAACCCATGTGATATATAATTAAATTTTAATGTACTGCTTGATTTAGGCTGTTTATCAAACTATAGCTTGTTTCATACGTCTCTCTTCACTATACCACAATTTCAATGTACATGATGACACTTTTTAGGGATTGTATTTAACATAGCGGCAAATTTAGAATTTATCGATCATGAAAATTGTGTTATCGTACACTTGCATGTTACTCTCTGAATCCGCTACAAGTTAGGTGTACTAATTGGGGGGGCGGGGGGTTATCATAATTATTAAATTTTATTTAATTACTGTTCAATCATGATAATTTTTAAGGTCGGATATACGTGAACTAATTTTATAAGATTTTTTTTTCTGTTTTAATTAAATAGGAGCTATAGTATCATACTTTTGACACTTTATGAAAGTGCTTAGCATTAGGTGGTTTAATTATTAGTGAATTGTTGGTAGAGTATTAGTGGGAAAGTGTGTTTAGTAATTTATGATTAAGAAAATTGAGTATCAAAGAGATAAGATTTATGTGGCTTTATGTCATTAGACAACAATGAAAGAGACTTAGCATAAAGTTGATATATTCTAACTTTCTATAATAACATCGTTCTTGTAAATAAGAGAACATATAAGATATTATCAATAATAACGTCGTTTTTGTAAATAAGAGAATATATAACATATATCAATTTTTTTTTAAAAACTTTGATTTTTTCATAAAATATTACTATTGTAAAAAATGACGATTATAAAGAGGTCTAATATTACTATTGTAAAAAATGACGATTATAAAGAGATCTGATTGACGTTGAGAGTTACGGGTAAGAAAGAGATGTGACTAGAATAGAAGAATGGGTGGCTGACCTAATAATATAGACTATAGTATATGTCCCAACTCTAATTAATTTTTATTTGTATTCTATTGTACTATATGACATCCAATAATATTCTATCTATGGTTGGCCCATTTTGGCTTTTATGCTCGTTGTTTTCATGGTCCAAAATTACAACAAACCAAATCTACATAAGTCCAAGATGGACAAGTGGCACATGAACTCAAATAGTTGGAATGATAGGGAAATAGTTAGAAGAGTGAGTTCATAATTCAATTATTATTATTTTTTGGTTAAAATCTAACTACATAAAGTCATAAGATTAAAAAGTATTTGAAATAACATATTCAGAGAGGTTGTGTGAAAACAGATAATATCTTGATAGTTAAGCTTGAATCGTGACATAGGATATTCGAGTAGTATGGTGATGAGACAAACCTCTCTTTGAGGGTGAGTGTACTGACCTAAGGACCGCTAGTGGTTGAACTACAAAGGATTTGCTATCAAAGTAAATTTAGCTTAGACAAACTCTATATTGGAATGAGAAAGGAAAGTTTGGGGTCGCACATCGATGAATTCAGAATTTTAACATTCGAAAAACTTTTAAATTAGAGTTTTATAAAATAAAATAAGGACAACTTTCACACATAACAAATAAAAAACTCATATTTGTATGCTATAGCAAAGTTTGCATAATTGCGCTCCATAGCAAACATAGAAACTATATAATTCGCTATACATATACAGTTGAAGCGAATTGTATAAAACGAAGTGTATAAAACGAGAAAGAGAAAGACACTTGGGCAGAGACTTGTATAAAAACGAAGTGTATGATTATAAGTGTATAGAACGATTATATACAATTTGAATTTGTATAAATGAGAAAGAGAGAAAGACAAAAGAGACTTGGCAGGGAATATACAATTGAATCGAATTGTATAAAACGAGAAAGAGAGAAATTAGATACAATTTAAAATTTGTATAAAAAGAGAAAGAGAGAAATTAGATACAATTTAAAATTTGTATAAAAAGAGAAAGAGAGAAAGGCAAAAGAAATTGGGCAGGGGAGTATTTTTATTGTATAATTATAAGTGTATAGGACGAAAATATATCTACTTGCATGTGTATATACAATTTTCTCACGCTTTATACAAACAGAAACGCAATTTATACATTTCGCTTCTGTTTGTATAAGTGAGAAAGGCGCGGGTGGCGAGCGAGATTTGGGAGAGTGGCGAGCAAGATCTGGAAGAGGGGAGAGAGTGGAACAAAAATATATGTATTTATAGAATTTCCTCTGCTTTATACAATTAGAAATAATTTTTATACACTTGTGTTTGTATAAAAAGTGAGGAAGCGAGCGAGAGATTGGAGGAGAGTGGCGAGCGAGATATTTGGGAGAGAGGCGCCTGGCAATTTTTTGCAAACGTTTGCTATGGAGCACAATTAAATCAAATTCTAGCTACTCCATTTATTTTAGGTTATTAGTTTGCTATTATATACAATTATCCCATAAAATAATGAGACATGAGGCTCAAATGACTTGAGGTAGCTAGCCCGAAGGAATGCGGGCCAAAACGAACAATTCATTGATAATTGAGTTTGAGTGAAGACATTAAAATCCGTGAGATTGTTAACCTCCTTTTAAAAGCGCAAAAACTCTTATAATTTCTCTTCATCATACTATCACCACTCATTTTCATTCATTTAACTTGGCATTATTTTATGGAGTTCATGACTATGCAAGAAAATTATAGAAGTAATATTTGATTTTGGCATAATACTTGGTTAGATCCTTAAACTTGTCAGGCTATTTTATTCAGATACTTAAACTAAATCATATTCTAATTGAACATCTCAATTCCTTAGACTATTTTGATTCACATTTTGTTTATATTTTCGTTCGTCTATTTGGTAATTAAGTTAACCACATAAAATATGTCATCTCTTTTAATTATACGCATCATTTCAAGAAACGTGTGTGGGTTTTATGACTTAATAAGGTGAATGCTTTAATTAAAGAAGCTTGCATATTTTATGTGGTTAACACTATATCGAGAGATAAAGATATTCAATTGAAACAACGCTTAGTTCAAGTTTTAATATAACGTGCTAGTGACAAAACTGTGTTGGACTGTTGGTAATAGTTGGGCCGGTTGAACAGTTAGGAGACTCAATCCAGCCCAATACCATTCAGGCTGGTCCAAAGAGTTGCAAGAAATTATATCGGAAATGGTTGATTTTGAATTTTTGACCGTCATTTGTTTCATACGACAAGCGGGATAAAAGGTTACAACAACCCACCTACAAGATTATTTTTTGTAAATAACGAAAAGAAATGGGGAAGTTTCGATAATTTAGAAGGATGACTTTGAGAAGATAGGTAATCTTGAACTTTTGATCTGTTGAACTGAAATTAATAATGTACTAACCGATAACGATATATCAAAGTGTCATTTGAATCTTAAACATGTCAAATGACATACTAGAATTGATTATCTTTTTTAATCTTCTAATTACCAATTAACAAAGTGGATTTAGTATAATCAACTTCCAAACTAATAAACAAACTAAACATATATATCCTCATAATAATTAACAAAGAAAATCAGCATAAATAAAAGTAACTCATAATTTATTAACAACCATAATATAATCCAAATAACAAAAAGGAGAGAAATCTCCTAATCAAGAAAATGTACTAATGAAAAAAAAAGGATAATAAATAAATAAACTCCATAAATGTGAATTTTTAAAAAATAAAAAATCTACCAATCAAGATGGCACCTAGTTTCCTCAAAATTAACAGATCTGCCATTGGCCTCCAAAGGTACCTTAAAATCACACTCAATTTTGGGCTTAATTTTGTGAGTTTTAATCCAACCAATCTTTAGCCTAATACGCATATAAAGCTTCATTTCCATCTCATAAATCCCTAAATTCTTCTCATTGTTATAATTTGTCTTTTCTCTATCTCCCAATAAAACCAAATTTTGTCCTTTAAACACTGGATGCAGATAGCTAGTATTTTTATGACCTTGATAAAATCGTTCCAAATTTTGACTAGCAAATCTCCGACCTTGATACATACCTCTTGCTTCAATTGAATCGTAGTAAATCCCGATTCGTTTGTTAGGGTTCCTAATAGTCATGTTGAGTGCAAGATCATAGTAGAGTGTGTTGTTTGTAGTGGAATAATCGAATTGTTTCAACGTAGCATCAGTCACGTAGAATTTGACCTTGTTAGGACGTAGGACAAGCCATAGGACTAATGCAATGACTCCGAGGACGATGAGGATGGTGAAGATTACTCGGAAAATGCAGTTGCATAGGCAACCGAAGAGGCAGCTGCAAGGGTTGCAGCTGCTTCCCCGTCCATGTCGATGGTAGGATTTGGACGGGGGCGGAATGGACGGGCCATAATAGGCTCCGTTCAAGTTAGACATAGCTTATAACAAAAATAAGAAAGTCAAAATTAAGTACGTATAACTTTTTTTATTTATTTGTTGCTTTGAGAATGATATAACTATTGGTGAGTAGAGATGAATATATATAGGTGTTTGTTGATTAAACTTTGGTTAATGTGTTAGATATTATTTTTTGTGTAGAATATAAAATGTTGAATGGTAAGCAAAAGTGGATTTAATTGAATAGTAGAAAAGGCCATATTTTTATATTTCGAAGACACGGTTTCTTTTTGGCAAAATAATAGGGTTTTTTCTTAGAAATTTCCAATCAAGATATAGTTATTGACTTAAGTTTTAGTCAACTTTTTTTGTTATTTTTTTCAATTAGTTAAGAAGATAATAATGTGAATGGGATATTATGAGAAGAGTAAAGTGGTTAAAATTAAAATATATATATATATATATTATGATAGGGACGTTGGAACATTCTTCCATTTTGTCTAATTTTTCAAGTAGAAGGAAGAATCAAAATCAGAGTCCGGAGCCAAAAGGGTAAAAAATATTAACAAAATTTTCAAAATGGTATATGAAAATATTTTTTTACCAAAACGGTAAATCGCTGAGAAAACAGCGATTTTGTCCGCCGGAATTTTGGAAAATCGCTGTTATAGCAGCAATTTGTATATTTGCATTTTAATTAATTTTTTTAAAACAAATCGCTGCAGTTGCAGCGATTTACATAATATATATATTTTTTTAATTTTAAAATAAATCGCTGCATTTGCAACAATTTACATAATATATTTTTTTTAATTTTAAAACAAATCGCTGCACTTGCAGCGATTTACATAATATATTTTTTTTAATTTTAAAGGAAATCGCTGTACTTTACATATTATGACCAAAGCATATCAAAAACATTATTTAAATATTATGTAAATTAAAAATAAAAAAAATAGACCAAAGCATAATTTTAATATTAAATATTACATAATACTAATACCACAATATCAAAAATGCTTTGGTCATAATATTTTTAATATGCTTTGGTCAAATCGCTGCACTTGCAGCGTTTTCTTTAAAATTAAAAAAAAATATTATGCAAATCGCTGCAAGTGCAGCGATTTATTTTAAAATTAAGAAAAAAAATTATGTAAATCGCTGCAAGTGCAGCGATTTGTTTTAAAATTAAAAAATATATATATTATGTAAATCGCTGCAAGTGCAGCGATTTGTTTTAATTTGTTTTTTTTAAAAAAATGCAAATGTACAAATCGCTGCTGTAGCAGCGATTTTTCAAAACTCCGACGGACAAAATCGTTGTTTCCTGATTTTACCGTTTTGGTAAAAAAATATTTTCATATACCGTTTTGAAAATTTGTTAACAATTTTCACCCTTTAGGCTCCGGACTCATCAAAATCACATAGTTCATTAGGAGATTTATTACGACATTATATATTCAGTCTGATTCCATAAATAAGATCTGTAGATGATAAAATATACGAAAAATATATCTTTCACCTTTTATAAGACAAATAGAAGTTGTTTTCAATAACTTGTAATCGATATATATTGTAGTTGAAGTACATAGGATTGTATCGATGTTACATATGTAGAAGATGGTTTATGTTATTCCTAGAAATCCCCCATTAAAGTTTTTCATATAATATACACAATGTTCTTGGGGTTTAATGGCTCGAAGCAACAATAAAATTGTCTTCGTGTGATTTATAGATTATAGATTCGAGCTGTGAAAATAATCACTAATATTTTTTATTAGAGTAGACAATCTAGATTATATTCTTTGGGTGCGATCCTTTTGTAAATCCTATATGAGCACGAAATGCTTTGTGTACTGATCTATTTTTTATTGCTTTTTAAAAGAAAATTATAACTAACTTAAATTTATTTCTTTAGCATTTTCTTATTTCCCAACCTAACTACTCGGATTTAATATAAAATATTTTAAACAAAATAGATGTCGGATTTTATAATGGTCAAATTCTATTACTAGCTCCATGTTTAGGTATTATATATATGTTGATTAGGTAATGAAAAATCTAATTATGAATAAATATATACATAGATGTTGAAATTTGTATACATGGTATTTTAAGGGTCGCTGTTATTATTATTTTTTTTAAAAAAAATTGTCACGCGTAAATAAAAGATTTGTTTCATACTTATATGTTGTTGAATTTTTAGTTCATGTCTAAATAAAAATGAAAAAATAAAAAGAGTGGAAACTTCTATGAAGAAAATTTCAAATGAAAATGATATGTTTGATGTCATTTTATTTTTTAAAGCATTTTAGTATGACACATGGTTTGTCTGATAACCACGATAAGAAAGTCATGATTTCAAGCTTATAAAATTTTTACTAATTCTTTAAATAATGATCTATTTTATTTGAGTAACTGAATACATTATAAAGTATTTTTACTAGATATTAACAGTCAATTTTAGAAATGCTTTGAATATATTTTTAAACGTTTATTATGTAGATAAATTAAATACTTAAAATATGTTATTTTTCCTGATTATACATTAGATTCAATGAATCGTAAAATCTCAAGCATGCCTTACATTTTAAAAAAAATGTAATTGAGGCTAATGCATTACTATATATAAAGTTATATTTTATGTGATTAACTAATCTATTTAATAAGAAATTTAAACGATATGTGTCTAATAGGATAAGTTTATCATACATTCATGTATTCACACAAAACATGCCATATATAATGTCTAAATAAAATATATTGATAAGAGGTTATTGATGTATCCTCCCGAAGAAACTAAAAGAAAGCCAATTTTTTTTTAACACAGTAAAATTCAAAATTGTGTGTTGTTTTTAATTATTTATTTGAATAGAAATTGTAAACTTAGATTAGTTAATTGAACTTACACATCAATATTAGCTCATCGAAAAATCTTCATTCTTTCTGACTTTATTCATTATATTAAACATTTCTTTCGATGATTAGACATTTTATTATCTTATTTATCTCATATTTCAAGCTTATGTCTCTTACCATTTTTAGCAAATAATAAATTAAATACTACTCGCTCCGTCCGATATTATTTGTCATGATTTCTATTTTTAGAGTCAAATTATAAAAACTTTGAGTAACATTTTAAGATGTATTTTTTCATCATATTAATATGCAAAAAATTATAATTTATAGTATTTTTCATATAGTTTTAGAATATCTAATTTTTTTGTTTAAAATATCGATTAATGTAATCTAATTTACCTTTGAAAATTAGTCAAATTGACTTTCGATAAGTGCAACATGACAAACAATTCCGGACGGAGGAAGTACGTACTTAGTAAGCAATCCTTCCGTGCTTGAATATTCTTAGGACTCATTGATTTAACGCCAAACGCCAAAAAGTCAAAAGTCAATCCAAACTGATTTTTTTTATATTTATATTAAAATCCGATTAAATTTGAAAATTGCGTTGGAAAGTTCCATTATGGATACAACTCTTCCTAACAAAGATGATTTTTTATTAAAAAAACTCAAACTCAAAACCTCTGATTAAGAATGAAGTAACGTTTGTACGTGAACTCTTGCCAAGAAGCAACCGCGTCATTTCAAAGAACATAAAAACACGGCAATTTATACAAAATCAATCCACTTTTGCTTACCAATTCAACATATTTTACCTACTCAAATAATATTCACATTAAATCATAGACTATACAAACACCTATAAATATTTATCCTTTACTCACCATAATATCATAGCTCTCATCTATATATTTTTTTCTTCTTATATTACACCAAAGCAACAAATAAATAAAAAAAGCTATACGTACTTAATTTTGACTTTCATTTTTTTTGTTATAAGCTATGTCTAACTTGAACGGAGCCTATTATGGCCCGTCCATTCCGCCCCCGTCCAAATCCTACCATCGACATGGACGGGGAAGCAGCTGCAACCCTTGCAGCTGCCTCTTCGGTTGCCTATGCAACTGCATTTTCCGAGTAATCTTCACCATCCTCATCGTCCTCGGAGTCATTGCATTAGTCCTATGGCTAGTCCTACGTCCTAACAAGGTCAAATTCTATGTGACTGATGCTACGTTGACACAATTCGATTATTCCACTACAAACAACACACTCTACTATGATCTAGCCCTCAACATGACTATTAGGAACCCTAATAAACGAATCGGGATTTATTACGATTCGATTGAAGCAAGAGGCATGTATCAAGGTCAGAGATTTGCTAGTCAAAATTTGGAACGATTTTATCAAGGTCATAAAAATACTAGCTATCTGCATCCGGTGTTTAAAGGACAAAATTTGATTTTATTGGGAGATAGAGAAAAGACAAATTATAATAATGAGAAGAATTTAGGGATTTATGAGATGGAAATGAAGCTTTATATGCGTATAAGGCTAAAGATTGGTTGGTTTAAAACTCACAAAATTAAGCCCAAAATTGAGTGTGATTTTAAGGTACCTTTGGAGGCTAATGGCAGATCTGTTAATTTTGAGGAAACTAGGTGCCATTTTGATTGGTAATTTTTTTTTATTTGTGATTTGTTGTATTATTTATTGGATCATATTAGTGTATTTTCTTGATTAGGGGATTTATCTCCTTTTTTGTTATTTGGGATGTATATTATGGTTGTTAATAAATAATGAGTTTGTTTTATTTTTGCTGATTTTCTTTATTCTGGAATTTGGATACTATAGTTTTTTGTTTATTAATATAGTAGTTTGGAAGTTAATTAAAGTGTATTAAAGCCAATTTTCAATTTTAAAGAAAAGGCAAAGTTGACATTTTCCTTGATCACATACAGAACATAAAGTAAAGGTCAAGAAAAGGCTAAGGTTGACACTACAGAAATATACATATTGGTTATTTTAGAAGTCTTATTTTCTCTTTTTACATTTAATTTCTTATGTCAAATTACATAAATTGGAATAGGGAGTATACACCCTAATATATAGAGAGACTAGCTCAGTGATTTAGGGGTTCAAATTTCATCTTGAGGTTTCAAGTTCATAATTCAAGAACTACTTTTGTTTTTTAATAAGAAAAGAAAGAGCGAGATTGTTGGTTTTCGTTGTTCACGCGAACGAAGATCGATTCTACTCCAATTGCATTCATCAGTAGAATGAGAGTGAGAATAGAAAAAAAAGCCAGGAGGAAGAATGGAGTATAGCATTAATTTTTCCTGAATCCTTAGTGAAAATCTTAAATCTGTCACGATGCATAATGTACATTCTTAATAAATAGCTAAACTATATTTACTTGATATATATGAGGTCTAGTCATTTCAAGGTAGAATTAATTACCACTTAATGTGAAGTGCAATTAACTATCCGTTGAGAAATTAACCTTATAAGATCAATTTATTATGTTGACATTAAGCTAATCACATTGTTTTTCTTACAAATGAATAAATGATGGAGACTTGTGAATGTGACTAGCCAATAAACCATTTGCCAAAATGTCTGTCTTGATTGTGACACAATTTTTTCTACTTCAATAAGACCAGGCATGTGAAATTAACATGTTTTGGCTTCATAATAAATATGTAAAAGAGAATTTGCAAAGGATCATGTTGATGTGATTTGGCTTATTAAGAAGGTTGTGGCTCAGTATGTTCCAGAGTAATATGAAAGTCGCGAAAAATGAATTGTGGGGGAGTGGTAAGTAGTATAGTAAATCACGTTCGTTTAATAATTCATTGGTTGCAAATTCAAGTTTAATCGGCGAAAAAATTACTTTGATTTCACTTGAGAGGTAAATTACAAATTAGATTACGAGACATGTAATTTTAGTGATTTTTTTTTTGGTTTTTTTCTGATATCCGATATCAACATTGGAGTCCGAGTAAATTTGGAGTCGCGCCAAGAAGTCTCACTTTGAAGTTAAAGCTATATTGTTACTTGAAAATATAAAAAATAATGTATACTACTCCCTCCAACCCAATTTAAGTTTTCCAACTCCGAGACAAGCTTAAGACCGCGAGATTTAAAAGATTGCACACATTTTTAATTTAAGATATCAAGATTCAGGAATTTCTTTTTATTTTTAAATTTTATATTCAGTAAAACTAAAATACTTAAATAGTAAGTCGTGACGAATGGATTTGAAGATTTTTTCTATGAGAATAGTCATCATAATATAAATATTACGCGCAATCTTCGTTGCTACAATATATATGTTCAATTTCTAAGAAGGTGTTTTTGAAAACGTCAACGACCTTTTTCTTCTATTGAATTATTATATAAATCATTTTTGCTTACCAATATTTCATAAAATATATTTTTGGTTCAATATATAATATATTTCAATATAAATACAATTTTATTTACTTTTGACAAATCGAATTCTACATGACAGATGTCATGTTGACAAAATCGATTTATCCAACACGAACAAAACCTTTTACTTCGATTTTTCCCTCAACATGACTACCAATAGGCATGTTGCGATTTGCTATGATTCGATCAAAACAAGAGATAATATGTATGGAGGTGAGAGATTTTCTACTCACAAAAATACTAGCAATTTGCATTCGATGTTTAAAGGACACAGTTTTGTTCTATTGAAAGATAAAGAAAAATTGAATTACAACAATGAGAAGAATTCATGGATTTATGAGATGGAAGTGAAACTTTATTACATATGTAAAAGGCTAAAGTCTGGTTGAATTTAAAGGAAATATTTCCTATATATATGAAATTAGACTCATATTTATAAATAATTAATTGTAACACTCAATTATTATGATAATATTAACTTATAAATTTGTTGTAAAAAACCATATAAATATAGGTAAGTGTAACATTTTTCCTTTTCATAATGAATACGAAAATAGAGTTTGGTAGGATATTGTTGTTGTGTTATGGCATATTTTGAAAAGTGGAGCAAAAATAGACAGCACAGCTGCCCAACAAAAGTTGTCTCAAAACATCTAAGTCACCAAACATTATATGAAAAATAATGTTCTAATTGAGATTCCAATTTAGTCACAAATCTCATACTTACACATGAGCAATAGGTGTATAATTGTAGAATTGAAATTCCTTCGACGTTTTAAAACGAGTTAGAAGACTTCTCTAGAGAAAAAATAGGAGATATGTGTCATTAATATGGCTAGGTTCATTGTCCCGCTCTGGCTTAATCCGTGATTTGATAGTGATGGGCTACGATACTTGAGCCAATTTAAGAAAAATATTTTTTAGTCTGGTCTGAATAAATCTATCGATTTGTGGGGCTTGAAAAATATGGATAGGGCCGATCCTTGGGCCAAATAAAAATAAAATAAAGTATTAAATATAACAAGAGTCTACACTCAAATCTGCTTAAAATTTAAAATATTACAATTTAAACACAAATTATGTTTATAAAATACGTACAACATAAAATAAAAAGTTTCTAAAATTTCTAGGAAATCACTACCTAGGTCATAGCCTATGGAATATTATCATAGTTTTTGTGTTTTATTATGATTATTAGAAAATAATTAGGTTAATATTTGTATTTAGCTATTTATGTTTTTATTGTAAATCAAACTTAATAAATATTATATAGATAATTTTATTTTTGTATCTGATTAACAAATATTAACACTGACCAGATGTAATATTTTCTTATCGATATTTATGATAATATTTTAAAATTATAATTTAATTTTAAAAAATTATAAAAAAAATATAATTTTAAGAAAAGAAGGTTGACCCGACAAGTGCGTTGGATCGATCATTTTTTGGCTCACACAAAAAAAAGCTAGTCCAACCTGGTCCGTCAAATTGCAAAGCCTGTATGAAATTAGCGCGAATGGAATAAGCTAACCTATAATTACAGCTCTAAACAAAATAAATCTCAGAACTAATTTAATATCGATCGAAAACGAACTTGTGGAGTCATGAAAATCACCCAAAAAAATCATAGAAAGTTTGACCAAGTATCCTTCTTTAGCCTATGTAAAGAGTTTAATAAAAGTCTTGACTAAATACCAAGTCAATGACGTATAATTTTGATACACATAATTGTTAGGCACAATTTCTAAGAAACTACCAATAAATAAACTAGCGCGTTCTTCAAACTCCAAACACGCCCTTTTTCTTCTATTTATAAAAAAAATCAATACAAAGAAAACACACACTACCAAAATACAAATAATTAATCTTCATCCTCATAAACACAAAAAAACTCTTAACATATCTTTTATATTTCTCGTTTAAGTTATGGCACCAGAACCTAACTTAAACGGAGCCTATTATGGCCCCTCAATTCCACCACCACCAACCAAAACCTACCACCGTAGTCGCGGTGGTGGTAGTTGTTGCAACCCATGTAGTTGTCTCTTCAATTGTCTATGCACTTGCATTTGCCAAATAATCTTCACTCTTCTCATCATCATTGGAGTCATCGTCTTAGTCCTTTGGCTAGTCCTACGTCCTAACAAGGTCAAATTCTACGTGACTGATGCTACGTTGACACAATTCGATTATTCCACTACAAATAACACACTCTACTATGATCTAGCCCTCAACATGACTATAAGGAACCCTAACAAGCGCGTTGGGATTTACTACGATTCGATAGAAGCAAGAGCTATATATGGTGGTCAGAGATTTGCTAGTCAGAATTTGGAACTGTTTTATCAGGGTCACAAAAATACTAGCATTTTGCATCCGGTGTTTAAAGGACAAGGTTTGGTTTTATTGGGAGATAGAGAGAAATCAAATTATATTAATGAGAAAAATTTAGGGGTTTATGAGATTGAAGTGAAGCTTAATATGCGTATTAGGCTAAAGATTGGTTGGATTAAAACTCATAAAATTAAGCCTAAAATTGAATGTGATTTTAAGGTACCTTTGGAGTCTAATGGTAGATCTGGTAATTTTGAAGAAACTAGATGTCATCTTGATTGGTAGGTAATATATATATATATCTTTTTTCGAGTATTATTATTTTATTTTATTTTATTTTATTTTATCTCTTTGTTTTTTTTTTCCATTTGGACTTTAGCATTCATGGACATATGTATTATTGTTGTGAAATAAATAATGTACATTTTTCTTCTTTAATTTCATTATTGGAATGGTTCTTGCTTTTGTTATTTCAATTTGGGTGTTGATTAAAATTTTTTAGGTGAGTCAATGAGATACCTAATCCAATCCTATTACTCTTAATAATTACATTAAATTTGATCATAAATTTCTCATTTAGGTAAGCTAAAAATATCTTTTACGAATCAGCACTAAAATGTATGACCTAGTGGTCAATGAAGTAGTTGAGAATCGTGAAGTCTTAAGTTTAAATTTAAACATAGACAAAAAATAATCCATTAATAGTTGCACATAGACGCCCTCTCATTCTATAAAAACTACACTTGCACCCCTTTATTTGACAACACATGTTACATTTTAGTCCGTTTCGATTCACCAACTACTATTTCTCAATAAGTAATTACGTAGCAAAGAGTTATCTCTTAATGTCAACTTCAAAGAAGGCATAAGGCATTTTAGTATAGAAATCAATGTCGTTACGTTACTTGATATTCCATGTTGTTCTAATCGATAAGTAATAAAAACATAATTTTACCTAACGTATGAGATACAAATCGTTTTTTTTTTTGGACTATCAATATATATCAACTCAACACGTATTAAACTAGTATTTTTTTCTTTCATACACGTTAAGGGCAGGGGAAATGGGGAAGGAATAACATAGTGGAGAATCGAACTCTCAATAATAAAGTAATTATTACGATAGTCAATCAATGAACTGCTAAAATTCTTCTCCTATTTATAATGTTTATAAGAATTTGTGATGCTTGGCAAATATTTATTAGACGAGGCATGGCCCATGTGTAACGAGTTTTTCCCCACTTTATTTCACTTTAAAATAAACACGAAAAGAGAAATTGCTGGGACACATTATATGTGTTCTATAGTTATGAAATTAGGTGCCCACATGTGTTGCTCCAAAGAGCCATTCGTTCTACCTAGAGGTGTCAAATATGCGGGTTAGACTGAATTTAGACGGATTAAATTGAGTTGAGTTAATAAATGTACTATTTATCGATCGTTACAAATGCTACTCGGGCTGGATGCTAGTCATAACCAGAGGCGGATCCAGGATTTGAACTTCATGGGTGTCAAGTAGACACGTTGCTTAGATCACTAAATCAACCTTAGATTTCGATTCCGCACAAAATCCATAAAGCATAACTTTTTTAAAAATAATTTTACTAATATTATAAATATATATTATTCGTTTATAATAGTTCTCTATGAGTTTACATATTTTTAGAACTGTCAATTAGAACATCATTGCTTATATTTGCAAATATATCACTTACTATGTAATAAACTAAACAAATCATTTGAATATTAATTGTTTCATTTGTTATTTTATAAAAAAATTTGTATACAATAATTTTTTTTCTTTATTATGACTATAAATAGCATATTGAATTTTTAAAAAATCCTTTTTAAAAATATTTTGACAAAATTTCCCGTGGGTCAATTTGAATTGCATATCAACCAAATTCTTAATGGACTCAAATGAGTTGAACTGATAAATTGACAAATTATAACCTATCCAAACTTATACGAATTGAACGGGTTGGACTTGATTTTAACACCCCTAATCCAAACATTTTATACAGTTTCTTGTAATATTTTAGAAGTCATTTGGATTTATTTCATCAGTTAGTTATTCTAAGAATATGAGTAGCAGGCCAGCCCAATAAGAATATTTGGTGAACTTTGTTGGGCTTAGTAAGCAATGTAAATAGGTATGTATTGGGCTCAACTATTAAGTCCATTAGTGTTGCAAGTCACCAAATTGGGGTCATTAGTCTTTAATTTATGTAACAATTTTTTTTTAAAAAAAACAAACCTATCTCCGAATCGCGCACTGTAGGATCCATTTGGGGGTGACGCTTTCGAACAAGATTTTCTTCATATTCAGGGTTCGAATTCGAAATTTCTAATTAAGGGTGAAACAGTTCCAGCATTACATCACAATCCATATTGGTTTAAGTGACTCTTTCACTAAAAAGTTAATGGATGGAATTTTGAAAAGGTTCCTAAAAGTTAAAAGGTGAGCAACTTCCTTAAACTAAATGAAGTTAAGATATATATTTTTAAGAAACAAAAAGGAGAAAGATTTTGCCTATATAATGATGATGTCTTATATTCCATCAAGGCTTCACATAGAAGTTTCAATATACAAAATAATTCATCTTTTATTTAAGGAATAAATATATATTTTTAAGGAAATAAAAATTTGATTTGTTTTAATCCCAAAAATGGTTCCACTAATTTTATGTCCAAAATGGATATTAAGAGGATCAAAATTATCCCTAGACCAAAAAATTATACAAACAAATAGTATGTGTATATATATTCTTGTGACGCTCATGTTGGAGGGTTGGTTGAAGAACGAACTGGTAGGTTTTAGGTTGATAAACTTTTGAAAAAGAGATATATATGATATTTACAAGCCATTTTGATAAAAGTTTACACAGTATACGTAGTTTTAAACTTGATGATAGCAGAATCTAACTGCAAATCTATAAAGCTTTTTGGGCCAGACAAATAATACGCTTCATGAACTTAAGTCGTGACAATTCTGGAGAGTTTTGCACCATGAATTGCTTGTAGAATATTGTTTTCTTTTAATTTGAAATTATTTTAACTCGTGAGAATATATACTACATATAAATCAAATATTTTCCCCATATTCTTACAAGAGGGAATATATTCTCTCAATGAGGAATGGATAACTACCCAACTAAAAAAAAAAACAAAAAAAAACACTACACTATAGTTTTTTTCCCAAAAATTTGGTCGTAGATTCTTTGTAAAATTAAGTGCATGTTTGACCACAAGCAATTTCCACTTTTTTTTTTTTTTTCAAAATTATTTGAATATAGAAATGTTACAATTAAGTTGAATTACAGAATCACTTAGAAAAATGAAAAGATAATTTCAGTTTGTATTTAGGTTGAACATATCGTTTTCAACTTGAAACCATATATAGCACTAATTTTTCTTCTTTTAAATTTTACAATTTTTATATTCAAACGTTCAAAAAAATCGAAAACAATTCTACCTACTAGTGCTTTTCATGTGTCTAAATTTCATTGGGCTAAAAGCAAATATGTCTGAAATCTCATGTGCTAATTGATTTTTTACACAAAAAGTTCCCTTATGTTGTTCTTTGATAAATATCATTATTATCATATTATTTTTTAAAATTATTAATATTATTATATGATAAGATGATCAAAAGTTGGAAAAGGTAATGCACTGAAAAGGTACGTAAAAAGGTGCATAAATATAAAAGTAGTGTGAGATAAGAAAAAGTTTTAAAAAAAGATTACAACTTTTTTTGGTGTTAAAAGGGCTGTCCACTTTCTGCAATATTAATACTTTATTATAAAAGAATATTTCAGTCATTAATGTATATGTAGTTCATGCATGGTGGAGGATCTCACTTTGCTTCTCTACTTTTAATAGATAATCTTAAGATTCCATGTAATTAAATTCTATCCCATCTCAATAATATTCTATTTTTTGGGTCTCGAGTCCGCATTTAAATTTCGACTAAATTTTGATTAGTACTGTAGTTCCATCTGAGGGTGATACTCCCAGCAGGATTTTCTCCGTATATATTCAGGGATTGAATACAAGACCTCTGGTAAAAGAGTGAATCAGTCTCACCATTGCACATTTGCACCATACATCACCTATCTCTCTATATATTTGTATAATTTATGCGGATCTTTAACCCCCCCCCCCCCTTTTATGTGGATGATCTCTATAATAGTATTGTTTGTTCAGATATATTTGGTCATATGGTCGCTAACGATCTAATTGCTTAATTAGTCATAATTTCCTTCTTCGGAGGGTTGGTTTGCCTTCTCATCCAGCCTATAGAAATATTATATAACATTACATACCTATGAAAGTTGATTTCAAAGAAAACTTTGTTGTTAATAGTGATAGTCATAAAAGATGATTATTAATAAAAAAAAAATTATAATTGTAACTCCAAGGAATGATCAAATTACGTACACAAAACTTTTTATAAATAATATGTCAATAATGTTGAAAAAAATTCGATTAAATAAAACACTTCAATAATTAACAAATGGAGTGGTGATAAACAAACCAACTATATATATATATAAAAGAAACTACAAAAATATCATTCCAAATTCTCTAACCCTAATGTACTATTGCTAAAAAAAATAAAAAAAAATTCCCCAATTTATAAAAGTCGAAAAACTTTAATTTTTCTTTTAGAAAAAGTAAAAATAACATACGACCTCCTTTTACTGAAAAGACCTCTATTGGATAGAAAAGTAGAGTGGAAAAATACAAAATATTCACTTAATTACATCATGGTGACTATTTTGCCCATCATTCACAAATACAAAAATTTAAAATTATAAAAAAAATCAGAACAAAATCCTAATACGTAAACATTTTACTAACTATTATTTTCCATATACTCTTCGATTATTACTTGGTCTAGAGGGAATATTTGGTGTTGCCATTGGCCTAGCAATTGCAAATTTTAATGTTTTCTTGTATAGTATAACTATATCAGAAAATAATTTCACAGCATAATTTGCTATTTCTTCTGTCTCATATTTAACGAAAGCAAAACCTTTATGCTTATTAGTTTCCATGTCACGAGGAATATATAAGTCGATAATAAATCCTGCTTGAATTAAAATATCATATAATACGCGATCGCTTACTACTTCATGCAAATTTCCCACGTAAACACTGGTATTAGTCATGATTTGGATTATGAAACTAATTCGAGAATTAGAATAAAAACTTAGCACGAATAAAGAAAAGTAATTTACACAATATATCGTCGATGTGATCTTTATAGCTATTTGCTTATTGTACTATCAATTATTGAAAAAAACAACTCTATTTATAATAGTGTAAATTTTGTCAAACTTAATTTGACTAAAAATTTAAAAAGTGTAACCCTATTTAAATATGGATTATTAAATAAATTAACAAATATCAAATCCTAAACAATTTTGGTTTTTATATTTGTATATGTTAATTTTGTATGTTTTTTATTTCATCACCGACTTTTAGATGGTTTAGTAATTTGTTGCTATACATAATTATTGAGACTTTGCTTATAGTAACTTTCAATATGTTTCATGAGTTGTTTTCTCTTTTATTGCATTGCCTTAATGAAAACGGGAGAAAGACAAAAAGTACTTTTAATATTTGTAATTTGTGATTTATATATTTCACTTGTTAAATAGATTTAGATTTAATCCAAACTCAAAAGTTAATTTAGGAGATTGTCTAAGTTCATATAAGAAAGTTTAGGATTTTTTTTTTGTGATAAGAAAAATTCGCAGCTGTTACTATTTGAGTGCACACAAGGCAAAATTACCGCTCCTATGCAATAGCTTGCCAACCACATAAGCTGGCAAAGGGTTTCGAACTTGAGACCTCCAATATGTAAGTCTTTAGCCCCAATCACTGTACCCTTTTCATCATCGATATGAGATTCTTTTTTATTCATCACCCCATTTCTCCTCATGCCCGAATATCCCGTCTCACGACGAATAATGAATACTAGCTAGTTATAATACGTTATTTGTTTTTAAAGAAATAAAAAAGTTTACTGCTGAGTATAAACAATTTATCTAAAACTTATATCGAGAGGTTCTGACTTTAATACCATATTAAACGAACTTTATATACTAATTATGACAAGTTTTTTTTATGAAATAAAAAAGGTTGTTGTAGACTTGTAGGGCATGAACAATTTATCTGAAACCAATATTGGAAGGCCCTAACTTTAATATCATATTAAACAGGGACGGAGCCAGCATGTCTTTAGGGGGTTCATTTAAACCTCTTTTGGTGGAAAATATTATTATATATAAATGAATGATTAAAATTATTTTTTAGATGTACATAATAGATGTCGAACCCCCTTCGACTAGTTCATATGTTATATCGTTCGAATTTAGAACCCTCTTATCAAAAATTTTGGTTTCGCCACTAATACTAAACGAAATAACGAATCATGGATACTAGTTGTAACAAGTTTTTTTAAAAAAAGTAATTAAAAATACACTGATGTTATTTTGTTACATCAATTTAATTTAATTTTTTTAAAAGAAAAAAAAAGTGAAAGTGATAATTGAGATCCTTTTTAAAAGCCAGGTATTATCCGACAAATTCCATTCTTATAGTGATAAATTTAATTTAAAGTAATACGGATTATGCTTTTGGCGCAATTAAACTTTTAAAGTTAAAAAAAAAATAACAAGAAAAAAAAAGGAAAAAGAAAAACAGCACATCTTAAAGTTAAGATTCTTCTTTAGAAAATTTTAATACCTTTTTTGTTTCGAAACTCTAATCTTTAATCAAATTAAATCAATTTGGATTATTTTAAATAAGATATTTTTGGGGAATAACACGTTGCTAATATTCTACTACTAACTTTTTACATAATGCTTTTTAGAGATAAGAATGTTGGATCAAAGTAAGTAAAATTAATTAAACTGATTCTTTTTTTTCCCAAAACGAATAATAAATCATGAAAAGTAGTGCTAATTCTTTATGAGATTTATTGGATTTTCCTTTTATAAATTAAACGGAAAAGAGCCTAAAATACCCTCGAAGTATTGAAAATGGTATAACATTACCCTCCATCCATCTATTGGCTTCAAAATACCCTTTCCACCCACCTATTGACTCCAAAATACCCTTGTCATCCACCTTTGAGTTCAAAATTGACCACTTATTTAACGGTTTTAAATGTAAACTATTTATATATATATTTTTAAATACATGGCACTCAACTATTTGTTATAATTTAACTTATCAGTATAATTTATAAATCAATCCACTACCCACTTATTACTAATTAAATCCCATAAAATTAATAAATCCGTCACATTACTAATGCAACAACAGGAAAGCTACTCGCAGTGAGTGTTTTTAAAGATTTGAGGTGAAAATATCTATAGAAGTAAATTATCATACATTCAAGTATCTAAATAAAAATTACCGATAAACTTAAAAGTATGACTATGTTCATCTAATTATCCTTTCATCTCAATTATGTAATGTTACTTCATAGATAATTTTTTTTTAAATAATCTATTAAAGGTTTAAAAACAAATCATAAATATTTATAAAATTATATTAAAAAAAGTGCATGAATTAATTCGGGATGTACTACTTCTTTTTAATCATAAATTTCGAATTCAAACTTGAAAGAGAATCCTATTAAAAGTGTCCTAAATAAGCAGCTCAACTTAAATTTAATTGGCTTCGATTCGAACTCGAATAATTTTGGATGTCATTTTCAGGAATCTATAATTTTGTCGTGTTTTAGTAGTGTTTATGGCGATCTTGATATTATAATTGGTTTATTAATTGGGTGAAGTTTAGTTAGTAATGAGTGGGTAGTAGGTTGGATTAAAAATTATATTAATAAATTAAATTATAACCAATAGTTGAGCGCCAAGTATTTTAAAAAATATTTAAACAATTTAATTTTAAAACCGTTAAATAAGTGGTCAATTTTGAACCCAAAGGTGGATGACAAGGGTATTTTGAAGCCAATAGGTGGATGACAAGGGCATTTTGGAGCCAATAGGTGGATGGAGGATAATTTTGTACCATTTTCAATACTTCGAGGATATTTTAGGCCCTTTTCCGTAAATTAAATTGGAAAGTTAATCCTCATTTTCCAAACTTATACCATAGTAATTCATATGTTATTTATCATAATAACACACTTTGTGTTTGTTGATTTAAAATTAGTACACACATTATTAATATGGTGTAATATTATTAGTTTTAAATCAAAGTTACATGAGTTATTTTTTGAAAGGACCTATACTATATTGGAAAAATTACGGACACACCTCACTACAATATATACTATCATTACATATATTATTACGTATCTTATCATTAATTTAGAATTTTATGTCGTATATTGAAAAAAAAATACACTTAGATACATATATTTTTGCTATCAGATACATAAAATAGGAGAGAGACAAGCAAGATGGAAAAGAGGCGAGTGAGATTCGTTATATATCTCAGATACATGTAAATCACACTTACCTACATGTATATGTATGTATCTAATGTGATTCATATGTATCTGGGATGCCAGGTACATAGGACAGTGGCGAGCGAGATGATAGAAAGGCAAGAGAGGCGAGCCAGATTTGTTATATATTACAGATACATGTGAATTCACTTGGATATAATGTATCTAAAACACATTACACCTAATTTTGACCTCATGTAACTTGATATATAAATATATATATATATATATATATATAGATGTATCTGGACAAATCAAAATCTGATAACATACTTAATATAGCAAACTCAAACATATCTAGTAAAATTTATGTAAGTTTCCCATTTTAATAGTATCACAAATATTAGTAATTCTATGACACATACATAAACTCGATCGATTCTTAATTTGAAAAAGTTTTTCTTAATCCCTAAGCCAGATGCCAAAAGAAAATGATTACGACTACTACATTTTAGAATCTTACAAAAAACATAATTATAGTCTCTTGCCTTTTTAATTTATGCTCCCATATATAAGCAAATAAAGCAAATTAAAAAAAAATAAAAGAAAAAAAGGCAAAGGTGAAAATAACAATACTTTTACTTTTGATCTGTAAAAAAATAAAAATCATAAGGAAAGTATTTGAACAAAATTTGTATTTCAATGTAAAGAAGGAAATATTATTTTACCCTTTTTCTTTTAATTTCCAAAGTTTAGAAAAGGTGAAAAAAAATATGAGAAGAAATGTCGGTGACATAATAAAAATAAATTTTATCTTTTTTGCTTTTTTTCATGAATTTTTACTATCCTCAGATGCCAATGATTATTACAAAGACAGAGAGCATCTCACACAGCTCAACATAATAATAAGAAAAAATAATATAAATTAAAAAGAATCTTAAATAAACAGCTTTAGAAGTGTTTGAATTTAGAGGCATCAAGCTAACATCTCACTTTTTATTTTTTTCAAATTCGAGCCGTGAAAATAGAGAAAATCCTAGTTAGAAGGATTCCCGAATCTATGCAACATGAATCTAGAGAACAAAATTCACGAACAATCACTTTTTAGTCTTTATCATGAACAATCAATTAATCGAATTTGAATTTTTATGATAGTGACATTTTTCAAATAAAGGTCTTAACCGAAAACTGGTCAATAGGCGTCATCTTTATAAATCTACATTAGTTAGATCAATAAAGTTTCAGATACTGAAATTTTTAACTTCATGATAGTGACTATTTTTCAAACAAACGACTTGAAAAAATGACTAGTGATATATTTCTATTGATCAATCTATATTTTTTATTTAGCTATAAAATTTTATTTGTCGAACTAAATTATGACTCTAAATTTTTCCCATATATCATAGGCTTGCTTATAAAATAAAATATATAAAAAAAAAACTATGGTCACTCTTATTATTGAAATTCAATTGGTACAATATTAAAAGGTGAAACATGATATAGAGACTTTGAAATGATTCAATAAAAGGTGAAACATGATAGACTTCACTATGATAATGTCATAATGCCATTTTTGGAATACATCATCAAACACTAATTGTTCCCCAAAGTAAATATGAGTATGATTCAAGTCTCATTATTATTGTCTTTGTAAAAAGATACTACCTAGTTAGAAGCATAACATTTTATTACCTTTTTTTTTGTGTTAATTGTGATATGCTTGAATCATTGGCAAGAACAGTAACGGAGAGGGTCCACTTCATAAGTTCACTAAACATTTCTAGATAAAAAAAAATGATGATACAATATTGTTTGTATCTTTCAAATCATTCAATAATAATGATATCCACCATATAGTGGTGATATATCTATAGTTTTTTTTCTCTTTTACATTCATATGTACATTGCACTTAGGAGATGGATGAGATATGATTTTTACGATTCAGTTGAATTCAATATTTTTAACAGGAATTTTAATAATACTAATTTTAACTTGTAATTTTCAAAAGTGCTATGACAATGATAAAGAACATTAAACTCAAACCCATTGTAAGTTGAGATCAGTTATATGACTCAGATTTGAAGCTAAAATTTTGAATATATGATTTTAGATTTGAAAAAAAAAAAGTTATTGGATCATGACAAATTATTTATATATATCTAAGTTAACTTTTTAACACAAATACATGGCATGTATATGCCAAAGCTATTGAGTGTAACCGAACCTATAAGATATGTTTACTCCATCTCTAATATAAATCCTCACTTATCATATTGTTTCGTCCAAATTCATCTCAGATCAATATTATACAAAACAAAAAATATTATTTTTTAGTGACATAAATCTCTCATGTTGCCTAAAAAGAACTTGGATCAAAAGAAGAAAAGTAGCACTAAGAAATTGTATTGGAAATTCTATTTACAAAACTTTAGTACATAAAAAAAGAGAGATATCACAACTCTTTTGACCTACTATTTGAACATTAGAGGAAAAGAAAAAAAAAACAAAGAAATTAAGTAAATAACATCATCAACATAATAATGTAAAAATCCTATTCTACTATAGTTCATGAATTTTGGAAAAAAATACATCTATCAACACTTTGAAGAAGTCCAATATCATCACCATCATCACTTGACAAATCTTGATCATCAATAGAGAGATTCAAATCCAAAGAAACACAACTAGAACTTGTGCTAATTTTTTCTTCAATCTTTTGCTTCACATTAGGTGAACAACCTCTTGATGACTTAGAACCAAAATTATCACAACTCAAAATAATAATAGCATCATCAAGACTCACTTCTTCACCACTTGAAGAATTAGTAATTGTTCCTCTTTCAATAGCCTTCTTGATTCCCCTTAGTGAACAATAATCAAGTTCCTCCAAATCCTCCAAGTAAAACACAAAATGTGAATTACAAGCAACCCCTTGACCAAATTTATCAATGTAACTCCAACTTTGTTCATCTCTTGACCTTTTGTTACTAAAATTAGAACAAAAATTGCTTAGTCCAATCGATACGAAATTCGAGTATGATCCAAACACAACATTGGCCAATTCTCTAGCAATTTTTTCCTTAGCATGAACATCAGGACCTTGAAAAAATAACCAAGTTTCTTGTTTTGCTTCATTGGTTAAATTTTTTTCTTTTCTTCTTATCATTTTGGACCTACATTGCAATATTGTTGCAACAATTTCTTGTATAACACTTCCTTTTTGCCATGGGACAATTTCTTCTAATGCATTGGATAAAATGTTCAAGTTTTCAGAATTGAATTCTTTAAACTTTGGAACATTGTATTCCATCTCCATGATCACATCACTTGAATTAGAAACAGAATTAGGTGTACTAGAATTTGTCTCACATGTTTTTCTATTGGCCCAAAATGGCAAATTGCATGTTGTGTTCCCCTTCTTGTGTAGATCTTTGACTGATGCATAGTCCTGAATTTGGGAAAAGAAAAAGTTAGTTTTCTTGAAAAAAGAGAAAGGAGAAACAAGAAGGAATTGCTTTAATATGTTGTTCAACACTCTCCTAAAATGTTGTCAATCGTTTAAAAATACACTATTTTAAAAAGGATTTGATATGCTTATATCGTCATTTTTGAAGAGTCCAAGCAACATATGTTAAAAGCTAGTAAAAAGATTGGAGAATTAACCTCAATAATCGTCCACCTAACTTATTAAACTAAAAACATTCGGCAGATGTATAATATATGTATAATTCATATATAATATGTGTGATCATGTATAAAGAGTGTATAATCTATAATTAAACATTAACTCTCCCTCTATTTCACAAAAAAATGTTTTTTTTTCTTTTTTGTTAAGACCATAAATTAAAGGATATTTTGATATATTTTACATATCTTTAAGTTAAAACCACAAGATTCAAAAGTGTTCTTTTACTTTCTTAAATTTCGTGTCAAGTTAAAAATCAGACAAATAAATTGAAACTGAAACGGAGTAAGTAAAAGATTGGAAAATAACCTTTCTGTGCCTCTCATCTTTAAGCCATGAAGGTAGATTTGACAATGTAGAGTCACTATTACAACAACTAGTCAATTGCAGCTTCTCCTCTCTACATGAGAATTCACCTTCAAATGTCATACTTCTAACTTCATTTTGTGTATCACTGTTTAGACAATTCACAAATAAAAATGAATTATATGAGTTGATACAAACATTGCTTAAAACATGCAAAAAAAATAAAAAATACACAATAGCTTTTGATAAATACTTTATATTATATAAATAAATGTAATGAACTAAAGAGAGTATTGCTTTATTTTTCTTCTTTTTTTTCTCTGTTTTACCACAAAATCATTGAGTTGCTCACTTTATCAAAAAAATTCCAAGAAATTAACTTCCATCACTCTTTCTATTTATGTTGTTCGTACTCTTCGAAAATATCATCAGATTTGTGTTGAATCCTCCAAAGAATAGTATCTTATTTTTTGAAGAATCTATACAATATAGCTTGAATGCAAGACATATACATATAGAACAAACATGGTATAAAAATTCAAGAACATTTGAAATAAAACATACTTAACAATATTTCAAGTGAAATAATGATTTTCAATCACAAAACATAAATTCAAACTTTATACCCTAACACAACTTTAATTTTGAAATACCTTTTTTTTTCTTTCAATTTCAACCAAAATATTATCCAAACATCTAGTACAATTTCTTTCTTTTCAATATGCATGATATCAAAATCATGCCTAGTAAAATTATCCTTCCAATAAGATAACTCGAATCGTTAAAAAAAAAAAAAAAACTTTAAATTATTATTCCGAAACAAATCGTACCTGTCAGGGTTGAGACTGAGGCCCAAACTTCCACCAGGAAGAGTAATAGGATGCAAACCCCAAATAGATTCCAATGAATTGTTACCACTTTTGCATCTCATATAACTTTGAAATGTTGCAATTCCCATAAGCCAAAATTTCTCATTTTCACTAAAACTATATACTAATCTCCCAATTTCCATAATCATATGTTCCACTGAACAATAATAGCTAATCATTCTTTTTTCACCATAATTAGCTCTATAATCAGCCACCCATTTAAGATCACCCAAGTACAAAACAACTCCTTTTTTCACTAAACTCTTAATTAGACACGTCAACTCTCCTAATCTTTGTTCAACTTCTTCTCTTTGAATATTACCAAAACTCAAAAGTTGTAAATTTATAAACTTAATTTCTTTCAAATCCTCATGCACATCTTTCATCTCAACTTTATTCATCACCCCTTGTAAATTATCAATACTTTCACTAACCAAAACAATATTTTTCCTATTTTTATTCATTAAACTTTCCACTACCCTCATCACATCCTCATCTTTCACACTACTACTAATGGGATTAACTATTTTGTTTATTATTTCTTTAGGGTTTTGAGAACAAATTTCAACATTTGTTTTAACTTGTGTACTATCAAAACCAGCTTCCCTCATGACTCTACTAACACTAGGATCATCTAATATAGATATTATGAGTTGTTCCATCTCTATCTTCACATCTAGAAGTGTTTGTTGGTGATTTTCAAGCGATCCTCTCCTTTGATGAGCTTGGGCTCTCTTGAAAGCAGCAACAAGGGCGTTAGAAATAGAAGGATATTGAGAATGATGACCTAATAACATGGTACTAGAAGAGGATGCTGGGAGACGATTGAGTGCCACGTTGAAGCAAAGCTCTAGGGCTTTGCATTGGAGAGGATGAGAATGAGATTGAAGACAAGCTGTTTTGAATATACCATTTGATGATGAAAGCATGGTGTTTGCTACATGAAGAGGGGTTACTTGTGCATGGCCACGACGTTTGGCTAGTGTAAAAGATTGTCTAACAACATTCGATGCTTCGGTCGTTAGAGATTGTTGTATTGTGCAACCTACTGTTCTCATTTCTTTCTTTTTGTTTTGTATGATGATGAGTTATTATTCACTTGGAAAGAAAGGATATTGAAAGACTTAGTTTCATGTATACTAACAAAAAATTTGTCTTGTGTTTGAGTGGAATATAATTGATCAAGAAAGAGATTCAACAACTCAAAGAGAAAACCCTAAGAAGAAGTCTTTGGGAAGTTTATAGTAAAAGATGAAATCAATTCTAGGATTGTATAAAGAGAGAGAAGAACATAGTGGAACTAATATAAGGGAGTGGGGGCTTTCTTATAGGATGTGAATTTACGTAACGGTATTTGACTGAACATGAAATTTTATTTAATACCTAAAAAGGGTGGGTGTAGATTAAAGTAAATTGTGTAGCTGTAAATTATTATATTGAGAAATTAGAAGAGAATAAAATTATTTTTGAATAAAGAAGTATGACATTCTTTTTTAGATAGACCAGAAAAAGTGACACAAAAATTATTTTTAAAAATATTTCCTTTTAAAGTGGGAGTATTTTTTTGGGGGGTGGGGGTAGGGGGTGGGGGTGTTCTTTTCTTGTAACTGAGGCAAAATTTTTGGGGTTGAAGGGAAAATATGTAGCGGAAAGTGGAATGCATGTGGTGACAAGGAGGAGGAATTATATTGTACAAATATTAAAGGCAATTCAGCTTTACCTCTGATTTTTTATTTATTTAGTAGAATATATATGTATAGCAACAAATTAAATCTACTTTTAGGACTATATGGAATGTGGAAGTGGAACTCTCCCTTTCATGCAATTATTATATATTAATCTTTTACCTATTTATAAACTGATAATATATAGTACTATACTTATTGGATATATATCAACACATCTATTTTACTCATGATATGGAGCAACAAAAGATTAGGGTCAGTTTGGCCATAGATTTCCCAAATAATATTTGGGAGAAAATTTGGCAAATAGTGTTTATTCATACATTTTATTATTATTTGGCAAATATTTTTGATAAATATTCCAAATTTCCAAATACTAGTTTTTTCTAATATTTGAGCCAAATCTCATTATTTGGAATCTTTTAAAAATTGAAATCCAAACTTTTATCTTTTACAATGACGCTCTCTATAATTATTGTTTACGTTGTATTACATAATTTTTTACGTTAATTCCAAAGTAGTGATGAAATAATTTGGGAATGTTAAATGACAATATGGTTATTGATGAAAATGATGAACAATCGACTCAAGATAACAAAGTCACGTGTTTTGACTATTACACCATGTATGAAATGATGCTTGTTGCACTCACTCCAAATTACCACATTGTTCTGGTGTAATGGACACTATTTGTTATTGTTGTAACAAAGATCTAATAGACTTGTATAACACAAACTTATGATTAGTTTTGATATTTTTAGAACTTATTGGTATAAATCATATTTTTCTAAAAAAGGAAAATATAATTCCCAAAAACTATGGCCAAACACATGGTGAAATTTCACCCAAATAATATTTGCCAAGAATATTTGGAAATCTATGGCCAAACGCTAGCTTAGTCTCTCATTGTACTTCAATAAATACTTATCTACATCGACTATTTACATTAAATTAAAATAATTTATGAAAAGAAAATAATTTGATAGGATAAAAATAATTTACATGTATTATAAATATTCGATGTGAATAAATTTTTACTATTTTTTTTAAAAGTATCTAGAGAAAAGGGTGTAAGAGGACTAAAATTGAAACTAGCTTAGACTAGACATAACTTTAACTTAAAAAGACGGAAATTCCTCCAAACCTCTCCCTTCTAAAAAGCAAAAAAAAAGAAAAGAATATAACAATTTCAAAAAGAAAAATGCTTTACAAAATATATATATCTATATGTTAACTTTTTGAAAAATATTAATTTCCATGTGTTACTCTGTTCCATTTAATTTTTTATATATATTTTCATATAATATTTATAACCCATTTTTATTATTTTTAAACTTTCTTAAACGTCATACATACCAAGTAAAAGCTGAATTGGTAGGTATTAAGGTCTATATTATATTTGTTTATTTTTAATTAATGTATTAGTATAGATATTTTTTGGGAAAGAATTGTAAGTGTGTCCATGCATAAATAAATTATTAATTAGACAGGTGTCCATGTAATAAGTAGCCAATTAATATATTAATTCTAAGTTTTTAATTTACGCAGAAAAAACCCGTATTAAAAATAAATCACTCCTAACAAAAATAACTTTCATATTCAAAATGACTCAAATTCGAAACTTCTAATTAGTGATAAATGACTAATTAGTTCTAAACAGTATATGTACCAAACTTTGATATAATTAGTCCAATAATGGATAAGGTGTGTTTAAAGGTTGTAGTTGCGATAAAAATATGTATTCATCAATTTTTAATTAGAAATTTTGATTCGAAACGAACATTTTACTTAATTTTTCAACGTGAATTTTAATGAGTTGAATTGTAAATTGAGTATATGGGGTGAAAAGAAAAGAAAAAGTAAGATTGTAGAGGTGATTTTCACTTTTATCTTGGACCATGCCATAAGTTAGTGGTTTTATTTTTTGAGCGTGAGATATATATCCTATAAAGTAGAGCTATATTCCACTTCGAATCCAACGCATATACCTTTGCTAAAACCAATAGATATCAACAAATTAAATTAATATACTAAGATAAAAATGTATACTACTTTATAATATGTATTTCTTGTACACAATTAACGAGAGATCCTCCCATAAATCCCTAAATCAAATTATTATTTCTGGTATAATGCTTTTAGTAATCTCCAACTAAAAAAATCGAAATATATAGTTGCTTGTTCAACCGCTTAAATTAAAATAGTAGTACGTACTATATATTAATGTGTATACTTCATATATAATAGGTGTATAATTATGTATAATCAATTATGTATATCTATTAGGACTAGTAAATAGTGATTTTTCGATTATTTGTGTGAAGATCCTTGTTTTATTTAGTCGGAATGCAAGGATAGCCCATCGCAACACCACAATTTAAGTCATATCCATATTGTGTACAAATTTGTAAGTTTATCCACTTCGAGATATTTTTAAAAGCCTAATTTCAATACAAAAATGGGTGAATTTCAAGTATACATATGACAAAGTCAATTATTTTTGTTGAAACTTTAAGTGCATACGACTGAACTTCAATCGGCTTAAACTTCAAGAGTCATATAGGGCCGAATTCAGTTTATGATTGAACTTCAATTATGTGGTATAACTTCATACATGATATATATATATATATATATATATATATATATATATATATATATATATATATATATATATATATATATATATATATATATATATATATATATATATATATATATATATATATATATATAACATTATTTAGGGCAAAAATTAAAAATTAAATAAAAAATAATTGCAACTTAAATAAGGATATCCAAATAGGGTACCAAGAAATTTTGCTTACCTTTATTTTTTGTTTGAAAAATATGAACTCTCCCCAAGAAAAAAGGATTTGTTCTAGTTCTCTTTTTCCTTTTTTGTGGGCTTTTTGCTACATACCTTTTGAGAGTGACTTGTGGGATCTCAAGAAAACCCAAAGAATGTTTTGTGTAATATATTGGGGTCCCTAGAAGAATGTTAGCATTTCAAATGACTTGACATAAATTGACCTTTTTTCATCAAATATGGAATGTCTCCAAATTCCAACCACCTACACTTGTTCCTCTTTGTTTGAGCCATCTTTTACAATTTGAGTGAATATTACCCCTCCTTTCCATTTTATGTGTTTTAAATTTGTCTTTAAAATACAATTATTATCATTATCTATATTTAACTATAGGACTATCTAATTCGAATATATTAGACATGATTAAAATTACAAATTTAAAGAATATTTGAGTAATTTAAAAATATCTTGGTAAGATTAGTACATATTCTTTACTTTTGATGTATACCTATCAGATCGTGATCGCATGTATCAAATATTTCAATATTTGATATTTTAGTTCTATCTGACATTGTGATGAAATAATAGAGTCGAAAAAAAGACTTTTATTTTCAGTCTCCAACTCTTTTATCAGATCACCACAATCAAACACTTATATATTATTTCTTCTATTTCAAAGTGTATCATGTAAAATCTACTTCCTTTGTTTCATTTTATTTAGTCTTTATATTTAAAAAAATTGTTTCATTTTACTTATCCATCTTAGCAAATTAAGAGTGTTTTTGTTGCTTTTTTTCCATACTATCCTTAGTACAATAATAATAACATAAAAGTAACAATAGTAGTAGTCAAATTTAGAGTTCCAAAGCATTATTAGTATCATATAATATACGTCTAATTAAAATTTTCTTAAAAGATATGTCAAATCAACAGAGGTCAAGTAATATAATAAGACATTTCGAAAAAGAGAAAAAAGTAGTAAAGCAAAAAAGCCTGGCAAACTTCATGGCTTCTAATTTCATGCAAGTATATAGTATGCATGAAAACCATTTTTTTTCTCTTTCATTTTTTATTTTTTTGGTGAAGAGTACCATTGATGGAAAGTAAAAGTATAATAAAAACAGAAACTTTACTATATAGTGTATAGTAAATTAAATGGTCCAAAAGCTGAAAATAAAAATTTATCTTCTTTCAAGAGGATCAACATATATATATTTACCATATTTTCATATATAGTCAAAAAAGCTTTATAATCTTCTCCCTCTCTTTGGTGGCCTAAAAAGACATACAAAGGTTGTTTGAATGCAAAAAAAAAAAAAAGTAATAAAGAGAGTATAGTAGTACTCCTGCTGGAAGTTACAAAAAGGAATGTTTGAATGAATTAAAGTAAGTTACTTTTTTATTAAAAATTAAATATCACCCATACATAGATGTACTATAAGATATTAAGATTCATCTTTCAATTATATAGATAATAATAAATAAAGTCATCACCTTAACAACATGTTGGTAGTTTTGTGCTAAAATGAACCCAAAAATACTCTTAATACGTATGATGTGATATTATCTGTTTTGATTTAAGTCTGTATGAATGGTTTTTAAAAAAGTCTAAGACCACTAATGTTTTTCCTACGGATTGTATGTATAACATTTTATTTTATTTTCAACTATGAATATAAGACTTTATTCACATACTCAAATACGTTTGTTCTTGAGTTGGGCCACTTGGAGATGTGTTTGGCCAAAGATTGCTAGGGACCTTTACCTTTCATCTTTTTTGTTTTTTGTTCTTTGTTCTTTATTACTGTTTGTATTTATATGTCATCATTTTAAATTTTACGTCCTTTAAGAAATTACTCTAAGTGTATCATTGATCCTTATTTAGTATTCTCTTGAAGTCAAGTTTTTAATAAATAAACATAACTTTAATTTATTTTGATTAATAAAATTGACCGATGAACATATATTAATCATTTCGTTTTCATATGTTGGTCAAAATCATATTTCAAGACTAATAACTCTAAAGGGTAAAATAGGAAAAATAGTGTTATTTATGCATTGATTTTGTAAACGGACAAATATTAAGAACTGTCTATTTTGAATATTAGAAGGGTATATAAATAGAAACGAAAGAATTAATTATTTTCTATATTTAAGGTCATAATCTTCTGTTCAAATTGTAACTGGTTTTAAGAGATCATTCCCTTTTTGTTAGACTCAAAACATTAGCACTAATTAAAAAGTTGGGTAAGTGAAAATGAAACGTATAAGTACAACTACTAAAGCACATTTGAGTTTAAAATCATATTTTGTTTCTGGAATATTCAACAAAAAATATCAAAAATAAAAATAACCAGAGATATGTTTCAATAAAACTAATTCAATAAATTAATATTCTCTCTAAAAGTAATCCAATTTACTTTCAATTATCCTACAAAATTACTTTTCTTAATTGTTTTTAGAGGTATATATGCATAGAAAAACGTATGTAGACACTCTTTTGTTTGTGAATTAATAAATTGCTTTTGAACCACATGGCCAAGACGCGTAGTGAAGCTCAAAAGTACAAAATAAGGAGCCCTTTTGAGTAATTAGCATATAAAAAAATCAGACACGTCGATGCACAAAAAATTTTATATTTATAAAGATCGAAAAAAATATCATATCATAAAAATTGTGATATAGTCAATCTATCCTAATATAAATACTTGTAACTGCTTTCACAACTTGAACTCGTAAAGAAGATGATTTTACCGTTCATCCAAGATTTATTATTTTTAATGATATATATGCTTTATCTTAGAGAGCTTTAATTGAACCAAAAAGAAAAAAAAGAACCTAGAACTACTTCTAATAATTACTATTTTGGTACTTCAGTAAGAAGATTTCTTTTTAAAAAGTTGTTGCTTTGTGATTTGTACTCGTCATTTCTTCTTGAATAAAATTAAATATTGGTACTTTAGGCTTGATATTAATTAAAGGAGATTTATAATTAATGAAAAGTTTAAATAAATAGTGGGAAAGTGAAAACATAAGTCGAATTTTATGAGATCTGAAGTCTTAAGTAATGATATTTATATTAGTATTTGGGGTTTTAATTAAACTTTTTAACTAAGCTACTGATACAACTAAATTCGTAGGTAACCTTCTAGCTTTATATATGTGTTGCATATATGTATTAAACTTGTATATACACTGATAATGTAAATAAAAGATTATTAATTATCTTATTTGCTTAATTCTACTGATTAAAAATAGTTGCACTATTTATAATTACCTTTTAAGATATTTTGCCATTTTGGTAGTAAATTGAAGTTAAAAAGGGATATATGGTGGGAAAGAGGGAAAAAGTTGCTTCAATTTTGACATGGCAGCCTTCTTATATAACTTTGAAGTTTTGTTTTTTTTCTCGCTATTCGGAGTCCATATTAAAGCCCTGATTAAATTTGAATTGCACATTCTAGAGCTCATTTGGATTGACGCTTCTAGCATGATTTTTGCTATACGTATGACTCAAATTTGAGACCTCCAGTTAAGAATGAAACAATTTTACTATTGCATCACAACCCATATTGATATTAATCGTTAAAGTTGGTGATAGTAATTACGTATATTACATGTGTTTTTTTTTTCAAAAAAAAGGAAAAAATGAGTGTGATTATTTTAATTTTTCTACATGTTACTCTACTAACTCTTGCTATGTACTCCCCAAAATCATCATGAATTGAAACTCTAAAAAGAAATCAACTTTAAAAAAAATTACAATTGAACCTATACGTATTTTTCTCTTTTTCATATAGAGCAATACAATAGTAATTCATAATACCACAACAATGGAATACAATGTATCCTTTTCTTAACAAATCTAATAAAAAAACTAAACTACCTTAGTGTAAGGTAAAAATTAATTGAAACCATCAAGGTCCATCAAATTTTAATTCCACCAATTAAACTAAAACAATATGTATGCTCATGAAGCTTCCTAAATGTGTTTATTTTAAAAAGTATTTTCAATAAAAAAATATTTTTCGAACCAATACCTATTGTAGTGGAATGGTTGGGATCCCTCTTTCTGAATTAAAGGTCTCAGGCTTGAACCCTTGGTATGAAAAAAAATGATTGGGATCTCTCTCTACCTTAATCAGATGTTTCGAGTTCATGTCATGTCCTTGCTTTGAAAAAAAAAAAACTACATGAAGCGTCCCTAAAATAGACCTTTCAACACTCAAATTCGAGTATCAAAGAATAGTAATTTGTGTTTGGCTAATCGAAAGATAAATTTGGGTACTCAAAAAAGTAAAGGATCAAAATCCAAAAACCTTGACAAATCAACCTCATTTGTAACATGAATACCTCCATTCACATCAACTAAACTCTCCAAATAACTATAACCTTGAAATGGTGCACGTAGTTCATGATTTTCAATAATCTCAAAATCACCTTTAATAACATCATACAAATATAAATTAGTTTCACCTTTTGTATAAACATAATCTCCATTTTCATCATAACACATTTCTTTTCTCTCTTGTGCAACCATTGCCTTTGAATTTTCCCAAAATCCACTTTCTAATAAAAACCCTTGAATTGGTTCAACTTTAAACTTTTTACTCCAACTCTTTATTTTATCATCCAACACCCATAAATCAAATCCATTATTCATCCATATATCAACTTTTTCAAGATTTGTTGAATAAATCAAAGCCAATGTTTCATTTAAATTAAAAAGTCTTAGGGTTATTGCTTCCCTTAGGTCAACCACAATACCATGATGTTCAATTGGTGGTAAAATAAATTTCAATTCCTCACTATTCATTTCTAATGAAACAACAACACTACACATTTCTTCATTTCTAACTTCAACACCAACCCAATAAGCTACACCTTTTACTACGATCATTCCGGGAGCCATTGGCTTCCAGAATGGTCGTATAACTAGTAAAACGCGTCCATCACTAGTTATTTTTCTCCAAGAATTCGTACTCAACGTGTAAACTTCAACCTCATACTTCCTCCTAGACGTAGCAACGTTTAGGAGTCTAACGATCATGTAATCGTTGTTTCTAGGGTTATAACCAAACCCTAAATCCGTTATAGTGAGTTTACCTAGGGTTGACACATATGGAGATTTTGGAATAGGTTTGAATTTTTTAATAGCTGGATTCCATATAACAATCGCGACCCCATTATGATTATTCAGATTCAGACATATTAAACCGTTGGCTGAGCCAACTATTCTTGTTTTTTCAGATGTCATGCCAAATGGCACGTGGAAATGAAGAGGAGGTGTAATGATATCGCGATGTATAGTTAGGGGATTAATTAAACGTAACGTTACTTCAAGAGTTTCATGATGACGACCCATAATTAGGATATGGGGTGGTGTTTCTTGAGTAATTTTCGCGTAATGTTTGGAGATAAAATTAGGGTTCTTGATTAAAGAACAAAAGGGTTTTGATACAGATTTGAATCGTGACAACGACTTTATTGGAAGCCTTAAGAGAATTTCGATGACAATATCCCCCGGAAGAAGGGAACAAAACATTGTTTCTTGACCAAATTGATCTGAGTTCATGATTATGATTAGAAAAAATAGGAAAATTTTTGGTTTTGGAAACTAAATTGATCATTTGTAATTGTAACAATGTGAGAAAAAAATGAAAAGAGATATTTTTATTATGTTGAAAATGTTTAAGTAGGGTGTCAATTTGCATTGACCTTTGATGATTTGTTTGGTTTATGTTGATTTTTTGAAGTTGTGGGGTATACTATAATCTAAAATCCAAGTAATTAGGATGTAAATATTTATTTGACCTTTAATCATTCTTTGGTTAATGTTTTGTTGACATTTATAGGGCATTTAATAATCTTAGGAAAATTTCTCATTTTTTGCATCATTCATACTATTTAGTGGTTTAATTAATAAAAGTTGTTGAGATTATCTAGTGACTAATATAGGATCAGAAGATAAAGGGGATTTTGAGGCTGAGATTAGGGAAGATAATTAGGATTAAGAGAATTTAGAATAGCAGTTTTCACCCCACCCCCACCCCCCATGAAACAAATGCACACAACACACCAGTACCACCTATTCCTACTGTATTTACTAATTCTCCGTGTTAAATAGTAACATATTGTTTCGTTAAGTATTAATTATTTCATACCAGATTTCTAGTCAGATACACCTAGATATATGTGTTTTTGCTACCAGATTCATTTTAAAATATAAATAAATAGGGAGAGGGGCGAGCGAGATAAGAGGTAGGAGAGAGATGATCGAGAGAGTCAGTGTATCACAGATACACGCGAAACCACTTGGATACATGTATCTAGAACAAATTATACCTAATTTTGACCTGATATATCTGAGATGCATATATCTAGACGTGCCAAATACATATATTTGGGAACTGAAATCTGATACGAATGGTGATTTTGAAAACACACGAAAAAACGTATAATTAAGCCCTAAACTAATGCAATTTGTGTTGTTTGTCATTTCCTTAAAGTTTTATTTGGTAAATTGGTCTCACCAAAAGGCCCAATTGGCAAGCCCATAACAGATCCAACAAGAACGTTTATAGGATTTGTTAATGGGCCACCACTTTTTCCTTCCTTCTATTGGTCGGTTAGCCGAACATAATTATATGTAAAAATTAGGATTAATTACCTGAATATACAACTTTAGTTTATATATTCATAATATTTCCCTTTTATTTTTAAAAAATACAAAAATCCCTATTTTCCCCTAAATCTAATCTACCTGATACATTATTATTTTAGAATCCTAACCAATTAGGTTTAACCCCTAAATTTACTCTCTATTTTTCCTAATTAACAAAATCTATTTATTCCACTCCCAAAGTTAAGGCGTCAGTTTCTCAACCCCTTCATCTTCTCAATTTTGAAACTCAAAATTGGGGCTCTCTGTCCGCCATTTCCATCGAAGAATCTCGAAAGGTATTATCTTCTTCTTCAATTCTTTCTTTTCGTTCTTCTATTTGTTCTAATACTTCATGGATCATCCGTCTTTAGTATTGGGATTATCCAAATAGTCACATTAAACACTAATCAAATCTATGTTTATGAAAATCCTAAATTGGTTGAAAACGGGTCTAAGAGCTTGCATAATCTTCTAACAATGGATAAGCAAAGTTCAAAGAAGCATAAAACCCAAAAAGAGGCACATGCAAAGACACCCAAGAAGAGGGGTAGAAAGCTTGCCATCGCCATATCCAGACCTCCACTGCCAGCGGTATGTATTTTTATTATTTTTTTTTTTTTGAATTTTTTTTGTCACATGCAATGAGTTTTGTGTATTGTTAGAAAAATTATTTTAAGTAAAAATATTTGTATATTGATCAGATTCCTCATTTGATACACAAAATTCTAAATTTTTGTACATTTTGTTTATTTCTTATGACCAATTTATTTTATTTATTTTTTTGTAATTTTTTTTGGTCACATGCAATGAATTTTGTGTATTATTAAAAAATATTTTTAATTAAAAATATTTTTTATATTGATCAAATTATTTATTTGATACAGAAAATTCTAAATTTTTGTACATTTTGTTTATTTCGTATGACTAATGTATTAATAAGTTAAAATAAAAAAAATAAGTCATAGCTGAGTTGTTATTTATAATTAGTTTAGAAGATGTTGGTTTTCTGTATCACTTATCACCTATAGCACATAATGTTGGTTTCCAATTTATCAGATATAGTCTATTTGATCATGTTGTTGTCAAAAGTGTATGTAAGTTTAAAGTTCAAATTATAGGATTAGATGTATGTTTAAGAACAACATAAGTATTGTTTTGACTGATTTGCATTTTGTAGTTACAATTATGTATCAAGTACAATTTCATGTTTCATGTATCATGTTAAAGTTCGTTGTTAATATAAAGTATCAATTATGATAGATTTGTAACGTGTAGTTAGACTTATGTATCAAGTACAACTTTGCATTTTTCGTATCATGTTAAGCTCTAAATTTTCTATTAAGTATCATTTTGATTGACTTATGATATGTAGTTAGAATTATGTATCGAGTTTATTTATGCATTTTATGTATCATGTGAAAGCTTGTTGTTCTATTAAATATCAAGATCAATTTTTTCAATTGCAGAATATGAATTATGTGATTAAACAGATTTCAAAACACTCTCTTAAGTTTGGTTGTACTTACAATTCAAATATCTTAAGAGACTTAGCATTATCAATGGGGATGAGGGTATCCAATTATTTAAGAATACTATATTTAGTTCATATCTGAATATTCCTAAATGCAACTATCAAGGTCAGATCACCAAGTGTTTACTTCTTTTAGACGTGGAGCAAGACAATCTAGCCGGGAAACTTCACATTCGCCATGCTAAAGAAAATATCTTAACCTTTACTATAAAAGAATTTGCGATTATTACTGGACTGAAATGCATGGGAAATATTAAGGATTTTACATATCCAAATTCAAAAAGAAGTAGGCTAGTTCAGAGGTATTTTCCTGGGCCTAATTATAGTGTAAACAAACAACGTCTTGTTAGATCGATTCATGTTGGGTGGTTGGGATAATATCGATGATCAAGTACAGATGGCTATCATGTTTTTCATCTACTCTTTTGTATTATCTCAAATTGGTACTGCAGCAATTCCAATTGAAGATTTTTTAATGGTTGAAGACGGCACTTATCGGCAGTATCCGTGGAGACAACGGGCTTTCAGCAGGTTAATGGATTCACTTAGACAAGAGTTCAAATCTGAGAAAAAAATGTATCGCTTAAATGGTATGCCATATGCACTTAATGTATGGGTATATGAAAATGTGTCTGTGTTGGATAATGAGATAGCGGTTAATAACAAAATGTTATTCCAAGAATTTGTAATTGGAAAGTTGTGACTGAAAAGCCTAAATTTGAGATGTTTACGGAAAGCGTTTTCACCGAGGTAATTAATATATAAATGTTAGTCTTTTTTTTTAGTTCTCGATATATTTTTTGTTGATTCTAATTATGATTCAATATTTTATTCTTTTCAGCATAATTGTACAAATATTCAGCCAACTGGAGAGGAATGTACAGCACTTGAGTTACCTCAACCCAGTCACGTAACTCAAGTTGAACCTAGTACGTCAAATGTTAATATTGAGGTTGGGCAGCCACAAGAGGTTCCTGGATTTGAAGACTTTTCATTCGAACCACCGGATCAATTATTGAGGAGATCAATACGAGTCTCTAGCACAGGATTACCCCACCACCGAAGAAAAGAAAGGTTGTACATCCACATAAAACAAAGGTTTCCAAAGCAACAAAAGCAGACAAGCAACCAAATCAGCATGTTCAAACTCCAGATTTACCAACGTCGCAAGCTGACAATGTATCTAGTGTTCTTGATAATTCAGATTTTCGAAAAGTAATTTTCAAAAATTCACAATTAGAAGGACTGAAGCAATACTCACAATGAAAATTGTTTCAGTCCCTCTAATTGTGAATTTTTGAAACTTACTTTTCAAAAATCTGAATTATCAGGAACACTAGATACATTGTCAGCTAGCGACGTTAGTAAATCTGGAGTTTGAACATGCTGATTTGGTTGCTTGTCTGCTTTTGTTGCTTTGAAAACCATTGTTTTATGTGGATGTACAACCTTTCTTCTCTTCGGTGGTGGGGTAGATCTCTGTACTAGAGACTCGTATTGATCTCCTCAATAATTGATCTGGTGGTTCGGATGAAAAGTCTTCAAATCCAGGAACCTCTTATGGCTGCCCAACCTCAATATTAGCATTTGACGCACTAGGTTCAGCTTGAGTTACGTGACTGGGTTGAGGTAACTCAAGTACTGTACATTCCTCTCCTGTTAGCTGAATATTTGTACAATTATGCTGAAAAGAACAAAATATTGAATCATGATTAGAATCAACAAAAAATGTATCGAGAACTACAAAAAAAAAGACTAAACATTTATATATTAATTACCTCGGTGAAAACGCTTTCCATAAACATCTCAAATTTGGGCTTTTCAGCCACAACTTTCCAATTGCAAATTCTTGGAATAACATTTTGTTCTTTAACCGCTATCTCATTATCCAACAAAGACACACATTCATATACCCATACATTAAGTGCATATGGCATACCATTTAAGCGATATATTTTTTCTCAGATTTGAACTCTTGTCTAAGTGAATCCATTAACCTGCTGAAAGCCCGTTGTCCCCACGGATACTGCCGATAAGTACCGTCTTCAACCATTAAAAAATCTTCAATTGGAATTGCTGCAGTACCAAGTTGAGATAATTATACAAAAGAGTGCATGAAAAATATGATAGCCATATGAACTTGATCATTGATATTATCCCAACCACCCAACATGAATCGATCTACAAGACGTTGTTTGTTTACACTATAATTAGGCCCAGGAAAATACCTCTGAACTAGCCTACTTCTTTTTGAATTTGGATATGTAAAATTCTTAATATTTCCTTTGCATTTCAATCCAGTAATAATCGCAAATTCTTTTATAGTAAAAGTTAAGATATTTCCTTTAGCATGGCGAATGTGAAGTTCCCCGGCTGAATTGTCTTGCTCCACCTCTAAAAGAAGTAAACACTTGGTGATCTGACATTGGTAGTTGCATTTAGGAATATTCAGATATGAACCAAATATAGTATTCTTAAATAATTGGATACCCTTATCCCCCATTGATAATGTTAAGTCTCTTAAGATATTTGAATTGTAAGTACAACCAAACTTAAGAGAGTGTTTTGAAATCTGTTTAATCACATAATTCATATTCTGCAATTGAAAAAATTGATCTTGATATTTAATAGAAACAACAAGCTTTCACATGATACATAAAATGCAAAAATGAACTTGATACATAATTCTAACTACATATCATAAGTCAATCAAAATTATACTTAATAGAAAATTCGGAGAAGGGTCTAAAATACCCTTATAGTATTAGAATTGGTACAAAAATACCCCTCGTTTATCTTTTGGCCTTAAAATACCCTTGGGGTTAACCTTTAGGGACCTATTTTGCCCTTTAAGCTAACAGATTACTTAGTCAATATATTTAATTATTTTATTTATTATGTGGCATGTTGTAATTGGTTGAAAATTTAATTAATTAAAATATAATTTGTTTGACCCAAACCACCCAATCCACCCGGATCCACCCGACCCATTAAATCCATTACCCATTTCTTTTTTTAAAAAAAACCCAAAAATTTCCCCCCAGCTTCATCAGTTCTTGGAGTTCATCTTCTTCATCAGATTTGTTAAGTTTTGTGTTGTTTCCATGTTGACATCTTCTTCTTTTTCTTCACCTCAACAAGTTGAGTCTATCTATTCACACTTAGAGACTCAACTTGTTGAGGTGAAGAAAAAGAAGAAGATGTCAACATGGAAATAACACAAAACTTAACAAATCTGATGAAGAAGATGAACTCCAAGAGAGCTCCAAGAACTGATGAAGTTGAGGGAAAATGTTTAGGGTTTTTTTAAAAAAAGAAATGGGTAATGGATTTAATGGGTCGGGTGGATCCGGGTGGATAGGGTGGTTTGGGTCAAACAAATTAGATTTTAATTAATTAAATTTCTAACCAATTACAACATGCCACATAATAAATAAAATAATTAAATATATTGACTAAGTAATTTGTTAGCCAAAAGGGCAAAATAGGTCCCTAAAGGTTAACCCCAAGGGTATTTTAAGGCCAAAAGATAAACGAGGGGTATTTTTGTACCAATTCTAATACTATAAGGGTATTTTAGACCCTTCTCCGTAGAAAATTTAGAGCTTAACATGATACAAAAAATGCAAAGTTGTAGTTGATACATAAGTCTAACTACACGTTACAAATCTGTCATAATTGATACTTTATATTAACAACGAACTTTAACATGATACATGAAACATGAAATTGTACTTGATACATAATTGTAACTACAAAATGCAAATCAGTCAAAACGATACTTATGTTGTTCTGAAACATACATATAATCCTATAATTTGAACTTTAAACTTACATACACTTTTGACAACAACATGCTCAAATAGACTATATCTGATAAATTGAAAACCAACATTATATGCTATAGGTGATAAGTTATACAGAAAACCAACATCTTCTAAACTAATTATAAATAACAACTCATCTATGACTTCTTTTTTTTAACTTATTGATACATTAGTCATACGAAATAAACAAAATGTACAAAAATTTAATATTTTCTGTATCAAATGAATAATCTGATCAATATACAAATATTTTTAGTTTAAAATATTTTTTCTAATAATACACAAAATTCATTGCATGTGACCAAAAAAAATTACAAAAAAATAAATAAAATAATTAGTCATAAGAAATAAATAAAATATACAAAAAATTTGAATTGTGTGTATCAAATGAGGAATATGATCAATATACAAATATTTTTACTTAAAATAATTGTTCTAATAATAGACAAAACTCATTGCATGTGACAAAAAAAATTCAAAAAAATAAATAAAATAAAAATACATACCGCTGGCAGTGGAGGTCTGGATATGGCGATGGCAAGCTTTCTACCCCTCTTTTTGGGTGTCTTTGCATGTGCCTCTTTTTGGGTTTTATGCTTCTTTGAACTTTGCTTATCCATTGTTAGAAGATTATGCAAGCTCTTCGACCCGTTTCAATCAATTTAGGATCTTCATAAACATAGATTTGATTAGTGTTTAATGTGACTATTTGGGTAATCCCAATACTAAATGACGGATGATCCATGAAGTATTAGAACAAATAGAAGAACGAAAAGAAAGAATTGAAGAAGAAGATAATACCTTTCGAGATTCTTGGACGAAAATGGCGGACAGAGAGCCCCAATTTTGAGTTTCAAAATTGAGAAGATGAAGGAGTTGAGAAACTGACGCCTTAACTTTGGGAGTGGAATAAATGAGTTATGTTATTTGGGAAAAATAGAGAGTAAATTTAGGGGTTAAACTTAATTGGTTAGGATTTTAAAATAATAATGTATCCGGTAAATTAGATTTAGGGAAATATAGGGATTTTTGTATTTTTTAAAAATAGAAGGGAAATATTATGAATATATAAACTAAAGTTGTATATTTAGGTAATTAATCCAAATTATATTCGCTAGCTAAATATATATTAATTGTATACTTATCATGTATAATTTTTTATAAATATATTATACGTATGTTAGATTGAAAATCCCTGTTTTTTATTCATAGCGTTGACCTAATCATGGCCTAATAAGCCAATTTTTAATATACAAAGCATGTTATTTGCACTTTTTAGTTTCCAGAAATTGGCTTCTAAAAGGACTTAATTTTTGTTGTTAATCCGTCATTAAATTACTCACATATAAAAAATTTATATAATGCATTACTAGCATTACAAAAAAATTATAGATTACGTGGGATTTTTTTTAGAGATTAGTATAAAAATTCATAGGAAAGTTTCCTGCAATTTTTTATACTAATTTTTCACAAAAATACTCATGTAATTCACGATTTTCTTATAATATAATTCATTATTTAATATGATTAACGATAAATTTTAATTTACAGTTAAACTTTTCATCTATAATTTATATTTTCTACTATATCATCTTTATTATTTATTTTTATTACTTAAAAAAAATAGAGCAAACAGAAGATATTTGGACCCCATCTTGAAACACAGTCCTATATATTCACTGTTTTCTAATGAATAAAGAAAAATAAGTTTGATTTCAGATAATTTTGACAAAGACTGACAAGATTATCCCCTTGAACCTTGGGATAATAAATTTTTCACCCGATATTTGATATTTATTTTAGAGTTATGATTAATCCAGATAATGTTATACTTATTAAGAGAAAAGTAATTTGATTATTAATTTTTTTACTCGCAATTAATGATTAAATTCGAGACTTAACTTATCCTTAATGGTACATAGTATTCTTATATATCTTAGGACATAGAAATCTCTTTCTCTTATATATAAAATAACCCTCTAGAATCTGATTAATTTAGATTTGCATTCACGTATTAAAAAAAAAGACCTACATGGTCTAACAGGAACATGTGCTTAGTTTTAGAAAGAAAACAGATTTCTATTTTTTTTTAAATTAAAAAAAAAATCAGAATGACAGTTGTGAAAATTAATTAGTACTTATAATGCTTCTCTAATAGGGTAATTAACTAGTAATGCTATCCAAGTAGTGTAACAACTAACAACTAAGCAGATTTAGTAAATAAATTGAAGAATCTCCATAAATATTTGAATACTCTTCTAATATCTTGTGAACTGGATTGGGTGGCACTAATTAGTCATTTTCTTAGATATTGAGTATCTTATAAGATCTGATTTAACAACATAAACAATTTATGGCTTCACTAAAATATTGTTCACAAGAATTTTTATTTAGATATATCCAATTTAAAATGGATTCTGTTGTTATATAATAAGCACTTAGGAATCTTGTTGAGTAATAAGAACATATCCAATATAATTTACTAAGTAGAGATTGTTGTATTTAATTAAGAAGTTATGTTTTCATTTGAATAGTAGGTTTTGGCTTAAGGTATGTATATGTAGTAGATTTTGAACTCAATAATAAATATGATGAAGATGGTAGAATTATAGATCACGGCTCATAATTAGAGCCGTCAAAACGGGCTTAGCCCATGGGGTCAACCCGACCCAGCCTTTTATTGAGATAGGGTTGAGATAGATTTTTTCAAACTCATTTAAAATTAAGGCTTATAAGTTCGGTCCATATAAGTCTTTGGCCCTTGAGACTTGGGCGGGGGTAGGTCGGGGCGGTCCACGAGCCAAATTTTTTTATTTAAGGTTAACTTACCATAATCTCACTAGTATATAATTTAATTACTTAAATACACACTGTTGTAATATTATGGATCTTGTCGAATTTTTGTATGTCCAGATACATGTATCTCGGAATATATGAAATTAGAATTAGGTAAATTCGTTTTAGATACACTCTATCCAAGTAGATTCATATGTATCTAGGATGCATGACTAATCTCGCCCTCGCTTCCCTCCCATCTTGCTTGTCACTCTCTTATCTCGCTCGTGTATCTGGTATGCGAGATACATGTTAATCATACTAGATTTTTTGCTAGTGTAATTGAAACAACACAATTGTTTGTCATATTTGATTTGAAAATTTTCTCATTTCTTGATGTTATAGAATTATAAGTTTAAAAAAAAAATGAAAAAAAGAAAAACAAAAGGGCTAGCCCGCCCCAACCCTCGGCCCTTATAGGGTTGGGTTGGGTTGAACATTTTCAAGTCGTTCTAAATGAAAGCCCCCGCTCTAGCCCTTCAAATTCTTGTTCCGCAAGGCTTGGGCCCAGTGGGGCAAGACCGGTCCTTTTTGACAGCTCTATTCATAATGTTCAAATTTTATTTCCATATTTTGCCTATAAGTAGGGTATGAGGAAAGGGCAGACCCACGAGGATTTCAGGGGGTTCATCCGAACCTCTTCAATAAAAAATTACACTGTATATATAAGATAAATTTTCTATATTTTTGTAGATTTATATATATATATATATATATATATATATATATATATATATAAATAAATCTGAACCCTCTCAATAATAAGGAGAAACTGATGGTGCAATGGCAAAATCTCCTGAAATTAAGTTTCACGTAACAGATGGGAATCTCTGTAACAACGTTATGTTAACTCTTTTAGTTTCAATTGTTTTTTTTAATTTTCAGTTCTATTATTCAAGTTTCTTTTTTAATTTTTTTTTGCTAAAAGTGTTGTTTTAAAGCCAAAAGAATTAAAGGATCTCATTTATAACAGCTTATTTATATGTTTTTACTTTTATTTTTAAACTTCCTAAATGAAAATTTTAAATCGGCCACTGTATGAGGAGGATATTTTAACCTTATCAGTGTAAATAATTTTTTTTAATAGACCGTCGATTGATTCGAATAAAATATAACAAAATCACTATGAAAATAAAATAATTAATTAACCACAAACATATCCTGTTACTTGCTTAAACTTTTTGTTTTATTTTAAGACCAAAAAGTTTGTATTATATTTGTTCATGAACACCGATACATGAGGGTCAACAAATTAGAAGAAAAGATCAATTGAAAGTGATTCTTAAGATTTTTTCTAATCTAATTTCATTTGTTTATATAGTCATACTTAGATTATTTTATATCTTTTAAAGAACCAATTCTTTTTTTTAAATAATAATAATAATTAATTATGACCATTGAAAACTCATTTAATACTAAGAATCAAATTATAGAATCTTATATTTCAATGAGTGATACTTCTTTATGGTCCAATATTATCTTGATGTGGGCATAATCTTTAGTAAGGGATATTGTATTAACATTACCAAGATTTTATTGAAAATAATTTTTATACTTTTTAATTACAAAAATAGGGGAAAACAATCTTCACATATAATCTACCTGCATAAGTGAGATAATATTTAAAATTTCATTTTTATTTTCACATAAAACGTAGCAATGCTAATATAATATTTGATTTGTATTTTTGTTTTGCGTAATTACATGTTATAATACGAGGCTAAAACCTGTATTACTTGTATTTGTATAGTTAATTACATATTATTAATATTCGTATAACTAACTTTTATATCATCAATATTTGTATAATTCTAGTCAATAACCAAATGATCCCTAAATGAACTAGTATTTCTTTTGCCTTGAATTATTTATCAACTTTCACTATTTCTAAAAAAATTCAAACTATTTGTTGATTTTGAAGTGTAAGATAAATCTTTTTTTGTTGATTCTCAATAGTAATTTTTAGCAATTTTTTTGTGAAGACTACAAACATTTCAATTGAATAAAAATATGTAATGAATATACGTTATATCTTAGAGATATAAACAAGGATTCAATATTTAAAAATTCTCTTTATTGAATTCCCCCGATAAATATAAGTCATATAAATATTAAAAAATGAATAGTATTTGATATAAGGGTTAAATAGGCACAAAATTATAGACCATCCATTGATTTTATAAGCTGAACGAGTATTGTTGGACATCCTCAAAACAATACTCCATTCATTTCATATTAGATGTGCACTTTCTATTTTACACGAGTATTAGATTGATCAACTTTACTATTTGTCATTTGTCATATTAATTAGACTCTAAAAAAAATGATTGTGAATTTTCAAAATATGTTTAAACTTTCAAAGCCATATTAATTGTAACGGTAAAATGATAAGAAATTAATTAATTTAATCGTAATTTCGTAAGTAATCAAGTATTCTCTCTGTTCCTAATTATTTTTCCATATTAAATTGACACACTTATTAAAGAAAATAACAAATGACATAGTGAGTTTATCATTTTACCTTTATTAATATGAAATGGATGAAAAGTTCTATATTTTCCCAAGTAATTAGTTATTTAATTGAGCGTATAATAGGTAAAAAAATTGTTTTTTCTTGATATGTCAAATGGAACAACTATAAAAAAAGAAAAAATGAACAACTAATTAGAGACATAAGAAATAATATTAATATGAGACAAATACTTTTAATTAATAAGATGTCATCTAATATAGGACGGAGGTACTACAGTGGACAAGTAACACTACATCAAAAATAATCTTTATCGATGACTAATTAATAACAATCAACACTTTTTCTATGTCTCTAAAATATTTAGTGACATTAAAATTTAATGACACCTAACTTATGCTGATAAATTTTCTAACACTCTAATACTCTTTATTAATATATATAAAAGTGAACAAAATAATATTAATTTATAAAATATTCTTACTTATTTCGTTCCGCGAGATATAAGGAGGAGGGGGAGAGGAGTGATTAGTTGTTGAAATGTGTGGAAGGTAATTGTAATAATTGTGAACTTTCACGTCTCCCTTATTTTGTGGGTTATTATGTGATAGATAGATAAATAGATGGTGCAGTAATTTCTTGCGCTTTTCAATGCAAATAAAAAGAAGAAGAAAGAAGGTGTGTCAATCACAAAACACAATCATTGCCTATATTGTCACTTCTAAATACATCAACTATCAACTACTCCGTATTTAAAGGGTATTTTCGATATCAAAATAATTTTTTTAAAAAAATATTTTAATTATATTTGACGAGTAAACGAGGTTTAAGGTGACGTAGATGAGATGATCAAGAGATTTAAGGATAGAAGGTAGGACGGAGATGATAAACTTATTTTACTAAGAGATTATATTCTTAACCTTTTTTAAAAAAAATCTACTAAACATGAATATTAAATAGGGAAAAGGGTCAAAAATACCCCTCAACTTTGATTTATTATTTAAATTTACCCTTGTCGTTAAAATAAAGTTAATTTTACCCCTCCTATTACTAATTTCACCAAATTTACCCCTCATTAGACGGATTGACCAGAATTTATCTCTTTGACATATTTAATGGAGATTTGGGAGAATGGATAAATGAGTATAGGAGATTTGGGAGAATGGATCAGGTTATTTTAAATGATCGGGTTAATGGATTAAAATAAGAAATAGGTTTTATTTTTAAAGTTCGAGTCAATTTGGATCAATCCATCTAATGAGGGGTAAATTTGGTGAAATTAGTAACAGGAGGGGTAAAATTAACTTTATTTTAACGGCGAGGGATAAAATTAACTTTATTTTAACGGCGAGAGATAAAATTAACTTTATTTTAACGGCGAGGGTAAATTTAAATAATAAATCAAAGTTGGAGGGTATTTTTGTCCCTTTTCCCTATTAAATATACAATTAGGACTCATTTGGTTCATGACACAAAGTTACTCCAAGATTATATATAATTCTAGAATTATAATCCTCGGAGATTAGGACTCGTTTCCCTAAAATAATATCAAGTTGAATGGAATAAGATATAATATATAAAACTCATAATTATATTATATTTTTAAAAAGTATTTTCTTAAAAATAAATAGAATCTCAACTTATTTTTATATTTGACGGATAACGGAATTCAAGGTGACCGAGATAAGATGATCAAGAGATCGTTCTAGAAAGTAGGACGTAGACAATGAAACTTATTCTTAAAGAGTTTATTTTTCAAAAATATTTTTAAAAACTTATTGATCAACTAAACAAGTGATAATTAAAAACAAATCGATGCCAGACACACTCTTAGCGATCATATGGTTCATGGAACAAAGTTATACAACAAGATTATATATAGTTCTAAAATTATAATTCAAGGAAGCTAAGACTAATATCATATACGAAAGATGAAATAAAATAATATCAAATGAAATGAAAATAAAATAATATCAAATGAAATGAAATAAATATAAACATATAGAATCCAAAATTATTTTTATTTGGTTGAAAAAGATTTTTATCCTAAATTCATTAAATATACTTTTTAATTTTATCTTATTTCACGTATTAAATAATGGTCGATATTTACTTTTATAATATGATACAACACACCGTACCATCCCCCTGTCAGATCCCAGTATGGCTCTATATTTGAGACTCATGAGAAAAATGGCTCTTTTTCACTTAAATATCTATTTTAAACATCGATTAATTTTAATTTGTATTAGAAGTTTTGATATATTATGATAAGAATATTTTTTATTAAAGCAATTTCATATTTAAAAATTTAAATACATGACCTATTATTACACCAAACTACTCTATAATTTACCAAAATAAAAAAGGAATCAATTAAAATAATTAAACAATTAGTTTTATAATCCAACAAGATTAAGCAAATGACGCGGCTGTATATGGTTCACATGTGAGCTGCATGCTAATTAGAAAATTAAAAAAGATTAAATAATTAAAATTGTGCTAATTAAGTGCTAATTATTTTAATGCTAGTTGTATTTAGTAAACTCTTCACTAATATATATTTTGTTTATATAAATTAGCATGTTAAAATGGGCAATTTTAAGAAAAAACCAGCTACGTAAGTGGTACGTCATAAGACAAATTATGAGTTTTTGTACAAAGAAAATAATTATATATTTCTATAAAATATCTAGTTTCAATAAAAGTAGATTCATGTACATTTAATAATTTTTCTTTGTATTAATAAATAAATATTTCTAGTTATTAATGTATATTATTAAGTTTTGAATCCTTTTTTGATTATCATATTATAAATAATATTTTAAGATAATATTTGAATCTTTTTGATGGACACATATATATTTTGATATCTAGAAGGTCAAATCTTTAGTCTTAAATTTAAAATTAAAAGAACATCAACTAAGAAAGGGGAAAAAAGATTATGGTTTATAAAATATTTTTCTCATTAAAATTTATAAAAATGGAGATTATACTTATAATTTAAAATGGTCAATTGCATGGTTAAGAAGGTAAAGATAAAAGACAAAAAGAATATATTAATTGATTCCATCAATATAGACAAACTTATAAACAACTTTTTAAAGTAAGCTTTTTTATACTTAGGTATGTTATTTTTGTTTTGACTTATTTGTTCAATTTTAATTTATTATTAAATGTTAAAGTAATAATGTTTTTTTTGTTGTTCTAAACTACAAGAAATATAATAGGCATGCAATTGTATTTTAGTTTTGCGATTTAAGATATCTACAAAAAAAGTCAAAATATAATTCCTTTTTAATAGATTAAAAAAATGAAATAAATAAATATAAAATAGACTCATATATGACCTTGTTCAAATTATCAATATATATAAATAAAAACAAAAAGCAAAGATACATGAATTGATTAGAAATAATCTTTCTAGTTTTTCTACCATAAAAGTGAGAATAATGCTTAAGAAATTGTAATTTTTTCAGACTTCATTTATTTATAGAAATTATATTTAATTTGTTGTTATGATGTGTAATATAAAATCATTAAACAAAAATTAGTATTCATTTTTAAAAAAATTATAAATAAGAAGGTAAAATTACAAAATTAATAAAAAAACCATAAAAGTGAGAATAACACTATAGTGTCATATATTTTTTTAAGATTCTATTAACAAAATTATGGTTATGGAATATGGTATAAAATCATTAAATAAAAACTAACAATTATTTTCTTGTAAATTATAAATAAAAAAAGTAGAAATACAAATTACTCAGAAATAATCTTTCTACCTATCTAAAAGTGACAATAAGGCTGAGGTGTGGTATCTTTTCTAAACTCTATTTTATAAAAATTATATTTAATTTTGTCATTATGGTATGTAATTTAAAATCATTAAAATAAAAATTAGCAAATCTTTTTTTTTTTTTAAATTACCCCTTAATAGCCAACAAAAGGGTCTATAAATAAAGTAGTCCTATTTTCATGTAAAGGCCAAAAAGTGAAGTTGCAACTTCTTTCTCTTCTCATTCCCTTTAAACAAACAAAAAAAAAAAATGGAGAAAGTTGAAAGTTCAAAGTTTAATAGAATTTGTGTATTTTGTGGTAGCAGTTCTGGGAAAAAAACTAGTTATCAAGAAGCTGCTATTGATTTAGGCAAAGAACTGGTAACTATTTTAAACCCCATTGTTTTTTTCTTCATTTTTTTTTCAAGAATCAGAAAGTTTTGTGCTTTTTATGAAAAAAGATTTGATTTTTAAGCTTGTTTTCATGAGAGAAAGCAAAAAGTTTTGTACTTCTCATTGAAAAATATGATTTTTTTAAGCCCCTTTTATGTATCTTTTAAGTTTTTATGTTTTTATCACTTGCCAGATAAAATAGTCGTATTAAAGTTCAATTATTTTGTATTTATTTTGTATATAACCCCGTTTGGGGTAAAAGTGTTTGCAATGGAAGTTTTTTTTTTATTTTTTATTCTTCATATCTAGGGCTCAAAATTTGATAACTCTGCTTGAGATCTGCACCATTTCATTTGGTGGTGTATGTTTCCAACTTTTTAACATAAGGTCTTTATAATGTTTCATAAGAAAACTAAAAGCAAAATCAAGAATCCATTTTTGTTATTATTTTTTTTTAGTCAATATGCTGTTTTTCATTTTGGTACTGTTGTTCTTTCTTGTTTAGTTGATTTTTCACATTTACTTTGCTCAAAGAACCAAACTTTTTCTAGTTTGGTAGTATATGATTGTGATGGAAAATAAGAAGAAAAATCCTTATGTTTGGCATGAGAAAGAGAAGCAAAGAATGGTATTTTTGTGTGTTTATAAAAAAAAAAATTTTTTTTTTGCTAGCTGTAGCCTGCCTGTAATTAGTTGAGCAGTGTTCTTGCATGATCTAATTAAATTTTGTTAAGAATTTCAGTTCTTGAAAAAAAAAAATCATGTTTTTTCATAGGGAACAGAACGTGCCACCTTGTTATCATGACATTTTGCAAATGTGTTCAAATTTTGCTTAGTTCTTATGAATATATCCACATGCATAAGAAAATATTAAAAATACCACTCTCTGGCACGTCTTTATAAAATGGATTTTATAATATGTATAATAATGTTTATTTCTTCTTGTTAATGATTGCATGTTTTTCTTGTATGTTGATTTTTGGAGAAATTTGAGGAATAGTAGTTTATTTTAATTTTTTTGGATTTATGATGATAGTTTTGTTAATGATTTTGATGTGTGTGTGTGTGTGTTTTGATGAAGGTGGAGAGAAGTATTGATTTAGTGTATGGAGGTGGAAGTGTGGGATTGATGGGACTTGTTTCTCAGGCTGTTCATGATGGCGGTCGCCATGTTCTAGGGTAAGCGTTTTACTTTCTCCGTTTCAGTTTGTTCGTTTGGATTTGACTTGACGTGTAATGTAAGAAAGTAAAGAAAAATTTGAATCTTGAGGTCTTAAGCTAAAAGAAAGACAAACAAATTGAAGCGGAGGGACTAGCTTCTGCTATAGTTAGTTTGTTGTTTACTATTCGGGATATCTTTCATGGTTAACCAACCTCTCATGTTTTTCTTTTATTAATTATTCGTCGAGTTTAGCTTCTATATACTATTTTATCCAACGGGCCTGTTCTATCATAGTGTTTGGACTATTTTTCACTCCTGTGTCGGATCCTTCAAGAATGTACTTTTTTTTTGGAGGATTCGACATGTAACTGTACATTTTTGATTAGTCCGAGCAACATACTGTGTAGTGTTTTAAAGTCGAGATCTTTTAACATTGAAAGTATCTTAGTTCTCAATGAAATGGCTTTCATGAGGACTACCTAAAAGGCAGACATCATGGGATCAAATGTTTCTTTAGTTACTGTTGTTGTCTGTGCATCTCTCTTTTTAAACACACTCCAGGGTCATTTTTTGAGCAAGCAAATAATTACTATACATGTAAATAGAATTTAGTATTGAGCACATATATTGCTCGGACTCTTCAGAAACGCGGACAGGTGCATGTTGGACTCTCCATAAGTAATGCAGTTTTGGAGAATCCAACACTGGTGCAGCCACATTTTTGGAGTGTCCGATCAACATATCTCAGCATAGAGTGCACAGTACAGTACAGAGACATACTTTTTAGGCGATTCAACGGTTATTAATGTGCTACTATACATATTATGTGTTTTGCTGATTTATTAATTCTGAGTTCTCTATTGCAGAGTGATTCCGAAAACTCTCATGCCTAGAGAGGTACTGTTCACTACAAACTTCGGAATCATTTCATGTATAAGCATGCTAAATTTATATATGGCCCTAAATATTGCAACAGTTAACTGGAGAAACTATTGGAGAATTGAGAGCAGTGTCTGGTATGCATCAAAGGAAAGCTGAAATGGCCCGGCAAGCTGATGCTTTCATTGCCCTCCCTGGTATAGCATCAAAATTTATGCCTTTCCCTTTATTTGTTGTTGGTGCAGTGTTCGTGTTGTAAACTTTTATGACATCAGTTTATTTTTTTTATTGAATCGTCGCTCTATATTTTAGGTGGCTATGGTACTCTTGAAGAACTTCTCGAAGTCATCACATGGGCTCAGCTTGGAATCCATCAGAAACCAGTAAGCATTCTACATTTTTCGTTCAGATTACTTTACGCTACATTTAGTAGTGGTGGTAGATCTTGACTAACGTATGGTCTAAATGAAACATTCCAATGGAGGCAACTATAATAAGCAGCATATACTCAAGTAAAAAGTACGATAAATTATTATTTAATCACGCAAAGTTTGACATAGAATATCTTCCCTTGGAATGCAAAGAAATCAATGAATTGATGTATTCTTTCTGGTGAAGATAGTCGTTGCTTGAATTTTTAACCTTTTAACTGTATATCATCATTCTCCGAAGACCTATAGGCTTACCGTCTAGTCAAAAAATGTAGCTTGAACTCTTCAAAAATGTTGTTACACCTGTCTTGGTACAAAGCTTTTAGCTACAAGTGTTTACCATTTTGCCCTTCCTTTTCGACTTGTGTTACCTTTTTCACGACATATACCTTATTTTAAAGAACTGTTCCTGCTGGGATTCTGCATTCAAGTCAACAATGGTATCGAAGCACATGGTCTTTATTAGTCTTAAAGTTCACATGCAAAAATTATACAAGAGATTTGCACGTCCTAATCATCCTCATTCTTCATAATCATGTTTGAATGGCAAGAAAGTGCTTCTTAAGCATTAGAATAATGAAAATCGTTTCATCGTTGATATTCATGTAATCTAATGATGCAGGTAGGGCTGTTGAATGTTGAAGGTTACTATAATTCGTTGTTGTCTTTCATCGATAAGGCTGTTGATGAAGGTTTTATCTCTCCAATTGCACGTCGTATAATCGTGTCTGCTCCAACAGCCAAAGAGTTGATCAGAGAACTTGAGGTGTGTATGTTTATACTCACTATATAGTGTTATTTAGTTTAATAAACTTTGTTGTAAGTTGTGTAACTAATATAAAACTAGTGTAGCTTCATTGTAAAGTTCAACTTGAACCACTTTTTATTGGTAAACATGATTATAGAATTTTCTCTTAATATTTGATATCATATCTTTTGTTTAAACGACAATAACAACATACCTAGTGTATTCTACGGGACCATATACTTTTGTTTGATTATTTTTTTTTGTCGTTTTGTTACAGGAACATGTACCAGAGAAGGATGAAATAATATCGAAGTTGATATGGGAGGATGAAATTCAAAGATACAATTATGCACCTGAATCTACTGTTCCTACATAAAAAAAAAAGTCACTTTTTTTTATTATAGTATATGGTTTTGGGATTTAGAAATTTTCAGTATACAAGTATGGGAAGGGGAAAAAAATATAGCATCAGTTTTTGTGGAATTGTGGATGTCCATATAGCTTAGGGCATTATGATTTAAAGAATATAAAGTTTTTGTGGATCTGATGAAGGTTCATTTTGTTCAAGGCATTATGCTTTTGTGTACTGTTTACCAAGTAGTATATTATTATATATAATATATATTTGCTTTAGTTGCTTTGATGGTTGAGTATCTGAACTTTTTATCTTGGTATATTTGATAATTCTTTTGTTGTTACGACGAGCAATGCATGTTTGTATGAAAGCATATCTTAGTTTTAATTTAAATTAAGCATGATTGAATCATTAATGATTTTTATTACTTATAAATACATATTGAGACCTTGTATTATATACTCAGAATGTATCTTGAGGTCTATTATATGCAGTCTGATAACTTAGATTACAAAACAGACAAATAAAATCTGTTCAATCTGAAATTATAATTATTGGTACATTATAATTGTTTGGTGGTCTATATGATCAATTCTTAATTATGTTTTTTGATTAATTGAAAGGTTTTGGTTGTAAACCATTTCAATGAACAATAATTGACTCCAAAATATTCAATAGAAATATAATCTATCAATTATTCTCATAAAATATTTTTAAACCAAGTCTTAGTTGAATTATGTTCGTATCTAAACTAAGATTATCATGAGTAAAAATTTGACATCTATCGTTTCGTCCCTTAGAGGAGTAGCAGCATTGTTTTCGCTATGAAATTCATATGATACACGCTTAACAAGGCATATCATAGATTTCACATGGTACGTGCACTTTTGGTTTGATAATAGCGTAGCTTAAGAGACAAATCTGCGAGGTCTGTTGGGCCAAAGTAAACAATACGTACCACGGGCTTGGATTTATTCTCAAAATCAATCAGTACCTTAAAAAAAATGTTGCAGAAAAGTGTTCTCTCCCTCCAGCTCCTGTAAACAACAAAAGTAGATAAAAGCAATCTAATTTCATCTCTCTTATATGGATGCAAAGTACTCTTTGCTGCCCTTGGGGTCAGGCTTCATGGATTTCTCCCCGGGCTTCCATCCGGCTGGGCACACTTCGTCTGGGTTCTCCTGAACGTATTGCAACGCCTGTTTTTCCGCACCCAAAGTAATTATAAGCAAATCATACGAGGCTGAAATGTGTACGGGCAAAATGGTTGATTTAAACCTGAAGAGTTCTCAATGTTTCATCGACGCTTCTACCAATTCCAAGATTGTTAATGGTTGAATGTTGAATAACTCCTTCCTTGTCAATGATGAAAAGTCCTCTCAATGCAATCCCCTGGAAAAAAAAACATAGGTAGCTGATTCCATTTAGCACTAGAATGTGTAAGCCACGAGAAAACACCATCTCCAATGAGACGTTATTTCCTCCCTTTTTGGGGAGGTCGAACCAATTACGAGGAACTCTCAGAACGACATACCTGATCAGGGATCAGTACATTGTATGCTTTTGAAATTGACTTGGTTACGTCAGAAATCAACGGATAATTCAGATCACCTAAACCACCGGACTTTCTCTCAGTTTGGACCCATGCAAGGTGGGAGAACTGCAAGAGCAACAGCATGAAATCAATAAGAAAAGATAAAACAGGTACTCAAGAAATGGGGTCTTGCTTGGCCAAGGGATTTTCTAAGTAAGCATACATATCTCTTATCCAGGTAAACTAATCCGAACTTCAGGGGATTGAGCCAAACTTGTTCGAATTCGATGAGTTGAACTGAACTACCAACTGGGCTCGGTGTATCCCTACTTAAAGCAATTGTTTACTTTGTCGTTTTCTTATTTTACGGGGAAAATTCTTCCTTTATATCCGGAAAAGAGATTCTTTCACCAAATATTACATCTTTCTTAAGGTAATGAATTTTGTTTTACATGTCTATGCAGACAAATTAGATGTTAAAGTCTTCTGCCTAAAGCCATACAACAAAGATACACAGAGTTGCGAACAAGTGAAAGAGGCATACCAGTTAGCAGCACAAGTGCAACATCACAAAACCCTTATGTCCACGCCCCAATCACCCCCCCCCCCCCGGAGGAATATGTGCATCTAAAAGATCTTACAAACCATTTAGGTTAAACTAACCCTTCATAGGAAAATTGAAGAAATAACAATAAAAATATCACATTATACTGAAGTAAGCATATGAAATGCACAAACTGAAAGAACTGAGCACACACATACAAGCTGATATATTAATAACTTCATAATAGAAATTTGAAGCAAAGAATACTTACCACACTGTCTACGGAAACACCCAATATTTCTGTATTCACCTTTTCAAATTCTTCATAACGGTCACTGAAAGCAGTGATCTCTACAATAACAGAAAAAGATATAACATTACAACAACACATTCCACAACCTAAATAGTCAGTGAAAACTAATAAGAATAATCTGAAATTCGCAGCAGAGAAATTTCAGGGACAAACCAACCTGTAGGGCAAACAAATGTGAAGTCTAGCGGGTAGAAAAAGAGAATCACATATTTCTTCCCAATGTACTCAGACAATTTAACCTGGATAAAAAAGGATTTTGTAATTGCAAACAGCAGATACAATCTATAAAATTCAATTAATTGTGCAAATGTCAAATAGTTCCTAAACAGGACCGGAAGTGAAAGCAAGAACCTAAGCCATATTATCTCAAGCTTCATATAACTTAAGATGAGCAGGAAACGTTGCATATTGAGGTGATACTACACTCTGTTCTTACTATGTCCTCATTTCCATCACCAACTGCGACCAAATGGGTTAGCCAACAATGTACAATCCGTCAAAATTTCTAATTTACCAATAGTGGTTATTCTTAGCCGACAAGGTAGTGCAACTTAGCTGACACAGAGTATTTTAGAATTTTATTTTTTTGGCTTATTAGAGGAACCTCACTGGATACTTAGGCTTGCAACACAAATCTCCTATGTGGTTTTAAATATTATGCTTACATCCCTTACTCTGCATTCTTCCAACAGAACCCTAGAAAATAGTAACTAGTGAGTCGAATAAAACAATAGGAAAAGAGACTAAACTACTCTAAATTAAACATATTCATATTTCATGCAGGACTTTCACCTTTAAACCATAAATCTGTTATTCTTATGATTTTAATGAAAACACATATTCATATTTCATGCAGGACCTTTCACCTTTAAACCACAAATCAGTTATTCTTATGATTTTAATGAAAATTAAAGCAAAACTGGGAGGGGGAAAAACAATACAAACGAAGTTGTTAATGAGTGATAATATCAAATATTATGATTTTATTGTAAAGAGTCATAAGTTAAATCTGCATACAGATAAATAAATATATTATTCATGTTCTGACATCTAAAACTAAGCACACTTTTTGAATGGAATAAAGCAATTTTTCTCCAATAACAGGTAAGAAATAATAACACAAATATATTACCTTGATGAATTCTTGATCAAAAACAGCTTCAGCCTCAAAGTCTGGTGCTTGATTTCCAACAAGTGGGAGTTCACTCTATATATGAAAACATACATGAAACAACATTAGATAGCTGAATCCTGATCTAAAAAGAAGCACAACCACCACAGAGAAACTTGAGGTAAAAGAAAACGTAAGTTGTTGAAACTATTAAGATCTCGAGAAAAAAAATCCTTTTAATTTTACTTGGTCTTCTTTTGCAACTTCTGGTCTCTACAGAAACTAAGTTGACTGGTTTATACGTAGTCTAATATCTACTAGATAGTCAAGCTCAATACTTGTTATCCTATACATTGGGTGGTCACTAGTTCTAATTAAAACCACTATTATAGAGCACACAACATACCATAATAGTTAATCCTAGATATGAACTCCAGTTTACCACTCTACCAGTACCAACTTAGATACAAGTGAACATATAAATTTTAATTCACATTCCCCCAAGACAAGTCCATAAATACAACCTTACAATTCAAAGTATAACGTATGCTAAAAACAATGCTTAAGCCTAAAAACTACACGCCAATGTACACGGTGTGTTCCATTCAAAACTCCTATTAAGCAAGGATTAACAGATAAAAGTTCAAACTAACCACATTAAGCTTCCAAATTCAAGTGCAAAACACAAAATGCAGTAATAAGAAAATGATGATTGCTTCACAAATGGATGTGACAAATTGAATAGACAAGTGTTTCTTTTAATCACATAGAGGGGCCAGGGGAAGCGAAAATTGAACCCCCAACTAACCAACTGAGCTACTAAGATTCTTGACAAAGTGTTTATTATGAACTCCTTCACAAAAAGTGCGTAAAGAAACAAACTTTCCCCACAATTAAAGTAAACCCATTTTCCAAAAACATTCATAGTTTCAGAAAATCAACTCAAAATGCGATAAAACCAAGCAAAACAAAAAGGGGTTTTAGAAAAACTTACAGAGGCACAGACAGCAAAACGGCGGCGTTCTGATTGAGCAACACGAGTATTGATTGACCGAGCTACACGAGAAACAAGGGGCTTACAATTACGAAGTCCATTAAAAGCAGAAGGAACAGAAATTGATTGAGAAATGTGTGATTTAGGGGAAATAGAAGCTCTAGAAGTGGAAGAAAGCAGAGCAGTTGAAGAAGAAGCAGAGCAAGCCATTGGAAAGAGTGAAAATAGGCTGTATGAGTAGTGAATGGAGAGTAGAGAAAAGGGTATCTGATAAAGATAGGGTAGCTACACAAGAATTTGGCCTTATCTACTGAATTTGGAGTGTTAAAGGTGGAGAAATGGTTGAGTGTAGGGTTTGGTGGATAAGTTGATTCATATGTTGTGGAAGGATTTTGGCCTTTGGTCTATGGTTGAGGGGCTTTTTTCGTTTTTCTATTTTGTGTCTGATATTTATATCTGAAATTACATCAGAAGATTTACGTTAAACATACGACGTTTACTAATAAAGACGATTTCATATTTAAAGAAACTTTAATCTAAAATCTCTAGTAATTATAGATGAATCAATACTTATTAATCTACTACGTTCTTATTGGTGAATAAATATTTCATCTATTGGTTTCATAATTGTAAGTCGTGAATACATTTCTTGATGATGGAATTAGGGGACAATCAAAGAGAAACGGTCGTAATAAGATTTATAAGTTATTTTCTTGTGTAAAGGTAAAGAAGGAAGATTTTGAAAGATTTTGCTTGATAAATGAGTTGATTATTCAGAATGTTTAATTTTGTTATTATGATAAATATATCTTTCACTCTCATTATATGGGTGTAAATTTTCTCGTAAAATAACAATAAAATCATAATAAAACTTTCTTAAATATTTATATTTGTTTGTCTAATTAGGCAATGTCTTGCTTAGTTACTAAGAGTAAATTCGAAAAATAGTGTTGATTGTATGGGCCTCTTGTACAAACTCCCAGCTCAATTTAAACTTTGACAAAAAATTTGTGCATGAAATCTTCAAATTATTTAAAATGAGACTATAAATCAAATTAACAATTCAAAATATCAAAAAGATCTATAATAAAGTTATCGTTAATGATAGACTTGTTTAAATCTCGAAATTCAAAAAATATCACATAAAATGAAAGTATAATATAATAACCAAAAGAATTCCATTTGTTATATAATTCTATCAAAACTAGAAAATTGAATAAAATAGAAAAGAAAATAAATCATTAAAAAGTTAGTTTGCTCACATTTGTTTACAAAATGTACACACAAAAAAAGTTAACATTGTTGTGCCACTATTTGGCTAACTAGTCCCCTTTATTGGAACGTCTTAATTTTGCCCTTGCACCATAAAAATCTTTGTCATCAACCGGTGAAGATGAACGGTGTGTTGTCTCATCTTTTTTCTGCAAATAAATAAAACTTTAAATTAATCGACAATCGAAATCAAAATATAACTAATATCGACCAGTAGTAATATTTGTGTAGGCATTCCACAAGAATATTCAAGTTCAGATAGTTTAAGTGTGTAATTGATCAAGAAAACGTTACCTCGGATTTCGGGTGTAGTGTTCCTCTTTTAGATTGAGATGCTATATACTCAAGCATTTGCAAGAACTTTGCTTGTCCTATTTCTGTACAATTTTGCCAGTAATAAATGGCTAAATCCCATGCCTTGGCTCTAAATTCCATTAAACTTCTGTCAATATCTGTTTCATACTTTGCAACAAATGGCTTCAATATAGTGTCATAGATGTGTGATGTGCCTTTTATTTTTGGATACCATAAGTAGATGAAAAGTGCTAATTTTGCCTCACCATACATTGGTAACCTAAAAAGAAAAAAATAATTTAATATTGGTAGTATCATTTTTGGTAAAAATATAAATGTAGCTAGCTAAAGTGAACATACCATGACAAAAACAAATCACCAAAGCTTTCAAATATTCTCAGCGCCCCAACAATGATCCTGAAAACAAATATTTTTTTCTTACCAATTATTGACGGCAACAATTCTCGTTTCTTCTAATCAAATAAAATATTGATAGACAGAGTTATTTGATATTTGTACGAATAAAAAATGACAGATATTCCATACAAGAATAGTTGACTTGCTTAACCAATCCCAACAAACTTAACCCTCTATTTAGTTATATTTATTAAGAATGTATTAAATTCCTTCAAGCCCCCAAGTCATGAATGAATCTCATTATAGTTCAAGTTTTACTCACCAACTGTGTGAAGAAACATTAATAGATTAGTCTAATAAGGTAATAATTGAAAAATCTCTATGATAACATGAGAAAATAACACTAACTACCCTAATATAATAGGTTAAACTACATTTTTAATAACATAAAAAATATATATATAGTACTTTTACTATAAATAACTATAATCCATTTCGTTATATATATTCCTCATGTTTAATATTATGATACACAACAATAACATACCAGTGTAATTCTAATTCTAGGGAGAATAAGTATATACAGAACTACAAAACTATTTTCGGTAGACTCTCGACAAGTAACTACCATTATGGTCCAATTTCTCAGACATCAAATTCTAAATTAATCAAATCCATTACTCCAAAGAGAAATTAAAAATCAATTTTGATAATAAAAATAAGAGGATTTTCATTAAAAATAAGAGAATTTTACCAATATTGGCACCAAAACCTAAGTTCATGAATCTCGACTTTGTTCTTCTCAATTGTTTTAAAACATTCAAAAGAAGGATATGCATATCCAAGAACCAATCTGCAAAAATACACAAAACAATAATTCAATCATCTAAATATGTAAAAAGAAAAATTACAAAAATTACAAAAAAATCACAAAATCCAAATAAATAAATAAATTACATTAAACCACTAGTAATGAAGTTTCCCAACATCTTTTACTCCAAAATGCCTTGTGTTTAATCAAATAATTGAAATCCTTTTAGTAACCATCTAAACAAAATTTCAACAATTTTTGTTTCAGTTTTCAATAATGAAAGATGAATTAATTATGAAAACATAAAATTTGCCACAATATATAGTTTGAGAGAGGAAAAGAAAAAAGGGCAGGATATTATTTTTTTTAAAAAAAAAAGAGACACTAATTTAATAGGAAACGTAAAATTAGAATAATTCGTTTTACTTATAATTATTGACAAACGTGAGAAGCAGTCCTACTTTATGTTTTTGGTCATCGTAATTAAAAACATTATTTTTTAAAAAAGAACATATTAAATGCAAGTGTCATGAAATATAATTTTAAATTAATCATACGATTATTTGAAGAGAAAAATTGAACTTATATACCCGATGAGTTTTCCCAAAAATATTTATAACTAATTTTTTTGAAATATTAATTTTATAATTTTTGAAATAAGATAGAGATACACAGTCACATAAGAAATCTATTTCTTTTAGATAATTAATACAATAGTGAAATAATACTATGTGAAGGGTGACAACGGTTTGTAGAAGTTAGAAAAGAGAGGAATTTGAATTTTTTAAAAAATATTTTGCCATAAAAATAGGAATAATAGTATTTTATTTTACACGTAATAGTAGGGAAGTTAAGATTATTTTGGGATTCTACAAAAGACGGTTAATTTATCTTGTGGAAGGGGTATTTTCGTCATTAAAATAATTTTTTAGTTGACTTTCATTTTATTTAAAAAGTTTAATTCTTTTTTTTTTAAAGAAAATTGAGTTTGGACTTTTGGAGAAAATAAAAACATCAACTATAGACGTGGAGAATTGTTGGGGGAATTTTGGTTGGGGTGTGAAAAATAAGACGGATCGATGAATTGAATTGAAAAAAGTGTTATGATTTATTGTTATGAAATTATTGGAATAACGAGTTTTTAATGGGTTTACTTTATAAATAAAAAACATTATCAGGTTATCAATTATGTTTTGATTTTTAAGGGAAAAAGTTTTAAATATATTTGAATTTTGATCGAAATTGTTGTAACAATATCAAATTTTAGAAAGGACATTTTATCCTGCACTATTTAATAGTATATTAAAAAGGTATATTTGTTTCCGCGTGGACATAAAAAATATTGCATAATTATAAATAGTAATGTATCCAAGTGCTTACATATATACCTTTAAAATACATTATTAAATAGTGTGAGATAAAATATCTCCATAAACTTTGATGTCGTAACATCAATTTCGGTCAAAGTTAAAGTATTTTCAAACCTTTTTCCCGATTTTTCATAGCGGACAAGTCAATAACTCATTAATACTATAGCACCAGTTTATTCGTACATAAATATTAACTATTAATCTCGATGCCTTACTTGTTTCTGTCTTTAACCTTTAGTCTTTGATTTACATTTCCCAGTAACTTTTGAATTCACAACTTCACGTTATACATAACATCAAAATCTAGATTAAGAACCTTATTTCTCTCAATTAATTTCTCCTTGTTTTACACTTGTATAGTTTTTTTTATGTTAATTATTATCATTATTTCTATATTATGAGCATTTTTAAAGTTACATTTTTGTCTTGTCGCATCAAAATGTTGAAAAAGTCATATATTTATTTTATAAGCATTTTTTTATTGATCAAACTGAAAATTGAACCGTTAAAAATTAAATTAATAAAAAAAACCGATAAAAAAATATTTTTGATTTAACATATTTAAAAATAATAAATTAAACTATACGAAATCAAACCGGACCGATTGATATAAAATTTATGATTTTGCAGAGTTTTCATGGACTGCCTATCCATACACAGCTTTCTCATGATTATAATAATGTCCTAGATCTTAAAATGTTTCTATTGCTCCATTTTTGTCTTTGCATTTATGACCTCTGTTGGATAATTGATATCTACGTACTACATACTATATGGTGGTACAAATTCGAAATTTTTTAATAATTATCTAAATTAATTAAAGTTACATATAAGTTATTAGTTTAATTTTGATTTATTATAACAAGAAGTTAATAATTATTTTATCATGTTACTAAGTAGGAGTTATATTTATGATGATAGGGTGGGTACTTTTCATTACTACTTCACAAGTGATATAATTGAAAGAAGTTTTTGTTCATAAATTAGCTTCTTCCGATTATATTTCTATCGATACGAAAGGAAAATTGATAATTCGTTTTTTGAAAGTGTGAAATTATAGTTAGAAAAGTAAAAATAAAAATGATGAAAATATTTCATCAAATAAAATGTGTGGACAAGCGAAAGAATTGTCCATAAAAAATGTTTGAGTTTAATTTCAAATAGTTACATTTCAAAAATATATATTTGCTAAAACTCATCCATAAAACCAACGGACATGATCAATTATCTCTCAAATTGTTACTGAAACACTGTGTTTTCAAAAATGTTTTTGGAGCGAGTCGCAGGACGAATTTCGAGGCGGGGCATATCAAGAACGCTCTGGGGCATAAATTAAAAATGTAGATCTATAAGGCGTAAGTCCTAAAATTTGAGGCGTAAGTCCTAATCATAAAAACGTAATCCTGGGCGTAAAAACGTACGCCGGGCATTTTTAATTTATTTTTGCTTTAAATTATAATTTTATTATTGGTGTAATGATATTTCTCAAATAATAATGATAGTCTTTTTTTCTTCATTATTGAATATTAATACTTACCCACGTAAAAATCATAATTCATTGAAAAGTTCACTTTTACTTATTTTATTAGTAATAAAACTATAAAATTGAATATACATGCGATTACGCCCTGTGTCTCGAGGCTTACTTCTCACCCCATACTATATAAAACGCTTCGCCTCACGCCCCGCTTTTTAAAACACTGTTGAAACATATCCGTTAGATTCATGAAATTGACATGTACAGTCTAATCTATATGTCGACTTCTGACCCTCAATTTCTAAGTGATAGAACTAAATATAAATAAGTGTATTATTTTCTTATAATATGACTTTTGGGCAGCACTAGATAATTAAAATGTTGCGTCTTTCGAAAATCGTATTATTTTATTTCCAAAGTGGATGGAAGGAGCATTATCTTTATTTTCAAACTGGAAGGAGGAAGTATATCTATAAAAGAAAATTATAACGATTAAAAGTAAACGGAGAAAAAATATTATCTTTTATGTTTAATTTGTCGACTTCAAACTAAAGGAACTAATTAAGGTTTCCTTATAAAAAAAAATAGGGACCATAATATTCATGGCTGTCATAATTAATTATTAGTCACCAATATAGTTGTTATTAATTAGTTTTAATTAGGCAACTTGTCTATTTAGAGTAGTGGAAAGAATAAAAAAAAAGAGGCTGTTAGAGTAGCAATAGAGAATACTAAGAAAATTTATTTTCACATAAATTGTTTGCTAAGTAAATAAATGTATCATATGTGTAATCTAAATTAAATTAATTTTAGGTTTAAGTTTGTGTACTGCATCATTCATGTAAAAACTATTAGTAGTACTTAATATAATCAGATTATTATTTACAAAAGTAATTGCATGTGACTCTTTATCAAAGCTAGTAAATGAATTTCTTATTTAAAAATAAGTTAATTTTAAATTTCTCACTTTATCTTAAATAATATGATTTTTTTTTTAAACATCGCCATCCCTTATTATGTAATAACTTGCAAACCACACAGAAAATGTAAAATGTGCAAAAATATTTCAAAATTTTATTGTTTTAATCAAACATAGTCACGTAAATTGAAACGAGCATATTCCGATAAGGTAGATAAAGATATTATTTAATGCAGTTTTTTCAGTTGACATGTAGAATTTATATGTTCCATCACTTCTCAATTTCAGTGAAAATATTCACTATTATACCTTACCTTAAAAAAACAAATTCATATAAAAAAAAAAAAGCTCTGCAAAATTTGCCGGCTAATTCTGCAATGTCAACAACCAAAAAAAAGGTTATTTTACGCAACGTTACAGTAAAATTGGGCTGCAGTAGCAGTTGTATCCGGCCCAAATTGTCCAGCATTTTCCACCCTAAACCCCGCCGCCACCACTCCGCCGCCGCCGACACCGCCGCCGTCTTCAACCACCACAAAACCCCCAATAATAAGTACTCTTTCTCTAATTCTACAATCACAACCGCCACCACTTTTTCTCCATCTCCAACTCCGTCTCCGGCACACTACTCCTCCGCACACTACTCCTCCGACGCCGAACGAGCTGTTCAAGGATTCGGTAGAATCGGCGGCGAGAGTGTCGCCGTCGAGAAAGATTCCGACGATCCTTACGTAGATTTCCGGCAGTCAATGCTGCAAATGATACTGGAAAAGGAGATTTACTCTAAAGATGAATTAAGAGAACTTCTCAACTGTTTTTTGCAGCTGAATTCTCCGTATTACCATGGAATTATTGTTAGAGCTTTTACGGAGATCTGGCATTGTGTTTTCTCCGTCAATCCTGGAGTCACCGGAGCTGAGTCGCCGTTCTTATAGAGCGGCGGTGATAATGGCGGTAGAGGAGGGTGGTGATCACGTGTTTAACATGAATATAATACTAACAATCTGAGACGGAGCTAGAATTAAGAATTTGATCAAATCGATAAGTTTATTTAATTTTGTATTTATTTTAAAAAATTATTTAATATACATAAATTATTAAATAATTTTTTATGATAAATATAAAATTATTAAGATTTGTCTAACTCTAAATTAAGGGAGTAGTAGTATGAATATATGAGACCCATAACTATTTTTTGGGTTTCATAAATATTTTATTTTCTTGTAATTTTTCTTTAGGGGTGGGGTTTTTAATTTATAGCAAAATGTTGTTTTCACAGTCTATTTATAAAAAATATATATTTAGGAATTAAAAAATGCTGTGAAAATTGTAATCTTTTATTTCTAATAGTAAAGTAAAATAGCAATGTGAGGTTTTTCCATCTTTTTTGTCTATATAACTTTCTTTTGTATTTTACATTACTGCATTTTAAAAACATAGATCAAAATAATAGAGAGAAAAAATAATACCAATAGTAAAATAGTGTGATAATTAAAATATAGTAGTATAATATAATATAGATAACTGCCAAATCATCCTATATATATTATGAACACTATGAAAAAAAATGTTAATGAAGAATCAATTTTATAGCTAGACAATAACATTAGTTGCTAATTTACTTAATAATGGATTTATGATGAATAATTAAAAGAATTTGAAAGTTATGGGTCCCATATGAAAAAAACTTACGCCTACAGGGTGTTTACATCAAGTGAATGCAATTTTCATTATTATGTGATTTAATGAAGTAAAATACATGTAATTAATTATGATTAAATAAAATGAACTATAAATTTAAACACATAACATGCATATATTGATTTGAGGTAAACACTCGATATTTGAGGTAAACACTCGATGCGGATAAATTTTACCTCAATAATCTAACGACTAAAGTTAATGTGGAATTCATGCAATCTTCTTGTTTGTTAGTAAAAGGAAAGTAATCAAGACTTTGGGATTTGGAATATGAGCATATAATTAGTAATAAAATCATTATGGAAAATTTAATGGAATAATGAAAACTTGGCAGAGGTATTCTTTTTTTTTTAATCTAGTGTCCACTTGAATTCGCGGTTTTATTTATAAAAATATTTTTCTATTAAAGATTTTTTCATATTCAAAACTCGAACTTAAGATATAAGGAAGAAACAATTTCATTCAGTTTCATCGCGTCATTTGGTGGTTGATAGAGGTGTGTTTAATGCAATTGAGAGTATTGGAGTTTATTTGTAACAAAACAATCTCAATAATCAATTTTAGTGTAACTCTTTAATGTTTGCCTTAATTATTTAATAACTCTTGCTACCTATATTTTGTACTGGTAAATATTGAATGAACATGATAAAGTTGTGAAGACAATGAGAATATTTTCTAACTAACACAGCAAGTGTTATGTAACTCTTTAATTAATTAATAAAGTGGGAGTTAAAATGTGAAACTCTTTTAATAGAATTGGTGTTAAAGAAGACATAACATCACATTGTTTTTACTATACAAAGAGGGACTTAAAAAGGTCATTTTGGACACCACTTTTGGCATCCAACAAATAACAATAACAAATTCAGTGAAAAATATTCTACGTAAATCTTACAACACACCACACATGATTTTATTAAAAAAAAAGCTCTTGATACAATCAATATTGTACAAACGATCATAGAATAACTGGCGTAGACATGTTTTGTTTAATTATGTGTATGTTTCCAAGTTCTTCCTTCATTAATATCAGAGCATGATATAAATATATTTTCTCATCAGGTTGAAATTTATTGAAAATAAGATTTTCGATAGAGAGAGACTGCAAGAGACAAGATTTGTGAAAAATATGATAAACACCCCTATTTTCAACTATGTTATCTCCGTGTATATGTAGTTTTAATTAATATCATTGAAAAGACTCTCTTGAGATCTTTCTAACGATATATATTAATTCGTAAAACTTTTAATGTCTGTTGAAAAAAATATGAATGTCAAATCAATATTGACCGCTCGAAATAGAAAGAATTATGAATTTGGCCCAATTTTCAGCCCAATTCAAATACAGTGAGTTGATGACCCAACATGAGCAGATCCAGAGAAGTCTACTCCAAATTATTATTTTCATATCTAGCCATTTATTACATAGTATATTGACTAAATATTCATAACTTATTATAAACAAATAGAAGAGAGAAAAAAAATCTCCATTGGAGACCCAAAGTTTATAAATTGATGATCCGATTCAGTATAATTGTATAAGTAGATTCTGAAAGGTTAGACTGTATACAAATTTTATCTCGATTCTCTATGTTTGTGAATAGAAAGATTGTTTCTGATTGATTAATGGCTCAAATTAAATATATTGAAAGCTGGATCCCAAGAAAAATATGTCAATATATTAAAATAGCATGATACAAAGTAAATGAAGTCACACGTAGCAACATAGAATGAAGAATAAGAGAAATGTGACTACTACCTACTAAGTAATAAGGAGGAGAAAACGAGCTAAGAGGTTAGATTTTTGGCCTAACTCCTCCTGCTACAACGAACCTCTCACCCCTAGCGTATTCACACACCTCTTACATATTCACACGTTCAATTTCATTTTTTTCATTTTGTCTGTCACAGAGGTTACTCGATCCGACCTTACCGACCCCATATGTCAGGACAAAGTATGAAATATATTTTCAATTAGGACCACCAAATTTATGCAGTTCAATACAATCTTCTCAACCTTGAGAATAATTTCAATTCTTGTTCTTTTCCTCTTTATACTTAAATTTAAAATAATTACAACTTGCTCTCATTTTAAATAGACAAAGACATTAACCATAAAGATACAAAAAGAAGAACAATTATTCACCTTTCTCAAATTTTGAGTTAATTATACTTTTTTTTTTGCAGTGAAGGACCACATCAAAAAATTTCAGTCCTACTAGTATTGTAGCTATCAATTGATAATAACTTTGTAAAATTTGAAAATCTAGGACTCTCATGATTTATTAACTTATGTGTTTGGAAATGACGTAGATTTGAGTTTTTTCTAAAAAAATAGTATTTGAGGTTATGTTATCAATGATATTTGCAAGAAAAAGTTGTGTTTGAACGTAAAGACATTTAGCTTTTATCTGATTATAAATTTTGAAGTTGAAACTTTAAAATTTGAAGTTGAATCTGCATATGCATTTTGTTTAGATTTTCTTTTAAATTTTTATGAGTGGAAGTGAAATTTCTTCCAAAACGAGTTTAATTTTAATCAATTTTTGGAAAACTATAAATGTTTTGAAGATGAATTATTTAGAAGTCGAGTTTGAAAATGTATTTTACATATATATATATATATATATATATATATATATATATATATATATATATATATATATATATATATATTGCAGTTTTATGATGGAACTGTAATTTTCTCCCAAAACAGATAAATTTGCAAAATTTAGTCAATTTTTTTAGTCAAATAAATATTTAAAAATTTATATTTTAAATTCAATTCAAAATCTACGATCAAACATTAATTTTATTAGAATTATAAGTCAAATTTCGTTAATTTACACATATATCCCCTTTTTAGATTCCAATCTAGATTTTATTTTTATTTTAAAAATGTCATGCAAATCTAGGACTCTCATGATTTAAACTTGTATGTTTGCATTTTGTTTATATTTTCTTTTGAAATTTTGTGAGTTAAAGTGAGATTTCATCCAAAATGAGTTTAATTTGAGTCCATTTATGACAAATTATAAATATTTTTTGAATTCTCCAGAAGCTGAAGTTGAGTTTTGAACAAGCATTTTAAATATTTTTTTTTTGAAGTTTTATGGGTGAAACTGTAATTTCTCCTAAACATTGATAAATTTAGAATCTAGTCAATTTCTTTTGGTCAAATAAATATTAAAAGATATATTTTTTAAATTTAATTCAAAATCTACTATCAAACACTAACTTAATTAGAATTATGAGTCAAATTTTGTTGTTTTACACATATGTCCCCCCTTTAGATTACTCTTTAGATTTTCTTCTTATTTTAAAAAAGTTATGTAAATATAACCCTTTGAAATTACCCTTTCATACAACAGAACAACTATTTCCTGATATAGTACTTAACCGTACAGATAAATCAATTATATCGTTTAACGTTTATAATAACGTATAAATCTAAATCGTGCTCTAATTATTTCTTTTTAATTTTTCATTTTACTTTAAAATAATTTTAAAATTATTGTCTAAAAAGGAATTGTGTTTACCTAAAAATTAAAAAACCACATAAAACATGATTTTTTTTCAAATAAGTTAAAAATAATATATAACAAAATTTCATAAATAATAAGTGCTTATTCTTTTTTACAAAAAAATCAATTTTTATTTCTAAATTTGAAATAAAAATCTATAGACAAACATCTCCAATTATTGTATGTGTAAACTGCAATTTCTGCAACATCTGGGACCTATATGTATATGTTTTTTGTCATTGACTGGACCATAAAGGTTCTGCTCAATTTTAGTCAAATTAGGACAAGTGTAGAAAAGTGAAATTGTACTATTAAATAAAAGTATTTATGATTAATTGCCCCTAAAATATTTGGATTTGTTGAGCATTAATAACAGGTGTTTTTTTTTAAAGCAATCTTCATTTTTTTGCTGGATTTACTTACTTTCATAAAGGAAAATAATTATCTAGAAAATTTAATTATTTATAAAGAAATGTACCTTCTTAAGCAAATAAAGAAGGCTGGCTAGATCCGTAAATCAACAACATTGGATATGTTATTACTATTTGTAAAAGTTTTAAATAAATAGATAAAACTTAAGTAACAACGATTTTTACTTTAGGTTAATAAAAGTTAGACATATATGATAGAAAAATGAGGTCAAGGATTAGCGACAAACTTCATAACTAATTTATTTTTTCAAACACAACAAACATTACTTAGAAAAAGAAAAAGAGTATATTTATCAAAATTTTAACCAAGAAAAGAAATATAAAACAATCCTCAAAAATAATACTATAACATATCTAAAATATAAATTCTGCATTTTATTTCTCTATCTTTTTTTTCTTTTAAAACATATAACATAAAACACTATGAGCCTTCGCTTCGAATATTTTCTTTCGAGCGGAATCTACCACTCTACCATAAACAATCTTTTAATCTCATAAAATATAAAAACAAGATCTGCATAAATTCTGCCCCTATCCTAACCGAACTCCTCACTTATGAAATTACAAAAGATGTTGATGTTGGTAAAATCTCAGCCTTAGGTACACTAGAACTAAATGAAAATGAATTTGGAATATTTGTTGTTGAAGTAAATGAATAGCTTATCCACAAATCACAAAATGCACCAATAATATACTTATGATTTTTTTTCTCATTAACCTCCAAATACCAAGCCAACATCTCTTCAAGAAACTCATCCCAAACTTTAATCCCTAGATTTGCTTCAACCATTTTTACCATTGATTTCTTGAAACTCCCATAAGGATCCATCGAATTCGATAGCTTTATAATACACGAGTCATTAAATGGTAGATACTCAACCCGTTTGCCACTATTATTAGTATTATTTGACAATGTTGATGATGACACTTGATCGCGAATTGAACTATCTCCTTCCACACAAGGATCCATCGAATCCATTGGTGTTATAATACATGAGTCATCAATCGGTAGAATCTCAAGCTCATTATTACTCTTTGCCGGTATTGATGATGGCACTTTCATAATTGAACTAGTTTTTTCACCTGCCTCGAAAAAAAACCTTTCTTTCTCTATTTTGAGGCCTTCAATCATTTTATCGACCATGTCATCATCAACATTGTGGTATAATCTTTGAGAGTTGAAAATATTGTCATTATTTTCAACTCTAAGAGAGAGAGTTTTGGGGATTCCACAATGTGGCAATGGACATAACAATGGTGAAAAAGAGGATTTTTTTTTGCTTTTAAAGAGAGAAGAGAGATTCATTTATTCTTTAAGAAAAAAATAAAGGGGGGAAGTATTGATATTTGAATGGTGAAAAAATAATGTAACTTTTTTTCTTTTTATAGGTGTGGAATTTGATGATTGGGTAGTGAAATTTAATGTGATTTTCTTGAATTTTTTTTTGGGTGTGGAGCAATAAATGCTATGACACATTTTGTTGCTTTAAATTTAAGATTTAAGGATGGTTTGTGTATATATATATAATAATATTAAATGTTCTTTTTATGTAATGGATGTTTGACCAAATAAAATATTGAAAAAAAGGAAGACATAACATAAGTTTTACATTTATGAAATATGTTAAATCAAATTGTGAATTGACTTAAAATCCACTTCTGTCAAATCAAAATAAAAGTTTGAATTTTTTTTGGACTTTGTATTGCTGCTACTCATGTTTGGAGTTATTCTCATAGTCTGGCAAAATTTTGGACTCCAAATTAATTAAAGCCTTTCAATTTACATTGTTGTTGGATTGTGATGAAATTTAATACTCCAAAAAAATTATAAATCTAAATTGGATTTCAAAATTTGAATAGTAATTTTGTGGGAGTTTGATGATTGAGTTGTGAATAATTAATATAATGTTCTTAATTTTTTATTGATATAGAAAGCAATAAATGTAATGATAGATTTTGTTGCTTCAAATATTTATAAAATAAAATATATATGTAATTTGGTCAAATATTAAATATTCATTTTATTTAATGGATGTTTGACGATTTTTTTTAAAAAAAGAATAAAAATGCATTAGCGTATTAGATTTATGAAACATGTTACATTTAGATAGGGACAAAGTGAATTAAATAATGAATTGACCTAAAATGAAGCTCTTTAAAATATAAAATATAGAAGTTTGAATAGTATTCATGTTTGGAGTTATTCTCATAGTCTGACCAAAATTTGGACTCCAGATTAATTAAAGCCCCCAATCTACAATGTTGTTGGGATATGAGGGAGATAAATACTCAATTTTTTTAAAAAAAATCAAAATTTCTATTTTATTTTAATAGTAATTGAAATTTCACTAGAGCACGTTTGAAAATTGCTTGAGAGCAGAAATCGTTTGATAAAATATGTAAGAATAATAGTAAATATAATGTATTAGTAATATCAACATTGCAAGTAGCAAAATCAACCAAACTTGCCTTACTTATTTAAGTTTGAGAGGGTTATTGATCAATTTTTTTTTATTTCAATCAATTTAACCCATTAAAACTGAGTTGATGTATAACACAAATTGACTAATGAGAAATCTTATTAAAATATTTTAATTTTAATTCTTTTTAAATTATTGTTATTATTATTATTATTATTATTATTATTATTATTATTATTATTATTATTATTATTATTATTATTATAGGTACTAAAATCTTCTAAAAGAATAAATAATACAATTAAAATTTAGTAAGACTCAGTCGAATTGAGTTATGACTCATTACTTTGCCCTTTTGGTCCAAGCAAATTCAGCTTGGTTTCGACTCATTTGTTGTCTTGACTTTTGACTCGTTTTGATCAGTCCAGATCTGATTCAATCTGCTCAATTTCCACCTGTAACTATGTTTGTATTAGTTATCTTGAAATTATTTCTTATGCAATGTTTGATTTGGTCTATTAAAACTAACATGTATCGTATAATTGCTATAAAAAATTATTTTTAAAAATACCCTACACAAATATAGTGGCTGAAATAATGTGGAACAGGTTTTGAGAGACAATTGTGTCTTTAATCATGCAAAACCCATCGCATTCTAATACTATAGAGTTCTATTTATTAGTTATACATATCTTAACACAATAGAATGTACAACTAATACTTGCATTAGTTAATTATACATATAAGTTGAAATATCAGCGCGTCTTGAATGCTCTTCCCGTGTGCCAAACAACATACTAGCAATCAGCGGCACAATCAACATTTCGACTAAGGAATACGTGTCCAAATATAAAGAAGTAAAAAAAGTTTTATCTAACTATATAGTGTATTTTCTGACGAAGGATCGTCAGTCGACAACTCTCAAATATATTAAAAACATCATCCTAACGAGAAAAAAAAATAACATTAATTTTTGGATTTAGGGTGTATGTTTGGTATGAAGGAAAATGTTTTCCATGAAAAATGTTTTCCTAGAAAATGTTTTCCTGGAAAACAAGTAGATTTTTGACTTATTTTCTCATGTTTGGTTGGTGAGTAGAAAATATTTTCCGGAAATGATTTTTAGTGTTTGATTTGTGAATGAAAAGTATTTTTGAGGAACATCTTCTATTTTTACTAGAGTAGAAAATAATTTATGAAACTGAAAATATTTTTTAAAAACATTTTTTTTTGGGGTGGTGGTGGGTGGTGGTGGGGTGGGGTGGGGTGGGGGCAGGGAAGGGGGTAGGAATGAAAAAATAAAAATTTGAAGTTGATAGTATTTTTAAAAAACAAATTTAATTTTTTGGGGGGTTGGGGTTGGGGTTGGGGGCTGGTAGGGGTGGGTAGGGGGGCTCACTGGGGGGGGGGTAGGAGTTTACAAATAAAAATTTGAAGTTGAAGTATTTTTAAAAAGCAAAATTAATTCTTTTGGGAGGGGGTGGGGTTCGGGGAGGGGGGCTGGCCGGTGGTGGTGGTGGTGGTGGTGGGTGGTCAGGGATCGGTTGAAAATTTTTTGAAATTGAAAATATTTTTTTTAATTGGTGTTTTTCCCAAAAAAAAAATGTAATTTGAAATAGAGGAGAGTTTTGGAAAATATTTTCCTTAATTTTTGAAGGAAAGTCATTTTCCTTAATTTTGAGGAAAATGAGTTGATTTGGAAAATATTTTCCAAAATTTTTGTCCCAACCAAACATGAGAAAATTAAAAAAAATTTTCCACCAAACACACTCTTTAAAGTTGAAGATACCAAAATTTTAACGACAATCGATACATAATAGTTTTTTTTTTTTACTACGTAGATATCTTTGCATTGTACTCTTATTAATTTATTATCTAAAGACTAATTCTTTTGGTTCATTATAAATGGAGCTTGCCATAAATTATATTGTGATTACATTTAAATTATTGTTTCATTTTCAAAGTACGCCTACCATTAATAATTCTTAAAGTTAAGCTATATCTTCTTATTTATTTCTTTGATCTTAAAATAATATACGATTAAAATATAATGTTTTAGTTAATTGATGTCATTATATTATAAGCGATAAAGCTTTTAGTTATATTTAAATAAAGTGTTTGGTAATAAATATTTATATACTTATTATTGTCACTAGATATAATTATCGCTATATAACTGCTGCTATTATAAATAAAGTGTTGATAATAAATATCTGTAGTGCTCGATCAAGCAATTCTCAAACGTGTGCAAATCGATTTATAATCAACATCCTACCTGACATATTTAAGATGATAAGATTCAAAGATATATCGATACATTACTCATATATTTGGTTTAAAACCATAAAATTTTGGAAAATAACCATATACTGCTTTACTTTATCATAAATTTTGAAAAGACCATAATTATTTAAATCAACAGCATTGCATATGTTAGTGTTGTAACAAATAGATAAACAAATTATGCATTGTAAAAGTTAAATAAATCTTAAGGTACAATGCTTTTTACTCCAAGTTAATAGAAGTTAGACATGAACTAAGTAAAGTATTACACTAATTATTGATGTTAAAAGATTGTTTCTAGAGATAGATTCTTGCTCGAAATATTTTCGAAGCGAAAGATACTGAGAATGAGAATCCTTGAGAAAAATATTGTTCGTGTTTCATCTTTTTATGTTTAAAAGAAAAAAAATGCAAAATTTATTTTAGATATGTTATACTATTATTAGTAGTATCATGCTTGAGTATTAATTGAATGACTCGATGGATGCTTATGGGGAAGAAACTAGTTCAATTGTTGAAGGGTTATAATCAACATTGTCAAAGACTTATAGTAGTAGTAATAACGAGCTCGACTATTATCTACCATTTAACGACTCATGTGTTATAAGGGTAAAATCGAGGGATCCTTATGGGTATAACAATGGAAAGAATGGTTGAAGCAAATCAAGGGCTTAATGACTCCTCCCAATCTTTAATCCTTTGATTTGCGTCAAATATTTTTTCAAAAATTTCTTGATATATCCATAAGGATCATTCGAATCTACCCTTATAACAAATAAATCGTTAAATGATAGATAGTACACGAGCTCATTATTATTACTATTGTTGTAAAATCATTGAGAGTTGAAAATGTTGTGATTATTTTCATTTTATTTAATGGATGTTTGACTAATCAAAATATATTAAAAAGAAAAACATGTTAGCATAAGTTTTACTAACATTTGTGAAATATATTATATTTATAAGTTAATTAAATTTTGAATTGACTTAAAGTGAGCCTCTTTCAAATCAAAATAGAAGTTTAAATTTTGTTGGACTTTGTATTGTTGCTACTCATGTTTAGAGTTATTCTCATAGTTTGGCCAAAATTTGAACTCTAAGTTAAATAAAGCTCCCCAATCTACAATGTTGTTGGGGTTATGACGGAGTTAAATACACCAAAATTTGAAAAAATAAAAGTAGAATTTCGAATTTCAATAGTAATTTGGTCGGTATTTGATCATAAAATAAATAAAATTTAAAATTTGTAAAATTGAAGTTGGAGTTAGAGTTTGAATTTTGTTTGACCATATATTATAGAAAAAAGCAAAATAAAATTGTAATGCACTTTCTAAAATATAGTTATACCTCACTATTTCTAAAACATACAATTTAACTTGTCTAAAAAGAATAATATCACAAAATATATAGTCACATAATATCATAGAATAAATCTCACGTACAATTCACATAAACTAAGTTTAGTATTATATTAATTATTGATGTAGCTTGTTAGGTCGAGGTATATATGATAAAAAATTAGGTAAAAAATTAGCGACAAACTTCAGAAGTAATTTCTATTTTTTTTAATCGGAGACCATGTGTAACACAATAAACATTATTAAAAAAAAAGTATATTTATTTCAATTTTCAAACAAGAAAAAAGAAATAATACTAATAAGGCTATAACATATCTAAAATAAATTCTGCATTTTATTTTTCTATTTTTTTTTCTTTCAGACATAAGAAAATGAAACACGATCAATATTTTTTTCTCAAAAATCTAATTCTCACTCTTTCGCTTCGAAAACATCTCTTTCGAGTGAGAATCTATCACTAGAAACAATACTTTAACATCAGAGACTATAAGAATATAGTCTTCACAAATCCTACCCCTCCCCTACTTATGGAGTTACACTGGATGTTGACGTTGCAATCATTATATCAGCCTCATCTTCTATCAAAGACATAAAATAGTGACTAGGAGGTTCACTAGAACTAAATCCAAATGGAGTATTTGTTGTTGAAGTACCTGAATAGCTCATCCACAAATCACAAAATGCACCAATTATAAACTTATGAATGTTTTTCTCATTAATCTCCAAAAGCCAACCACATAACTCTTCAAGAGACTCCTCCCAATCTTCAATCTCTAGATTTTCAACAACCATTCTTTCCAAAAAATTCTTGATATCCTCATATGGATCCCTCGAAATCAATTGCATTATAACATATGTTTCTTTACATGGTACATAGTACACGAACCCGTTAATACTATTACTCTTTGACCTTTCAAGAATTGAACTAGCATCCATTGATTCATTCGATGGTAGATACCCAAGCTCGTTACTACTAATACTATTGTTAGTACTCTCTGACAATGTTGATGATGACATGTCAAGAATTGAACTAGTTTCTTGATCCCCATAATCATCCATCGAGTCATTTGATGGTAGATACCCGAGCCTTTTACTACTAGTACTATTATTAATACTCTTTGACAATCTTGATGATGAACCTTCAAGAATTGACTTACATGTTTCCCCATAAGCATCAATAGACTCCATCGATGTTATAACACACGGTTCATTGTTAAATGGTAGAAATTCGAGCCTCTTACTATTAATACGTCTCTTTGACAATCTTGATGATGACACATCAAGAATTGAACTACTGTTTTGACCTGCCTCGACAAAAAACCTATTTTTCTCTAGTTTTAGGCTTTCGATGACTTTATCAACCATGTCATCATCAACATTGTTGTAAAATCTTTGAGAGTTGAAAATGTTGTGGTTATTTTCATCTCTAATATAGAGAGTTCTAAGGTTTCCACAATGTGGCAATCTACATAGCATAGGAGAAAATAAGGTTTTTTTCTGGCTTTTGAAGAGAGAAGAAAACTTCATTTTTATTTTTTTTGGGGAAAAAATAAAGGGGAGAAATATTGAAAGTTTGAATGGTGAAAAACAATGTGACCTCTCTCATTATATATAGTGGTAAGATATTGATTGTTGGGTTTTTAATAATTAATAAAGTTTTCCTCTTTTTAATTGGGGTGATTGAGTTTGTTGTGAAATAATAAATATATATATGTAATCTAGTCACTTGTTAAATACTCATTTTATTTATGGAATGTTGACTAAATAAAATATTAAAAAAAGAAGAAGACATGTTTGAATATTTATGAAATATGTTATATTTATAAGTTCAATTAAAATTAAATTGTGAATAGACATTAAATGAATCCTCTTTCAAATCAAAATAAAAGTTTGAATAATTCTTGGATTCTAAATTAATTAAAGCTTTTAAATCTACATTGTTGTTGGGTTGTAATGGAATTAAATATTCCAAAAAATATATAAATCAAAATTGAATTTCAGATCTGAATATTAATTTAGTGGACGTTTGATCATAAAAATTCAAAAGAACATTTATCTTTAAAATTATCAAAATTAAAATTTTGTTTGACCAGATTTTATGCTAAAGAAAAATTTAAATTTAAATATATTCTGTAAAAATATGACTTATATATATCTCGCAATTTCTACAAAAAGCAAAATCACCCAACTCAATTTATTTTTCCAAACATGCAATCAAATTTACTCTGAGAGAGTAATATCTCAAAATAAATATTCACACAATGTCATAGATTAAGTCTCATATACGAGTTACTACATTTATTAGAAATATATTTTTTCCGCTATATATGAAAATTTTGAAGTAGAAGATAGAGTTGTGTTTGACAGTTTGGTTATTGTTTTTTAACTAATAATTGATAGTTTCATGGTATTTTCATTTAAAAAAAAAAACATCAAATTGAACAATCAACAAGGTCACCATTTTAGTAAATCTCAACACACGAAAATTATTTCCTAAATTTAGAATTTTTATTTTTATAATTTCACCTTTCTTATCGTGAATCTCAACACATAAAAATTAATCCCTAAATATACAATTCTTTTGTTATTATAATTTCATATTTTTACAACAAACATCATGTTGCACTCTTCTGTATATCTCTTATGTCTTAGAAAATATAATGGACGACTGATTTGTCTTTGGAAGGATTTTTTTTTTTAAAAAAAAAGTTTTGGGAGATTAATCAATGTAATATTATACTTAGCTAAGGCGGTTGGTTCGATCTGATTTTAAAGTTTTTTGATTCGATTTATCAGTTATTACTTTGTAGACAAATAAAATTATTATAAAATTATTAAGCTATTAATTTCTTGATTATTGATCGGTATTGGCTAGATTATTGATTTAATTGTTTAGATCTCACAGACACAAAAATATTCATTGAAAATCACTTAAAAATAAGGTGACAAACTAAAAAAACATGTACATGAGTTGAAAGATTGCATTATGCTCAAAAGTAAACACTAAAATCCTGTAGGATAAATAAGACTTTGAGACCGTTAAAAATAAAATTATAAAACTATATCCTAAGAACTTTATGCATTGAATAATCTAAATATAATTTATTAATTTACTACCAGTTACAAGTTATTTATTAAAAATAAATTCAAACCATTAAAAATAAATAACCTGATATAAAAAAATTTAAAATCATTATAAAAAATATTAAATTAAATTAATAATCTATTACTGACAAACCAATAAAGGGTACTACTATTAAGCATACTATCTAGTTATACACGTAGATACAAAATTATTTAAGCAATTCCCTTTATTTTAATTTATTTAGTTTACTTCTATTTCAGTCTTTTTAAGAAGAGTATCATTTTTTTTATCTCTAACATCTTTTATGAGATTAAAGCGATCAATAATTTTTTTTTAAATGTGGTACAGCAGATGAGCAGCTCCTTTCTTAACCAGAGATCTCGATTCGTTTTTTGGATATAAAAAAATTCTTAATAGAAGACATTTTTCAAGCCCTATACAACATGTATCCAAATTAATTGAGCTTCAATAAACAAAAATTTACTTCTCAACACCAATTGGGAAAAGACTAATTTATTATAGTAATGAATAAATAAACAAATAATGCATTGTAAAAGTTAAATAAATAGAAAAAACTTAAAGTTACAATGATTTTACTCTAGATTTAATAAAGTTAAACATAAACTAAGTTTTATATCACACTAATTATTGATATATCATGTTAGATCATGATATATATGATGAAAAATATTAGGTCAAAGATTAGCAACAAATTATTTAAAAAGAAAGTATATTTATTTAAATTTTCAAACAAGAAAAAGAAACAATACTACTAATAACACTATAACATATCTAAAATAAATTTTGTATTTTTTCTTTCAAATATAAGAAAATGATACACGATTAATATTTCTCTCAAGAATCTCATTCTCAGTCTTTCGCTTCGAAAATAGTACTTTCAAGCGAGAATCTATCACTAGAAAAACAATCTTTTAACCTCACAAACTATAAGAATAAAGTCCGCATAAATCCTACCCCTACCCAAACCCCTTACTTATGGAATTACAGTGGCTGTTGACGCTTCAATAATTTGATCAGCCTTAGCTTCTATCAAAGACATGAAATAAGGACTAGGAGGTTCACTAGTACTAAATCCAAATGGAGTATTTGTTGTTGAAGTACCCGAATAGCTCATCCACAAATCACAAAATGCACCAATAATAAACTTATGAATGTTTTTATCATTATAATTAATCTCCAAATACCAAGCACACATCTCTTTAAGAGACTCCTTCCAATCTTTAATCCCTTGATTTTCTTCAACCATTATTTCCATATGTTTCTTGATATATCCATAAGGATCTACCGAAGTTACCCTCATAGCACTAGGCGTTATAACACACGAGTCGTTCAATGGTAGAGACTCAACCATGTTATTACTAGTACTGTTATCATTCTTTGACAATCTTGACGATGACCCTTTAAGAATTAACCTAGTACTTGTTTCCCCATAAGCATCAATCGAATCTATATGTGTTATAACACATGATTCATCAAATGGTGAAAACTCGAGCCTCTTACTGCTAGTACTTTTTGAAAATTTTGATGATAAAACATCAAGAATCGAATTTATTTTTTCACCTACCTCAAAAAAGAACTTCTTTTTCTCAATTTTTAGGCCTTCAATGACTTCATCAACTATGTCATCGTCAACATTAATGCAAAATCTTTGAGAATTGAAAATGTTGTGATTATTATCATCTCTAATAGAGAGAGTTCTAAGGTTACCACAATGTGGCAATCTACATAGCATAGGAGAAAATAAGTTTTTTTTCTGGCTTTTGAAGAGAGAAGGAAACTTCATTTTTATTTTTTTGGGAAAAAATGAAGGGGAGAAATATTGAAAGTTTGAATGGTGAAAAAACAATGTGACCTCTCTCATTATATATAGTGGTAAGAGATTGATTGTTGGGTTTTTAATAATTAATAAAGTTTTCCTCTTTTTAATTGAAAATAAATATATATGTAATCTAGTCAAACGTTAAGTAGTATTCATTTTATTTAATGGATGTTTGACTAAATAAAATATTTAAAAAAGAAAAACATGTTTTTACCGTTAGTATAAGTTTTACTTACCATTTTGAAATATATATGTTACTTTTATATGATAAATTAAATTGTAAATTGACTTAATTTCAAATCAAAATAAAAGTTTGATTTTTTTCTTGGACTCCAAATTAATTAAAGCCTCTAAATCTACATTTTTGTTGGGTTGTGATGAAATTAAATACTCCTAAAATTATTATAAATCAAAATTGAATTTCAATAGTAATTTATTGGGTGTTTGACCGATTATTTTTTTTAAAAAAATTCTTTATTTTTAAAATTTTCAAAATTGGATTTTTATTTGACCAAATTTTATACTAAAGAATATTTAAAATGTTAAATATACCTTTTAAAAAAATGATTTACACCTCACAATTTATAAAAACTTGTAAAGTCACCCAACTCAACTTAATTACCTCAAAGCTTGACATACAATCAAATTTGCTCTTACAAGTAATATCTTAAAATAGATTGTCATATGATATCATAGATTAGATCTCATATACGAGTTATTACATATTATTATAAATATTTGTTTACTTTATCTGAAACATTTGAAATTTAAATTGAAGATAAAGTTGTTTCTAAATAAATAATAGTTGATAGTATAAATATACTAATGTAACGACCCGCTAGGTCGTTTTGAGAATTGACACTTTTTGAAAAATTTAAAGGGATATTTTAAACTATTTTGTAACTACAATTTTATAGTTAATGATTTTTCCCCCTAAATATTTAATATAGTGATAGTTAATGGACCAGGTGTGTAATTTAAGTATTTTCTCTTACCACTTACCCATATAATTAAATTAAGTTAGTGGGATATCACACTTCTAATACTTAATTAGTTATTAAGAAAATAAAAGAAAGGAGTTAGAGGAACACAAATCTATATGTAGTTCAAATATAAGGATGATTCCTTGTTTGTTATTATTTATTATTATTAGGGAATTATTGTTAGGTTGTGGAGCCTGATTAATATTTGATGTACTGTCATATATATTAATGTTTACGCGGTTCAACCTCCATTTATTCTCTGTAACGAAAATACTCTGATTTATTAATATATGTACCGTACCGCCGTGGAAGTTGACTCACGGGTTGTTACCACGAAAGAAGTTTCTTTCTTTCTCTCTCTAGATCTCTCATCTTTCTTCTCTCAAAATTCTTGTGTTCTTCATCCGAAAAGTGTGTGTAGATTCGATCCTAACAATTATTACTACAATGATAAAGTTGATAGGAAAATTGAGAGGGGTAAGTTGCGGGGAGGGGGGGGGGGGTAAGTATTGTTTTTACTTTTAGGAAAAAGACAAAAGGGTAAATTGGATTGTTGATTTAAGGTTTATATAAAATAAAATAAATTTAGAAGCCAATGATTGGATGTGAAACTTGACTTTGGGTATGGTTCTGTACGTTGTCGCTACCGATTTTGCAACTAGTGGCTCCAATTTTTGATTAAAATTTGTATTTGTTACATTATAAAGCTAGTTTTTTGATATATTGAAATAGGTAATTAATTATTATGTGTATATTATATGATTTAACATTGAATTCTTGGATATTTGGAGAGAATAAGGTTTAATTCTTGACTTGAAATTTAGCAAATACGATAATTTTTGGCATATAAATTACAACAAGATTTTGAGCTTGATTATATATATGAGTGAATTTTAGGGTCTATGATAGACATATAATAATTTGAGTGTCTACAAACTCGCTTACTTACGAAAGTTGCATAATTGGTAGATTGAAAACGTTCCGAAGCTTTGCGAAAAGGGAAGGAACTATCTTCAGGATTCGTGGCACGAGTTCAACATTTAAGGTATGTTAAGACTTTTTAGACTTATTGAAGGACATTTTCCTAATTAAAGATTAAAAATGAAATAGACAAAGGGGTAAGGGCGAAAGATGGGGTCTGTATCAATGGTGTGACGGGCATTGTACTAGTACCGGTGTTATAAAAGGGAAAGTTACTACTATAGAATCCACATAATGTGGATTGTAATTTGAGAATGCAAAGCATATGGGCATTAGCTGATATATTGACTGGAAATCCTTGTGTGTTGTGTTTTCTTTATTACACCCGTATAGTTGTGAAAATTGAGGTGGTTATGTATTATGTTGATATTTGACTGATTAAGGTGCATCATCATTCCCTTATTTGAAATAATATTGTGCACATGCATTGACATGAGAGTGAGTATAAGTTGGGCACGTGGAGATCGTCCGTGCGGAAATTGTTTGATTTTATGATAGTGCGTTGAGATCGTCCGCACAGACACGTGGAGATCGTCCGTGTCAGTATATGGACCTCGCGAGTCCTCCATGGGTCATGAACTCTCGATGTATTTCCGAGGAGTATCATGTATATACGGTTGAGAGAGTACTGGGTATTCTGAGGCATATCATTTCATGGTGTCATATTGCATTGCATCTCATGACATTCTTCATTCTTGATGATTATGTGTTTTATTTGGTGGGTTGGAAGTTACTTAATGATTGATTACCTCTATTTGATGAAACTTGAATGGTAAGTGTAATATAGACTTGTAATTAAAGAATTGATTTTTCTTATATAAACTCCCGTCACTATTTCTTCGTTGTCGGTCAATGAGATATACTGGGTACACGTGGTTTCGTACTCATACTACACTTGCTGCACTCTTTTGTGGTGCAGATTGGATTTCATTTTCGAGTGCATATGGTGGAGCTTTCAGAGCTGAGTTTTGGATTATCTTGGAGTTGTGGTGCGCTGTTTGGGATATTCTGCGGCCCACACCTTCAATCTACCTTTATTTATTAGGTGATTTTGGTATTCTGATAGGATATTTCTTATGTTTAAATTTTCATGTTAGTTTGGACTTGTACCCTATTGTAGAAGCTCTTGTACTTGTGACACTAAATCTTGGGGTTGATATTTTATTTTCCGCATTTATTTATAAGACTAGTATGTTAGATATTAATCTGCTACTTGCCTTTTCACGTTTAAGTTGAATTGGTAAACTTATTGGGTTGGCTTACCTATCGGTTGGAAACATAGGTGCCATCACGACTTGTGATTTGGGTCCTGACAACTAAATATGACTTAAACATGAAACATAATAGAATTGAGTTATTTTTATAAAAATAAAAAGTTTAGGATGGGTTTGAAAAAGAAAAATATAATGAAAATGCAAATAACATTTCGGGTATTTTCTAAATTTCAAATACAATTTCAAGTTATATTTGAAATTTTCATGACCAAACCACGATTCTCAACCAAAAAAAAAATTTATTATTATGCATACTACTTAGTTACATAGATACCTGATCGGTGCAAATGTTATAGTTAAGCCAAAATAGAAAGGTTTTCAAGAGCAATAATAATTAATATACACTAGTAGAAACAAAATGAAGAATAAATTATAGGACATTAGAAACACATAATATTGTTTACGTGAAAACCTCCTTATTTAAGAAAGTAAAACCATGATCTTCACGTAAAAAATTTCAAGAGCTTCTAGTTGCCAAGCAATGTTCAAATTACAATCTATTGTAACCTAGGAATTGGACTCTTAATTTGTTCACATTATCTTTTTATAATCACTTGACCAGATTAATGAAGCAATTGCAAAGGATGTCATATTTTAAGTAATATTCTAAATATTTAAAAAGAACCCCAAAAATATATTCATTGGAGCTTTACTATATATTATAATTTAGTATGCATCAGTACAAGAGAGTGATAAAGTATTAGTACTACTAGTATACGAGGATAAAGAAAGGAGTTAATTAATATATTTAATAATACTATTGGATGATATACGTCTAGCAAAATGAGTTTTAATTTTGTCTACGATGACTTAAAGTGAGCCTCTTTCAAATCAAAATAGAAGTTTAAATTTTTGTTGGACTTTGTATAGTTGCTACTCATGTTTAGAGTTATTCTCATAGTTTGGCCAAAATTTGAACTCTTAAGTTAATCAAAGCTCCCCAATCTACAATGTTGTTGGGGTTATGACAGAGTTAAATACACCAAAATTTGAAAAAATAAAAGTAGAATTTCGAATTTCAATAGTAATTTGGTCAGTATTTGATCATAAAATAAATAAAATTTAAAATTTGTAACATTGAAGTTGGAGTTAGAGTTTGAATTTTGTTTGACCATATATTATGGAAAAAAACAAAATAAAATTGTAATGCACTTTCTAAAATATGGTTATACCTCACTATTTCTAAATCATACAATTTAACTTGTCTAAAAATAATAATATCACAAAATATATAGTCACATAATATCATAGAATAAATCTCACATACAATTCACATAAACTAAGTTTAGTATTATATTAATTATTGATGTAGCTTGTTAGGTCGAGGTATATATGATAAAAAATTAGGTAAAAAATTAGCGACAAACTTCAGAAGTAATTTCTATTTTTTTTAATCGGAGATCATGTGTAACACAATAAACATTATTAAAAAAAAGTATATTTATTTCAATTTTCAAACAAGAAAAAAGAAATAATACTAATAAGGCTATAACATATCTAAAATAAATTCTGCATTTTATTTTTCTATTTTTTTTCTTTCAGACATAAGAAAATGAAACACGATCAATATTTTTTTCTCAAAAATCTAATCTCACTCTTTCGCTTCGAAAACATCTCTTTCGAGTGAGAATCTATCACTAGATACAATATTTTAACATCAGAGACTATAAGAATATAGTCTTCACAAATCCTACCCCTCCCCTACTTATGGAGTTACACTGGATGTTGACGTTGCAATCATTATATCAGCCTCATCTTCTATCAAAGACATAAAATAGAGACTAGGAGGTTCACTAGAACTAAATCCAAATGGAGTATTTGTTGTTGAAGTACCTGAATAGCTCATCCACAAATCACAAAATGCACCAATTATAAACTTATGAATGTTTTTCTCATTAATCTCCAAAAGCCAACCACATAATTCTTCAAGAGACTCCTCCCAATCTTCAATCTCTAGATTTTCATCAACCATTCTTTCCAAAAAATTCTTGATATCCTCATATGGATCCCTCGAAATCAATTGCATTATAACATATGTTTCTTTACATGGTACAGAGTACACGAACCCGTTAATACTATCACTCTTTGACCTTTCAAGAATTGAACTAGCATCCATTGATTCATTCGATGGTAGATACCCAAGCTCGTTACTACTAATACTGTTGTTAGTACTCTCTGACAATGTTGATGATGACATGTCAAGAATCGAACTAGTTTCTTGATCCCCATAATCATCCATCGAGTCATTGATGGTAGATACCCGAGCCTTTTACTACTAGTACTATTATTAGTACTCTTTGACAATCTTGATGATGAACCTTCAAGAATTGACTTACATGTTTCCCCATAAGCATCAATAGACTCCATCGATGTTATAACACACGGTTCATTGTTAAATGGTAGAAATTCGAGCCTGTTACTATTAATATGTCTCTTTGACAATCTTGATGATGACACTTCAAGAATTGAACTATTGTTTTGACCTGCCTCGACAAAAAACCTATTTTTCTCTAGTTTTAGGCTTTCGATGACTTTATCAACCATGTCATCATCAACATTGTTGTAAAATCTTTGAGAGTTGAAAATGTTGTGGTTATTTTCATCTCTAATATAGAGAGTTCTAAGGTTACCACAATGTGGCAATCTACATAGCATAGGAGAAAATAAGGGTTTTTTCTGGCTTTTGAAGAGAGAAGAAAACTTTTTTATTTTTTCTTGGGAAAAAATAAAGGGGAGAAATATTGAAAGTTTGAATGGTGGAAAAACAATGTGACCTCTCTCATAATATATAGTGGTAAGATATTGATTGTTGGTTTTTTAATAATTAATAAAGTTTTCCTCTTTTTAATTGGGGTGATTGAGTTTGTTGTGAAAGAATAAATATATATATGTAATCTAGTCACTTGTTAAATACTCATTTTATTTATGGAATGTTGACTAAATAAAATATTAAAAAAAGAAGAAGACATGTTTGAATATTTATGAAATATGTTATATTTATAAGTTCAATTAAAATTAAATTGTGAATAGACATTAAATGAATCCTCTTTCAAATCAAAATAAAAGTTTGAATAATTCTTGGATTCTAAATTAATTAAAGCTTTTAAATCTACATTGTTGTTGGGTTGTAATGGAATTAAATATTCCAAAAATGTATAAATTAAAATTGAATTTCAGATCTGAATATTAATTTAGTGGACATTTGATCATAAAAATTCAAAAGAACATTTATTTTTAAAATTATCAAAATTAAAGTTTTGTTTGATCAGATTTTATGCTAAAGAAAAATTTAAATTTAAATATATTCTGTAAGTATATGACTTATATATATCTCGCAATTTCTACAAAAAGCAAAATTACCCAACTCAATTTATTTTTCCAAACATGCAATCAAATTTACTCTGAGAGAGTAATATCTCAAAATAAATATTCACACAATGTCATAGATTAAGTCTCATATACGAGTTACTACATTTATTAGAAATATATTTTTTCCGCTATATATGAAAATTTTGAAGTAGAAGATAGAGTTGTGTTTGACAGTTTGGTTATTGTTTTTTAACTAATAATTGATAGTTTCATGGTATTTTCATTTTTTTAAAAAAAACATCAAATTGAACAATCAACAAGGTCACCATTTTAGTAAATCTCAACACACGAAAATTATTTCCTAAATTTTAGAATTTTTATTTTTATAATTTCACCTTTCTTATCATGAATCTCAACACATAAAAATTAATCCCTAAAAATACAATTCTTTTGTTATTATAATTTCATATTTTTACAATAAATATCATGTTGCACTCTTCTCTATATCTCTTATGTCTTAGAAAAAATAATGGACGACTGATTTGTCTTTGGAAGGATTTTATTTTTTTTAAAAGTTTTGGGAGATTAATCAATGTAATATTATACTTAGCTAAGGCGGTTGGTTCGATCTGATTTTAAAGTTTATTGATTCGATTTATCAGTTATTACTTTGTAGACAAATAAAATTATTATAAAATTATTAAGATATTAATTTCTTGATTATTGATCGATATTGGCTAGATTATTGATTTAATTGTTTAGATCTCACAGACACAAAAATATTCATTGAAAATCACTTTAAAATAAGGTGACAAACTAAAAAAACATGTACATGAGTTGAAAGATTGCATTATGCTCAAAAGTAAACACTAAAATCCTGTAGGATAAATAAGACTTTGAGACCGTTAAAAATAAAATTATAAAACTATATCCTAAGAACTTTATGCATTGAATAATCTAAATATAATTTATTAATTTACTACCAGTTACAAGTTATTTATTAAAAATAAATTCAAACCATTAAAAATAAATAACCTGATATAAAAAAATTTAAAATAATTATAAAAAATATTAAATTAAATTAATAATCCATTACTGACAAACCAATAAAGGGTACTACTATTAAGCATACTATCTAGTTACACACGTAGATACAAAATTATTTAAGCAATTCCCTTTATTTTAATTTATTTAGTTTACTTCTATTTCAGTCTTTTTAAGAAGAGTATCATTTTTTTTTATCTCTAACATCTTTTATGAGATTAAAGCGATCAATAATTTTTTTTTAAATGTGGTGTAGCAGATGAGCAGCTCCTTTCTTAACCAGAGATCTCGATTCGTTTTTTGGATATAAATTTTTTTTTGATAGAAGACATTTTTCAAGCTCTAAACGCGCGTATCCAAATTAGCTCTGCTTCTAAAACAAAAATTTACTTCTCAACACCAATTGGGAAATAACTAATTTATTATAGTAATGAATAAATAAACAAATAATGCATTGTAAAATAAATAGAAAAAACTTAAGTTACGATGATTTTTACTCTAGATTTAATAAAGTTAGACATAAACTAAGTTTTGTATGACACTAATTATTGATATATCATGTTAGATCAAAGTATATATGATGAAAAATATTAGGTCAAAGATTAGCGACAAATTATTTAAAAAGAAAGTATATTTATTAAAATTTTCAAACAAGAAAACGATACAATACTACTAATAATACTATAACATATCTAAAATAAATTTTGTATTTTTTCTTTCAAATATAAGAAAATGAAACACGATTAATATTTCTCCTAGGAATCTCATTCTCAGTCTTTCGCTTCGAAAACAGTACTTTCAAGCGAGAATCTATCACTACAAAACAATCTTTTAACCTCACAAACTATAAGAATAAAGTCCGCATAAATCCTACTCCTACCCAAACCCCTTACTTATGGAATTACATTGAATGTTGACGCTGCAATAATTTGATCAGCCTTAGCTTCTATCAAAGACATGAAATAAGGACTAGGAGGTTCACTAGTACTAAATCCAAATGGAGTATTTGTTGTTGAAGTACCCGAATAGCTCATCCACAAATCACAAAATGCACCAATAATAAACTTATGAATGTTTTTATCATTATAATTAATCTCCAAATACCAAGTACACATCTCTTTAAGAGACTCCTTCCAATCTTTAATCCCTTGATTTTCTTCAACCATTATTTCCATATGTTTCTTGATATATCCATAAGGATCTATCGAAGTTACCCTCATAGCACTAGGCGTTATAACACACGAGTCGTTCAATGGTAGAGACTCAACCATGTTATTACTAGTACTGTTATCATTCTTTGACAATCATGACGATGACCCTTTAAGAATTGACCTAGTACTTGTTTCCCCATAAGCATCAATCGAATCTATATGTGTTATAACACATGATTCATCAAATGGTGAAAACTCGAGCCTCTTACTGCTAGTACTTTTTGAAAATTTTGATGATAAAACATCAAGAATCGAACTTATTTTTTCACCTACCTCAAAAAAGAACCTCTTTTTCTTAATTTTTAGGCCTTCAATGACTTCATCAACTATGTCATCGTCAACATTAATGCAAAATCTTTGAGAATTGAAAATGTTGTGATTATTTTCATCTCTAATAGAGAGAGTTCTAAGGTTACCACAATGTGGCAATCTACATAGCATAGGAGAAAATAAGGGTTTTTTCTGGCTTTTGAAAAGAAGAAAATTTTATTTTATTTTTTTTTTTGGGAAAAAATAAAGGGGAGAAATATTGAAAGTTTGAATGGTGAAAAAACAATGTGACCTCTATCATTATATATAGTGGTAAGAGATTGATTGTTGGATTTTTAATAATTAATAAAGTTTTTCTCTTTTTAATTGAAAATAAATATATATGTAATCTAGTCAAATGTTAAATATTCATTTTATTTAATGAATGGTTGACTAAACAAAATATTTAAAAAAGAAAAACATGTTTTTACCGTTAGCATAAGTTTTAGTACTTGACATCTATGAAATATGGCACATTTATAAGTGTAATTAAATTGTATATTGACTTAATTTTAAATCAAAATAAAAGTTTGAATTTTTTTTGGACTCAAAATTAATTAAAGCCTCTCAATCTACATTGTTGTTGGGTTGTGATGGAATTAAATACTCCAAAAATAATTATAAATCAAAATCGAATTTCATGAGTAATTTAGTGGGTGTTTGACCGTAAAAATTCAAAAAAAATATATATTTTTAAAATTTTCAAAATTGGGTTTTTGTTTGACCAGATTTTATACTAAAGAATATTTAAAATTTTAAATATACCTTTTAAAATTTTGATTTACACATCACAATTTATAAAAACTTGTAAAATCACCCAAGTCAACTTAATTACCTCAAAGCTTGACATACAATTAAATTTGCTCTTAAAAGTAATATCATATAATAGATTGCCATATAATATCATAGATTAGATACCATATACGAGTTATTACATATTATTATAAATATTCTTTTCACTTTCTTTGAAATATTTGAAATTGAAATTGAAGATGTTGTTTTTAAATAAATAATAGTTCATAGTATAAACTATAAATTTACTAAATATGACTTAAACATGAAACATAATTGAATTGAGTTATTTTTATAATTTTTTTTATAAAAATAAAAAGTTTAGGATGGGTTTGAAAAAAGAAAAATATAATGGAAATGCAAATAATATTTTGGGTATTTTCTAAATTTCAAATACAATTTAAAGTTATATTTAAAATTTTCATGACCAAACGACGATTCTCAACCAAAAAAAAAATTATTATTATGCATACTACTTAGTTACATAGATACTTGATCGGTGCAAATGTTATAGACTTATAGTTAAGCCAAAATAGAAAGGTTTTCAAGAGCCATAATAATTAATATACACTAGTAGAAACAAAATGAAGAATAAATTATAGGACATTAGAAACAGATAATATTGTTTACGTGAAAACCTCCTTATTTAAGGAAGTAAAATCATGATCTTCACGTAAAAAAATTCAAGAGCTTCTAGTTGCCAAGCAATGTTCAAATTACAATCTATTGTAACCTAGGAATTGGACTCTTAATTTGTTCACATTATCTTTTTATAATCACTTGACCAGATTAATGAAGCAATTGCAAAGGATGTCATATTTTAAGTAATATTCTAAATATTTAAAAAGAACCCCAAAAATATATTCATTGGAGCTTTACTATATATTATAATTTAGTATGCATCAGTACAAGAGAGTGATAAAGTATTAGTACTACTAGTATACGAGGATAAAGAAAGGAGTTAATTAATATATTTAATAATACTATTGGATGATATACGTCTAGCAAAATGAGTTTTAATTTTGTCTACGATGACTTAAAGTGAGCCTCTTTCAAATCAAAATAGAAGTTTAAATTTTGTTGAAATTTGTATAGTTGCTACTCATGTTTAGAGTTATTCTCATAGTTTGGCCAAAATTTAAACTCTAAGTTAATCAAAGCTCCCCAATCTACAATGTTGTTGGGGTTATGACAGAGCTAAATACACCAAAATTTGAAAAAATAAAAGTAGAATTTCGAATTTCAATAGTAATTTGGTCAGTATTTGATCATAAAATAAATAAAATTTAAAATTTGTAACATTGAAGTTGAAGTTAGAGTTTGAATTTTGTTTGACCATATATTATGGAAAAAAACAAAATAAAATTGTAATGCACTTTCTAAAATATGGTTATACCTCACTATTTCTAAAACATACAATTTAACTTGTCTAAAAATAATAATATCTCAAAATATATAGTCACATAATATCATAGAATAAATCTCACGTACAATTCACATAAACTAAGTTTAGTATTACATTAATTATTGATGTAGCTTGTTAGGTCGAGGTATATATGATAAAAAATTAGGTAAAAAATTAGCGACAAACTTCAGAAGTAATTTCTATTTTTTTTAATCGGAGACCATGAGTAACACAACAAACATTATTAAAAAAGAAAGTATATTGATTTGAATTTTCAAACAAGAAAAAAGAAATAATACTAATAAGGCTATAACATATCTAAAACTAAATTCTGCATTTTATTTCTCTATTTTTTTTCTTTCAGACATAAGAAAATGAAACACGATCAATATTTTTCTCAAAAATCTAATTATCACCCTTTCTCTTCGAAAACATTTCTTTCGAGCGAGAATCTATCACTAGAAACCATATTTTAACATCAGAGACTATAAGAATAAAGTCTTCACAAATCCTGCCCCTCCCCTACTTATGAAGTTACACTGGATGTTGACGCTGCAATCACCTGATCAGCCTCATCTTCTATCAAAGACATAAAATAGAGACTGGGAGGTTCACTAGAACTAAATCCAAATGGAGTATTTGTTGTTGAAGTACCTGAATAGCTCATCCACAAATCACAAAATGCACCAATAATAAACTTATGAATGTTTTTCTCATTAATCTCCAAAATCCAACCACATAACTCTTCAAGAGACTCCTCCTAATCTTCAATCTCTAAATTTTCATCAACCATTCTTTCCAAAAAATTCTTGATATCCTCATATGGATCCCTCGAAATCAATTGCATTATAACATATATTTCTTTACATGGTACATAGTACACGAACCCGTTACTATTATTACTCATTAACCTTTCAAGAATTGAACTAGCATCCATTGATTCATTTGATGGTAGATATCCGCGCCCGTTACTACTAATACTGTTGTTAGCACTCTCTGACAATCTTGATAATGACATGTCAAGAATTGAACTAGTTTCTTCATCCCCATAAGCATCCATCGAGTCATTTGATAGTAGATACCCGAGCCTTTTACTACTAGTACTAATTAGTACTCTTTGACAATCTTGATGATGAACCTTCCAGAATTGACTTACATGTTTTCCCATAAGCATCAATAGACTCCATCGATGTTATAACACACGATTCATTGTTAAATGGTAGAAATTCGAGCCTCTTACTATTAATACGTCTTTTTGACAATCTTGATGATGACACATCAAGAATTGAACTAGTTTTTTGACCTGGTTCGACAAAAAACCTATCTTTCTCTAGTTTTAGACTTTCAATGACTTCATCAACCATGTCACCATCAACATTGTTGTAAAATCTTTGAGAGTTGAAAATGTTGTGATTATTTTCATCCTTAATAGAGAAAGTTCTAAGGTTTCCACAATGTGGCAATCTACATAGCATAGGAGAAAATAAGGGTTTTTTCTGGCTTTTGAAGAGAGAAGAAAACTTCATTTTTATTTTTTTTTTGGGAAAAAATAAAGGGGAGAATTATTGAAAGTTTGAATGGTGAAAAAACAATGTGACCTCTCTCATTATATATAGTGGTAAGAGATTGATTGTTGGGTTTTTAATAATTAATAAAGTTTTCCTCTTTTTAATTGGGGTGATTGAGTTTGTTATGAAATAATAAATATATATATGTAATCTAGTCACTTGTTAAATACTCATTTTATTTATGGAATGTTTGACTAAATAAAATATTAAAAAAAGAAGAAGACATGTTTGAATATTTATGAAATATGTTATATTTATAAGTTCAATTAAAATTAAATTGTGAATAGACTTTAAATGAACCTTCTTTTAAATCAAAATAAAAGTTTGAATAATTCTTGGATTCGAAATTAATAAAGCTTTTCAATCTACATTGTTGTTGGGTTGTAATGGAATTAATTACTACAAAAAATTTATAAATCAAAATTAAATTTCAAATCTGAATATTTATTTAGTGGACGTTTGATCATAAAAATTCAAAAGAACATTTATTTTTAAAATTATCAAAATTAAAGTTTTGTTTGACCAAATTTTATGCTAAAGAAAAATTTAAATTTAAATGTATTCTTTAAAAATATGACTTATATATACCTCGCAATTTTTACAAATAGCAAAATCACCCAACTCAATTTATTTTTCCAAACATGCAATCAACTTTACTCTGAGAGAGTAATATCTCAAAATAGATATTCACACAATGTCATAGATTAAGTCTCATACACGAGTTACTATATTTATTAGAAATATATTTTTTCCGCTAAATATGAAAATTTTGAAGTAGAAGATAGAGTTGTGTTTGACAGTTTGGTTACTGTTTTTTAACTAATAATCGATAGTTTAATGGTATTTTCATTTTAAAAAAAACAACAACATGAAATTGAACAATCAACAAGGTCACCATTTTAGTTTTTACCATAAATCTCAACACACGAAAATTATTTCCTAAATTTTAGAATTTTTATTTTTATAATTTCACCTTTCTTATCATGAATCTCAACACATAAAAATTAATCCCTAAATTATACAAATTCTTTTGTTATTATAATTTCATATTTTTTACAATAAATATCATGTTCCACTCTTCTGTATATCTCTTATGTCTTCAGAAAAAATAATGGACGACTGATTTGTCTTTGGGAGGATTTTCTTTTTATATAAAAAAAAAGTTTTGGGAGATTAATCAATGTAATATTATACTTAGCTAAGGCGGTTGGTTCGATCCGATTTTAAAGTTTATTGATTCGATTTATCAGTTATTACTTTGTAGACATACAAAATCATTATAAAATTATTAAGATATTAATTTCTTGATTATTGATCGTTATTGGCTAGATTATTGATTTAATTGTTTAGATCTCACAAACACAAAAATATTCATTGAAAATCACTTAAAAACAAGGTGACAAACTAAAAAAAACATGTAAATGAGTTGAAGGATTGCATTATGCTCAAAAGTAAACACTAAAATCCTGTAGGATAAATAAGACTTTGAGACCGTTAAAAATAAAATTATAAAACTATATCCTAAGAACTTTATGCATTGAATAATCTAAATATAATTTATTAATTTACTACCAGTTACAAGTTATTTATTAAAAATAAATTCAAACCATTAAAAATAAATAACCTGATATAAAAAAAATCAAAATCATTATAAAAAATATTAAATTAAATTAATAATCCATTACTGACAAACCAATAAAGGGTACTACGATTAAGCATACTATCTAGTTACACACGTAGATACAAAATTATTTCAGCAATTCCCTTTATTTTAATTTATTTAGTTTACTTCTATTTCAGTCTTTTTAAGAAGAGTATCATTTTTTTTATCTCTAACATCTTTTCTGAGATTAAAGCGATCAATAAATTTTTCTTAAAATATGGTGCAGCAGATGAGCAGCTCCTTTCTTAATCAGAGATCTCGATTCGTTTTTTGGATATCAAAAAATTCTTAATAGAAGACATTTTTCAAGTCCTATACGACGTGTATCCAAATTAATTGAGCTTCAATAAACAAAAATTTACTTCTCAACACCAATTGGGAATAAGACTAATTTATTATAGTAATGAATAAATAAACAAATCATGCATTGTAAAAGTTAAATAAATAGAAAAAACTTAAAGTTACAATGAATTTACTCAAGATTTAATAAAGATAAACATCAACTAAGTTTTGTATCACACTAATTATTGATATATCATGTTAGATCAAGAATATATGATGAAAAATATTAGGTCAAAGATTAGCAACAAATTATTTAAAAAGAAAGTATATTTATTTAAATTTTCAAACAAGAAAAAGAAACAATACTACTAATAATACTATAACATATCTAAAATAAATTTTTTTCTTTCAAATATAAGAAAATGATACACGATTAATATTTCTCTCAAGAATCTCATTCTCAGTCTTTCGCTTCGAAAACAGTACTTTCAAGCGAGAATCTATCACTAGAAAAACAATCTTTTAACCTCACAAACTATAAGAATAAAGTCCGCATAAATCCTACCCCTACCCAAACCCCTTACTTATGGAATTACAGTGGCTGTTGACGCTGCAATAATTTGATCAGCCTTAGCTTCTATCAAAGACATGAAATAAGGACTAGGAGGTTCACCAGTACTAAATCCAAATGGAGTATTTGTTGTTGAAGTACCCGAATAGCTCATCCACAAATCACAAAATGCACCAATAATAAACTTATGAATGTTTTTATCATTATAATTAATTTCCAAATACAAAGCACATATCTCTTCAAGAGACTCCTTCCAATCTTTGATCCCTTGATTTTCTTCAACCATTGTTTCCATATGTTTCTTGATATATCCATAAGGATCTATCGAAGTTACCCTCATAGCACTAGGCGTTATAACACACGAGTCGTCTAATGGTAGAGACTCAACCATGTTATTAGTAGTACTATTATCATGCTTTGACAATCTTGACGATGACCCTTTAACAATTGACCTAGTACTTGTTTCCCCATAAGCATCAATTGAATCTATATGTGTTATAACACATGATTCTTCAAATGGTGGAAACTCGAGCCTCTTACTGCTAGTACTTTTTGAAAATTTTGATGATGAAACATCAATAATCGAACTTATTTTTTCACCTGCCTCGAAAAAAAACCTTTTTTTCTCAATTTTTAGGCCTTGAATGACTTCATCAACTATGTCATCGTCAACATTAATGCAAAATCTTTGAGAATTGAAAATGTTATGATTATTATCATCTCTAATAGAGAGAGTTCTAAGGTTACCACAATGTGGCAATTTACATAGCATAGGAGAAAATAAGGTTTTTTTCTGGCTTTTGAAGAGAGAAGAAAACTTCATTTTTATTTTTTTTTTGGGAAAAAATAAAGGGGGAAAATATTGAAAGTTTGAATGGTGAAAAAACAATGTGACCTCTCTCATTATATACAGTGGTAAGAGATTGATTGTTGGGTTTTTAATAATTAATAAAGTTTTCCTCTTTTTAATTGAAAATAAATATATGTAATCTAGTCAAACATTAAATATTCATTTTATTTAATGCAAATTTGACTAAACAAAATATTTAAAAAAGAAAAACATGTTTTTACCTTAGCATAAGTTTTAGTACTTGACATCTATGAAATATGGCACATTTATAAGTTTAATTAAATTGTATATTGACTTAATTTTAAAATCAAAATAAAAGTTTGAATTTTTTTTGGACTCCAAATAAATTAAAGCCTCTCAATCTACATTGTTGTTGGGTTGTGATGGAATTAAGTACTCCAAAAAAATTATAAATAAAAAATGAATTTCAATAGCAATTTAGTATTTAGTGGGTGTTTGACCGTTAGAATTAAATTTATTTTTGAAATTTTTAAAATTGAATTTTTATTTGACCAAATTTTATACTAAATAATATTTAAAATTTTAAATATACCTTTTGAAAATATGATTTACTCCGCGCAATTTCTAATAACTTGTAAAATCATTCAACTTAACTTAATTACCTCAAAGCTTGACATACAATCAAATTTGCTCTAAAAGGTAATATCTCAAAATAGACTATCATATGATATCATAGAATAGATACCATATACGAGTTATTGCATATTATTATAAATATTTTTTCACTTTATTTGAAATATGTTACATTAATAAGATAAATTCAATTGTAAATTGACTTAATTTCAAATCAAAATAAAAGTTTGAATGTTTTCTTGGACTCCAAATTATTTAAAGCCTCTAAATCTACATTTTTGTTGGTTTGTGATGGAATTAAATACTCCTAAAATAATTATAAATCAAAATTGAATTTCAAGAGTAATTTATTGGTCGTTTGACCGTAAAAATTCAAAAAAAAAATATTTATTTTTAAAATTTTCAAAATTTGATTTTTGTTTGACTAGATTTTATATGAAAGAATATTTAAAATTTTAAATATACCTTTTAAAATTTTGATTTACACCTCACAATTTATAAAAACTTGTAAAATCACCCAAGTCAACTTAATTACCTCAAAGCTTGACATACAATTAAATTTGCTCTTAAAAGTAATATCATACAATAGATTGACATATAATATCATAGATTAGATACCATATACGAGTTATTACATATTATTATAAATATTTTTTCACTTTTTTTGAAATATTTGAAATTGAAATTGAAGATATTGTTTTTAAATAAATAATAGTTCATAGTATAAATATACTAAATATGACTTAAACATGAAACATAATAGAATTGAGTTATTTTTATAAAAATAAAAAGTTTAGGATGGGTTTGAAAAAGAAAAATATAATGAAAATGCAAATAATTTTTTGGGTATTTTCTAAATTTCAAATACAATTTCAAGTTATATTTGAGATTTTCATGACCTAACGTCGATTCTAAAAAAAAAAGAAGTTATTATTATGCATACTACGTAGTTACATAGATACCTGATCGGTGCAAATATTTATAGCTACCAATATTAGCCAAAATAGAAAGGTTTTCAAGAGTTGTAGCCATAATTAATATACATTAGTGGAAACAAAATGAAGAATAAATTATAGGACATTAGAAACACATAATATTGTTTACGTGAAAACCTACTTACTTAAGGAAGTAAAATCATGATCTTCACGTAAAAAATTTCAAGAGCTTCTAGTTGCCAAGCAATGTTCAAATTACAATCTATTGTAACCTAGGAATTGGACTCTTAATTTGTTCACATTATATTTTTATAATCACTTGACCAGATTATTGAAGCAATTGCAAAGGATATCAGATTTTAAGTAATATTCTAAATGTTTAAAATGAACCCAAAAAATATATTCATTGGAGCTTTACTATGAGCTCCTTTTTTTGGTACAAAAGAATAGTAATATATTATAATTTAATATGCATAAGTACAAGAGAGTGACAGAGCGTGAGTACTGCTAGTATACGAGGATATAGATAGGAGTTAATTAATATATTTACTAATAATATTGGATGCTATACGTCTAGCAAAAAGAGTTTTGACTTTGATGTCTACAATGACTTAAAGTGAGCCTCTTTCAAATCAAAATAGAGTTGAAATTTTGTTTGACTTTGTATTGTTGCTACTCATGTTTAGAGTTATTCTCATAGTTTGGCCAAAATTTGAACTCGAAATTAATTAAAGCTCCCCAATCTATAATGTTGTTGGGGTTATAATGGAGTTAAATACACCAAAATTTGAAAAAATAAAAGTAGAATTTCAAATTTCATTAGTAATTTGGTCGTTGTTTGATCATAAAATAAATAAAATTTAAAATTTTTAAAATTGAAGTTGGAGTTAGAGTTTGAATTTTGTTTGACCACATATTTTGCAAAAAAAGATATTTAAAATTTTAATGCACTTTCTAAAATATGGTTATACATCACAATTTCTGAAACATACAATTTAACTTGTCTTAAAAGAGTAATATCTCAAAATAGATAGTCACATAATATCATAGAATAAATCGCATGTACAATTCACATAAACTAAATTTTGTATTACATTAATTATTGATCTAGCTTGTTATGTCGAGGTATATATGATAAAAAATTAGGTCAAAAATTAGTGACAAACTTCAGAAGTAATTTCTATTTTTTTTTAATTGGAGACCATGTGTAACACAATAAACATTATTAAAAAAGAAAGTATATTTATTTGAATTTTCAAACAAGAAAAAGAAAGGGAAAAATACATCAAATCCCTTCTGAACTTGGCAGCAAAACTCACTTTACTACTTTAACTACACGTGTGTTTAAATATCCCCCTTAACAATTTTGAACTAATTAAATACCACCCTAAAAGCTGACGTAGCAAAGTGAGTGTACTCACTCTCCTTAAAGCGCGTGAAATAATAAAAAAAATAAAAATTGAAAAGTAAATTATACATATGACATTTTTTTATTGGCCAATATCTAACTAATAATTTTTATTTTATTTTTACTAGTTGAAGTTAAAAGAATGTGAAATTTCTTGTTTAGAAGTAAATGAAATTTGTGGGTATAAATACTTTTAAAAAATATTTAATTTTTTTGTTCTGTCTTTATTTTGTTGTCTTCTCCAAATGTCTTTTTCCCCCATTGAGGCACTCCTTATAACTTTCTTCTTTCATAAATCTTAATCTTAATCCCTCACCTCACCCGTCTATCATTAATCATAAAACTTAAACACCCAATTCATATTATTGAATGCAAACTTTCTTGAATTCTATTAGTTGTGATGCAAAAAAAATGTGGGGCTATCAAATTTTTTACACAATCTTCATTTTTCATTTAAGTTGCTAAGAAAAAAATAATTTTAAAAAAATATGATTCTCCAATGGGAAAAATTATGGGAGAGAAACGGTTCCAAGAAGAAAAAGTAAGTATTTGATGAATTGAATAAGAAAACAACCATTGAAGGTTGAAAATTCGGGAAAAAAAGAAGCTAGAAGGTTGAAAATGGTGAAAATCAAGAAAGAAGAAAGAGGAGGGGGGGGGGGGGGGTTGAAGAAGATGTGGCAATTTGATTTTAAAATGTATTTTTAATTAATTGATTAGTGTAATGAGTTTATGAAAACAAAAAATGGTGAATAAGTAAAAAAAAAAAATAATGACGTGGTGCTTATATGGATATGATGTGGCAGGTGAGAGTGGTATTCTACTCTCAGGGTGGTATTTAATTAGTTCAAAATTGTTAAGGGGGTATTTAAACGCCCGTGTAGTTAAAGTAGTAAAGTGAGTTTTGCTGCCAAGTTCAGGGGGGATTTGATGTATTTTCCCAAAAAGAAATAATACTAATAAGACTATAACATATCTAAAACAAAATTATGTATTTTATTTCTCTATTTTTTTATCTTTCAAACATAAGAAAACAAAACACGATCAATATTTTTCTCATAAATCTCATTCTCACTCTTTCGCTTCGAAAACATCTCTTTCGAGTGAGAATCTATCACTAGAAATAATATTTTAACATCAGAGACTATAAGAATAAAGTCTTCACAAATCCTACACCTCCCCTACTTATGGAGTTACACTGGATGTTGACGTTGCAATCATTATATCAGCCTCATCTTCTATCAAAGACATAAAATAGAGACTAGGAGGTTCACTAGAACTAAATCCAAAGGGAGTATTTGTTGTTGAAGTACCTGAATAGCTCATCCACAAATCACAAAATGCACCAATGATAAACTTATGAATGTTTTTCTCATTAATCTCCAAAAGCCAACCGCATAACTCTTCAAGAGACTCCTCCCAATCTTCAATCTCTAGATTTTCATCAACCATTCTTTCCAAAAAGTTCTTGATATCCTCATATGGATCCCTCGAAATCAATTGCATTATAACATATGTTTCTTTACATGGTACATAGTACACGGACTTGTTACTACTATTACTCTTTGACCTTTCAAGAATTGAACTAGCATCCATTGATTCATTCGATGGTAGATACCCAAGCTCGTTACTACTAATACTGTTGTTAGTACTCTCTGACAATGTTAATGATGACATGTCAAGAATCGAACTAGTTTCTTGATCCCCATAATCATCCATCGAGTCATTTGATGGTAGATACCCGAGCCTTTTACTACTAGTACTATTATTAGTACTCTTTGACAATCTTGATGATGAACCTTCAAGAATTGACTTACATGTTTCCCCATAAGCATCAATAGACTCCATCGATGTTATAACACACGGTTCATTGTTAAATGGTAGAAATTCGAGCCTCTTACTATTAATACGTCTCTTTGACAATCTTGATGATGACACATCAAGAATTGAACTATTGTTTTGACCTGCCTCGACAAAAAACCTATTTTTCTCTAGTTTTAGGCTTTCAATGACTTTATCAACCATGTCATCATCAACATTGTTGTAAAATCTTTGAGAATTGAAAATGTTGTGGTTATTTTCATCTCTAATAGAGAGAGTTCTAAGGTCACCACAATGTGGCAATCTACATACATAGGAGAAAATAAGGAATTTTTCTGGCTTTTGAAGAGAGAAGAAAACTTTATTTTTATTTTTATTTTGGAAAAAAATAAAGGGTAGAAATATTGAAAGTTTGAATGGTGAAAAAATAATGTGACCTCTCTCATTATATATAGTGGTAAGAGATTGATTGTTGGGTTTTTAATAATTAATAAATTTTCCTCTTTTTAATTGGGGTGATTGAGTTTGTTGTGAAATAATAAATATATATATATATAATCTAGTCACTTGTAGATGTTTGACTAAACAAAATATTAAAAAAAGAAGAAGACATGTTTGAATATTTATGAAATATGTTATATTTATAAGTTCAATTAAAATTAAATTGTGAATAGACTTTAAATGAATCCTCTTTCAAATCAAAATAAAAGTTTGAATAATTCTTGGATTCTAAATTAATTAAAGCTTTTAAATCTACATTGTTGTTGGGTTGTAATGGAATTAAATATTCCAAAAAATGTATAAATTAAAATTGAATTTCAGATCTGAATATTAATTTAGTGGACGTTTGATCATAAAATTCAAAAGAACATTTATTTTAAAAATTATCAAAATTAAAGTTTTGTATGATAAGATTTTATGCTAAAGAAAAATTTAAATTTAAATATATTCTTTAAAAATATGACTTATATATACCTCGGAATTTTTACAAATAGCAAAATCACCCAACTCAATTTATTTTTCCAAACATGCAATCAAATTTACTCTGAGAGAGTAATATCTCAAAATAGATATTCACATAATGTCATAGATTAAGTCTCATATACGAATTACTACATTTATTAGAAATATATTTTTTCCGCTAAATATGAAAATTTTGAAGTAGAAGATAAAGTTGTGTTTGACAGTTTGGTTATTGTTTTTTAACTAATAATTGATAGTTTGGTTATTGTTTTTTAACTAATAATTGACAGTTTGGTTATTTAATTGTTTAGATCTCACAGACACAAAAATATTCATTGAAAATCACTTAAAAACAAGGTGACAAACTAAAAAAACATGTACAGGAGTTGAAAGATTGCATTATACTCAAAAGTAAACAATCCTGTAGGATAAATAAGACTTTGAGACCGTTAAAAATAAAATTATAAAACTATATCCTAATTAAGAACTTTATGCATTGAATAATCTAAATATAATTTATTAATTTACTATAAGTTACAAGTTATTTATTAAAAATAAATTCAAATCGTTAAAAATAAATAACCTGATATAAAAAAATTCATAATCATTATAAAAAATATTAAATTAAATTAATAATCCATTACTGACAAACCAATAAAGGGCACTATTATTAAGCATACTATCTAGTTACATACGTAGATACAAAGTTATTTAAGCAATTCCCTTTATTTTAATTTATTTAGTTTACTTCTATTTTTAGTCTTTCTAAGAAGAGTATCATTTTTTTTTAATTTCTAACATCTTTTCTGACATTAAAGTGATCAACAAATTTTGCTTAAAACATGGTACTGCAGATGGACGGCACTTTCCTTAACCAGAGATCTTGATTTGTTTTTTGGATATAATCTTTTTTTTTTTATACAAGATATTTTTCAAGCCCTATACGACGTGTATCCAAATTAGTTGAGCTTCAGTAAACAAAAATTTACTTCTCTAACACCAATTGGGAAACAATTAATTTATTATAGTAATGAATAAATAAATAAATAATGCATTGTAAAAGTTACATATGTTATTATAGTAATGAATAAATAAACAAATAATGCATTGTAAAAGTTAAATAAATAGAAAAAAACTTAAGTTACAATTATTTTTACTCTAGATTTAATAAAGTTAGACATAAACTAAGTTTTGTATCACACTAATTCTTGATATATCATGTTAGATCAAGTTATATATGATGAACAAAGATTAACGACAAATTATTTAAAAAGGCAGTATATTTATTTAAATTTTCAAACAAGAAAAAGAAACAATACTACTAATAACACGATAACATATCTAAAATAAATTTTGCATTTTTTCTTTCAAATATAAGAAAATGAAACACGATTAATATTTTTCTCAAGAATCTCATTCTCAATCTTTCGCTTCGAAAACAGTACTTTCAAGGGAGAATCTATCACTAGAAAACAATCTTTTAAATCACAAACTATAAGAATAACGTCCGCATAAATCCTACCCCTACCCAAACCCCTTACTTATGGAATTACAGTGGATGTTGACGTTGCAATAATTTGATCAGCCTTAGCTTCTATCAAAGACATGAAATAAGGACTAGGAGGTTCACTAGTACTAAATCCAAATGGAGTATTTGTTGTTGAAGTACCCGAATAGCTCATCCACAAATCACAAAATGCACCAATAATAAACTTATGAATATTTTTATCATTATAATTAATCTCCAAATACAAAGCACATATCTTTTCAAGAGACTCCTTCCAATCTTTGATCCCTTGATTCTCTTCAACCATTGTTTCCATATGTTCCTTGATATATCCATAAGGATCTATCGAAGTTACCCTCATAGCACTAGGCGTTATAACACACGAGTCGTCTAATGGTAGAGACTTAACCATGTTATTAGTAGTACTATTATCATTCTTTGACAATCTTGACGATGACCCTTTAAGAATTGACCTAGTACTTGTTTCCCCATAAGCATCAATTGAATCTATATGTGTTATAACACATGATTCTTCAAATGGTGGAAACTCGAGCCTCTTACTGCTAGTACTTTTTGAAAATTTTGATGATGAAACATCAATAATCGAACTTGTTTTTTCACCTGCCTCGAAAAAGAACCTCTTTTTCTCAATTTTTAGGCCTTCAATGACTTCATCAACTATGTCATAATCAACATTAATGCAAAATCTTTGAGAATTGAAAATGTTGTGATTATTTTCATCTCTAATAGAGAGAGTTCTAAGGTTACCACAATGTGGTAATCTACATAGCATAGGAGAAAATAAGGTTTTTTTTTGGCTTTTGAAGAGAGAAGAAAACTTCATTTTTATTTTTTTTTGGGAAAAAATAAAGGGTAGAAATATTGAAAGTTTGAATGGTGAAAAAACAATGTGACCTCTCTCATTATATATAGTGGTAAGAGATTTATTGTTGGGTTTTTAATAATTAATAAAGTTTTCCTCATTTTTAATTGAAAATAAATATATATGTAATCTAGTCAAACATTAAATATTCATTTTATTTAATGCAAGTTTGACTAAACAAAATATTTAAAAAAGAAAAACATGTTTTTTACCGTTAACATAAGTTTTGACATCTATGAAATATGGCACATTTATAAGTTTAATTAAATTGTAAATTGACTTAATTTTAAATCAAAATAAAAGTTTGAATTTTTTTTGGACGCCAAATTAATTAAAACCTCTCAATCTACATTGTTGTTGGGTTGTGATGGAAATAAATACTCCAAAAAAATTATAAATAAAAAATGAATTTCAATAGTAATTTAGTATTTAGTGGGTGTTTGACCGTTAAAATTAAAAATATATATATATTTTTTAAAATTCTTAGAATTGAATTTTTGTTTGACTAGATTTTATACTAAAGAATATTTAAAATTTTAATATACATTTTAAAAATATGATTTACTCCTCGCAATTTCTAGGAACTTGTAAAATCACCCAACTCAACTTAAAAATATGATTGTATGAATATACTTTTCATTAAAAAAAATATGATTTAAACATGAAATGTAATTTAATGAAATTAGTTTTATAAAAATATAAAGTTCAGGATAGATTTGAAAAAGAAAAATATAATGAAAATGCAAATAAAGTTAGGGCGTTTTTTAAATTTCAAATACAATTTTTAGTTATATTGAAATTTTGATGACCAAACGCCGATTTTCAAAAAAAAAAAGGAAGAAGTTAATATTAGGCATATTAAGATAGTTACATAGTAGATAAATGTTAGTGCAAATATTATAGCTACAATATTAACTAAAATAGAAAGGTTATTATCAAGAGTTGCATGCTAATTTATTACATATAGAAGTAAAATATTATTCGTCAGAGGGGCAGGGCAACCATAATGTATACTAGCAGAAACAAAACAAGGAATAAATTAATGAGCGTTAAAATCCATAATATTGTTTACGTAGAAACTTTCTTGCTTAAAAAGGTAAAACCACGACCTTTACATAAAATTTCTCAAGAGTTTCACTAGTCGTCAAGCAATATTCAAATTACAATCTACTGTAACCTAGGAATTAAACTCTTAATTTGTTCCAGCTATCTGTTCAAAATCACTTGACCAAATTATTAATAAAATTGAATGATATATGCCTAGCAAAAAGAGTTTTGACTTTGTCTGCTTCGAATTTTATGGCATTGCCTCAAGGCTAGTTAATTACTTATGTGAGAAAAGCTCCATTTATTTTTGGAGGGACTCACATGAGATGCAACAAGAAAAAAGAAATGTTTGTATTGTTTTCGTATTAATTAAGTTATGATATTATTGAACATTTAATTTTTTACTTTTCTTTTGATTTAAAACATGACATGTAATTAATAATAAAAAAATTATTAGTTTTACGAGAGACTGAGGTATGTTGAACAAGTATTAAATATGACATGATGTAACTTCAACTTATCGAAAACATGACCTAAAATAGGAGGTTATAGAGAACACAAATTAAGATAGGAGGTTATAGATAGTTGAGTGTTGTCTTGTTTATGCTATTATACTATTAGTCGTACTATTAGTCATGATAGTATTACTCTTGTAATTAAGATTGTCCTTTGAGTTCAGTAATTATTTGCTACACTTTGATTATAGTTTTGTCTATAATGATTATTGTTTATGATGATTTGTTAGGTTATATATAGTATTTGTCATGACTTTCTTCATTTCAGTTATTTGTTTTTGTATATTGCATTTAATTGTATTTTTCTTGAGCAGATGGTCTATCTGAAACAATATGTATCTCTACTTTAAGGTAATGGTAAAGTCTGCATTGTTTGTCTTTTAATTCGCAGAGGATTTATCCGAAAACAGTATCTCTATTTTAAAATAATGATCAAGTCTACGTACTTTACACATATCTTTAGTTTAAAACCATAAACTAACAGCTACAATTTACATGACTCCCAGAAGAGAAGAGCAAACAATAAGAATGCATGGTTACAAAAAGAACATAAAAGAAGATATATTTCTTCATATTAAGAAATTTTCAAGTTAAGCAGCTAACAACAAAAACTTACTTCTCAACACCAAATGGGGAAAAGCTAATACCTACCAAGCAAAACAAAATCATCATCATCCAAAACTTGGACATCTCTTTCCCCTATAAAGTTTTCCCGTCCGATTTCTTTGACAATCTTCACAAATACCTCTCTCTTTGCCCTTGTAAGTGGAACATATGGAAGGCGGAAGACAGGCCTCACAACTCCGAGTTGAGCTAAAGCTGTATTTAGAGCAATGGGGTTTGGTTCATGAAACAACCATTCAACTAATGGCATTAGCTTTAAGTTCAGAGCAGGGTTCTTTCCTCCAAACATTAGTTCATGCATCAGACCAGGAACCAAGTTGCTGGTGACAGAAATTACTCCTGCAGCACCATAATCCCACCTTGAGTCGTGGCATTCATCATCATTCCCACTCCACACGACCAAACCATTACTTGTATACTGCTTCACTCTATCATTTCCAACACACTCTTTGACACCGGCAAGATTAGGGCTCTCTGCTAATATCTGAATTACACGTGGAGGAATGTCTTGACCAGTTCGTGATGGCACATTATAAATGATAGTAGGGCCCATAGGGAGCACACTTTCAAAGTGAGAAATCATACCCTCTATGGAGGTCTTCCCATAGTAGGGATTAATGTGAAGAGCAGCATGCATACCTACAGCAAATCCCTGTTCTGTCGCATGGATTGCTTCCCTTGTGGAGTTACTCCCTGTGTTCCCAATGACTTTGATTGATCCTCCAAAACAGTTCACTGTGTGACCAATGAGCATGATGTGTTCATCCCAGCTCATCAATTGACCTTCACCTGTAGTGCCACCAACAATCACACCCTCAGCGCCATTTTCGATTTGCAAATTTACCAAGGCGTCATATGCCTCAAGATCGAACCTTCCATCTGGTAGATATGGGGTTTTGATTGCAGTAATCAACCGAAGTGCTTTTATGTCCTCGGCAAACGTCCTGCATAAGAGAAGGTAAAATGAATCTCTTCTAACATTGTGTTTGCATGTATCTCTTATAAATTTCCTTGATGTTGATACTCACTTAATAGCTGTTTGCTTAAACTAAACGGGAAAAGTTTGCCCATTAGCAACACATCGATTGCTGCTAATACCTCATCACAACAAGATGATAATGAATGCAGATAAATCCTAATACTGATTATTCACAGATGAACCATTCATCAAAATCATACACACAAAGAGATGATAAAACTATGCTCAAGGAACCACCCCTGCCTTCTAATCTCTTTTTCTGTAATATGTTTTACGAACATTGAATCTTTCAACAACAAATTGCATTATCTCCTACTACTAAATCAATTCAGATGGTCAACATTACTTTTCTTTTGTAAGTAAAATTGGTGAATATACAACAGTCGTCCTTCTATCATCTCACCCAACACTTTCCTCAAATATAACTAAAATATCCTTTCCTCTAAAATCCCCAACAAACTGTGTTTTTCCTAAAATTTACGCCTTTGACAACTACTGCAATTATCATAGTTGCCACGTTGCGATTTGCTTGTGTTGAAGAACTGAAATGAACCCAAAAAGGCCACTACATTCCAATTATACACAAGCAATCAAACTATATTCTGTCGACAGAGAATTGTATACTTCAAACAGTCAATTGATCAACACCTAACTAACATGTGATTTCCTCAAACCAAACAATTCAGAACAGTAAGAGCATCGAGGGAAAATAAAACCTTATTTCTATCCAAGATCACATTTTTATCTCCAAATCAGCTCTGTAAGCGGATATTACCTATTTTTAACTTCATAACTACGCATTGGGAGGTGGAAACTTGGAATTACAGCTGCTCTCGGTGACCTCCATACTGCAGTTCTCCTGCTAACAAACAGCAATAACAATAATCATTTCAAAGCACATACTTTTATCACGCAAATTATGGATTTTTATACATGTAAAAGCTAAAAAAAAGTGTACCAAAAGCACTCATCTTATTATTCAGCAATTTATATATGTATTGATCTCCATCAACATACCTCTTCGTTCCGGCAGCTTCAACACCGAAATGGCAACGACCTATAACTGATGATGACATTTTTCCCTGCGGGAGACTAGAAATCTATAACATTGCAAGCTGGAAATGGTACGATTTTGTACAAATTTGAAATAAAAATCGCAAAAACTTACCACTATTAGGATTCGTACAGCTCAGAGAAATTCCCAGAACAAACCTCAACAGTTGTAATCCTATCTTTCTGGGCTTGAAATCAGCTAAGGTTAAAGGGGAAAAAATGGGACGGCTTACAGAGGTTTAGGGTTCATTTGATTTGATGCTGAAAGAGAAATGGTCGGGTCGGGTCGGGTCGGGTCTTGGGATGGGGAATAAGAGAAGTGGGCCGGGTTTGGGACATTTTTGGGCCAAATATGATTTGTATAAACTGGGTTTAAGAAGGGTTAGACTAAACTTTACCCAATGAAAGCAAATTGTATACACTTTTTATATAGGGAAAATTACGCAACAAAGCAAACGTATACTATTTAATTGCTTATTATAGCTATAGTTTGCTATAATTACCATTTGCGACTAACATTATACATTAATTACGTGGGTTGACTTCAAATTTGTATAATTAGTCATGTTTGTATATGTGTAATTTGCCAGAATATACAAATACATATGTATAATATATAATTATTTAACCTATATACATATACAATTCACCTCTCTCCCACCCTCTGCCCTCTCGCCTCTCGCCTCCCTTTCCCAATCTCGCTCACCTCTCTCCTCCCTCTCCCAATCTCGCTTGCCCTATATACAAATGTATATGTATAATATACAATTATATATGTATACAATTCACCTCTCTCCCACTCTCTGCCTTCTCGCTTGCCTCCCTCCTCCCTCTCTTGATCTCGCTCGCCTCTATCCTCCCTCCCCAGTCTCGCTCACCTCTCTACTCCCCCTCCCAATCTCTCTTGCCATATATACAAATACATATGTATAATATACGATTATCTAAGAAATATACATATACAATTCACCTTTCTCCCCCTCCCCTCCCCCCCCCCCCCCCCCGCCTCTCTCTCTCTCCTCTCTCCTCTCTCTCCTAGTCTCGCTCGCCTCTTTTCTCCATATACCATGTGGCTACAAATTGTAATTATAAACTATACCTATGGAGAGTAATTAATTATTTTTAAGTGGCTATATGTGAAAAGTTTCCTATTTATGTATCAGTAAATATTTGACATTGAGGACCAAACTATGTGGTTAGATAATTATACTTTTATGAAATTATTTCATAAAATAATCATCCTAATTTTAAATGCATACAATTTACTCCTGAGCAATTGAATTTATTATTTCCTCGATCTTAATTTATTTATATGACTCATTTTATATTTTAATCAATTTCAAAAAAAAAAAAATAATGATGTGTTTTATTCTAAATATTAATAATTTGATTTTAAAATACTTGTTTTATCCTTATCTACCTCTATGGTGTGGCCATGACCCAAAAATGGAATATAGAGAAGTTGGATTTAGGTAATTGCGACATGCTTAGGTAATTTTTGAAACTATTGCAACAACAAACATACTCAGGGTGTGTTCGGAATTTTTTTTCAATTTTTTCATGTTAAGTTGTTAAATATTTGTAAAATATTTTCTTTAGAAAAATAAGCTTCTTTAAAAAGTAAAAAAATGACTTTTCTAATAAAAGTAGGGAAAACAAGCTCATTACTCACATTCCACATTAATTGTGTCATCCCCCCAAATTCATATCGTCTTTTTGAAGTGTTGATTTTAAATGAAGAAACGAGATTTATAGTAATATTTTTTTCAAATAGCAGAATGTACATGTTTCTTTTCGAATCCAAAATTGGTCATCGTAATATACAACAATAATATACCCGATGTAATCAGATAGCAACATATTCCAAATAGTGATTTATCCCCCTCAAAGATAATGCTTTGGGTCCAACGCGATTAGTTACCGGTGTAACTATGCATATAGAAGTTTACACAAATCCCATAGTGTCAGGAGCTAATCACATCTTATTACTATTCCTTTTCAGATTACAAAAATCTCTTGAATTTGGAGAAATTCGGATACGTCCCAAAACGTCTTGATACCTCACGTCTCTGTTTCAGACGCATCGCTCAATGTCCCGATACATTGCATATCGCTTTCAGATACATCACTCAACGTTTCGATACATCACGTAAAGTGATATATCCGATCGATATACCGTTTGAAGTGATATTCGACTGGTACATCATGTAAAGTGATATATCATTTGAAGTGATAGCCAACCGATACATCACGTAAAATGGAATCATGTATCTGAGAATAGGAGAGATTATGAATTTTAATAATTTTTTCAAATGGTAAAATTTTTTAGAGGATATGATAAAATAAGTAGTGCATTCAGATAATTTTTACATCGGAGCTCTGATTGCTCAAGAAATTTCTTTTCAACTAAGAAACACAAAACAAGAACATTACGTTTCATTATCGGCATAACTATGCATACAATATGCAGATAGCAAGAAAGAAGACGGGTTCCGATTGCTCAAGACATCTCTTTTCAACCGAAAAACACAAAACAAGATCATTACGTTCCATTTTTAGTAAAATAGTGAAAGATATAAGACGGAATTAAGTTAATAAAATACAACGCGAAAAGGGCGTAGTAAGAGGAGGAGAAAAAAAAAGATTCAGACGAGCACAAGAACCTATTACTCTTAATATTTGACACACATTAATCAAACAGCACACTGTGGCAAAGTTCATAAAGGATGAAAGCATAAGTGATCAAGAAGCCCTAAAAGGCAACTCCCCCTAGTAAATTTTTAAACTTCCAATGTCATGACACAGCAGCACAAGTTTGGATTGTCGTTATACGCTAGAAATAGGTGCCTTCCGGGGGCTGAACTAGCTTGCGATTGTGAGGAGAAGCCATCTCCTTTTTCAGCTGAACCAGTATGTCTTCCATGGTGTACTCTCGCTGCCAATTTGCAAGTAAAGCAAACTTTTTTGGTTCCACCTGTATCAACAAGACACAGTTGTGGCTTCTCGTCAACTGGTTCATCAATCTATATATAAGCAACAGGACAAGCGGGAGCAAATACAAAATAGAAGTCCAGAATGTTGTCAAGATCGAAAGCCAAACTTGAAAAGATCACTGGAATATCATATTGCAGTTATAGCGACTAATCGTGAATTGAGAAGGACGCTAGAGCCAAGCAATGAAAATTTTTGGGAAATATAACAGAGAATTAATTTGGAGTATACCTACTAAAGGACATCAGAAGTAAATCAACACAGGAAACAATGTAACCACAATTCAACTAATATTTTTCGTTATCAATTTTCGTGTGTCTCGGCAACCCCTAGACAAATATCTTTATCCCAGAGCATAATACTAATTGATACTTCCTATCTTCTATGATTTCCTATACATGTAAAGTTACAAAAAGGAATTACCACACAAGTTCTGAATTCTACAATAGCAAATTACTATACAAGTTCTAAATTCCACAATAGCAAGCCAAACATAATATTTACCATTATGATAATGAGGTCACATAAATTTTCTCGATGAGAAAAATGGCATTCCATTCTACCAAATACCAATACAATAATAGATTGCTTACCACTCCTGTCTCATGGTTGACACACGTCATGTTAACTCGAGAATGGAAGCGGACACTAGGTGGCTTCTCTGGATAATCTTTATCACAGAATAACTTCAACTGATAAATGCGACCTTCATGAACAGACTGGAAACATGGAAAATTAGCCTTTAACAATTTAAGAAATAAGAACACACCAAAATGATGGAAAAGAAGTTAATGTGAGAGTAAACAAGCAATTGAATGGTCCTAGAATTATTCAAATAACTAATAGAAAGTATATTAGAGGTTTCATTTGACTACAAAAAGCCATATCAAAATCAAACTTAGAGATGGCTGGAACTAGGAAAGAGAAAAGAATGCTCTAACATTGTGAGGACCAATAATGGTGCCAGTCCAGGAACGCATATAGATATCATCTCCATCATCCATCCCATAGCTTACAGTCCCATCTCCAATACCCTTTTCACCGCGTTCAAGTTCCTCAAGTAATCTGAAATTCCGAGGGACTGCAAAGAATTAAAATTCTGGTAAGTGAAGATTCACAAAAGGTAAACCAAGAATCCATAACGTTGCAGATGGCTCCAACTCCCAAGTAGATATGAAGGGCTAAATGACAGTAAAAAAAAATATATCTAACATTTTAGCAAAATGTTTATTCACAGGGGATAAGACAGGAAAATGGTGAAAGAATGGAGAACTCGAGAAGACGCTTTCTTTCTTTGTGGAGGAAGTAAGAGAGGTGAGACAGTTTCAACAGTTTTTCATGCATGAATATAAAAGAAGAACCAAATCTGCATGAAGTTCTGATGGTGCCCACAAGAACATTGCAATGTCATTCTGCAATAAAGTTATAGTCCTTGGTATAGTCTTGTCACCCCATTCTTGTAAGATAAGAATGTGTCACCATGCCTTAAGGTATAACGTGATGGTCAAACCACTATGTTGTATGGGATGGAGTGTTGGCCGGCCAAGAATTGGCACAAGATAAGGGAGGCAATGCTATGATGGTTCAGGCATGTGAGGAGAAGATGCATTGATGCCCCAGTGAGGAGGTGTGAGAGTTGACTATAGTAAATATAAGGAGAGGTAGAGGTAGACAGAAGAAATCTTCGGGGGGAAGTGATTAGACACCACATGACACATTTGCAGCTTACCAAGGACATGACCGTGGATAGAAAGACATGAAAGTCTCTACGGTAGAAGGTTAGTAAGGTAGTCGAGCATGTCTAGTGCCCTTTTCAGTTTTGTTAGTATTACTCTCCTACTATATTATTCTTTGAATTTAGTATGACCTATTGTTTCTTTTTCTTCAGTTACTATTTTATTTGTTGCCGCTATTGTTCTCTTCTTCTTTATATCTTCTTTACGTACTCGTTTTATATACTTCACTTGAGTCAGGGGTATATTGGGAACAAACTCTCTACCATCACAAGTCAAGGGTAAGTTTGCATACACACCACCCTCCCCTACACTGGGTTTGTTGTTGTTGATATAACTTGGGACCCTCCAAATACAGTGATAGAAGCTACCACAAGTTGGACATAGAAAATGGACAAAAAGAAGAAAGAGATCAACTCAACCTTGTTGTTTATGATAATAAAAGATTAACAGAACTTCTGAAGGAGCTGAAAGCCTACTATGGAGATTTAAAGTCTCTTTTGTTCAATTTGTAATTTTTAATGTGAAGAAAATATTCCACTTTGTATAATAGTTGCTGGATTTTTGGAAGGCTTATCTCCAAACTTTCCGATTTATGTAAAAAGACAGTGTCTTGGTGTGATATCACTGCAAAGACCTTTCCTTAGCTTTGTCCCCTCTAAGGAAAGGAAAAAACATTAGTTTAGTTTTCTTTTCTTACTTCCTTTCTGACATAGATGTATCCTTGTTGTGGCATTGATTGAAGAACATAATAAATCAACTTGGGATGGTGGGGCTAAAATATGCAACCCCTTGTTAAAATATTATCATGCCAAAAGAATCAATAATTATCAGACTTTTACACTCAAGTAAAGTGTAAAGCATAAAAATCCAGACGGATTTTAGGTGTTGAGCTGACACTTCGTTTCCACAGTTTATGAGCTCTAATGATAGTACATCCAACAATCATTAGCAAGGAAGAACAGCCAGAGAATTTTTTATTTATAAGGAAATTAGGTCAACAATTATGTGTAGTTGTTTACACAGTGGACTTCCTCATTTTCCTAAATAGCAATCAAAGTCCACAATTTGGCTGATGCAACATAACAGACTTAAACTGTATCAGCTACAACTAAAACGCAACTAATTGGTAGGAAACGGGATAGAACAGTCTACGTAGGATCATCACCATGTTAAGCTCTGGCAAAGATAACATGCACAACAGACAAATAGATCCACTATGCTTGTGAAATAACAAATTCTTTTGAATGTCCTCAACCCTCGCACTCCCTCATAGTGGGGAGGGGGAACTTAAGTTCTGCTCTGAAGGAGGAGCAAATAATATATCCTTAATACCAATCAGACATTGACTTGTTTATGAAGCAAGCACAGGGATAATTCAAATACTCGTATATGACAGAACATGCATAAACTCATTAAGTTTAGCTACATATTTTTACGATAAAGGTTTTTAACACTGACCAGGAAAAACTGACACAAATATAATCCCTATCATTGTCCAAAGACCACTTCAAAATTGAACATTGTAAGATCTGGAAATCTATGATAAGTTTACTGACCACTATTTACAATAACATCCATTCCAGTATCAAAGATGTACAAACACACCAAAATAGAGCTATCCAAGCAGGAAAAAGACTAACTTTTACCAATACCTCACGCGAAATTCAACTGATGACAACTTTCATGTTAATTGCCAGTGAACATAAAAGCAAGCAACAACAAACTCAAAACACAGTGCCTTTAGGTCAACCTATATACACAAACAAAAAAGAAATATATACATAAAGAAGTAGCGGACGCAGTTGTCCTTACTTAAGGCCCTCCCGACCACAAGGGTCTATCGACACAGCAAACCTGTGACAACAACTTTACCAGTTACATCAAAGCTCCCCTAAGCAGTTGTCCTTGCTTAAGGCCAGCCCAACTACAAGGGTCTATCGTACACGGCCTTACCCTGCATTACTGCAAGAGGCTGTGTCCACAACTAAAACCTACGACCTCTTGATCACATGACAACAACTTTACCAGTTACACCAAAGCTCCCCTTCCCCGTTGTCCTTGCTTAAGGCCAGCCCAACCACAAGGGTCTATCCTACGAGGCCTTACCCTGCATTAATGCAAGAGGCTATGTCCACAATTCAAACCTATGACCTCTTGATCACATGACAACAACTTTACCAGTTACACCAAACCTCCCCTTCCCCGTTGTCCTTGCTTAAGGCCAGCCCAACTACATGGGTCTATCAGACTAACCCTGCATTACTACAAGAGGCTATGTCCACAACTTCACCAATTACACCAAAACTCCCCTCCACAGTTTGTCGTTACTTAAAATCCTAAATTCTACCTCTCTCTTTACAGTACTTCATATTTCAATCCATTCACTACAATAACTAAATTCACTACACATCAATCAATAAAGACCAAAAAAAAATAAAAAAGACAAGATTTCAAAGTTCTAATCTTTGATAACAAGAATAAAACATAAACCATGCAATAAAGATGTGAAATTTAAACAACCCATGATCAGATTTGACAAAAAAAACTCCAAATAAAACAACAAGAGATTTGGGGATGTAAAATTTGACTCACCCACAACACTAGATCCTCCTGAACCAAGAGTCATAGCTAACTATTTATAAAAAATGGGTTTTTTGGGATTCGTGCAGAGATCGACTAGGAAGAAGGAGAAGCAGAAATGGATGAAAAAACAAGAAGAGGCAGCAGAGGTAAAAGTCAAGAGAAGAGGCAGAATCTAATGGAGGAAAAACGCAACAAAGGGCCAAAAAAGAAAGAATAAAGAGGTTGTTGTAAAATAATTGGAGTGTCATGTGGAATATGACATCACTAATGACCATGTATGTATTAGTAATGTGGAATATGACATCACTAATGATCATGTATGCATTAATGTATGGCTATAAATAGTCACTATATGAAACATATAAACATACACTTTGAAAGAATATATCTTCTAAAAATTTTCTTTCTTTTAGAATTTTAATAAGTTCTTTTATAACAAGAATTTTAGTAAGTTCTTTTATAACACGTTATCAGCACGAGTCTCTGTCAGTTCAAGTAAAGATTTTTAAAGCCTCGGAGGTATAAATTTCCTTTTCTTAATAATGTCTAATCTCTCTAAACTTGAATTTCTTGCTTTAGACATATCGGGAAAAAGCTATCTATCATGGGTACTCGATGCGGAAATTCATCTTAATGCGCTGGATCTAGCAGACACCATCCAACAAAATAATCAAGAATCGAATCAAAACCGTGCCAAGGCGATGATATTTCTCCGTCATCACCTTGATGAAGGTTTGAAAATGGAATATCTCACTGTTAAGGATCCTCTGGTATTGTGGAACAATTTAAAAGATAGATATGACCACCTGAAGTTGGTCGTCCTTCCACAGGCACGTTATGACTGGATCCACTTAAGACTTCAAGATTTTAAATCTATCAGTGAGTATAATTCTTCCATGTTTAAAATTATCTCACAATTAAAATTATGTGGAGAAAATATCACTGCCCATGATATGTTGGAGAAAACATTTTCCACTTTTCCTGCCTCAAGTATGCTTCTGCAGCAGCAATACCGAGAAATGGGATTTAAAAAATATTCCGAATTAATTTCACATCTCCTTGTTGCTGAACAACATAATGACTTACTGATGAAAAACCATGAAAGTCGACCTACTGGCTCTATGCCATTTCCTGAAGTAAATACGGTAAATTTTCACCAATCTAGGCGTGAAAAAGGTCGTGGCCCCAGTCGTGGCCGTGGTCGTGGTCGAGGAAGAAATTTCAATCATGGTTATCGTCTTGCACTAAATAATAACCTTCAACACCAGCAGTGTAAAAAGAAGAATGAAAAACATGATGTAGTGCAGAAGAAAAATTCAGACAACAAATGTTATCGATGTGGAGGAAAAGGACATTGGTCACGTACCTGTCGTACGCCAAGGCACCTGGTTGTGCTATATCAAGCTTCCCTGAAGGAGGTGAAAAATAACGCTGAAGCCAACTTTATCTCGGAAGATACTGTTGAACTCATGCATCTAGATGTAGCGGATTTCTTTGAGAATCCCGAAGGAAAGATAGATCACCTGATAGGTGATGGATCTATGATAATGAAAATATGTTTCATTTTCGTCGTTTGTATGAACTAGTATGAATGTGTTTTCCTAGACTTGTAAAATAACTAAAAGGTTATGTAATGTTTTTGTTTAGTAATAATAATATAATGTTTATTTCGTTTATATCTTTTATCTTGAAGAATATATGGATACCTCAATGATCAATCATGAAGATATTTGTGTAATTGATAGTGGAACAACGCACGCCATATTCAAAGATGAGAAATACTTCTCCTACTTGCTTAGAAGAAAAGCAAATGTTACTACAATTTCTGGTAGTTCAAACTTAATAGAAGGCTCCGGAAGAGCTACTATATTTCTGCCTAAGGGGACAAAACTCGTCATAGAAGATGCTTTGTTCTCTTCTAAATCCCCAAGAAACCTGTTAAGTTTTAAAGATATTCGCCGAAATGGATATCATGTTGAGACAATAAATGAAATGAATGTTGAATACCTTGGTATTACCAAGATTGTCTCAGACCAGAAATATATGTTGGAGAAATTATCAACTTTATCTTCTGGCCTATATTATGCAAAAATAAGTACGATTGAAGCACACTCTATCGTAAACCAGAAGTTTACTGACTTAAAGACTTTTGTGCTTTGGCATGACCGAATAGGTCATCCTGGATCAATAATGATGAGACGAATCATTGAAAACTCAAATGGACATCCATTAAAGAACCTGAAGATTCTTACAAATGATGAGTTTTCATGTGCTGCTTGTTGCCAAGGCAAATTGATTATTAGGCCATCACCAATGAAGGTTAACATTGAATCCCCTCAATTTTTAGAACGAATACATGGGGATATTTGTGGACCTATTCACCCATCTAGTGGGTCGTTTAGATATTTTATGGTCCTAATAGACGCATCTTCAAGATGGTCTCATGTGTGCCTCTTATCATCTCGCAACCTGGCGTTTGCAAAATTATTGGCACAAATAATACGATTAAGAGCGCAATTTCCAGATTATCCCATTAAGACAATTCGCCTCGATAATGCTGGCGAATTCACATCCCAAGCTTTTGATGCTTATTGCGTATCAGTAGGGATAAAAGTTGAACATCCTGTAGCTCATGTTCATACTCAAAATGGCCTTGCTGAGTCATTTATTAAGCGTTTACAATTGATAGCAAGACCTCTACTTATGAAAAGTGAGTTTCCTACTACTGTTTGGGGTCATGCTATCTTACATGCAGCATCACTTGTTCGTCTCAGACCGACTCATTATAATAAATACTCCCCATCACAATTAGTGTTTGGCCATGAACCAAATATTGCTCATCTTCGAATTTTTGGATGTGCTGTATATGTGCCTGTAGCACCACCTCAGCGCACCAAGATGGGCCCTCAAAGAAGGTTAGGCATATATGTTGGGTTTGATTCACCCTCAATAATTCGCTACCTTGAGCCATTGACGGGAGATTTATTTACTGCAAGATTTGCAGATTGTCGATTTGATGAAACAAATTTTCCGCAATTAGGGGGAGAGAAAAAGAAACTTAAAAGTGAAATTGCATGGAAAGTTTCATCATTATCTCATTTTGATCCACGCTCCCCTGTGTGTGAACAAGAGGTCCAGAAGATCATCCATTTGCAAAACATAGCAAATCAAATGCCAGACGCATTTACTGATTCAAAAAGGATAACAAAATCACATATTCCTGCAGTAAATGTGCCTATCCGAATCGACGTCCCAAAAGGACCATCTACAAGTGTCATAGCTTCTGAATCACAAATACGCCTGAAGCATGGTAGACCATTGGGTTCAAAAGATAAGAATCCTAGAAAAAAAAGTACAAAAAATGACACTACAAAAGAATTTCACGAAGAAATTCAAAATCTGATTGATCCTGATATTCCTGAAGAGATCAGTGAACCCGAGACTCAAGTAAATGAAGAACTCTCAATAAGTTCTACAGGTGATGAGATAAGTTTAGATCGATCAAAAATCATAGTGGATAATGTTTTCGCATATAATGTTGCACTTAACATTATGAAAGGAAATGAGGATCTTGAACCTCTATCTGTCGAAGAATGTCGACAAAGATGTGATTGGCCAAAATGGCAAGAAGCAATTCAATCAGAATTAAATTCACTTGCTAAGCGTGAGGTTTTTGGACCAGTAGTCCAAACGCCTAGTGATGTTAAATCAATTGGCTATAAATGGGTCTTTGTACGAAAAAGAAATGAGAGAAATGAGATTGTAAGATACAAGGCACGCCTTGTGGCACAAGGATTTTCTCAACGACCTGGTGTCGACTATGAAGAAACATATTCACCTGTTATGGATGCAATAACTTTTCGATATCTCATCGGCTTAGCTGTACATGAAAATCTTGAAATTCATCAAATGGATGTGGTTACAGCTTACCTTTACGGTTCACTAGATAATAAAATTTATATGAAAGTTCCGGAAGGACTTAAAATGCCTGAAGCATATAAATCTCGGGAAATGTATTCAATCAGATTACAAAAGTCATTATATGGCTTAAAACAATCAGGGCGCATGTGGTATAATCGCCTTAGTGAGTACTTGATAAAACAAGGTTATATAAACGATGCCATTTGTCCTTGTATATTTATTAAGAAAACAACATTGGGTTTTGTTATTCTTGCTGTTTATGTTGATGACATTAATCTCATTGGAACTCCAGAAGAGGTTCAAAAGGCAATTGAATATCTAAAGAAAGAATTTGAGATGAAAGACCTTGGAAAGACAAAAATTTGTCTTGGACTACAAATAGAATATTTAGTAGACGGGGTCTTCATCCATCAATCTGCCTATACTGAGAAAATCTTGAAACGATTTTACATGGACAAAGCACATCCATTAAGTACTCCAATGGTTGTCCGATCACTTGAAGTGAGTAAGGATCCATTCCGACCTCAAGAAGAAAATGAGGAACCTCTTGGTCCAGAAGTACCTTATCTCAGTGCAATTGGGGCACTTATGTATCTTGCTAATGCTACGAGACCCGACATAGCATTTTCTGTTAATTTATTAGCAAGATATAGTTCTTCCCCTACACGAAGACATTGGAATGGAGTTAAACATATATTGCGATATCTAAGGGGAACTAGTGATATGGGTCTGTTTTATTCTAACAAAGATAGTGCAGATCTTGTTGGTCATGCAGATGCAGGTTATTTATCTGACCCACATAAAGCTCGATCACAAACAGGCTATCTGTTTACATACGGAGGTACTGCTATATCATGGCGATCTACGAAGCAGTCTATTGTCGCTACTTCTTCAAATCATGCTGAGATAATAGTCATTCATGAAGCAAGTAGAGAATGTGTATGGTTAAGATCAGTAATACATTTTATCAAAGAAAGATGTGGTTTGAAGTGTGATGTCAAGATACCCACAATACTCTTTGAAGACAATGCTGCATGCATAGCTCAATTAAGAGGAGGCTTTATAAAAGGAGATAGAACGAAACACATTTCACCAAAATTGTTCTTCACACATGATCTCCAGAAGAATGGTGATATTGATGTGCGACAAATTCGTTCAAGTGATAATCCAGCAGATCTATTTACCAAATCTTTACCAGCCTCAACTCTTGAGAAGATGGTTCACAAAATTGGAATGCGAAAACTTAACCATCTGAATCGTGGTTTTTATCAGGGGGAGTAAAATACGCACTGTACTCTTTTTTCCTTAGTCTAGGTTTTATCCCACTGGGTTTTCCTAGAAAGGTTTTTAATGAGGCAGCAAATAATGCGTATTATGTATATCTATGTATTTTTTTTTACATAGATATCCAAGGGGGAGTGTTGTAAAATAATTGGAGTGTCATGTGGAATATGGCATCACTAATGACCATGTATGCATTAGTAATGTGGAATATGACATCACTAATGACCATGTATGCATTAATGTATGGCTATAAATAGCCACTATATGAAACATATAAACATACACTTTGAAAGAATATATCTTCTAAAAAATTTCTTTCTTTTAGAATTTTAGTAAGTTCTTTTATAACAAGAATTTTAGTAAGTTCTTTTATAACAGAGGTGAAATTATGATTGGTAGGAAAATAAAAATGTAGACTTTTCAAATAAAGAAAATTTGTATAAAAATAAATAAAAGGATAAAAAAATTTAGGGTGTATAATTACTTGAAAATGTAGAGAAAATATTTCATGTATTTTTATAAATGTGTTACTTTTGTTATCGACTTGATTTATGAAAGAATACAATGGGCTAGAGACAGAATGAATTTGACAATATTTTATAGTTATTCAATGGGCAGAAATGTGTGGGCTATTCGTGTATGATTTTTTCGATAGGTACAATATGTGATGGATCTAACAGACTTTCACGATGTGGTTCTGGTGTTATATGAAAACGAATACGTTGATTGTCAAGTGGGAATACTAACTACTTAAGAGGTTATCAGTTGTATGACATGTTCAGATAATGAGATTCGGTGTTGCATTCACATTTGAGAAACCAACTAATGTGTTACTACGGATGATTGGGTTAAACATTATTTTAAGAAGGATTTTAGTGGTGAATCTTTGGTACGGTATTAATGCATTTAGATTTTGAAGTTTTTTTATAGGATTCTAAGGGAGGACCGGTGATTCTATCTTAAGCTCAAAAATAGTTGATTGATACATGAATGACAAGATCATGGGTAAAGAAAGTCCCAGCGAGTATACTTGGGCGAAAGCAATTGAATATTTTAGTAAAAGATTGCGTATAAAATTGGGTTAGTCCTTTGGATTTGATTGGTATAGTTGAGTTTGAGGTGTCATGTCCACAAGGACACAAATATTTCTTGTTTGGGATAATTAAATTGTTGATCTTTGATCAACTTTCTTTTCCTTCGAATTTAAAGCATAACTTTCGATTAAAGATTTTAAATTTCACTTTTATTGTCATCCGCCATCGAAGAACACAAGAAGGAAAATGTGAACCATTTTAAAATCTTGATTTGTTATAAACGTGAATCGTTTTGAGCGAATACTATATCAAAAGAATCGAGATACTGAAAGGAGATATTATCTTAAAAAATTGAGTTGTTTTGAGGAAGATTAGAATTGATGTGCATCGGAATCTGTCATTAAAGAATTTCGAAGCTCAAATTTTAAAATTTGATAGGTAGCAAATTATGTGAATACGAATGAATAAAATATCAAAAAAATAAAGCGTCGAGAGAAGCTCACATCTAAAATTTGGGATTGCTGAAAAGAGATCTGTAGATCGTGATTGAAAAAAGTATTTACCTCATTGAGGAAGATGAACTTTTGTAATAATTAGATATAGTATGAACTCTTTGATAAGTGGTTATACATTACATATACATGACTAAACATTTTTTATACAATACCGACACATTACATAACTATTTATACAATCATCAATGCATTAAATATACATACCGTTATTTTTGTTTGAAATATTCTTATCACTTGTACAATTACATAAATGAACGCATTCTCGGTCCAATTAAATATTCTTTGGGCTATAGTGGATTGGACTGCAATGAACAAAAAATCGAATTATATACCCACTCAATTCTAATTAAATTTAAAATTTGAATTTCGTTTTCTTATACTATGCTTGAATACCTAACAAAAAATAATTCGTATAAAACCAATATTTAAAAAATAGTTAAACTAAATTTTTCGTAATTCAATCTGAATTACATATTAATCTTATTTACAGTAAATTGAACAAAATGACAGATTATTAAATCCATCCAAATATAAACAAAAGATTTTAGTTATTAATCAAAATTTATATAATTTAACCCAAAAACATAACATTACAAGTAATGTATGGTAATAATATAATTGTAAGAAAGCATATTAGTATATGTTTGTTACTAGGTAGCATTATATGATTTGATTATATTCAATTGTCTTTTCATAGGACAAATGTAACAGAAATAGAACCTGACTAATCTCATCCTCTCTGTCCCATGATTTATTCTGGTTACAATTTGTTACATCAACTTGTAAATACTAGCATTTATGTTCCCTCTATCACTGGCCCAATATTGACTATATTAGCCTCACATTAATGTGTATTTATGAGCTTTGCACTGAGATATTATCGAATCGGCCTTTCCGTAATATCGTTATTTTTAATTGTTATAATAATAACATAACATGAAAGATCTGATTATGTATTTTGTATAAATTGTGTATGTTTGCATTCATTGATTAGTAGAGTTTTGATTACTTCTTTCAAAAAAGTTAAAAGATCGTTTAATTGTAGTATGTGAAAATGAACTCTAGAAAAAGTGGCAGGAGAAAGATGGAGATTGTTTTTTTTCACATGATCTTTTATATCTACTTTCGAGTTCGATTAATTAAAATTCTTGCTAGCAAGTAGTAAAACCTCTCCGTAGTTATGAGCTTCGTTGTGATATATAATCAAACCATTTTGTAATATTGTCATTTGGTCTCATATTTTTATATTGTTATAAAAAACAATTACTTATTTATTATAGTAAAATGTTGATTATTATTGAGAAGTATGATTATATTTAATACAATCTCAAATCTTTGTGATTGTAATGTTTGCGTTCATTGATTAATAGAGTCTTGATGGATTCTTTCAAAAGTTAAAGATAGTTTAATTGTAGCATGTGAAAATGAACCGCAACACTAGAAAATTGTAAGAGAAAGGCGAGGATTATTTTCTTTTTCACATGATCTTTTGTATCTGCTTGTGAGTTTGATTAATAAAAATTCTTGCTAGCAAGTTTTACTTTAATAGTAAAATGCTTTACTAACATATTTTTATTTTAAGAGTTTAACTTAGAAACTCTAGTAAAATACGAAAAGATATACTAACTTATTATCCCATCCCAATTACTTCACAATTTTTTTTTAATTTCTCACTAAGTACTCGATATCCGTATTAAAGTTTGAATATTTCAAATTTCGACAACATATGACCCTATTTGGGGGGAAGGGGGAGTGTTCTCTATAAAGAATTTTTCTATATCCAAGGCTCGAATCTGAAATATCTTATGAAGAGAAAAATAACCTCATATGATATACCACGTGGTGAGTTTATGGCCTTTAGTCACAACGAAGAGAGTAGAAATAGAATTAAATGAGGGGGGCGTTAAGGGAAGGGTAAAATGCCCAATTCAAAGGGGAAAAATTGATACAGATTTATTTTACTTATCATATTTCTTTTAATGTCTTTAAAAATATTACAAATTTGATAATTTAATTACATTAGTTCAAATTTTTATATCTTAATTTTTTATAATGATAATTGTTTTGAATAATTTATTTTTAATAAAAATGACAAATAAAATAAATCAGAAAGAAATAACAAATTACATTACAAGATCATGAATTTAGCACAAACATTTAATTTGTATATTATCATATGAAGCAATGAATTCTTTATCTCAATTATTGTTTCCATTTATTTGACAAATACACCTAATTTCAACCATTAATAACATTTAGATATTTGAACTATAATTTTTATGCGATAATATCGTAATATTAAAAATGAAAAATGTAATTCAATCCAGCCCCTCCTATTTCTGCATGTAGGTATTGTTACCATCACATTAATTAGTTGTATTTATAGGATTATAAATTTGAATAATAATGTCATATATATTAATTATTATCAACCTTTTAATACTCTTTAATGTGCAACATGTTACTTCTCCATTGATGTTATATACATCGAACTTCTCACATTACTCAATCCTACATTTTTAATTTTTTTCGAAAGTTGTTCTTAATTAGAAATTGTTAATTTATCGCTAGATAGAATTAGATATAACAAATGTAATTTAATTATAAGATTTATTTATCGTTAAATTCAAAAAAAAATTAATAGCCAATATTATAAATTTCTTGTGGCATATATATTTTCAATTGATTTTTTAGAATTTTGACTCCACTATAAGGTTTATATAAAGTGGAAAATTAACTTTTTGTGGTGTATATATTTTCAATTGATTTTTATAATTTTGACCACACTACAAGATTTAAATAAAAGGGAAATTCCCTTATATGTATAAAGGGGGCCAAGGGAGTTTTAAGACTAAATATATCATAAGGATTAGGCTAATCAATTGATGTTTTACCAATTTTGTGGGCATTCATTCATCAAGATTGAAAATTTAAAGTGACACAAACATTTTTATTTTATGATCCCTTTTTTTCGATTCTTGTAATTGAATATTAATTTAATATTATGAAATTATAAATTTCGCACGTAAGTACATATTTTTTCAACTTTTATAATAAAAAATGATCACTCATTGTTATAGACTTTCAAATTTCACATCTTTTCAGTTCTTGTAATACAAAATTAATCACTATTATAGATTTTCAAATTTTGCATCTTTAATCGAAAATTAATCATTATGAAATTATAAATTTCGCACGCAAGTATATATTTTTTTCAGCTTTTATCATAAAAAATCACTCATATTTATAGACTTTCAAATTTCACATCTTTTCCGATCTTGTAATAGAAAATTAATCACTGTTATAGATTTTCAAATTTCACATCTTTTCAGGTCTTGTAATGGAAAATTAATCATGATTATAAATTTCGCACGCACATAAATATTTTTTACAGCTTTTATAATAAAAAATCACTCATTGTTATAGATTTTCAAATTTTACATCTTGTAATAGAAAATTAATCACTATTATAGATTTTCAAATTTTACATCTTTTCAGTCATTGTAATAAAAAATTAATCACTATTATAAAATTATAAATTTCGCACGCAAATAAAATTTCATAATATCAACATAAATAAAGTTAAACAACATCAAAAGAAATCATTTTTCTTGAAAAAACTACCATTAGTTTTTTGTTTTTTTCATAAGAAAATATGACCATTTTCCACTTGGTCCTTTTACATTAGTTTTTTTTTTCTAAAGATAGAACAAGAACATACCTTAAACAAACCAACACTAACATAATAGTCCCTTCTACTTAATTTTCCAAGATCACCATACTTTTCCTAGACTAGAAATAAACCTAATAATTAACCTAGAACTTCATCAACCCATAAAAATAAAAATAAAATAATACATAGCACTATAGAAGCTCCAAAATTCCTTTCTTTCATTTTTTCATAGTAATTTTTTAAAAAGTCAAAATGGAGCTCATATAGTGCTATTTATAGAAAGTCGAAAAAAGCGATACAAAAGTTTTAACTTTTCATATATATTTTTCTTTTTCAAGGTGGGGGCAGGACGGTAAAATTGATAAACCTAGTAATACGAGAATATGATAGATTTGATCTTGACTGATGATTGACCTTCTTACTTTTTCTCATAGATAACTTCAAGCAAACAAGTACTCTTGCATTTTGGGCACCTTGGTGGATCATTAACTTCCGATAACATAACATACATTAGACACCTTTGACAACCAACCAACAGCATCGAAGTCACAGCTTCGGGACTGTTGGAACCACGTTGTCCCCCCGACGAATCATCAGATGACACACATGAATTCGTCGGGGACATTGTCAGCGACCTTGTCGGCGACTCCACTTGTGGCGCCACGTGGTTCCCTCTTGGTGGTGGTGACAAATTCAATTTTAGGTCAAGCCTTGAACCATTTCCATTTCTCCTGCTCATCTAAAATCAAAAAATTAAAAAATTAATCAAATAAAGAATTTTCACGATATCAAGTCATTCAAAAGGTAACTTTAAAAAATAATAAAAATCACATCAATAATTTAAATTTCTTAAATAAAAAACCCAAAAAGAAAGAGTTGAACTAATACAACAGTATATGATATCACATCAACTAAAAGATAATTATAAATAATTATTTTTTAATGGCGAATATGAAGAACATAATAAGTAACTTGTTATAACAGGTTTAACTATGTAAAAAATTTCAAAAATTGAGGAATCGAAAAGAACAACAAGATTTTTTTAATACCTTGAGATCGGAAGTGAGAAGTTTTTGAAGTCGGAACGATACGGCGGAGTAGGGAGGAGATATAACCGGAACCACCACTAAGATAAACAATTAGTTATACTTGTTATTTGTGGTCCTAGATGATGATTTTTGGACTTGTAAAAGGCCATATTATATAATGGGAACTATTGAAGGTAGAGAGGAGATTGCTTTTAAAGCATAATTAAATTATAGGGAGAGGGGTTGGAGCAAGTTAGACTTTTAGTGAGAGAAGTTAAGAGAGGGGGAGAGGGGGTTGACAATAAATCAATTGAATGAATTAATTGAAAGATGAATAAATTATTTTCGTTTTTCTGTTTAGTGTCCGATATTCATTTTTAGATTATATTAATTTAGATTCATATTGCAAAATCTCTCATTTTGATGTTACGTGCGAATGACGTTACGTGCGAAGGACGTGTGAAAGCTCAAATTCAAAATCTTTGATCAAGAATTAAGGAATACTTAAAAATAAAGCCAAAATTTCTAGTTTATGAGTTCTGAATTACAATTATATTTGTTTGTTATTATTTTATATGTATAAAAATTTTTAGCAAAAAATATTAAATTCAGTTGAAACCGTAACTAAAAGAGCTTGCCACCTCACCATAAAAAATTTGCTAGTTTAAATTGAGGGGTTGTAAATTTATTAATGGTTGGAAAAATGCCAAGATGGTTTGCTGAAAAAGGAAAATTGGAGTAAATATTTTGCAATTAAAACTATTAAGTGCATACAGGAAAATTAAAAGGGGGTTGGGAGAGGGGATTCATTCATTGCATGCTAAAGAGAGTTGGTCAATAATGAAAAAAGGTGTATATATCGGAGCGGAGTTTAAAATTCAGATACTGATATGAGTTTAGTTAAATTCAGTAATTTTTATTTTAATAATATATTTGTATTAAGAAATTTATTAAATACGTATAAATATTAAGTTTAGAACAGTTCAGATATTAACACGTGAATTCATAACCTATAAGACACGAACGGCTCAAGCATATTAATGGCCTAAAGCAGAAATCAAACGAGATCTTAAGCTTAAATTGTTAATAACGTTTATATAATTTATTTTTTCTAGTTTTCATCTGATAATATAATCATTCTTGTTTTAAATTATTTTTCATTAGATATAGTACTCCAAATATGTCAAATTTCTTTTAATAATCCCTTCATTTTTCATGAAATGTTTACTTTTTCTACAAATAATATTCAATATTTGTTAAAAAATATAATAATTTATAACCTATTATTATAAAAAATGAGGCCCCTTAAATTTGAAGGCCTAAGACACACGTTTTTTTTTTAACACTATCGAGTCACCCCTGAGTTAAAATTCTGATTTCGACTAGGTGTATATAACCATTGTCACTATGTATTTGTGTGTGTTTCTTGGTAATTCTATAGATACAATATATACAAAACACAAGAAAATTTATAACATAGTATTTAAAGCTTCCAACTAAATTTTCTAACAAATCCAAACCTCACTCATATTAATTTTCAATAGCTATCCATTATAAATTCAAGAGTTACGTATCATGATGGGCTTGTTTAATAATTAATGATATGAAATTAATAGGTCATGTTAAACACATCTTCTCAATTTTTATTTATTTATTTATTAATAATATTAATTTTCCGCCCTTCAAATTAAGTTAGAATCGATTATATAAATTCTTATTAATCGTATATAAGTGTAACCCCCACCACCCCAAATACTTTTTCATATTTTTAGTGTATATTTGACTATTTCCTTCTATCACTTTTGAATAATTTTTTAGTTGATTAAAAACGATTCAAGATAATTGTTATTATATATATATATATATATATATATCAAGAAAGCTTTTTTATTATTATTTTTATTTTTTATGAACTTATGTTTGCTATAATAAATTGTGAACAACTTTGTAAATTAACTAGTAAATTTTTCAATAAATGTACGACACGTTATAAAGTCATTTAAAATGAACAGGAGGAATTAAATTATTTGGGTGATTGATAAATATATACTATTTATCACTATTTGTCACCAGTTTTAAGAGGGTTGGCGTGATATTATTAGACTGAAATTATTTTTGGCGATTTATTATGAATTACTGTTTTATTGAAAATACATTTGTGACACCACCAAAGTTTTTTTTATATTCGCTACTTAAATATTATTCGATTTCTTTCATACAAATTATCTGTCATATTTCTCTTTCATACATTTGTTACTAAACATTAATCGGAAGAAAATTTTCATTATTTTACTCTCATTATAATATACTCCTTCCGTCCACTGTCAGTTGTCCTAGTTTTCATTTTTAGAGTCAAACTATAAAAAACTTTGACTAACATTTTATGATATATTGTTTTATTATATTGATATGTAAAAAATTGCAATGTATAGTACTTTTCGTATAGTTTTTAAATATCTGAATTTTTTGTTTAAAAAATTAAATTGATGTAATCTCATTTAACTTTGAAAATAAGTCAAATTAACTTTCGAAAAATATAACATGATAAATAAAAGTAGACGGAGGGAGTAATATTATTATTTTGAAAAATTACTAGAGATAATTTAACATGATAGAGAGAGTAATATTCTCATACTGGTCCACTATTTATTGCACCTTAATATATTTGTTGAAATTATGATGGTTGAGTTTTCATATCTGATTAATTCATATGATAATATATGGCAGCTAAGGTTGGTGGAAATCAACAAGAGGATAATAAAAAGGGAAAGTTACCATATTTGATCGCTCGATAAAAAATATTTATATACATGATATATACATTGTTTTTCAAAAGGTATATTAAATTTTTTTATATAATAGTATTTTTGTTTTCTAATTATTGGTAAATTAATTATATATTATTTTTTAAAAATATATATACTAATTATACATTGCAATTGCAGTGTGTAATTGAAGTAAATTTCAATTTATATATTTAATATGCACTGTATAATTGATGAATAACCGTTAAATAATTTGTGTGTGGTTGGTGTATATTCATTATATATGAATTATACATTTATTATACACTAATATACAGTATTATCATTGCATTCACCTTCCCCAAATATATATATTTATATATATTAATCCTTGACTGATAATTGGATTAATTATTCTTGATTTTCTTAATTGAATTGTACTATGTTATTAGTCCTATATATGTGTGTGTAAGAAATATGTTATATTTGAATTGTTTTTAAAGTACACTTTCCTCAAAATATTAAAATGACAATATAAGTTTTAACATAATATATGAGTAATTACATAATATAGCGGTCAAGTATGATTAAAAAATGCAACAAAATTAATTATTATTTTTATCTCGGTGGATAATATTTCTTAAAAAATGAATTTTTTGGTACTAAACAACACCAAGATCGTGTGACATAGACGCTTATTATTATTATTATTATTATTATTATTATTATTATTATTATTTCTTAAAAGTAATTTATTAAACTCTCAACTGTTAGAATCATGAATGCAGATCTATCATCTACCTATGGATTTGATCGTAATCAACTATTTTAATTTGTTTTTATCTAATTCCTATTAACTATATCTCATGAAAGTCAACTATGCATGTACTAGCATTTACTATTAGTTTGAATTTTGATTAATAAAATGATTATCATGGAAAAATGGAATTTGTATTGAAGAGTTTTCTTGTTAGGAGGTGATTAAAAATGGACTATGTAATGTGTGAATTCTTATTTAATCAAATTTTAATATACGTAGATATTTAACATCAGATATGAAATCGAAAAAAGAAAAAGTTATCTTTCACAGGATGTTATAATTATTTTTGGAGTAGTATGGTAAAAGTACCTCTAAACCTCATTGATTTAGTAGGAAAAACAAATAGAAGAACTACCTTAGCCAAATAAGTTTAATTGAAAAGATTTTTACATGAAGTGTGATGAAAAGGCATGTATATTATTGTATCATAAAGGATATAAAATTATGAGTTGTAATGGAAGGGTGAATCCATAAGTTGAAGTTAATAAATTTCTATGTCGACGTCAAGTTAATATTATAATAATAATAATTGAGTCCACAATTAATTACTTAATTAATTTCACGATATACATTAAAGCTATTGAATTCTTGTGAATCAATATACAAACTTCTACTTCCGTCCCTACTTATAATAACTTATAGAATTTTGGAATTTCTATTAAAAAGATTGAAGTGAGCAACCAACATGTACATAAACTATCATATTCAATTATGTCCAAGTATCATAGAGGGTTATGACACTTACTTTTATAACAAAAATATTGTTTGAATTGATAATTTCAAATTCCATATTGAAGAAATATCAAAAATAAATAAAATACAACTAGTAAATAAATTTGGTAGTAATTAAATTTGAATTTGCAATAATTTTAGGTAAAGGTCATCATGGTAAGATATACATGAATTTGAATTAGTTTGGTATTAAGCAATTATATATGAGCAATTCAATGTTGACCTAATTGTTATTTAATTGCCCTCGTTTAGTCATTAGCACCTAACTTTAATTCAATTGCAATGTCTATATTAATTATGTAAGTTATTTATTTTAAAGCCTCGATTAATTTGTTGTAATAATTTTTATACAAATAGTCAATTCAGGGATTTTGTCCACTTTTTCGAGCTTGTATAAATAGATTATATATACACTAATAGTATTTGTATCATACATGACTATTTTTAGTTTAAGTGGTTCAGTTAATGGTTATCTAGGCTAAATTTTCCTCCGTTACGAAATAAAACGGGTGGGCAAAATTACATGAGAGAAAAAAAAAAAGAAACCTTAGAAAATGATAATATCCATAATAAGTCTCTACCATTATAGTTTCGATATTTGCGCTTCATAGCTATAGGTCTGTTTGATATGGAGATTGTGGTTTGTATATTTCTGCATGTATGTATATTTCGCTTGCGAATGTACAAATATGGTAAATATATACAAATTGTGTATTTATACATTTAGGATTTCTTCATAACTTTGCTTGTATATTTCGCATGTCAATTTACAAAGAGAGTAATATATTATGAATTTGTATACAACATAGGTAGGGTAAGCAAATACAAATTCTAATATGCAATTCGAAACATGATTATACAATTCAGTGTTTATACAAATCAGACGAATAGCAAAAAATACAAAAATTATAGCCGCTATTATAATTTTCTTAAACTATAGTTATAGTACATAATATAAGCTAAATATTTGTTATTCTACATAATTCTCCAGAGAATACAAACCTCGTGATGAAGTCCAGTTCACCAAAAAACAAAATAACATAACATGTCCAATTAAAAAAAACGCTCCATAACTATATCAAATTTGAATTATAGTTACTTCGATTTATTTAATTATAAAAATTTTCATATTTAATCAGAACTATCCTAATTTCCATCGAATGCAAGAAATTTTAAGCATGTGACACTGACATAAATGAATTATCTGACATTATAAAGAGTAGTACTGTTTTTTTTTAAACTACTGGATCTTGGGGTAACTTGTTTCAGATACCATTAATTATACAATTTAATAAAAAAAATTATATTTTTTTAAAAAAAAAAATAATAATTCCGTATAAGTAATTCTAATGAAATAATGACTTTGTCTGTATGATTTATTGTTTCTTAATTTGGTTTCTGCACCCACTTTTAATTTCGAAGTAAAAGTTCTGAAAATTAAAAATTTAATTTTGAGGTGTCAATTATGAACCTCTTTAATTATACCAATAAATAAATAAATAGCGGTCAGTGGCCCCACCTATTTTAAGTGAACAGCCCTGTGTTTGTAATAATTAATACTCATAATTAGATAAATTGTGTACTTTCAATAATAATATTTGAGTTTTAATTGCAATAAATGGAAATATGATGTTGCTAATGTTTTCTGCTACTTCTTACTCGTAATTTTTTTAAGTTTGTAGTTTTATATTGTGTATTGTATTTTAATTATCATATTATTGGTATTATTTTTTTTCAGACACTATATTTGAATTAAGGTCTTTTAAAAATATCTTCCTTCCTTTACGATGATGATAAAGTCCATATGTACCTTATCCTTTTCAATTTCACTGAGTAAAATTTCACGAAACGTATTATTGTTATCGTTATTTTAATTATTTGTTATTTTAGAATTTTAATACATTACAAACATAAAAACAAGTAAATAATACGTAAAAACATAATATTAACTATGTGCAATATTTTAATATTTGACTTTTTCACATCCTTTCTACGAGTTTGAGGAGAATATTTATGTAAGCAAGTAATTTTCTTTAAAAACTATGCAACAATAATCTCAGCATATTAAGTTTACAATTTTATCTTTATTTGATATAATTTTTTAAAATAAATTTTTCAATAAATGATAAAATAATTTTATTATTAATGTTTGTTGAGAAATCTTTTTTAAAATTAATTTTTGTAGAGTAATGCAATGGAGAAAATAATTTATCAATGTATGAAGTAATTACAATGAACATTAATTACTTATTAATCTTTCTAGATAGGTCAAATATCTATTTTCCGAACCAATTAACTATCAAGAATATAATAGGAAGAATATTAGTATAAATTATGTATTAATTTTACGAGATGACAAGTAAAATAGACCAAACCACTATTTATAGTAAAAATGACATGTGAACTGATAAAGTATATTTTAGCATTACTCTCACAGTGATAGCCAAACAACCTTTTTCACTTTAATAGATCACTTCCAACTACACATTAAGGGAAATTATAAGATTGGAGTGAGAACATAGTCCTAACCCATATGAAAACTGCAATGCCACATAATAATGATAATTATTGCAATAAAAACTGGCGAAAATCGCGGTCTTATATTTTGAAATTTCGATGTTTGCAATTATAACTAAAACCAACTATGTAGCATTCATAAGACAATACAATTCTTAGATGGAATCTACAACAATTCACTAGAACGTTCATGTTTTGACGATCCTTGGATGCGCAAATTTGTGCTGTTCCCATCTCTCAAGGATCAAACTAAAAAACTCACAACGTTGCACCGAGAGCTTTGTGAAGTAGATGGTATCACTCAGGAAACTCGATCCAGATTTGAATGTTACAAAGATGCCCGCACCTTCTGAATCTGCACCCCAATCAAACAAAATGTAAACTCAAAACGAAACGAGGTGAAACAGAAAAGGTATTAGACAGTGCATGTAAGTTAAAGCACTAGCATTGTCTGAGGCAACTATGTGAAAAATGTCGAACAAGAGCGAACTACTCTCTACCTGTATTTATATCCCATGCAAGATTCTTTTTGATCCAGTCTCACCCTCATCATATACTATCTCAATCTGCATCGAGAACCAACGAGTTAAGCATACGTAGAAAAAGGACCACAAGGACATTATGAAAGCTACGACAGGAATGGTAGAAGGATATCCGTACTCAATAATGAAGTGGCTAAACACACAAGCACCAAAAGAGAACTCCACTGGCATCTCAAACAAAAATGACATAGCAACAACTTTAAAGAAATATAACTGAATATAATGCAACATACAATATGAGATTGTTCCCATCAAAGCTTCAAAGTGATATTCTCACAATACTTAGTGACAAAATTAGCATACAACTGTCGAACTAAAAGGCATGCAAATGAACCTGTGCAGGCTCCTCTACATAAGTTATATGTACAAAGCAAAGAAGAGACGTCTAACCAGATGCTTTTTTGTTAGCATGACAAACGAGACTCATATTAGCTATAAGCCCCCAACTGTTGTGTTCCTTAGATAAACAAACCTAGGTAAGTAAAGCTACATTTAAGACAGTTAAGCCAGTAACACATTTTTTTTTGCCAAGACAGTAAAACTAATACATAATGCACAAATGAACAATCAACTATATTACAGGACACGACAAGGAAATGAGAAACAAAAAAAAGATTCAATGCAGTATACGTACATTCAACTCTAAATATTGCAGACAGTATTTGCGTCAAAATCTACTAACAGAATAGCTGGAAAGAACCCAAGAAAATGGTGAACTGACACATTAGAAAGTCAACAACAACATACCCCAGTATAGTGCGCTACAAGTGAAAACGCAAATAATTGACATATTAAAAAAGTGAAAAATGCAAACATAACTTATATGCAGATTACCCCCTTCCCCTAGTCCCCTTTGCTATGCCTAGGAGGAGGCCCCTCCCGCTCCTCTTCTTCCCACCCTACAAAAGCTGGTGGCGGAGATGGTTCGTACCTTGAAGGCTTTCTTTTGAAGTGCCGATCATCATCACTACTCTCATAATCCACACTCACAGTGGCACTCTTCCTTGATCCAGTAGTCGTTTTGTACTCTCCATGATACCCATTTGTTGTGCCACCCCTGTGGCTCGCTGAAGAACTCACTGCCACTTCACTCGAGGATGGCACCTTTCGCTTCTTTGAAGCTGCTGCTGAATCTTCGGCTGGGAAACTGATACGAGAAAAAACACTGGCCTTCCTCTTATCAACGGATTTGGATTGCGGTTCAGATGGGCCTACGGAGGATGGTTTGGCGTTAGCTGAAGATTCTGAACGGTGATGGCTACTGCTACTGCGATGGGTACCGCGCTGATGGCGGTCCTCATGGCGGTGGCGGTCCTCATGGTGATGATCGTCATAATCTTCATACTTTTTCTTGGAAGAAGGGCGAGGAAGTTCAGGGTCACGCGATCGGCGATCTGGAGACAGTCTCTCAGGTCGGCGGGGGTAATCACGGTCTGGCGATGGCCTCTCAGGTCGGCGGTGGTGGTCAAGGTCTGGCGATGGCCTCTCAGCTCGGCGGCGGTGGTCAAGATCTGGCGATGGTCTCTCAGATCGGCGGTGGTGATCAACGTCTGGCGATGGCCTCTCACGTCGGCGGTGGTCAAGGTCTGGGGAAGGCCTCTCAGGTTGGCGGGGACGGCTGGAGCTCGACGGAGCTTTCTGTGGAATCATCAATGTACATATTAATATCAACTATTGCAAAAACAAAGAAGAGTCAAAAACGCAATGCAGGTCTAAAGCCATAAAAAGAATTAGGAAATTCACAGCTATTCAAAAAAAAAAAAACATTGACGGAAATACACACTACAAAAGGAGATTATATTAAATTTTACAAGACATTTTTTTCTTGAGAAAGAAATTTACATCTCTTTAATTATTTATTTGAGAACCGAGAAATTTACAACTCTTAACAATAGGCTCTTCAACTCAGGTTGAGTTTTCAAAAGGATTGTTTGAGCTCTTTTTTCTGCACTTGGTTTTTCTTTTAATTTTAAGAGGTGTAGCAAATATTTAAAATCAAGACACCTTCGTACATTTATGGGGACCCGTCAAATGCCACTCCATTTTTGTTATAAGATGATTTACATCACCATCTCCCACTCCACTTCAATGATTCTTTTGTTTCCAAGTCTAGACTTAAGAACACTTCTGGAGTCCTATCCACTTCATCATTTTTGTCAAATTAGGCAAACAGTTTCATCATAAAACGTTTTTGCAATAGCCAAATCTCGATGCTGTTGGGAAATGGTTTATTTTTTTAAAAAAAGAGGGAGGTAAATAAGGGAACAAAATCACTTATCATCATCCACGACATCCAATGAACAGAAACCAGAAAAACGAACTAAAAAAATATAAACCAACATCTTAATGGGTACTGTTCTGATAGCTCCTAAATTGAGCTCCAGTCAACTGCCCGGCAACAAAAAACTGCCACAATATCGTTTGCCATCAAGCAACATCAGGCATTCGAAAGGAGCACCAACTACAGTAGGAAGTCATATATCCCCTTTTTGCATAATGGGCAACTGATCTTCAATACGCTCAATCGTCAAGATATCAAGGTAATCCAAAGAAATGTGTCCTGTACTTATGATCTTAGAAAATTATCCTAGAAATTCAGTCTCCAAGACTGTTGATTTTTTTACTTTTACATGTAATAGAAAGATGAAACTGGAAACTAGCTGTTAGCTGCTTCTTGGCTAAACCAAGCCAAACTTTTCCCATAACACACAGCATGTCAACTAAAATATAGGGCCAAAATAGCCAAGAATATTTGATGATCAAGATACATACAGATTTGGGTTTCAGGGAAGGACCATCAGCAGTGCTCCCGACATCCCTTGCATGCTCCCTGTCTTTAGGGAACTCCCTGCTGGAAATAACAAAAGATATTATCAAATTGTCATTGAAGGTGATCAAAAGAGTAGAAGCAGAAAAGACAATGACTGTAGACAACAATAACCTACTAAGGAGGATATAAATAGATTGTGCAAATTGATAGCAACAATACTACCAAGTATAGAAAACCTAAGTTATACGGAAGCACTAGGAGTAAACAGAGCGCAAAAACCTCTACTCAAAGCTCAACAATTGATCATAATTTCAATATCATCTACATGTAAATTCTTTGCAAAACCTCAATGCATAGTGCTCAGACCACTGGATATGATTTAACATCACCCACGGAAAGAGCATCATAATGTGCTGAGAATTAACAAGAATGGTCAAATTACCTCTCTCCACGTCTCTCGCTCTCACGCTTCCTTCTCAGATCAGCCTTTCTAGCCTCAAATTCTTCTCTACTCATGATTGGTGGGCCAGCATTAAATCCCATCCCAAAGTCTGCTGCAAGGTCCCTAAAATTTGGTGGCCAATTTTATCCAGTCAGGTACCGCTAATCGCAAATGCGCCAACATATTTGTATACAGATACATTAATATAAAAGTAATTAAACTACAATATGTGACCATTATCAGAAACTGCAAGAGAGAGACCCGAAAACATGTGAAAATACTTATCAGAGATTAAACAGAGAGAAGTTTAGAATAAAATACAATGGAAGTTATACCTCTGCATTGGAGGACCGAAAGACAGCATAAGAAGTTTAGAATAAAATACAATGGAAGTTATTACCTCTGCATCGGAGGACCGAAAGGCAGCATAAAACCTTGTCCGCCAAATGGATCATGTGGTACGACAGGAGGCGGCATAAAGGGCACATCTAGAGGACCCATTCCATAAGGATTGTATGGCATGGCACCAGGATAAGGGGCTCCAAACCCATCTAGTCCAGGTTGCATGCCTGTCCAATATGGATTATAGGCAGCAGGACCCATGGACATCATATAATTCTCAGCAGCAAGATCTTGTGCAGCTCTCCACTGCATCTCAGCAGCAGCAGCTGCAAGGGCACCAAGTAATTTAGGAACTAGGAAGTGTACAAAGCTCCATCAAGAATGCAGTCATAGTAATCAAAGTTTTATTCCAAAATAGTTAACAAATCTATCAATACGTGCACAAGATGAAGGAAGCGAGTACATACGGTTCAAAGGCAATCGTGTTTTTTTCTTCTTCTTTTTCTTTCCTGAAAACATAGAAGAACAATATCTAGATGAGAACACTTCCCGATCCAAGGGAAGTAAGAAACTAGAGCATCTCCTCTAAGCTGCTCGGTAAGAAAAAACAATAACTTGCGAATCCAAAGAGGTAAACGAAAGAGCACCATTACCTGCCTCCCCAACTACAGGCTTTTGCTGAACCTCTTCATCAGCCAATGGAGCACTCCCCGGGGATACAGGTTCTTTAACACTGACGGACTCGTGTGTAGCTTCAGAAACATCTGCAACCTTCAAAGTTCTTCCTCTCTCCAACATTTGCTGAGAAGCAGTTCCATTCTTACCCTCTTCTGCAATCTCCTGGGCTTTAGAATTTTCCTCCTTAGGAGGTGGAGGAGGTGGTGGTGGTGGTAACGGCTCACCCTTTGAAGCTGCAGATTGTGAAGGAGATGGAATTTTTGGTGGGAGAATGCGCGCTGACTCCATATCTGGAAGATATAACAAAGGCAAGACCTGAGCCTAATAAAAACATCAAGCAGATAATGGACTTGAACGAGAGAACAGTTCAGAGAGTTAGAACCGGTACTGACCTTGAACTTGGAGAGCACTACCCCCATGCTCTGCACTGCTATTATTTGATTCCAGTATTCTATTAATTGTATCCCTCAAAGTCTTGTTGGGTAACAGGTCATCAGCAAGTATATTTGTGGCCCCACAGACACACACGGACTTCGAGATGATATGATCCCTTATGCCTGAGGATCACCCTTGCAATCAGTTTGAAATTCAAGAATACAGGCACACTAAAATTGAATAGTAAAAAAACAAGTTTCACTGTAGAAGCTACGACACTACACCCACATTAAACAGCGAACTCCTTGTGTTTATAGAAAAAAACTCTTTAATCAACACAACACTCAAATTAAACAGCTTGCTCCTTACATTTATCGCAGTAACTGGTAAAACAACACTTGCTTGTTAACACTGCATCTTTCATTACTTCTTTACACAAGGGACAATGAAGCTCTGGTGGAAGATCACCAACGGAACGTATAGAAGGCATCCCTTCAACTTCTCTTTCAAAAGCAGCCCTACAACGAGTGGGCCAGTCATATACATTCTTGTTACAAGCAGACTCAACAATACCAACATAACACGAAATCTTACTCATTGGGCTTTAAAACAGCACTGGCACCACTTGGTAAAGCATATGAACCATCTGGGGTTGCCATTAACATGGACTTCGGAATGCCAGTTGGAGGTTTCACTTTCCTAATGTCAAAATTGGGGTCACCATTTGTTGGACAGTGCTGAATGAAATGCCCTGTAATGATTTATGTCATAATTGGATACAATGACTCAGCATGCTAATAGCAGATTTCATAGACAATGACCAGCAGGTGGATGAAAAATAAAAAACATACCAGGCACCTTACAGCGATGGCATACATAGCCTGGTGGTGGTGTTTTCCGTTCCAATCCACCACCCCAACCTGGAAGAGCAGCATTCAATTTGAGTATACATAAAAAAATAAACAACTAAATATTCAATTAAAATTAGTAAATCATCTAACCAGTAGCAACATGAAACTTTAATACATACTTAAAAGCATCTTGACAGTTATCCAACCACATGGGAGGTCAAAGAAACTTGACCACAAGATCTTAAAAAGTTTCAACCTACGATTGGCTTGATGAGTCTTTTGTCACTAAATTTTACAAAAGAATGAAATGAAGGCATGTGGAACTGAGACCAGCTTTAATGGAGTGACTTGGACAGTAAGGATTCATATAACCCGTCAACTTGCTTCCGATCAACGCATAATTGTTGTAATGAAATAAACCCATGGAAAGACTACTATGTCAAGTTAGCAAACACTTAAGTGAACAATGTCCTTCAACCCAACACGGATAGGAAGATTCATAGTAGATTAACAGACAATTTAGAGTGAATTACCAAAACCTCGCCCACCACGTCCACCCATCATTCTTCCACCTTGACCTCGTCCATAACCTCTACCAGCACCAAAGCCATCAGAGGGTTGACTGCATCAACATAAGGACCATAAGAATCATTTTCATACCAATATCATCACATGTTAGAAATAGTAACAGCTAATGCAATAAAAACACAGAGTCAAGTGTGCATGAACATTTTAAAAAGGAGAAAAAGGAAGCTTCCCCACCTCTGCCAATCTAAGGCTGGAGTGTCAATTAAAGCTTTGATCTTACTCTCCTCATCAGCTTTACTTGGAGGAGGAGCATCCTGCACTTGGTTGCTTGACTGTACTGGTGTTGTTACAGGAAAAGCGTAAAGATCATTTCCAAATTCATCCCATTCAAGATCTTCAGGCTACAAAATGGACATAGATATTTCATTATGCTTAAAGATCACCAATTGTTACGACTACAATCACCAAGAGTCTCCTAATGCAGAGTGTTACGGGCGCTTACATATTTGGTGGCAGATGACTCCCCTCCCACAAAATTACTTCTAACTGCTTGAGCCTCCTCAGATCGGTATTCTACATGGGGCCTGCAGAAAACACATCTTGGTCATATTCTAAATAGCTATTATGGCACAGACCAAAAGACAAAAGCAGTATAAGGACATATGATTACCAATGTCCACCCTGGGGAGAGGGGGGAGGAAAAAGAAGCTTTGAACACCATATTCAACAAAATGTAAATGACGGCATTAGCATCTATTTTCCCCCTGTACACCTCCCCCTTTCAACCACCCTCCACACAGTGCAAAGGTCTATACCCACCCCGCCACCACAATCTTCATAAGGGAAAGGAAAAAATAAATAAAAAAGGATCTTGAGATTCAGTAAACACCCATAACACCCCACCACCAGCTCCAAGAAGAAAAGTAACCCACGTCACTCTTTTCTATGGTATAAACAAGGTAGCCAATCCAGGTAAACTGTCTTTTTTTCCACAGATTTTGAATTCTCAATGATAAAGCAGTATTTGTATTCATAAATCTAACAGATGAGAGTCAAAAGGATCAAGATTAATACTCGTCTGGTTCTGTTACAGGTGCAGTTACTATGGGCATGCGAGGTCGTCCAGGAACGCGACGAATCAAAACACTAGTATTTTTGGGAATCAAGGTGTCCTCATCAAGATATTCTGAAATTGCAAAAAGAGAAGACAAAACACATAAAGCCCTGTAGAGTTCACAAACATATGGATGGAAATACAAATTATGCAATCAATTTGGCATGATCCAGCATTCATGCACCCTAATCAAACAAACTATTCGTCGAGCACTATATATTCCTTACAAAGGATCAACTAGACCATGAGATTTGTTGTGTGACATCAACCTTGAGTGAAATAGGCTCTTCACATGATACCTTTTTCCTCGGCTAGCACTAGTAAGGTACATATTGTGTGCCGGGTCGTACAATACATTGTAGTGTTGGTGAAGTTCTTCAAAGACTACTATGGAATAACCAAGTTGCAGGATGATATGGTACTAGCTCAAGTTTTACAAACCCAGCACTTAAACATTAACGAATAGACGACTCTCCTTTTAAACCAATATAATTATGCATCCCACCCATCAAAATGAGATGCCAGAATTATATTTCACCAAAGAGAATGAGAACTACAATCAGACATTTTTACAATGCAAAGGTCCTTTAAAGAGTCCATCATCCTTCTCATTTCAAAGGCATAAAGTTAGCAACTCAAAATTAAATCGAATCACTATGATCATCTTCATCTGTTAAAAGCCACTTCTTTTTTTGAAAATGCTTGAATATAAGCAGCACATACTAAAGTACCTAGATATATTTGATAGCAGATAGTTCATAATTAAATCAACCAAAATAACTCCCCGAGAAACACCTCAGTAACAATGCCTTAGTTACACTAAACCCCAAGGTCAATGTCACACAACAACTTGCGCAATACTACCTAGAAATGCAACTAGGAATGCACGAAAATGACTAACTATATGGAAGCTAACCAACCTTCGTTAGACTGGGCGTTGGTGACAACGAGGTCAAAATCTGTACCCCTGCCCAGATGCTTGGATTCAAATATTTTTTCTTTGAGATTACCAACAGTAATAAAGTGACCGTCAATTGGAATTGAATCATAATCTTTCGCACTTTTAAACTTAAAATAAACTGACATAGCTCCTTTTTTCTTAAAATTCCTTTTTTTCCTCAAACAAAACAATATAACAACAACGAGGCCGATCAAAAAATTATAATAGGCCTGATATTGAACTCAAAGAAAATTGATATAAAGTACAAAAATATTAAAAGCTCTTTTTTCTAGCTCACAACTTCTCTTCAATAACTCAAGAAAATCAGTCAAACCAAATTCCTCCAATAGATCAGTAGGAACATCCTCCGCGAGCAAAATAATCCGCAAGCTTCCGTCAGCAGCAATATCCGAAGCAATATCTAAAGGCGTGCTTATTAACCAAAATCAAACCACTGCTACCGCTACTCCTTCGACTGGGGACGATCTCGATCCGATCTATCTAATCACGCCGGCCGTCTCTCTTAACGGACACACTTGAGGAGGTTGATGATTCTATCCGATAAACTCAGGAGCTGATTCCGTGGGTTTATAAAACACCGGATTCTTCAGATCGATTGAATTGAATCGAATCCAATCAGCGACGACCGACCGACCGCCCGTCGACCGACAATTCTTCAGATAACAGCAGAGGTTTCTCTACCGGAAATCGTCAATTCCTCTCAGCGCACGGTGAACTCATAGGAAAATCCGTTGAATTCCGAAGCGAATCGAACGGAAAACTGAAGAGAAAGCCAAGAGAGTAAAGCTTTATGGGGGTATCGGAACAAGGGTTTCCACGGATGAGAAACTGATTGAGTGTCGGGGTGAATTTGGGGATAAATTTCAGATTTTATACAGACCCCTGTTACAGATTAGTCCATGTAGTTTTAGTATTTTCAATTTAAACCCCAATTTTTTGTGGAGGCAGTTGTTTTGAATAAAAATTTCCCATTCTTTAATTTCGTTTTAGACTTTTGTAGCAAATTGTTTTCTTATTATTTAGTTTTAATAATTTAATTCATTTAGTTATTTATCCTCTTTGTGTATCTGTTTATTTTCTTATTTATGATTTATTGATCTATTTTTAAGGTGTTTTCTTCCTAGTCAATTACTTAATTAATTCTTTTGCTACTTTGTTGATTGATTAAAAAAAATCATAGTGAATTCTACTAATACGATATGTAATATATATATACACACTCTCTCTATGGCCGTTTTCTTAATTTTGCGTATTTTCGATACTTAGAGTTTGTTTATAACTATCATAAGTTAATTATGATTTATTGGGATGGTCACTATTTATTTCGTTTTTATGCAAGTTAATGTATTTTGAAGTTTTTTGAAGTCTAGATGGATAATGGATTTGCGGCCCTAAGGCCTCCAAGCTTTACCAAGCTACCTTTTGTTTTGTTTGCTAAAATGAGCATCGGGTATGAGACTTGTTTTTCATCAAGCCAATTTTGTTGGAAGTTTTGACAACTCCATTGAGTTTGAAATGTCGTTTCAGATTGAATATCATATGTGATTTTCGTTCATGGGATTCTGAATAAACCCAGAGTGTTTATCCGAGATTTGGAATTTTAATCCAAATCTACTAATGCACCACCAACTGTTGATGCATCTGCTTTTGCAGAGCCTGACTCACTTTGGCAATCCCACTCCCGACTCAACTGACCTTTGTCCTTGCTGAGCTCTCTTGCGATCTTGCTCCAACGGAATCGGATCTACTCCTGTAGATCTGACTAGCCATGTTAAATCGTTGCTACGGGTGAGCTTTTTGGCATCAACAATGTTGCCCCAACGACCTTTGGTTTGCCGAAGCAACGATCACTAATATTTATATCTCTCTCATCTCATCATCCTTCCATTGAATTGAATAAGCGTTGGGGTTCAGTTCTTGAGCGATTTATTTGAAATTGTGGTGTTTGAATTGAGATTAACTTCAGGAGACTATTGGAGTCTTTTTCACGCTTCGAAATTCCTCTAAGTATGGTCTGGAGAGGGAAGAGTGTACACGTACCTTATAAATATCTCTTAGAGGTAGGGGTTGTCTCCGAAAGACCCTCAACTCAAGTGAATCAGAATCTCAGTAAATGAAGAAGAAAACAACGAAGAAAACATAACAACTTAGCAACATAAACAATGCAAAGTCTAAAAAAATAATAATAACTACATATAACAAGAACTATAAGGGTTACGACTAGTGCTACGACAAACACTAACAAGCCTAAATCTTTGCAAGGTAAGACAAAACTCTAACTCTACTAATATTTTATCCTAATACATGACCTTTACTCCTTTCTACTTAGAATATGTCATCGATAATATGAAATAACATCACATCTTATCTAATCACTTCTACCCTTCCATATACTCTTTACAACCACTGTCATACCTCTTACCTTAAACATCTATGATAACATACCTCCGTTAAAGAGTTTAGATAAAACTTTAAAACCAAGTTTTGTATCTTTTTTATTAAGTTAAACTATTAATCTATCAATTGCTATAACCTTATAAACTATATCTCATGTATTCATAATATAATAATATAATTATTATATTTATTGTTAACGAATATATAAAGTAAATATTGAACAATTAAAAATGGACGAAGGTATATAATATTTTATTCACAGCAAACACACTTGTCATCCTTGAGCCGATCTGACTTTGGCTGCTATAACTTCTGGTAGCGTCTGCCTCAGCAAACTGTGACACGATATCACGTTTACAGCTCGAAGAGAGAAGCAGAGTACTGTAAAGAAGCGAAAAGGGGGGGGGGGGGGGGAGAATTGGGATTAGGGAAGAGCAGAAAATGGGAAACTCTCAGTCGAATTCGACGAATCCACGCTTTGATTTAGCCAAGAGGCAATTTCTCTCTAACACTAAGCAATGGTTACACAGTTGAATATTATTTGATTCGTTTTTGAACTCAAACTGCATATGTTAATTCTTTTTGTAGAGCTTTCACAGAGAGGAAATTGGAAGACTTGAAATCGTTGTTCGATTCACTTGCTGCACAATCACAGAGCAATGGAAAATACGTTTCTCCTTCTGTTTTCAAGGTACTTTTTGTCAATTTTTCTGCATTGTACTGTTAATTTTTGGGCTTTTTACGATGAAATTGTGTGTTTGTGCATTATAGGCGTATATTGGAGTTGAAGGGCCATTGGGTGATAGAATGTTCGATTTGGTCACCCAGAAGCGTAAGGATCAAAAGCTTACATATGAGGACCTTGTGATTGCTAAAGTAAGTGTTTTTGGTCTCATTCCACTGGGTGTTGAACTAGTTACCCTAAAGTTTCCTCATCTGTTGACTTGATGGTATACAAAGGCCTTTTTTGATGGAAGAATTAACCCAAATATCTCCCATCTCAACCCCATAAACTTAAAATATTTGGAATCTGTATAATATATATAATCCATGTATAATATGTGTATAACCATGTGTAATCTATGTATACCGGCGACCGGCTATTTGGGTAAAGATCCTTTTTTTGTATCCATTTCCTAATAGCTATATAAAATGAAATTTATATGGGTTAGTATCTGAATTCACTCCATCCATAGTTTTGTATGTTGATGGATTATTTAAGTTTCACGCAAGCTGGCTGAACACCATGGCCATAAAGGAAAACCTGGTGCACTAAGCTCCCTCTATTAACGGGGTCATGTGAAGGACCAAATGGTAGTAAGGTTTGTTGTATGCCGACTTGCATTTATTCAAGAGGCTGTTTCCACGGCTTAAACCTATAGCCAGTATTATAAAAGAAACATTTTTCTACACCTATTCATGACCTTTCTGGTACGAGCTCAAGTGTATCATATGATCCACCTTCATTATTGTCATATCTTACAGTTGTTGTGATAATAGGACGAACAATAGGAAGAACGATTTCCATACTTTGCCCTTCACTCTATAAGAATAACAATGACATGAACATTATTGAATAGTAACAACCTCAATATACAAGGAACTAGATAGATGTTATTACATTTTATTTGAAAAAGAAGTACATCTACAATATGAAACTACATATGAATTTTCTATGTATGCTCGCAGAATACATCCAGTTCACAGTAAGGTTGAAAAAAGGGGGTTTTGTTAGCCCAGATAGGTTCAGGATTAGGGTAAAGAAATAATCGATTGTGATGAAGCCTTTATTGTCATGGTTGTTCTATCCTTAGCATGATATGGCTACTGGGTTTGGCATTAAATAGGCTAGAGCTTCCATTCTATTGCCTCCTGGTATTGAGGAGTATAAGCAAGGATTCTCACATCATGCACGGGTGTGGGTAAATAAATTAGTTCCACCGAAACAATATGTGGATATGATGGTAGATGAGAAAAGATTCCCCATCACAGTGGATATATAGAGTAATATGTTTGTCCAAGATAGTCTATTTCGAATAGGTAGTTTGAACATAGGCTGATTTATAGGGAAGTCAAAGAATCTTTTCTGATAGGTATGAAGATGTAAATGAAATCAATGTCTACCTTAAACAGGACTATAGGAGAACAATTATGTTGCATGTTAGACTTGGTGGAAAGGAGACAAGGTTAAAGAGATGAACAAAACAAGCTATAATTTGTTGTATTTTGGTTTGTGAGAGATCAAAGTAGGCACGGGGTAGAAATCATGTAGAACCAGGACATAAAGATAAAGTTGCAGAAGTTAAAAACATGTTGATAGGATTATCTTGGTGTGGGAAAGAAAACAAAAAGTATCGTTAGTGCATAGGCTTCACAAATAGAATTAGATGAGGAATCAGAAACTAAATTTTAAAAATATAGATCCCCATTGGTACAAGGGGTTCTAGGGCCTAGGCGACCAACAAATGTTTGTACAAGAAGATTTGAATGGATATATAGTTAGATATGTGACACTTAAACTGAGTACATAACAAATATTGTGGTAAGCCAGAGCAAGACTTCTCTGTGGGAACCCCCCGACAATGGAGAAGGAATGTTTTGAAGTTTGCATTAGCTTGTTCTCTCTTTTTTTAGGCTTTCAGCTAAGACCTACTTTCAAGAAAGAGAACAACATTAGATGGCATTGAAGAGAGGAAGCAGCAATAGCCAAATAAACTTCATTCTTACTAAAGGAAGTGACAATTCCACATTTAAGGACAGCAATGTTATACCATGAGAAGACCTAGTCCTAACCATCCAAAGTAGACTGGTGCTCTTGCATGTACAGCGAAAGAATGGAGTGAAAATGGAAAAGAGAAATATGCAACCAGATTTTAATGTGCACACTAAAAGGTTTAAACCACAAAACATTCAAGGACAAGCTATTGGAGGATGGAGCATGGGACTTAGGACCCGTTTGGTAGGAGGTATTAATCAAAAGAATCCATGGATTAAAATTTAGTACAACAAAAACATTGTTTGGTTACTTTATTTAACCTAATCCATGGATTAGTTATACCTCATACAAGGTCTTATTTTATTCCTAGGAAAGGGAGGGATAGCTAATCCAAGGTTTAGCAATCCTTGGATAAGACCCCTAAATGACTAAATTATCCCCAAATCTTTTTTCCTTTTTTTTTGTAATTCATGTTCTTTTTGATTTATATGAGAATATTTATAAATATTCATTTAAATTCTCCAAATTTGTTCCATGTAATTTGATGATTTCACAAACTAATATTTTTTTCTCCATGTTTGAGTTGTTATATTGGGTTGTTTTTTTTTTTTTTTTTTTAAATGTAGTTCGTCGATTGTCCACTTGAACTATTTTTTTTTTATTTTTAAAATAAGCTTTGTGTATTTTAACAATTTAAGTAACCTTAAATCCATGTTAAGTTCAAGGTATATTTGACCAACAAAAAAATTAGAAATATATCGTGTGACATATCACACCTCAAAATTAATAATATTTTTATATATATATTTTTAGTATTTAACTTGACTAGTTAAATGAAATATAAAATCTCACAATAACTCAAGGATATAATAGGAAATAAACTTCTTGTAAAGTTTTAAATCAAACATAAAACTAGGTAGGAAACAATGAACCAAACACTTGATAAAAACTAATCCCTGCATTATGCATCTTTGTACCAAACGACCCCTTAGAAGTAGAGATAAGATCTGCAAAAGTAAATGCAAGTTACATCTTTATTCTTTACTGCATTTGAGTGCAAATTCCATTTTTTATTAGATTGTATGCCAAGCTAGTGAATATAGGACCTCCAAAAGAATGAAGAATGATAAGCATGGAAGATATGTAGAGGTTGTCATCATGCTTATGTTAAAGACAAGTGTGTATGTGTGTCTTACCCTGATTTAGTCTACAGAAAACTGAGTTGTAGAAGCTACGGAAGACACTTGGTATATTTTTGCAGTTTAACCAAGTATGAAAGTAAAAGGAATTTTTATATTGGTTCAGATCACAATAATTTCCTTAGTCTTATGTGGTTTCTCAGCGCGTTCATCACTAACACGGCTAAGTCGGTTTTCACCGGATCACCAAAACCGCATGCCACATCTTGGTGCGAAAACAAGTGTGTGGTGGGTGGGTGGGATTTCAAGACAATGCTGGGGGAGCTATATCCAAACATTATTGGTATATCAAGGATCATGCCTTTGAAGATTAGAAGCTGACTGTAGTGCTGGAAATTCCAATAAATCTGAAGCAGATCTGGAAAACTATTCCCTTTTGCATTTTTGGACTATTTGGTTGGAGAGGAACAATTCTTGTTTGAAGAAAAAAAGAGACTCCTTTCTAGAATTAATAATTATTGTCCACGGACAGAACTTATATTTTTGGTGTAACTGCAGTATGGACTTTGAGTCTGTTAGGACCAAGGAGGAGTCACTTGATAATCTATTGTAATGGTATGTTGTAGAGTCATTTACTGCTCTGTACCTTCTTGGTACTTTATTAATAGAACTTGAACTTATCATAAAAAGAAAAAGCGGCAACATTTTCATCCCTTGCATAGGTACTCTAGGTTGCCTTCTGTGGGAATTTCATTCCTTGATTCTTGGTAGCCGGATATTTAGTTAATTAGTTTCACTCCACTGGATCCTTTTCTTCAGTCAATCATAGATTGGTGTCCTTGGTAAATCTTGATTGATTTGTACCAGATCTTCATTAGCGTATAGTTGACCGGATCATCATTAGCGTATTGCTGTGCATTCAAAACTTCACCATATTAGTGGCATACCCCTTTCAAGGAAAAGATTGTTGTCATCATTTAAATCCTGGAGCTAACATTATGATCCATTGGCAGTTCCAACTGCAGTCCCGATACTCGGGGTAGTAATGACTGAAACATGATTTACTTACTATGGTAGGACTCACTGGATAAGCTCAATGGCTGAGCTAGGGCCTAGCTTAATGGTATGAAGAGATGTTTTAACAGAAGACGCAAGACTTAGTCAACTTAATCAACTGCTGGGTATGGGCTTTCATGTGTCCATCGTACCCCTAAAACAACCATAATAAGCCTTTATGATGTTATCTTTTTCTCCTGGAATTTGAGGACTCTCTAGAAATTCATGCCTTCTCCTTGTGTGCCATTTCAGTTAATCAAGTTTCTTACCAGCATATAGATGCCCCCCCCACCCCCACCCACTCTAGACAACCGTAGTGAAGAAACACAGTTGCCGAGAACGGTGTTATATTTGTAAACTGTAATTCATTCAGATAGTCATTACCTTTTACTGCATAAAGGTGGACACGTATCTCTCTACCTGTGAAGTTCCTATTGCGAGTAATAGATGAAAAATATGAACTCATGGTGTATGATTCCACTTTTTATATTGCAGGGAACCTATGAAAAAGGGACAAATGCTGATATTGAAGAGTTTATATATCAGTTGTTAGATGTCTTTGATGATGGCGTTGTTGGAAGGTAGAACAATAAGCTTTGATATGTTTACGGCTATGTATAGTTTGGAACCTCTAGATTTTGTTTTTCACATGTAACTACCATGCTCGACTTTCAAAATGTGTCAATTCTCTCTCTTGATCCATGGGGTAAAGTTAAAAAGTCCAAACTGACTTTTTAGTGGAATCGACAATATCACCAGCTCAAACTTTATACCTTCGAAAACAACTCGCAGAGGTTCTTACTGTAGGTTGGTTGAAGGCATAGAGCGTGATTCGTGAGGGCATCACGTTTTGGGTAAAAGGGTGGACTAGCTATTTGAAGATTTATGTGCTAAATTGCAGTTAGTTTTAGTGAGAAGGCTCTCCTAAAAGTACTAGCCAAGGGGGTACACTTGCCATAAGTTGGATTTAAAATCAACTCTTTCACTTTCCCATAGATTCTGCTCCGCCCTGAAAAATGCTGTAGGGTGAAGGACATTAGAAAAAAAAAACTGTAAAGTGAAAGGATTTCATTAGAAAAAAAATACTGTAAGGCGAAGGGAAGTTACACCTTTAATGTGAAAATCGAGTGGAGTTTTGTTTCATAAGTCTGCAATTAGAGAAGTAAATTGTAATTACTCTATTTTAATTCAATTAAATGCTTTATCTTTATCCTCCCAAGTTAAATTTTAACCCTTTTTCACAGAAAAGCAACTGCTTGGTACAGTTGAGATAGTTTGTGCTCTGTTTTTGCACAGTTGAGGCAGTTATTTTCCTTCGACCACTAGGAGAACCAGGGATAACTTATACATTCGTTTTATTTTGACCTTATTTATATTGAACTGACTTGTGAATCTCGCTTTGGACATATCTCTTTGTTTCTATTTTTATTTTAATATTGTTAATTCAATATACAATTGAGGTATTCTAGTCTTAACACTGACTTGAAAGCTGCTTAGACATCTCAGAATCTCTAGGTCTAGTATACTTATTTTCATAACAAAGAATCCCTGATGCCTAGTGGCACACGGTTCGAAACTTGGTGGATGATGGTCCACTATACCCTTCTCTACTTAAATTTCCAGCTTTTATAAATGGCAAATGACAATGTTTGAAATAATGATGTGTGCCTAAATAACATATTATTTGTTGCGCTTTTACTACGAGTAGACCAATGCCCAGGGGGGCATCTCTTTGACTACTTCAAAATGATAATTATGAGAAGATGATCATTATCAAGATGCTAATGTTGGAGAGGACGGATCTTAGTAAAAGAATGACCATAATTCCTAGGTAAGCTGTCAATGAAGAGTGAAGACCAGTCAAATGTTAATATAACTGGCAAGTGAAATGAATATCTCGAAAAAGGTTGTGGTGCAACTTGCAAGCTTCTGAAAAAATAGGGATTTAAGGCATGTATTTCATTATCAAAAGCTTATATGGAAGTTGGTAGAGATTGTTATTGTCACTGTCATATGTATGTGTGTGACATTTTTCACAAAAACCCAATGTGTCTTTGTCCCCTCATCTTATGATATTCCCGACTTCTTTTTTCGTCCTTTACCCTCTCTAATTGAGTGATGGTATAATGATAAAGCCAGTTCCCTCAGGCTGGCTTTCTCGAGGGAAGTTTGCTTTTCTTGGTTTATGCTAAGTTCTCCATTATCAACCGCTTATCAGACTTTCCAAAATTGTTTCTTCTAGTCTTCCTTGGGCAACCTGTTCCTTTTCCTGCAGTCATCTTAGTATTATCTCTCTGTTCAATAGGTGCATAGTAGACCTTATTCTCTATAGCCTCCTCACTCCCCCTGGGTTATTCCTCTTCCGTTAAGCTTTACAATAATTGATCTTCCCAACCCCCTTCCTTGGCTGTCTTCTGCAGGTGGGCTCTCCCTAAGAAGTACAACTAAGCGTGGCTTGCAAACTTTTAACTATTTTTCCATCCTTGCAAGCACTCGATACAAATTTAACCATCAGGTTAGTTGGGGAGTCAAGTGATGTTTGTTGCCTTTGATAGTGCTATATTTCCTCTGTAATAATAAGGTAAAACACTAATAAGAAGGGAGGATGGCTGGAGCATTACGCTTCGTGAAGAAAATGGTGTATTTAAGTTTAGAATGAGGCAACAATACTGCACCTACTTTTACTGGATAGGCTTGTATTGTTTGTGTACTGTACTCAAAACATCTGGATTGGGCCTCTTTGTTAAAAAATATCATTACTTTTTTGAGGTGGAAGTGATATAGAATTTTATTTCTGAGAATGGATCTCCATTGAGAAAAAACAAGAGGAAGAAGGAGGAAGTTCCAGCTTTATTATTCAAGATAGGTAACATAATCACGTCATATTGATTGATAAACATTAAGTAACATGTACATACACTTTTTGAATAAAATGTGATTGACCATGCCTTTGGGGTATCTTCTGTGGTCTATATCAGCAAAATAATATTCTGTAACTGAAGAAAAATAAGTTCTTCTTTGATTGCTCTCCATGAACTAGAAGCTGTCTTTTTTTCTTCTGTGAAAAACCTAGAAACCATCCTTGTAAGCTGATATGGATGTATAGAGGATCCAACACTGGTTAGTCCATGATAATTGGAAAGAGCATATCATCTGGCATTAGATGACAGATTGTTACCTGTATATATGGAAAGGTTCATTTCTTCCAGAATCTCTTTTTCTTTCTGTTTCTCCTTTTGATTTATATGGAACACATATTTGTATAATGAGAAGCTTTATCTTCAGTTTATGAGCTTGACTGCCTAAACGTGGATGTCAAATAGATTCATTGAAGCTCTGGAAAAATAGCCCCAGCCTTGTTCGGTTTTAAACACATAATTGTTCATAATGATTAAACATAGTTCTGGATCCAATATTAGATACCCGTACTATTGATTACCAAAAAGAGAAATCAGTGGTATTGTTTTCTCCTTTATGGTGGTAAATACATTAGTGAAATCAATTTGCAGATCAGATCTTGAAGTTGTCTTGACTGCAGTACTAAGAAATATATCTTCTCGTGAGAGCCATCAATCTGAACCTAGTTCAGACAGGGAAGTTCTCGACATTTTCCTCAATGCTGCAAATTTAACAACGGATGATACAAAATGCGCTGAAAGTTGTATGTCTTTTGAGGAATTTAGAAGTTGGTGTGCCCGTCTCCCATCAGTAAGGAAGTTTCTCGGAACTCTGTTGTCTCCACGTGATTCAGGTTTCTGCTTTACAGTCATCTTGTGGTTTCTAAGTCTGTATTTCCACTTTTTTTTCTTGTCATTTGTAATTTCTCTAAGAGGAATGTCTTTTCTACATATTGGACATTTCTTACTGGGTGAATTTCTGTTGGGCTTAAATGTTAGCTTTTCTAACATTACTTCTATATTTGCTGAAACTTCTATGACAACTATGCATGATACTGGCTTTTCCATGTAATAGACATTTTACTTGTGTTCTCTTTGAAACTTATATGTTATCATGCATATGCTGAGTTGTTAAATATACTGGTGTAGTTGCTGTTATGGGGATTCTCATAACCAGTGGCGTGCACATGATTTTTAGTTAGCGGTGTCAACAATAAAATAAGAGAACAAGCGAAGAATTCATTGTGATGATATCATATTAAAAAGGCAATCTAGATAGTACTAAACATAATTTAAGCATATTGCCCAGTGGCATATCTAGGTGTGCGCCCACGCCCAAAGTGTGATATGGTGCAATGGTTATTGGGTACACCTCTCTAAGTGAGGCCGGGGTTCAAAATATATGTCTATCTTGTTAATTTTTTACTTTTTTCCCATGCCTTTTGCATTTTAATTAAATATTTTTTTTCTTCTTTCTGTGTTTAGTTTATTCTTCCAAAATTTCCAAGTACAACACGTTGAATTCTGGTTCTCCTTTTGTTGCCATAAAAATATATATTATTAAACCAAATATGTAAATTAAAATTAGTAGCAGTGAAGGATATAGCATATAGCCAATGAGTTCAACTGATTCAATAATTTGGACACAAAATATCGGTACATATGTAACTACATAAAAATAATTAACTTTGAACATATAATTCCAAAAGCACAATGGATCCAATGGTAAGAACTTAAAGGTTGAAACCCGTCAAATTAACCTCATCGTAATAGTGCATCCATATTTTCGAATTCATGGATCTTCCTTCTGCATATTGCTAGATGTCTTTTCGATGAGTTTTCATTCTTGAATTTGTATAATGATAACCTCATCAGAGATGCTTTAAACTAAGTCCTTATTCATTTTGAGACAGCAAAAGTGTAACCTCATCAGAGATGCTTTTAACCAAGTCCTTTTTCATTTTGAGACACCAAAAGGAGGTGTAGCATAGTAATTTAGTTGATTGTTACTGTATGACGATTTGGCTTCGATTCTTTGTAACCATGACTTTACTTATAACAACTCTAGAATATTGTCAGTTATGTACATTTAAGTTTGTGCAAAGAAATCTGTTTTTGTTTTCTTCATAATATTCATTCCACTTCTCCACCTCCAAAAATGAAAAAAAAAAAAAGAACACAAAAAAATGGTGAATTATTTCGCCAGTTGCAAAACTGTAGTCAAGCTAGGGTGTAAGCAGTGTTTCTAATCTATTAGTATTTTTTTGCAGGCTCTGAGGTTCCTATGCTAGTATACCCAGAGAACATTGATCCTGCTGTAATATTGTTAAGAAAGGAATATGCTTGGCATATAGGTGGGGCCCTCCCACAAGACGAGCTGCATGAATGGAGACTTTTGTATCACAGTACAGTACATGGCCTAAGCTTCAGTACTTTCCTGGGGAACATTTCGTGAGTGGCTTCCTGCTTAATTATAAATGAGTTTCTTTTTGAGTATTAACTTTCAATATCTTTGATATCATTGAGATCCTTAAATTAGTTATAATTAGGTCAAAAGATTTTCTTGGTAGTCGCCTTGTTTTCATGTTTACTTAGTGCTTGACAAAACATTTTTCAGCTTATTGGATCACTGAATATGCTTATGTTATTATCTTTCAGTTTATCCTAACATCCACTTGCACAACTTGCTAATAGATGCCATTTTAATAGTTTTTTTATTATATAGTTTTAAGGTTAAATGCCACGAGATCAGTTGCAAAGTTTACATAAGTATCCTTAGTTCAATGGACTTTGAAATTTCAAGATAGTATATCACACACATTTTACCAATAGGTTCCCAGCAAAGCTAACTGCATTTTATAATTATAGATGCTTTCTTTAGGAAGGTTAGAGGTATCTGCCAGTTGCATTAATATATGAGTGGAGTAAGGGGTCATTTGGTAGTGTTTTAGCAAAAATAATGCATGCATTAGCTCTATGTATTAGTAATATCTTGTTTGGTGCACTTTTTCATGCTATGTACGACTAATGCACTCTATTGTGTATTGGGGATTGTATTACAAGTACCATGGATTTCTAGGCGTTAGTAATGCAAAGGGATTATGCATGCATTAGCATGGTTAAAGACCCAATTACCCCCCAAGTAATGCAAAGGGATTATGCATGCATTAGCATGGTTAAAGACCCAATTACCCCCCCCCCCCCCCCCTACATCTTTTTCACCATAACTGTGGAGGATATTTTTGTAAATAAATATTTTTATACATTGCGTTCTATTTTTAGTACACCAAACCAAACAATACATAAGAGAATCTATGTATAATTAATCCAAGCATTACTAATACACTCTATTTTGCATTATTTCTATACACACTACCAGACGACCTCCAAGTGTCGTATTCATGACCCACCCTCTAAGAAGCTGTGATATTTATCTATGGTGGTGATAGGGCATTGCATAATTCTCATGGCCCACTGCACTCTCCTTTTGAGATGCGCCACGCCGCCACCCTTGTCCACTCCTGCTCTGTTTTGACTTGTGTGTGTGGTTTTCCCTACTTAGACCTAGCCTGCAGGCATTTCTACACAATCTACATGGGCATGTAGCCTCGGTAAGTTTCAAGAATCACTCACTGTTTTCTTCATTAACTTTGCATAACCGAGTCTCAAACCAACCAAGAAACTAATAAGGTGTCTATAACACAATACGAAGAAACCAAGGATGAATCGAGAGTTTGTTGTTGAAGACTTGAAATGGCTATTGACACCCACAAAGAAATATCGTTCATTAGCTGCATGAATCCCACCACATGAGCGTACACCATATTGCATGTGCCTTTTTGTTGTAGTAGCTGAATGATAAATTTTGGCCCAACTAATGCATAAATGCCATTCCTCCCCTTTCTATGTCTGAGTGTGGTTAGCATCAATTTTGTGAGCCAAGTGTAATCCAAGTATTAACCCCCTACTTGAACTGCAGAAATGACAAAGGACCAACTTTATTGGTAATTAAAGACAAAGAAGGCTATATTTATGGAGGTTATGCATCTCAGCCATGGGAGAAGCATGCTGACTTTTATGGGGACATGAAGTCTTTCCTCTTCCAGCTATACCCAAAGGCATCGGTTTACCGTCCTACTGGAGCGAACTCTAATTTACAGTGGGTAAGTTTCTGAACTTTTTGATATCAGCTACTTTATCCATATTAGCTGTCAAAAGAAATAATGGATGCACTTGGTATCGTTCGAGAAGGCATCTCCGTCTTCAGAACTTTAAAGTTCCTCCAACTCTCCAAAATTTTATTTTTCCTATTATCCCGTGGACTATTTCTCAAGTTGCAACTCGTTGCTATTGGTTACTATACCTATTGCCTTAGAATAGTAAGTGATCGTCTCACTTTGACCAGCAGTCACCAAGATGCTTGATGGATTTTAGATTTTGAAGCTTGCGGTCAGTCATTCTTCTCTTGCCTTCTGAGGGCTCAGGCAGAGACGGAAATGTAGCAATATTTTTTCAAGTCCCCTCAGTACAGTGGTGCTAAGTTTCCTGGTTCATGTTAAGTCCTTAGCCTGGATGTTCAGATGTTGAAACAATAAATACTTGCAAACTGGAATTTTATTTATCGACTATCGAAGTAATACTAAGATGTTTAAGCTCTTTTCTTTCGGCAGTGTGCTATACATTTTAGTTCTGAGAGCATCCCCAATGGCATTGGTTTTGGAGGACGAGCACACCACTTCGGCTTGTTCATCTCAGCTAACTTTGACCAGGGGCATACTTTCACCTGCACGACCTTTGGCAGTCCTAGCTTGTCAAAGACCCACCAAATCTATCCAGAGGTGATAGAATGCTGGGGAGTTGCGATAAAAAGAGCTCAAGATAATCAGGATAGACTTCAAGGTACCGTGTTAGAAAGATTCAAAGAGGATCGCCATATGCTTAACATGGTTGGACTTGCAAGTTCAAGTGAGTGATGTGCCTCCTGTACTTGCTTCTTCTGCTCAGTTTCGAGAGTTTATTGTCTTGCGTGTAATTTAATAATGTATTGTGTTATTACAATGGAAGTGAGTGCAAAATCACTAGATGCTCAACCCCATGTATAGCATCTAGAGTGTAATTTAAGGTTTTGCAATCATTACTATCCCTGGAGTCTTGGTAAATTTCTTCATGCCATTCTCCTATCATTGTTAATAGTAATTGTCATTTTGATGTATTGTTGGCGTATGCAGATTCAACGTTTTGTTACTCTTCTTAAGGTGATTTCAACATAAAAAGTGCCTTGTCATGTTGCTCAATTTGTTGGTATAGACATCAAAAAGGAACAAAAGCATTTTTATGATTGTGATTCAATGTGTTTACATATTGTTCTCCATTCTAATATGTGAAATGAGAAAAATAAAAGATGATCAAATCTTCAATCGAGATAACTCAACAATATTGTAATCTTACAAGTGGCATTTGAAGAAGATATCGAGTGCTCTCATCATTTTGTTTGCTGCAGTTTTATTTGACACCGTTTAAAGAGAAAAAACAACTAAAAGATTTGCATATATAAATGTTAAACAACTAAAATATTTGCATAAAGAGAAAAAACAACTAAAATATTTGCATAAAGAGAAAAAACAACTAAAAGATTTGCATATATAAATGTTGTACTAACATGTATAAATGTTGTACTTAACATTTTTTTTTGTTAAACACATTTCATTTATGAATGCAATACTAATTCAAAATAGACTAATAAGAAAATAGCGTGGAAACAAAACATGAATGCAATAAGTAGTAGTGTCGAAATAAAACATGTAGGTTTCAAGAAAAAGAGTTTTGCATATTTTCATTAATCATATATAATTATATCCATAGATTTCTCGAAACATATCATGAATAAACGCAACAAAACTTTTTTCCTTTCACATTGAAGTATGCAGCAATGAATCGAAGCAATGAGATCCGATTCAATTTTATGATTAAATCAAATTCATCCCTTCATTAGTTTAATCACGGTAACTGGCTATCACGTTCAACGAGAGGTGAGCATCCCACTATTCTTTCTTCTCGTGGGGGCATTCTACTAACAAAGAAACTCCTTTTAAGTGGTACTATCTAGTTGGGGCTTTTGTGCGTATACACAGCATCACACCTAACTTACTAACATAGAGATTTTATTTTCGATAAACCTAATAAATACACGTAGTTTTAAAAAAACAAAAGCTTGGTAAAAATGCAATATTCAATTCATAGAGAGAAATGCACATTACTCATAGATTCAAAAATACTAAATTGGTTCACAAAATCCCAAATTTAAACAATAATCAGATAAAATCAAGTCTACCAATTCAGCAAAAATCACTTCTCATAACCAAAAAAAAACAACGAACAAACCGATCTCAGTAACCACCACGACCTCCACGTCCACCGCCGAACCCACCACGACCACCGCCAAATCCACCAACAGGTCCAGCAATAGCCACCGTCTGCTCTTCCTTGAGTACAACACCAGGTAATTCACTCATACCCATTGAAGCAAGCAAGTCAATAGTCTCCTTATCAACTTCAATCCTCTCAGTATTAATAGCAGATTCATCAGGAACAAAGTCCATACGGCGTTCTCTCTCTTCCTCTTGTAACTTGAGAGAAATGCCTCTAACTGGACCTTTTTGGATTCGCTTCATCAGATGAGTAGAGAATCCAGCGATCTTGTTGCGGAGACGCTTCGATGGGATGATAGCAACTTCTTCGAGAATCTTCTTGTTTGTGTGGAAATCTAAGGTCATTTTTGAGTAGTAACGCTCAATCACTTGACGTGAAGATTTCTTCACTGTTTTTGTACGGACACGACCCATTGCTACTTACCGGAACGGCGGCGAAGGGGCGGCGAAGGGATTCGAGCTCTGTAGGGAGGAAGAAGAAGGAAAATTTGGGCTGATGGGTTACTCTAGGGTTTTATAAGATTGAGAATTTGGGGGATAAAATAACAAAAATGGTTCCTTAAGTTTGTGATAGGTTCAAAGTAGTCATCAAAATATATTTTTGCGTAATTTTGGTCATTTATGTTTGCTAAAAGTGAACACTTCTGATCTTCGATAGTAAAAATTTAACGTGAACTCACATTTAAAGGGTACTAAAATTACTCACTTTTAATAAACTTACAAGAATTACAATAACTCAAGAGTATTAAGGGACCGTTTTAAATTTATCTCCAAATAATTTTTATTTTATAATTATATTTTTAAGTACTAGTTAAACTTCGAAAAAAATAATGTGGTTAATTGGCCTAATTTTTACCTTTTAGAGTTGAGGAAAGTGTGATAATTTGTTTATTCAAATTTTCCAAAAGAAGAATTGCATTTGAATTGTTGCAAAATGAGTTAGTTTTGAAAGTTTGACAAAGAGATTATTTCGATTGAACTTGGTTAGTCCGTTCGATTCAAGGATTGGGCTGAGGTTGGACCCAAACACAATTCCTACTCCCAATGATGCACTTAAAAAGCCCAACTACTATGATGGAAAAATCCAGTGTATCACAATTCACATGTTTGTATTGTATGTGTTACTGCATGTTGTTTTCTTTTCGACTTATTCTAAAGAGGAGAAAGGAATATTACAATTTTTACGCAAAGTGAATTCAATTGAACCTCCTTCATTTCGCTTTAGCTTTTTCTTATTGAGGTAGTGAAGTTTTATGCATGCATATATATAATATATGACAATAATAATTGAAAAATCCCTCACACGAAAGTTTTTTTCGATCTTTTTATTTTCATGTGTCTATAAAATATGTATCAACATTCTTTATCATGTCTTTGAAAATGTATTAAAACTATAAAACTGTCCATTTCAAAAAATAATAAAGATCAAAATCAGTTTAAATATACATCGAATAAAAGATGTAAAATGCACAGATATTCGTATATTAATTAAGCCCCATAATTGAAAAACTTGAGCATATCTTCAAGACAGACACTCAACTTAAAAAGGTAAATATGTATTTTCAATACCATCCTTCAATTTAGAAAGAAAATACACCTTCAACATGCTTGATTTTAATTGTTGTTCTCGTTAAAAATAGTTGATTCAAAATAATTATTATTATAGAAAATCACGATATAATGAGTTTTTTTCTCATTTTACTTAGTATTAACTGTGTTTAAGAATAATAAACATTGAGTACTTAACATAGAAAACTAAAATATGAAAAATACAAACACACAATATTATGATTGTTTAGATCAGCTTAACCTTGTTCTTTTATCAAACATTTACTAATATAAATTATATTTACGTGATTAAATCACTTACTTAAATAATTAGAAATTAATAACTTGACAAACACTTCAGTAAAATGTTACAATAATCAACATGCTGATCTAAATTCATTTCCCATATGAAAAAAAAAAATCAAAGAAAGACTTTATTTATGACACATCTCCTACCTTTTAATTAATGAAATATAATTTGTTCTCAAATAATCCTATTTTCATTTCCAATTTAAAAATATATATATTTTTTAAAAAATATTCGATGCGAATAAATATTTACCGTACGACGATATTAGGGTAGAGTGTACCTTAGAGATAAATAAGACGATTAATGCATGAGTGGGCAGGCATTAATTTCTCAAGCATCATCAAAATCACATGCTCTTATTAAATATTGATGCCTACTACCGACACTAAGAAATAAAACATAACACACTTATATTTTACGGAGATTTAATGTTTTTAAAAATATTTTTATTAATATTATCCTACATGATATAAGTGAAAACTTGATTATGAAAGAATATAATAATAAACAAGATTTAATTTTAAGAGATTTAACTCACTTCTTCATGAAAAAATTGAAGTGTGAAGTGAAGAGTGTTTTCATTTTTAGTATTGTTTAAAGAGTGACTATATAATCAATCTCCTATTATCTTTTTGTCTTTCGATCATCGTGCGAGTAAAAAAATATTTTATAAAACATCCGGTTATATTATAGGACCCTTATAAAAAATAGAAATATCTTACTATAAATTCAGTTTTAGTATAAATATTACGTTAAACATACTAATAAGCATTGTGTATGCACAATGCATGCAAATAGGGACGTTGACATATATTTGTTTTTGAAGCATCTCCTTCTTTTACATTAAAAGCTTTTGAAAGAGAGGTGAATGGAATTATATCGTTTAGATTAATTCCTTTTTATACGAATAAATCTATTATTTAATACATAAAATCGTTCCGACTTGATAGAATTGATGGCCCGTTAATATTTACCCTCTTCAATCCTCCATGCTATAGATGAGGCACATTTATTATTTGTACATGTATAACACCTCATCAAATAGAGGATATTAATGCCAATTCCATAATTTGCATGATCTTATAATATTGTAATAATTATTACATGTATGGCTCACAAATTTCTCTGGATATATCAATATATCTTGTCCGGCTTTTCAACATTTAAATTTGAATAATACTATATAATAAATTTTTGATGTCTTAAATTCAACCAAATTCAATCTTTGATTTGACTAGATCAAGATAAACTATTAAAAAAAAAAGAGTTGTTGAGTACTTAAAAGCATATATAACTGTCCAATTTAATATAGTCAACAAAAGAAATTTCATATCTCTAGTTTTCATCTCTTTTTACTAGCGATTAACATTTTTTATGTTAACGATGTATATTATACTAAGATAAAAATTATTTTGATTTATATTAGATAAACGATTATACATGAAAAATTAGTTAAATAAATTAAATAATACTATATTTCATCAAATATATATAACATACAAATGTCATCGATAATCGTAATTCATAACAATTTTCTTTTAGAAGTAGGAAATAAAACTTAGATATTTTTTATTTTTTTTTAAAACAAGTTTAAATATCTTGAAAATAGAGAAACTCCTTATGCCATGCAACTTTAACTTAATATGATCAAAACTTCAAAGCGAATACGAAAAGTACTTACTCGGAAAATAATACACTTTGGATAGTTTTAATGTAAGTCATATTAGTAGTACTATAACCTCCATCAATCACAAGGTTAACTCCACTTACAAACTTAGACTCATCACTTGCCAAATACAACGCCGCCTCCGCTACATCCTCTGCCGTCGGAGCCACCCCTTTTAAATTCGCCGACGAGCAAATTATTCCGTCCACGACGCTCTTATCGACACCCATTGCCTTCACTAACATCGGTGTTGCCACCGCGCACGGCGAGACGCAATTCACTCTTATCCCATGTTGCCCTAATTCGGCACATAAATTCTTCATGAGTCCCACAACCGCATGTTTCGAGACGGTGTATGAATGTGGTGATTCGCCCGAGGAAACGGAGGCCAAACTAGACGTAAAAAGAATGACACCTTTCTTTGCCGGGATCATGACCCGTGCAGCATATTTTGCCCCGAGAAATGATCCGTACACGTTAACGTCAAATACTTTTTTGAAATTCTCGTTATCTGCGTCAATTATGTTGAAATCGAGATTTCCCGGGATTCCTATATTTAAGAATGACAAAATTAAATTAGCTCATAAAAATATAAGTCATCTAAATTTGAACTTGTGATGTCGATTTATTATGTGAATATTTCCTTTTTAGGCCATTATTTTGAGTTGTCTTTTTTAAAAAAAATGTGCAAATATAACTCTTTAGGAAAATAATATTCCCAAGTAATGGTTCAAATGTTTGTTGATATGTTTCTCTTACTAATAAAATATAAAACTATGGTCTAACATTTGAATAACTAACAAATTTCTAGATTTAACATTTTCTCATACAATTTCTGATTTGCTCGAAGAATCTTTAGATCGTAATTTAAAATTTCATAAGTTATAAAAGAAAAAGTTACTAAACGACAGTCCAAAAAGGGTTAAGTAGTAAATATTTCTCCATTTTGACTCGTTCAACTATGTAATAATAAGAATAATAAACTTGATAAGAATTAGACGGATTGAATTATGACTCATTTTGTTCCGTTCATTCAACTCAAGAAACCTTTAGAGGTCATTGTCTATGTATTAACTACATATAGCTTAATTTAACCTGTATAAAATCAATTTAACCGCTAACACTCCTACCTGCGTTGTTGAACATGATATCGAGTTTTCCATACTTGGAAATTGTTGCGTCGATGAGGTTTTCGACGTCGGAGACCTTTGTTACATCACAATGTATGTATGTAAAATCATTGTTGTTATTTTTAGGACAATTGAGGAGATTATTGCAAAGGGATTGTCCAATTTCATCTTGAACATCAGCTATAACAACTTTTGCACCATTTTGTAAGAAAAGTCTTACTGTACTTTCTCCAAATCCACTAGCTCCTCCTGTTACAATAGCTACTTTCCCTTCTAATCTGCATTTCAAGAACGCGAATTCAAAATTTAAAATTTATAAAAGATTTTATAAAAATCTCAAAGTCAATATTTAGATAATGACTGAGTTTACAGTCAAATATTTATAAATTTTCAACGGATTTACTAGATTTTCACCAACTCGTACTTCATACTTTGCATCCGCCACTGATATTCTATAACAACTTAAATTTTTTAATAAGATGATACATAATTTATCAATATATGACATCAAAATAAATGAGAGTAGATCTAACACGTTATACGTAGATGAGTTCAATTGAATTCATAACTTTTAGCATAGACCTGAATTTATTTGTGTAGAACTCATAGAAATTGTTGCAAAAATTGAACTATGAAGATATAAATGACATAATTAAGTAAAAAAAAAATGTATGGGTAATAAGTACTCCTTCATTCTTAATGAGGTATTTCAGGTTTGAGTTCCTTGGGTAAGGAGTTGTTTTTGTTAGGAAGCGTTTTAGCCCTAACATTAGACTTTCTGACATGAATACAAATTTAGTCGGGCTCCAACGTGAGTACCAGATATGCGATGGAAAACAAAAAAATAAAATAAAAGTAAGGTTACTACCTTCTGCTTGTGTAAGCTAGAGGAGAGGAGTAGCCATTCATTTTTAACAAATTTTCTTGGAAATAAGGGAGGAAGTTCTAAGCCAATGAGATTTTATTGTTAAAAAAGAAGAAGCAAAGAAGCATTTTATAGAGAGAAAATGAGGTACTCTTTTAATGCTATAGTATTATTCTATAGTTGTATTAAATTAGTTTGATACTAAGTTATATGGGTACACATGCTTTGTTGCTATTATAAGTTTTGATAGTAATTGATTTAATTTGTACGATTTGATGATGTTTAATTAAGTATTAAATATAAGGATAAAATGAAAAATAAAAATAATCATATTTAGTTTAGATCATAAAAAGCTAATTTGATTAATAAGTCGGAACCAGTTTATTTTGAGAAATAATTTTATAACTTAAGCCTATAAAAAAAAAAGAGGAATTTTGAATACGTCATAAATTTTTGAATATCGTCTTTTTTAAAGATAAGTGATCAAGAAGCGATATACCTCAAGATCAACTCGAAATATATATCTAACTGCTGAATGACGTTTTAGGAGATCAAATATATCATAAAAAAGTCCAAATCACTTATGTTCTTGCTGATTATATACAACACAAGAAGGTCTAAACAATTAAACGCTTGAGAAATATGTTATAAACTATCCTCGAATCATGAAAAAAAAAATTCAAAAAAAAAAGAAGAAATGAAGGAAATACACAAAATTATATTTACAATCTTAACAAATAAAATCACTCTATTTCTATTCATTTTGTGATTACATTTTAATCTCTATACTTCAAATTCTTTTAAATACTATTTAAAGTAAAAAAAGTAACGTAACTAATAAACTTTAAATTTTGAATTCGCCTGACCGTTTTGGTGAGGTGGGGATCAGATTGAGTTGACAACAATTATTGGTCATGAAGTTAATGCTGGAGCTAATTGTAAAACATTATATTAAGAAAATATAAATTAAAGCAAAAGGATGCAGACCCAACTACTACCAAATTGGGGCACAATTTTCTTGTAGCAGTAATAAATAAGTAGATTGCAATTTGCCATGTGCTGCTTCAAAACTAGTCTCTATATTACAGCTCTTTATCCATCATGTCATTTACTTTTCATTTGTTAATTAATATTTTACATTAAAAAAAATAACGAGAAAATGATCTTTTATTATCAGTTAATCAGTTATAAAATTGAAATATAAAAAATAATCATACAAAGATTTTCTTGTATTTTATTTATTTGATTTTTCATAAAAAGAATCATGCAAGTAAAAACATGTTGAGGTTATCTTAGATGCAATACAAAAATCGCATATTGAAAAAAAAATCCAATATAACGAAAGACATCGTGTTAGCTTGCGTGTTGTAAAAGGTAACGATGGATATCATCAATTCTAAAATCATAACTTAGTATTTCCATAATAACTTAAGTGTATCAGAAACAACTTCTCTATCCCATAACGGTAGGAGTAACTGAATGTACACAGTACATCATAGTCTCCGCAAACTCTGCGGGATTACACGGAATACGTTGTTGTTGTTGTTATACTTGTATATAAAAAGAATTAAATGAAATTCCATACATCAAGATTCTGGATACTTGAACATGCCTAGTCCTGGATTAGACACAGTGAATCCTCCATCAATGAATAGATTGTGCCCACTGATATACTGGGCATCATCACTTGCTAAGAACAATGCTGCTTTTGCAACATCATCCACCTTCAGAGTAGCACCTTTAAGGTTCCCAATCGCGCTCATCGCATTCTCAAGCTCTTCATTTTCAAGCCCAATGATCTTTATCGCCAGTGGCGTGACCATCGTGTATGGTGACAAGCAATTCACACGTATACCGAATTGTCCTAGTTCCACCGCTAGGTTCTTGGTAAGCCCCAACACGGCGTGTTTGGAGCTGCAGTATGCATGTGATGCTGCAGCTCCGACCGTGGAGCTTACGCTGGCGGTGGATATGATGCAGCCGCTACGTGTCGGGACCATGACGCGAGCGGCATGCTTCATGCTCAAGAAAACTCCTGTCACGTTGATGCTAAGGACTCGTTCGAAATCTGCTTTTGTGTTGTCGATGATTCTTGGCTTGGTCTCGTCGCATATGCCAGCGTTGCAGATCATGATGTCGAGTTTTCCAAATGCGGCGATGTTTCTGTCGACAGCTTCTTGGACGTGGTCTTCGTTTGTGACGTCGCAGTGGATGTAAATGGAGTTGGATGAGCCTCCTAGGGCGTTGATGACTGAGTTGCCGAGTTCATCTTGGACATCAGCAATGACGACTTTGGCTCCATGTTCAGAGAAGAGCTTTGCAATTGCTTCACCGATACCACTAGCTCCTCCTGTTACTATTGCTACTTTCCCTCTAGCCTTCATATACATAAATGGAAGTTATAGTGGTCTCAATTTCATTGCAAAATCTAATCTCTAAACGAATTTTATCTTCCTATAATACAAACAACAACATATCCAGTGTAATCCCACAAGTAAGGGTCTCGGAGGGAGGGTATATATATACAGACCTTACCCCAACCTTTGTGGGGTAGAGAAATTGTTTCTAAAAGACCCTCAGCCTCAAAAAAAGGAGAAGTTATATGGAGAAGAGTAGCAATAAAAAGATAGACAGCAAAATAGAGCAACTAATAGCCAAAAAAACACATTGAAGAATAAGAAACTACGCGGTTATACAGTATATGATAGTCAAAGAATATATGATCTAACTTCCTATAATATAAAGTATTTAGTATAAGTATTAGTAATGACAAGTCTATTTAAAATTTGGATGAGAGCAAGATCTTATGCACTTACTCGAAACTGCTTATAACATTTTTCAGCAGAATATGCTATGGCAACAAGACATATTGATCTCAATGGATCGTTTCGAAAGATATAACAAAGAATTATATGAATTAAAGAAAATCCAATTTCATCCTTACTTAACATATCGAGAGAAGACTTGTGTGATACATACCTTTTGCCGATTGTTGAAAGGAATGAAGCAGAAGCCATAGCTGGGGAAAAAACACAACAAACTTGATTTAGGAGGAGAAATGTGAAAAAAATGCCCTCTACGTTGAAGAAGCAAATAATGATATATACAAGGAGACCCTACACAGCTTTGTCTTTTCGCTGAGCATTTTAGACGGCCTACACTGATAGAATATACTGCATAGTGGAAGTGCAGACAAAATTTGGAATAAGAAAATCTGCGTCTTTATCTCTATTGGAATAAGAAATGAAAAAAGCTATTTTCATTTCTTTCCTGGTCTTGTTATCATTTCAAATTACTTATTCATAAGGACAATGATCTATCAACTCCATTTATCTGCAGTTTCCTTTTGACCATTCTTTCTTTAGCTTCTGTTAATGAGGTCCGCATAATATCCTGTTTCTTTCTTGGGAAGATCGGAATTACCTTAATTCTTAGTTCAATTCAAAAATATGCAACAAACACAGTGAAGATACTAGGCAAACCTCTTTTTGCTACTAGTGAGATTCGAACACACAAGCACTACCTCATTCCAAGTGTCTAAAATCACTAGGTTATATCAGTTTGTTGTATTAAGGGTGTACAATATATATTATTTAATCATTTCATGAATCATTTTACTTGTATATATGGTACTTTTTCCGATCGATGAAGAATTGGACACCCTAACATGAGTGTAGCTACGCTCCTGGGACCCACAATAGCAAGCAAAATATAGTATATGTTATATACATCAACACTATCAGGCTGACGGTGTATAAAATTTAAACTCAATAGAACATTGTCAAAACTAATCACCCTTAAAGTAAAGGTGAAAAGAAGATGTTAGACACCAATAAATTACCTTTCTTCCTATATTTAACAACAAACTTCTCAAAACCAGAGTGAAATTTAGAATCAGCATAAAGTCAAAGCAGCATCAACAATAAAAATAGGAAAATAAGAAGAGAGTTATTAGTTCCAACTTGTATAGTTCAAATTCAAAGTCAACAAATTAAGAATGATTAAATGATGAAAAAATATATTACAAGCAACATATAAATTTACCGAACTGAAAATGGTGGAGAATTGAATGCTACATTAACTTGAGGTCTATCCTGCAGAGGTACTCAAATTGGACCAATGATCGCTTTCACAATACATTAACTTCATCTTACATTAAATCTTAGTATGGCTGATGTGAGATTTTTTATATACCGGAATACTCCCCCACACGTTTAATATGAAGAGTCTAAACAAGTGGAGTATTTCAACACCTTTTTAACCCTTTTGAAATGCTTTTATATAAGTGGATGTAAAATGTTGTACAACTCAATTCACTTACACATTATACGAAACATCTCAGCATCGAATAACTCTATGCTTTCGCCTTTCTGGCCCTGTAAAATTGAGGTCCATCCCCTAAAATACAAAGGACACACTGGCTGTTAGTAGAATTACCCCTTTCTTTTGGCAGGGAAACTATGGTAGCATGTTGTTCTGCCACCAGAAATGCTCCACACAAATGGCAATCAGACGTGGACTTTGGTTAAGCTCTACGAGACAACATATTTGTCATTTGTTTGCTTCAATCTAAACCTTCTTAAATTATTTGTGTTGTAGTAAATGAATACCTCTGCATTGACCGACATATCTGAATCAAAGCATAATTCCTTTAAATTAGTAGATTGGGACTTGGTAGAAGAGTAGCAACACAACAACAACATACCTAGTGAAATCCCACAAAGGGAGTCTGGAGAGGGTAGCTTAAAAATGTTAATAACTTCTTCTTAACTAAAACATCTATAAGAGTTTCTGTTCTTGATTGCTCATCCTCCATCTGTCCTCTCACAATCCTTCTGATAAAGGTACACTACATTTATACATTTGCTATTCAGAGAATAACGAAATATGAATTTTTCTTTCTGTTTTTTTTCTCTCCAGATTTTCATGTTTTTTTGTTTCAGATTGAGCTCATTTTCATGGATTCAGGGAGTCTCCAAGCCTGTAGGTCATACTATGCACTTCTGTTTCATTGCTTCACAATATTTTTTTCAATATATGCATCAGAACAAGTCTTAGTTGAAGCAGATACAGTATGAAGATATTTATATGTATATATAGAGTCTCAAATGTATGTATATGCACTGGAGATGACAAAAAGGGAATTTTCTTAGACACTTCAGCACAGACTAAATTCATAAATTTACCTTTGAAAGCTGGCAGTGAATAGGCTAGTTGTTGGCTTTGATGCCACCATAAGTATCGTTTCGTAGTGCAAAACCGAGACCATTTGTTCATGAACTTTGAAGTTACAACCTACTGAAATGAAAATTCACCGAGTTATAGCATTGGCATTAACATCAATATCGAAATTGCTCATATTGTCAAGATAAAATATCCTGTTGCTGAGGCATATGGAGGCCCAGCTACCTACTCACCTTAACTTGTTAACAAATTATCTTTTAGTAGGTAAAATCTTAGCATCACGGTGGAATATAATACGATTATAATTGGTCCTGACTATTTGATGCACGAGTTTGCAAAACAGCAAAGCTGCTTAGACATTGTCAGGAAGTAGCATAAAGTTAATCTTATCAAATTTTTATAACACATCCGTTTCTCTGATGCGTGTGAGTCACTATGATACAAAACTAGTAAGATATGGCATTCAAGGGAGACCTCAAAAGCATCTTAGCATCACATCCAGCTTGCTAATCGAGGGGGAGGCAGCGTAGTAACTCATCAAGAACCTCAAAGCTTAAGGCTTTACATGGAAAAAAATGCCAGTAATGTAAGCAAATGGAATACTCATCGCTAGCTTCCCCGGGTAGGAAATGGAGAACTCGTAGCCAGCTTCCCCGGGTTGCACAAGCAACAATATGGTGTTTATGAAGGAGACATCCTAAGGAAACTCTCTGTTTTCGTCTTTTCAACCATCTTAATCAATTTCTTGAAGTAGTACACTTTCATCTGCAACCAACTGAGGCAACCAGCTACCAAATACTTACTTTCTACTATTTAATTTACTTATCTGATTTTAATTTTTCCAGAAACAGCATCACGAGATAGGGGTAAGGTCTACGAACACTCTACTTCGCCAGACCCCACTTGTGGGATTATACTGAGTATGTTGTTGTTGTTATATCTGATTTTAGTGTTTTATTCTTTTGCTTCTCTGTTAATTGACTGGCTAAATGATTTGCAGCAACTGGCAAGAACTTGGGATAAAATTCCTCCTAACAGCAACATGTTCTCTTTCTTTTTATATTTATTTATTTGGATTCTCCCACATTATCTATTATAACAATTATTACAAGAATAAGCCTTACTACTTTTTTTTAAATAACTTCCAACAATTACTAGATACTTTTTTAAGAACTCTACTCTCACTCCCCCCAACAAAGAAATAGAAGAAAAAAAAAACTTTAAAACTGCATTTGCATAAAAACGCAAACTTGATTCCTTTTCTATGAATAGAAAAGCTCCCATGGTTTTTTGAAGTTGAAATTCGAAAAATTGAGTCTTTGAAGATGTAACCAACAACATACCCAACGTAGTCCCACAAAGTAGGGTATCAGAGGTTAGAGTATACAAAGACCGTACCTCAGAGGTAGAGAGACTGTTTTCCGTAGACCCATCACCTCTAGTTTTTGAAGTTGTACTAGAACATTCATTTTTACTTAGAAAAATTTGAACTTTTTGTGAGCGGAGGTCCAAAAACTGGTCTGAACTTGAAAATATTTGAAGATTAAATTTCATGGCTAACTGGATATTTGAAGATAAATTTTCAAAAACTTCTACCAAAATCTATCGCTAAATGCTAGCTTAAAGTATGAAGTGAACCAGAAAAACAACATGAAAATGCAATAAACGGGAAATGGAAACAAAAATATTCAGAGATAAGTGTAAAATGCACAAATTCAACAAACTGTATAACGAAGAAAAAATAAATTCTTACCCATTCGGGCTTTACTGCAATCTCTTAGGGCCCTTGCACGGGCTTGATGAGGCCCAATGTTGCGTGTAGATAAGAAGGCGGCACCGGCGCCGGCGCCGGCGCCGGCGAGTGTGAATTTGAGCTGATACAGTGTTTATGGGAAAGTTTAAAATAGTCTCTTAAGTATATTTTTGAGCATTTTGACCCCTTAAGTTTGTCAAAGTTGAGCACTTTTTGTTTTTTGTTTTTATCAACAATTTAACAAATATATGTCTTTTAAATTTAACAAGAACTTTGAAAACTAAAGATTTTAGCTAAAAAACATTAGAAAAATCTAATCAAATTTTAAAAATTATAACAGAAGCAATATCAAACAACAAAAGTATATAGACTAAAATAAGTAGGAGTTGCACCTCAAATAATTACATCAAATATAAGAAATATATCAAAATAGAAAAAAATCATGAAATTCAAATGACTTACCCTAATTTATTTGTGTAGGCATAATTATTATTATTTTATTGTTATATATACTATTTACATATTATTTATATATATATATATTATATATAAAGATAAGCATGATAAAGAAGTATTACATGATTTTTAGATGATTTAATTTTCGTTTTTCTCTAATATTTCATGAATAGGGGATTGAAAGAGGTTTGATATTATAAATCTTTATATTTATTTATTTTTGAAAATGCTAATACGAAATACTTAAAGCATTGTATTGTCTTTTAGTACAACACATTAATTAATTTGGTTCAATTTTGAGGTACTCATCACTACAACAAAGAAATCATTAGCCGTAATAAATACAAAGATTAACAAAAACTATTAAACTTTAACTGGATTAGATAATTATCATTAAATCTAAGAGTATTATAGCCAAGCTTTAGGGACCTTTACAGAAAATTTTAATCACCTCTAAAAATTTATATTTATTGATAATTAAATTATTATTATTAATTATTATTACTAAAAATTATTTTTAACATAGATATAATATCGGTTATTGTTATTTGTTATCATAGTGGAGATTGAGAGCAAATCAAGAATGATTTTTACCACATTTTAAATTAATCGAATCTTTCTTGGTCATTATCATTATTCAAATCCCACTTATCTTTATTTTTTTCTTCCACTTTTCTACACCATCGTTAGGCTGTAGTTGGTCAATCTTGTAACTTTTTTGATAAAAGTAATGAATTGTAATTTCATTTCATATTATTATAAGTAGGCCACCCTTTAACCACATTTCAATCCTACTTGTCATGGTGTGATCAAATTGTCTAGATTATTATTATTGTTTTAAAAAAACATTTTTAAGAGAGAGTAGTAGCTTAATAATAAAAATAATAAAAATCAACTTCTACTTAAAAGATGAAAAATAAGTTTTGTTATTAATAAAAATAATACGTAATTTTTTTTTATCAATAACTTAACTAAACATTTTCGTTTTTAAAGTTGACATTTAAAATTGAATGGAGGGTATATATGATTTTTTTTTTAGATGAACCGTATATATGTGAGCTTCTTTTTGTAATGATAAGGTATATTATAAGTCATTTGTATAACGATAAAAATACATATGAATCACTTTTATAATAAGAGATATATCATCTTATAATAATAAATCAAAAACTATATCTGACTCTTATCCTAAAAAGTAAATAGTGAAAACTATTTGGAAAATGCCAAAAGAACCACACAACAAGGAGGTATTAGAAAAAAAAATTAAGAACAAAAAAGAAAAACACATGGTATTTGAACAACTTTAGAAATGAGATAGCTACCAATAAGCAATAATTCCACCAACAGAAGAATTTTCAACTATTTAAAGTGCAACCAATAATGGAATTAATGGAAATATAATAAATGGACAACATTCTTTAATAAGAAAAAATTGTAGAAAGCATAAAAATGACAAGAAAAAACTTCTTGTCATCAACCCTCCACTTTTAACTAGACGTTGAAGATTTAAGTTTTGACTGAGTGATATACACTAACACCCTTTTACTCTATTAGCTGAATTGAAATACATCTCCGATCTTACAATGTGAGTGATATATAGTAATGTCTTAAATTCTTGCCAAGTTTAAAAGTCTTTTCAACACTTCTCTCGTCTTTTTATTAAGAGTTACATATTTATACAAAGAGTTTGAGATAGTGATACACTTACTATGTCACGTGGAAAATAGGGGATATATTTTAGTTTATTTTTTAGATTGTCAATAATTTAGAGATAAAACTAACAATTTGGGTGAAGGTTTTAATAAAATGATCATCATAGCAGAGCAGAGCAGAGCAGCCATTGAGGAGGAAACAGGTAAGCAAGAGACAAAGGCAAACATCAGTAGTATAGTGAAGATGAGAAACAAAAATAAAGAGAGAGAAAAAAATAAAACATTCTTTCTTTTAGTCACAGCAGCAAAAAAGCTACTGTATCAGAATTCAGAATATTGTGATGGTAGCAAACACCAATAATTCCCTTGCACGTTCTTAGCCTCACATGCACAGTGAACTCTCTTTTTCACAGCGATATCGAAGCTCGATTAATTTTAATTTATATTAAATTTATAAATAAAAAAATACTTATTACTCTACGACGATGGTAGTTTGATAGTAATCAATCTTTCCTATGGATACACTTATGGCTACCATGTACTAGTTACAAAAATGTATAAAGATTTGTAATCAAAAGTCGAGCTGTCAAAAAATAAAACTTTCCTAATTGTTATTCTCTATATGCATTATCATTTCAAATCAAAAGTATTAGCAAACACAATTTTGTCTACCTTTAACACTTTGTCCATTCTTTACCCTTTCTCATTTTGAATGTCATAATCACTTCTAAGTGAAAAAAATTCAATCTTTTTCCATACCCAAGTTGAAAAATCCAATCTTTCTCAGTTTCTTGAAGTTTTCTGATCAAGATCTTGAAACCCCAGTTCAAAAATTTCAAAATCTAGCAGTTTTTTTTTTGTATGTATTTCACTTCAGATCGTACTAGAGGGGTAATTTTTGGTAAGGGGAATTGATAATGCCAAGGCAGAATCAGGCTATGGTGGAGGGTTTAATACCCAAGATCCGTAAAAGGGGTTGTTCATCTTCTTCATCTGCATCATCAAAAGTGTATAACTACAGATTTAAACGGGCTATTTTAGTTGGGAAATCAAGAAACGGGCTCGGGCTTGGGCTTGGTCTTGGTCTTAGAGGGTCTAGATCCAGTACACCAGTGCCAAGTTGGAGGGCAACTCCATTGAGAAACGTTGTTGAGTCACCCAAACAGTCCCTTGGTGGTGGGATATCACAGCCAGTTTCAGCTAGAAAACTTGCAGCTACATTGTGGGAAATGAATGAAATGCCTTCACCAAGAATGACTGAAGAAGACTTGGAGAAAAAGAAGATGATGATGAAGAAGGAGAAAATTCGGGCTGGTCATATGAGTTCGGGCTCTGTTTCGGGCTCTTTGCCTCCTCATTTGTGTGATCCATCTCATAGCCCGGTTTCTGAGGTGAGCTACTGAGCTCACTCTTTTGGAATATGTTTAGTATAATAGTCATAAATATATCTAAAGCATCCTATTTTCACGAGTTTCATACATGAACTATCACCAACTATTTATCAAAAAAACGTCTTGAAATATCACCATAACTCAATCTATAGTTGATGTAGTGAACTCGCACACATGATAGTTTAGGTATGAAACTCGAAAAGTTGGATACTTTAGGTGTGGTTTTGACCCTAAAGTGTTGTATCTTGATGTGGGAACTATATTTTGCTGAATTCAATTGGATTAGTTTCCTGTGGTTGTTAGAAATTCAGAGAAAATGATGTTTGTATTAGTCAATTCTCAAATATTAGTTTAGTTAGGTAATTACCAAATACTAACACATGGTTGATGTAACTTGTATGGTGGAGATATAGTGAAAATGACATTTTTCATCCTCTTACTTGTCCTCCTGATTATTTTGTTCCATCCCACAGAGAGGAAAACGAAATGGATTTGTCGAATGAACTTGCTGTATTGTTGATGAAATAGCTTACTTGACATATACAGCTTTAACAGAAATGTTTGTCTTGTTATTACTGGCTTTACAAAGAATTGGCCTTGAGAAGCTGTTTGCAAAGATTATGATATGATTTTTTTGTTCTCCACATGATGGGGTGTACCTTCCTCGTCTTCTCGATGCATGATGACAAGTTGGGTGATCTTAGTTACTCAAGTTTGTTGTTGGTAATCCATATTTGCATTGATTGTGCAGAGGATGGATCGGTCTGGAACAGGAAGCTATCAGAAGAGATCATCAACAACTTCCCGTAGACCAAGGACTACGGACCACAATGTTGGGATGTTAGATTCTTTAAGCAGCGCCAGTTTTATGGAGGTGGCAACCAATTCCTTCATGTTGGTCAATTTTATTGTTCTTTATACCTCATTAGCATGCAATTTAAGTTCATATTTACTTTTGGTATTACGTCACACTTTCTGTTTCTTCGTGTTCGTGCAAGTAAAAATGGAAATCAATGGTTAGGTTGTATAAGTGTAGATTTGAAATGTATTGACTTGGTGTGAAAACTTATGTTGCTAAAAGAGAGTGATGCTTTATATAACTCTGTAATGCAGCTTGAGACCAGATCTCGTGCCCAGACTCCACGGGGATCAGTGGCTGGTTTTGGCAGCCGTCTGAAGGATGTTAGTAACGCTTTGACAACTTCCAAAGAACTTCTGAAAATAATCAATCGAATTTGGGCACATGCTGATCAACCTTCATCTAGCACGTCACTTGTCTCTGCGTTACACACTGAGCTGGAAAGGGCCCGGCTGCAGGTGAACCAGCTTATTCAAGACCAGCGCTCAGATCAAAATGAGATTAATTATCTCCTTAAATGCTTTGCTGAAGAGAAAGCAGCTTGGAAGAATAAAGAGCAACAGGCAGTTGAGGCTGCAATTGAGTCCGTTGCTAATGAACTTGAGGTAGAGAGAAAGCTTAGGCGGAGATTTGAGAGCTTGAACAAAAAACTTGGCAAAGAGTTATCGGATTCAAAAGCATCATTCGTGAAGGCAGTGAAAGAGCTTGAAAGTGAGAAAAGAGCCAGAGAAGTAATGGAACAGGTATGTGATGAATTAGCTAGAGATATCGGTGAAGACAGAGCTGAAGCAGAAGAGATGAAGAGGGAATCTGCAAAAGTTCAAGAAGAGATTGAACAGGAAAGAGAGATGCTCCAGTTAGCTGATAGATTGCGCGAGGAAAGAGCTCATGTGAAACTCTCCGAGGCCAAGAATCATTTCGAGGAGAAAAATTCTGCTATTGACAAGCTAAGAAAGCAGCTTGAAGGATTCCTGGGGAAGAAAAAGACCAAAGGTAAGAGAAACGGTTCCCTAAATTTCAGAAATAATGAAGATACGACATCCTTGAGTAAAGAAAAAGATGATGATGGAGAAGTGGAGAATGTTGCAGACTGCGGGGAAGACTCAGCAGAAAGTGATCTTCATTCAATTGAACTAAACATGGACAATTCCAATAAGAGCTACAATTGGGCTTATCCATCTAATGTAGTTCGTGAGTCAAAACGAATTTCAGTTGATGAAAGAAGAGCAAGAAACTCCATAGCTGGGCAGCCCAGAAGAAGCACTCCCATTCAAAGGAGCATTTCTGGTGGAGTTGTCGAGTATGTCAATCAAGCTGCAAATCTTCCAACCACAGGAGATGGATTAGACAGGGAACGACTTCATGAACTCGAGAAACTAGGCCAACGATATAGTTATCTGGATGAAGCACAGAGACTTAAAGTAGTGAAGGGCCTTAAAGATCATCTATTAGCTAGTTCCGGGACAGGATCTTGCAAAGACATTTCCAGCCCCATCCGACAGTGGGAGCAACCTTGGCCTTCTAGAGATCCTTGTGGTACAATTCAAGAAAAATCAAGCATTATTCAGGGGAGTGCCACAAAATCAAGGCTAGGAGAAGGCCAAAGTGTCAGAAGATCAAGACGGTGAGATTGTTTGAATATGCATGATCTTGTCAAGGAGAAGGGGCCTTCTAATTGTAGGAACTTGTTAAAACTGGTTCCACTATGGCCTAAGTTATCTGTTCACTTAACAGTTAAAACCAAGATTGCCCGATATACTTTGACATGTCTAAAAGAGGTTAACATCTTGTTGATTACACTTCAGATGTCATTTTCAATTGTTTTCTTCTGCCAGTTTTTCGTTACATGACTCCTTTTTGTTAAGGCGTGTTTGAATTAGTCGAAATCCCTGTAGAAAGTTGTGCTGATTTTAGCAAACTGCTCACTGTGTAAAAAGTTCCCAGCTGCTACTATAAAACTTTTCACCCTTGTACACATTTTCCTCTTCTATGAGGGTACTTTTCTCTTATAAGATAAATCATGTGCCTTTATAAGTTGTGTATCTTATTTGAGCTTTATTATCCAACGGTATTAAATTTGAGACATTCAGGTGTAAACTTCAGATATTAATTCTTCACGACAATAATATATCCAGTGTAATATTAAACGGAATGTTCGTTTTACTTGTCAATTCTTTTACTCGCCATCACATCTTAACATGAACTTCAACCAAATATGGAACATATAATAACACATTGAGTGGCAATATACTACAACTTACTCGGTGTAGTCCCACAAAATGAGATCTGGTAAGGGTAGAGTGTACACAACCATACCCTTATCTCAAAGGTAAAGAGGATGTTTCCGATAAGAGACCCTCTTGGCTCAGGAGGAATGACAATATACCATCCATGTAAACATTTCTCTCAAGAATATCAATAGCATCCACAAAAAAAAAAAAAGGAGAAAAAAGAACATCTGAAAGATCAATTGGACAAATACCATTGCTAGTTGTTTAGTAAAGAAAGAGTTACATGAGGCGATGTCATTCAATATTCATCTCAATTTACAACAAAATAGACTAGATACAGTCTTAAGTCCACTCAACAGTAGATCAAAAGGAAACGGAATAGTCTTAACATTATCGCTTAAATCACCTCGTAGCAGTTCTTGCACTCATTGATGTATGATAATTGGTGCTTCTATCTTTCCTGTAAGAAGTGTAAACATCATCATATTGATTAGGTTCATTTGGATTGGCTGTAGCTCCAAGTCCTAATCGTCCAGAGCTATTCGATCCAGGTTTCTGTGGAATACTTCCATCAGGATAAGTCCCAGTTTCCGGATCAACTTGAAGGTTTAGAGGTGGAGGAATGCAAGCCCCTCCCTTCCGGACAGGAGAGTCTCTCTCATAGTCATCATAATCGTTGGCTGATTCAGATTGTTTAATAGGTCCTTCTGATGGATTAACTTCTCCAATATCTCTAAAAAATTTAGACACCCTTTCAAGAATTTCAGATTCTGACACAGTCAAGGGTGGTATGACGGTGGGAATATCCAAGGGGCTCATGGGAGAGTAAGGCACCCCACTGCCAATCTGCATCTTTCTGACCATACCAGGAATAAGACCAGGAGGGAACAAGGGGTACGGTGGTACTTTTTCACCTACATTTGCAATTGATGCTGGTGTCAGATGAGGTGCCGGTTGTAGATTTGCTGGTGGAACCGAAGATGGTATAGGCATTAATCCAGGAAATCCAGTAGGCGGAACAGCACCAGCATGAAATTGCTGCGGTGCAACAGATGGTATAAGAGGAATTTGTTTTCCTTGATCAGCTAGATTTGCTAAACTTTGCTGATCAGGCTTCCACTGAAAAGTACTCTGATTTGCTCCCTGGTGCATTAATCCTAGAAAACCATAAACAATACCGTAAGAAATACAAACAAGAGTATATTTTCGCATTTGCAACTAACAATGCAGAACACTTTTGTTATGAATCTCTGATATTCCACATCTTGGTACTCCCAACTCCAGCTATAAAGGCGAACAATTACCTGCAGCAGCAGAAGTATCTGGCGCGATTAATTCCTTTGGAGGAACAGAAAAATTTGCAGGGTGTCCACCTATCATCTCATTTTCAAGTGCACGAATAGTATCCTGATCATAAACTTCCTTTGTACCCCAAAACTGTAGAATTTTTTGAAGCCGAGATTGATTTTCTTCCTTGTTTTGAGGGTTGTGGTATATCCTAGCAAGCATGGGACCCAAAACAGGCTTAAAAGCAAGTGCCTCATTGTCAAGCTCAGGAGGATTGATTCGTCGCTGCAAGCTGCACAATTCAGAAAATAAAATGAGAATACAGTTGAGTATCATTTCCGTTAGTAGGGAGGGTTTACCCAGAAAGGTTGTGAGAGGATGAAGTGTACTAAACCAAATAATTTTCTTGACAAAGTACAAAAGATGTAGGAATATTTTTGGACACCTCCCATCAGGTTTGGCTTTGTAGCACTGATCTCCCTTGTGATTTACGATATTATCTTTATTTCTTTTCTGTTGATTTCTTTGTAACATTCTTTTAATAGTTTTTATCATTAACATAGAAAATTGTGACCAGGCTAATTCATCCTTTCTGATACTCTTTATTTTATTAATTCAATTAATTTGGGCAAAAAGCACAACGTCTACAAGAAGCATACCAAAAAGTTGAGAACCTACAAAACTATATGGTTTCTTCGAACAACACCCAATCTTCTATACCTAAAGAGAACAGTTCAGAGTGGCAATCGTCAATTGTGCTCCAAAACCAATGAACACTGAATACATCAAACTAAATGATGCATATAGGCTACTCATACATGTCGGTAGACTACTTTCTCATAGGATTCCTACGTGCGCCCACCACTACCAATGATATCTCTACCTTCAAACTGGATGACGTCAACTCAGAGTTCATTAGTTGATGTTGACATCAAATTACAAGTCTTAACAAAAAATTCTACCATCTAACGTACCTCAACTGCCCATGCTACCATCTTTGTACTACTTCTACTAGGTTTTTGTTAAAAATATTATTCCAAAAAAGGGCAAAGAGATTTATAGGTTGGTACAAAGCAAGGCTAATATCACAAGAATTAGCCCATAGGAATCTGTGATGATCCATATGCATCTTGACAATCAAGAGTAATTTCAGAGTGTCTTCTTTTTATTACAATTTACAAGACAAACTTAATTTATCTTAGCTAATATGAAAAAGTCAATAACATACACCAAAGAAGCAATAAGAAATATTTTGCACTTGAGGAAGTTTAAAAAGAAAAAAGAAAGCATAGACAAAAAGGAAGGAGAACTCAAGAGTTAATATATCTAGGAGCTTGCAGTAAATCACTAAGCACCAAGATATCAAATGTTACCTATCAAATAAGATGTCATTGGCAAGATAGACTATATGCAGTTGCCTCTCCGAATCATCTATGGAAAACACCCTGTCTCTGAGCGCCTCAGCCAAAGCAGGTACAAATGGAGATCTCTGCATAAACCAACTCTTGGCACCTTTAATTGACTCTTTCGTACCAGTAAGATTATTTATGACATTACTAAGCTCCATCTCTACATCTGATGGAAGAGGCCTAGATAGACCTTTGAAAGGCCCATGTGAATGTTCATAATCTGCTCGGCTAAAAGGCTGAGAATGATGCTGATCATAAAATGGTGGGAAAGGGGGTCGATGCAAATGGGATGGACCTAACATTGCAGCAGAAGCATTGGAGGCATTATATGGAGTTAAGGGTGACGGACTCATCATAGGATTTGGTGGATGCATCACAGGCAAAGAAGAGGATGGGAAAGGAGGATTGAAGGCCCCACCAGGGGGGCGAGTAGACATCCAAAGCTTATAGCGATAGTAATAATGACCTTCACCACCAAAGAGGAAACTGTAAGCAGGATTGTCTTGCTGCTTTTCACGGATCATGGCTTCAAACTCAGGACCATTCTTGACAGCATATTCAATTAATTTATCAATACGCTTTTGGAGTTCAGGATCAGATGGCGGAGGAGAAGGAGGTGGGGGAGAATCATACGGATTGAAAAAAGGTGATGAAACAAGGTGAGGAGGCATGTGTGGTGGAAAAGCAGGAGGTGGTGGTTGTTGCTGCTGAAGATGAAGAAGATGTGGAGGGGGTGTATGCGGATGGAGTTGTTGTTGCTGCATAGGGCGAGGGTAAGGGAACTGTTGAAGAGAAGAATGTGGGCCAAGAAATGGAGGACCATGAATTGAAGGAGGAAACTGTTGATGTTGGGGATGAAAACCAAACTGTTGTTGCTGTTGAGTGTTAGCTGCTTGGTGCTGCTGTTGAGCAAACGCCATAGCAGCTGCATAATCAGGAGCTTGTCGATCCATAACTACTAACAAAAATTAGCAGGACCTGAATATTAGAGCTGTGCAGAAGTTTCGTATTAAAACATAATCAGCTAAACTAAAAATTATATAAAATACGAACTTGACTCTAGCAGAAGAAAATGAAGGGATGGGAAAGGTACATAAAAATGAACAAAGAGATACATCAAAAAGAGAGCAGTAAAAAATGCTTTCCGATTTCATAGAATGCGCAGAAAGATATATCTTTTTCTTATTTAGCATAAGTGATAATACAATACATGCTTCATTTTTGTTATCTTCCGGAAATAAGGATACATTTTAACAAAGACTGCTCAAACCACTTCATACTGCCTCATATGAGTCTAAACCTCATACAGAGGGGAAAAGAAGAAAGGTTTTGACAATGCTCAACCTGATAAGAGAAATGCCCAGAAGGAGAATACTCACTTACTCAGTCGCTCACCAAGCAGAAAAAGAGGCGTCTTTTCCTGTTTTTCAGGACCAAATTATGAAAATGGGAAATTACAAATGTTTAAACTTATTCAAAAATCCTTGATAAAATGATTGCAGACAAGATGAGGAAAACTTTACAGCTGCAGAAACTACCAAATTTCCAGCATATATGCTTTCAGAGGTTTAAGACACACAACTTTAAGTACTTATTTTCATCTTCACACATGATCCTTATGTAGTTAAAAGAAAGAAGCAAGATATACCCAAAATAAAAAAATAAAAAAATCTCTGATCTCACTGACCTTTACAATGAGCTTCCATTTTGTTTGAATTATAATGCTTTATTAACCTTGCATGCTTGCATATGTCGCAAAAAATTAACGAACTATACTAATACCCTCAACAATTACTAACAATCAATTTCTCCAACATCAAGCGGTACCAACTAGGATTGACACTTAAATTGACTTCCGTCATACCAAACACACTTAGTTGTTATTCAACACTCCCATTAATCGAATTTCTTACATAATAGACTGCTAAACTTAACCCAAGCGTCAGTATCAATGCACTGATTTGAATTTTAACAAAATCTATCCAATTCTAATTTTCAATTACTTAGGTTTAGAACGTTTGGAATAAAATCACTTGAGCGCTTAATTCAACTAACACAAAAATATACAGTTCACTCAACGATTATCTTTGGTTCCGAAATCCAGCGTTGTTTATTCCTTCCTCTGTTTCAATTTATTTGTTATACTTGCAATTTTAATCAGTTCAACCTTTACTACAGAACAAATTTGGAGCTATTATCAAATTGATAAGATAAAATAAATCATATATTCAAGTAAAAAGAATCACATAATAAAAACTACACGGAACTTACAACTGAATTTCGTCGACGGCAGACGGAGTTCGCAGCTCAGGGAAGTGATGTCAATGTAGCAGAAGAAACTGAAAATTGGGGGATTTGGAGCCCATATGTTTAGCTAGAAGGGAACTTGGGCCTGGTGGAATTTGAGATCCACGAGCCATTCCTTCCAATAGGCCCAACTATTTTATTTTTGGGGAAAATTTCATAAAAAACTATAGTTTACATGTATATTATAGGGAAAATTACGAGGATAAACAAACTTATACTATTTAATTACTCACCATAGATATAATTTGCAATAATTATCAGTCGCAACTAACATTATACATTAATTACATGGGCTGACTTCGAGTTTGTATAATTAGTCATGTTTGTATATGCATAATTCGCCAGGATATACAAATAAATATGTATAATATATAATTTTTAGCCTATATACATATAAAATTCACCTCTCTGCCCTCTCTCGCTCACCTCTCTCCTCTTTCTCTCAATCTCGCTCGCCTCTCTCCTCCCTCTCCCAATCTCGCTGCCATTTATACAAACATATATGTATAATATACAGTTATATACAATTATATACATATACAATTCACCTCTCTCCCACTCTCTGCCCTCTCTTGCTCGCCTCTCTCCTCTCTCTCCCAGTCTCGCTCACCTCTCTCTTCCTCTCCCAATCTCTCTTGCCATATATACAATTACATATGTATAATATACAATTATCTAACCAATATACATATACAATTCACCTTTCTCCCACTCTTTTCCCCCTCTCTCTCTCCTCTCTCCTCTCTCTCCCAGTCTCGCTCGCTTCTCTCCTCTATATAACATGTAGCTACAAATTGTAATTATCAAACTATAGCTATGGAGAGTAATTAATTATTTTTAAGTGGCTATATGTGAAAGTTTCCCTATATTATATCGATCAACGATACTTTTGTTATCAACATAACATAGCTACTCTTTATTCTTCTTTTTTATAAAAGAGTTCTAGCCCATCTCCAGAACGACAATCGATGTAACTATTAAAGCGACTTCTTAACCACGCATGCAATTAAGACCTCAGATTAAGGACAAAGAACTATCATTTATTCAAACACAACCCTTGATAATTATTTTTAAAAATTTACCATAAAAAAATACTAATCGTCTCATATTTTATTAGGTCGGGCATAAAATTTAATATGGAAATCTAATTAGCAGTTCATATAATCCCTGATTTCAACAATAGTTGTCATGTTTTACTTTTCGAACCTTTGATCAATATTTTAAGATATTTTTTTGTCATGTCTCAATGAAAAAAAATTGCAAACTCATAATACTTTTCGTATATTTTTTTATCATCCAAATTTTAATTTTTTTAATAATGAATTAATCTAATCAATTTACTTTCAGATACTAATCAAATTGACTTTTGAAAATGAAATATGACAACTATTTTAAGACGGAAGGAATATATTTTAAGTTCATAATAATAACAGAAGAAAAGTTAGGTTCACATCAATGTTTGAAACTTAAAGTACGTAGCTTTTGAAATTATGAAAACGTTATAAATATATGAAATGATGTCAAATGTTTTTGAAACAAGTCAAAATGGATGGAGCATCTAGATTGAAGTGATATGTGAAATATTTTTGTAGTAAATAGCCATCTTTTGTTGAACTTTTTTTTCCATTCAAAGTTAGGCATAGAAAAAATATTGTGACATGTCGTTTTAATGTTTTTCATTTGAATTTTTCCACTTTGGTTGGTGACTAATCTGTCCAATTCATCAATAATGTTTGAATGATATAAGATAAAAGTCCTTAGTCGGCATATAATTTGACATCTTGAAGACCCTTTGTGCTTACTAATCACCCAATAAAATGTGTTATGATAGGATGATTTGAGTTTTTCTATTTTTAATCAGGATGTTTGAATTCGACTTTTGAATATGAAAAAAAATAATGTTGAAAGCGTCCTGAAAAGCCATACAATACTTGATCAAGAAATACTTGAACTTGTATACACATACCAAATGAGAAATCAAAAAAGAAAATGTTATTACTTTGATGGTGACGTTACTATCATTTAAAAGAGGCATGCAAACTGTGTGCACCCTTAAATTTCACCTCTATAGCCGTCATGGGCCTTGTAAAGGACCACTAATTATTTTAGACGATAAATTTTAAAAGTCTTCAACATCATCACATAAATTGAAACGGTGAGCAAGTGTTTATTTAGATAGACGATTGCCTTTCAATTCAAAACAGAAATACAACAACATCAAACCCACAACACTAGTATGAAAAGTAATTATCATGCCCCTTCCTATTGAGTTGTCAATCAATATTATTAGGGGATTTACAAGTTAATATACATATATATTTATTTTATTTTCAAGTACAAATACAAATACAAGATCTATGAATAAACTAATAGGTTCTTCTGAATCTACGAACCCCACCTAGCTCCGACTCTGTGTCGAAGAGGATGAAATGATTGTTGAGGAAATATGTATACACTCGATAGCAATTTATGTGGACACAAGGAAAGCCCAAAAGAGAATGGAGAATGGGCCAACAATGTGGGCCTAATAGAGGGGCTGACGGTGCTTATTGATCTTGTGGGCCCCCATATTGGTGCCTTGGGTGGGCCCCAGTTTTGGAGGACTTAAATCTTAATGCACATTTTAAAGAAATAGCAACTAACCGGCCAATTTTTTGGTTATACTGTGAAAAATAGTCAAAATCCTAAGTTACTCTTCGTTTTTGTTTTTTGTTTTCGACCGAAAGGGTTTATCATCTGAGCAACTGTCTTATTTGAATTATTTTTGAATTTTACTAGTAAAATTTGAAATTTCAAGACGGTAACTATCTTTTTGATAATAGGATTTATAAGTGATTATTTATTTATTTTCCCAAAAAAGAAGAAGGAGAGACTAGTGTGTTTGGTGCGAAGTCAAAAAAATTTCATTCAATTGGTCAAATATTTGGAAAAACATTTTCGTTAGGAAGCCAAGCTTTATGAAAATGAGAAAACAGAGCTTCGAAATGAAAGTATGAAAAACAAGCTATACTAGTGATATCAACGTAGCTATTCTATTTTCCTCACCCTCCAACACACCTCATCTTCACTCCCACACCCATAGCCACCATCCGACACCAATCAGACACTGAAAAACATTTTCCTTCATACCAGATACAGCCTACTACTTCAATACTCTTCTACACAAACCACTTTCAACTCTCAAGTAATCTGACATATTGAATGAGATGTCTTCTTTTTTAATTAAAGATTCTCGAATTCAAACTTTAAAATGGAGATTTTTTTAATTAAACAAAATTGATTCTCGCGTAAATATGAATCCTACACAATTAATAAGTTCAAAGTTATCGATTAAGTAAATACTATACCATCTCCAAATATTAGTAGTGATGATTATTACAACCTTCTTTTGTCCCTCGTAAAAAATTACATTTAAAAAATAGTTAGGATGACAAATTCAATCAATTTTCTTCAAATGGAGAAAATGATGAAAAGGGAATAGTGGTCCTACTCATCAAGTCTATATATTGCTCAAGGAAAAATATCACAATATATCGAAATTAAATTGATTTATCCAATAATGATATCTTTGATTTTAATAGCCAAAATGAAAAGGTGCAGTCAAACAAAGCTTGACCGACTAGAGTCTCATAAATTATATTTGAGTATAATAATTAGTAATAATAATAATAATAAAAGCGTTTTAAAAAGAGTTTGAATAAGTTGGTTGAGTTGTTAATTGAATGAATGATCATTCACACTTGTGTCTTTTATACTAATGCTTTTTCATTAAAAAAAAATAGAGATTTGGAAAGGTCATTTTATTTTTATCGTAAAAGGATAAGAAATCTTATTTCTTTGTTACACGTCCTCATTTGATTAATTAAACAAATTTAATGAAAAAACACTCAAATTGTAGGAAGAAAATAAAATAAATATTCAATTCTTTGTTGACTAAACTAACAAGTACTGGGATGGTATTAGTAAAAATAGCAAATGAGATTCAATAACTTTTCTTTTACTTTCTCACCTGGTGTTCGATCTATATCTATATGAAGTTCTAACTAATTTAGATTCACATCGCATATATTTATATGAAGTTATAACTAATTTAGATTCACATCGCATATGATCTTATAGTCAATAAGTAGAATGCTCCCTACAAAACTTTTTGGGTAATCAAAGTGCGAACCTCAGTGGCATAGCCACATGTAGCCTACGCTAGTTAGCCAGTTGGACACCCTTCGTTAAAAAAATATATTATTTATCTAGAAAATTATACAAAATAAATCAGTTTAACTTATTTTCCATACATATATATTAAATATTGGACATCCTTAACAAAAATTTTGACTTCGTCAAACAAGCCCGTAATCTAAATTAAAAGAAGCGAGAGTTTGTTATGTTATGTTATTCTAACATTTTCTTCTGTTTGACATGAAGAGTTTAATATACTAATCCCAAAGTAGCCAAACATTAATCTAATAATCTGGAAATAGTTCAGATCTATCTTCATAATCAACTAGACACATGTTCATTAATATATAATATATAATCATGGTAATTGATTAAGTTGAAAATTAATTGTAAATACTTAGATGCTACATTATATGCGTACACGTTATATCATGAACTAAACAACAAATTAATATGGCTATAATTTAATAGTGGATATAAATCAGCTTTGACCTGTCTTCTAATTAGATTAGGCACATGTTATTAGTATATAAGCATGGTAATTGGAAAATTAATTATTGTACCATACCTAGTTGCTAAATTATCTGAACATATTATTAGCTAAGACTAAATTAAGAAATTAAATATGGCTTTCAATTATAATTTTTTGACCTGTCTTCTAGTAATTCGATGAGGCACATGTTATTAGTAGTATATAAACATAGTAGTTAGAAAATAATTTATCTGCACACTTATGAACTAATTAAAGTAATTACTATAATATATTATTCAAAAGTGTTACATTATTTTAATCCTTAGTTTTATCATTAATATTATATAACAGAAGATGCGTATCAAAAATTGGATTATGATTCATTGTTCTCGGTCTAACATAATCTTTGGACAGATATTTTAAAATTGTATTTCAGTAATTCATGTCAGAAACAAGCAACTAATAAATTATAATAAATCAATACATATTAAGGTGGATGACTGAGATTTCTTCATCGTTAATATGAGATTTCGTGTTTAAAATTTGGGACTAACTTTTTTTATTGTTTAGTGTGTTAAAATTTTTCACAGAGATGAGAAATTGGTCTCCGTATATGAATTTGGACAAACACCTCGTGAATTAACTTTTGGGATTGAATTATGCCAGGTGTCATACGTTTACATCGTCTGGGTGTGACGGGGAGTTTTAAGAAGTCGATAGAGGGATGGGAAATTGTCTCCTTATTATAGACTTGGACATACCTCCTCTCATGAGTTAGCTTTCGGGTTTGAGTTAGGATCAATATCAAAAGTCGATTATGAATTTAATCAGGTTTTAATATGGAGGATTGAGTTAGCCTCAGGGTCAGGTGACACATCTTTACAGAGTATTGTCGATTGTAAATTTAATCGAACTTTAATATGAATACTGACATCGATAAAAAAAAAAGAGTACAATAATAGAACTTTTTTTTTATAATTACAATAAGTCTGAAATCAGCTGAGGGAATTGGTCATTATTTGTTTCACCAACGGTGCTACGTTTATAAATTCTCCACCACTTAAATATATTTTTTTAATTGTTATCGATCTCTAATAATTATAAGTAACTAGCAACAAAAGATTATATATTATTGTTGCAATTGGTTTTGATTCTTATTATTGTTATATTATTATATCATTAGATAAAATTATGTCAGAGATACACAATTTTGTGTGGATTTCAGTAAGGAAGTGTCACAGATTGATCTGTATACACATTTGATGTTTTTTTACTTGGAAATTGCACAGGTCCAGATACAAAGGGTGTTGTCGACACGAAAGAAAATATTTCTCTCAAAAAATAAAGTCAAGTTGATTAATTTTTAAATTAAATTAGATTATATTAAATTTTATATATTTAAAATTTATATATATAAATTTAGTTTTTTGCATATAGATATAATGAAAAATACATTGTAAATTAAAATTATTATCTTTTGACTCTACAAAAGATATTATGACGATTGAAAATGGACGGAGATAATATCATTTAAGTACAACATGGCAGATTCTTTACCAATAATTAAATATTTTTATAATTGTAATTATTAGACTTGTTCCACAACCATACAATATCAACAAAATGGAGATCTTAATTGTTTGGACAATCAAAAGTTTCATTTAGATTCTGTTACAATAATAGCACTATTAATTAATATATATGCTCGACATTTGTTTTTTAATTTTTAGCATATACATTCGTGAACCTTTTTTCGATACAAGCTTTGTTGTTATATTATGTGTTTAGATGAAATTTCATTAAATAAAAGATATGTCTTGTCAAAACAAGACACAAAATAGATAAAAAAAAATGGATCTTTAAATAATATATATTGTCAATATAAATATATTTTTTTTGGAAAAATTATGAACACTAATCTTCTTGGTAGAATACTAAATTTATCTTCAGACACGATTAGTATTAATTTATGATGAGCTCGAAATTCTATAGCTTGCTCGTGAATTGGAGCCATAGATGAAAGAAGGTGATTTCTGACTTTTTCTTCTGAATCAAATATAGGACTTGAAGCATATAAAATATGCATACATAAATGATTGATATGATTACACCCGTTAAATCAATAGGTTGAACTGAATTTGAGCTGACTAAAATATTTTGAATGTAATAAATGGGTGAATTATTACGAATTCAGTTAAAAAAGTTATTTGGACTGAAATGAATTAGATTAAAATTAATTAAAAGGTGAGTTGAAATTTCAATCGCTCAGTTATTATTAGTATGTTTTATTCAATCTTTTATAATTTTCTAGTACTTTACACAAATATTATTTTTCTTTATTATGATAGTATATAACATATTTAATAAAAAGTTATCTTTTTAAAAATATTTTAACGAGATTCCAATTTCAATGGATCAATTTGGGCTGCATTTAAATTTTGAATTTGGATGAAGTGTGCATTATGTTAATGAATAAGTTGGTCAATAACCAATCTAAACTTGAATTAGTACGAATGTTATAATTTTTATGAATTAATTTTGTCACTTATAATTAAAGTGACAAAATCAATTTTTTACTTTAAACGTTCAAAATTATTATACACATGTATTATAAAAAAGTAACTTTTAATCTACACAAATAATTTTTCTATATACATAATGTATTTACTCATACCACCCTAAATGTGTACTACATAACCATATACTACATGAATGAACGTACAATACATACATAAAGATATAAATTAAACAAAGTGCCCAACAACCTCAATTATATATATTTGTGTCTGTTCCCATCATGTACTTCTAAAAAACAACTTGGCCAACCTTTTGAAGGGCAAAAAAAGTTGAATTTATGAATCTACCTGGAAGTTAAGATGGTATTTGTCTCAAACACGAAAAATATAATGAGAAAATATCTTAAACTTTTTGTGCATTGCTATATAAACTTCCGTTGATCTTGGACTCTACAAAAATATCGTTGAGAGGGGTGGGGGATTGTTGCTAGTGAGATTCGAACACATGAACACTTAGGAGTTGGGACTCTTTCAAAACATCTAAAATCACTAGACTAAAACATCTTATTTTGTCTTCAATGTTCAAAATATGTTATTTAATCATTTCGTATATTATTTTACTTATATATACGATATTATTTTTCGACAAAAGGTGTCCAATTGGATATTCTCACTATAGCATAGCTATGCCCCTATATGTTGACAATACTACTCTCAAGTCTCAATGTTTTAAAACTCCTATTTGTTAGATGTTTCTCGAGAATTAAGTAATATATTAATATAATAGTTAAATTAGAGTATTTTTTTTTAAAAAAGTAATATTTATTTTGAAACGAAGGGAATAATGAATGGGATAATATGTGGACAAAGAGAAAGAAGAGGATTGAATTGAAACAGCAATGCAAATAAGAAAATACAGTATAGTTGTTTGTTGTGATTGGACAATATCTTATCTCTATATTTATTTTGCTTGTGCTTATTGGAAAGTGAAGTAGATCTAGGGATTTCTCTCTTTTAATTTTGTCTCCTTTTTATTTGCTTCATTATCATATAGTATATTAATTATACAACTAGCAAAATGACAAATGTCAACCATGTTGCTGTCATACACGTGAGTCGTGACAATTTTCACAAAATATTTCTAATATATATCGTCTTTCGAAAACAACCTGCCTAACGTTAAAAGATAGAGGTAAAAGAATATTAAGACGTTATCTTTTTTAGATTTTTATAAAATTTCACTTGATGTATTATTAGTGTTGTAGTAAGAGAGAAGTATTGAAAATACTCTTAAACTCAGCGTGAACTATTAATTTCATTTTTAAACTATTAACAACCTTAAAAATACTTTTTTATTTGATAAATTGAACTTAAATACACCTACGATCTTGCAATATGAGTGAAATACACCCCAAATTTTTCGTCAAGTTTAGGGATGTTTTCGTTACTTCTTTCTGACTTTTTATCAAGAGTCTGATGCGGCGATAAAAAATTGAAATCACTTGTTATGTCGTGTTGCTTAACGAAGGTATATCTTCAGTTTAGTAATCAAGTAGATGAATATTTTTAAGATATTCATTTATTCAAAAACGAAATTAATAATTTATATCAAATTCCGAAGTTAATACAGTTATATAAGATAATTTTCCTCCTAATTTTATTTATTTACTAGTTTTTTAGGCAATTTTTTTTAAATCAAAACATTGAAAATTGTTGACTAACTATTTTATTTCTGCAGGAAAAGACTAGAAGGATTTTTTATTTATTTTTTTACAAGTAGATCTAGTGGGTAGTACAAGTTTTTGCTTTACGATCCAACGCGTGTAATTTTGAATCGTCTTATGATTATTTAATATAGCAAACATTATCTTTCTTGAAATTCTCCTAATTTTGTTTGCTAATATAAGGTCTCTTACCAAGAAAAGAGGCATTTTGGAATCTACCTGCCCAAAATAAGTTTTATTCACGTGAGTTTTTCCATTTTAGCCATGAAATAGTGGTACATAAATAAATCAAATCGAAAAAATATTATTAATATAGTATTTTTGTTATTGATTTATAGATTCTTTCAGTTTAATCAATGATTAATAAATCGATCAATGAAAATATGACTTTAGAAAATTTATTCATAATCTCCTATTTTGTCAAATAGACTCGCATTCAAACTCTCGACGTTAGATGTTCCCTTGATATTTCCTAGAGTTCGGAGTTAAAAAGGCAAAAAAAAATGTCAAAAATTATAAAAGGGAATATCAATTTTTTTTAACCAAAAGGACAAAATCGCTCCTGACGGAACAATTTTCTTAATGGATATCGTAATTTTTTTTTTAGTGTCGCTGCATGTGCAGCATTTTTTAAAAATAAATAAATAAATAAATTGAAATCGCAGCGATTTCTTTTTCCTATCTCTGCACCAAGCCAGCAATAGAGGCTGTCAGCTATGTGTATTTTTTTTTTTTTTTGACAAACAGCGATTTTAAGAAAAAATAATTTTTTTTGGACGAAATCGCTGTCACAATAGCGATTTAGGTATTTTTTTTAAAAAAATTAACACGTAAATTTTGTCAGAAGAAAATTGCTCCGTCGGGAGCGATTTTATCCTTTTGATTAAAAGAAAAAATTGATGTACCATTTTGGAATTTTTGACAATTTTTTTTAACCCTTTTAACTTCGGACTCCTATTTCCTAATGCGTTTTTGAGTTTCTGCCTGTTTTATATTGAAATTGAAGGCTAATTTCACTTGATATAACGATTTTGTCTTGATATATTTGTTTGATTAGCAATTTTTCAAGTTTAATTAATAATTAACTAAATAATCAATGAAAATGTATTCATAATCTCTTCTTTTTCATCAGACTCGCAATGTCACCCATACTCTCAATGTTAGGTGTTATCTTCCTCGCTATTCCCTAGATTGAAGACTAGTTCACTTGATGTACTTCTCGATCTGTCACAATTAAGATAGAGAATTTAAACTTCATCGATAAAAGAATTCCTTCGTTCTACCTTTTAACCTGATATATTTATTTAACAAAAAACGAAAAATGCTCAAACACACGACACAAAATAAAGAGGCCCCCTGTTTGGCCTGCCGTTGGATTAGAAGGATTTGGTACAGGTGTCAGCTGGTTGGCCCCCTACCCACAAGCCAGCAAACATAGTAGCATGGTCCCTGTTTGGCTTGTTTCTTTACCAAATAATTTAATTATACTACACACAAAAAGTTTTATAATATCCATCTACTTTTACTGTTACTATTATGTTGGGTTCATGACTTCACGTAAAATATAATGACAGTAGATAATTAATTCGAAAGTGAATTATATACGTAAGAATGTTATATTTGTCTCTTTTATATTCACTTTCTCTAATTTACATATTTTTATTTATAACATTTAATGAAATTCAAACGTCAAATATTAGAAATGATGTTTAATAATATCTTACTATAATAGTTGATAAAATTTGGACAGATGTTATTATTATAGAGAGGGTTGATTAATGTGTTTATATAAGTTCCTTCCACCCAAAATATGTATCGTTTTAGCAAATGCAATTGTTCCATAATAATTAATGCTTTAAGAATTTAATATAATAGTAGAAAAACTTCTTTTTTTAATTGTGCTTAATTCTCAACTAAACATGATTGTTTCGTTTGGTAGGATATATTAGAAAAAATATGCATTCGCTTTGTTTATTACTGATATCTTAATTAATATATTTTTTGAATCTAAACATTAGTTATATACTATAATTGATATTATATTAAGTATAACTCAATCGCAAACATGGATCATACTAAGGATATTCAAAACTTTAATATATATATATATATATATATATATATATATATATATATATATATATATATAAGATTATTTTAGTTTTGACCTACATATGTCGTATTTTTATATGTCCATAAATTTTTTCGACGAAAGATGTTTGAGTGATCACCTTTAGTGATGTAGCTACATCTCTAGTATAGCTGTTACATGAAAAATCATGAGTAAAAACACAACTATTCTTTCGGATTTTTACATATTTTTCGTCATATTTGTGGAGGATTATTTTATTAGCAAATAATTTATTTAAAACTTATGCAATGCATATATTTTCAATAAACTAAATCAAAACATATATAAATAACAATCTCAATATAACTTATACAAATATTATTATGATTCTATATCGAGGACTATTTGTATAACACCCATGACCCTTGCCAAATGATGCCCCTAATAAATAAATAAAACTTAGTAAATAATATTATTATCTTTTTTTTTATAAACATGATTTTTTTAATTAAAAAAATCACATTTTAATTTATTTAAAATAGAAGAGTACTTGCTGAACAATAAATTAAATTGTAGTGAATATAATGATTGATTTTACTTATCACACAAATAACTTTAATAAACGTACTATTGTACTTGCACATCTCACTGTCTCATTTTCATCTTTGTGAAATTAATTTTTTGCTTCTTCAAAAATAAAATAACGGGTCCTTTGGTTCCACACCTAAAAAACATAAGAGGACGTCCTATGGTTCATGAAATAAAGTTTAATTAATAATTTTGAAGTCAAATATGAGATTATTCAATTTCAAATTTACTTGATTAAACTTTTCTTTATGATATAAGTAATTTCCTATATCATAATAAACTTAAAGAAGTTAAGTAGAGCACAAATTTTTTCTTAGAATATCACATAGGATGTGTAGTCAATTTTTTTATTTTATATAAATTTTAATGTCAATTTATACAAATTCAAAATTGAAGCACATAAAATAAATTGAAACTAAGTTTAAAAAACATAAATTATCTACTATTCCTTCGATAATCGTATCATGATTATTTAATTTGGATGGTATAGATATCACATTATAATCCTTTTACGTTACTATATTTGAAATTTGTTCCTGATTTCTCCACCTCGTGAAATAAGATTTGAATACATATTATTCTTATATTCTCTTTGTTCAACAATAATGATTCACTATATTGTTTTGAAATATCTAATAATATCTGTCTACTTTATAAATTAATAAATAATTTGATATTTGGCTTGTAATTTACCTTTATGACAGTTATCAACATTTTTCCAATTAGTTTCTTAAAAATATTATATTTATTCAATCAAAGAGTGATATAGTAAAATTATCGTTTTATTTATAGTTTCTTAAGAACAGTATAAATTCAATATTAAACAAGTATTGTTGAACAGAGAAAATATATATTAAATTTTTTTTCTTTTCTTTTTCATAGTAAATTAAAAAATTTAAAATCCGAAATAAAAGAATATTATTCATCTGATCAGCTACGAATTATTATCACGCTTTTAGGTCCGTTTAAATATAATTTTCCTACCTGTCCCCGTTCACGTTTCCTACGTCATTTATAACCCCATTGTTCTCCCTTTTTATCTTCCCATCTCTTTCTTGTGAGACATGTCCATAACCCATTTCTCTTCACAAAACTATTTTTTGAGTGAACACTACAATTTCATGGAAGAATCATCGAGAAATTCTTCGTCTCCTCCGAAGCAAAACAGCAATCAATTAGAAGAAATCGAAATCCCTAAAGAGCATTTGTTCGAGAAGCCATTAACGCCGAGTGACGTTGGGAAGCTCAATCGATTAGTTATCCCAAAACAAAACGCCGAGAAGTACTTTCCCCTTAATGATTCGATTAATGATTCAGGTGAAAAGGGATTTTTACTGAGTTTTGAAGATGAATTGGGGAAATTATGGAAGTTTCGTTATTCGTATTGGAATAGTAGCCAGAGCTATGTATTGACTAAAGGATGGAGCCGTTTCGTGAAGGAGAAGAAATTAGATGCCGGTGATGTGGTTTTGTTTGAGCGACATCGGGTTGACGGTGACCGGCAATTTATTGGATGGAGGAGGAAGAACGGTGCCGCTGTCGCTGCCGTTGCTGCAACCACCGTTGCTCCGCCGGGAGTTGGCGGTGGGTGGGGGCAGGTACATCCGTTTCCGTCGGCGGCAGGTGTTCCGTACCAAACCGACTTTCTTCACGCAGGTAGTGTTTTCTTCTTCAATACATACATTTCGCATTGAAAATCTCTTTTATCTTTTTTTTTTTTAATTTTTTTTTAATTTTCAGATTTTTCAACTGTACCTACATGCAGACAACTGCTACACGTATCTTCTTTTTTTTTTTTCTTCATTTTTTTTTATGTATCAGCTCTCATTGTCGGTATATTTTAAAGTTAAAATTTGAAAATTCTACTCTAAAATTTAGGTAGTATATTTTAAAGTTAGAAACTTGAAAATTCAATTTTTGAAATTTAGTAGGTAGATTTTAAAATTGAAGCTTGAAAATTTAAGTTTTGAAATTTTAATGATGTTTGCATATACATTTTACTTAGAATTATTTTAAAATTTTGCGAGTGAAAGTGAAATTCTCCGCAACTGAAAAATGAAAAGTAACAATAGAAAGTGATTGATTTCATTAACTCCTCGTATAAGATTATTGACTCTAAAGATTTAATAATATGTTAGAAGATAAAATTGTTTGAAGCATCAAAAAAATCAGAAACGAATTTCTTGAATCATTAAATTTTATGACCAAATAAATTTATAGTTAGCTTAGTAAAATTTATACTATATCAAATCAATAAATACATATTTTTTTGCTTATCTATTGATGTGGTTCTTGATTAATGCATAGGTAGAGGTGTAATGCACAACCAATTAACGACACCAAATGGGAATAACACAAGGAGGCAAGTAAGGTTGTTTGGTGTGAACCTAGAATGCGAGGTCGATGACTCGTCTTCATGGTCCGAGTCATCAACCCCAGATGGTTCAATATCATCGAACCATCGTCAACAAAGTCAGGAGTACTATCAGTCACAAGCTGGTCAACACTATTACCAATACCAAGTCCATTATTCAAATCCTCAGGCTAATCCTCCAGCTTCATCCTATAATAATAACCATCATTATAACACGGTACGCTCTTTATTTTATTAATTAAAATTTGAACTTTTTCCGCGTTTGAACATGAATTTAGTGATATTTTAAAAATTAAAATTTGTGTTTCCTTTAATGAGACAGATGTATACGTACTCTACAGACGCCCTAGTTGATATTTTTAATTCTAAAAATACAGTGCACCTAGCTAGCTAGCTAACATGTGTATTATTAGTTAAATTGGAGCTAGGTGACAAAAGGCCAAAAAAAAAACATAAAAATAGTAGTGTAGTTGAACAAGTAATGTGCTACTTTTGTAGCAGCAATCAATTTTGCTACTTGCTTGTGAAAATTATGTAAGCAGTTTTGGAATTTGTGCAATCTTCTTTGCTCAACTATCTAACAACTACTTCCTCTTCCTCATTTCAAATTTTCATCATCTCTATAAATAGATTCGCTGCATATTAGTTGTTCACCTTAAATAGCTATCCTGAATTACTCGTTAATTTATAAAATATAGATAATTTTTTTTTTTCAATTTTCAAAATATAAATATGGTAAAGTCCCAAAAAAGTTCCTCCATTATTAATTGTTATATTGATGGATAGACAAGTGAGACTTGTTCAAGTGGTTGAGCATCTTCACCATCTCCTATAGATTGGATGTTCGAGTCTCTCTGAAAGAAAAGTGAGAACACATATTGATCCTCCTGTCTCTATCGATAAAGAAAACCTTAGTTCTCGTGTCTTATATCTTAATGCATTTTGTGGCGGCCTTAGAGGAGAAAATTATTAGACTAGGTTGGGGTGGGGGTTCAAGTCACTCTAAACGGAAAGTGAGAACAGATATTGAGCCTCCTGTCTCTATTGATAAAGAAAATCTTATTTTTCGCGTTAAATCTTATGATTTTTGTAGCGATATTTGAGGACAAAATTTTTAGGCTTGCAAGAGATGAGCATCTTAAACTATATTTGATTAAACGATAAAAAAAAACATATTTATTAAGCTTTTAAATGAACAATATATACGTTATTCAATTATGCCGTTTTCGAAACTATTTTATTATTTCCAAAAAGAAGATAAGAAATAGATATGGACAAATAGTAATAGGCGTTTTCTAGAGAACTCTTTAGCAACCCTCTGGCCTCTTGAGAATTTTGCTACTCCCATATTTTTGGTTTAATGTGTGATATCCTCTTTTTTTCTCTCTCGTAGGATCTATTGAAAATAATAATATAATCTCAATTTTAATTTATGTGATACTATTTGATTAGACAGTGAAAATTTTTATTATTAGTATAACTATAAATTATCTTATCAAAGATAAAATAAGAATTTAAAGGTTGATTTTTCTAAATGTATAAGTGACCTTTTCAATGCTAATACAAAAAACATGCCAAATAAATTGGGATAGCACCGTGGACGGATTCAAAATTTAAAATTTATTATATATATTTTTTATAAATATGCATGATTTTATTAAAATTATTGAGTTCAAACTGTACTCGTACCTTAACCATGTATATAGGGCTTTTCTCTAATTTTTCCTTCTTTCCTTTTTAGCACAAATGTGAGGAATTTTTTCTTTTCCTCTTCCTATATTACTTGTGTTTTTCACATGTTTAGAGTCGTGTGAAAGGAGAATACATTGGGAATAAAATGATTATGAATAGTGGCCATAATATATCTTTATAATAATTTGGTATGTGGTCCTGACTACCATAGCAAGCAACTTGAAGTAAACTTCAACCAACCATAAGATATATTGGATCAAACCTTATATTATATAGTCAACTTTTCTGCTCACCACTAGAGTCAGACTTCTATTTAGGAACCAAATCAAACTTGTGACTTAGCTTATTAAAAAACTAATGTCTACTACTCCCCTCGTAGATAGAAGTATTAAAAACACCCCTAAGAAGTATATAAGTATACTCTCAATTTGTCAAATGACATAGCAAGTGGTATCGAAGCACGAGACTCTTGGAAAAAAGAGAGAAAAATGTTGAAAACATCTCTAAACTTTGTGAGAATTTAGAGGTGTATTTCACTCATGTTGCTAGATCGAGGTGTATTTTAAGTTGAGTTAATTAAGTAACGTCAATAATTTGAAAATGAAACTGATAATTCTCGCTGAGACTTTTACTAAGAGGATTCAAAATATGAATATGCTAAATTATAGGGATTCTCACCTACTATTTATTGATAAAATATTAATTTTGACCTTATATATACACCATAATTTTTCAATAAAGAGATTTCTAAAGAGCCCCTTCTGGTACCCTAGCTCCACTAGCATTACAACAAGTATACCATTTAATGATGCATGTGTAAAGTCAAATGCATGACGTTTTCCAAACCTTTAACATGAAGCAAAAATACTGCTCCACAATCCAAGCTGAAATAAAGTTAGTTGAGAACTTCCATGGTGTATTGAATACATAGCTATCTCTATCACCAAATTACCAGTGGTCCAGACAAGGATGGTCACTCATAATTTTTTTCAATATCCGTAGTGTTCAAGCCAAATTGTGTACAACTCGATTAATTCCATAAAATACATGTTACCTCTGTCCACAAAAATAAAATAGATTGAAAAAAATCACCTAGTGTTGTCGATGCTGAAAATTGAATATGAGACCTCATAATGTTCAACTCAGTGCATTAACCACGAAGCCACACCCTTGGGTGGGCATTGAGGATTGTCACATGCACATATCTAACCACCTTTCTTTTATGTTATTATTAATAATTATACTGTATGGTCGTTGTAACAGGATATGGATTACTCAAGAGATGTCAACCAGATGAGATATCACCAGGGATAAGATCTGTGGATGTGACATAATGATTGACCATTATGGCACTTGGAATATCAAAAACAAGCAATTAAAAGAAAATTCAAAAGGGAAAATCCCAGATTTTCTGGCTACTTGCTCTCCCAAAAAGGTGATGTATATCAACTCCAAGTCCAGAGGGAAAGTAAATGAATAGAAATTGGCACTTTGAAAGAAACATCAGAGTGTTTTCAGGAGGGGTGGGTGGGTAGTTGGACAGCTGAGGTGGGCCATCCAAACATAGATTGACGTAAACAAACGCCCAAATGAGGCCATTCGTTTACAAAATCTAGTCGATTCCAACTTGATTGAGACTAAGACACAGTTGTAATTGTTTGTTTACAAGAATTTCAAGAATATATAGATAAAGGAGTATTTTTTTTGTTGTTTTACTACTGTAAAGATTTTCCTAGGGCTTCTTCACCAAGAAGTAATATGGTGGAGACTAGTTTCTTTGATAAGATGGCAGTGTACTCTGTTGTCAGTGACAAACACAATGTCTTAGGAATACTATTTGACATCTATTCAAAGCAACTAACAGTTTAAACAGCTTAATTCATTTTGTTCAACACTCTGTTCAATGTACTTGTATATGTTTTGATGATTCCTATGAAAAAACTGTTGAAAAGACTCATCAATCTAGCCTGTGAACTCTAAGTTTCAATTCTCAAGAAATATGTCAAAAGTAAAAATCAAAGACCTTTTCCATCAAACTTTACAAACAGTAAACTAATCTATTTCATTCTATCACAAATTGACTATTAGAAAGCTTAGAACTAAACAAACTAGGTTTCTGCTTAGGTAACATTCTGAACTTGTCTCGATAGTTGATGCCGACAGTTTAGTGGATGAGATAGCAAAGAGAGTCGCTGGACTTTAGACAAGCCATTACGAAGCGCCACTAGCTACCCAAGATCAGGCTCAAAATGGGGAAGGACCTAAGCTTTGATACTAGGTAAAATGACATTTGTGTCTAACTTTACCCCAACTCATGCATGAGAAGAGAATTGTCCAAATCTATATAAGGAGATCATAGTTGTTTTCCAACCAATCTGGAACTCTAACCTAGTCCAACACCCCTCACACACCTAGACCGCCAACTGAAGCGTAGGCAACATAACATTGAGGCCCAAACGGGACAAACCTGACTACGATACCCATGTAAATATGACACTTGGACCTAACTCAATCCAAAATTGTAGCTAATGAGAGGAAAGTGCTCAAGTCCATATAATTAGACCATACTCTAACCCACTCTAACTATAATCAAATGCTATTGCATCAGTTTTACTGATTAAACCAAGCAAGATTTCGTGCTTTAGTCTAGAAATACTAAATTTAATCCACGTCACACTTTCCTTGTTGAATTTATGAATATATTAAATTTAAACATAAGCAATACTGTAAAGCATAGAGGTGGAGTTACCTTATGGTTTCAAGCGACGCATCTGTATATAGACACTAGAAATATCAAATATCTAAGAAAACGTCAGGCCGAGACTAAGGCAGAACAATGCCAAACTAACTTCAAACAACAGTACGATGAAATACAGCAAAACAAAGCAGTGCCTAGAAACTGGTAGCATACCCGCGGATTGTTCATGTAATATCATTCCTTAAATCACAGACATTCTAGTTATGTACAAAAATGGGAAATGAAGATACTCATTAATGTTATTACTCGAAATAAACAAGGGAGGACATCGAACAAGTTCTTGCAGTTGGTATTGCAAAAGATAAACTCACAAATTGTCCATTAGAATTCAAGTTGGTCCTTTGGAATTGGATGCATCAGTGTCTTTGGAAGATTTCGAGTCTTTAGTTTTCTCCATTGTTTGTTGGATACCTTCTTGATATCCTTGTATGAAACTTTTGAGTGCATCTTTATATGCAGAAGCTCTCGTCATGTAAACTCGTTGCAGTGCTGGTCGTAGTGTCTCCATTCCACCTCTTGCAGCCACAGCTACGGACAAAACATGCAGTTGTTTCATAACTCTATTTAGGAACAATTTCAACATGACTGAACAAGAAATATAATTGAAAATGTTGTGCAATCGTTTTATGGTTAAGAGAAACTTTCAGCATATATTATTGCAGAGTTTTTGTGAACTAGGACCCTCAGAGATTAGGTTAAAATTTAAAAGATCAAAATAGAATACACTTATCCATGAATGCTTACACACCTTACTTATAATTCCATCCAAAGAAGACTATGTGGAGGGTCAAGAAAACAAGGTGACTAGCTGAAATTCAGTAATGAAATCAACATACAGGACAAATGAGAACACTGGAACGAAAGATAAATCAAATAAAATCATATATGTAAAGCAAGAAAATATAACTATAATCGCAAACAACAACTGTGTGCTTCATTTAAGGAAACATGAAGCTTCACTTTTCGCTTCAAGCCCTATAGACCTTGTCGATTTTTTGCCCTTTTTACTTTTAATATCACCAACTCCTACCATTCCAACTCGAAAGAATTAGGAAGGATGTTTTGGAATGTATAAACAGACATATTGTTTGCCTCTATAGATCCAACAATCATACATGAAAGACAACTAGTAAAGTATTTTACCTAAATCCTCCAAAGTTGAGGGTTCCTTCTCTTTTCCGTTACCATTTCCTCCATCCAACTCGCCTTCAATCTCACGCTTCTTTTTGTAATCATTGGGCCGAAGTTCAGGACCAATGTCCCTCACCCAGCTTGCAGCATAAAGCCTAGACGCTTCCTTAAGCACCTGAATCAATACTACCAAGATTAGACAGTAACTACTAATAAATGCATCATACAAATTCATTACCAGAAAGAAAAATAAAACGAGCACTCACAAGATAGCGCTCCTTCAAAGTTAGTTTCCTACGTTTTTTGAAGTGAGGAGGGTCCGGTAAAGATGAAGGAAAAGCAATCTCCTTCAGATCATATCGAACATAATCAGATACTTTCCTCCAAACTACCTTCAACTTCATTTTGAGTCCTGAAGTACCATTACATATAACGCGTAAACTCCAAGTTAGTAATGACCAAACAACACGCGTTAACAATCCAAACTATGCCACTAGACTTGAAGCAAAAATCACGATGAATCAAAATATGTCTACTTGATCAAACCGTCTTCATACATTCACCAAGAAATCAATTTTAACATCCAAAAGTCAGAGACTTGTAAATAAATTGTTTGATGTTAACAATCTACCAATGAATGAAATAATTACACACACACTTCTCTGTTAAAACAGAATGCCAATGGAACTACAAACAGATCACCTTTGTTGCAAATTCAATCATGTATACAAAATACATCCAGTAAACAAGACTTCATTTTAAAAAATATCACATGTTTGTGTATCTTCTCTTTCAGGCAAATTAGCAAACACATTGTGATCACAAATAAACTGTACACAATTCCTATTCCAACATTCACAATTAGGGAAATCTCAGTTGCTTGATTAACTACCTAAAATTTTCACCGAAATTAGCCATCTGAATTTTCGCCTTAAGATATAATTATCCCTATTCCATTTCCTGTTCCACTAACCCAATTTTTAAAAATAATATGCATATTTATTGCCGATAACTTACCGGTAGTGAAGCAGCTCCGCCAAAAAGAGATTGGGGAAAGATGAATACTGGAGCCGCACCTTCGTTCATTCAAAACCCAATAGAAAGAATAAAATATTTTGAAATTTACGTATAAATATTGATGTTATTTAAAATTACAAAAAAAAAATGTCTTTTGAACTATTTTTAATGAATAAAATTTAAAAGTATGAATTTTGAAAATGGTAGGTGTCAACAAATACAATACAGTGTTGTGAATTATATTGCCGCACAATATATTCTTGAATAAAAATATACTTAAACGATTTTATGATACGTTAAACCAATTCAAACTTAATGCTCTAGCCAAATACATGATAATGCCCTAATTCGAGATGTCAATATTAAAGAAAAAGGAGGTTGGCGATTGAAACGTATTAAAGAAACCCGTCCAACGAAGCTAACTAATGTATCTGCAACAAGTGTTGACGAAGAAGGAAATTGACAATTGGAACACTTCTTCATCAACACTGCTTTTGACATGTTTCAATCGTCAGCTTCCTTCTTCATCAACACTTGTTGCAAACACGTCAGTCAGCTTTGTTGGACCTGTTCCTTTGGCATGTTCCAATCGTACACAAGACATTCAAAAATTCCTTGTAAAACTACAAGCAAGATAGATATTAAGGAAAACGTAATAACTTATGGTTATTTAAATTGAATAGAGTCAAGGGATATCTATTGATAAAATAACGAAAGGAAGAACAAGTCATGTTAAGATTAACTCAGTTAATTTTGATCTGTTCAAATTTAGTTTAACCATTCATTTGTCACTTTTTACTCCTAAGCTTGATTTGTAAGGTGTGACATAAACTATTTCGTTAAACAAATTCTAATACAAAATTACAGTTGATCAGATTTAGTATGAATCATACATGAACGATGGTTGAAATCAATGACTTTTCGAAGATTGAAATCAAATTGACCCTTGAACAACTTGATACTCAAAAATACTTTGTCTCATGCTGCAATTTTTTTTAGATTTAAGTACCAAAGATGTCATTGCTGAATAATCAAACTTTAAATTTAATTCTCCACAAGATTAATTAATATAAGATAGGAGAAAGCGGGACCAAAACGAAGACTGACATAGTTATATTGTATTTTGTACTTAAATTTTATATCCTACAAATTTATTTTTAATTTTTTTACCCATAAAATATCTGAAAAGAATGGATAAAAGTTATCATTGGAAAAAAAATGCTTAATGACTAGTAAACAACATATATTAAATCACTATAAATTAACCTATGAAAATATATTTTTTATATTGAATAGATTGCGACTCTTTCATTAAAGACATAATAGTACATGTAATCACCCTTATCCTTCGTTAGCTATAAATTCAGAGAATTAGCTTTAAGTTTCCGAAATCAATTTTTTGAACTTCTTCTACATATTTTCTTATAACAAATATCGTGTTTTTATGTGATTTGTTAGGTGTGTCTTTAAGTTTAATATAAAATTATTAATGTTTAAGATATTACTATTCTAATAACAAGCATATATACTTTTATCTTTGTGAAAAAATAATTCATTGCATCAAATACCTAAGAACACACAATGATATTTGTTGGCTCAAAAAATTAAGTTAACATTAATTTCTCAATTTTTGAGATTACTATTTTGAACACATGATTTACTAAAAAAAAACAGTTACACAAGCACCCATTGACTTGAAAAGTATTCATAATACCTTTTTTGTTTTTATTCTAATATAATTTATAACAATTTGCCAAGTTGAAATATGTGAAGTCACAGATAAATGCATGAACCAACAGGGGTTCAACGCCCATTAACTTAAAATATCAAATAAAGAGTCAAACCACTAAGAAACACAATTATATTTTTTACAGTGTGATGCACTTTGAAAATGACTTCTAGTTTGACCATTTTAATTTTTCTTATGCCTTTTTTAGGATAGAAAAATTTATCTATAGTTAATCTTATACTTTTTTTTTATGATCGAAAAATTTATCTATAGCTAATCTTATATTTCTTTTATGATCGAAAAATTTACCTATAGTTAATCTTTTTTGGAGCAATGCAATCTTCAAAACTCGGAGATGATAAGTTCGTTCTTTATGCTTCTCTAGACTCTACTTGAATATCAAAGTTAGTTTCCTTCATGTAGGGTTCGAATTTCAAACATGTACTTATAGTAACACATTACTTCTTAATTCCTCTGTTTTAATTTATGTAGTACTTTTTGAATTTATAAATTCAAATTGAGTTTTTCTTTAATGGTAATTTTTTATACATTTTTTTAATATTTTAAATTATCATTTATTGTGAAATAAAAATATTTTTACGTAGTTTTTAAATATGTAAATGTTATTTCAAAAAATTTAAAGATTTCATGTGTAAATTTACGGTCAAAATTTGAACTATACCACATAAATTGAGATAAAAAATATTACTCTATCTGTCCGAATTTATATGACTTTTTTTTCTTTTTGATCGATTACAAAAAGAATGATATATTTTTATATTAAGTAATAATTTAATTTTAAAATATTCATTTTACACTTGATGTAAACTTTATAGTCACACAAATATCTATCATTTATTTTATATCAACATCAAAATTTTATTTGTTAAATCAAAATAATTCATATAAAATGAAACAGAGGTAAAATATAATAATTCTTCATTCTTTAATTATTTTTTATTTTTAAGGAAAAAGAAAGTGGGGTACACAAGTAATGCATTAAAAAAGAAAAGGTTAGTACAATAGTAGAATATGTATGACAAATAATGATGTAGACTTTTTAGTGATCGACATATAAATAATGAATTTATTCTAAAAAAATTATGATTTGAATAGTCATATATATATACTCTCTCCGTTTCAAAAAAATTGGCCTAGATTAACTTAGAACGGAGTTTAAGAGAAAGAAAAAGACTTTTTAATCTTGTGATTCTAAATTAAAATTATGTCAAATGTACCAAAATGCTCTTTAATCTTATGGTCTTAAATATGCGACGTGAAAAGCTAAAGTTAAAGTGTTGCCAAAAAAGGAAAGGGGATATTCTTTTTTAAACAAACTAAAAAGAAAATAGAGACATTCTTTTTTAAATGGAGAGAGTATATTCTATAATACCTATTATTTCTTTCATGTCTATATGTTTGATTTACTTTTTAATGTTTAAATTTTTAAAATGAATTATAATTAAAAAAATAGATCAAATAAATTAAAATGAAAAGAATGAAATACGTGTTATCTGATTTATACATGTTCATTCAAATCATAGTTTTTTAAGGATAAAATTAAGAAAATAAACACAAGGCTAGCGTTAAAACACCGGCAATTAACAATAATATTGAGGGCTCCTGCATGTACTTTTGTTATTATTTTATTAAGATCGTGTACGTAATTCTCCTTCCATTGGCTTCTATTTCAGGACCGCCCACGAAAGCTACGTTTAAGAGTCAAGTTATTAATTAAAATTTGAAAGTCGATATTTGTTTAGTTTGATATCGTTATGATTTTTTTTATTAATGTATTTTTTTTCATACATAAATTTTATTATGTTTTATATAATTTGAGATTCTATCAAAAACTTTTTTATTTTCGTAAAATTGTGCATCCGTAACCTTATTGAATTATACTGAATGTATTGTTATTATTGATATTTTAGTTTATGCAATTATATTTGATTGGGCGTATAGTTTGAAACTCCTAACTGATTTACTGCATAAACAACAGATTATGTGATACACAGAGACGGAGTCAGGATTAAGAATTTGAAGATTTTAAATTTCTTTTTAAAAAAAGAGACCCACAATTCTAGCGTGAAAAATATCTACACATTATAAATTATTTTTATTAGGGGTTTATAAGTTAATACACATATATAGTACATTTGATTTTCTAACACAAATACTAAATATCCAAAAAAACTATTGGATTCATCTTAATCCACGAACACCCATCTAACTTCGTCTCGTCTCTGAACTAATACATTAAAAACAGAGAAACATTAATCATATATATTAAGATTAAAATTCATGTATTCACGAGTCCACGCAATGGCAGCGACTAACTAAGTTTCCGTAATTATAGAAAAACAAAGGGCATTTTCCCCAAATTTTTCACTTTCGATTTCTCTTCGCAGGCAGAGCTATAAATACAACACAACTTCAAAGTTACAACTCCCAACAAGCAAAAATTTCACACTTCTCAAATGACTTCCTCACTCCATAGTCCACCAATCACCACCGCCGCCGTCACGGCGGAAGACGGCGGCGCAACCGGTTTTTCCGATTTGCATCCATATATCATCGAAGCTCATATCCTCACTCGACTCGACGGACCAACTCTAGCTTCCACCAGCTGTTCCTCCTCCACTCTCCACCACCTCTCCTCAGAAAACCACTTATGGTCACGTGTATGCCACTCCACTTGGCCGTCTACCGCCACTCCTCGTATCAGCCACGTCATCTCCACCTTCCCCCACGCCGGTCACCGCACCTTCTTCTCTCAGTCCTTCTCTCTCCCTTCCTCCGAGAATAAGCAATTTCACGATTTAGATTCATTGAATTTGACGTCGCTGAGATCTACAATATATATAATCCTTTCGAACTTTTTCTCCGTCTGTTTGTTTGATCGGAATAGGAAACAGTGGAGTATTCAACAGACAAATTCAATTGCAAACCGTTCATCTTCACCGCCGGAATTAATATCGGCCGTTGATATACACTACAAAAACAAAGCGATTTTCAGTAACGTACAAGTGACTGAAACGACGTCGAGTTGGTTTCAATCCTCGCCGTTCAGAATAGACATGATAGATCCAAAGGAGGTGATTTCAACGCCTATCAAACATCCGAGCGACGACGACACATGTACGGATCTGATTGATCACATGACGTTGAGTTGGATTTTGATTGATCCTATCGGCCGGCGATCGATAAACCTCTCCTCCTTCAAGTCTGTTTCCGTACAACGGCACTGGTTAACCGGCGAAGTCCAGGTACGTTTTACTTCAATCCTGACCGTTGATCAAAAGACAGGTCACGTGCAGTGTGAGATAGTGGTCACGTGCGGTGGATCTGAGGTAGGAGAAATGCAGGTGAGGGAAGTGAGTTTGGGAGTGGAGGATATGGATGGAACTCATTTGAATGGGAGGGAGAGTTTAGTAATTTTACAAAAGGTATTGGAGGGTAAAAGGGGAAATGGAGCTAATAGAGGTGAAATAGGGAGGAAGAGGTATAAAGAGTTTTTGGAAATGAGACGGGAAAGAAAAGAGAAGAAGTTGAGGAGAGAAGGGGCATTAGATAGTTTATGTGTTGCATTAGGGATATCAATTTTTGTGGCTTTTTTGTGTTTTTTATTTTGTTTGACTAGATAAAAAAAAAAAGAGAAATTTAAAAAAAATCTATTTAATGCAATTTACAAAAAATAGAAGAACAAAAATACTTGTAATTATATTTAAAGAGTATATATTATATATTTATAGTGAGATAATGAAAGTAGAAAATAAAGCAGTATGGTGTACAAAAAATTCCGTGTTAATAGGGATCGAGGAAAAATTGCACCCTAATGGTGTGATAGACAGTATACTCCAATATAAGTATTAATAGTCTATAGCTTAAACTCATGACGTATAAATCACGTGAAGATAATTTAAGATAGGAAGTAACACTTGCTTCCTATGCTCCAACTATGTGTGATAGTACTTTCTTTTTTACTTTGGTCCAAAAGGTAGAATTTTCTTATTTATAAATGATAGTATAATTTTAAATTTCACATTTTATTTTTGATGAGATGAATTATAATCGTACAAATATATAACTTGTTTTGAATGATAAATTTTAACAAAGTTTTTTTATATTAAATTTTATGTCCAATCAAATACAGTCTTAATACCAAGAAAGTATATTTAATTAAGATAATTTAACTTGTGGTTCTTTTTATTTGTCCTTTTCTTTTTATTAAGAAGGAAGACTTTTTGTGTCACTAATGTACAATCTTTATAGAATATCTACATCAATAGTGAAAAGCACAGCTCTATCAAATACTCTACTTTTACTTTTGAGTATTATTTATGGACATGTCTATCTCAATTCGATGAAAACAATTTAACACATCATCATTTCTCTATTACAATTAAATAATGTGGGACAACTAGAACGATGTTACATTATGAAAGTTCAAAGTTCACCACCTAATTCACGAGTTTATGCAGCTCTACAAACACATTAATCTATATACATAGAGCAACAATAAAATTATATTTATTTTCATGTTATTTATTATAGGTCACAAAAAGCAGCAACTAATGCTTGTATTTGGTAGGATAAGCTATCTACATCACAATGTAACCTTCTCCGAAACTGAAATGCTTTGTGCACTTAAACTATCCTTGCCAGCATAGCTAAAGTGGGTTTGGACCTTACCTCTCGATAGACCCTAAGAAAAATATTTCAATTTCCTTGCCTGCACGAAACTTGTCGATAGATGCCCTTTCATCTTTCTCTTGTAGAGAACAGTACATTTCAGACTTCACAAATTCACATGGAATTTTGTTGGAGTCAAAAGTAGGCTATTCTTTTCTTTTTTTTGAAAACGTAATGAAGACTTTTTAATTTAAAAAGTGTATTTATAATTATAATACGAGTTAATGCCACCCACCTATCCACTCAAACCACCGCAAAAAAAAAAAAAAAAAAAAATCAAGGGAGAAAATATTAGTGGCAAATCAACTACTGCAAGATTTCCATATATTTCGTTCTAATAGTAGAGTATAACATAATGACATAATTTTCATATTTGAGCCAAACTTGCCATCATTACAATTGCATTAACATAATTTTTTTACTCATATTTGAAAAACAACCAACTTCATTTGACTAGTGGTGACTTACAATATATTTGTATAGTTCTTGGTTGCTGGCCAAACCAGAAACGACGCTCTCCAGATTAATCATTTTGCAACTCTGGCAGCACCAGAGTCAGAGTGGTGTGTTTGGTAACTCTCATTGTTCTACTGGTGGTTCAGGGGGACCTCGGGCTATTGGCATACTGCCACCATCAGTTTTAGGCTTTGCGTAGTCCACAAAGACAACTCGTCCATTAAGAGGCTACATCATTCGATATACATCATTGAACGATAATGAACATAATAGTACACATCAAAAACAGATACAGATATAATATGGACATACCTTGCCATTCATTTCTTGCAAGGCCTTCTCTGCTTCATCTTCAGATGCATAGGTGACAAATCCAAAGCCCTTGGATCTGTCTGAGACTCTATCCGTCACGATTTTAGCTGGAAATAAAACAAGGTTAAACTAAAGACGTGAAGTCGTACTATATATAAAAGAGAGATCAACATATGTTTATTTGTTCACCTTCAATAACTTGACCATGTTGAGAAAATGCCTCTGACAGTGCTTTCTCTGTGGTGTAAAATGAGAGGCCTGAAATAACAATATCTCATAAGTTTGTTTCTCTCGATAATGATCTTTCTTCTCTTTTCTTTTCTTTTTTTTTGCATTAAAGTGGACAATGATCTTTTATATTGTTCGTTTCTCTTTGATGGCAGAGCAGTGGGTAACGAGTACTCCTATAGCCTTCTAAATAGGATGAGATGGTCAGCCTTTTGGCAACAACTTGTTTCTGTCATATAAAAATAAAGTAAAAACCTATATAAAGGATCAATAAGCAGCACGCCAACATATCTCCTTCTAGAAAGTTGATTAGTTATTTCTGAAAGGAATGAGACATATATCTCCAGTTTCGCAGTACAAGAATATAAGTTGTTTACAACATCGGTCAAACACAATTAGGCACACCACACTGTAAAGTGAGCAAACCAGTGTTTTTTCCTGTGTTTCCTGAAAGTGATGTAAGAATAAAATCTTGAACACATGGAAAGTACATGGTATCCTCAAATACTGATAAATGGCAAGTGTAGCGGAGTTCTTCAACTGGTAAGGTGTTTGTCTGCAGTTAAAGTTAAGATCTTGACAACTTAGATAATTTTCTAAATAAGCCATTTGACTATGTGGCGGAACTAATCAAGATCAACTCTGTAATAGGTTTTTAATGGCACACAATCATAGTTAGACAAATCATTGCCATTTTAAGAATGAAAGGAAGACTGGCCCAAAATAAGTCATAAATATTGGTTTGGCTATGATTCATCTCATTAATTAAGGATAAAGTGAAAAGTTTAAAGTTAAATTGTTGTACCAAATTCTGAAAGATGTCACTCTAAGGGACTGACTAAAAAGGAAGATTGCCACATAAATTGCGACGGAGCAAATTGGAAAAAGCTCTTTTGTGATATCAAGTTAATTAAAGAGGATTTATATATGTTGTGCTAAATTGAGTTACTAATATAATACAGTAAGCTGCTTTAGACATATAGAAAGCTTTTGAAGATTTATTGATATTGTTCTTTATTTGTCATGTCATAATATCTGTAGAAGCTATATTAGAGGTTCTTTGAGGGGCTGCATTGTAAAAACTCAGTTAGCCAAGTGCCAACACTAAATAGATGTAAAACAGGACTATTATAAGTCAGATTGTAACGGAGGAAATTGTAGTAGTAGGAATTTTGAAAGGTGAGAGCTAATACAGAAAGCAGTGCACTGCTAACCAAAGCTATCATATATCCCCCATGTTATTCCCCATTTCAGGTAAAAACCAACCAGATGAAAGATCTAGAGTTCTAAATGGAAAGATAAATGGCCATTTGAATTGAAGTCAACGAGGTTAGACTCTTCTCTTGCAACCAAACGCCTACCTATAGTATCTAATATCTATTACCTATGTCCTAATCATACGCAGAGTAAGTTCCATGATATTTTTTAACAGAAGGACCCCTGAATCTTCGTTTCGGCCATTTGCAAATGCTTTTCATCCATCCTTTTCCAGATACTTATGCTAATTAGGATACTGATCATGCTTGTTTACGTTTCTACTCAAAAGAGTAGAGAATATGTTAAAACAATTTTTTTGAATTTCCCTGTATGGCTTCTCGAATAATTTTTGTATTGTAATTAGGCAATATCAGAAAGATTTTTCAAGGTTGCCTTTAGACCTAAATGAGAAAAAGACTGATTGCTTTAACCCCAAAGCAGTGTGATCTTGTCCTAATCTTCCTTCAAGTCCCCCTTCCACAGCGTACTCTGACTATCCATCCTATTTTTGTTTTGAACTGTGAGATTTTAGGCTAGCTTATGGGCACCTTGGGTTCTTGACTAACTTCATGGGATAGTTGCTACCTCCCACCAACAAAGGAATCGGGTAACTCTGTCTATGAAAGCTTGGTGGAAAGAAATAACCTGGTGTTTTAGCCTCCGAGGAAATGAAACAGGAAACCTCGTGGTTCTCAACCCACTTTACTCACTACTAGGCCAAACCTTGGATGCAAAAATTAAACGATTGTCCTTCCAACTAACCCAACCTATTTTATAACTAATGACAATGCTTCCTACTTGTTATTTCACTTCTCGCTTACACAGTTACACTTCAGGCAAATAAACTAGGAAGAAACTTTCTGCCTATCAATCGAGTAGGTGATTTAAGAATAGCTCCTACGTTTCGGTTCTTTTCTCCTATTTTGATTGCCAGAGGAGAATCATTCTCCATCTAAATAAATACTCCAAGAGGATCCAACATACCTCTTTACAAGAGTTTTGACAACTACTACAAGAAACCCCGCCAACAAGTGAGGTCCATAGTAAAGTATACGCAGACCTTACCCTTACCCCTTCCTAGAAAGGTAGAGAGGCTATTTCCCATAGACCCTCTGCTTAAGCCAAAACATTTCAAAGCAGGTCAGAAATAGTAATGGCAACAAAACAATATGATAATCAAAGTTCACAAATAATTCAATTCATCTGCATACAACCCTTCCTTCTTACTACGTTATTCACTAACAGACCCATAAACCCTTCATAAACCCAATTGCAAAGCATATATACCTAGGCAATAGCGCTATCGAGGCAAACTAAACCAAGAAGTATCATTTTTTATCAAATAATTACAAAATCATTACAAGAATGAACTCTTTCTAAAAATAAATCGTCTATACATGTGTTTATAAAAAAGGAAAAAAAATACCTCCAACGAATAGCTTAGAAGCTATGCCTCTTTGAGAGAAGAAAATTGTTGAGTTTGATATTACAACACTTGTATTTTTGGTTAATAATAATTTTCTCAAGGCAGCCATTGTTGTGCTGTGGAGACTGGAGAGAGAGAGAGTGAAAGTTGAATGTCAAAGTGAAGAATGAGATGGACTTTGAAGTATTTTGATTTTGGGCTTGAATTTAGTACTATTTGAGAATTTAGACTTATGGGCTATGGCCCCTTAATAAATAGCCGATCGAATTTACTACAGTATTTACTTTTCTCAAAATAGATAAATATACATAAATTATATATTACTTATACATGATTATATGCATATACTATATATTTACTTGCTATTTTTAATCATCTATCACCAAATTTATCAAACTTCAAACTATTCGTTGTTCACTTTATCTACGTGAAACATCATCACTGTTTAATGTGTTTCTACAAACATTTAGTGATAATTCAGATAAAAAATTCATATATCAGACAATTCAACTAATAAACTCGATAAATCAAAATACTTCAATATATTTTTTTACTCTTAATATAAGTTAAAAATGGACAATACATAGATGAATATTTGAAATATAGTCATAATACATGGATGAAAATTGAAAAGTACAATATATAAAGTTCACTATGAAGATTACAGCATAACTTGCAATATAGATTCCCAGAATTTACTGATTTACAAGACTTCACAAATTTCCCCAGAAACACAACATCCACACCTTAACAAAACAAAAGAAAAACATAAACACTTAAAATCCAATATAGCACTAATTATTTTTTGAATATACAACGAGACGTGAATGAATGAAGGTGTTGTAAGCAGTAGCGAATACTTTTTTTTCTTTTTTCATAAATACGAACACGTCCTTAGTGTCTTCGAAGAACGGAAGCAGAGATCACCACCATGAGGATCAAAAGCACCACCGTGACGAAGGCGGCCACCACCGCTCCACTGGCCCTTTGACAGAAATCACCAAATTGTTGGCAAATTGCTAACCAATTTGCATCTTGGTTTCCATTGTGAGCCAAATAAACTATGGCTGCTGATGACCCTGCTGCACCCGTTGCCAATGCAATAATCACCTTCAAAATTATCAATAACATATTTGGATTAATTTTGTAACGACAAGAATATATTTGACTTCTGATAATAAGTCGATATTGCTTACACAAAATTCTACGTACCGTATCAAATATAATGAGGAGTAGCCTTGGTAAAACTGCATGGGGTCGTACAATGCAAACAATAGAAAAAGGTACAGAGAGGACAAGGTATGCAACAACTATTCCCATACCTATCACAAAAAACCTGTAAATATATAACAAAATTAATTAATTAATCAATTAATTCCCACATATATAATATAGTAAAATTATTTACATATCATGCACATAAATAAGTTTTAAAAAGTAGGCAATAGCCAATATTAGACGAGAAGTCAAAAGTGTTTATTTCAGATGTTACTGTTAAAATGAGCAGATTTTGAAAGTTTGATCAAACAGGTTATTGATTTGCTTACGAAAAAGTAGGAAGATCGTCATAGCTAGCTTCGAACTGAAAGAACTGAGTGAAAAAGGGAAGAGTTTCTTCAGTAGTAGCCATAGCCACAGTAGCACCTAATGCAGAAGCAAAAGCAGCTATTCTTAAAATAAGGTCAAAAATTGCAATTCCTCTTTTAGCACCTCCTTTTGCATGTCCATCATGACCAACAGCAGCAACAATAGCAGGAGCTGCTGTTCCTAAAAGTGGGGCTTTTCCTTTCATTTCTTTGTTAGTTTCCACAACATCAATTTTGGTTGATTCACTTTTCTCCATTGGTAATTGAAACAATAAAAATACAACAAAAGTGGCTAGAATTTAAATGAAGGGCTATTTGCTTGTTTGTGATGAGAAGAACAAGAAGGGGTAGAACTTATATAGGGTGGATTTGTAAGGTGCTAATGGATTTTTATTATTTTGGTAATGGAGCAAGAAGAGTGGTTATTTAATTAAATACTATTAGTAGCTATTAGCTAGTGAATGAAAATGCTATTAATTTATATGATACTTTTGAATATCGAAATTCATATGAGTCTGTCTTTTGCTGTAACTTTTTTTATATTTCAAAGAATCTGAAGATTTCATGTCGTCAAAGTTAAATTGTTTGACTCTCGAAATTTGAACAGTATTATATAAATTAGAACAAAAGAACGTATCAATGATGTCAACTTTTGAATCAGATAGCAAAAAGATGGAGATGATGGAGTAGTTTTAAAAAGTTTAGAGAATATTCTTTTGAAATTGTTTTGAGTTGTCAACTAAACAACGAACTTGTACTCTAATCCATTAAGATGGGACTAATTTTATTTTCTCCCACTCTCCCTTTAACACCTAACCCAACTTTAGAAAGTTGAATTGAACCTTTGTTTTAAGAGTCTTTTTTGGGAGGCTTAATGCCTTAAAAAGAGATTCGATTGTGCGTTCTAAACATGTCTAACGCTCACAACACTTTGCCTAGCTCAAGAGATTCAATTGTGCGTTCTAAACATGTCTAACGCTCACAACACTCTGCCTAGCTCGATAATTTCAACCAAAATCCTATGTTAAATTTCCAAATTTGACACTATTGTCCATCAAATTCTATAACAAGTGTATAATAAAAGACACAGAGATGGAATTAGTGATTTAGGTTCTTTCTTTTTTCTTTTACAGAGCCTCTGTAACAGAGGATAGTTTTTTCTGTTTTTGTACTGAAATTCATGGATATTACTTACATATGTTGTCTTTTGCAATTTTTCAAGTACATTATGCTAGTGCTTTAGATGCAAGAGCAGTCTTGGCACCAGGAAAAGGTTAAAGTGTATGCAGGATCTAGGGAGTGTACCTCTTAACTAGTAGAGAGCTTAAAGATTCTCGGCTCGAGTAACACACATCAAAACAGTTAAAGAAGAATGATACAAAAGTGACATAGCAAATAATAGGAAAAACATAACATCGCAATCTAAAAACAAGGAACAATAATAATCACCAAATAATGCAATAACTGAAGCTTAAGAGGGCCAATGCTCATGCATTTGGATCGAACTTTGATCATCGAAATCTGATACCCAGAAATTTCTTTTACTTTCCTCAGGGCTCTGTAACTTGAAATCAATGCAGAGTAAACTATGATAAGAAGATATCAACGGTAACAGTCAAAGATGGATGTTCTTCTACAGCTTCAATGATAAGGCTAGTGTGAAGTGTTTTGTGTCACAGTCAAGATAATGATGCATTCAAAGATAATGCCTAACGGAGTTGGAACAGAAATAATGAGAACCCAAGATTCCACTCCTAGAGATCCAAGAGAAGAAACAAACAGCTAGGTGGACAGAGTTGCTCGAAATTTACACTAGTGATACTGGTGAGACAATGAGATGATGAAGGTTCTCAGCGAAATATGAAGGTGTGTTCAAGTTGGTGTGAACACCACCATAACCACAAAAAAGAAATACGGGTGATATTTTCAGCTGTTTCAATTAGATGAGGAACTGCTACTTAAAGGAAACTATAAATCATGGTAAAAGCAGGATTTATAGGAGGAACTACTGAAACTTGATTCCAGGGGACCAGACCACTAATTCAGTTCACAAATTGTACAGAAAGAGCAAAGACGTCATCTGGACTGCTAAATTATGTGTCAGATTAAACGTGATCAGCTATGGGGAATCCACAAAGGAACTATCAAAACATGGTACCGTTTAAACATGAACACGGCAACAAACTATGAACTTCCATTATAGTCTATAGACATAGCAAAGATAACAGAACTAAACAGCTAAAAGCTGGAGACTTTTCAACTCACAGATAATGAAGCGCGTCCAACAGGATCATATAAGATCTAAAGAATCATCTTTGCACTAAATTGCCAAAACATACAACATGATGCAAAATGTCACCCATTTTTTCCTAGATAATAACTTCATCTTCTTTCAGTACACTTGAGCCACAATAAAAACTAAAGAAACTTGTAAAAACATTTTCATTGCTGATATACAAATATAACTAGATGGGAGAAACTGCTAGATAAAGGACACTATAAATCATGGTACAAACAAAGGATTTATAGGACGAACTTCTGATACTTGATTCCAGGTGACCAATTCACTAATTCAGTTCACACATTGCACAGAAGGAGCAAAAGAAGTCACCCGAGCTACTACATAATGTGTATGATCAAAACGTAATCAGCTATGGGAATTCGACAGAGGAACAATCAGGACAGGAAATGATCTATGACCTTCCACTATAGACATAGCAAAGATAACAAAAATCAATGGCTAAAAGCTAGTAACTTCTGAAACTTGATTCCAGGGGACCAGTCCATTAATTCAGTTCACACATTGCACAGAAGGAGCAAAAGAAGTCACCCGAACTACTAGATAATGTGTATGATCAAAGGTAATCAGCTATGCAAATTCGACAGAGGAAACATCCGGACAGGCAATGATCTATGACCTTCCACTATAGACATAACAAAGATAACAAAGATCAATGGCTAAAAGCTGGAAACTTTTCAACTTACAAATAATGAAGTGCGACCAACAGAATCATATATAATTCAACAAAACTCTTTTGCATTAATATTCAAAGAGATCATTGCCCAAAATGTACATGTTGATATAACATATCAGCAATTTTTTCTAGGTAATAACTTCATCTTCTTTCAATAGACTTAGGCTATATAAAAACTGAAGAAATTTGTAAAAACATTTCTTCACTGCCTATATACAGAATATAACAAAAACATCAGGTCAGTTTTGAACTTCAGATATCTAAAACAAGATCCATATTCTATAGTTATATCAACATTCATTGAGCATACTTCAATCCTGAAAACCTGTTTGGCGCCACACAGCATTGCGAACCTGACGAAGATCCCTCCCCTTGAGAGTTCTTCCCACGCCTTCCAGCACCGAGAAAGTGGTTCTAGGAGACCTCATTGATCCTCGGGCCACCATTTCATGCGGAGGTAACATCTCATCGTCGGCATCATCGTCGGCAATTTCAACTTCAGCAAGGTCTCCCTGCTTTGGTGCCTTCTTCGCCATTATTGGAACATTAACAGGAGCTGAGTGCTGGAACTTCCTCGCCGGCATGGATTTTGAGTGAATAAAATTATTGGTACCTGATGGCGGCTTAGGAATCGAAGAAAAAGCACGTGAAAACGGTATCACAGTAGAAGGCGAAGACGAAATCGGCGATTGCGAGATCGAATCCGTACTAGATGGCGAAGAAGCAATTGAAGGCTTCCGACGGACAACAGGCAGATTAGTTTTGTGCTGATCCTCCACTAATGCCGCGAGAATACCAAACTTCTCAGGCTGCCGGAAACTATTCCGCGAAGGAGAAGTAGAACGGAGTTGAGATTCAGTCAAAGCTCTTCCAGTCCAGAACACATCATCTTCATTAAGCTCATCATCATCGGCCACTGGTTCATCCGTCCCGACGACGAGAGCAGCATCACTCAGCGGCGGAGAGAAGACGCCGAGAAACCGATCGGAGGATGGAGATTGCCGGTGGCGAAAGTTAACGACGCCGTTTTGATCCATTTGTGAGAAAAAGTCACCGGCTTCTACGCTGCGTATGTTGAAAAACGTCACTGATATAATCTTTTTTGGATTCATCAGAGATTTATGAATCTATGGGTCCCATATTACTTAGTATCCACGGCTCAGAATAACTCATAAATTTATCCAACGGTGGATGCTTAAGCAGCTGTGGCCATTACGTGGCGATAAGACGCAGAAAGTTTTTATTCAAAACGGGAAATGTCATTATCTCATATTTTCAGGAGTTATACATATATAAATATTTTATTTTATACTAATTTGATACAATAATTTTAAACGTGATCATTTACACATTTTAATTTTAACTTTATATAAATGTACGTTAATATTTTATTTTAATTTGATATAAGTGTGTGGTTTATATTTTTAACTTTAAAAATGTATGTAGACACTTTTAAGAAGATATATATTCTAAATGTAGATTTTTAAATTTGGTTTTAGGGGGCCAATTTAAATTTAATCAAAACATCTAGATATTATTGTTAAAGTTTAAAATCTTTCTAATCGATTGAGGTTAAATTTTAAAATATATTGTGTATTACTTTTTATTTATTTGTTTACTTATGTATTGTAGATATTTTTTGAGTAAATTTTATGTTTAGTAACATATAAATCATATTTGTACGTTATAGTTATAATTTATGTAATTTTATTCATAGCAAATCTTGTGGCATTAAAGGTACATTAGTGCACCAATTGCACTGAGATATGGTTCTTCAGGAATTTTCATGTATATCTCATTATCGAGTGATCCATAAAGGTAGGTTGTAACCACATCCATCAAATACATTTCAAGTTTCTCATGGATCGTCAAACTAATGAGAAAACACAATGTTATTGAATCCATAACGGGTGAGTATGTCTCTTCATAATCGACGCCGGGCTTTTGAGAAAATCCTTGTGCAACAAGACGTGCTTTGTACCTTTGTATTTCATTTTCTCATTTCTTTTCCGAATAAAAACCCATTTATAACCAACAGGTTTAACACCATTAGGTGTTTGTACTATAGACCCCAAAACTTCGCGCTTGACAAGTGAATCCAATTCTGATTGAATTGCTTCTTGCCATTTTTGCCAGTCATTTCTCTGTCGACATTCTTCAATAGATTGAGGTTCAAGATCCTCACAATTTTGCATAATTTTTTATGCAACATTGTATGCAAAAACATAATCCACCGCTATTTCTGAGCGATTCAGGTCTGTTTCATGATCACTTGATTTTATGGATAGTTCATTATTTCCTTGAGTCTCAAGCTCATTGGTTCCTCCAAGGATATCAGAATTACTCACATCTTGACTTTCTATGTGAGGTTTTTTTCATAGTGTCATTTTGATCTTTTAATTTTCTTTTTCTAGGATTTTGATCCTTTGATCCTAATGGTCTACCACTCTTCAGGCTTGCTTTTGACTCATTAGCTATGACACTAGTTGATGGTCCTACGGGGATATCAATTCGAATTGGGACATTCTTTGCAGGAACATGTGATTTAGTAATCCTTTTCAAATCTGTAAATGCATCTGGCATTTGATTTGTGATTTTCTGCAAATGAATGATCTTCTGTACTTCTAGCTCACAAATGAAAGTACGAGGATCAAGATGAGACAATGATGAATTTTTTCACAAAATTTCTCCTTTTATTTCACTATTTTTCCCCCTAATTTTGGGAAAAGTGTCTCATCAAACCGACAATCTGCGAATCGAGCTGTGAACATATCTCTAGTTAATGGCTCAAGGTAGCGAATAATAGAGGGCGATTCAGACCCAATATATATTCCTAACCTTCTTTGGGGATCCATCTTAGTGCGCTGTGGTGGTGCTACCGGCACATAAACAGCGCATCCAAAAATTCTCAGATGAGATATATTGGGTTGTTGACCCAAAGCCAATTGTAATGGAGAAAAATTATGATAATTTGTCGGCCTGAGACGAATAAGTGCTGCAGCATGCAAAATTGCATGACCCACACAGAAGTGGGCAACTTAGTTTTCATAAGTAATAGTCTTGCAATCAACTGCAGTCGTTTAATTAATGACTCAGCCATACCATTTTGAGTGTGAACATGGGCTACAGGATGTTCAACCCTTATCCCAATCGATAGACAATAATCATTGAATGTTTGGGATGAAAACTCTGCAGCGTTATCAAGGCGAATAGACTTAATCTGATTATCAGGGAACTGTGCCCGTAATCGTATTATTTGTGCCAACAATTTTGTAAATGCCAAATTGCGAGATGACAATAGGCATACGTGAGATCATTTAGAGGAAGCATCTATCAGGACCATAAAATATCTAAATGGCCCACTCGGTGGGTGAATTGGCCCACAAATATCCCTATGTATACGTTCCAAAAACACAGGGGACTCAATTTTGACCTTTGTTGGTGATGGTCTCACAATTAACTTGCCTTGATAACACACATCACAAGAAAATTCACCATTTAAAAGAATTTTCAACTTTTTTAATGGATGTCCAATTGAATTTTCTATAATTCGTCTCATCATTATAGACCCATGATGTCCCAGACGATCATGCCAAAGTACGAAAGTATTGGAATCAGTAAACCCCCGGTTTACTATAGAATGTGTCTCAATTGCACTAATTTTTATCCAATACAATCCAGAAGATAAGGCCGTGAATTTTTCTACAAGATATGTCTGCCCGGAGACATTTTTTGTTATACCAAGATATTCAAGATTCATTTCATCAATTGTCTTGATATGATAACCATTTTCACGAATATCTTTGAAACTCAATAAGTTTCTCCGAGATTGAGGAGAAAACATGGCATTATTTATTATGAGTTTAGTTCCCTTAGGCAAAATTATAATGGCTCTTCCGGAGCCCTTAATCAAATTAGTACTACCAGATATCGTAGTAACATTCATATTGCCTATACTCAAATGAGAAAAATATTTTTCATTTTTGAATATCGTGTGTGTTGTACCAGAATCAATCAAGCAAATGTCTTCATAATTTGATAATTTGTTTGGAGAATTATCCATATCTTCAAAAGTAATGCAATAAATTTATATTAAATGATTAATTATCTTTAGTTAAATATTTAAGAAATAATGTAAATGTTAAAAATGATATTTGAATCATTAATAATGCATAAGATATTTATCACTCAAATCTTTAACACTAAATTTGATTTAGTTTAGTATGTTTAAAATAAGTATTAATATAATTTATTATCTTGAAATGACATTTGAGTGACAAAAAGGAAAAAGTGTTTTCCACTAACCAATTTAGGTAGTGGTCTTACTTATACATTTTTCTTTTATGACCACAAAGTTAAAAGAAAGTATAATTTTAATATTTTTCAATTCCTTTTCAAATCATAACATTCCAACTCACTTTCCATTGGTGTTTCTAAAAGAATAGACTCAACTAATATGCATGAATAAATATGAGCACTTTAACTATTTATTTTTTCCAATTATGATCAATACAAAACAACAAATATTAATAACATTAGTAAATATCAACCATGATTATTATTCCATATCCACAGAACCGTCACCAATTAAGTGATCTATTTTTCCTTCAGGGTGTGTGAAGAAATCTGTCACATCCAAGTGTGTGATGTCAACATGATCAGTGATAAAATTAGTTTCGGGATTTTTATCCTTCCTTTTTAGTGATGCTTGATAAAGCTCAACCAAGTGTTTAGGAGTACGACAATCACGTGCATAATGACCCTTTCCACCACATCGGAAACAATTTATTTTAATTGTTTTACGTTTTTCATCTTTTTCTTTTCCCCTTTGATGACTATTTTTCTTTGGTGAATGATTAACACCGGGATAAGGATTTCGCTCTTGGTCGTAATTACGATCACGTCCACGGTCACGTCCACGGCCTCTTCCACGCCTAGCGTGGTGGGCATACACCTCATTCACTTCAGGAAGTGGTGTAGATCCAGTGGGACGATTCTCGTGATTTTTCATTAACAAATCATTATTTTGTTCAGCCACGAGAAGATGAGAAATCAGTTCAGAATACTTCTTGAAACCCTTTTCTCGATATTGTTGCTGTAAAAGCACATTCGAGGCATGAAATGTGGAGAACGTTTTTTCAGCATATCAACATCATTAACTGTATCTCCACATAGTTTCAATTGAGAAGTAATTCTGAACATGACAGAATTGTACTCATGAATAGACTTAAAGTCTTCTAGTCTTAAATTCATCCAATCATATCGTGCCTTTGGATGAATGACCATCTTCAAATGGTCATACCTTTTTTTAGATTATTCCACAGAACGAGTGGATCTTTGACTGTGAGATTTTCAATTTTTTCAAAAATTTGTCAATATAATGACGTAAGAATATCATTACTTTAACACAGTTTTGTTTTGATGCTTTATTTTCAATTTTAATGGTGTCTCCAAGATCCATAGCATCCAAATGATTTCAGCATCCAATACCCATGAAAGATAGTTCTTGCCCGAACTTTGAAGGGCAACAAACTCAAGTTTAGTAAGATTAGCCATAATAAAAAAAAGAAAAATAATAATACCTTAGCCTTCAAATTTAGTCTTCAAACTTTGATATGACAGAGTCTCGTGCTGATAACACGTTATAAAATAAAGACTAAGTATTAAAATTAAACTTAATAGCAACTAAGGAGAGAAGAATGTAGTAGAGAGATAAAATAGGAAACTTGAATTTTTATTATTTTGGTGTATTTTCCATAGAGATTACAATGCCTTTTATAGGCATAAGAGGGTATAATGAACATTCACAAATAGTTATTTACAACAGAAATAAAATTTGAAAAGATAAATTATTATATTTAGACTTCATCTATTAATTATAGTTGATATATATATATTATAATTTCACATTAAAAATATAATGACAGTTTGGCCGAGTGGTCTAAGCCGCCAGATTTAGGCTCTGGTCCGAAAGGGCGTGGGTTCAAATTCCACAGCTGTCAGTTTTTTTGTATTATTTTTATTTATCTAATTCCATAAATCATGAATTCTTTTTGTATTATTTTTATTTATCTAATTTCATAAATCAAGAACTTCAAGGTTCAAATATTTTTTAAGGATAACTTTTTAAAAAATATAATTTTTTTGTATTGTTTTTATTTATCTAATTCCATAAATAACGAATTCTTTTTGTATTATTTTTATTTATCTAATTTCATAAATCAAGAACTTCAAGGTTCAAATATTTTTTAAGGATAACATTTAATATATATATTTCAAGTTGTCAATTATTTAATTTATAATACTTTTTTTAATTCTCAAATTTGTAAAATTTATTTTAAGTTTTTGTAAAATATATTTTAAATATTTACACTCGAAATTCATGTAAAAGGTAAATTGCTTGCCTTTTAAAATTCAAGTCGTGCCACTAAGCAAAGAACTCCGAAGCAGAAAACCAGACCGGTAAAAATGTCGAGCATTTGCAGAACCAAACCGGTCGAGGGCCTTAGACTCCTGAACCGGGTTCTAACTACATCGACGCCGTATATCCATCGGTCGGACCGTTCCATCGCCACCGTAGCTTTCGAAGAAGTCCGATCTTCGCCGGATAAACCTTACGATTTCACAGCTTTTATATTCCACGGCCTCTTAGGTTCCGGTCGAAATTGGCGATCCTTCTCCCGTTCTCTAGGGTCCTCCCTTTCTGCAGGTACTTTAGTCAAATCAATTTCTAGCTAGTTAAATTAGTTGCGATCAGTTATTATGAATCTTTTGTATTTGGATTAGTTTCATTCCGGTACTGGTGAATTATTTGGGCTAGTTAATTGATTGATACTCCTTCGCCGTAAAATTATACTGTGCAAATAAGTAAATTTCATGTGTGTGTATATCCTATATGTTGAATTGGATTAATCTTTTGTGTGTTTAATTTGGGAGAATCGGATTCGTAGGCAACTTAATATTGGAGCTGAAAAGGTCATTTTCTTCTATTCAATTTGTACTGACCAAGAGATCTCATTTCGTCGTTTAATTCTTTATATTTTGGCTTTCTTAGTGAAAACAATTCTGGCTTATCACTGTCTGTAACGTTAAAATTTTGCAGCTTATATGCTTTTCTATGTTGTTGTTTTTTAGATGGTGTAAATTGGAGGATGGTTCTTGTGGATTTGCGGAATCATGGGAATTCAGCTAAAATTGAAGGCTTCGTGCCACCACATGATATGGAAAATACTGCAAAAGATGTAGCTAATTTGGTGAATTCAAAGGGTTGGGATTGGCCTGATGTCGTTATAGGGCATTCCATGGGTGGTAAAGTCGCCTTGCAGTATGTTGAGAGCTGCTCTCGAGGTGTTTATGGCCAATCAGCTCGTTTACCCAAGCAGGTGTTTGCTCTTTCTTGTAATTGATTGAAATTTTTATTTCTAATCTTGCTTTTGGACCTCATTCGACATTCATGGATAGTTGATTGGATAGCAGTTGGGTTTGTGTATTACATATTTATTTGGTGAAATGGTAGTTCGATTTTGCACTTTTTTTTTCTGTGCTAGTATCTGGCAATATGCAAGTTATCCCATTCCCTGGTTAAGCAGTGCCCTCCTTCGTTTAGTTCAATCTGTTTACAGAATGTTTAAATGAAGTTTTAATTTATCCTTGATAATACCATGTAAGGAAAGAACCTTGTTCTTGGAGATATTTAAAAAAGGTGAAAAGTAAAAAATAAAAGACATATACTTTAGCTCTCTCTTCCTCTCTATATGTATGTTGTTCCATCTTTTTATTGCTTCTTTGATCTAGAATGTGTTTATATAAAACTATTCTAACCATCTAGAATGGAGAACTTGCGGAAGTTATGTAGGTTTTCTTTGTAGAATACCTAATGGTTCATTATTATTATTATCTTTTAATGGTTTATGTTGTTGCCTTCAAATCTCTTATTGTCATTCCCTTGCCCAAAAATAGTGCTTAACTTTTGATGTTAGCTAGATCTATGTTAAGAATAATGCTTTAAATTAGTCTTTTTCTTGGAAATTCCTGTAATTTTGGAGTGTCTACAAACTTATGAAATCAACATAAACATGGCATACGCTGCATACACTGTGCGAGCTTAGCTTGGCAGCGTAATATACACTCCAAATTTGGTTATGCAGCCACTTTCCACAAACTTCTCCAGTAAATTGGGGAATCTTGTGCAAAAATGAGTCGCCTGGGTACTTCCGTAGAATATATAGAGGTTTCAGACAAAAATCTGAGTACTGACTGCTTTTAACTGCCTCTGATTATTTCACTGGCGTCATGTCTTTGCCGAACTCTTATGTTAAACTATAGTTTATACTCGCCTGATGCAGAGCAGCTCTGGGTATTGGATTCTGTCCCTGGAAAGGTGAACCCTGAAGATAGCAATAGAGAAGTAGAGAAAGTTATGCAGACGCTGCAGAGCCTACCTTCACCAATCCCCTCTCGAAAGTGAAATCTCTATTCCTTCCTATCACCTTTCTTTAATGTGATACAGTATATGCATATTTTGGTTGTGTCTAAGTTATGCTCGAGATGTATGTACCATTTTGGTATCCAGATTCATACAACATTATCTAACCAGCTTCTTTTCAACAATTTTTGGATGATCCAGCAAATAGTCTAGCTAATTATTAATGGTTGGTCTGTAACATTCAAATGGACCTAGCTAGAAATCAGCAGGACTTGGAATAAGTGTAAAATCACATATTATGTGGTTATTGCAGTAGTCTTAACACTAATAAACATTTATGCTTTCTATACTATGTCGTAAATAATAACTCTATGAGATTGCCATGTGTCATGGTGAAGGCTTAATTAACTTCTAGGAAGTTGAAAATCTACTTAGCAGCTAGGACACTCTACTTGCACCTTTGTTTAATGCGTTTAATCTTGCCTACCTGAATATTCTCATATTAGTTTTCTCTTTACATGTTTTCTCGTTATCTCTTACATGAATCTTGCATTTCAGATGGCTGGTAGATCACATGTTGAAACTCGGGTTTTCTAAGGCATTATCAGAATGGCTGGGCAGCAATCTTAAGAAATCAGGGGATAGCATGACATGGAACTTTAATATTGAAGCTGCTGCAGAGATGTTTGATTCTTACAGGTAAAACCAGATCCATTCTTCTTCAAGAAATTCTAATGATTGTATTCTTGAAAGTTGTTTACTTAAAAGAATGGAAACTTTCAGGGAGAAAGATTATTGGCCTTTGCTGGAGCACCCGCCTAAAGGGACAGAGATAGCGATTGTGCGTGCTGAGAGAAGTGATAGATGGGATCCAGAGACTGTCCAGAAACTCGAAAGCATTGCCTCCAACGGAACTGGTGGATCCGAAGGCAAGATGTCGTATCATCTCCTTCCCAACTCCGGTCATTGGGTTCATGTCGAAAATCCAAAGGGGCTTCTTGAAATTATAACTCCCAAATTAGCTTCCATTGTTTAGCAAGTTTCCTTTGAAAGGTTTCTAATTTAAACATTTCTCACGAAAGCATTTTGTGCTTGCATATCTTGACATCTCTCAGTGTTGTTTCTTGTTTAAATAATTGAAAAGTGGTGAATTCCATTGTTGCAAGAAGTTGGTTTTCAATATTTACTGATCATATTGTGTGTCGATGTATCATGTATGAAACGAGCATAAGTAGAGTTAGATAAAATATATGATTAAGCACAGTGACGGAGTATAAGGGGGTTTAAACATATGAAGAATAAAAATAATTTTAATCATATATATACACAGTGTAATTATTCATCGAAAAGGATTAGAATGAACCTCCTTCCTAGCTCCGTCCTTGGTTTAGAATACCTAATATCAATTTAGAAATGAAAATTTTTATAGTTAATAATAACTTACTTGAGAATAAGAGTGTGATTTAGTCGTCAATGAAGTAGGTTGAACACCATGATGTCTCACGTTCAAATTCCACTAAAGATAAAATATTAGATGATTTTGACCTTTAATTTGGATGATATCCATAACAAACATACATTAAACTATGAAGTTAGCAACTACAATAATCTTAATCAAGGTACCCATAGTTTTTCTTTCCTTTTAGCATCTCGATATATGTCTTTCTTTGATTTATCATTCAATAGTAATTACTTTTTAAAAAATACAGATTTTATCTTAATCAACACTAGATGTCGAACCTTAAAGGGTGCCATTTGTAGCTGGATAAAAAACAAATTATTCATGTATTAATTTTCGTATAACTTATATAATGTTTGATATGTAAATAGACAATAAACTATTCATGTGTTAAATTAATATATCATTTGATTGACAATCTAGAAACCCCCTAACTAATACATGTATGATAATAAATAATTAATCTACGCATAACTTATATCTGCATAATTAACAAACGATCGTGAAGATGAAAAAGAAGCAGAAGAATCGAACGAGGAGCAAATATTGATTTTGTTTGAAATTTGTGATTACAAATTAAATATTTTGTAAAATAGGCTATAAGATGCAAACAAAGGAAAAAGGCCCATCCTGCACATTCACAGTCCAAAATAAAGAAGAGGCCCATTTATGAAATTGTTATAATTTCTGAAAACCCTAACTATATAAACAAAGGCATAGACAATTAAGCCTCTTCATCAGCTACTCGCACCACCATTGCAGCTAGGGTTTTTCAAGCTTCAGCAGTAGCAGCAGCGCACCTTCAAATCAACCTTAGCCATGGTATTCTCTTTTTCAATAAGGCGATATTGATTTTAATTTTAATTTAATTGATGTGTAATCAACCGAATTAAACTCGTATTATGTCATAAATTAATGTGAAAAATTAAAGTTTAGCTCACTGAAATTAGGTTTGTTTTGAGTATTTGTGGGAATGTATCATCAATAATATAAATCTTCGGCTAGATTTGTATGCATATGAGATTTTTTTAACTCTTTGTCAGTATACTGAAAGTGGCTAAGACAGAAATGTTATAGGGTGTTCATGATTTAATATACATGTATTAAAAATTAATTTTTGACATATATTCAGTATAATTTCTATATAGATATAGTATAATTTTTCGACGAATTGTATCCAACTGAACACACTTCCCTTGATGTAATTCTGATGTAGTTCTGCATAGTGATGGTCTTAAGTTCGTATAATGGATGGTTATTAGTCATGTCTTTATAGATTTATATTTGCTTCATTATTTTAGTATTATTAAAGTTTATATTGTTGGATTGTATTGGGTTTGTAGTCGAGGAGAAAGACCAGAGAGCCCAAGGAAGAGACTGTTACCCTTGGACCAGCTACCAGGGAGGGTGAATTGGTCTTTGGTGTTGCTCACATTTTCGCCTCTTTCAACGACACGTTCATTGTGAGTTTTTTTATTTCCCCTTTGTACTAGTTTTGTTTTTGAAGAAGAAGCTGTATAATTGTTTATTTTGTTCTGAATTTGTACTTGTATGTTAATTGCAGCATGTGACTGATTTGTCTGGACGGGAAACAATGGTTCGTATTACTGGTATGTACTCTGTAATGTGGGAGTGATGCATCTGTGTAGTATCTTTATTCTGGATTTCACCATTACCGAGTTGTTGAAAACCCTAATTTCACCAGCCAATTAAGAATTTAACATCTCCACAGTTCCCAGAATTTACATTTCTCATTTTAAAACTTCCTGTAGAACAAAGTAGGCATTTTTACAACAACAATAACCAGTCCTCACTCTGAAACATGTTGGGGCCAGCGGTATGAATCCTCACTGATGTTGCTACCGTTTAAACTCATCTCAGGCTAATACGATTCAAAATAAAAAAAAATACTAAGAAGTTCTTTATATTTTATACTAATGTACTGTTAGGCTAAACAACTTCTGGAAAAAGCCTAGGAGTTGAAGTGTTAGCATGTCTAATATGTATTCTCAACTAATAGGTATAAAATGTATCACTTTTCAACTTCCAAATTCAATTGATAAACACATTGTTCTCATTTTCTCCTTTATATTTAGTGTGCCCTATGTCTCTATTTATGTTACCATTTCTGTTGGCACAAAATTTAAGAAAGAAAGGAAGACTTTTGAATGTTGTGGTCTAAAACTTAAGATTTTTCTGTAACTATAAATCGTTTCATCAAGTGTAAAACAATTTTTTTAAGTTAAGTTGTTTCCTACTATATAAAAGGTGACATTCTTTTGGGGACATGGAGAATATTATTTATCTTCCTTAATTGGGAAACCAGTTAGGATGAGTGGTCTTTTTGAGTTGTCTTTTCATTTAGAGTTGTTCTACTTTATAGGTGGCATGAAGGTGAAGGCTGACAGAGATGAATCTTCTCCTTATGCTGCTATGCTTGCAGCACAAGATGTTTCTCAACGATGCAAGGTCAGATATATTGCTCAGTCTGCTGTTGGAGTTCCTTTTCTTCACTTTTTTTATGAAATGTGAATTCATCATGCATTGCATACATAGTTTTAAGTCACTAGAAGATAAAGAAACTGTTTTGTATCCAATTACTTGTTCGAGGATTGCGACAGGTTGCACTTGTTATATAATATGTTAATGAATGTCAGATTTAAGCTTGAGGTTTGCTGTGTTAATAACAGTCACATTTATGATCTCATTCTTGTTTGCTCCTTGGCATATAGGGTTGGTCCACGCTTTCAGGATTTTGTGGGCTCTAAGTAAATGGCAGATGTCATTGTAAAAATCTAAAAATAATAACGAATTTTCAGTACTTTAGTTCAAGATGCTTAGCGTACCTGAACTTCTGTTTTACTTTTTTTCAACATCTCTTGCTGTTAATAAAAGTGAAATATTTTGCTGATTCGATCTGTCAAGGTCATAGGTTATTCAGGTGAACCTCGGTTTTAATGTGTGATGACTTTAGGAAACATTATTCTACCTATATTCCTCATTATTATTATTGTTTTGTAGACCACGTCTAAGCATGAGCCTGATGTTTAAATAACCAAAGTAATGCCAAATTGTATCTCTCAGATTTAGAGTGGAAGTCTAATTGTTAGATTGAAATATTTCACATCAGATCATATATGAAGATTAAAATAGCATTTCTACTGTCTTTTAGTTTTCTGAGGCTGTCACAATAAGTTGTAGCTTCCTTGATCATGTTTTTTCTTGTGTCTATGAATAGTTAGGCAGTCAAGTTGTTGATTTCCAACTCACTATTTTTAATAATTTACAGGAGCTTGGAATCAATGCCCTTCACATTAAGCTTCGGGCTACAGGTGGGAACAAAACCAAGACTCCTGGTCCTGGTGCCCAGTCTGCTCTTAGAGCCCTTGCTCGATCCGGAATGAAAATTGGACGCATAGGTAAAACCTCTTTAATTGTTGGATAGTTTCATCATCTGTATGGTCTCTAATTGCTTCGGAATTTGGTTTTATTGACAACGTGCTATTATCTTTACTTTAACTTCTTTAATCTGAATCCCTGCTGAAAGTACTCGTTGCTGTGTTTTGTCAGAGGATGTTACTCCTATTCCCACCGACAGTACTCGCAGAAAGGGTGGTAGAAGAGGAAGGAGGCTGTGAATTCTTCTTAGCAACATACATGCTGCATGGCAGAATATTTTGGTTAAGAATGCAACTTTGTTTGTGTTTTACAACTTAGTTTTGAACATTTTGTAGCCAGAGTTACAAGTCATTCTGACTTATGATCATTTGGAGCTTTTTCAATCTTGTGAGATGGAAATTATTTTGTTGAGTTGGATTAGTAAGTTGAATTCGTCGTTATCATCATTGAAAAGTGAACACTTTTTGTTGCTTCGTCTTGCTTCATTGGTAACATTGTGATCTATATACTTGATACTAGAAACCGTAACACTATTGATGTCGCATTGAGAGTCAACTCACAACCTTGCAGTGACAATAGAAATGAGAAATAACTTGTTTTTTGGATTTTGAGATTATATAACATTGTTATGTTAGCCATGGACATGATATCAATGTGGTTCTTACTCAAATTAAACTTGGAGTCGTGTATGTCTTTATGGTGATTTATATTGATTGATAGAACAAAAGTCTGATCAAATACACATGAAATCAATATCAAAACGAGTATGATATCAAATAGCATAACTTGAATTTTTCTTTTATGTTTGAAAGGAGGAAGTAAAAAGGCAACATGTTTACCAAAATATTACTTCTGACTATGAATGTCAATGACAATTAGTAAAGTAAATACAGAATCGGGGCTAAAAAAGTAATCGGATTAATTGAATTGACAACGCTCTGTGATAGTTAAATGCCGAGCGTTCTAGTCAATGGAGTAACTCGGAGAGCCTGTTGATAATTTAACTGTTCCGTGCTCAGAGAGCCTGTTAATACTTTAAGGCCTGTTGTAAGTCTTCAACCAATATTTAACTTTCAATTTCAAGACAAACGTAAGTGAAAAATGATTTATGCAAAACAGATATTGAGAACTTGTAACAGTTGCCAAGCTTGAAAATTAATGTAAAAATTCATTAAGAAACATTCTTAGGCTTGAGGTAAGTTTTAATTGTTGTCCTTACACCTAAATTAAAAAAAATCTTTTGTTCAATAGCGTTCAAGACCTGGGACTTGTGTCTTATGTCACAAGTTTAAGCCCAGTTCAATATTTAAGTAGAGAAGGATAAAGCACAATCGAATCATCCCGACTTTCTAAGGCTAATATCTCAATTATAATAAAATAAAAAATTGCACCAAGATACTCAATTCTCTTAATTCAAGAAGACATTTGATCAATATATGACAAGATTTTTATATTAAAAAATTGCATCATTCATGAACAACTTCAAGTTAAATTTCTTTACTATGGTTTCTTTGTGACGTGGCATAATAAGGTAAAAATCATGACTATTCTATTCTCCCAACGTTCTAGTGCAACTTAGCATTAGCCATGCTCCAAGCATTTAGAGTCTCAATTGTGATTGTCTCCGTGCCGTTATTGAAGGCAAATAAATGTGCTTGGTCAAATATCGCCAACGTTGGATAAACTCTTGACGTAATGCACGTTTTTCCTCCAGCACCAAAACTTTCCACTATCGAATTATCAATCTGAAATATAATCGAATTATTAAAACAAGCGAGATTTGTATGAAATAGGTAGAGTAACAAAGAATTGAGATGAGAGCTTACCAAACTTCTAAGAGACAATTTCTTGTCTGCTAAATCTACATCTACATATCCAGCAAATGATGGTTTATACATAGTTGTTTCATTCTTTAGGCTTGACCTGGTGACATCAATGGAAACAAATAAACAAACAATTCAAATGAAGTTGAATAATAATATTATCAATTTACGTGACATATTCTTTTCTTTTTGGTGGGTGAGGTGTTTAAAAAATGAAACAACAAACCTTGAGGTATCGGAACACATGAGAACCTTATATTTATCATGAGCCTTGAAAATTCTGAAGAAAACGGGTGTGTATTCTTCTAAGTTTTTAGAAGCCAAAGTTAAAAGCCCAAAAGGCCCAAGTCCACCTTGGATCGTTGAACCTTTAATGGCGCATACATCTTGCGCGTAAAGATCAGCCCAACTCGGATCAAATGGCACTGCCTTGTCCAAACTCGCGAATGAGAAAATCACTTCAACATCAGCCTGTAATTTTCAAATTTAATTTGTATTTTAATTCGCGTATCAAATAAGTATAAAAATGAAACAAAAGAAAAAAAAAATCAATCCCTAACCTGTGCAACTGTGATTCCTTTGATTTCAACCTTTTCTCCCTTGTTCAACTTTTTGTTATTTAATTGGACCTTTTTCTTTCTTAGAGTTTCTAATTCTTGAACAGGCCATTGAACCAATTGTTTTCCATTAGGATCAAGCCATATTTTACGAGGAATAGGGTGAACTCCGGCCCATCCTTTTCTCACATCGTTATCAACAGTATCTGATTCATTAGCCCAACCCAATAAAATCCTGCGTTTCTTGCCACTATCAAAGAACGTCTTGGACGCATAATAGTTACCATAGTCAAGTCTCAATCCTTTCCATCCATCAACAGAAGTGTTATCCGGAAAGTACTTATCCTTTTTGATGTCATACGTACCAACTGTATAATGATCAAATCTCGTAACATCAAAACTAACTTTAAGAACATGTTTAATATCTTTTCCATTGTATGAAGTGTCCAAACCATTTTTATTTTTCAATGACACTGGAAAAAAATCAGGACATTCCCAATTTCCAGTACCCTGAGCTGAGTGGAGTGGGTGTTTGGCTTTGGTCCATTTCATAAAGTTCTTGTTACTTTTGTACATTATAACTTTTCCCCTATGATTCCTCACACTCCCTACCAAGATTCTCCAATATCCATCTCGGCCCATCCAAGCTGTTGTTGGATCACGAAATTGGCTTTTGTTGATGGTTTTATCAGCAACAATTAATGGATTGTTATCGGGTTTGATCCATTTACGAAGATATGGATCAGAGATGTTAGCTGGGATTGCATAGTTTTGGACTTGTGTCTTGTTAGCATCCACAATTCCAGTGTAGAGGATAACAGGCTTGTTACCTGGTAAAATTGTGGCTGACCCGGACCATGTACCATATTTGTCAAATACTTTAGACGGGTAGATAGCGGGTTCAAGTGGGATCCAATTGATCAAGTCCTTTGAGACCGAATGAGCCCAAACAATGTTGCCCCATATGGCTCCCTTTGGGTTGTACTGGTAGAATAGATGGTACACTCCATTGTAATACATTGGGCCTATTGAGAACAAAAACGAAAAATTACTACTAAGTAAATAAAATTTAAAGGCAAATGACATAAATAACATACTTTTAGGGCTGACTATTTGTCCAAGTTTTTAATGACCAAAATCCCTTAAAAATATATAAAAATACGGATACATAATAGAGCTGATACAATAAAAAGGTGGCGGATACATTATATATTTTTTGTCATATTTTTGTATCTGCCTCATTTTTTGTCACATTTTTGTATCTGCCTCATTTTTTATCACATTTTTGTATCTGCCTCATTTTTTGTCACATTTTTGTATCTGCCTCATTTTTACATTTTTGTATCTGTCTCATTTTTACATTTTTGTATCCGCCTCATTTTTTATCACATTTTTGTATCCGCCTCATTTTTTATCACATTTTTTATCAAATTTTTGTATCCGCTTCATTTTTTGTCACATTTTTGTATCCGCCTCATTTTTTGTCACATTTTTGTATCCGCCTCATTTTTTGTCACATTTTTGTATCCGCCTCATTTGACTTAAAAAATGAGGGAGTTTAGGAATTTTTAAAACTAATAGAGGATAAGGATAATAAGTAAACTTAAGGGAGAGATTTTTGTTATTTTTCCAAAATTTAATCATGACTAATATTATAAATTAAAAATAATATTTGTAAACAAATTAAATTTGACTCACCATTTGGATCTGTTGTTTGTTTGAAGCATCAAGAATAACCCATGAAAAAAGGGAAAAAATGAGATTGATTAGTCAAAACACAATTTAATGCAATTGAGATATACTTATAGCAAGAAAGTAAAACTAATAATTGTAGAATGTTATAAAATCAAAACCTTAGGGAGCCAACATATAATCAAATAGTACATGATCATCCATCTTAATAAATATTTTAAATGAAGAATTAATGCACATATTTTGAAGTTTCGATGGATGGCTTTCACAAAATACAAAAAAATCTAGGAAATATAAAAAGTTTTTTGTGTTTTTTTCCTACATAGAAATCTACCCTTTTTTTATTTGTTTGTAAGTTTCTAAAGGGAACCAACTCATGCAAGGCCCACAACCTCTTTTCCATGGAAAAAAGGGCAAATAAAAGAGAGACATAAAAGAAAACGATTGTATAAATAGCTTTGATCGAAAAATATTTAATATGTATAAATAATTTATTCAAAATTCAGTGAGCAAAAATAATTATAGATACTTAATAGATTTAGATGAGTTCTTGCAACGACTACAAGTTATATTACTATAATAATAACAAGACGTGTTCACAATCAAGTATGTGGTAAGTTTTTTAAAATTATATACAAAATCTGAATAAAAATTATAATTTACATGAACTCATACTCAAACTTTTAGAATCATTTTTACTATAAAATTCATAAATATTAAATTTTAAATCGAGGTTGGAGACCAACAAATATAAAAAGAAAAATTAAATGAAGGGAAGGGACGTGCTCGAAGACCAAAGACTTTCCTACAAGTTGCCAATATTGTCCAAAAACAAATTTGACTTTTCTTTATTCCTCAAATATAAACCAAAAAAAAGAGGTCGTTTTCTAAAAAAAAATTCTATTTATCATGATAGTAACAAGAAGGACTATGTTTATTATTGTTATATTATATTACTATTATTGTTTCTATCCATTTTTTCTTTAAAATTACACAAACTGAATTGTCAAGAGAATAAATGAAATCAAAACGACTGTATAGAGTAATACATATATTTATTTTAAATTTCTTTTCTATCTTTACGTCATATATTTTGGTTCTATATATTTCACGTACTTTTGGGCTCTTCACATGTTTTATTTGTATATAGTATAATATATATATAATATTATATACATGATTGGTTCAGATTCTACCACCAACCCGCGTACCCCACCCTGGTTTGGGGGTGGGGGTGGGAGGTGGAGTTGACTATACTAATTATATTATATTATTATTCTTTTTTTAAGTTTTTTCGCGCGGTGTTTGGTGAGTCGGCTAAATTGAGATTCACGTCTGGAAATCCCAGTTGGAGTTAAACGCTTCATAATAAAAGGTTACTTCATATTCAAGTAGAATCAAACTCGAAATCTCTTAATTAAGAATGAAAGAGTATTTATTACTCTACCTCAGTCCTCGTATATATTATATTATTAACTCTTATCGTTTGCTTCATCATATAAATATATATACACAATATTATATAAAAGATATCACATGACACATGCATTAAGTTCATTTTCTCACGTTAGCCTCAAGTTGACCACATATGAGCTGTTTCTAAAAAACACATCATAAACCTTTCAATGAGTTAGAATTCTTTGAATCAAATCGACGATGTAAAACATATTTATTATTTATTTTTTCAGACTATTATTATATCATCATTTTCTTATCATATTAGATTAATATTTCAAAAAATAAATAAATTATTACTATTGATATAAGTAAAAAAATAGCAGGCTGGCACCTAAGTTTAACTTATTATAAGTTGATGATGTGAACAAAATTATTTTCAAATCTTCTAATATCTATAGAACGGCAATATTATATTAATTACAATATGTGAATCTACTTGTCATGGGCAACATGTAGTTTCATTAACTCAAAAGCTGTCAGAGTATTATTATTATTATTATTATTTATATTATAAACAAATAGTATCAAAATATCCTAACATTTTCAGTCAACCTATCCAATCAGCTGGAAATAATTATTAAATAAATCATTTCTAATCATTATTTCCTCTATTCATATTTATTTTATATTCATAATAAATACCTAGGTTGTACATATGTAGATACTTCCAAAGACAAGAAAAAGCCATGGATGGAAGTGGATACAAGCTTTAAGTTTATTCTAAATTTTAAAATAGTGATCATATTGTATTAATAACTAAATTCTGAATTTATCTTTGTATACCTATTTAGTCAATTTCTTAATGCATATACACTAATCAAATTAAAACTATTGCATGGACGAACTTAACTTTCTAGCTCCGCTCCTAACACTAGATTTGACAAAAATTTATGACTTTTAACCCAAATATCATTTTCATATAATTGTGCAAAAGAAAACAAATACAAATAAGAACAAATACATATTTCAAAACTTTTTCTGCTCAACTCAGAATTCAGAACGTCTAAATCATAAATTGAGACAGAAATATAGACATGAAAAACGTACCGTTGATCCAATTTTTAGGAGGTTGAAAATGATAACCAGTTCTATGAACCTTGCTAACATCAACATGACTAGTAGTAGATTGCAAGTGCATATACACTTTGTGAGAAGCATCAACAAATACTCCATTGTTGATAAAGAAACACAACAAAAGAATTGGCAAAGCCCAAAGAGAAGAAGATTTTCTTAAAATCTCCATCTTTAATTCTTTCTGTTTGTGTTAAAAAAGAAAGAGATAGAATTAATATGAAGTAGAAAGAAAGGGTATGAAGAGTATTTATAGAGAAAAAAAGCTCATAGAAATGAATAGATAATTATCAAAAAGACTAAGATTGTTGACATGTTGAACAAAATGTACATAGGAGTAAACGTTGAATATTAATTAAATATTTTTTATCGAATTGAATTTGAACGAATCAAAATTAATCGAGCTAATAAATCAGTTGATCAATATATTACGGGCTGAAATGCGAGTGAGATCCAATTTACTCAATTTTGACTAAGTTCTAATTATCTTATTTGTTCTTTTAATAAAAAAATTATATAACATATCAAATAAAAAAATGTTTTCCTAATTTTTTTTAGCCAAATTTCTCATGAGATAATTTTGAATTCATATCAATACAATTTTGATGAACTAAAATGGAGCTCAACTAAAATGACTAAGCTAATACATAAGCGTGTGAATCACCCGTTCACACATATATAAGTTATATTATTTTATGAACTAATTTCATAATATATAGTTTTATTTCATTAATAAGCAGTCTGAGGGCCGTTTAGAAAATTCTGTGATGTTTCTCTTATCAATTTTAATTTTGAAAAATTAAATTGTAATCCTTCTTTCCCACTACTTTCCTCCTTTTGTTTACTTTTTTTTTTTAACCCCCACATGGCTTTTGCTATTTATGTATTTTACAAGTTGATTTGGGCCTATCATCGAAAAATGTGGTGTAGTGTGTGAGATTCTTTTCTTAATTATAAATTTTGGATTTAAGTTGTGTATAATTTTTTTTATAAGCATCTTTTGGATTTTTTGTTCGAAAAAAGCTTGCGCGACACGAATTTAACTTAATTGAATTTTAATATAGATATTGAAAATTAATAAGAAAAAAAATTGACTTTGGACTATTTAATTATTTTTTCAAATCAACATGGAACTGTCATTGGATCACGGTAAGTTAACATTTACTTGTTGGGGTTTTAATTAGTCTTTGTTTTATAATCCCTTTGTTCCATAGATCGAAGTGTAGTATGAATATAAATTATAATTAAGGCATAATTAACTCTAATTTTATCCAGTTTATTCTTTTGAAAATTACATTTAATGAAAAGTAAAAAAAGTTATTCGAGAACAACTAATACTTTTTTCCTCACGATAAAAAAATAACTATGATATACTATTTCTTCTGTCTCAATTTATACGACATAGTTTAAATTTTGAGATCCAAACTTATTTTCTTTGACTGCGTATTCAGACACATATAATTTGTAATATACAACTTTATAAACTATATTAAAAGTACTATAAATCACACAAATTAACAATTTAAAATATTTTAAAAGTATATTAATAAATCGCGTTTAAATTTTTTTTCATCCCATCTCAAAGCCCTTACATATTTAATTGCGTAGCACCAGATGTGTGTGAAGAGTCTTACCTCAATCCTTTAAGAAATGAGTGATCTTTTTAATATAGTTTGGACAAAATCCTCGCCTCTTGAGCTTATGTTACATTAGGTTCAATATCTTTTTTATTTTATTTGTTAAATAAATACTTAAATTGATAACTAATTTGACTTTTAAATCATAATATATATGTTGAATCGCGAGTCTTATCCCAACTCCCAAGTCCTCACAAGTTATCTTTTAAAATAATTTTCTTATAAGTAAATAATATATTTTGGTGGAGAAAACAATTAAGGAACTTAATTAGAAAAATCAAAACAACAAATCACATGACATATTTGACAGTTGACCAACTCAATAGAAAATTCAAGAAAACAAAGAACATAGTTAATTAGTGTGCGTAATTTCTCCAAGCATGTAAATATTGAAGAAAGTTACCTTTTTTTTAATCTTCAAAATTCCGTATAGAGAACACTTTCTTATATTGAAAATTTTAGAAATAACAAATATGATAGATATAATAAGCTCTATAATTGTTGTTTCATTTACTATGATGGTTGTGATTGTATATTTCTGCTCATTTGTATATTTCGTCTGCGAATAACATATGATAAGTATCTACAAATTTTGTATTTATACATTTAAGATTTTTTTTAATATTAACTTCGTTTGTATATTTCGATTGCTAATATACGAAGAGGGTAAGTATTATTATGAATTTTTCATAAAATCGTATATAAATAGTTAGAATAAACATATAAGAAATTCTGAATTTATACTATCCGAAATTAAGTCATATACATTCTGAATTTATTTAAAACATGCAAATTACAAATCAGGAGAATAGAAAGATTGAACAAAATTAATATAGTTGCAAATTAAAATTTCCCTAGTAACATTTAATATCATTTAAATATTCATTATTCTGAAGAATTTTCCCTTTATTTTATTGTGCAAAAATTGCGGTGTCTAATTTTAATAGTTTTTTTTTTTTAACTCTTGATTTTTCAAAACGATATGATTATTAAAAAACAATTAAAAAATGAGTATTTGAATAGTTAAAAGTCAAAGGATATAATTAGGACAATTCTAAAATTGGGCTTGATTTGTCAAACTTTTTTTTTTCTTCCCAATTTTTGCCCATAATCATCATGGAAGGGACCAATCAGCAAATGGCTATTTTAGCCTCTAGTTTTTTTTTCCCCTTCCTATAGTATTACTTAAGTTTTTATTTTGTTTTATTTTTGCTTTTGTTCAAATTCAATTAATTTCGATTCACATTTAACAGTCTATTACATTACGAATAATTTTAAGACTCGTTACTAGAGAGACCACTCATGGAGAATTTGATATTAAGGTGAAGGAAGTAGAATGAGCTTACTGTTGTTTAGGGAATGATACATACATACATACATACTGTTTATTATACGAATTAGATTGAATTCAGTAAATATACACTAAACATGTACATATAATAAATCGTAAACCTAAAAACATAATGCTAAGAGCTAAGTGACAAACGAGGGATTGCCAAAACCCATAAATTCAAATGTTGAATCTCGTATTGTTGTTGTATTATAGTCTTTACCTTTTAGTTCGTCAACCAATATTATTTCCATGTGATTCGACTTCACAGTTGCATATACATCATATTATTTGGTACAACGATGAGATAGATAAAATTATTCCATTATTGTGATATAATTAAGATAAATAATCTTTATATTAACTTATATCCCTTATTAATATAAAATATAATTTATTCTTATCTCTCATACCAAGCGACTTACGTTCTCCCCTCAGTTACTCAAAAAATGTTGCCAAGAATTGTGCTTGTGACATTCTTTATGACAAAATATACTTTATGTGTATTCATTCAATTTTGGGTTTCACATATGCGTGGAGAAAGTGAGTGCCACATCCCTTTTTCTTTTTCCTCCTTATCCACTTATTCTATCTTATTATAAATGAAGAAAAATAAGATAATAATTAACATGCTAAACTTTATAACACGTGAAATAGAATAAAGTAATTAAAAAAAAGAAGAAAGAGAAGTGTTCAATCCACATTTGTAGTTATGAAGGGTGGAAAAAAGGTAACTTGAAGTTATATTAAAGATAAGATTAAAATCCAAGGCTTGAGTCATATGTAGTGGTTTCTATTTCTCATGAGAAAAAAGAACAAGCTAAGGTGTATAAAAATTAGAGAATCAATAACATCATCTTAGATACGAGATTATAAAAGATATAAATTGTAATAGATAGTTAGTTAGCTAGTTGATAATTGTCTCGTTTATTCTTCATATTAGTAGGTGTAATATTACATTAACAGTTTTTGTTATTTTATTTCCGCGGCTATTTGATCATTCGTACACTTCAACTATCGTATTATTTTATTGTTCGATTATTTTTCAATTTGCTTTTTCATGCTTTACTTAATACTTCATCTTGACTTTTCTTCTCTCGTTATTTTCCTTTTTCGAACTGTCTTGTAATTTTTTCATTTGAAATCGCGATCTACCAAAAATTACTTTTCTATCATCGAGTTAGAAATAACATTTGCATATACACTACTCTTTTCAGATTTACTTATAAATTATACTAAATATAATCTGTTGTGGATTATACGTCTCTTTTACCAAAAAAATAATTAATTGTGCCTACATAACACATGTTGGGGTGGCTAGCTGGCAAATTTACAGTTCATTCATTTGACTACAGAACATGATACAACAAGATTTATTTTATAAAGTTGTATTTTAGATCAACCTTATTTTGTCTTTCTTTATCTCTTTTATAATAACAAAAAAATATTGAGTGTTAGATAAGGACCTTTTTTACAAGTTGACTATGTGACGGTGGACCCTAACGTAATGCCACAGAAAATGGGGAAAACAATTAATTTAAATAATTTTTCCAATAGAATACGGACTTTTTAAAAAATGAATATTAAATCCATTGTACATAGTTTTGTCTACGTACAACAACATGTATACCTAAAAATGTATACCTAAAATTGCAAGAATGATGTGTATGTAATTTTATTCGGCATGTTATGATATTGTTTAATTTTATTTTATTTTTAATTTTTCATTAAATATTAAGTACTTAAATTGAAGTTCGATTAATTAGAATTCGCCAATTGTATATATATAGTAATCCATTTGAGAGTATCACTCTATACCAAGGAATTGAAATTTTTTATTAAGAAAAAATCAATTCTTTATCCACCAGTTGATACGGATAGGGGACCACTCGCGGGTTGATTTGATGGACCAACTTCGTTCCCCAGGGAGCTACTTGAATAGCAGGTGGCACATGTCCTGATTCTGGTTCATTTTCCTAAATTAAATCAAGATTTACTCCTCCATTAATATATGAAAAATATTTAGTCTACACTAACATTATCTTACATATAATTTCTCAATATTTAATTTAAAATCTAAGAAAATTAATTCAGTCTAAATTTATCGAATTGACTGTTGAGAAAAAGAAGGGAAACTGACTATCCTCTTGATATGTCGTTTTTAATATTTATTTTTTCTTGTGCTTTATGAAATAAATATAAAATATAACCAATTTTCAGCTATACATATATATTTTTAAAATTGGGATTATCTGAAAAGAATCAATGATATCGTTCAAAGATTTGATAATACTTAAATTAAACCATTTTAAATTAAAGAAAAGAAGTATGTAACTTTAAATTGTTTTTAGTTAGGATTTCAGATTAATAAAAATAAATTAATTCTCAAATAATTTTAGTGATACTATACTGATGAAAATTTGGCAAAGACTTTTATTTCTATTGTCAAATTTGGTGTCTTAGAAAGTTGTTCGCTATATCTTTTTCCACTCAAGGCTACAAGTGTGTCCAATGTGCAAAAATATTTTTTGAATTTTATAAGTACAATAAATTTGATGACTTTTACAAAAAAATAAAATTAATAACAAGTAATATTTCGAAATAACTATTTTTAGTCAACATAATATTGTCTATTGTTTTATTAGTCACCACTTTTGTCCAAAGAGAATCTTCAATTTTTTGTAAAATATCTTCATTGCAAATTGTGTTGTTAATTCTACTAGGAACTATTGTGTTTTTTTACCCTTAAAGAAATTTTGTCAAACTCACTCCAATTACTCTATAAAATGGGTAACACATTATAAGTTTATAACATGTTAAAACTTATTAATAGTTTGACACCAATCTGACGTATTATAATGTCTTTTAAGATTATTATACGTTTTTTAAAAGAGATTTTTTTACAATTATCTTTCGAGATTATAAAACTTAAATTTGTAATAGTTATAAAACTTTTTCACCTACATATCTATCAAAGTTATAAAAATGAAAACCTTTTTATATTAAGAAGTAAATTTCTAATAGTTTTAAATTTTAATTTCCCTCTCTTTTTTATTAAAAAAAATGCAAGAAACTTTATGCCATGCGGATAATAAATAAACCCATGTGTTCTACTTATATTTTATATAAATATTTCCACCACTTTTTTACTTCAAAAATGGGGGGTGAGTACATGTGTTTTGTGGATGTCAACTAATTTTTCGATCAGTTGGCCAAACCAACCAAAAGTGGAAAGTGGAGTTTGGATTTATCTTATGGATCTTCATAAAATAAAATACTTCAACTAGACATATTTTTTATTAAAATTTTGAAAAATAAAATGATTTGTCCTCTGTATTCGTCTATTAGTTGCTTAAAAGTTAATCATATAAAATAGGTCATTTTCTCTAATTATACATTCGCCTCAATAAGCTATAAAATCTTAGCTTCCACATGTTTACTCGAGGTTGCTGCATATAACTAAAGAAGATGACATATTTTATATTGTTAACTTAACAATCAAATACACAAATAAAAATTATACATGCAACCTTTTTTCAATATTTGAATCGAAAGTGTCTAATGAAAACACTATATTAGAAATTGAATTGTTCAATTGAAACATGATTTAATTTAAGTGTCTGAATAAAATATCCCCACTACGTATTATGTAAATTTCTGCGGATCCAACTACAATAATATTAGTTTTCACATTGGTATATACAACAAAAGATTGATTCACAACTTTCCAATTTAAGTCAAATAAAATGAACCTCAAATATTGCAACTTGCAAAATCTATTGGACTATTGGCATTTAGTGTTCACATGTCATGTCTTTTAGCTATTCATATAAGTCATCGATCTTGTTAATTAATTAGTTGACTATATATATATGTACAAACTTAACTTTGGCATTGGGGTACTATATCAGTCTTTATGAGGCTATATTATTATTTTTTTGCCAGAAAAAAGAGCCAGCTTTATCTTGATTTTTTCATGATTTTGGCAGTGTATGGATCCACAATATATAGAGATATTGTGTGTTATAATTATATATATATATATGTCTCTCAAAACACTTTGACATAAAAGGTCTAGTGTATCACAATATTCACCATATTAGTCATATTTGATACGAAAAGAAAAAGATGTCTGCTCAGATACCATGTTGAATATATCGAACAAAATTCACCAAAACAAAAATCGAAATGTTTGAGCAATCAAATATGTCACCACAAAAATGTGGAACTTATTAATACAAAAGTGTTATCCTCAATAAGAAGAGTGACCAAATGACCAATTCATCTTAGGTTTACTCATGCTCCATGCATTCAATGACTCAATTTTGATAGTTTCTGTCCCATTATTAAAGACAAATAAATGTGCATTGTCATAAATTGCTAATGTCGGATACACCCTTGATGTGATACATGTTTTTCCTCCGGCACCAAAACTTTCTATTACTGAGTGATCAATCTACAAATAAAAATAAGAAGTCAATTAGTGATCGATCAACAAAATAAAGTATGGGCATATACATAAATAAAGACTATGAGAGAAATGGATATATTTTTTTAAGAAAATAAATGAAAAAACTTACCAAGCTCCTCAAAGACAATGTCTTGTTGGTTAAATCTACATCTACATATCCAGCAAATGATGGCTTGTACATTGTCTTATCATTCTTGAGGGTTGATCTGATCATACAAAAGAAAAATAAATAGATAATTTGAAGTTAAATAAGGAGTTTAGACTAAAATAGATTTACCAAAATAACTATTGATAATGGTTATGTTGATTTTGAACCTCCAATAACAAAGCTCAATTATAGAAATATATTAGATATTTAAATGATCACTATGAGTTAAACTAAATATAACTTGTACTACAAGAAAACTGTGAATTACATGGAGATTTTCCTGTGAATTAGTATGAAAATTTGCAGGAAAATAAGTATCCTGCGAATTTTCATACTAATCCCAAGAAAATTCCTATGTAATTCACAGTTTCTTGTAGTGTTATTTAATTCTATTTTATATCGGTTATGATGTAACACTTAAAGAAAAAAATAAACAAACCTTGAGGCATCAGAGCACATGAGAACCTTATATTTATCTTGGGCCTTAAAAACTCTGAAAAATACCGGTGTATATTCTTCCAAATTTTGAGAAGCCAAAGTTAAGAGCCCAAATGGCCCAAGTCCACCTTGCACCGTTGAGCCTTTAATAGCACATACATCTTGAGCGTAAAGGTTAGCCCATTTAGGATCAAATGGCTCTGCCTTATCCAAGCTTGAAAATAAGAATGTCACTTCAACATCAGCCTGCAATTCTCATTAACGCCCTAATTTATACTCATTTTTTTTAATTCAATAATATGATAAAAAGTAAAAAAGACAAAGAAATTCATACTTGTGCCGGTGTGATTCCTTTAACTTCAATTTTATCTCCTTTGTTTAACTTGCGATTGCTTAATTCGATCTTATGCTCTCTTAGACTTTCTAATTCTTCGACAGGCCATTGGACCAATTGTTTTCCGCTAGGATCAAGCCATAGTTTGCGAGGAATAGTTTGAATTCCCGCCCATCCTTTCTTCACATCGTCATTGACAGTATCTGATTCATTAGCCCAACCCCACATAATTCTTCGATTCTTGCTAGGGTCATAAAATGATTTAGATGCGTAATAATTACCATAATCAAGTCTCAATCCCTTCCAACCATCGATAGAAGTCTTATCCGGAATATACCTATCTTTTTTTGTATCATATTTACCAACTGTATAATATTCAAACCTCGTAACATCAAGGCTAACTTTAAGAACATATTTAACATTTTTCCCTTTGTATGAGGCATCCAATCCATTTGTACTATGCAATAACACTGGAAAAAAATCAGGACATTCCCAATTTCCAGTACCATCAACTGAATGTAATGGTTGTTGGATTTTGGTCCATTTCATTAAATCTCTACTTTTATACAATATTGCTAATCCTTTATTTCCCCATAAACTCCCTATTAAGGTTCTCCAATAACCATCTTGACCCAACCAACATGTGGTTGGGTCACGGAATTGGGTCTTGTTAATGCTATTGTCAGCGATAATTAATGGATTGTTATCGGGTTTGATCCATTTACGAAGAAATGGATCGGATATGTCAGCTGGGATTGCATAGTTTTGGACTTGGGTATTTTTTGCATCTACGATTCCGGTGTAGAGGATAATGGGCTTGTTGTTGGGTAAGATTGTGGCTGACCCGGACCATGTACCGTATTTGTCGAATACTTCAGATGGATAGATTGCGGGTTCAAGTGGGATCCAGTTAATCAAGTCCGTTGAAACTGAATGGGCCCAAATAATATTACCCCATACTGATCCATATGGATTGTATTGGTAGAATAGATGATAGACACCATTAAAGTACATTGGGGCTGTTTGGTATAAAAAATTATATTAGAATAAAAAAAGGTTAATTATAAATAAAAAGATAATTAAATAAATAATGCAATTATTAAACTCACCATTGGGATCTGTGTTCGTTTGACGCATCCGATGGTGAGATGGTGACCATGCATGCAAATAAAATATTGATTAGCAAATATACAACTTAATGAAATTATGATATGTATGTTTACAAATTAAATGAAATTTAGATTAATCAAATATGAAATAAACAAGATGACTATGATCTTCCGGAAAAAAGAAATAATAAAATTCTTTTGTTTCACTTTATGTGAAAGTATTTGACTAGATAAATAATATTTAAGAAAACTAAAAGATTTTTAGAACTTTCATGGAGGAGATTTCCCAGTCATTTAGCAAATTTTAGTTCTAGTCTGAGGGAAATAAATTGAAATTTGAAATTTATGACTTTTGAGTTTATCACTTAATATAGCTCGACCTAAAATTTATGAGTTTTGAAATTTTGTTATATGACTTGACATGGAATTTTAGAAAATAAACAGAACTTTAGAATCTTGTCAACTTTAATATATTTGGATGTACTAAAATATTTTTTTAATCTCGTGGTCTTAAACAAGATATGTGAAAAGTTATTAGAAACCACGATAATAATTGTCAAAAAAGGTAAAAAAAATCAATTAAGATGGAGGGAATCTATAGTGGATAGCCATATATAGCTCAGAATGATCAATCGAACACCCTAAATTTATTTATTATATATATATATATATATTAAATTTTGAACGCTCGAAATTTCTGATTAGAAATACATTATAGTCTTTGTATTATTACATACACAAGTTGGCCCTGTCTAATTAAAGTTGTCTCCATAAATTCCAACTCACATGTGATAGAGATGTATAATAAATACTATATATTAAACGGAAAAGGGCCTAAAATACCCTTTAACTATGCGAATTGGAACAAAAATACCCTTCTTCTACCTTTCGGGCCTAAAATGCCCTTGACGTCAACCTTTAGGCTCTATTTTGCCCTTATTTTTAACAGCCTAAATAATAATATCAATTAGCAAAATCATTTATGATGTGTCGGTGTCCTATTGGTTACCCTAGTAATTAATTAAACTAATTAAAAAAAAAAAAAAAAGCTCCACCCATAACCCAAATCTTTTAACCCATTATTACCCAAACCTTTCAACCCAATATCCAGCCCCAAAACTTTTAACCCAAAAAGAATTTATGCTCATCATCTTCAAATCTCCTCTCTTCTTCTTCAATCAAAGCTCACCGAAATCTTTGTCGTTCATTAAACGGCAATTAAGGATACTTTGTCGTTCATTAGCTGCTCAATTGGAAGTTTTCCTCTAGTTGATAGAGAAAACTTAATCCATCTAAAGAAGATATATATAAAGGAGATCGTAGGCATCATTTATACAATTGTGTTTTGCCAAATCAAGGCATTCAAAACCTTCACAATCCCAGTGATTTTCTCAACTTAACTCTGCCAAAAGAGCACCAGTCACAACATTCAAAAGAAATAATTTTTTTAATGTTAAAATAAGATGCAGAGGAAGAACAACAATAGCAGTAAGTTTTCAGTTGTGATCCTAAAGCAAAGAGCTGAAGTATTGGTATAATTTAAAGCAAAGTATCTGCAATCTATCAACTTTTTATTCAACATTTTTAGGCTAACTAATAACATAAAATTCTGCAAAAATATTGTTCATTACAGAACACCATGATACCTATACACAAAAACATTCACTTCTGTAGAAAATTACTGCATAACACCTAACCAACTAATAATACTAATTAACACAAACCATAATATATGTCATTTTGGCAGCTACAAACCAAACAATAACAGCAAACTTATCAAGCGATACACTTTCAACTCCAAATTCGAAACTTTTTCATCCAAGTTGTCCACTTTCTTCAAATTTACACTTTTATTACCATCCTTAAACTCCAAATCCAAATTTTCATTAGCAGCAGTCGTATCTTCCGAATAAAAACTTTGATTGAGGAAGAAGAGAGGAGATCTGAAGATGATGAGCATAAATTCTTTTTGGGTTAAAAGTTTTGGGGCTGGATATTGGGTTGAAAGGTTTGAGTAATAATGGGTTAAAAGATTTGGGTTATGGGTGGAGCCTTTTTATTTTTATTTTTTTTAATTAGTTTAATTAATTACTAGGGTAACCAATAGGATAGCGACACGTCATAAATAATTTTGCTAATTGATATTATTATTTAAGATGTTAAAAATAAGGGCAAAATAGAGCCTAAAGGTTGACGTCAAGGGCATTTTAGGCCCGAAAGGTAGAAGAAGGATATTTTTGTTCCAATTCGCATAGTTAAAGGGTATTTTAGGCCCTTTTCAGTATATTAAATAGTATGTAGTATATATTTACGTGAATGCTACTCACTAGAGTTGCTTGCCACAATGTGGTGGTTCAAAAACAACTGAAATATATCTATTTCTAGCCTTTTAATATTTCGTATTTAAATATTTTCTTCTTCTATAAAATAAAAATAAAACATACACAGACAAAAAAAAAATCATTGACAAACCTATAACACCAAAAGAACTTCCAAAAAAGGTATGGATATCACGTAGTTTCATCAGTTTTCTTTATTTGATGTTTGATATCTATGTTGAAACAATAATAAAATTTAAATTTGAATTTGTATATTGCCGTGTCCATCTTTAAGTCTGGCGCTTTCAATATAATTTTTGTCAGACTTAACAAGTTGAACTTGAAATTACTGATTAAGCGCAAGCAGAGGCGGAGCTACCTTGGTACAATGGGGTTCGGATGAACCCCTTCGACGGAAAATTATACTATTTATATATGGTTAAAATAATATTTTATGTATGGTTAAAATAATATTTTATGTATATATAGTAGATGCCGAACCCTCTTCGGCTACTCTGTGCGTCTATTTCTACGAATTTTGAACCCCCTTATTAAAAATCCTGATTCCACCACTGAGCGCAAGCGTGAAGTTTTTTTTTTACATACTTAGTTTCATTAACTCGAAAGCCGTACTATAACGATAATATATCTAGTGAAATTCCACTGAGACAAATCCGAAGAGGTTAAAACGTATACAAATTAAATTAACCTGATCATTTGTTGAGAAGATAGAAAGACGATTTCCGATAGACATTAACTCAAAAGCCATCGGAATAAGAAATTAAAATAACTGAATAATATTTCCAGTCAACGACCAATTGTAACAGATTATACAACATCTAGTTATTCAGAAACACAACAAAAAGATAAAAATCATGAGGTCATAATTATAGAATGCAATGATCTTATCTTATAATCTCACATACATATATGCACCACAAAATTATAACTAGCTAGGTCATTTATGAGATTATTACAAGCAGGGATAGTGACTTTTAACCTGTTCTAACATGTTAATTGAAGTATACTATTGTACTAATAACATAAAAAAATAAGTATATATATTATCGAATATATAACTTAAATCGTACAATATTTATACAAATAAAGGTGTGAAAGAACGTAACGTACCATTAATCCAATTTTTAGGAGGTTGAAAATGATAATCAGTTCTATGAACATTTTTCACATCAACCGCGCTCATAGATTGCAACCCTGGAAAAACTTTGTGTGAAGCATTAACGCCATTGTTGAAAGATAAAATTATGGAGAAATATAACAAAAGAAATGGCAAAGAAAAAAGAGAAGACTTTTTTAAACAATCCATTTCTTTTGGGTTTTGTTTGAGATGTTCTTTATTTGTGAGGGGGAAAAGGGTATTTATATAAATTATTTAGAGAGAGAGAAACAATAACTATTAAAAAATTATTTGATTTAAATCGGTTTCTACTAGATAAGACAACCCATGCCGGGTTGATTTGAAGGTCATTTTACGCTGAACCCTAATTCTCACCTATATATAATGATATATATATATATATATAATACTTTTTTTTTGAATAAACGTATCAAATATCCCTCAATACATCAATATGGTCTTTATCAAAGTTGAAGTGATCAAGAGAAATCTATCTCAAGATCACCTCGAACGATCAAAATATTATCGAACGTTAATTCTTGACGATTAAATACATTACAAGAAAGTTAGGATCATCTTACATTTAAAAAATACATTATTAACGATCCTAAAATCACAATATACATATAGATATACTAACAACCTTATAAATAAATAAAATTTATTTATTTATTTTTTCGTGATTATAATTTATTTTCTTTGAAATTTTATTGCAAACACTGTCATTATAGAAAATTTACTGCATGGTCTCTTATTTCTTCCTTCCTCTCCACTCCTTTTTTTTTTCGCATTATTGATGGGGTAGCTTATCATTTGTATAATAAAATATATAGCATTTACTAAATTGATAAAAATATTTAAAAAAATGTATATAATATCTAAATAATACAATGCACGTTTCAACAATAATACAATATATATCTTGCAATTTTTTAAAAGAACCATTCCAAGATTTGGTCAGAAACTTCTTGTTTTTGCTTGATTTTGTACGAAACTTTTTTTTTTTTTTTAAAAATGCAGATCATTTATAATTGTTCAAACACATGTTACTGTATTAATAGTATATAAAAATTATATGCTCAATTATAATGTATGTAATTTAAATCCAAAAAACAAAGTTTCAAGGAAATGCCATTTTAGAATATTTACTAAATCTTCTATAAGCTTTCTTTGCCACCCGTCTTTGTCATTCACTTTCAATTTTTGTACATTGATCGTGTAAAAAATAATTATATAATTTAATTGCTTGATTTTTTTTTATGAATAACTCTATTAAAAAATTTTAGAAAAGATATTTCAATAATCGCATCACACAAATAAATAAATAAAATGCACGTTGTAGACTTGTCCATCATTTGATGTTGATTTGGTCAGAAATTAATCACCTCTATTATTATTATTTTTTTGTTTTCTAGTCGGTATCTATTGTCTGGTGTATTCATTGGAGTTCTCAATTAATTCGGATCGCGCATTGAAGAGCTTATTTGAAGGGTGACATTCTGGATATGATTTTCTCCACATTCTAAGTTCAAATCAGTATCTTTAATTAAGAATGAAGCAATTTCATCACCGTACACTATGGTTAATTTGTTCTACCTTAAATGGCTACCTAAATTATTTTTATTTAATTTTGGTAGTTATGGGGTGTCCAACCACTCAAATTTGAATGTTTGCGATCTTCATTCTCTTTCAACAAAATAATTGTTAAATTAGAAAAATATATAAATGTTCATTAAAACATATCTGGAAAACATTTACTTTTTATTGTAATTTTAATTTTATCTTCCTTCAAAAACAATCTTAGATAAAAGGATAAATATGTCATTCTATTATTTTACATGTCACTTTCTTTAATTTACTTGTACAAATTAAGTTTAATAAGTTGTTAGAAACCCATGCATAATTGAGGATGAAAAGAATAGACCTATTTTATCTGCTTAACTTATCTACGTAATGAAAGGTTAAGAAAATGTGTAAAAGTTTTTTCAAAATTTTTACTTAAAGTATATAGTTCTAGTTTACGATATGTTCAAATATTTAATTGAAACAAGTCATAATACAAATATCAAAATAAAATCTGTGATACATTTGAGATTTAGAAATTTAAACAATGACATTATTATGTATTTTCTTGACAAATAACATTTGAAGAATCTGTATGATTTGATTAGATCAGCTAATAAGCCTCAAATAAGAAATTACTTTTAAAATAAAAGATGAATAGATGCTGAATAAGCACATGAAGTACACATGACATCACATCACAGTTACATATTAAACTTCCCACGATTCTAACTAATACAATTGACATAGATTTTAAAATTCTAACTATTTTCTAGACGTTATTGATAGATTCAAATTTTAGATCACATGATCATAAATAAAAAAGTATAGAGATCGAAAATTATGATTTAAATTAGTAGGTCGCATATTATCATGGTTTTTTTGGGAAAGAGACAGCGGACTCCTCTTCCTTGTTAGTAATAGTAGTTATTCAATAATAATATAGTTTCTGAGTCTTTAGTAGAGTATATTAGTAAGAATTATGTATGTATTATAACTGTATATGTTAGTAATATCTTTATTAGCCCATGAGTTTGTTGCGTTGTGGTATCCCGAAAAATTTTATGATTTTTTTTTTGTAAACCTTTGTAATGAGCAAGGTGGAGCTATAACCATCAAAGTTTACCACCCTTCGCCGAAAAATTACACGATATAGAAAGTTTAAATTCTGAATTTAAGGGATAAATAATTAATGTTGAACAACCTTGACATAAACTCTTCTGTGGCACATTAGTAAAGCTTGTTCATTTCCACCCTTGGGCGCACAGGTTCGTAGGGATATAAATAGGACGGATTAGGGCGGCGCAAGTCTTACTTACTAAGATATTGACCTGCCTTATTTAGCATTTTCAAAAAAATTACCCTGCCCTACCCTGCCCATTATATTATTTTTGCTCTTTAAGTTCAATAATTGTCTAACTGTGCCCCATTAGATTTCTTATTCATTATTGCTTTTAAATTAAAATATTAAGATATATATTTTATTGAAATTTAATGTGTATGTTTGATTGAAATTTTATTGTTTTGACTTTTATTTTGGCTATAAAACAGACATACATGCATGTAAATACAACTAAAGTAGACATTAAAATGAATCAACAAAAATATAAGATTGTGGAAACAACTATGAGGAGGATATAGAAATATTTTCAATTCATAATTTGTGGATACTTTTATTTACAAAAACAAATTTGATGTTGACAGTAAAATTTTTGTTCCCTATATAATTGTGGACAAAATTAAATTATATACCATAACAATAATATATTTAGTGAAATTTCACCAATGAGGACCGGGGAGGATAAAGTGTATATAGATCAGAATTCAGGAGTGTACATGGTCGGGTTGGTTCAGGTTTTTCAAATATCAAATCAAACCATTTCTGTCGGATCTTAAAATCTATAAACCAAACCAAACCAAAAAAATTCAGATTTTTTTGGATTTTTCTGCTAAAGTATTCATAAAAACATATAATTTATTTGTACTTCAAATATTTCTTTAGTCCAACCAAAATATAACTATCTAAGGTGTTTCTTAAGAATATAGCACAAACAATGATATGACTAATGACGCTAATATATATATATATATATATATATAAATAATAATAAAAAATTGCGTAAAACAAATGTTGCAAATTAACAAGTCATAATGAAAATGATCAATTTAAAAGTACTATATCATGTTAAAATAAATTACATAAGTACTAGTTACATGACTAAGTATTAAAGGAAATTAAAATTAGATTATATATTTCAATTGTCTAAACCAATGTAAAATAAAAGAACAAATATTCAATATTATTGACATTCTTAGTGTTAAAATGATTTCTTTTTGCATTAGTATTAATTTGATTTTGATTTAGTTTTATTATAATTACCAACATCTGTGGACTATAATCTTTATGAAATCATCTAAAATTCTAAGTTTCAAACTTGAAATAATATATTAAAAGATAAAAACTATGAAAAAGTATAAGAAATATTTTAAAATTATATCAAAGTAAATATTTTTATGTATAAATAAAATTTTAAAATTATATATATAATGTCGGGTTGATTTGGTTTGGGGTTGGTTTTTTAAAGTTAAAATCAAAACCAACCCAATTATAGTCGGGTTTTTTTTTTCAACACCAAACCAACCACTAGTAGGGTTTTTTTCGGGTTGACTCGATTTGCGATTTGGTCTTTTGGGTGCTCCGGGGATCCAGACCCGTAGGCAAAAACACACGAAAACTTTTTTGAGAAACACATTGAATGTTTGGAACACCTGATCCATGGGCATACGCAGAAAAATCGAGTAATTTTTGAAAAGGGGTCTGTAAATGCAGAAATAGACATTAAAAGAATGGTTTACGTATACGTGATGGTTTTTCACCTCATTACGAAGGTCCTCATAAAGTTTTTTGAGAAAAAAATTGTGGTGCCCTAGTGTGCCAGATCCATAAGCTAATAAACATGAAAAATTGAAAAATCTGAGTAATTCCTAAAATAGGCATGTAAATGCACAAATAGAGGTTTCCTAACTCATTATAGAGGTTCTCATAAAGTTTTTTGAGAAAAAAAATTAGGTGCTCTGTGGCGCTAGATTCACGGGCTAATGCACACGAAATATTGAGAAATTTAGGCAGTTCCTAAAATAGATTTCTAATGCGGAAATTGGTGTTGGAAATGGTGTGAGTATATGTAGTGGTTCTCCAACTCATTACGGAGGCCCGTACAAAATTTTTTGAAAAAAATTTGGGTGCTTCAGAGCGTCAGATCCATTTATAGATTTGACATCACGAAACACGCAATTTTTTTTCCTAAAAATATTTTATGAAGACCTCCGTAATGAGTTGAGGAACCACCATGGATACTCACACAATTTTTTAGCGCCTATTTACGCATTTACAAATTCTCTTTTAAAAATTACCCAAATTACTCGACTTTTTGTGAGGATAAGCCCATAGATCTGGTACCCCGAAGCACCCAAAACAATTCTTAAAAAACTTTATGAGAACCTTTATTATGAGTTGGAATTTTTAACGCCTATGTCCGCATTTACAGATCCTTTTTTAAAAAATTACCCAAATTTTCTAATTTTTCATGTGTATTAGTCTATAGATTTGGCAATCTGGAGAATAAAAAAATTCTCAAATTTTTTTATAAGGACCTCCGTAATGAGTTGGAGAACCACCATGTATACTCACACCATTTCTAACACTTATTTCCGCATTTGCAATTTTTTTTTATGAATTACACAAATTTCGTTATTTTTTGTGTGTATTAACCCATGAATCTGGCGCTTCAAAGCACAAAAAATAATTCTCAAAAAATCTTTTTGAGAACTTCCGTAATGAGTTTGGGAACCCCACGTATACTCACACCATTTTTAATGCCTATTTCCGCAATTATATGCCTTATTTTAGAAATCATCCAAATTTCTCGATTTCGTATGTATTAGCCCATGAATCTTGCGCCTAAGAGCATCCAAATTTTTTTCTCCAAAAAAAATTATGACCTCCGTAATAAGTTAGGGAACCACCACATATACTCACACTATTTTTTAAAAAGCTTTATTCCATATTTACATGCCCATTCTTAGGAATTATCGAAAATTTTCTATTTTTCAAGTGTTTTAGCCCATCGATCAGGCGCCCCGAAGCATCCGAATTTTTTTCCCAAATAACTTTATAAGGGTCTTCGTAATGAGTTGTAGAACCAACACGTATACTCACCATTTTTAACACTTATATCCGCATTTATAGGTCATTTGTTAGTATTTATCCAAATTAGTTGAATTTTCGTATCTTAACCCATGGATATGACTCCCAAAAGCACCCAAAATATTTTTCTTAAAAACCTTTATAAGGACCTTCGTAATAAGTTTGGGAACTATCATGTATACACATATTATTTTTAACGCCTATTTTCGCATTTATAGTCTTATTTTTGTATGAATTACAAATTACACGATTTTTCATGTGTATTAGCCCATGAATTCGGCGCCCCAGTGCACCCAAATTTTCTTTGAGAAAAACTTTATGAGAATCTATGTAATGAGTTGGGGAACCACCATGTATACTCATACCATTTTTGTAACGCCAATTTTCGTATTTACATGTCTCTTTTTTAGAATTACTCAAATTACTCGATATTTCGAGTGTATTAGCTCATGACTCTGGCGTCTCAGAGCACCTAAAAAATTTCTCAAATTTTTTTATAAGGACCTCCGAAATGAGTTGGGGAACCAGTAGGTATACTTTCACAATTTTTTTTATCTCTTATTTCTACATTTACTGCCCCTTTTTAGGAATTACCCAAATTGCTTGATTTTTCGCGTGTTAAATTAGCCCACGGATCTGGCGCCCTGGAACCCAATAAAAATTCTCAAAAAACTTTTTGAGGACCTCCGTAATGAGTTGGGAAATCATCACATATACTTACGCTATTATTTAAATATTTATTTTCGCATTTACAAGCTTTTTTTAAGAAATACCTTAGTTCCTCGATTTTTCGTGTGTATATTAGCCCATTGATCTGGCGTCCCGGAGCACCCAAAAAAAAAAATCTCAAAAAAATTTATGAGGACCTCTAATGAGTTGGGGAACCACCACGTATTCTCACATTATTTTAACGTCTAATTCCCCATTAAGAGGTTCTTTTTTAGTAGTTACACAAATTCCTCGATTCTTCGTGTGTATTAGCCCATGAATCTGGTGTCTCGGACCACCAGAAATTTTTTTCAAAAAACTTTGGAAGGACCTCGGTAACGACTAGGGAAACCATCACATATGATCAAACAATTTTGTTAATGCCTATTTTCACATTTACAGGCCATTTTTCATGAATTACCCAAAATTTTCAAATTTTTTGTATGGATCAGCCCATACATCTGGTGCCTCGGAACACCCTTAAAAATTCTGAAAAACTTTATGAAGACCTCTGTAATGAGTTGGGGAACCATCACGTATACTCCCGCCATTTTTTAATGCATATTTCGTATTTACAGGCCATTTTTAGGAATTACTCTAATTCCTCGATTTTTGTATGTATTATATTACCCCATAAATTGGGCGTCTCGGAGCACCCAACTATTTTTTATGAGGACCTTCGTAATGAGTTGGAAAACTATCACGCGTACTCACACTATTTTTAACGGATATTCTTACATTTACAGGCCATAATTTAGGTATTAAGCCAATTTCTTGATTTCTCGTGTAATGCCTATAGATCTGACCCCTCGGAGCATCCAAAAATACGTGACTTTCTTAGTTTTTAATATGTATTAGCCCATGAATTTAGTGACGTAGGACACTCTGAAATTTTTTCTGGAAAAACTTTTAGGAGGATCTTCGGAAAAACTTTTAGGAGGATCTTCGCAATGAATTAGAGAAAACATTATGTACAGTCCAATCGTGTTTTTTTCAATAATATTTTCATATTAACAAGTCATCTTTTAAATACTTGTTAGCTTTTAATGAATATTACTATATAATATTTTACTTATTTATTTCTCGCTATTTTGTATATCTTACCCTCTTCAAATTCAACCAGCAATACTACATTGATTATGTGATTGCCAAATGACAAATTGTTCATTAGCTGCAAAGAAAATTTTGATATACCTTTGCCTACTAACCCCACTTTTTTCTTGAAAATCCTATACAGAAACTTGAAGGCAAAAACAATCTGACAAACAAATTTCCATGTTTTGCCATGTCAAGAAACATAATGCAAATATTTATAAGGCAAAGGAATCTGTACTGTTTTTCTATGTAAGATTAAAAAGGTGCTTTACTACTAGTACTTCATCACATTTACATAGCTAGAATTGACAAAATGAAAGTTACAACATATCTATTGACTTAGTATTACACAAGTGTTACAAAATGGAATTGTCACTCTTACTGAGTAGCAAAGAGCCATTGTCACAATAAATAAAGGTATTCCTCTCACTCACTAAATCAAATTCTGGAAACCAATGATCAAGTTTTTCCTCATTTACAACCATTTCTAAATCCCAAGGCGGGATTTAAATTTTTGACAGAATTAGCTAGCAACATGTTAATGTTACAGTATTAGACGTATTTCTCCTGAGGGTGGTACAAGTACACACAAAAATTACTGATACAGATCAGAGGATGACACACAAGAAAGAAACCAATCTGCTAATGGTTAATTTGAGATAAAGGAGATCGTGGGACTAGTGATTGCTTTACTTCCTTTACTTGAAATGACTCGAAGGAGTTATTCTCCCGAAATTCCTCTAGAAGGGATTCCATTGGCATGGTGCGCAAAGATTCAATAGTCCCCTTGCTTGGACCATCTGGCTCGGACCTGACTGGCGTTGATCCAGTTGGCTCATAATCCTGCGAGTCATTAAGGAAAAGACATCTCATGGAAAGGCATGATACAGAGTTTTATTTTGTAAATGAAAAGGCAATATAAGACCACCATGCTCATGGTAGCTACTCAATGTTATAATGGATAATGATAAATAACATACCATATATCTCTGCTGAAGAGTTTCAAGGGACTTCTGTTCTATGGAAGTACACTGACTAGCGTGATTGTGCTCAAGTACTCCAATGGTTTCTGAATGAGTGTTGGCAGTTTCCAAAATGCCAGATATAGATGCTCTTTCTTTCTCTGACAAGCCTGGGTTTGAATTTAAACCAGAAGAAAAGTTATGCAACCAGCAGATGTAGCTATTAATGTAAAATGCTTCTTCAGTAAATGCACAAACTCAATTATATTTACAACACATTGGTTAAGACAAGAGAAAGATTGCTAGTAGACAAATCTAATCAAAAAAGGAGGAAAAGAAAACTTAAAGAGACAGAGAGAACATGAAACATTGGAAACTTACTGTCAAAAGATTGAACGGCATCTTCACTATTCCTTGTTACGACTTCTTCAGCAGCTTCCTTTGTAGAGTCAAATTCAATTACATGTTGCTCATTACTGTCACACATATTCCTGTCACCGGCAAAAGAAAAATAAAGGAATTCAATGTAATCCTCAAGTTTCTCCGCAAAGAAACAGCTAAGTTCATATTTTATAAATACATTCAGCATCATGAAATCAGGTACCAGAGCATATTAAAAACTAACCTGACAACTGAATGCATTGTCAAGACATGTTGACTACCCATGTCATTAACTGATTCATTTGTACTTCGCCACTGCTTATGAGCTGTTTCAGTAGTGCTTACACTGGATATGAAGAAAAAAAATTGTAACAGAAAAACAGAAATAAAAGTGAAGGTAAAATAATAGAAAGAAAACAAACTGGTAGATATCCAATCAAAAACAATGAACTGACAATATTAGGGAACAGAAATTCGATAGAGATCAGATGCTTATTCAAATGAAATAAAAGGCTGCTGAAACTCGAAACAACAACAAAGTCAGATTCTTACCACTTCTGCATAAGTAATTCCATCCGACAATGTTTAGCAGCTGAGAAATCAGCATTTTCTTCCGTGCTACTGCCTGCTTGCGTAGAATAATCCTGCCATTTTCTTTTTGCAACTGTTGTAATACCCTCCATAGAGGATACATGTCCATCCAAGAATGTCTTATTTCCAGTAACAGTTTCTCTAAGATCAACTAAGCGTGTACCCACCTGTCAACTACAGTATAAGGAACCCAAAGGAAGATATACCATTAATGATTACAAGATTAAAAAAGACGAACCAGCTCTTTTTGTCGATGCAGGTGATTGGAGACCATGGTAGTCATATCAGCAATAAGCTTCTCTGCTTCTGCTCTTGATTGTTCCTGAAACAAACTCAAACATCAGTCACAGTAAGGACATCTAATATCTATACGGGCAGAATTTCAAATGAATACCTCATATGCTGCCTCAAATTCAGCAATACACTTCGCCTGGATCTCATCAACTGTCGACACATGTCTTTCAAGTTTTTTTGATTCTTCCACAAGCTTATCAAAAAATCCATCAATGATCTCGGAGATATTTGCCAAATGCTCTGTACTATCGTGAAATTTCTGCACAATGAGAAATCTAAGAATAAAAAAAACATGAAAGAAACCTTGAAAGAATAGATAAAAGGCAGACTACTCCTAGAGCTAAAGTAAAAATTGAAACCTGACGAAGTTCGCCAGCAAAGAGTGCCATTTCTCCTTGGTGAGTTGAGAGAGTGCTCTGGAGTTCTTCAAATAGGGAATTTGCTTCCACATCTTCCGCATCTAAAAACTGAATCACGGAAGGGAAAAGTAAAGTGTTCAATCACGCAACTGCATTGATCATTATAATATACACGGACTGAAACACATAAAGAGAGAACAAATCCATACTTCTTTAATGGAAATTGAATTAGAAGAAGCCAAAGCAGAAATCTCCTCCAGAGCAGCAGTAGAACTAGCTTTATGCAGTTTTACCACATTTTGCATGGCCTCTAAATGAGATACATACAGAGCCCTTGAAGCTCTAGTTTTCCTCTTCAAATCTACAACAGCCTACAAGAATTGGTTTATCTCACACACAGTTCAGAAAAATTGGATTTTCAGCTAATATGAAATTAAAAATGCGAAGCCCAGTATCAGAAGTAAAACAAACCAAACAACTAAAAAGTTAAAATTTAAGGAAATTAAAGAAGGAATGTCTGCCACTGGTTATCACCTTATCATGAGATTCAAGAAAGTCGCGACAGAATTTCTCAACACACTGGAGGTGTTCATTTTGTCGACACACTGACGTTGCCACCGAGTTGGAAAGGAAACCAAGTTGCTTTGCAAGGTCAGTTTGAAAGTTGTTCACCACCGACCTATTATCAGCACTCAGCTTGTCTTCTCTGTCTGCAAAAAACAATATTAGAAGAAAAGAATAACTGATCCCAACAAATCATTTCTGCAGATTGCTATCAGATGCCTTACCAATTTTCAGAAACAGTGAAGCGTTGTCTTTAAGTGATTTCTCCAACTGAGCCCGTAAACTACATGCTTGTTGAGCAAGAGCAGTTTCTGTAAATATCAACATAAATTAAAGACCACAGTCTATGTGACATTCAAAACCAAAGGTCAGACCACTTTACCAGCCTTTTTCTGTTCACAGATGATAAAATCCCTCTCCTTGAGGGTGTACTTGCTTTGTCTTAATTCTTCCTCAGCATTAGACAACAAGGAGGTAGTTTGGTTCAAGTGTTTCTGCAAGAAGCATCAATAGTCAGAGCTTTTGAACAGGATTTTAAAAAATGATATCACAACAGAAGGCTAGAAACTCACCTGTGTAGCATCAAGTTTACATGTCAAATCTGAGCACTGATGAACCTGGTGATCATATCTACTTTGCAACTCCTCAAGTTGCTGATTTTCACAAACCAAAAATCAAAATCTACACAAGTGGACTACATAAGACACTTGTCAACTACAAGAGTTTCAGAAAGCAGACCTTCAGCTGGTTTTCTAAGGTCACTCCCATTTGTTCAATTTGATCTGTCATAGCCTAAACATGGAAAAGGTAAGAATTGCATTCAAATGTATAGTGAGACTGTGAGACGATAATTCAATACCAGGAACTCATACAAAAAACTGATTGAAGCTATATAATCCACTACTCAATAAGGATAACATACAGTGAATTTAGATATATTACACACTATAACATTAAATAGAATCACTAATAAACAGCAAACCAGACGAAATATAGGCAAAAACTGAGATGCACAAACTTTATCATTCATAGACAGAAAACAAGGCATTGTGGCAAAAACAAAGATGTCCTACCTTTCTCTCATTCTCCTCCTGATAATATCGATCTTTTGGTATGTAAACACCATTCTTTTCACGTGTAGCATACACCTCTGGAAGAACAAGAGGAACAAAAAAAATGAACAGTTAAGTTAAACAGATTCTCAAAAAGAAAAATGATAACTGATGAGGGTGTTTTAGTCACACCACAATTGGCTAGAACAAAAAAGTACTCGCCTGCTTTAAGCCTGTCAATTTCACCATACAGATCCTTGATGAGGGTGGATTTCATCATTTTTTGATTCACCTACAGATTTAACGAAGAAATAAGATACAGAGACAACAGACGACCAAAGTAATTTAGTTTCATGGTTCAAATTTAATTAACACTATGAGGTTATATGGAAATTAGTACCAGATAAGGTGAGGCTGAAAGAGATAAAGCAATCAGCTTCTAGAGATTAAGCAGCTAAATGCTGAAACTTTGATTACTCAAGCAAACTGACCGATTTGCTTCAATTAACCAAAGTACTTTAAGAACATCAGAAAAGTAGCCAATTTTTTACACATTAGCTCTGAAATCGTTATGCAAAAGTCAAAAAACCTGATAATCCATATCCATTATGTAGTTACATACTAGTGAATGTGAAACATCTTAAAGTATAGGCCATGTAGTGGTTGTGTTACAACCCAAACAACAATGATATCTCTATTCTTTAGAGGAAGAATGGCATAGTCAAAAAAATTGAATCAACTTAGGCAAAACAGCTCCATTCCGAAAAAGGAATTTCATCTGAAAACTACTCCGAATCAAATATGGTAAAGTAAGGCGAGCAATACTTTCCTAAAGCTGTTGTACTAAACCAGAAAATGAGGAATGTTCAGCTGGAGATGACAGAAGAAACATTGATTGATAAGATAACACATAAATCATCTGGCAAATGGAATGCAACAAGAATATGAATCACTATGACATGATATACATCCAGAAGATACTCATGGAGATTCAACATACATAATAAATCATTCATGTGAACAGCAGATGGACACTGATATTCCATTTGAATGTCAAACAGCACCAGCAATCAAAGAATTATTGACTTGTTTTTAGATAATTAAGAGCGGAGAACCGTGAGATGATTCATGTAAGAAACTGTTTGCTTATTCATGCATTCTACATTTTACCTCAGGCTTATTCTTAATATTCTTTGCCCTGTGGGCATAATCCAGCGTACTCAAGGTCTCCTCCAGACAGTGAACAGCAGGTGACACTGTGGCAATAATACATGTTTTTGTTCTTCCTCCCAATGAATCACGGAGCAAACGTGTGAGTTTGCTATCCCTAAATTTCATAGTAAGCATCATAAGAAATGGATTAGAACACACACAGCTAAAAACAAATGAAAAAATGATCGCAGATGGCAACTACCTGTAAGGTACATGCCCAAGATGCTCAACAAGAGCACTAATTACTCTCCCTAGTGTAAGTAGACTTTTGTTTATTTCTCCAGCTTCCCTTGCACGCCCCTGACAAATGGTACAAGAGACAGAGGATAAGGGCACAGATTAAAGAAGTTGAAGTACAACTAAATGGAAAAATAAGAGGAAAAACTACTTAGACAGTAGTGCCTAAACTATAAAGAGAGAAGGAACAGATGATTTGTGTGTAGTTGACCAAACAAGATCAAGAAACAACCTTCGCAAAGAGTTTGTACAAGATAAGTAAACACATTACCTCCCTAGCCCCAGAGCGTGAAATATTTTCTGAACCAGCCAAATCGACTAAATTTAGCTTGCCACATTTTATGAGTTCTTCGCCTTCAGTGTTAGCTTCCTTGATGTGTATTGTTATGGAGAAAAGAGAATGTGAACGACTGAAAAAGGAAAGAGCATTCTTCTAACATATTGAATGCAACATAATAATAATGATGGAATCTACCATGAAACAAAATCAGTACCTTGATTGCTTATTCAGCAAGGTTTCTGCAGTCCGACGTTTTGCTGATCCCCTTTCAAGCAAAGCGAATATCTCACTAGCACTTGTAACAATTTCTTCTTCAAGTCCTCTCACTAATACTCCACCTTTTCCATCTTCCATAAGTGGCAATTGTTTCTTTTGCCTATCTTCTACAGAAACTTTTGATAAATCATCAGGGGCTAACAAATCAGTAATCTCTTCATTGTACAACTCCAAGAAAGTTACTTTCACACTATATTCTGCATTTTGACTCTCCAGCATATCAAAAATTTGCTTGACTGCTCGAGGTATAACTCCTGCTCCTGGAGGAAGCTCACTGTTATGCCCACTCTGTTACATCAGACAATCACAGGTTAGAAACAAAAATCGTTACATAAGCTTGTACAGTGGGATAGAGGCACAAGGCCTGTCAGCTAGTACCTTAGACCTCTTACATTCACCTTCCATGGTGTATGTTTTACCTGTACCAGTTTGACCATAAGCAAAAATAGTACAGTTAAATCCTTCTAAAACTTCATTCACAATGGGGATAATTGCCTGATCATAAAGATCCCTTTGCTGAGCAGATGGGCCAAAAACCTGAACAGAACGGAACACGATAGAAGCAGTTCTTTTGTCATCAGAACATGATAGAAGCATGAAAAGACCATAACTTAAAACATAAGACAAATTATAGCAAAATATTGTTATTGAACATCTCATGGCTCAAGTGCTTGCATCAGTTTAGATCAGAAATTTCACACGATGATGCTGTGTTAAAGAATATCTTAGGTGGGCATTTCCATATTTTAGCACTAAGAGCGATATCTAACTTAATAATGATAATGGTAACTCACCCCAAGGATGGGAGTAGGGGAATTCTCTACCACTGAACATAAAACAAGACTGATCATATTATTTTTCTGTTGTAAACAAGAACAAAAATCACTTATATTTTAGACAAGCATAAAACCAGAACTCCACTCTAGATTAAGGATGCTATTAAAACAATGAGATATCAGTAGTATTCCCTTTCTTTAACATAAGAAGTGACACACAATATATGGGAGTGAGGAACACTGGTTAAGTTGATATCTCACCAATAGTTATTGTAGTCCATGGTCAGTCTGATTAAGCAATAGATAATCGATTTGAGAGGACAGGCTGTAGTTCTTTTCTTAATTTAGAAAGGTGCATAAGATCAATCTATAACGAGGATGGTGATGTCAATGACTGACATTGGCATGACAAAAGAGCTACAAGAAAGAAAAATTGCAGGAGCAGAGTCACACTCCATCAATTGCTTATCTCCTCACTGAAGGAATCTTAACCCTCAATTTACTTTAACCAAAATCAACTTGGGACTCAATGACAAAACTAATTGGCATGCTCAATGAAGTAAATAAGAAAACCTGGAAGAAGAATCTAAATAGCAATGCATCAGCTCAGACAATAAATGAATTAAATGATCTGACTGACATGTTGCTGAACTCAGTTATCTCCTAATATTCTCTGGTTTCTGGTTATAATTTGAGAGAGCAGACATAAAGATAGGATAAACAATCACAGATAATCTCTAGTGATCAAGGCATCTTTTTCTTTTGCCTTCTAGTCATACTCAAGCTACAAGAATAGAATATTCCAAAGCATTCGCTTCTGAAAGAATTTGAACTAATTGTGCCACAGTTGAGCGTTTCTGTCCAATCGCTACATAGACACAATACAATGTCTCACTCTCAGAGGTGGCCCTTGAGTTCAGTTGCTTTAATCTTCTTTAAGACTAAAAGATGCAGTTTCATCACTTCTTCAACCAAAAAAGGAACATTAGAAATGAAGGGTAAATACTTACTCCCACCAGGTGATTAGACCAAACCAATGAAACTTACCATGGTTAACTGATTTAACAAAGCAATTATACATTAATTAACCATGTTTAAGTGATAGTCGTATAGATTCAAACACATGCCACGCATCTATTTGATTTGGTGTAAGCACCCCGTGAGAGTAAGTTTTACCAAAATGTAACAGTATTTCTTCTTTCATGGAAACATGGAAAGCCCTTCTCGTGTAAAAATTGCTTTCTTCTTCCAGGTCTATGGTCAAATACAAGAGCAATATTATCCTCTAATTTGGTTCTATAGTCTCACTTAGAATGTCTATGGCAAAGATTTCTTCTTTCAGGTTTATGTTCAAACACAAAAGCGAAAAAACCCAATACCATTAGTTCAAATAGGTAAAAACATTCAAATTCCAAGTACCAATTCAAAATCAATGCATAAGCAAAACCAAAATGAATAACAAATTGATTCCAGTATAGTAACTAGATTTCAAACAAAAAATGAAACCAGTTTGTAATCAAACAGTAATTACCTTATCAAATGTAAAAACCCTATCTATGTGCTTCCCAGCAATGTTCTGTGAAACAGCTACCTCTTTTTGGTACTCATTGCAAGTCACCACTTGCGGAGCATTATTCCGCACTTCATCCTCACTAAACGGCCTGTAATACATCAAATCAACAAAATTAATCCATTATCGACTTACACTAATTTGCAATCGAGTTTTAAGTGCTCGACATAAAGCATTTTATGACTAATTAACGAAAATTACAAACGAAATGATAATAATTAGTACCTGCAACGAAGCAGAACTTGAACGTTTACACTTTTCTCCTTCTCATGGCGATTCGACATCTTCAAAGGAGTCGATTTTTAGAGAGAAAAAGTTAGAGAGAGAAAGAGATTAGCCGTTTATGTTTTGGGAAGATCTGAAAATGGGAGCGGGATGAAGAGGACAATTTGAATTTTTTGGGAAGACGCTCTTGATCATCATCTGACCGTTGATTTTGTCAGAATTCAGATGAACGGTTGAGATGAAATAGGAATTTCAGATGAGGTTGGCAATTTACGAAAGTCATTTACTGGGGCATGTTCGATTTGTTCGGTTCGGGTCTGACTTCTTCATGGAAGGATTCCAACATGGGCTTGTATTTGAACAAAAGCCCAATTGAGAAAGAAGTTAGTTTGTAAGTCTTTTTTTTTTAAGGAAAATTGAATAAAATAACAAACTATTAATTCAAATTAGATGTTATAACCATAGTTTTATTTAATTCCAATCCATAACAAACACTTTGTCATTCACCTCTCTTCCCAGAAATCTCGCTCGCCACTCTTCCTCGTCTCTCTCACTTTATGCAAACACAAATATATAAGTTGTGCTTGTGTTTGTATAAAGCGAGAGAAAATTATATATACAAATATATATCTCTTCATCCTATGCACTTATAATTATACAATACAAATCTTTGCTGGACCAGTTCTTCTTATAATTTTCTCTCTTTCTCGTTTTATACAAACACAACTTATACAAAATACCATGTATAATTTGTGTTTGTATAAAGTGAGAGAGAGATTTGATACACAAATACAATTGTTTTAAGTTGATTCAATTGTGTACAAATTTAAATTTTATGCAGATATACAAACACAAAGAACATATACAAACGCAATTTTCATTGGCAAAACGTCCAATTTATACAATTTGCTGTGATTTATACAAATTAGATGCCTACGATTTTATACAAATCAAAGTTGTTTGCGGTTTTTATATAGATCTGATGCTCCAAAGCAAACATAGTTTGTGAAGGATCACAAATAGTAAAATTATAGCTATAGAATGCTAATATGGTTTTATGTTTGCTAAACCTAAATTTTACTCTCTTTTTCCGTTGAGAAACTATCTAACTACACAAATATTCCTATCATATATACTAATCTAATCCACTTTATGGTTTGATATACTTACATATTGTCTCGCCAATTAAGAAATTTGTACCATATTTCAAATCAAATACCATTCCTTCAAATTCCCCCTTACTCTGTGTTTCTTTCTCCCGCTCACTCTCTCTCTCTCTCTTTGTGTCATGGTACACTGAGGAATGTATATATCATTACATTTTTTATACTAGATACATTCTGAAATATAGATACACAAGATGAGAGACGAGTAAGAGAGCGAAATATGAGGTTGTCAGTGTCTCATTTACATGTGAATCACGTTTGAATACATCGTATCTGTAAACATGTATCCACCAAGATACATATAAGAGTATCCTTGATGTGAAAGCACGTAATTAGGATCTAAACTTGTGAAATTTATATTTATTTATTTATTTGTTTTTTGGGGTCAGTCGAACATGAAAAAATTGAAAAATATTTATCAAAATAATTTGTCCGTCGCCGTTCGTAACCAAACACACCCAAAGAGGGTGGTGGCCGGTCCTGGTGGGGGCATATTCGGCGCATGGAATCAAACACTAAAGTTTGCTTTAGAACTAACATATATGCAACCTAGCTAGTAAGTAAAGTATTAAATTGTATCAACATGGGTTGTGATGCCACTAGTGAGAGTGTTTCACCCTTAATCAAAAGTTTCAGCCTCTCAGGTTCGAACCCCGGATATGGAGAAAATACTATTGGAAGTGCCACCGAATGAGCGCTGCAGAGCGCGATCCAAATTTAGTCGGAATTCTAATGTATACTCCAAACACCGAATGGGGAAAAAAAGTATTAAAGTGTAGAGTGTTTAATTAATTGACTAATGCATATACAATGTATATGTTAGTGTACGTATTAATGATAACGAAGTGAATTAATTTTTTCTTTTGAATATTTGCACATTTTGATCTTGGGTAACAAAGAGGTTCATCCCTATACCGCCGGCCTTATTGAATTTGAAAAGGCAAAGTTGTATATGAAAGTTACATTTCTCCTTCACTTGGTTGTCACTTGTCACTATAAAACTTACATTTTAATTTGTTGACTAAATTAAAGATCTAAAATTGATACTTCTCTCATCTTAGTCGACACATAATAGTGGAAACAATATTTCTTCTCCACAAAAATACCAATAACGGAAGCGTATATTTTATTCAAGGGAGAAGGCATAAGTATCCGCTAGAATATGATGATCGAAATTTCAGAGATACGCATCAATTAAACTTAAGTCCTATTACTCCCTGAACTAATTTTATATATAATATTGTATACTTTTTGGCTTATGTGATACACTGATTTCACGCAATTGAGGTGCGCGGGAGATATTTGAATGTCGCGTAAGCCAAAAAGGTATATCAAAATTACAAATAAAATGAGTTCAGGGGTAATAGAACCTTAGATTTAATTAAAGTGTATATATATCTGAAATTTGGGTCATAATCTAGGAGGTTCTACATTTTCCCTTTATTCAATCAAAACCTTGTTTGTGGTATAATAATATACGTAGACGTAACTTTCATCCAAACTTTGTATTTATTTAAAAAAAAAATCAAGAAATCCATCTAATAAGAACCAATAATTTAAAAAGGTAAAATCTTATTATAATATACAAGCTACATTCTTTCGTAAACAAAATGTACTTTAGAAAACATTATGCGAACCTGAATTAGATTAATATAATGTTTATATTGCAATATTACTATTTGTGTTTGATAATTTGTCAAAAATTCGAGCATTGCGAAATCATGGCATATGATTGCATTATTTGACTAGTAAAATTAATATAAAAATGGCAAAAATTGTGCGGAATAGCAAACATTTATATCGAATGCTATAGCTATTGTTTCGGGAAATTCTAATCTCAATTTACACAAAAAATCTTGCCCTACCAAATCTCATGGTACAAAACATTGAAATAATTAATTACCTCTTCTAGCTCATGATTTCTAAGATCATTCTTCATATTATACAATAACAATCATAATAACAACATATTCAGTATATAAAGATTGTTTCTGATAGACTCCCTGTGCTCAAAAACTTCATGCTACTCTACAAGATGACACTCAAAATGTGATCCAATTTTAAAGTTACAAAAAGAAAAATCTATTTTAATTTCCTATGCTATATTCATATAACAATATCTACAAAAACTCCTCCACCAACTCACCAAAATCAAACTTCCCATTGCAACATTCCACAGCATTAACCACTTCTTGAAATGCATTAACACTACATGGCACCACCAATCCATTTGTTTGATCAAACCCAAACTCATTGTAAGTTTTCTCCAACAAAATCTTGAACAATGGATGAGAAAGATAGCTCGTTGGAACGATGAATCGTTCTCGTTCTTCCCCCACATAGATAGCTAAATTCCCTATTGGTATTGTTGAATTAGGGTTAGCAAGTGACCATTCTTCATTGTTTTTGTTGTCCTTAATAAGAAAGTATTCATGAGTAGGGCTTGTTATTGCCTTAGCCTTCTTGGCTAATTTCTTCATTGTAATAAACTTGTTCATTCCTAGCATTTTAATATATCCTTTGAATAAATTTGGATTGGAAATATAAAAGGTAGAAGAAGAAGAAAATATATGAAGAGAAAGAAAGTTAAAAGGGGAAGAAGTTCCTTGAGTAATATATATCCACTAGAAAAGGGTGGGTAGGATGGTTTTTCTCAAAGAAAACTATGATTGTTAATATAGATATTATTTTATGTATTTTGGACTTATCAATAGTTTAGTGCAATTATTAGTAGGTATAAAATCTTATAGCCTATCTAACCAAGAAGATATTATTTATTGGATGGTATATATCACTCCACAAATATAAAGGGATAATAGCATTTTTGGACCTTCATTTATTGGTGAATTCTGATTTTGATCCTTATAATATATAATTTGATATATTTAATTTTTAATTAATTAAATATGTGTTTTTAATTTCGTTGCGTAAGAAATTTATTAATTTGGATTATTTTTAGAAGTATATTATTTTCAAATACGAACAACAACACAAACTTAATATAACATATAGTTAATTTAATATTAAATTGTGGATTAATCATTAATAATACTTAATGATTGTGAGTATTCACAATCGAGAGATCAAAAAGTCATATCTTAAGTTAAATATTTTTGGTCAAATATCATAAGAATTAAAATTAAATTAACAATAATATATAGAGAGATTAAAAATGCTATATAAAAGCACAAATATAAATGTAGTTGGAACAATACATATTCTCAAAAAAAATAATTAAAACTTCGTTAGGTAAATGATCAATGGAGGAGATCAAGAGTTGTTTATATCAATTATCAAATACTTGCAACCACTTGAAAGGACCCCTTAAACCAAATATTAACTACTTAACTAATGAATTAGCATAAAAGAGAAATTGGATTAGTTATAACCAACCTATTCTAACTAAGACAGATAATAGTCCTATAATAAAATGAAGAATATAATCATGGTTTAGTTGAAGAGTTAACTTAATTCCTTGCCATTTGTCAATCTAAATAAGAAAATTAAAGTTAATTAGGTTTTTTTCTATTTATGAAAGTTATCACTTAATTATCACCAACTCATCAATTTGTTGGACGGCTTGTACGGCAAATCCAACAAATCCTACTAAAAGAATTTATTATAATATTAAAACCCTTTCAATATTAGACACTTAATTAGGTGTATAAAATTAGTCGAACTACCAAACATTGAAAATGAAAAATACAAGAGGCTAAACGTGCATACACATAATGTATGGAGAGAAGACCAAAACTTTTTTGAAAAAATAAAATAAAAATGGGAAGATATTAACGATAGATTACTAAAGATTTAGGATCCTAATATATAACACGTATAAATGGCGCGATCGCGTGAAAGAGTCACATGACAACAATACTGTGAAGACGACTTAATGACGAGATATTATAAATGTCGACAAAATAATTTTGTTATCACGATTCAATGTAATTCAACTTGTTGTTACGATTTTAATTCAATATTCATGGATATATGATGGAAGAATGACGGTACTTTGTAAGATGACAAACACATACTTTTCAAAACAGTTGTTTATTTTGAAAAATTTATTAGATATATACAGCTGTTTGGATTTTTTAAATTTTTGTGTGGAAATAACTCACTTTAAAATAAGAAAGAAGTCAAAATTAATTAGAATATTCTTTGTGATTTTGACTTCACTCGTTTGTATATTGATGATGACTAACTTATGCATATATATGATATTAAAAAAATATATATGTAATGATCAGTACGAAATGTTGTACCTGGTTCTTGGAAAATGTCATTGCAGAAATTTAAATTTCATTTATATATATATATATAAACCTTCCATAAGATTCTTGTTTCACAAATCAATAAAGTCAATAACAAGAGCTGCCTTAGAGAAAACGTGCTTAGAATAACGATGGAATTTGTTAATATGGTTCAAGGACACATAAATTATAACATGAAATAATAGGAATCTTAAATGCAAAATTTGTCCTACGTGGTATTTTTCAGGCCTAATCCATTATAAACCCCTCATGACACAACAACATCCTACATGAGGGGTATAAAATGAACATCACCTAGTTGAGGTGTCTAAGTGAAACTTCGTGCCAAGTTTAAGAGGCCACCGATGTGTTAAGCCTATTTTTTATGGTAGTTTTGTGTTTTATGTGGCGGCGTTTCACATGTATGTATATAAGACTCGTGTGTTACTTGTTCAATTATATACAAATTTAAGTGTTTATTCGTGCGCAATCAAAGTTAGAGAGTATATATGTCAGTTGAGGCCAACATGCCCTTTAACTTGGCCTCAACTGACATTTATGCCCTCCAAGTTTAGGTGTGCACAAGTAGGTACTTAAACTTACATAAAATTGAACAAGTAGACATTTTTGTTCTACGTGGTATAATACACGTAGGACGTCACATAAAATATGAATTGACACATATGTTGTCTTGTAGAACTCATGTGTTTACGTGTTCAACTTTATATAATTTTAAGTGTCTACTTGTACACATTCATAATAAAAAATCATAAAAATGTCAAATGAGATCAAATTAAAAAATACATTGTATATACTGCGACATGAAACAATTGAAGAAAAATAGTGTGTTTAAAGTTAAACCTTATGAATCGTCTTGCATAAGTTCTGCCCCCAATAATTATTCATTGACCCTCGTCAATGCATGTATCAGATAACTCTTTAAACATATTTGAAGAAATCAATACTTTCATTTTTAGGCTATTTAATTAAAAGAAGCACATCTTTCCTAATTTGCTAACATATGAATTTAATATTGCCTATGACATGTTTAAGATCATAGTATTAAAATATATTTTGGTAAATTATATATACTTTTAGGTTAAAGCTATAAGATTTAAAAATCTTATTTAATAATTTTCTTAAGTTGTTTGTCCAGTCAAACTAATACAAATAATTAAAACATAAAGAGTAATATTTTTACGATATTATGATTTTTGGCTCACTCCATTGATATCACATTGATATTTCAGTCAATTTTCAATTTTCATTACAAACCCTGATTGTATGGAACTAAGAAAAGTGATAGTAGCAAAAGGAGTTAGAATTAGAATTTGAAAATTCTTATACATTATGCACATATAAGGGCAACTTTCACATATAACAAATAAAAAATTCATATTTGTATGCTATAGCAAAGTTTGCATAATTGCGCTCCATAGCAAATATAGAAACTGTATAATTCGATATACATATACAGTTGAAGCGAATTGTATAAAACGAAGTGGATAAAACGAGAAAGAGAAAGACACTTGGGCAAAGACTTGTATAAAAACGAAGTGTATAAAACGAGAAAGAGAAAGACACTTGGGCAGAGACTTGTATAAAAACGAAGTGTATAAAACGAATTGTATGATTATAAGTGTATAGAACGATTATATACAATTTGAATTTGTATAAAATGAGAAAGAGAGAAAGACAAAAGAGACTTGGCAGAGAATATACAATTGAATCGAATTGTATAAAACGAGAAAGAGAGAAATTAGATACAATTTGAAATTTGTATAAAACGAGAAAGAGAAAAAGGCAAAAGAAATTGGGCAGGTGTTTTATTAAAAAAAAATATATATTATAATATATACATATATTTATATTTTGAGAAAATGACTAAGTTTCGGAAAATCAATTAATCTTATGATTTAAGAGAAATCAACTTTCCAAATTAACAGAGTCGCCACTTGATTTTTTAGAAAAAATCAAGAAAACTTAAATTATTTTTCAAAAGATTTAAAAACAGATAAAAATCTATTGAAAAAGGTTCGAAGTTCAATGTACATTCCGAGAAGGTGTTAGGCCCTCGGAATGCCCGCTAACTCGCGGTTGACCGGCGATTTGACTAAAAAGACTTTGACTTGAATTCCTAAAATTATAAATAAGTAAAGTTCATTTTATTTACTTGCTTGTTCTTATTTTCTTCTAATTATCTATTAACGGAAAATAACTAGGAGGATCATTCTTAAGGGAAGAGAATCAAGTGTAGACTAAACTAAAATAAAAGGCTAAGTAAAATATAAAATAACTATTTACCCTTTTTCGGATATATATATAAAAAATAACGAAATGACTATCTTTGAGGATTAATTAAATTAAAACCAAAGCAAAATAATGTTAGTCAACATAATCACAAACAAATAAGGATGAAAAGAGAAAAATGACAATTTTTTGGGCCTTTGATCCCAATTTCTGTTAATGGGCCTGCTGGAATTTTAAGGCTTTTGGGCCTATTTTCTTTCCAAAATCCAACGTATACACTGACCGTATACCGCCAGATACAGACCATATTTCAATTTTCTTTTTTGTATATTGGGTTATATACTCAGTGTATACACCGTAATTCAGCTTCCCAAGCATCTGTATATTTTTGTTGACCTGTATATCGTATCTTCAGACTGTATATCAGTATATACAGCCGGTGTATTCATCTGTTTTAAACCTTTGGAGACCTGTAAATTTTGTTTCCAGCAATGTATTTGCGACTTTCAACCTGTACGCCATTTTCCAGGGGGATGGACGACTCGAGGAATATATTTTGGAGCCTTTATGGCTCGTTGAGAAACCGCAACAAGATGGATTAAAGTCCGTGAGGACTCGAGGAGAATTTCACATGCAATAAAATAAAAATAAATTAGACATAAAGTGATGAAATTAGGTACATCTCAAACACGATGTGAAACGAATCCAATTTGCTATGGCAAGTTAATACACACATAAAAATATGACAGTTATAACAACTAAATGTTAATACTAATTAAACTCAAGATCCAAATAGTTAGCAAATTGGGTAATTGACAAATTATATATATGTACACATATATGCATATATAAAACAAAAAAAATTAAGATCAACCAAAACAGACCAGAACTCATTCGAATTGACTATATTACGTCACTTCCTTTGTATATAAACGTAATGCCTAGAAGATTCAATCATAAGAATAGGACTAAACACCACATTATATAAATAGTAATTCTGATTATAAAATCAAGTAGAAAACAAATGGCAGCTAGATCGAAATATCTTAAAGCAACAAGTTTACACAGATATTGAACTAAATAAAAATAAAGATTAAATAGGCTACTGGAATGCAGATTATACTAAGAACATTACCATAACTCCTAAATTACAACTAATACACAAATAAATTCCTAAAGAAACATAAGCAAACCAAAAGAAAAAATAATAATAAAAATTAAAAAAAAAAATTACCTGATTCTGGGCAGCGAACCGAGACTACGAGTTTGACGGAGACGATTCCACCACCTCTCCAAACTCGAACAACCACAAAAAATATTTTAAAAATATTAAACTATGGAACCAAGAATTCCCGAAAAATTTTCTGGGTACTCTTTGGTCTCCTCTCTATATCTTTTTTTTTTTTGGTGCAATGAGGAGGGGCTTATATAGGACCAATTTTTGGTTCAAAATAGATGTGGGAAGCAATGTGGGACAAATGCAAAAGTCCAAAATTTGTCTATTTGAATGGTTTAAAGTAATAGGATGAATTCACATAAATTAATTTTGCGAGCTTCTTAATCTTAACAAAAAATAAAATAATTAATTTAATCGTAAACTTAGTGATTCAAAAAATAAAAAATAAAAAAAATAGATAACCGTGATTTAAACTAAACTAATTTAAAAGACTACTCACTAAATTTATAATATTTTGAGATAATTTTTGAATAATCATAAAATATACTAATTATATGCATAATTATGTAAAATATAGATATTATCTAAAAACTTTAAGAAACGACAAAAATTATTTAAAATAACGCAAACTATATATTTTTCGTAAATTTATAAAACTAATTATTTTAAATTGTTTTAGGGTTTAAGAAGCTAATGAATTAATTCCTACCGGGGAGGGTCAAAATTGGGTGTCAACAGCTGTCCCTCATTTTACTTGGATTGATGCAAGAAATTCGAGGAAAATGAAATTGACTAAGCCAATTTTGACCGACCACATATTCATCTTTTAAGAAAAGGGATCTGGTACGGACTTTAGAAATTATGTCCGAGCCCTGAAAATGTGTTTCCTACATATCTCAGGCTATATGAGAATTCAGGCCACTTGTAGTTCGATACGCTAGATTTAACACACGATTTTGAAAGAAATCAAAAGTCATCTCGATACCGAGTTATGAAGGAATCGGGATGCTTGGGAATAAGATTCGAGTGGAATGTTAGAATACAGCCGAGTTTTCAACATTGAGCCTGCCTACATATCCTTAAACCATAGGAATCAGGCTGTTTGTAGTTCGACTCAATCGATTGAAAAGGGAATCCATTATGTTAGATAACATTTGATTCTTGACAAGTGACAAAATTAAACGAGTATGAAAAGGAGGCTTGTAACCTCTTAGCCATGAATGTGGTGCACTTCACACCCATAATTAAGAACTCACATGGACATAATTTTCAAAGCTCTAGGTGCATTGTCACTCAGATTGGACACTTGCTTCCGGTAGATCAAAATTTCCGGATGCGAGACCGAAACTGACAAAACCTAAAGAAAAACCCACATGCCTTCTGATAGGGCTGTGGTTTGATTGTGGTGGAAGTCGCTCCTCTGCTCGCGTCCTAAGAGTTTGACACTCCTCTTCAGACTATGTCCCAGTTCGCTGCTAAGAAAAAGTTCCACGTTGTGCTGCATCCTTTTTGATGTCGTCTGCACCCTGTGGTTTGTCTTTGGAGAATTCATCCTTTTGGATGCTCTCGATAAAGACTGAGATAAAACTCATCAGCATAAAGACTCAATTAAAAAGGGAGACAGTGACTTTTACCATGTCGACACTTAATTGTTCTCCTCGACATTTGACGTCAACTCGATCGGTTTGACGTAAAGCAAATAGAGCTTATGTTTTATGTATGTAATGCAATCTTCAATGTATTCTTCATTTGATGTTGAAATAAATAAAAATTGATGCAGTGCTGATATTTTTTCTTGGTGTCGTCTTCGATGCTCTTCTTGATGTTTACTTTTAACATAAATAAAAGAAATGCTGCTGATGCCGGTGGGTGAATATTTCTCTTGAGATGCACGATTTCTACTCTGGTAGTGCATGATTTCTTGCGGGGTATGAATATTTTCCTGCGATGCATAAATTCTGCAAGGCATGAAATCTTCTCGCGATGCATAAATTTCTGCAGGGTATGAATATCTTTCCGCGATGCATAAATTTCAGCGAGGTATGAAATCTTCTCGCGATGTATAATTTTTTGCGAGGCATGAATATCTTCTCGCAATTAACTTGTGATGCATAAATATTAACTTGCGATGCATGATCTTCCGCAATGCATGAATATTGACTCTCGATGCATGATTTTCCGCGATGCATGAATATTTGCTCTTGATGTCATCCTTCGAATCTAGCTGGACGTTCTTTATAGACTTCATGTTGTTGGAAATTGACTGAAATAAACAAATCATATTCCCAAGCCCCTGGTATAAACAATAAAATAATTATTGCGTCTTCAGGAACATCGTTAATTTGAGAGAGATTTATCCTCCCTCGACTCCTCCATATTCATCGATTAGAGAAATTCGCTGATTTCTGAGCAATATTATAAGCCTGCATCCACAGAAAAATCGTTAGTTTTAAAACGAATTGATCTGTGTCAATTTCTTCAGTTGCCTGTTCCCTTATTCTGCTATCTCCGGTTGATCTTCTTGATTTCCCAACTATTGACAAATAAGACAAAATACTTTATGCCAAAACAAAGGAAACATAAAAGAAAAACTTTAAGAAAAACAGATTTCTGAAAACTGAATTTTGAAAAAGGTCACAGCCAAGTGTCATGTCACGTCAGGCTTAGCAAACTTCTCTGAGCCTGATGCTTGGAGGTATATCTGATTATGCGATGGGGAGTATTCAAAGCCAATCTAGACTTGTTGATAAACCCATGTTTGAAATTTTGAGGCCATCCTCAAAGTTTCTGTCCCAGTTAACGGTATCGACTTATCTTTCAACTGTCACTAAGCAAATCGTGGAATTTTGAGATCCTCTCAAAAATTCTATCCCAGTTGCAAATATCAAAATATATTCAGTCTTGACTTGTTGAGGATTCGGAGATGTCATTGCTTGTTTTCTGCATGGCAAACTCTAGTGATCTTTGCAACAAGCTAGCTAGCTCAATAATTATCCAACTGTAACGAGGTGGATGTCTCAAAAATATTCGAACTGTAATGAGGTGGATGCTCGATAATATTCCATCTGTAACGAGGTGGATCGCTCGATAATATTCCAACTGTAATGAGGTGGATGCTCGATAATATTCAAACTGTAACGAGGTGGATGGCTCGATAATATTCCATGTGTAACGAGGTGGATGGCTCGATAATATTCCATGTGTAACGAGGTGGATGCTCGATAATATTCCATCTGTAACGAGGTGGATCGCTCGATAATATTCCAACTGTAACGAGGTAGATGCTCGATAATATTCCAACTGTAACGAGGTGGAGACTCGATAATATTCCAACTGTAACGAGGTGGATGCTCGATAATATTCCAACTGTAACGAGGTGGATGCTCGATAATATTCCAACTGTAACGAGGTGGAGACTCGATAATATTCCAACTGTAACGAGGTGGATGCTCGATAATATTCCATCTGTAACGAGGTGGATCGCTCGATAATATTCCATCTGTAACGAGGTGGATGCTCGATAATATTCCAACTGTAACGAGGTGGAGACTCGATAATATTCCAACTGTAACGAGGTGGATGCTCGATAATATTCCAACTGTAACGAGGTGGATGCTCGATAATATTCTAATATAATTCAAGAATAGGAACCTGAAATGGAAAAACAAATATATGAACCACTTATGGGGTGGATCGCCCAACAAAACTATATGCAAAGTCTTTGATTGGCCAATCAAAGCACATAATCCACTTATGGGGTGGATACCCAATAAATTATAATTTTGACTCTGACAATTATCAAGAAACACGTACGCCTAAATTGCTACGCGACGAACATACTAAATTGACGTATATGCACGTCGAGACTACGATTCTCTCTTTAAAAGACAGAATTATCGAGGTGAATGACTTAATTCATTCACATGAAGATTAAAGACACTTTTGCCTTCCATGACAAACTCAACAAATTTAAGTTTGTTGTTGACGTTTCCAATTGTTAACAAAAACTTGTAACAATTCGATAACTTTGACTATCAAGGAAATATTGCGGTCACCAACATCTTTGTGATGTGATGAACTCGTTGATTCCTTGCAACACTTCTAAGATAGTGTTACTTTTAATCATCTGTCGATTTCACATACGATACTGGCTTTACTCATACTATCACCTGCAAAGCTCGACACCAAACGTCAGTATTGACGATGAAGTAAAGAATAAAAGTAAAGATAAAGAACTAGATTAAGTTATTTGACTTATCGACATTAGGCTTTGATGAGTCTAATTATAACTTTGATCATGACTCGTGGCTAGTGATCACCCAACATTTTGTTTCTTACAACTTTGAAAGAATCTATTAGTGTTTGGCTTCAATATTCCTACAACACAAAAAGAAATTATGTATAAATCACTTGAGGTAACGTAATAAAATGAAGAAAACTTGAGATGAAAAGTTTTCTAGTGATGTTGATGAGGCCACGAGAGGCGTAAATGATGTTATTTTCCATGCTTCACAGTTTTGACATTGTCGTTTTGTGACTTCGTTGTTCCTGCATTCAAAGAAAAATTCTTAGTTTGGAAAAAACTGATTTGTGTTGGTCTTGTATCCATTCTCCTTCATGCGGTTGACTTATATGCTCGTCCTTCCTTAATAAATCAGTGTTCATGGAATTTTATTTTTATTTTTTTGAGACCTTCCTCAAATATTATGTCCCGGTCTGACATATATTTGACTCTCGTAACTTGCTTTGTTCATTCTGAGGTTGCCCATTCTAGAATTTTGAGGTCCCTCCTCAAAATTCTGTCCCAGTTTGCCTCAATAAGTAACAAATAACATTTGTGGCATTTTTTGAGATCCTAGTTGCAAACTTGATTATCGTAATTTTCTGAGATCCACCCAATGCTAACTCCGTAGCATTTTGGTCTTCTATTTTGACTTGTTGAAGAAGTCCATCTTCAAATGAATTTTTGAGATCCTCTCAAAAATTCTGTCCCAATTTCCTTTATAAAGTGAAAATGGAAATCTTACTGGGTATATGACCGAGCCATTGTGGCGCCTACGTATCCCGTTGGAGCAGAAATCAGGTCAAACGTAGTTCCCTCCTCAAAGGCTAACCGAAAATAGGAAATTTTAATAAGGAAATGACCGAGGCCGACACAGGCCGCCTACGTATCTCATTCTTTGAGAATTCAGGTCAGACGTAGTTCATTACAAGGGAAGGTGCGACAAAATGGACAGAAAGATTTAATGTGCATTTTCAAAAGAAAGATAACAATAACTTTACATGTAGGATTCTGGCCGACGTTGGGCATACTTCTTTTCAACCATTTGATGATGAATATCTTCAAATGACTCTGTTCAAAGATATTTGGAAAGGCTTAATCAATATTGATCAAATTATTGTTGATCATGTTTTGAATCTTGTGCTTGAGGGTTGAACAATTCTCTGTGTCGTGTCCAACGGCTTCAGAATGATAAGCACATCTGTGGTCAGCTCTGTAAAATTTCCCCAAAGGATTGGCTGGTCTTCCTTCTATAGGATAGAGCATACCCATTGCTTTTAACCTTTCATAAAGTTGAGTTTGAGATTCCCTTATTGGTGTAAATACTTTAGGAGCCTTCCTAAAGTTTGGACGGGGAAATTTTTTCTAATTGACATTATGGTTTTGATATTTTCTTTGGGAACCTGACCGCATATGGGTAGCCGTGACCATACCTACCTCCTCTGTTTTTCCTTTTGATGTATCAATATCACTAATTCTGGTATCTTTTCCATTAGCTCGCAATGCGGTAAGGTTGGTGACCTTTTCTTGAAACCATCTTCAAGAGCTTCTCCCACTTTGACAATCTCGATAAATTTTTGTCCCATCATACACAACATTCTTTCATAGTACTCAGGCTCTTGAAATCGAATGAACATTTCAGTGATCTCACGTTCGGACATGGGAGGTTGAACTCTTGCGGCCTCTTTTCTCCAACGAAGAGCGTACTCTCGATAATTTTCTGTAGACTTCTTTTTTATCTTCTCCAAGTAATAGCGATCTGGGGCAGCTTCTACATTATGTCCAAATCTTTCCGTGAAATCCTTTGTGAGTGCATTCCAACTTTTCCATTGTTTTAGTTTTTGTGATGTAAGCCACTCCAGAGCTTCTCCACTTAGACTTCGACTGAAGAGACGCATCAACAATGCTTCATTTTTGCCAACTCCCACGAGTTGATCACAATAAACCTTTAGATGTGTTAAAGGATTTCCAGTTCCATTAAAAGTGACAAACTTTGGCACTTTAAACCCTTCTGGAAGATCCAAATTCGGATGAATGCATAAATTTTCATAATTCAGCCCCACCTCTTCTGAAGCGTAATCAAATTCTTTTATCACTTTCGCAATCTCTTCCTTCATGATCTGCTTAATCTTTTCCTCTTTGGCCCTTCACTCCTTCTCCTTCTCTTCGTAGTGGTCAAGTTCGAAATATGCTGTATAGTGAAGATGTGGTTTGGTTCGAACTGGGATATTAAAAGTGATTTTCGGAGGTAAGGGTTGAGAGTTTTGTGGATTTTGAGTGTCTATAAAAGGGGTCTGATACATGAAAGGGGGTGTTTGATGATTGTTGATGTTTAAGCTCTGAAATGGAGGAAGTATTTGAGAGTTATTTGTTTTTTGATTTTGAAGAGGAGGAAAAACTTGAGGATTGGTATTCAGGTTCTGAAAAGGATGCGGTGTTTGGTACGAAGTGCTGGCGTGATAAAAATTTGACGTGGTTAGGTCAATGGTGGAAGGATTTTGAGTATGGTTGGAGAGTGGATTATTTTGAACATGTTCCGAATTTGAAGTCAGATGAGGAAAATGGAGTGGAAGTTTTTGATTGCCTAGAGTGTTAACATCGATAGTCGGAATTGACGAATCTTGTTTTTTCTTTAGCTCAACCCTCAACTCAGCAATCTGTTGCATCAACTGTGCAATTAACTCATTTTGTTCAACGGCAGGCGGTTGAACTATAGCAATTTCACTCAGGCTGGTATTCTCATTATTCTCAGTCATTCTTCTTCTTTCTTTCAATAAATTTCAATTGGGAAATTAATCTTTGAAAACTTTGAATATTTAACAACTAATCAAGCAACACAAACCAGTTTTGAGTACCTGACAAAGAGAAATAACTCAAACAACAAATGTGTTAGTTTGTGTATGCAGTAGATAATGCAAGATATCACACACAAAGCTGTAAACACATAAGAGTCGCTTCATTTGAAGAAAGACTAGCCCACATATATAAAAAAAGATTAGATAGACAGGAATTTATCTCTCTGATTTTTAGATTTGTGAGTGAAAAATGTCGACCTGAGTCGGGACAAAACTGATTGAATATTTTATTGTCGTTGACTGAGATGTAACTCTAATTTCTTTGTAAGAGTTGAAAAAGATAAAAAAAAAATTGATATGAGAGAGTACTTTTTGAAAAATAAAGTTCGAATTTATTGGGAGACTAAAGACTCGAAGAGTATTTGGACGTACTTTCGATAGTGATTTGATATTTGTGCTTAAGGAGTTCTAGAAAATATTTTTCGAGAATGAGTAGGCTAGAATATCTCCAAATGAAGCAACATAATCATACAAACAATTATAACACATAAACAGTTATTGCGCGCTCTAAACAGATATGTGACCCTTTTATGCCAAGGGTAGGTCTAACGATTTGAAGGATGTATATGTCATTTGAAATATCCCATTGTCCCAAAACCCATATTTATACAAATTTATGAATAAAACTTAAATGGGGATATATAACTGGGGAAAATGGGATACAAAATAATCAGTCCCACGCAGGGGTACAATTCTGAACGATGCTTTCATAGAAGGTCTTTCCCTCTTCATTTCTTCTCCTCTCCGGGTTTCCACATTTTAGACTAGTAACTTGTGAGCTATTTCTTTGACTAGAATAAGCTATAATATACTCTCAATCCCGAGGACAATGATTTCTTCAGATGATGTATACATCCTTCAAATTTAAACAAATAAATATGATCGCCCGTTCAGGCCGTAAGCCCTTTTGGACTCAAGGTGGTCTATCTAATGGGCCCAACACTCCTTGGGTGTTGGGTCGTCTTAGTTCAAATGCTCCTAAATTCGGGATTTTGGCTCGACTCTACGCTAGTTGACTAGGAGTGGCTTTTGAAAAGACCGGGAACCCAAACGGACAATTTGGTCTGGAACTCGCGACAACCATTGGACGCATGACGAACCAATAAATTGCCACTAATTCCGAAAGAAGGTGAGTATAAAAAAGTCCGGCTGCGGTTTCGCAAACCGTCCTTTAATATACTATACATACATCAGAAATATGCCATGATATGCAATGCCAGTTTATAATTTAAATAAATTAATCGCATATAAGCAATTTAATAATAACAATTAGTCAAAATAGTCAAATCCTTTTGGTTAGAACTTAATTAATCCCCAGCAGAGTCGTCATTTCTGTTTTATTAAAAAAAATATATATTATAATATATATATATATTTATATTTTGAGAAAATGACTAAGTTTCGGAAAATCAATTAATCTTATGATTTAAGAGAAATCGACTTTCCAAATTAACAGAGTCGCCACTTGATTTTTTAGAAAAAATCAAGAAAACTTAAATTATTTTTCAAAAGATTTAAAAACAGATAAAAATCTATCGAAAAAGGTTCGAAGTTCAATGTACATTCCGAGAAGGTGTTAGGCCCTTGGAATGCCCGCTAACTCGCGGTTGACCGGCGATTTGACTAAAAAGACTTTGACTTGAATTCCTAAAATTATAAATAAGTAAAATTCATTTTATTTACTTGCTTGTTCTTATTTTCTTCTAATTATCTATTAAGGGAAAATAACTAGGAGGATCATTCTTAAGGGAAGAGAATCAAGTGTAGACTAAACTAAAATAAAAGGCTAAGTAAAATATAAAATAACTATTTACCCTTTTTCGGATATATATATATAAAAATAACGAAATGACTATATTTGAGGATTAATTAAATTAAAACCAAAGCAAAATAATGTTAGTCAACATAATCACAAATAAATAAGGATGAAAAGAGAAAAATGACAATTTTTTGGGCCTTTGACCCCAATTTCTGTTAATGGGCCTGCTGGAATTTTAAGGCTTTTGGGCCTATTTTCTTTTCAAAATCCAGCGTATACACTGACCGTATACCGCCAGATATAGACCATATTTCAATTTGCTTTTTTGTATATTGGGTTATATACTCAGTGTAGACACCCTAATTAATCTTCCCAAGCATCTGTATATTTTTGTTGACCTGTATATCGTATCTTCATACTGTATATCAGTGTATACAGCCGGTGTATTCATCTGTTTTAAACCTTTGGAGAGCTGTAAATTTTGTTCCCAGCAATGTATTTGCGACTTTCAACCTGTACGCCATTTTCCAGGGGGGTGGACGACTCGAGGAATATATTTTGGAGCCTTTATGGCTCGATGAGAAACCGCAACAAGATGGATTAAAGTCCGTGAGTACTCGAGGAGAATTTCACATGCAATAAAATAAAAATAAATTAGCCATAAAGTGATGAAATTAGGCACATCTCAAACACGATGTGAAACGAATCCAATTTGCTATGGCAAATTAATACACACATAAAAATATGACAGTTATAACAACTAAATGTTAATACTAATTAAACTCAAGATCTAAATAGTTAGCAAATTGGGTAATTGACAAATTATATATATGTACACATATATGCATATATAAAACAAAAAAAATTAAGATCAACCAATTTTTTTTGGTGCAATGAGGAGGGGCTTATATAGGACCAATTTTTGGTTTAAAATAGATGTGGGAAGCAATGTGGGACAAATGCAAAAATCCAAAATTTGTCTATTTGAATGGTTTAAAGTAATAGGATGAATTCACATAAATTAATTTTGCGAGTTTCTTAATCTTAACAAAAAATAAAATAATTAATTTAATCGTAAACTTAGTGATTCAAAAAAAAAATAAAAAAAAATAGATAACCGTGATTTAAACTAAACTAATTTAAAAGACTACTTACTAAATTTATAATATTTTGAGATAATTTTTGAATAATCATAAAATATACTAATTATATGCATAATTATGTAAAATATAGATATTATCTAAAAACTTTAAGAAACGACAAAAATTATTTAAAATAACGCAAACTTTATATTTTTCGTAAATTTATAAAACTAATTATTTTAAATTATTTTAGAGTTTAAGAAGCTCATGAATTAATTCCTACCGGGGAGGGTCAAAATTGGGTGTCAACAGCAGGGGAGTATTTTTATTGTATAATTATAAGTGTATAGAACGAAAATATATGTACTTGCATGTGTATATACAATTTTCTCACGCTTTATACAAACAGAAACGCAATTATACATTTCGCTTCTGTTAGTATAAGTGAGAAAGGCGAGGGTGGCGAGCGAGATTTGGGAGAGTGGCGAGCGAGATCTGAAAGAGGGGAGAGAGGGGAACAAAAATATATGTATTTATACAATTTCCTCTGCTTTATACAATTAGAAACAATTTTTATACACTTGTGTTTGTATAAAAAGTGAGGAAGCGAGCGAGAGATTGGAGGAGAGTGGCGAGCGAGATATTTGGGAGAGAGGCGCCTGGCAATTTTTTGCAAACGTTTGCTATGGAGCACAATTAAATCAAACCCTAACTACTCCATTTATTTTAGGTTATTAGTTTGCTATTATATACAATTATCCCTCTCCCAAAATTATTTTCTGCATGTTGTTTTAAATTTGTTCTTGTTTAAATTTTCTGGATGGGCAGAACTGCAGGGAAACTCGTTCTTTTTATAGATTGGAAGGTACTGTAAAGCATAATGTTTTGACTTTTACAATACAATATATCTCGTCAAAAATCATAAAAAATATACACTGATTATATAATTTAGCTTATATATAGATAAGTTATACACTGACTATAGCAAACATAAAATTATATTTATAGGCTATAACTATAGTTTGCATAATTGTGTTTCATAACAAACATAAATATGTATGTTTTGTTATACATATACAAAAGAAAGCAGTCTATAATTTCGCTAAAAGATAGCAGTTGTATAATATGTTTTGGTATAAATATACAAAAGATCAATTGTATAACATGTGTTTGTATAAGCGAGAAAGAGAGAAAGACAAAAGAAAAATGAGCAGGGGAAGATCGTATTTTGTATAACATAAGTGTATAGGACGAAAATATATGCATTTGTATTGTATATACAATTTTCTCTCATTTTATACAAACACAAACACAACGTATATATTTGTGTTTATATAAAGTGAGAGAGGCGAATGAGTGAGCGAATCTGGGAGAGTGGCGAGCGAGAGATCTGGAAGGGGAGAGAGGGAAACGAAAATATATGTATATATACAATTTTCTCTCGCTTTATACAAACACAAACACATTTTATATATTTGTGTTTTTGTATAAAGGGAGAGGGGCGAGTGAGCTAGCGAGATCTGGGAGATTGACGAGCGAGATTTGGGAGAGGGGAATGAAAATATATGTATATATACAATTTTCTCTCGCTATATACAAATACAAATGCATTTTATACATTTGTGTTTGTATAAAAGTGAGAGAGGCGAGGAAGAGAACGAGAGTGGCGAGCGAGATTCACCAGGAGAGAGGCGAAATTCCAACAGTTTGTTATGGGGTACAATTAAATCAAACTATGGTTATAACATTTAATTTGAATTAATAGTTTGCTATTATATACAATTTTTCGTACATTATAACACAATAAAAAAAATAAACATAGTTTAAATATATATGAAATATACACTAATTATACATAGAGTCGTCAAAATGGACTTGACCCGCGAGACCGGCCCAACCCAACCCTTGAATTAAGTGGGGTTGGGCCTAATTTTTTGCCCATTTAGAAACGAGGCTTTTTAGCCCAGCCTCACTTGGCTCGCTAGCCTCGTAGGCCCAACCAGCTAGCCTCAGAGGCCAGCCCGTGGGCTATATATATTTAGTAATGTTTTATTTGTAAATGTTTTATTAATATGTATGTTAAAAAAACATAAAAAATCAAGTCTTTTAAACTATCTTGTTTTTTGTAGGAGGAATGGTTGAATGATCAACATTTTTTCGCTAAATCTTACGTTGACTATTATGTATTTTGATAAGCATTAACCGAAGTGTGAGATTCATAAATCTATTTCTCTAAGTATTCGCTGAAGTGTGTGATTCATAAATGAAAATTTGTATGTACTAATGTCCTCTTCATAGACGTCAACATTCAATTCTCTTAGATACTTCTTCTAAGAGAGTAATATTGTTCATTTTTTGGTTGAAGGGTCAACCCGTCCCAACCCGTGACCCGCTTAGGGTTGGGTTGGGCCGCTATTTTGCTGGCCCTTTAACTAAAAGGGTCAGCCCGGCCAAATCCATTTTGACAGCTCTAATTATACATTAACTATACATTGACTATTCAATCTCGATCAACTCAAAATCACCTCTAAATAGTTTCAAATTATAAATATGACAACATTTTGAGTTTTTATTTTCATATAGAATTTACTTCAAAACAGTTCACTTTTGCGATATATCAACATTAAAAAAAAAGAAGCGGGGAGGTGGGGAAGCAACCTAGTAGAACAAAAGATGTCGAAGAAGGAGAAGAAGGACGAACTAGCAGAAGGAGATCAAATAAGAAACTGTTCATTTATTTGGTAATTAAGATTACCGAATGGTCTTTAAGAGTAATTATTCCCCTAGTTTATTTTCCTCTCATTTATTTTCTAATATGATCTGCTTTCATATGTTTTTTCTTTGGAATTTGTCGCAGCCAAAGTAAAGGTTTTATTTAATCACAAAAAATATCCTTTACGACTAATATAATCAAAAAAAAATTTAAAAAGTAAGGATTGTCCAAAATCATATAAAGAGATCAATTTAATCTATTCCTTTAATGAGGGATTCGACCGTCAACACACGCCACACACCCATGACTTGATATCATAACGTGATAATTTAATATGAAAGTCCAATATTGATAAACCATGAATTGAGATAAATCTGAATCGATACCATGTTAAAAGATTGAATCTTAATCCTAATATAGCTTTAAAAACTAGCTCAAAACGTTAAAATTACCTAAAATTATATTACTTTTAAAAAAATAATTTTTCACATCCACCAAATAAAACTCTAACAACGTATCAACTTTAAGCACACCTAAACTACTCATAATTATCTTTTCCTTGGGTCAAAGTTTTTTGTGCAGTCAAACAAGACAAATAGGAAAATATGTTAAATTGGGCCATTATTTAATTCTCAAGTCTTCAGTCTTGGATATCCAATTTAGTATATGTATATTTTTTTTGTTATAACAAAGTCAATAAAGAAGTAAGAAAATCCTCTTGACCAACAATAGTGAAGAGGTAATTAGTTGGAATTTGGGGTGAAGACACTTTGAGTCGTTTGGTTTGAAATTAAGGAATTATAAATTTCAATATTGAATTAGTAAATAGTAATAATGAAATTATTTAGTGTATATGTACTTTTATTTTTGGTAAATTTATTAACATAATCAAAATGAATAGTATCTTAAAAGAGGTAACATGATAAGAATTTGCAATATAAAGAATGATACTTTTTGTTTTTGGTTTCGTATTTGCTGACTATTTCAAATTTGTGAATCTGAGATCTCTAATTAAAGAAGGAGCAATTACATCTGTACTACATCCTTTTGTGATTTCGAGAGAATGAACATCAATATAATTGAGAAATGAAAAACCATCAAAGTTCATCAGATGATGAAATAAATATAAATTTTGTTAACGAAAATAACAAATATGCATCATTTTTAAAGATATTTAAAAAATATATTCGCTCTGAATCGCAAAATCGAGCGATATTTCAAGATTCCACTCCAAAATACTATCAAACAAGGGTCCATGGGGTTGGCACGTGCATTGTTGTCATATGAAATATGGTTAGTTGATTACACCATTTTGTACTCTTAAGTCTGTCTTGATCGAATGAGACTAAAAATAGCCCATTATTAATTTAAATAATTAAACATTGCTTAGTTGGTGTTGGATCCCATCAGTCTTTCAATTATTAAATGGATTATTGTTTGTAAATTGCTGCTACAAGTAATATGAATAAATAATTTTGAGTTATTATATACATTAAAAGAAAATAACAGTATATCTTTATGCTATTTGAAGTGTAGTCTACTATGGTCATTAATTAATGTATATTACAAAAAATTAATAGTAACAACTAATAACTTTACAGTCAAATGTCAACAGGTATAATTATTTGTTTTGTTCTTCTTCTTTTTAACCTAAAAATTACAGAACGATTGTGTTAGTTGAGTTTAATATTAATGAAATTATTTATACTGGGATGGGTAAATAAATCTAAATATTAATTTTTGTTTTTAAATTTTTTTTTATAAAACTTATTCGTATCGAATATTTATACCAAGTCAATAGATGTGATCGTGTTTTCTTATATCTTTCACATTCATCTAATAGCTATAGAAATTGTACCACTTACTCTATTTTGTCTTAACTTAACCATAGTAAATTAGTACTTTCTCGATCCTAATTTCATTTCCCTTTTTTTGAGTTTTTAGCCTAAAAAGGAATTATTCAATATTTCACATTACTTTTATTTGGCAAACAAATTCATGAAAGGTATAGTTTTTCTATTAAAAATTTATTTATTTTAATATATTTTCTCATATTTCTCAAATTCGATGATCATTTAAATTATATTTGTACTCTCTTCGTCCCATTTTATGTGGCACTTTTCGCATTTTGAGATTCAAACAAATCTATCTTTGATTGTAAGTTTTTCATAGATCCTTTTAACATTTTGAATTATCAATTATTGTGACTTATAATACTCTTTACGTAGTTTACAAATATATAAGTTTCATTTCAAAAAAATTGAAGATTCCATAGGCAAATGTCCGAACAAAGTTAAACCATTTGACTCTCGAAAAACGAAGTGTCACAAAAAATGTGACAGAGGAAGTAATAAATTAAAATAGATGCATCATAATTTTAGTATCAACTTAGTAAGTTTTACCTTTTTATTTGGTTTATTTTTCACCCGATGTACGATACTCATATTTCTGGTGCCTATGCATCTGTTAGACCCTCAACGTGATGGTTCGAGCGGCTCGGGCTTGGCTAGGGATTTATATGATGAATCTAGTCATGGCGCAATGACTTCAGTTAAGGTTAAGTTCAAATAAAAGAAGACCTTGGCAGTGACGTGGCTAGGGCATGCAAAGCAAGGCGTGGCTAAGGCATGACAAGGGTTGAAAAAGCTAAGGCATATGAGACAAGAGGTAACTAAGGCATGGCAAGGGCTGGGCAGGCTAAGGCAAGGCAAGATTGTGATCGTGGCAAGGTCGTGGCTAAACAAGTTGAAGGCTAAGTGTTGAGCAAGGGCAGCGACTGTGATTGAACCCTAATGGCAAGCTGGGCGAGACTGGAACATTGGCACGTGAGCAAGCGCGAGATTGGGCGGCTGAAGGATGATTTTGACGCCAAAACTGAAGGCTGCTCGTGTGTGTCTCGCACATGCGTGGGCAGTTTCTAGCCGTTAGAGCTTTGTCAACATTATCGATAATCCTTGTAGTTTAAATTTCGAAATTGGCTTATCAAATGGGCTTGTCAACTGAATTCATAAGCATGTGCCTGGCGTTGTAACCTATTTAAAGGCACAAGCAGACCAGTCTTAGGCAAAAGGTCTTTGGTCGAATTTTGTAGGCTAAACTATTTGTGTGCTTCTTTGTGGCACGAGTTTAATACAAAGGTGGGACTTGTTCCTGTAATGTGTGTTCTACTCTCGTATGCTCGTCTAGATTTAATCTAAAAAGTAATGAAAAGAAAATATTTTAAATGAGTGTTTATTTAGACTGCCTTAGTGGGTTAGATCAATTTAAGTTGACCCCCTAACAACATTCACGGTAAACTTTTTCTCATTTGAACCTCACCCTTCATTTTTAAGGCTATGTTGTTTAAAAGTGGGTCAACTTGGTAATTTTTCTTACATCTCCCACTCCCATAACATAGATATCAGATACGCCCCCAAAATAAAAAAATTTACTCGTTGGTGTCAATTAAGTGGTTTGTGGACTTTTATTGCACTCCATGGAGTTTTTGGCCTAATAGATTTCACTGATTAAATTTGAATTCGTGTTGGAAAATCATATAATGACGATAAAATTTGAACTCGAGATTTCTAATTAATTAAGACTACGAGTACTTACCAATGCACCATGTAGTAAATTTTTTACCTTGTTCATATACAGTTATTATGAATTCCTTTTTAAATATATTCCACTGCCTATTTTCAATCGACAGACTCAAATCGCCTCAGAGTTTGGAATTTTCTTTCAACTGTACTAATACTCTCTCTCTCTTTCTCGATAATGACTCAAGGTGATTTGGAATCACTAGTTTCCACCAATTCCGGCGGAAGTAATGACCGGAAAATTGTATGTGAAACTCTAGCGAAAGCCGCCGGCGTCAAACCGGAGAAAAATGATATTCCAGACGACGAAAAGGAACTTCCGCCGGATTTCCCGCCGGAGTCATTCTGTCTTTCGAAAGATGCTGAACTCGATTGGTTTGATAGAAACGCCGTTCTGGAGCGTAAGGAATCAGCAAAAGGTAACAGTTCACACGGAACGAATGTGACTTCAAATTTGCATCCAAATTTGAATTCAAACTCACAACGAATTCCGTTGACTTTGAAAACTAAAACTACTTTCTTCGGTTTACCGAAGAGTAGTTCCGTTGATTCGAAAAGGAAAACATGTAAACCGGCGAATATACGTTTTTTCCCGACGAAACGATCTGAATCTGCATTGAAAGCGGTTTCCGCTCCTGAACCGGTATCGCCGAAGGTATCATGTATGGGAAGAGTGAGATCGAAGAAAGGTCGCCGGCGATCCTCATGTGAAGCATCACAAAAATCTGAAATATCACTCGACAGATCAAAAAGCAGCAGAACACCTAAACGGAAAATCGGATTCTATTCACGTGTTCTTTCAATATTCGGATTCGGTCGAAGTAACATCAAACCAATAAAGGCTAGTACAGAGAGAACGCATGATTCCATACCGGAAGAGCCAGTTCCGCCGAGAAAGAGCAACGCTGTGGTTACCGAAAAGGTTCGTAAAGTTCCGGTGAGTGTTGAACCGGTTTCGGTTTCCGATTCAAGCGGTTTAGGAGGAATGATGAAGTTTACGTCCGGCCGGAGATCGGAATCCTGGGCCGCCGATGAGATCGATGCAGTGCTTTCAGAGTTGGGAACAGATCGGGAAGTGGGTCCCAATATAAGAAATTGAATTCCAGTGAAGGAGCGCGCGGAAGTCATTTCTATGATGGTTAAAATTTCGTTAATCCAACGTGGCAGCAAAATTTACTCAATATTTCTCTAGTTGAGCAATTTCTTTTTTTCAATTTTTGTTGGTTCAACTAGTTATGCGAGAATTATAATGTAAATTTAGATGTATTACTCTCGAAAAAAAAATCTATTAATTCTCTTCTATGGACAGTAAACGTAACGATATGATGGTAGGGTTTATGGTTCAAGTCATAATAGAAGAAATATTTATTTACTTCATACATACTCCATTTGGTTCGGAATAGAACTCAGTTGGTAGGACTCCGCTCGAACAATTGCATCATTGCAAGTATTGAAAGTTTAGTTATTCGGGCGATAATGATAGTATTTTCTACTTAAGCTTTTTTGAATAATGCATAATACGTAAATGTTATATATAAATTAATTACTCTCTATAAAAATACTTTTCTATTTTATTTACTAATATTCTTAATCTCATTTCATATTTATTGTACTTAGGATTAAAAAAGGAACATAAATAAAAAAACTCTAACATTTGGAAATATTGGTACAATAATAATGTTGAATGATAGGTGAAGTAATATTTAATATATTTAATTTATGACATACTAGACATCTTGCATATTTAATAATATTACCGTACATAAAAAAGGAATCTATAGTTTATTTACATAATTAATACGAATAGCATCCAAAGAAACAAAGTGATAAGAAAGTTATATTGAAATTCACGCTTTTGATATCACTTCATTTACTTTCTGGAGTTTAATTATAGTAATATTTTGAGATATAATTTTTATTATGTTAAAATAAAAAAAAAATATAACTTATAATATTTCGTATTATTTTTAAATATTTTGATTTTAATTCAATTTAATAATTATTTCAAAGATAGTTAAATAAATTTTTATAGATTAAAACATGAAAAATAAAAAAGAACGGTGAAGTATATGTCAAAATCTAAAATTGCAAGTTTCTTTGGAATTAGGACAACTTTGAATAATGTGACATGTTAAAATATTGTTGTTGCATGTAGATCCAAAGTGGTGAAAACGATTTAACTTCAACTATATAATTTTGACATAGTCAAAAGTTCAACACTAATAAGTCATCATATTAATAAGCTAATCAGCTGCGAAATCAATTTTTTTTATAAAGAATATTAAAATATAAAGTAAAAATACACAAGCATAGACAGTGATAGAACAAGCAATCTTAAGTGTTTGCAATCCTTAATAACTATACTAAAATTTTAACTTTGTATCACGAAATGTCAATTCTTAAATATATATTCATTAAATCAAACGGTATAATTTATCGATGAAGAGATGTTGCTTGACACCCCTTATCCTAGGGTAGCTCCGCCCCTAAAGTTCATGACCGTACTTTCTAATATTTTACAACAAATTATGCTACATTTATACTCCAATATAATGATATCACACCAAATAACAACGATACATTTAACTAATCTTACAAAAAAAATATCTGAAGAAAGCAAAATATACACACGTATTATCTCTATATCAGAGACAATTTTAGAATCGACAAAACATGGTTGCACCACTAAAAGAAGTAAGGAGAAAACTTAATAAGTGACAATTGTTCTCTAAACATGTAGGTAAATTAAATAAACTCAAACGTTTAATCAATAGATGTCAATAGATAATATCATACTAATTTTGAAATATATACACTCTTAAAATATCTCATTTTACCAAAAAGTTTATAGTTTCACATACTTTATATAATGTAAACATTTGCTATTATTCTTATAAAATAGAGATACTGTTTCTGATAAATCCGAAAAAAACATGCACATAGGAAGAAGAGGAAATAATGGGAGCTCAAAAAAACGTACACTCTGTCGAAAGACACAACTGAGCGTCATCACATGAATTTGCTTCACAGGCGCTGCTTCCACGTTGGTCTGATATTTTGCAAATAGACAATTAAACTCAATTATAGATACACAAAAAAAATGGATATACAATTTTATTAATTATTTATAACAAACAATTTCAAATTAATATATAATAATTAATATTTCTACTCATCTATTAGATCTCTTAAGATATATATAAGATTTTGAATAAAAAATATCGAGTTCACGTCAAAATAATATAGGGTTCTCTATTTTATATAACTAACTATAATTTTTTTTATTTTTTTTTACTCTTTAGAAATGATTTTTTTTCTATTTTCTCAATATTATATTAGTATTATTCTTATTTTCTTATTTTTTTTATTTTATAATATAAAATCATTCTTCTTTTCTTCCAAATAATCATTTTATATAATTTTTATGTGATATAATATTTTTTTAAAAATTCTTTATTTAATATGAAATTATGTTTTATTTTAAAGTTTTGAATAAAATAAATTACAAATAAATATTATATAATATACAAATTAGTGAACAATTCAAATAGAAGTGAAATTATTAATGAAATACAATTATATAAACATTAAATAAATACACAAATTTCAAAATTATTAGGTTGCTCCCAAATGCTCTTTTAATGCATTATGGAGTTAAAAATGCGCATTTTTGTCTTAAATTTTTTAAAATTATTCAAATTGGAGGTTTTCAAATTATATAAGTGACGAAAAGTAAAAGAAAAAAAGCATATTATTCATTTGGAATGAAAATAATACATATTAAATAGTATATTTTTAAAAATATTAGATTATATTTTAAAAGAATTACAAATAATATTTAATTAGAGGGATTATTAGTAAAATAATATGTTCATTGCAAAATAATAAAAATAATTAAATAATTAAATGGAAAATGTGAATAATAGCTCTCCAAATTTGAAGAACTACTATTCACATCTCTATAAAGAAAAAATAGAGGGTAATCTGAGGATAGGTTGGAGAGGGTATTTTTTATTTTACCCTCCAGATTTAGAGAACGGAGGATAAAATAGAGATGGGTCGAAGATGGTCTAATAAATCCTTATAGTGTATATTAGTTTATTTCAAAAAAATATAGGTCTTGAACATCTTCCGTGACAAGAATCAAGATGTGACAATTAAGGCGGTTCATGGTTATGATTAAAAAATCAAGTCGAACCGCAATCCGTATCGAATCGATTAAGAAAAAATGATATTTGATTCGGTTTGATTTTAAATTTTGAAAATCAATACTATTTGATTTGATTTTGAGTTTACTAAAAGACAACCGTAAAAATAATCAAATCGAACCGATCAATTAGATATATAATTATTTATATATTATTCATAAATAAAATATAAATATTTCTTAAATTTTAATTAACTGAAATCTTCAACTTTACCTTTTTCTCAAGTCCTAACATTTTAGTTCAACTATAACAATCCTAAATCCAAGCCTATTAAAATCCAGTTTAATTTTTAAATAGTTAATAAAAAGTTTAATATTTACTTAATGCTATCGAGACGAATATCATACCTATCTAAAGAAAGCCAAATAAATACGCAAACTCCCAACAATTAAAGATCTACTAATATGAAAAAAGGCAATTAAAACTATAATTCTTTTTGCTTTTAATAAATTTAAGCAATATAAGTTATAAACAATTTTAATTTTCGATGTATTAAAAAAAATGAAGGACAAGTCACAAGAGGGAGAGAAGAATTTCTTATTATACAATCAAAACTTATATTTGATATTATAATTAGAGTTTTTATCACACAGTGAATATGAATACGAAATCGAATTCGTCCCCATATATATTTTTGTATGATCTTATTTTTATACAAAACATTATTATATAAATTATTGACTAAACTTTCAAGTCATGGGCAAGCTTTCATTGTCATTTATGAGGAAGTTACTTATTTAAAAAAACACTATTTCATGAAGGGTCCAACACGTTTTCTCCCTTCCCTTTTTCAAAATTTATGTTTTAAATATTTTTTGGATTTTGTCTGATTTTCTTTCAAACAATCATGTCAGAGTCCTAACTTGTTCATCAAAATAAGTTTCTGATCGAAGTAATAAATACTGAAATTGATTTTATAAATACATATACAATTATATATGTAGCTAGACAAAAATATTGAAATTGATAATAAACTCGCTAGTATATTCGGTAAAAGTTGTCGATAAGCATTTTCTATGTTAAAATGATTGATATATCCTTATATATATAACCTATTCTTTGCATAAAAAGAATGAATAGTGGAAAATAGGAAACACATAAAAGACATAATTAAAAGTTATGTTTCATCAAAAAATATTTCAGAATATAATAAACATAATATAACAAAAGATCTTCTCAATTAATAATGACATCGTAAATTATGACGATCAATTATGACTTTTGATCGATTATAATTAGTTTATAAACCACATGGTCTATAAGAACTTTTAAGATTGCTAAACACGTAAACAAACTTTTAGAAAAATACTTATAAGTTAGTTCGATCAACTTTATAAGTCTATTTGAACGTTTCACACATACCTGTGCTTATTGTTATAAAATTCCCTCAGACATTGTAACTATATTTTTTTTTTTTTTTTGCAAAAGATGAATAAAATGCTCAATTGATATTAACGGGGAAAAAAATATAGATGGTCATAAGAAAGAGAGTTTTCTCTTAATTTAGTCAATATGAATATTTTTAATTTCTTGAGCTATAATATCCTTGCTGTTAATTTAATCTAGGACTTGGTCAGTAGTCACTATGATTGACTTTAATTTTGAAGAATTGAAATAATTACGAACACTAATGAGACTTAATTAGAATTGTCCATTTTTTCAAACCCCATATTTTCTAGTATATATTATATTGACAATATAATAACTATATTATTGTTCATTGATTGGGAGTAGTATATCTTTTGTTTTTTTCCACACGTAAAGTTCATTGGGGCAGGTACCATGTTTTGTAACAACTTGTTTTTGGATGGTTGTTAAATGTTACCTTATTATTGTATTATTAATTTAAATATAATATTATTTATTTTGATTGTGGTTTAAACTTTGTTAGATGTTACTTATTAGTATCGAATTTGTTGTTATAGAAGAATGAAAAGTATCATTTTTATGTAATCTATCAATTTGATGGGATAGAGTTTTTTTTTTTTCCCTCAACTCTTACTTTTTATTTAATAATTTTATTTGTTTATAATAACTTACCTTTTACACCTTATTTTTGTTGTTGTAATATTAGAAGCTTATGGTTCAGATTATTGGCAACTGATACTATGAAGCGATGAGAAACAATGTAATCTATTTAGATATTATATTTATCACGATAGCACAACTCAATAAAATACGGTACATTATAAAATGGTCCAAAGTGAGTCAAAAGCTAAGAAATTTCTATCGGATGAATAAAATGCATGTCAAAGTTTGGTACTTCTTAACCTATTTATGCCGTGCAATCTTATTAATTAATAATTTCATATTAGATACATTTAGATACATGTATTTTGTTATCAAATACACTCTGAAATACGAGATAGGAGAGAGGCGAGCAAGAGAGTTATTGTATCTCATATACATACAAATATACATTTAGAAATACAAACACATATGAAAAGAAGCGAGCGAGAGAGGCAGTGGTACATGCATATATGAGTCCACTTAGATACAGTGTATCTAAAACAAATAACACCTAATTTCGAACTCATGTATTCGAAATACATGTATCTGGATAAGTCAAACACATATATTTGGGGATCAAAATCTGACACGAATGGTAATTTTAAAAACTCACGGAAAAGCACGTAATTAGACCATAAACTAGTAGAATTTATTTTGTTTGCCCTTGAACAAACTCCCCTACAAAAATATTTTACTAAATTAATTGAGGTGCGCACAAACTGATCCAACACCATAGATATAAAAAACTAACAACATGAATCAGCATATAACTCGGTTCCTCTTGTAAATGCATGGGAGAGTGTCACCTGTATTAGAATCTCAAAATTGCAGAGAAACCTAACAATATTTTGTAGAGCATTTGATTCTAAAGCATTGATTTGATCAAATTTAGAGACACAAGTTGAAACTTGACATGTGCATAGTTTTGTTCCTTTTTGAATGATAATCAAGTTAAAATAATAAGGACCAACACTCTTAAGTTCCAAATTGCATAAAAGATTAGAGGGTCCTAATTGTGTAGCAATGAGTATCAAATGATATCATATCATATTCTAGTAGCTGAATTAGTCACATAAATGATGCAAAATGTTTTAGGGAATATTTGTTACTGTGGGCACGAACCTCGAGTAGTTTCATAGGATACTTGTTATCTCTGCCTACAGTGTCCGCGTTACATTGAATGCACCTCAATTAATTCCATAAAAACATGTTATATATCTCCCACAAGGATAGATACATGTTAAAAAATCACCTAGTATTTTTGCCTCCTATTTATCGGAGTTAGGGACTAGCCCAGACACCGAGTGTAGCTAGATTGAGCACTTAAGCACCATCCATTTTCGAGGCTAACTGAATTCACTTATGAGTTAACACACTCCTCAAGAATCCTCATTAAGGAATTCATATTATACTCATTTTCATTACCAGACTCATAAGAGTTTGTTATCGCCGTTACCTCTCTGTGTCAGGATTGAGTAATTTGCGCACCTGCTGAGATTTAAACCTGAGAACCTATGATTTTCAATCCACTTCGTTGACCACTAGACCACATCCCTGAAATTTCCACTGCCTAAGCCCTAATGGTGCATTTTCCACTAACTTAGGTACATATAATTCAAATCTCACAAAGATAAGGTAGGTCTTTGGCTTGAATTGAAGTGGCTCTAAAGTGGTGAGTCCTACCATTGGGCTGTGGTGAGATAGGATAGAGTTCTTCAACCTTTAGATGGATAAATTTTCCTAATTCGGGGATTCAAAGCGAGTACTGAAAACCGAATAGAAACCAAAGACAAGTGGTGCATTTGTAGAAACAAACATAATGAAGTGCTTCTAGCTCTATTAGAATATATGGTCTCAAAGAATCTATTTAGTGAAAACAACTAAAGCTAAACCATACAAATATAAGATAGATGGATTTCCTGTACAGTAGAGTCAGGTCAAGACTCCAACTATTTTTTTTTTTATAGGATTGAAATCTTACACTAACACATCTCTATGAGGTATATTCATAATGAAGTATATTGAAAATAATCATTAAAAAAATTAAAATTATGCACAGTTTTCTGTCACAGTTTCGTTCTCAAAGCAACAGCATAATACCTATGACCAGCAGACCTTGATTCTCCTTATGTTCTTTCTATTATAAGCAAAACATAAATAAATATATCTCAAAGCATTTAAAATGCTGGGCAAATTATATTGGAGGATAAAATCATAGATTATATGCATGTTGATTGTTTAGGAGCATCTAAAATGTTTCAACTAATTAACAAGCAATCAACCATTCTTATTGCTGCATTAGTTGGAATCGAATAATATGAACACGAATAAGTATTTATGATCCTACTATGTTTTACATTAATTTTATTCAGGTCCATTTCATTCGAATGTGAAATATCGACCAAGAAATTCTTGACCTTAGGACGAGTACGACCTATGGCTTTAGTTTTGAGTTAAGATTCTAAAATTCCATTCCCCAGAATCCAACTTTATATTATCCCCTCACAACAGAATCCCTTTTTCCTTACAGGGAATATCATTCTGTGGTCATTTCTATCTTTTCTTTTCTCAATTTTTAGCCAATCATTGACTAAATGATTGATTCTAAATGCTCTTATCTTTCTTTTTTTGTGAGTTTCACCTTGTTTTTTCAAAGTAAATTTTTTACTTAAACCTCAAAAGGAAATGAAAGTACAAGAAAGAACAAGAGCACATGTTCTCTTATTTAAAGTGGAGAATATATCATTTGCAAATAACACAAAGGAAACAGTAGAGGATAATTAGAGGAACAAAATAGATTGGATGGTAAAAAGCCAAGTGTATTTCTAACTCTAAACTGCATGTCCAAAGAGAGAAACAGCAGTCATGGCTTTATGGCCACACCAAAGAAAAGTTAAGTACTTTTGTTTGACATTCTAGAAAAGCACTTTGCGTCCTTTAAAGCAGTGGCAGAGCCACATTGGCCCAATTGAAAAGTTACGCGGTGTGTAGGTGAATATTTTAATAATGTATATATATATTGATCCTTAATCTCATTAGCATAAGGAAAGCTTCTAGAGTAGTGGCAACTTACAAAGGGGGTTCAGATGTGACATTTTAGCATTTTTTGAATCCTGCCTCTGCCCCTGCTTCAAAGAGACATGAACTCAAAGTTACGACATGGTTGTAGCAGTTATGCTTTGATATGAAAACATAAAACTACTTATAAATCTCGCATATCATCAAACAAAAGTTCATTGTTTACGAAGGGAAGGAAAACTTGGAATACATAAAATAGAAAAGAATTCAACACTTATCAAATGAAAGTTTGGCTGGATGAATAACATTACAAGTAATTTTCTTGAAGGGTTAAAATATTGTGTTGAAGAATGCAAAAGCCTCACATCGGGGGTTAATGATATGAGTGTGTCTCCTTATATGAACTTGGACAATCCTCCCATCATAAATAGGTTTTGGGGTCGAGTTCGACCAAAGATCCATTTCTTTACATATTGGTAGTACTAGGTTTTGTTTACCTTGCGAGGAGAAAAGCTTCCCGATACGTCATACGCAGTCCTCTCTGTTCATCCTTTCCCTTGGAGAAGCTGAGGTGGTCCCTTGAAAAATTAAGAAAAGAGTACTTAAAGAAAGAATTCTTCTACACAAGTTCCAACATATATATGTATAGAAACACATAAAAAAAAGGAACTCTAGATAATTTATTTTGATATTTTAAGCCTTTCTAGTTCGATATGTTTAAGCCCTTATAGACAGTCACTTGGTACATGTGTTGATGAGAGGTAGCAGGTACAAGTTCTAATATAACTATGTTATTAACCAACCATTTTCACCATGCAAAAACGTCTGCTGAACATCAAGAACTTAAAAACTCTTAAACATTGATTAATGATAAGAAGCAAACCATGAGATCACAAAAGTTACTTATCATCATAGCCAGTAGCCACCATGCCAGCAAAACAGTTGAGATTCTTTTCGCCACTTTAAGTGAAGGTTGTGATAGATTCCTTTAAACTACACACAAAATGCATTCCTCCAAACTCCATAAAATATTCTATCATATCAGAATCAACTGATTCTTTTTTTCTTCTGTAAAAGTTCTACTGAAAACAAAATATGCGTATCATTTTCAAATGAGGAGTTTTCACTTATTTTCTATCAAAATTGTACCTAATTAAACATACATGACACAAGACTACCAATAATAATGTCAAATTCTTTTCCCTTTTGACACCTGGCATTTTTTTTAATTATTCAAAGCAATAACCTCATTTTGGTTAACAGCTGCAGATTTTAACTTATATTGTCAATAGCCATGGGTAGACAGACCCCTAAGCTCCATGCGAATTTATTCTACATTGGCTGTTCATCAGTTGATAATATTCTGTCTTATTTTAATAGGCTGTATTGATATCCAGGATTTAATCCATTAGCAACATGAAAAGAAGGGTGTGCCATGATTTTCAACTAACATATCATAACATTAAATGAAATTAGGACTGATCCAAGATAATGTTCAAAGTATAAGTGATCTCGAGGATCGATTCCTTGATGGAAAATGATTACAAAAGAGAAACAAGATTCTCCTTTGAAAAAATTGTCCAATAATATCATCTATATCTATACAGTAGATTGAAATGCTGCACAGCTCAATTTATACTAAGCAGCTGCATACAGTATCTCTACATACACCATACTCTTTTTTTACTCGTTGTAATAGTCCCTAATTTATTCCTATCTGCAAAGATGATGCAGATATACACTTATAAAACAAAACGAGACAGACGTGCAAAATAGGCTAAGCCTTTCAAAAGAAGCTTAGTACGAGTTCCCTAATTTTCCCTAGAAAAACTTAGCAGATAAAAAGAAGGGAACAAAGAGTTTCACAAATTATAAGGATGTTATATTTTAGAAGAAAACTAGATATTCAACATACGTCCAAAATAATAGAACTATGATAACAAACAAAGTAACCTGTATCTTTATATTGTGTAAGGACACGTTTTAACTCATAAACGAGCACAAAGAATGTAAAAGTTATCTTGTAAGGCCAGGATATATAGATTCATCAAGGGTACCTCCAAATCCAACTAAGACTTAAGTGAAAGGTAAATTGGGATCTTCCAGTTGCGAGTTGTCTTGTTTTCCATCAAACAAGTATGGAAGTACATTCCTTTTATTTCTTCTTTTATAAAGGGGTCGTTTCATACCAAAAAGAATAGAAAACTTTTAGCTAGAGGACCTCTTCTCTATTTTAGGGCTATCCACGCAGAATAAGTACCAAATTTACCGAAGGAGAGAACAAGAAAGTATTCTTCATTTGATTCCTAGCCTTCAGACAAAGCGAAGAAGCATCTCTCCACTATATCTTTTAATTTTATTTCTTCTTCCCTTTTCAATATTCACATATTTTAAAATAGCAATAAAATGGAAAGGATGCTCAAGATATTCAGGAAGTTTCATATCACTAGGTACAGGCCAAGATGTTGCATCTAAAATCATTAACCATCCAAAGCTGGCATCCTTGTTGCGTTACCGTCTAAAGGTTGTCCACCCCCCTTCCGATCAAGAAAATCATGCAGGACCTCGAAGGGACATTACACTTCATAAAATTAGATGATGTTTTTCTCATATTAGAAATGAATATATGCAAGTATACATCTAGAGATATCAGATATGGGGAAAGGAATTGAATAGCATGACATGGCTTGACATATAAATAAGAAGCAATATATTAGTAGCAGAGGATTTGATACAGCACGAGATTCAGAAAATCCAAGACGTTATATTATCTCCATTTGCCAAGACAAGCAATAGTCAATCTGACATGATAAAATATATATCCTCAACTAATTGCATGTATCATGTCCGCAAATAAACAAACTGAAACTGAAGAAAAAAAAAGTATTATTTCTTCTTGGTTAGGTGTTCAATATGAGAAGCATCTCAACCATTTCCTACCTTTTCGCCTTTTCTTTCTTGCATGTATCTAATACCAGTACTAGATGCTCCAGTCAACAGAATCATCCATTTGAAAAGGAAGATGGTTTTGTAGGTTTTCAGGACATCATAGATAGTGGATTCCTCCAATCTCCATCAGGGAAAAAATATTCCACTATTAGTTCTTGGAATATGGTTCCCAAACTTTGCCAGATAAAGAATATTTGTGCATAGGAAAAAGTCGTTAGTGGATCAATTCTTTTACCTATTGTAAGGTGTGTAAGTGTTTCAGGAACTTATAATGCAGAGGAATATAATGCATAGTGCATTTCCCTTAGATTAGAAAGCGAACGTGCATTCAGGACCCACAAATGTGTAAAACTGGATGGACAAGATTTTTTTATCTTAAGCTGGTATGAAAATTAAATTGGTCTAGAGTTGGAGGCAAATTCAGGGTTTAGAGTCGGTGAGTTCAGAATGATTATATGCATATATTTCAAATGATTTTTTCCTATGTATACATGGTTTGACCTGAAAGCAATTGGTTCAGCTGAACCCACAGAACCTGCCCTAGATCCACCTTATCTAGTTCCGCTGGACCTGTCCAAGATGCTATACCTCTTGGGCCCCCCCCCCCCCCCTTCATTTGCTTATTAGGGTAAGGTCTTTTTTGTGAATTTGGTCAAAGAAAAACAAGCAGAAAACTTTATTTAACCAAATGGAAAACAATGTTATATACAGTGAAGAATAGTAAAGAATCATTACTTGGTAATTCAAGAGTAAGACAAGACTGGAGCCACTGAACGCGACATCAGATTCCCTCTAGGTACGCGATATATACTTTCATTCATCCATCATGCCTATAAATCTTACCATAGGACTTATGCGCTGATAACCAAATATTCATACCCAAGGCTAGAAGATGTACCATCATCACCACCAAGCTTCCAACATGCACCCTTCAACAAGAATGTCTTTCCCTGAAAGGCATCTGTTCCTACAAGGTGGGAATGCCAATGGAGACTCAGGGCTTGTTCTTTCAACGGATGCTAAGCCAAGATTGAAATGGACGCCAGACCTCCATGAGAGGTTTATAGAAGCAGTTACCCAACTTGGTGGGGCAGACAGTAAGTGCACATAAATATGTTAATTTGGATAAGCACCAGATGTATGTTGTTTCTGACTGAGATAATTAAATATCCACCACTCTTCTATTGCAGAAGCCACACCAAAATCAGTTCTGAAACTTATGGGGATCCAGGGACTAACCTTGTACCACTTAAAGAGCCATCTTCAGGTTAGTTTTTAAACTTTTTATCCACTTCCATGGTTCACAAATTTACATGTTAAGAAACTAGACATTTCAAGAGGGACAGAATAAGCCTTGAAAAGCCTTAGCTTCCACATAACCATTCAGGATAAAAAAAGCATTTGGTTGCAAAGGTCTTTAAAATTGTTTATGTCAAAATAATTGAAGAACAAACCTGACATTCAAGTCTTTGAGTTGTAAATGAAAATCTAATCTTCTATTTTGGCTGCACAGAAATACAGGCTAAGTAAGAACCACCATGGACAAGCAAATATTAGCGTGGTGAATAAAGCTGGTAAGAAATCCAATAATTTTCAAGAATATATAAATCCAAAAAGCTTCTTCTAGTGTTTTACAGAGAAAAGACATTCCAAAATTTATTGTTTATAAATAATTGCAGCAGCAAGTATGGAGAAAATATGTGAGAGCACTGGAAGCCCTACGAGCAATCCAAGCATTGGACACCAACCAAACAAGTAAGAACAAACAAAATTGAGTTAATAATGTCATCCTACTTCATGTCTGAACCATACTTACAATATATCAACCAATATTTTTCTTGTCCAGCAATATACCAATAAGTGAAGCAATACAAATGCAAATTGATGTCCAAAGAAGGCTTCATGAGCAGCTTGAGGTAAGAAACTGTTGCAAAATTTAAACTTATATAAGAGATGTTAGAACCGTAAGTAGCAAAAGATGAGACCTCCTGTGTCATAATTTGAAGAAAAGCTAGAAGCAATACATTATGGTAATTTTATAAGGCATTTTAATTTTCATGAAAGAAGACTTCACTGGATAATTGATAACCAGAAACATATTTCTCATAGCTGTGGAAAACAAGTTAACAAAATGATAGCTTGATCATGTAGTTGAATAGTTCTAGACTAATATAGTGATTTTCTTAGTATAAGAATAAACGATGTAACAATGTGACGCCTCCATAAGGTTTTCTTCTAGCCAAATTTTACTAGTACCGGTAAATTTTCCTTACTAGTTTCCGATGATATATTAAGCAACTTATAGTGCTTTGCTTTAAGACATCGTTAAAAATTATGACTCTGCATAACTTTTCTTCTACCCAAAACTTTACAAGTCGATGAAAAGTTTTCATTACTGCCTTCTAAATTAGGCCTAATTGAACTGATTAGGTGCAACGACATTTACAGCTAAGGATAGAGGCTCAAGGGAAATATTTGCAGGCTGTGCTCGAGAAAGCACAAGAAACCCTTGGAACACAAAACTTGGGAACAATTGGATTAGAGGCAGCTAAGGTTCAACTGTCTGATTTGGTATCCAAAGTATCCAACCAATGCCTGAATTCAGCATTTTCAGAGATACAAGAACTTTCAGGATTTCACACTCCACAAACACAAGCAACCCAGCGGTTAGCAGATTGTTCAATGGATAGCTGCTTAACCTCCTCTGAAGGCCCCTTGAGGGACCTGCAGGAAATGCATAATAACCAACTTGGCCTGAGGAATTTAAACTTTGGACCATCTACAGAAGAAATTGAAAATCGGACTAGGTTACAGCAGACTGCACTAAGATGGCGTGACGACCTCAAGGAAAACAGATTGTTTCCCAAAAAGGATGAGGATACAGAAAAAGAATTTGCCAAAGAGACAAAGTGGAGCAACTCATCAATGAATGTTGGAATCCAAGGAGGAAAACGGAATGGTAACAGTAGCTATGTTGATGGAAGACTTAATGGAATAGATGCAGACATCAAACTTTTTCACCAAGCTGCAACTGACAGAAGTGATTCAACAAAACCAGAGAAGCAGGTGTCACCACAAGAGTATAAGCTGCCTTACTTTGCTCCGAAGCTGGACCTAAACACGGATGATCAAACTGATGCTGCTTCTAATTGCAAGCAACTTGACTTAAATGGTTTCAGTTGGAATTGAGAGATCTCATCTCCAAATAGAAGTAAAAACATGAGTAATTATGTCTCAAACAGACACCCAGATGTGGGAAACTGAGCTGATGCTCCTTTTGGAAGGAATAAAACAACGCGTAACAATTAGAATTCAAGATTATATACAATATCGTAACACCATTGGTTGGTCTAATACCTAACGTATTGTGTTGCATAATTTTTAGCAGTACAAATATGAGTAACCTTTAGCAGTTGAATATTCCATATATCTAAAACTAATGCACTTCACTCAATTTTCTACTTGAGAAATATAGTGAATACTTCTTCAGATCAAAAGCAATTATCACATCTGAAGAAACTTTCAGTGAAAATCAAGTGCTTAACTCCACAAACCTACATAAGTTCTTTTAAATGTGTCTAAACATATGCATAAACAATCGCTAGGATAAACGCAATTCTAGGTGATGAACAAAGCTGGGTAAATAAAAGAAAATCTAGCCTTATTTCTCAATTCAGAGCTCTTCAACAAAGATAAGAGAATAAGGACGACATCAATGAACGATTTCTTTTAGTCAGTTGGCAATGATAGATTCCTTCAGGTTTAATACAAAATGTTCTGTAAATTAACCCATTTTATTGCAGCTTTTTCAAGTATATATCCCATCCTATAACAATTAATGTCGAAATACTATACAAATGATATAGACAACCACTACTTGGCCTATGAAAGTTCATAAAAGTTCACATGGAGAATTAGTATTTTATAGGCATAATACATGAATAGAAACTCAAACTTAACTAACAAGCAAGCACTTGATTACTGTATATCTACACATCTCAACTCGTCTCACGTTGAACACTACAACTTACAAAAATGATAATCTAAACACCTCCAAAATTTATGTATCACGTCAGCATTGAGTGTTCACGAGACACAATGAGGATCTCATGTCTAGATTTGCAGTTTCAAAGTATACCTGATTAATAAAATTCTAGCATTTCTTCAAATACCTAATAAGCATAAGAATCCCTTTTTCGGTTTTCAATTGATACTCGAATGAACAGGAAATAAAAGCCGCAATTGACAAATTCATCGATATGCTTCAGTGAAATTGATAAGGTATCGAATTTTTTAAAGAGATCTTATCTCCATTTGCGTGCATGCATGTATACCTTATAAGGAAAAAATGGAGAAAAATGCCCATTCTTCGCCATTGTCAAAAGCTTTACCCACGTGATTTCCTCTTCATACTCATCTTTCACTTTCATGGAAATTCTACTCAAATGTGTATCAATTGAGGGGGAAAAAATCACTCCTGACTGTTCCAGAAGTATGAATTTTAAATTTTATGAGAACGATTTCAAGGGTTAATAATAGAATTTTGAATAAGCAAAAATTATTGAGTTTGTGGATTTGTCGAATTCATATCTGAACTTCTAGCTCCTTCTGGCCTCTATGGTTGAAAGTATTTCGAATTAATTATTAATACCATAATTATTATTTCAGAAATGTGTATTTTTTAAAAATAATTTTATGAGATAATAATTAGTTGAGCCATTATTTGAGAAATTCATATTTCTAAAATTAAATATACATTAGTTGATGATACTTGTCCTTGTAAAGTGATTGTAATACTTAAAGTAAGTGACATTATAAGTGTTATAGTGTGCAAAGTGGATATTTTTATAATAAATTGATGTTTAATTCACTATTTATCTTTTTAGTGGGTATATAAATATTATGTTCTGATTATATACTGTTATATATAAATTTTATATTATTTTCACTGTTTTAAAAAGAAATAATCTAGTTTGATTTGGATCAGAGTTGAAAAAATAAAATTTTTTAATCTTGTGAATCTAAGTTAAAATTATGTCAAATGTAGCAAAATTTCTTTTAATTTTATGGCCTTTAATATGTCACGTGAAATGTTGAAGTTAAAGTATTGTAAAAAAAAAATGGGTCATTCTATTTTAAATAGATTAAAAAAGAAATTAGACCATTGTTTTTTAAACATAGGGAGTAATTAATTATTTTTAGTTTAGTCGATCGGGTTATTTGTACTTTTATCTTTATTTTGTGTTGGCCTTTAATATTTACTCTTAAAGAAAATAATTTTTTTCATGAGATATTAATTTATATTTTCACGACATAATATCCTACAGTTATGCTTCTACACCCTTAAAGAACTTATGTGCCACCATTCAATTATGAATTGCTTAGAACGAAAATTAAATATCAACTCATTTATAAAATAACGAGCGCCCATTTGAACTAGTTAACCATTAGATCAAGAGTCGAGACAAAGGTTTAACTTGTAACAAAGGATGACAAAATTAGCAAAGACAAGACAACTTGAGGGTGGCCCATTCCAAGGCTCCATATTTTTGAATTTGGGCCGAATAGAGGCCCAAATAAACACTCTGAAGAGTAGAGGTAGCATCTTTAATCCACAGTGATATTTGCCTTAAAATATCATCGGAAATTAAGCAAATATCCCATAAACAAAAGGGAATTTATCAATATATACTTCTTTATATTCATACCTCAATGAATAATTACACTATATATCTTCAACTTATTTCGCTTAACTGATACTAAATAAGTATCATATACTATATTATATATGCATATGATACTGATTTAGTATTAGTTACAACCTTAATAAGGAGGGGGAGGGGGTATGGACTATGGATTGTAACTATTTATGAGAGAACTAATATTTCTTGAATCACTTTGAATTTGGGTATAAATATATAATTATTTTGGGTTTTATAATCTATTTATGTAGTTTTTCCTACTATACTATAATATTTTTCTACTTTATATATCTTGAGAATATATAAGTAACTAGAAAATCTCGTTGTCTCTCTAAGCTAATTGAGGACTAGAAAATCAATTTCCAATAAATACATTTTTCCTTTTTTTTTTTTTTAGTTGTACACCAAATTTTAAAAATCTTAAATTCCGTCGATGGTTCTAACCAACAAGTATCTAACTTTTCTAAAGTAATGAGATAGTTATTAAATACTGGATGAGCCTTAATTAATATCATAAATAAGGTGAAAATAAATAGTCCAATTATAATATGTGAAATAATTTTTTACGAATTTAAATTAAAGATTATAAACTTTATAATACGAAAAAAAAAAGATCGAATACTTAAATGATCACTCAACTACTTATAAAAATTTATCATCAAAGTTATTCAACATATTTGTTCATCTTCCAAAAATCATCTAATTTTGTTTAGTTAGGTTCATGGTTATTCAACTTTGTCCAATTAGTTTCCATGATCATTTTAACTAAAGATACAATTTTCAATACTTATTTAATGGCGTAATAACTGAACATTAATATTTTAATTTATTTAGGACCAATTCACTCTAAATCCAATCTAATTCTTGATTCGACCCACTTAAAATGGATTGACCAGTGTTTTAAAAGGCGGGGGCGTGAGGCAAGGCATAAGCCTTGAGACACGAGGCGTAAGTTCCATGGATCTACGGGGCGTAATCTCATGTATATTTAAATTTATAGTATTATTACTAATAAAATAAGCAAAAGTAAACCTTTTAATGATTTATAATTTTTATTTGAGATAACTATTAATAATCAATAATGAAGAAAAAAGTATTATAATTATTATTTAAGAAACATCATTAAATCAATAACAAAAATCTAATTTAAAGCAAAAAATATAAATAAAAAAATTTCTCGGGTGTACGTTTTTATGTTCAAGGCTTACGCCTCAAATTTTAGGACTTACGCCTTATGGATCTACGTTTTAAATTTACGCTCCAGAGCGTTTTTGGTATATCACGCCCTGAGACTCGCCCCAAAAATATTTTTTAAAACACTGGGATTGACAATGAAAATTGTAACTAAAAATATAACACTCCCTTCATATAAAAAAAAACAGACGTATTTTCTTTTTTGATTAGTTTGAAAAGAATGCCCATCTTTGCTTAAAGTCATAAAATTTAATGACATTTTGATATATTTGAGTTTTGACATAACTTTACTTATTAGAAAGTATTTTTTATTTTTTAAATTTCATGTTAAATTAGGTTAATATTTTTGAAACGGTAGATGGAATAGTGATGTTGATGAGCAAAAGGTGAGATGTTGATGATGAAATAGTCCAAATTCCGGTGGCCGCCCACTAAAAAGAAGACAAGTGTCAGTGTCTACTAACCAATAAATCCATAGTAGTTGAAAAGTTCACAAGAATAATCCATTTATTAGATTTTCCAAAGAGTTAAAAACAAATTAAGAAAACAATAAAAAGTTTAACTGAAAAATTGCTTTATTTTTTAAAAAACATGGGGTGGCAAAAGCAGTGCACATTGTGACCTTTTTTAGATGGGAAATAATGATTTTTGAGGGAATATTTGTCTCATAAGTTTGAAAAGTATCTTATGGATTTGGTTATTTCCATTTTGAGTGTCTTGAAAATTGATAGATAAATTAATTCAATTAATTCCATGTACTTGGACAACCTTACTATAAACATAATATTGCTTCTTTTAGGGGATATGTTTTCATGATTTTTTTTGAACTTTTTTTTGGAAGATAAATAGTTTTCTTACTCGTGTTTGGTAAGTAAACAAATGATATTATTCTAAAAATATTTATATATAATCTAGACTGTTAATGAGATGATGAGGTAGCAACAGAGCTAAAATATCGACTGTGTGTTAATTAAACTGAATCTGGTAGCTTGTGTTTAAATTTTATTTTTATCTAAACATAATAAAAAATTACTAATTTAGGATCTATATATTTAAAAAATTAGAATCCAAACTTATAAATTTTAAATTAAGATATTTAATTTGCCTTGGAATGAAGTAGGGGTGTAGGGGATGTGATCGTGGTGGGGATGAGGACTATGGTGAGGGTGGGGAAGAGTCTATACATGAGCGGATATTAATTACTCCCTCCGTTTCTTTTTATTTGTTCACTTTTGAATTGATACATCTATAAGAAGATAATTAATGACGTAATAAGTTTACCATTTTATTCTTATAAATTATGAAGTGGATAAAAAGTTTTACATTTTTCAAAGTAATTAATCATTTAATTGAGGGTATAATAGATAAAAAAATTGTCCTTTCTTAATTTGTCAAAATGGACAAGTAATTCGGGACAACTATAAAAGGAAAAATAGACAAATAAAAAGGAATGGAGGGAGTATGAAGCTTATGTTGTTCACTTGATTATTTTCTTAATTTTTAGGAAAATTATTTTGCTATAAAAATATTTTTTGAAAATCTTAATCAATCAAATATGAAAAAAATATTTTTTTCTCCACACAAAAACCAATTTTTTTTTTCTTAACATTACCTTTGATGGAACCCCCCCCCCCCCTTTTTTTTTTTTTTTCTCTCTATTTCTTGAGTGGAGTTTATGATCTCAAGTCATTGAGCATGCACTTATAAATGTGTGTGTGAAAAAGAGACCATAAAATTAAAAGCAACATAGTGCAAAGTTATATGTCCAAGGAATTTAGCTACAAACTTAGGGGGTAAACTATCTAATGAGAAGTTTTAATAATGAATTCATATAAACTTAATAACTTTTATTTCAATTTAATAGTTAAATATATATTAGTTATTATTGCAGGATTGAATTAAAATCGATATAAAATCATAACTTGATCAATCTACATAATAATATATATGTTTGTATATTTAACTTATGGATGTAATTAATCTTGACCACCCCACCCCACCAAATATATATATGACTTTTACCTTTTCTTTGAACAATGAATATATATGGATTCATATCTTGAAGCTTCTAAAGTTAAAAAATCTCATTTTAATAAGTGGTTAAGTTAGTTTACAAAGTACATATAGCTAAGGGGGGCAAGAGGGCCATACATGCCTCTCCAAACTTCAAAAAAGATCATGATTTCTTGTAACTCCTCATTTAAGAACTATATGTATCTAATGTTGTCCGCCTATACTGAAGCATAGGTCGGGCGGAGCGAGCCTTCTGTCAGTGGTTCATCTGAAATTCTTATGCAGAAAATATTACTATTTATATATGAATAAAATTATTTTTTATGTATATATAATAAATATCGAATTCCTTCGATTATATCGTATGTTTTGTTCTGCAGATATTGAACCCCTTATTAAAAATTCTAGCTTCGTCACATTAGGCCCTCTTAAATTTTTTCACCCTCAATACACTATTGAAATGTTTTTTTTTTATATTTATTAAGTTTTCAATTTCAGTATTTTGTATGATAAATTTAAGACCACACATCTTTATTTTAAGATTACAAAATTTAATCTTTTTTTTATATCTCTTAAGTAACGTGCTCAATTAAACTAAGATACTTAAACTGGAATCAAAGAAGTACTAATTATAACTCAATACACTATTGACATGAAATGTGAAATGACACAAAGGATCTTAGATCCTAAAGATTGGTCAAATAGTTTAAGATCATAGGGTGGAAAAGTATGGATTTGCTACATATATATATGATGGTTGAGTGCTAACCAAAAAGGAAAAAAGCCATCCAACCATACACTTGTCCTATGATGAAAAAAAATTAATCATGCCTTAAAAGTGTTTGGGACTTAGCTTCTAGTATTCTAATTCTAATTAATTCTTCCCCTTGTTCCTTAGCTTTTCATAATATAAGGTATAAATAGACGACAACAATAATAATATAATCAGTATGATTTCAGAAGTCGTAAGATCTGAAATGATGATATATGTAATTTTATTTTTATTTTGTGATTTATAAAAGTAGAGAGATTATTTTTAAAAAGATCAGTAAATCAAGTAAAATATTTAAAAACAGAAGGTATAAAGAAAGATGAATTACAATAATAATCTCTTTCTCAAAGCTATTCATTTCACTTTTTTTTTATTCAATATTCGATACTCATATTAAAATTCAATTATATACAAATTCAGACTTAAATTTCACTTTTACTTTAAGGGAATGTTTTTTTAAAAAAAAAAATAGAAATGCAATGATGATTTTGGAAGCCCAAACCGACCTCGTTTAGAAAATCATGGCCATAAAAACATATTGCTGCCCAAAAGAAGAAAAAAACTAAAAGAGAAGTCCAAATGAGACCACCACTATAATTTCTTAGTGCATTTTTGTCAAAATCACTTAGCTTTTGCGTTAGTGGTCCTTTTTTTTTAAAAAAAATATTATAATAAGTAATCGAAATTATGTACGTTCATTTTAATTAGTTCTATAAATATTTCTCACTTTTTATATACATACTAACAATAAGTATGACATATCTCTATACATCACAATAAATAGATAAAAATAATTATTTAAACTTAAAATCTTATAATTCTCGATCTACGTCACTGATCACGAAATGACATTCTTGAATTACCTGTCCTATTTTTTTCATTGTAAAAAAAAAGTTTACTATTAGCAGACATTTATCTCAACAGGAAAAGCCTAAGTATAATTTTTACAACAGAGAAAAAAAAAGTTTTACTACTAATTATGACAAATAAATCACCTGTATTAATGTACTTTAGTTAGTTTTCTCATAATCATTTTACCATTAATTACAAGATTTGTATAGTAACACGTCTATGTTTTTTTTTTGGTCAAATAAAAAAGAAACTAAGTAGGCTTGTATCTCTTAGTGGATTGTATATTAGAAAAATGTGTGAAAAGAAAATCTTATTAATCATGACCCCTCAATTGCATAACAACAAAAATCAACAAGGTGGGGTCCAAAGTGCTAATATGCTTTCCACTAAAATTTAATACAATCTAATTAAAAATAATAACAAAATAAAAAAAATTAACCACAGATAACTACAAGTAATCGTCCATAAAAAATGATATTAGCAACGAATAAGAAACAAGATATGTTAATTATTACAACATGTTAAAATACATTGATAATAACATTTTATATAATGTCAATTTCAATAGATCATATATTCTATTTTATGTAACATTGTTTTTAAAAAAGAATAATACATTTATATACTTGGAAACAAATTTTTCTTATGAAATACTCCCTCCTTTTCTAATTACTTGTCCATTTTTTTTTATAGTTGTCCCTAATTACTTGTCCATTTTGACAAATTAAGAAAAAACAATTTTTTTTACCTATTATACCCTCAATTAAATGACTAATTACTTTGAAAAATGTAGAACTTTTCATCTACTTCATAATTAATAGGGATAAAATGGTAAACTCGCTACGTCACTAATTATTTTCTTAATAGATATGTCAATTCAAAAGTGGACAAGTAAAAAAGGACGCAGGGAGTACTGAATTTATAGTCACACAAATGTTGGTAACTTATTTTAATCACACAACTTTCAAAAATCTTTATATTATCTTAAACTTTATGCCCAATCAAATAACATATTATCAGACTCTTTCACACCTTTTCTTTTCTCCTTATAAAAGGAGCAACTAGTGTGTGCTCTAAACAATCTTACTCAAAAACTCAAACTTGTATAACCTCAACTCCTCAACTCCCTATAATTCCTTAGCAACACAACATACATATAACAAATACACAACAATGGGAAATTGCATAGTATTTTTGCAAAATGATAAGAAGAAGGTCATTGAATATAAAGCTCCAATGAAGGTTCATGAAGTGTCATCACCTCTTCTACAAGAGCCAAAAGCAAAACATGTAAAAAAGAAGGTGAAGTTTGCTGATGAAGTAATATTTATGGAAAGTAGTAGCAAAAATTGTTCATCATCAGAAGTTGTAAGAATTAAAGTTGTTATAACTAAGCAAGAGTTACAATCTCTTCTATCAAGTGAAGGAGAATTAAAAGTACTTCAAGATGGTAATAACATGGTTGTTCAACAAAGCTCTATTAGTGAAATTAATGATTGTATTATACATGAATTAGACTAGCTTATTAATTAGTTTTTCCATATTGTAAAATAACTATAGTAAGATACAAAAATATTTGGATGTACCAAGAAAAAAAGTTTTGTTTTTCTTCTAATAGAAGAGAGGAATTGATAGTACTTCTTTTTGTTTTTAGTTCTAACAAATGAAACTTTACAAATTTGGAATTATCAATCTACTTCATCATATCAACTTTCTTTGTAAGAGATTAAAATGTACGTGTATTGCTACGTTCTTTACGATTTATCTACTTGTATATACATATAAATCGGATCATATTAGAGTTAGTCACCAAGTATTTGGTGCTAGAATCATTGGAGGAACCCTAAAAAAGCATGCCCTTGGGCTAAAGAATAGGATGGGAAATATCCCGTCTTACTGTCAGTGAAAAAATCAAAATTATCATTAAGAGAATTTGAAATATGAAAGAAGTCAAAGAAATTCAACATTTATATATATGATATGAATTAAACCTTAAATATACGGTATAATTTTTCCGCCCAAAAGAATTGTTAACACAAAGCAAGTGAGAATGGAATAAGTTACTGAAATAACAAAGGAAAACTCCAATTTTGTTTGCGTGACTGACCTCAGCACTAATAAAGAAACATTTGTGTAAATGTTTGCTCATGTACTCCCCGTCCACTTTTAGTTGTTATGATTTCTATTTTTAGAGTTAAAAAGTTTATCTAATATTTTAAGATGTATTTTTTCAATATATCATATTGATATGCAAAAAATTACAATTTATAGTACTTTTCATATAGTTTTTGAATATCTAAATTTTTTGTTTAAAATATCGAATTAATACAATCTAATTTAACTTCGAAAATTGGTCAAAACGCAACATGACAAGTAAAAGTAAACAGAAAGGGTATTAATTACAGACAAAACATTACAGACTTTTAAATATAAATCGTCATCTAATATTTTTACATAAAATTTTCAGTCTACACAAAAGAGATCTTTACATCATAGTAAAAAAAATCTATAAAATACAAGAGAATTATTTTTACTAAATAACTGTCACAAAAAGGTATATCCTGGTGAAAATTTCACACTTATAGTTAGGTAGCTAACTAATAATTATTATGCGTTTTCCTGCTCTTTTTCAGTTAATTAACTAGATCAATTAGCTTATTGTTAGGGTACCTAATATACTAAATTGATAAATATTGGTAGAAATTAATGGATTAACGGTTACTAGAGCAACTTTATTACATCATGATGGAGAGCTCACCACATCTAACGGCCAAATTAATTTTATAAATATAATCTTCTATAGTACATATATAATATTTACGCTTATAACAATTTGAAAAAATCGTAATCTATAGCACTTATAACAATTTGAAAAAAGCGTAATCTATAGTGCTCATATTGTTAGTCTCAAACCACGATAACGGGGGTGGTTTTCAAAAAGTTAACAAGCAATCTAGAAATAGTCAATATATGATTTATTTAACCTTCAATATCGAAAATAGTATTGGAATGAATCGGTCTATATAAGTGTCAAATGAATATTGAAGATTCATAAGCCAATCATAATTTGATTGAAACTAGTGCCTAGTTATTGTTGGACTTGAAATCATAGATCCGTTTTGTGATTCACGCAACTCAGACAAGAAACCTATATCTTATCGACCAAGTTTTTGCTCTGATTGAATTTCATGCATCGTAGAAGCTAAAGGAATATGCAAACTTGATAAGAAAGTTGAACTACAAGGGTGCACAAACATTAAACTGCAAGCACTCACATATTTTTAGCACACTCATGTCAGATTCTTTAAAAATGCATCACATCACACACATCTGGTAGTATTTTTGAAAAGTCCGAGCAATATAAATCTCACAATCTCAGTAGTATCCCTGGAAAAGAACAAGTCATATTCCGGAAAATGAATATATTACCCAAGATATGCCTAATGATACAGAACACAATGGATGATCGCGAATTCGCGAAGAGTTCAAAAGACAAAGTGTCTTGTTATTTTCAGAGTAGGAGCAATATGGTGCATGTACATAACCTAGTGATTAAAAGGTCAAGCAATCGCCTGAAATGTATACATACAAGGAGTATAATTCAATATTATATACATATACACACTATATACGTCTAGAATGAATACTGGCGAAGTTTTGCTTCTCTGGTTCTATACATTAGTGAACAGATTTATCTGCAATATACAGCACACTGACTAGCTAATCCTGTTTCCTTTCGACTTCCAGGCTAATCTCATTCCGACGTGTGAAAGGAAGAGTAAATGGTGGATTATACTACAAGAGAAGTATAACAAATATGCAGCTACTTTAGTTGAATTAGGTCAAAATATGTTCTCCAGGAGATATTGCAAGTGTAATTCAAATGGTTCTGCAAATATACCTGTGCAACTTCTACCAAGGCATCATCTTTTACCTGAAACTCTGCATCTCCCTTTAGTGCAGTTCGAAGTCTTGATTCTCGAGCTTTAACTTCTTCGTCATTCACATAACCTTCATTGGAATCAAACGAGAGAGGGCTAGCTATGTTAGGATACAAAATTTGAAAAACAGAATTCCTAAATGTTTTCTCTTTTGAACTCTTAATTGATCACCGCCATCCGTCACAGCAGGCTTATAGGACATTAATAAAGAAAGAAAAGTAAGTATAACTATGTCCAAGTTTCTCTCTTATCATAACAAGTCAATCGATCAATAAAATACTAAGTAACTTTAATAAGATCTACTTCTATAAACCAATGAGACAGATCCCAGCTTTCTGACAACAGATGTTGAATTTCAAGAAAATTTAACATTCCATCTTGAACTTTGTATTGACATACTGAATATGAAGTTACAAACCTGAAAAAGCAACTACTGCGACAGTTTTCCGAGGCACCTCTTTGATAGTTACAGAGGAATCCTTCGGTAGTGGCAAGTCCGGACCATACTTGGAGGGCATGACGAAGGACATCCTCCACTTTTGCTGATCTTCCACCTAATGAAATTCTTAATGAGATTCCAGTAGGTGTAACTTTTTGAGAAAATACGAGAGCAGGAAATAAGTAAAACAACTATATACACAATATTTATCTTTTTTTCCTTTTGGGTGGGGATGGGGTGGGGTGTGGGAGTGTTAATCACTAAAACATAGTATCAGACGTAAGTTAAAGTGATTTTTTTCTTTTCTAGAATGGAAGAATGTTGGTTTTGAAGTTTCTCGGAGAAAGAAATTCTTATAGGATGTCTCCACATAGCATATCCAGAGAGACACGCAACCTATCTCTAAGCGAGTACCTATTTCCACATAATAATGGTTTTTTATGTTTCAAAATGTTGTTATCAGATATCCATTAGATGTGTATATTTATTTAGACATGTAATCTTTATAATGTGGAAGATTGTTCTCTGACTGTTATTCCCTTCTAAACTAGTTCTAGAACTAAGATTGGACATCTACAATACATGAACTAGCCTATAGGCACATACCAGATGCGTGTGTGCAAGTATCTGATAGGGGTTCGTGCAGTTTTTTCTTTAATTATTACTGTAATTTGAAAAATTGGAAAGAAGTACCAACACTCAAGTCACGCCCCTCAGGTACAGGTACGGCAAGGCAATGAAGGATCCATGCAACACTTATGTTGTTGGGACCCTTCAAAATTACGGTCAGGTGTGTATCGGATTCTCCAAAAGCTATGCATTTTGGAGGATCCAACACAGGTGTGGCAGCATTTTTAGAGAGTCCGAGCAACATAATCAAAATGTGGAATCTAATAGTTTCCTGTTCTCCTAGATATGGATTTGCAACAGTGCCATCCGAGAATACTACAGGTTCAAACAATAAGAAGCCACTATGTTTATATTTCATATGTACCTGATCTGGCATATAGGCCTAGAACACAATTGAAAGATCCTCAAATCCCATCTAAAATACATTTCGGCTTTTATCAAATCCACATCAAGAACCTAAAGGTGTTTTCCTTGTGAATTAGGTAACTAGATGATGTTCTTTTTGCCAATAGAATGAGTAAAAGTCAGCATTTCAATTTGGCAACATGAGGTCATTATTAGAGTAGTCCTTCATTTATCATTTCTCAAGTTATGTAGTGACTCAACTACATTATTTTATCACTTCATTCCTTTTATTAACACCGTGCATCAATATCCATGTTAGCAGTCCCTCTTACAGGGTGTCTCCAATGTCCTGAGAAAAACACATATGTCTACAAAGGTACTGCACAGAAAAGAGTCGAGCAAAAAGCATGTGTAATAGAGTAACCAAACCATATGTCTTGAGTGAAGCAGTAAATAGTGTGCTGTAAAAGAGCTAAAACAGAAAAACAATGACCAGTTTAAGAGTTGTACCCTTTTAGTTATCACTGGAGTAATCATTTCCATTTTCTCCCCATCAGATTGAGTTCTACGAGTGATTACGGGTGTCGTCATTGCCATACTCTCCTTCTTCGTGTTCTAGAAGTCATCAAGAAACAGAACAAAGCCAAAGAAGGCCACCATTACAATGTGCTTCGAGGCGATCTAAGGTTGACTCTATAAGTACCTTGAACTACCTTACCAAACAAGTACTCAGCCAATGTGTTGAAGGATTGAGATGCACCATTAAAGTCAAACCCAGACTTCCCAGGCATTTTAGCCTCGGCAACAAAGTAAGGCTGTTTAAAGTCACAGTACTACTTTAGATAAATGAACAAAATTATAACAAAAAGAAATATGGTTAAAAGGATAATCAGGAATTATTTTTTATCAACATGACAACATAAAGAGATGTCGGTGAGTAAAGTTCTAATAATACAGCATGTCTATAGTATGGTAGATTAATGCTATTAGGAAGAAATACATGCACCATCATAACACAGTGACTGATGGTCTAGAATTCAGGTTAAACACAGGACAATTTGCCAAAATTTAATGTCAATGACTTTCAAACAACAGGATCCACGGCTTCAATACGAATAGAGAGAGCCTATGACATACTTAAATTTAGGTGATCAAACAGAAGTTAGAACATAACATGCTTATTCAAGAAACTGCCACCTCCGATTTTTAATCATGTCTTAACACTTGAGTCAGTGTCGCCAACAAGTTGCTTGGACTCTTCAAAACTTTCAACGGGTGTATATCGGATTCGCCAAAATTAGTGTATTTTTTGGAGAACCCGACACAGGTGCGGCATCAAAAATGAAGAGTCCGCGCAACTAAGGACTGATCACTAGACTGTTTCTGTCAGTTTCTTTCTGTTCCAGAAAAAAATTGGATACCAAATCTCTTTCAGGTTCCTATTGTTTGTTTTACTTTCTTATTGATAGATCATAGACATGCTGACTCTTACCTATAACTGTCATTCTCCAGTTGTGGCATATACAAAATGATCAAACAACATTACTTTCCTCTTCCAAGTGGATTGTGCATTTCAGCTATTTGAAATCCATTAATGTTTTTTTATGAAGGTAAAAAGGTTAATAACATATATGAACACAGGTCCATTTCTTCAAGAAAAGACGTCGAATCAATTTTATGCCAAAATATGCAAAATGTCTCCCTTGTATCTATTGACCTGACCTAGTAAAATCACCAACCAAAGCTTTCTTTTGTATTAGACTATTAGTACCTAAATCGCTTCGAGAGAACTCACTATAATCACCATATATCAAGAAATACTGAATAAAGAATTCTTTGTGTGAAAACATGTAGCTGGTGCAAACAAATTTAATAAATATGTTTCCTCATCACCTCATCACAAGTTTTCCCCTCTATCTTCAACACATTTTTGATGAAAGTTCTAAATTTATTTTTTTCTGCCAGATATTGCTCCTCTTTCATCTCGAACGAATGCAGAAAGGGGCATATAAATCGATGCTACTGGAAAAAACAAAGTATGAATAGAAATTAGTCACAGCACATATACCTCGACTTCTCTTATCTCATACTGATCAGTAAGTTTCAACACCTTGAATTTCACTGTCTCCAGATCCGGCACTTCATGAAGATGACAGTGATATGAATTACGTGAACTGATTTTAACCATCTAAAATATCATTGAATATAACAATCATAAATAGATTGAAAAAATATACCAGACATCAAAGCTTCTTCTAAATTCCGACTTTCAAATATCCTCTTCGGAAACACGTATTTCACGGTTTCATTCGCCAATTCCATCAGAACTGCCAAGTGCCAACAATATAACAACCAATCAATCATTTAGCTAAAGGAATAAAACACAGAATCAAATTGAGTGAAATGCTAATAAAATACGACTTTAATTGAGGAATAAGGAATTGCAGAGAAAAACTTACGTTTTTGAGAAAGAGAAGAGGTTTGGGAGGCGAGAGCGATGACGAGGGAGATTCGAGCTTCGAAAGCTGACATACCGTTTCCCCGCTGCAGCGGAGCAGAGCTACTTCTGTTTACTGCCATGGATTTGATCGGCGAAGGTCTGATTCTGCTTGTGGATAGAGGAGCAAAAATGGAAGAAGACGAGAGCACAAGCATTTTTACGTTGCACTGTTTGGGGAACTGATAATTCGAAATTTAGTCTGGGCGTAAATTTATTTATGTTTACAAAATTATTATAACGTGATCAGAAAATCACGAGTTTGATGAAAATAATCTGTCTATAGAATTTAGAAAGACATACGCCTGATTATTTGAATTTATCATATTCTTTATGAATTTTTTTATAATATATGGATCAAAATAAATATAATAAAAACCCAATAAGATATTATAAAGATAATAAATAAAAGGTTGATACATTTCCCCCTTAAACTGAATAGAAAAAGGCTCGAAATACCACGATGAACCAATGTGAATGAGTGTAAGCAAAAGTTACCATTATGCTATTGTCCTACAAATTATCAACACATACATCACTCCCTATAACTCTTTTCCTTCACAAACATTGATAAACATAAGACTGCTATTCTCCGTCCAACCCCTAACTTGAGCCGCATGATGAGTAACTATCCAGCACAATTCAGAAAGCACTTCTAGTCTGCATTGATGAACGGAAGCACCCCTCCTCCTTCCCCCTATCAAGCAAGAAGGAAGCGGTTCTTTCCCAGGCAGGGTAACCACAATGCCAAAGGCACGTAACCAGAAAGCCGACCCAAATGATTGTACATAGAGTTTCCAGCCAATGTAAGCATTCTCATAGTCTATATTAAACATGAAAGCAACATCCTCAGTAGTCAAATTTTCCGAGGCGCCTGAGCATATGGACAACCTCTAGATACAGAGGTATCCACTGTGAATCTGCCAAGAAAATCACCAGTATCTTTTAAGTAACATAATGCGCGTTCCACATTAAACAATTCAACTAGGTATTAAGCAAAACATGAGATGGAAATAAAAGAAGTAACTACACCAATTCACTTCACTTGGTAAAGAATTAGTAGAACCACAGCTAAATCACAAACGTACCCAGAAATAACAGATGCCATATGATATTCACAATTTAAACATCCCGAACATAACACATAAGAATATAACAGTGTGTCTATTCTACTGCATTACAAGTGCTTTCTAGGAGAACTCTATAAACAACGAACTGTTTGATTATGCTATTCGGATACACAAAAGTCATGTAGGCTGAAGCAGTGGTACCCATTTTTGAAATACAAAACTAGTGATTTAGACAACAGGGTGCATCGAAGAGACGAGCAATTTTATAAGTTATAGTTCATACACTTCATTAGCTACGATTGTCTTCTCATAATGCAGTCAATCTGTTGAACCAACTTCCTCCATCTTCTGGGAATCAGATACACATCCCACGAACTGCATAATTATTTATATGCTACCACATTAATAGGAGAGAAATATCATAAAAGAGTTCACAGTTCAACACCAACAATTTGAACGAGCTACCTCGACTTAAAACGTATAAAAGGATGGAGTGAAAACATTGCACAAAAAGTGTGTAAGTAGATTAAAGATAGTAGAACGATCTACAAACAATTGTCAATTCTGAAAAGCAAACACACAACTAAACATGATCGTTTTGATAGCGGATATGCAGTTGCATAATGGGGAACAAAAGATACAAATGTTTGGATTATTTTTGGTGTGTGGAATTTGGAATACCTTTAACTAGCTATTCTCAATGATGATGGTGTCTGAGAAAGCTTACACGCACCTCGACTAATTTACTAAAGTATGCTACTCCTCCCAACACAAGTATTGAGCAACCTCAACTTAATCCAACAAAAACGAAATGTATGAAAGTGGAATAAAATACTTAATTGTTCATATTCATAAATGTTTCAGATGTATGACATGAGTGAATTCCACAACTATAGTAACATCAGGATTCTTTAAAGCAAAAAAAAAAAAAAAAACTAGGGTACAATAATATGCTTATCGCCGTCTGCTAAATTAGGGGAAACATGAACTAAAACTAGAGGAAAGAAATTCCGAGAGACTTACGAGCCATCGCCGGTGGAGACCGACAAACAAATACAGATTTTTGTACCGGAGTTCAGCTCCGACGACAGGCAAAAAAATTTGGACCATTTCTCGATTTGTGCGTGTCATCCTTGCGCAGGGGCCATGCTAATCTTCTCTGTATCGTTCCAATTTTATCAGATGTCCCCGAAGGGACGAACTCCATTGTTGCGCTAGGGTTCTTATCCTGCTGTAAACTTCTCTGTGTGCTAGATGTGGGAGGAACGTAAAAGATGATATACGTTGAGTAAATGTCGTTTTGGGTCCTTAGGTTTTGAAAACCAAATATTTAGTCCTATTTTTGGAAATTTTAATTCAACATCAGTCCCTGAAGTATTTATTTATTCAGGTAATGAAGTTCTTCTGAATAAGTATATAAATTACCCTTTTTTTTTTTGTAAATATTATTATGGATTTAGATTTTTGACAGTGTGTCAAATAATCAACACAAACAATTGAGTTATTATCGTAATATTTGATTCATTATTTATATTTAAGAAAGGTACCACTAAATTTGATGTTGGAAACTTGGGATGAATATGATTTATTCTTTCTTAAACTTTGAGCTCTTGATTCATGTCTTCATATGAAAAAAATCTTAATAAAAGTGTTTTTCTTTTTAATAAATCGTATGTGATACAAATGTAGATTAATTAATTAAATTCCAAACAAAGGGACAAACCTGGGGATGAAAACATAAAAAGTTATTTGGTTCGAAGACAAGTTATATTAAAATTAGTTATATTAATTTAGAAACTAGTTATCTTGTAGTTATTTAGCAACTAGATTTGTTTGGGTTGAATAGAAAATTGACGCAACATTTCTGCCTATGGACCACTGTTAAAATACCTAATCATGTTCACAAACACACGTTTATTCATGAAGCCTATGTAACATTGAAGGAAAAACAGTGAAAGTTGGTGCATTACCAAACTATACAAAAAGAATAATTTATCACCCAACGTGCTCTCACGATCTTCATTAAGTCTATGTACACATCACCTTATCAGATTCACTTGTGAGATCACACTGAATTTGTTGTCATTGAAACACGCTCCCACGATCAAGATTCAAGTGTGGGCTCACCAAAAAGGAAGGGACATGATTCTAGCTCGCATATGGCTCGCCTTACACTAGACCCAAATCTGCAGAATGACAAGACAGAAATGAAGTCTGAATACTAGAAAACCCCTCAATATGTCTGGTAGCCAAACAACCTCAGCGGCTGGCTCAGTCCACAGATATAGTTTAAACAATTTCATTATTAGATCTTGTAGTTCAAACACAAACACAAACACAATGTACACATAAAGCACATTAGCTCATCACAATTCTCCTCTCGACCAGTTAGACAACGATACACCAGGATTGGAACTCACGAATCTGATCTTCCTCCAACCAATAAGACACTGATATATACCGGCATAGGAACTACGAATCCAATCTTCCTCCAAACTCGGATATAGGCCTAACACAAGTAATAGAAAAATGAGTTTTCAACTCCATGTTTATAGTATCTCATAAATTCACAGCATGTATTATTCGAACAACCCTAGGAACTTCATTGACGTCCTCTTTTTCATCTACCTTAAATGTTCTCGCTGCAAGGAAATACTTCATAGTTAAAGGAATGGAGGAAATTGCTTGTATGTTACTGGATGAGGAAAAGCTCACTGAACATTCAAGCATTGTAGCTTAGAACATAGATACTTCTCGACATGCTTAACTTAGAATAGCTGCAAGTTAGTATTGTAGTTTCTTCTTGCAGAGAGAGATGCCATAAAGGAATTTACAACAATTTTGATGAGCTTCTTAAACTTACAAAATACAAACGGATGGAGAAAATCAATTGCAAGAAGCCGTTCAAATGTGCAATGCAGATTAAAGATGGGGAAGGGATGTGTGATACGCCTTGGACTAGCTGTTTCTTAATGACAGTGATTTTGGGGTAAGTTTACACACACCTCGACTATTACACTTAATACTTACTACCTCCCACCAGCACAACACAGATACTAGATAATACCACACTTGATCCACCGAAAGTATGACACCATTCCCTTAACATTCGTCTCAGGATCTCACTATATCCTGACCACCAAAAGTCCTTTTTTTTTCCCTCGATATCACAGAGTTCTACGTTTATGTAGGAGAACCACTGCAACCTGTCCGATAGATGCCTCAAGGCTCGTTCATCTCATCATTATCTAGTTCATTTGCAGTAAAGGAAGAATTGGCACAAACAAAACTGATGATTTCTACATGTTCCCCAACTAAACAATTTGCAATATTTTGCAGAATTAAAGAAAAACCAACAATTTTCTCACTAACATGTTCATAGTCAATGTGCATAATTTTATCAAACCTTTAAAGATTGCACCTTTAATGATCAGTCCGATTCCTTAACCCTGTTTCCTAAGCGCCCTATTTAGATAAAACTTCATTCCAGCATTCATTATTACTTAGTTGTCTACATGTACAGTTTAAAAATAGTGAAATACAAGTATCAAAAACATGCTCAGTGTAATGCCACAAGTGGAGATGGTACCCTATCTTCGACCATAAACAATCTTAGAAGGACAAATAAATCTTCAACCATAACGGCTACCAGCATTCAATCGAACACCATCGAGATTGTAACACACTTACTGAGTCTCCACCTCTAATTTTGAACTTCTGCAATACAGGCTATTCAGCAAAAAAGAAAATCTTAATAACATTTCCTCAAATTCTCATAAATGTTTCAGATGTAACATGAGTGAATTTCACAATAAAATAGCAATATCAGGAGTCCAAAAAGAAAAAGAAAAAACTAGGGCACAATTTTGTGTATCACTGTCAGCTAAATTAGGGGAAAGAGGAACTAAAATAGAGGAGAGAAATTCCGAGAAACTTACGAACGGCGATCGACAAAACAAATACATATTTCTCTACCGGAGATCAGCGCCGAGGACCGGAGAAAAAATTTGGACCATTTCAGCTAATCTTCTCTGTATCGTTCCAATTTTATCGGATGACCCCGAAGGGACGAACTGCATTGTTGCCCTAGGGTTCTTAGAATGCTGTAAACTTCTCTCTGAGCTCGATGTGGGAGGAACGTAGAAGAAGATAAAAGTTGAATAAATGTTGTTTTGGGTCCTTGAGTTTCGAAAACCAAACATTTAGTCCTATTTTAAGAATATTTATTTCAACATCAGCCCCTTGAGTATTTATTAACGTAATAAAGTTCCTTCTGAAGATATCAAAATTTTCCCTCATTTCTTTTACTACATGTATTATCATAGATTATTATTTTTGACACTATTTAATGAGTCAACATAAACAATTGAATTATCATCGTAATATTAGATTCATGATTAACCAAACGAAATAAATTTGATGTAATTGGGAACTTGGGATGAATAAGATTTTGACCTAAAATGGAAAAAAAGAAGTATTAATAATAGTGCCTTTCCCTTTAATAAAAATGGTATGACACAACTTTAGATACATTGGATCCTTGAGTAGGGACAAATTTTAGACGAAAAACATAAAAAAGTTTGTTTGATTTGAAGATAACTTATACTAAAATTAGTTTTCTTGTTATTTATAATTGACAATTTGAATTATCATATTAAAAATAAACATTCGTGCATGACCAAATTATACAAAAAAGAATTATATCATTCAACATGCTCTCACAATCTTCTCACAATCTTCATTAAGTCTACATCTAAATCACCCTCACTCAGACCCAACTTGTGGGATCACACCGGATTTGTTGTTGTTGTTACGTGCTCCCACGATCAAGAGTGGAAGAGACATGATTCTAGCTTGCATGTGGCTCGACCTACACCGAACCCAATCTGCCAAATAACAACATACCAATGAAGTCTAAATACTAAAAAAGCCCTCAATATGTGTCGTAGCAAAACAACCTCAGCAGCTCAGAGTGGGGCAAGACTCAGGAGTCATAGAAACATAACACATGAAGGAAACAATTTGAACTAATTAAATCTTGCAGTTCAAACACAACGTACAGATAAAGCACATTGGCTCATCACAGTTCACAAAGTGTTGATGTACAAAAACAGGTGATACATTACATCAGGATATCATCCTCGATGAATGTCCTTTCCTCTCGACAAGTTAGACAACGTTAACAATATAGCAGGATAGGAACTCATGAATCTGATCTCTCTACTGACCAGTTAGACAATTATATACCGAGATAAGAACTTATGAATACGATCTTCCTCCCCAACTGGATAGAGGCCAAACACAAACAATAGAAAAATGAGTTTTCAACTCCATCTCAATATCATAAGTTCATGGCATGTATTATTCTTACAACGATACAACCTTCGTTGAAGTCCTTTTTTTCATCTTTGCCATATGAAGGCTCCACTCCATCTTCAATGTTCTCGCTGCAAGGAAATACTTCATAGTTAAAGAAAGGAGGGGAAATTGCTTATATGTCACGAAGGTTACTGGATAAGAAAAAGGCCACGGAACATTCAAGCACAGTAGCTTAGAACACAGATATACTTGATACTTCCCAACAAGGTTACTTTGAATAGCTTACTGATATGTAGTCATGTGAAATTGTTCTTTTTTATATGTAATACACCTTTCACTAGCTATTTTTTGTACGACAATGATTTGGAGGCTAGCTTATGCACACCTCGACTATTCCATCAAAACACCTACTATCTCCCGTCAGCACAACACAAATACAAGATAATCCCATAAACCCACCAAAAAGACCAAAGTATGACGTAATTCCCTTAACATTCCTCTAAGGAAAAAGAACACACTTCCCTCACCATCCAATAATGTTAAATCTCACCATATCCAGTTCACCAACTATAAGACCCCGAAAGACTATTTTTTCCCTTGGTATCGCAGAATTTTACATTTATGTAGGAAAACCACTGCAACACATGTCCAGTAGATGCCTCAGAGTTCATTCATATCACTATTATCTGGTATATTACTATATTAGCAATGAAGGAATAATTGGCACAAATGAAACTGATTTAATGTTGCATAATTTTATCAAAGCTTTAACGATTGCATCATTACGATTCTTTAACAACAACGTACCCAGTATACTGCTACAAGTGGAGATCCTAGAGTATACGCAAATTATATCCCTATCTTCAACCATAAACAACCTTATACTGTAGAGGACAAATAAATCTTCAACCATAACGGCTACCGCCATTCATCGAACACCATTGAAATTATAACACACTTGCTGAATCTCCACCTATACTTCTTAACTTTTGCAATACAGAATATGCAGCAGCAAAAACTAAACAAAGAGTTATCTTTACAACATTTCATCAAAATTTGTTTATCTTCAAAATTTCTCATATTCTCATACTTGTTTCAGATGTATCATGAGTGAATTTCACAACAATCGTACTATCAGGATTCTTAAAAGCAAAAAAAAAACTAGGGCACAATAATATGCTTATCGCCGTCAGCTGAATTAGGGGAAACATGAACTAAAACTAGAGGAAAGAAATTCCGAGCAACTTACGAGCCATCGCCGGCGGAGACCGACAAAAAAAATACAGATTTTTGTACCGGAGTTCAGCGCCGAAGACCGGCAAAAAAATTTGGACCATTTCTCGATTTGTGCGTGTCATCCTTGCGCAGGGGCCATGCTAATCTTCTCTGTATCGTTCCAATTTTATCGGATGTCCCCGAAGGGACGAACTCCATTGCTGCGCTACGCTCCTTATCCTGCTGTAAACTTCTCTCTGTGCTCGATGTGGAAGAAACGTAAAAGAAGATAAAAGTTGAATAAATGTCGTTTTGGGTCCTTAAGTTTTGAAAAACAAAGATATAGTCCTATTTTTGGAAATTTTATTTCAACATCAATCCCTGAAGTATATATTCACGTAATGAAGTTCCTTCTGAAAATATCAAAAAAAAATTACTATATGTATTATCATTGATTTAGATTGAAATAAATTGATTATTTTACTAGAAATTAAACCCTTCTCCTATTAATACAGAGTAAATTTTATGTAGCAAATATAAAATTGTTAATTTTATGCTATAGCAAACTTTTTAAAATTGCACTTCGTGGCAAAATTTTTGTTTGCTATGAATGTTTCATTTTGTATATTCGCTCGTCCTCCTTTATTTATACACATTTTGATTGTTTAAAAAATAGATAAACATGGCATTAATTTCGTTATTTTAAAAAGGAAAAAAATCTCTGAAGTCACGCACATTTTGTTTCATTATACACAGTGACTCCAATTGTATAAATATTTACATAATCCACATAAATACATTGTTGTAACAATAGTAAGGCAATCATTATTGATATTATACTTATACAAACAAATTCTAATGTATAATTGGTACATAGTATGTATAATAAAGTACAAGCAATTTATGAATGTGTATAAGTGTGAACAAATGTGTATGGTTAAAGGAATATCATACAGTAACTACTAATATATACATTTATACACCCATAATTGTATAAGAAAGCAGTAGAAGAGATGAATTAACACAAAAAAAAATTAGCAATCAAACTGACGAACACAATCTTTAAATTCATGACCTACGATGCTTCTTCTACATTAAACACAAATATGAAAATCAAATAAGTCAAAACATATGCAATTCAAATAGAGCGATCTTATGAATTTCGAAAGCAAAAGGTAAAAACACACAAGCAGGACAAAAAGTCAAGGTAATACCATTGATATTATACTTATACAAACAAATTAAAAATGTATAATTGTTACATAGTATGTATAGTGAAATACATCAATTTATGTATGTGTATAAGTGTGAGCAATTTGTATGGTTAAATGAACATTACACAATTACTACTAATATTATACATTTATACAATCTCAATTGTATAAGCAAGCAGTACACGACATGAATGACACAAAAAATATAAAAATAACATAAAATTATAACATATACATAAATAATTATACATATACCTTAACATGCTCCAATGACCCAGAAACAACAACTTCAAATTTATCATTGTGTTATGTATAAACGTCAATTTTATCTTTTCTTTTATTACTTGACACGGCAACAACATCAGTCTTATTTTGATACCTCCATTCAGAAATCTAATTGGGTCATTCCTCAATTTGGATCTGATCTCTTGCATTGTATTCGATTTGGACATTGAACCTGAAATCTTTCCAAAATCCTGAGTTAGACCCAAGGAAAACGATGGATATTTAATATTATTTTCGACATTCAATGATATATCTCTTGTGAATCTCTTCGATGGATATTCGACATCCATTGTTTGAACCCAAAATCTATATGAATTATGAACTTGTGTGAAAAAGTAGTTTGAAAAAAATTACCAAAAATTGAAAGAATAAGAAGAGTTTTTGGCGGTACCTAAAATTTTTGAAGTAATTTTGAAAACACAACGAAGAAGTGTTGGAGAAATTTGAAATTGAATTTGAAGAGAAGAATTGGGAGAAATTGAAGAAAATAGGAGAAGAGATTGTATGAAAGGAAGTTAAAAAAACATCCGTTTTATTTTATTATTTTAATAATTTATACAAATTAGTGGGCCCTGAAATAACAAAGTGATTGAAATTTTGATTATTAAAGAAAATAACTGATATCGTTACTTCATTTAATTTAAATTATTATTTTGACATTCTCTATAATTATTATCTCTTAATACAATCTTACACTACATAAATTTAAAATAGTCCATCCCAAATGAATATAAAAAATCAAGGGGAAAATATTCATAAATTAGAAAGACATATAATTGGAAAATGGAGGAATTTACTAATTTCTACGTAAAATTGTGTAGTGTATAATTCATTACATTATTGTTTGATTTTTTTATTTTTTTTTATAATTGTTAGGCAAGAACTGACATATTATTTCATATGAAATAGAATGTATAGATTAGCAATGAATAAATTAAAATTATCAAATCATGTACATTAATAATTATATTTTGCTTTAAAAAACTTGTTTTGACTATGTAATATTTTTAACACAATTAAACATCAAATAATAAACAATCTTTGCATTACAATTCTCATTGAGGTTGAATAAACTTTAAATCAATGTGACAATGCAAGCCGAAATTATAAATACCACGAGATGTAAAGCGCTCTCGATCATAAATAATAATTTTTACTTTCCATTACTACCCCTAAAAAAAACATAACACGCTCTCATCTTTTTCTCCTTTCCTCTTACCTCATGCGTATTATTAATATATATTTTTTCACGTGTTAATTTCTTTCATGGCAGTTGACATAATTGACTGATCAGCGTAATATTTGACACACCTATTTCAAAATAAGGACTTGAATTAAAGTTTAATTCTAACTATTTTTTAGTATTGTTATACTATTATAGTGTATTAGAAAATGTAAAAAATTAAGAGTCTTATCGAATAAATTATAAATATGAAAGAAAAAAAGGCAACGATTTTCATAAACTTTGAATATTTACTTATTTTAATTATGAAAAATCGATATTATTAACTTAATATGAATTTCAGAAAATACAACTAGTATTTGGCCTCAAGTTCTCAAATATTCTAGCCAAATCATATTTGGGTGAAGTTTTGATGAAATTTCACCGTGTAGTTGGTCCCAAATTTTTCCAAAAATATTTGACTATTTTAAAATATATGATTTATACCAAAAATTTAAAAATCTCAAATATGAACTTTGCTCAAATACTATTTATTGTTCTAGAATTTGGAAACTTAAAATACTTAGCAAATATATTTACTATGTTATATAATCAAATATCACTTTTCAAAAATTTATCAAGTTTTTTCCAAATATTCTTGGGGCCAAACGAGTCTGTATGTTCCTGAACATTAGTACTATTTCTTCGTTTTATAAAGAATGATTTAATTTGACTCGATACATAATTTAAGAAAATAAAGAATATTTTTGAATTTTATGGTTCTAAATTAAAGTTATGTCAAATATAAAAAATTGTTCTAATCTAATGAAGCATATCACGTGAAAAATTGAAATTAAAATATTACCCAAAAAGAAAAGAATTATTCTTTTTTAAATAGACTAAAAAAAGAAAGAAACTCATTTATTTATTTTTTAAAGAGATTGAGTATAAAATATGGTTGTTAAGAATGTACAAACATTGCCTAAATTATGACAAGACATTCATTATTATCTTAGAATGTCGGGATTTATTTAATAACTCGAAATTTAAAACATTTTATTATACACACATTTCTTTTCGTTTTTTAAAAAAGAAAGAATTAGAGCTATGTCATATTTAAAAAAATGACAATAACAATGATTAGCGTGGTTTATATTATATTAGCTCCGATCTATTTCATTCGTATATTTTTAATATTAAAGATATATTTTTATTTTTATTTATTATTTTTAACTTATCGAAAAGTATTATGTTATTCTTATTTTTGATATGCAAAAAATTAAATGTGGATCAGTAAAATAAATGAAAAATAAATATGAAAATGTGGAAATAATTAAATAATGTAAGTTGAATGATATTTTCATAATTAAAAGGAACATGCAACGTTGAATTCAAATGTTTCTTTTTCCCATTAAGCTTGACCACAACTTTTTTTATTTCTAGATAGAGACTTTTTTTTTTTTTTGACTTGTGATATTCCATTTGGTTAATTTAATTTTTGTATTTTCCATAATTAAAAGGTACGCAGTAGTCCCTTCAACCCCTCTCCCCCCCCCCCCCAAACCAACCAACCAACCCAAAAAAAAAAAAAAAAAACTAATCCACATCTCTCTTTTCATCCTTTTTATATTTTACATTTTTTTTTTTAAAGAAAATTGGTGTAAGATCATTATCATATCTAATGACAAAAGATTTTAGGCGTCTGGATATAAATTGATTGAGATTTTGAAAACAAAATAGTATTTTAAAGTTGAAGTCATCGGAAAAAGATGTTTAAAATTCGAAATTATACTTGAGCATGAAAATTTCAAAAACTTTTAAAATTTGTTCGTTTTATTTTTCAAATTCGATAATTCACTAATTTAATATTGAAATAATGAGTTAATGCGATAAATAGTTACTTATTTGAGTAACTAATCAAATATTATTTCATAATTTAATTTGAGTAGAATCTGCTTGACATTATGTTGGTTGTTTAATTTATTTTAAAAGTATTTACTAAATAAGTTATTTTTAATATATCATGGATTAATATGAAGTAATTAATATAAAGAGGATAAATGTTTCAAATCATAATTATAACTTTTTAAAAATAAGTTTAAAGATGACTACACAAAATTCAAAATAAAAAAGATAGACATAATATCATAAATTACGAGCGAAACCATGAAGGAGATTTCTAATATTCTCAAATAATTATATTAAATTCATTTTTTGTACGCTTGTCAAAAGAGTTAAATAACAACTCTTATTTCACAATTTATTTATCGGAAAAGGGTCAAATATACCCCTGTAATATGGGAAATAATTTAGATTTATCCTTTGTTATATTTTCGGGCTAAATATATCCCTCCCGTTATACTACTTGCACATATTTACCCTTATAACTAACAGAAGGACACATGGACGGCTAAGATGAAAAGAACTCATTCAATTTAAGTCATACCCAATTATAAGTTTGACCGGCCTTGGACCCAATTTTAGTTTTTTTATGGTTGATTTTAAATTGGATTGGGCAAATTGATTCGGGTGGACGGGTTAGTTTATAATTTGGTATGACTTAAATTGGATGAGTTTTTTTAATTTTAGTCGTACATGTGTCCTTCTGTTAGTTATAATGGTAAATATGTGCCAATAGTATAACGACAGGGGTATATTTAACCAGAAAATATCTATTTCTCATAATACAGAGATATATTTGACCGTTTTCCTAATTTTTATTGGAAAGAATGATACAAATAATTTTCCTTCCGATAATAAATAAACAAAAAATAGGTAGGTAAAGCAAACAAAAATGGAAAAAGAGGAGAACTCAATAAACGACTTACTAGCTCCTTTTGAATTATCTTGTATAGTAGTGAGAACTCTAGCAAGTGTTCATCGTTAATTATTTGTTATGTTTAAACGTGAAAATTTGATTATTTTTTTTTATAAATTATATTTTCTTTTTCAAATTTGATATTGAAATAATGAGTCAATTTAATAGATCTAAGCTTATTTAATTGTTACAGTATGACATTACTTATTCACGATTTAATTATATCTAATATCTTTTTCTAAATCAACATCAATCGTTTATCGGATGACTATTTTATGATATGACCTAACTACAAATATTAATTATTAGTTGCATGTAGTTTCAATTTTCAAGATAAGTATGTCCTAATTAACAAAATGAAGTTCTTGAATAAATAATTCATTTTTTGTACGCTTGTCAAAACAAATATAATTAACAACTTTTGTCTTTCACAAATGTTTATTATGTACCTAATTTTCTTTGTTGTAATAAATTAAAAAAAAAATATTTTGGTCATGATTTTTATTTTTAGAGTTAAATTATAAGAATTTTTTGATTAACATTTTAAAATGTATTTTTTTATCATATTGATATGCAAAAAATTGCAATTTATAGTATTTTTCATATAATTTTTGAATTTCTAAATTTTTTGTTTAAAACATTAAATTGATGTAATCTAATTTAACTTTGAAAATTAATTAAATTGACTTGCGAAAAACGCAATATCACAAATAAAAATGGACGGAGGGAATAGAATTCAAGAAACGACTTGTTTTGAATGATCTTGTATATATAGTAGTGAAAACTTTTAACAAGTGTTCGTTGTCTATTTTGCACAAAATTGTAAATTAAATAAGTACTTCATTCATCTTAATTTCGTTAGTTTTTTAAATTTCATGTCAAACATTTAGCATTAAATAAGATCATTTTAGCTATACTTTGAATATTCATACGCAACTAGTATATGTTAATTTGCTACACAACTAATATCTATATTCTTTTGAGTTGTTTTACATAAAAAGTTACAAATTCTAAAATGAACCGCTTTGTAACGAAAGTAATGAGAGAATAATTTCAATAATTTAACTTTTTAAAAAATAAAATATGACAACTAATTTGAAACACAGACAAAGAAGTTTCATTTTGTTTTTCTTTTTACTTAATAAATTTTGTTAATTAGTGTCCCAAGATGAACTGAATTTGATGATTGGTAGATGGAAATAGTTGGTAAACGAGTCAATTAAATTTATTAATAAAACAACTGGCGTTTTTCGTTTTTTCTTCTTCATGGTTTTCGACAAATAGGGTACTTTACACGTGTGGAAAGAAGATAAAATTAATTGTGACTATAATTAAGTATTTCGTTTGAAAATATTTTTCGATTTTATCATGTCTAATTAGTCAAAATATTTAACAGTTATATACAATATTTTTAAAATGAGGAAATTGAGTCGATCCACACCAACTCACACAATATTTCCAACCTTGTCATAGAGTCTTTGTTTATATTAAATATAAATATAAATAATTTTTAGAATAAGATTTTTGTAATTACATAACAAACACTATAAAAGAAAAGAAATTTACTTATTTTTTCTTTCAAATATTTTCCTTTATATCGAGACACAATTATAATTTTAATCGTATTATCAAAATTATAGTACACACGTTATGTATTTTTTCATACTTAATTGATGACTTTCAATTCAAATACGAAATTAAAGTTATTTTTGTCAAAGAGTATTTTCGTTTCAAGGTATTAATTTTCAATCTAAATTTAAATTTGTTAAATTTTATCGGGAGATTTCACTGTTGTTATTTATATAAATAGTATCTTTTATTTGCATTTTATAGTCAATACATTTATCCATTTATTTAGGCGTTGATTAATATTCCTCATGAATGCATTTGTATTGTTTTTCAGTTCTTTTTTTCACAGGCATTAATAACGCTATGATTTATAATCGTCAGGACATATGCATTAAATACTTCTATTTTTCTTTAAAAATTTGTCTAATCAAATATGTATCACTACATAAATATAAAAATATCAAATATTTCACACTAATATTATTATTATTTTTTTTAGCAAATAAAGGATATTGATATTTAGTGGGCATTTGACCATAAAAATCAAATGCTTTTGTCACTTTAATTGAATATTCTAAAGTTGAAGTTGTATTAAACTGTACTTTGTGCATTATTTACAATTTAAATGTGTTTTTTCCAAGTATGATTTATATCCCTAAATCTAAATCCTAAAAATTAGCAAAATCACCTAATCTCATAATTAACTTGAAATATACCACCAAATTTGCTCTAAACGAGTAATATCTCAACATCGTCAGCCACATAATATTACTATTACAAATATATTTTCTATTTATTTGAATTTCTTAAAGTCAGAGCTGTGTTTCGTTATAATTTTTACAAATATTATATATTTATTGGGAAAATAAAATTGATTTGGATAAATAAAAAAATGGTTAAATTATTAAGTGGATCGAGTTAAAATTAAATAATTTATATAAAATTTAGAATAATTTTAATTGATTTGGACTTCTCATCCAATAGGTGTATAACTTATTTTTAATGATAGAAATAAAATCAATCAATAAAATAAAATTAAGATGTATTTTTAACCGTTTAAATTCATAAGCTTTATACGTGACAAAATATGAGAGTATTGTGCGTCTATTGAACTTCGCTTTTACTGCGCAAATTCCCAGAAACACTGACCACAGCCATTATAAATAACTCTTACTGGCCACCAGAAAAAGCGTCCATTCATTTCAAATTTCTACATTTTTCGATGGAATTCGAAACTCACGCGCCGTCCTGTTTTGACCTCACTTCTCAGTCTCCGATAAGCAACTTTTTAGACACGAATTTCACTAATGGCCGGGAATGTCAGTGGTCTGACTCAGCCGGAGATGTGATTCCGGCGGATACGCCGACGAAACTTCATGCGAAAGCAGCAATGACAGTGCAGAAGGTTTACCGGAGTTACCGTACCCGGCGTATGTTAGCGGATTCTGCTTTGGTGGCTGAAGAGCTCTGGTTCGTTGTTATTTCTTTAATTAGAAATTTCACTTTTTGGTTTGTTATTGTTGATGTTATAATGTTAATGTTGTTATTTTTGTGATGATTTTGAAGGTGGCAAGCCTTAGATTATGCTCGATTGAATCACAGTACGATTTCTTTCTTCAATGTTCCTCAACCGGAGACGGCGGTTTCACGGTGGAGTCGTATCACTCTAAATGCTTCTAAGGTAGCCTCACAATTTTAATTTCTATAAAGTTAAAAAGTATATATTTACTAATCCCTTAACTCCCAATTTATGTGGGAGTACTTCTGGAAAAAGTATATATTTACTTTTTGATCTGTCTCAAAAAAGTTATTATGTTTTTTTTCTTTTTTACTGTGATATAGGAGTCATCCTTCCCACTTCTTGTGTGGCGTGCGGAGGAAGGTGGGGGTTTGTTACTTCGGACGAATCAAGTAGTCGTAGACCCTGTATTTTATTAGAAAATTAAAAAATATATATGTATATTAACTTGTGAACCAGGTTTAATGATAAAGAAGTGACTGTGAAACACTAGAGTTGTGGATCCGAACCCCCTTAATCTGAACCACGATATCTTTAAGAACCTCTAAACTCTTAATCCTGGCTTCGCCTTTGTGTGCCAGTTACTCTACATGGATTTAAACCTGGGCGTCATGTAAGTTATGAGCATACCTTGTAACTGTGCTACATGTCTACTTGATTTTAAAGGCGTTCAAAATAATATATAGTGTAATTTAAACCACACCACCATAGCTCCGCCTCGGGAGTTCATGATAGTCAACGACTTCATTAACCACTATGATTAAAAACAAATTAAACTTTAAAATTTCCCCTTTACCTTAGATGAAATGGTTCATAGACAAATAACCATTTAGAACAAAAAAAGAAATGGTGTGCAGTAATGGCCTACACTTAACATGGAACAACCTCTACTTTAGCTATAGAATGATTGAATTGTGACAAGTTTGGATTTATTAATTGGAATGTTGGGTGAGTCACTAAACAGTCATGACCCAATCTACAGTTCATGACACCCAAAAAAAACAAAGAGGGGTCTTTTCTATACAAAATGGAGTGGTTAAAATTACTGAAAGAGAAATATGCACAACAAGCCAAATCCAGAAAGAGAAAGGAAATGTTTTTAAAATAAATTAATAGTGAGAAAGTGATGCACACCAAATCAAATAAAAAAGATATTCTTCTCTTTATAGATAAAAATATAAAATTTGTGATTAGCGTAGCAAGAAGACTATTAGCATGTAAAAAGTTGATTGTGACAAATAACAACTTCTCAGTTCCAAACAAGTCGGGATTGACTACATGACTCCCACTTTCATTTAAGCTAATTTCGTCGCCTCATGTTAAAACCTAATCAATTTTAATTTTTGTTTGACAATTTTCTTAGCTCAAGTTAGTTAAAACTTTTGAAGGTTAATTCTATAATACGTTTTGTCCAGGTTGGTAAGGGATTGTCTAGAGATGTAAAAGCCCTGAAACTAGCTTTTCAGCACTGGATTGAGGCAGTGAGTCACTTCCCACTGCTACTTTATTTGAATGTGCCCCATTAACATCATTGATGTTTGTATTTTTCTGACCTTAGTTTGTGGTAACTGCAGATTGACCCACGCCACCGTTATGGACATAATTTGCACACGTACTATCAAGAATGGTGTAAAACTGATGCTGGTCAGCCATTTTTCTATTGGTAAGAAAGCTGAATGCTGGAAGTGGTACATCACAAAATCTGTATGGTATATATTGAGGTGGTAAACAATGGGGGATGACAGCTCTATCTCATAATTTTTGGGTTGAAACCACATTTTTGTGTGTATTTTTACTGCTTCTGGTTTTTCCTGGCTTTGCTTTTTAGAACTGTTGCAAATTTTTGCGTTTTCCTTAATGGTGGAATTCATGACTAGTGACTATCATTACAAAAGAGAAACGCTCCAGAAATTGATATATAGTCTTACTAAAATGAATAATACTAAAATATTAGTGGAACAGTTTGTTTGATTTGCATTCGCGTCAATAAGATATAATCAACATAAATGCAAATGTATTTTGACATTAGTGGTTATTCCATGTATTACAGTTCTAATATGTACAGGAAGTTGATGCATTAATTTACTGCATGGGTGGTTCACTAATCTTTTGCTATTTCAGTATGAAGTCTTAAAACATTGCGCATTGTTGAGTTCTGTTTTCATTTGACTGCAGTTTTTTGTATAATATGGATAAGGCAACATGATTTATGAAGTTACTTGTAAGAAATAGTCAGCAGTAACTTATTTTCCGGAACATGTGCAGGTTGGATCTTGGAGATGGCAAAAAGGTTGAGCTCAAAGAATGTCCGAGATCTAAGCTTCAGAAACAAAGTATCAAGTATCTTGGACCTGTATGTGCTAACTCTTTTGTTACTTATTGCAATGCAAATCACAATGTTTAGCATCAGTATACAAAATGACTTCTCATATCTATGCGCTGATGTTGGTTTGTCTTTACTGATACATATGATTTGCACTATCGTATAACATGTAATATTAAGTTTACTTCTGTTGCATGTTTTCATATGTACATAATTCTACATAATTACCTTAGTCGCATTGATTGATATCGCCATGCAGCTCCTAATTGCTCCATTATCTTTCTGTTATCAGCAAGAGAGAGAACATTATGAATATGTAGTGGCTGAAGGGAAAATACTTCATAACCTCACTGGAAATCATCTTGATACAACCAATGGGTTGCCAGGCGCGAAATGGATTTTTGTAATGAGCACATCAAAGAGACTCTATGCTGGCGAGGTGAGTGGTAAACGTTACTACATAAATGCTCTTGTGATGATTATCCTGCAATTTGGTTTTCCTCTGTTAACGCGGAAGGTTTGTTAATCTTATGCCTTTCAGAAGAAGAAAGGAATATTTCATCATTCCACCTTTCTTGCTGGTGGGGCTACTTTAGCTGCTGGAAGACTAGTGGTAAAGGATGGGATACTTAAGGTAAATATCTGTTACATCGTTTTACTCTATTTAGATTGCATATGCCTCACTTTGAAACTATGTCGAGATCTAAATGTAGGAGTCATTTCTTCTCAGCTTTATGAAACACTAGTTATGTCTATGGAGTTGAAAAGCACTTTCTGCTCCACATTAATTTACATACAGTGAATAAAAAGCTCTATGAAGAGAAAGTTTCCATCCTTTTTGTTTCCATATCTTTTCTCAAGCCTTATTGTTCTGATGTTATTTTTGCAAATGAAAGGTAAGATAGAATATGGACAATTCCACCTAAACCAAACCTCAGTCACTGCTCACTTAGGTTGCACACTGCTGTGCTCTGACATTTTATTTTTTTCAGTCTATTTCAGCATATAGTGGGCATTATCGGCCAACTGATGATAGCCTCAACAGCTTCTTATCATTTTTGAAGGAAAATGGAGTCAACCTGGATGAGGCTGAGGTTAGTGATTTCTGAGTCTTTTGTTCGTCCAGATTACTTTCTTACTGCTAGTAGTCTATGAATAATTGTGATTAGTTATCCCATTCTGAATTGAGTTAATACTCGTCATTTTTATCTATCATCAGATAAAAAAGCCAAGAGATGATGATGAGACCTATGAAGAGGGAAAGTCATCTGAGAGTAACTCTGCGTCTGATCTTTCAACTATATCAGAATCCCTTCAAATTGATTTACCGAAGGAAGAGGAAAAAGACTTCTCAGAATTAGTGATAAATCCACAAGCTGAAAAGGCAAGTAACTATAAGAGAACACTCTCGGGTGGTCTTGAGAGCCCGAGAGCTGAGGTGCCAAAAACTGCAATACTGCAAAGGATTAATTCAAAGAAGTTATCAAAATCATATCAACTGGGTCATCAACTCTCCTTGGCATGGTCAACAGGTGCAGGTCCAAGAATCGGATGCATTAACGACTACCCGGTTGAACTAAGAGAGCAGGCCTTGGAACTGACACACCTCTCACCAAGACCTCGTTCTGCATCATCAACTCCTAGGCCGATTGGTGCAATGGTGATGTAATGCAATGCACTTCTGAAAAGCCTTAGTCATTTTCAATCTTTTCTGCAATCAAAACTGTAGTGTGTGCAAAGTAGTAGTTACTTCATTTTGGTCTGCTGTATTCCAACCTGTTTTTAGTTTACCTTTTTATTAGCAAGAATGTAATAGGACCTCTTGTTCTCATTGTCAGGATTTAGTAGTAAGAATGTAACATGTGCAAGTTATAATTGAAATGCTGCCATATCTATGTTTTGAGAAAAGGGTATATATTTAAGTTTATAATAAAAAAGACATTTCTTTTTAGACAAACTAAAATGAAATCTTGAAACAGAAAAAAGTATAAAATCGGTGATTTTCTTAATATATATTCCTACATATAATATGTATTTGGATGACTCAAAATCGTAAAAGTCTGAATGCCAATGTATCTGGACAACAAAGTCATTTGATATCCCATACTGATCGCCAGAGCACTGATTAAATTTAGATTATGTATTTTAAGATTTTATTAAAAATGATTTTTCAAAAAAATATTTATATTTATAAAAATCGAATATTAAATCTCAGATTAAGGAAGAGCAATTCCAATTCGGTTAAAATAAGTAAAAACATTTACAATGCCTGATCTGCAGGAAACATGTGTCATGTCCAGATACAGAGCTTTTCAACCATCAGATTCGTGTCCCAGTGATCTGGCGGACACGTGTCACTTCCTCATCCCTCCTCTTCCTTTTTTCCCCTCCTTTTATGCTCTCTGCTTTCTCTTCTTCCATCAACACTCTCTTCTTCGATTCTTCCCAAATGAACTACGATTTTACATGCCAAACGACGCCGTCATGCACGGCGGACGATAAATTTTCCGGCGAACTGGTGGAATGTGAGTGGGAAGCAGCGGAGGCATTAACTTGTTTGTCTGCTCCAAAAGCTCGAGATCAAACCGCCGGTAAAATTGAATTCTCCGTAGACGCCGCCGCCGCCGATGCTCGTATTACTGTATGTGTATTTCTGATTGTATTCAATTTTGATTCATAAAACTGACGCAATTTTTCTTACTGATACTAACAGTACATAATTTAAAAGCATTGCCCCAATTAAATTGCTTCACCGTCCGTGTTCATCAGTTCAGGTACGAGCTCTGGACATATGTAATTTATGGCTGCAATATATCATATCAGTACTAATAAGTGTGTGTTCTGGTACGAAGAAAAATATTTTCTGCAATAAGCATTTTTTTAAAAACATTTTTGATATTTGGTAGATAGACAGAAAATATTGGTGTCTCAGATAATATACTGTTCAAAATGCAAACTGTTTCAAATGGAATGAAAATGTCTCAGTTAATAGTTTTGTTCTAAAAATATACCTCTGACAATAGTTTGATTAAAAAAATGTCCAAATTGTAACTTAAACCACTCGAAAATGCTTCTTTATCAAAATATAGATAATTGTTTCATTTCTTTTTCACTTTTGATTAACAAATTTTTATCCTATATTAAGCTAGCGTGTTACCATAAATTTTCAAATATTTTTAGATAATATTATTTGTATAAAAATTTGGATAGTATTTGAAAAACATACTATTTCATTTTAAAAACTCTAAAACTAACTATACACTTATATTACAAGTCAATTGGATCTTCGTTCCAACAAATAACAATAACAAGTAGATAACAAGTAGTGTTTATAATACTTGAGCAATATGATAGTTTGAAGTGAGTGTAATAAACATTATTATATACATCATATAGATAAAACACGTGACTTTGTTATTGTGAGCCGATTGTTCATTATTTTCATTCATAATTATATTAGCACTTTCATTACAGGAAATTTTTCATCACTATTTTGATATTAACATAAAGTAATGATTTATGTTATACAAAGCAAATCACTAATATAGTGGGTCTTTTTGCAAAAGACGAACGTTTTGGTGTAGAATTTTTTTTTTTTTTTTAAATTCTAAATAATGAGATTTGGTCTGCTAATTTTCTCTAGTATTTGGAAATTTGAGTTATTTATCAAAAATATTTGTCAAATAATTTTAAATTATATGGACAAACATTATTTGTCACATTTTTTTCCAAATATATCTATGGCCAAACGGGTCGCAAGAAATACAAATATTGTTTATTTTATTAAAATACATTATGTCTATCAAAATAAAATTAATCATAGATTTACTATGATCTTATTTATGTATCCTTTATATTACTCTTCCTATTCCGATTTATATGACTCAGTAATATGTAAGTGTTGGCTAGAAATGAGTAATAATTATGTGTGTGGCTAGAAATCATTTTATTAAGATAAAATGAGCATTTTGATTTAGAATTTCTGTGTTTAGGTTCCTACTAAGCAGAATTCGTAAATTATGCGAAGGACTCTTTAAAGAATTTTTCAATAGTTTTTACCAAAAAATGGACAAGAGGGAGTATTAGTTAAAAACGTGCATCTAATTATTCTATATTAATTGATGAAATGGGATACATCTAATTATTCTATATTAATTGTGAAGTGAGATTTGATTCGATCAAACTATCAACGACAAGGGTATTTTTAAATCAAATTATTAATTGGGGGCGTTGTTATTCAATTTGGTGTAGTTCAAAGGGAGACTATGGGTGGAGTTCTCGTGAGAACTCAGATGCGATGATTAATATAAAGTGCTACTTGTGAAATTTATTTTTCCTACTTTCATAACCTCTTCCTTCAAAGAAGTTTGATCTAATCAGAAAATATTTTCCTCCGTACCAAACACACCAGTTTGATTCCCTTATGGGACGAGTTGAGTTAATTAAGTTGAGAATTGTCAATAGAGGGGAAAAGAGGAACATGAGACTACTCTCAAATGCCCAATGGATATTGTCTCTTTATTTTCTCTAGGAAATGGATTCCAATTCTTCAGCATTGAGATAGTGTGTGATTTGGATGCAACATCTATATCAATTAGTTTCTTTATCAACTTCAGTTTTTTAAGGGCATACATTGTGAATTGTTTTGTATGTTTAGTTTAAGATAATGACAGTCCGAGCTGAACTACTCTATTGCGGGTTTACTCGGAATGTCTAGGAGGGCACAGGTTAGTTTCCTCATTTGCTTTCTGATATGGACTTAAAAGGGAATCTATTTACTTTTCATTTTGGAGGTTTTAACTTGTTGGGTGGTCTTGGGCCTTCTCAACCCAAAAGTTAGCTCAAAGGTTGAGGCTTTCCCTCACATTTATAAATTGACTACCAGCCCCTTCCACTTCCGATGTGGGATAACCCAACAATCTCCCCCTTCACACATCGGGCCTTGGGCTGGAGAGAGCGACAACCCAGTTTCTCCCGGTGGGCTGAGACTTGTTGACAACCTGGGCTCTGATACCAATGTAGGGTAATCTTGGGCCTTCTCAACTCAAAAGCTAGCTCAAAGGTTGAGGTTTTCCCTCACACTTATAAATTGACCACCAGCCCCTTCCACTTTCGATGTGGGATAACCCAACATAACTTTCATTTACATATCTTTGTGTGTGCATCTTTTGGCGTAACTGATTATTCCTTACCTCAGGAACGAATTGGTTATTGAGCAGTATTGCAAGTATTTGTAACAGGTGCCCCTGAAGCCATTTTTGTCCAAGTATATATGATTTCTTTAGCAATTTGTTGCTCGGTCTTTTGATAGAATTCCCCGATGCTCTCTTGTTTATAAAGGAGCAAGGCGTAGTCGTAAAGTTTGAAGATGAGAAGGAAGTAGCTATTCGGACTGGATATGAATCTGAACTCAAAACAAGCCTTGTATTTGATTTAAATTATCCACCGCCAGTTACCAGCAGAACACCGCGGCGAGAATTGACTGAGGTGCTAAAGATTTACAATTTCTTGTGCTTATTTCATAGTGTTTTTTTTTTTTACTGAAAGCATGTTCGTTCGTTAAGGCAGAGAAGGAAGGAAGAACGAAGGATGTGCCGTGTAGTAGCTAACAGAGAATCTGCCAAACGGACAATTCGTCGAAGACAGGTATGCTGGTATGCTCAACCACTTACTGAGGTTATCATCTGGTGCAAACAGAAGTTTATTTTACCATCCAACAACTACAACATACCCAGTGAAATCTCACTCTGTAGCATGTCAAAATCTGATAGTTTTTCCTTAAAAGGCATATTTTACCATCCAACAACAACATATCCAGTGAAATCTCACTCTGCAGCATGTCAAAATCTGATAGTTTTTCCTTAAAAGGCAATGCGAGAGGAAATGAGAAGAAAAGCTGATGATCTCGCACTGGAGAATGAAAATTTGAAGAAGGTATGTCCGATATCTTCACTCATATATTTGTGCAATCTCTGCCGTTTTTCTGCTGAGTGTTATTTTTGACGAATAGATTAAAGAACTTGCTGCTGCGGAGTACGACTCCTTGAAGAACAAAAACGGTAACTTGAGAATGCAGGTAACTTGGTTTAATACGAGACTATCGACTTTGCTTTACAGGTTTTACATAAACAAAAACAAATTATATATGTGAAAAATGACTTGATTCATTGCAGATGGATAAAAATGTAAAGACTGAAGTAGAGGAAACAGATGATGATTCTAAGTCTACTCTTGTGGAAACTCTTACATCAACTATATCTACGACTTTCCTGCATAACCAAATACCTCTCGTTCTGTCTCCGTGTTTTGATGGTCTCGTATTACAAAGTGGTTCGCATGTTATTTCTAGCATTACGCCACCCGTGCTTAACTCTCCTGGAGAAGGAACTAAACCATCTGACAAATTAGAAAGTTTCGTGAGGATGAACAACGCTTATACTCCTCTATATATAGTATCCTTTCCTTGGCAGATGCAAGTCCGTGCCCAAAGTTATCCATTTCAGTCCTGGACAACCTCATATCCTAGCGATCAACATAAGACTTAGTTCATGAATGTAGTACTTCAACTCCGAAAACAACAATCAACATGGGAAATTACATAAAATCAACTCATATGAAAGTTGAAACAAAAACTCTTGATTCAGTAGATACTATGCCTAGAGATTTCTTTCACAACATTGACAGGGATTTTCGACTAGATAAAGGTGGATAACTATCAGGATTTCGTTCTACATCAAATACTTTCGTACAACTACCAACGATTACTACAGAAAGTTAGATCGTTCAACAAAATATGAACACTCCTGATTTCAAAGTTATTTATTCTGATATTGGTTGTGCAGCAAGTGCTTCTAACCACGCGTCTCCCGAGGCTAGTAGGAAGTGGAAGGAACTTATGAAATGAAAAACCAACATGTTAAAGACATGAGAGACATGGGATTAGAACCAAAATGAAAAGAGTACTCTTTGAATTTCGAATTTATGCATATTCTTTAACATATGGGAGGTACTTTAAAATTTTGTGAGTTTGTGGAAGATTAATGAATAAATAATGAGACACAGAATAAACCGTGCTGAACTACTTCTTTTCAAGTTAGTAGGAAGTGGAAGGAACTTATGAAATGAAAAACCAACATGTTAAAGACATGAGAGACATGGGATTAGAACCAAAATGAAAAGAGTACTCTTTGAATTTCGAATTTATGCATATTCTTTAACATATGGGAGGTACTTTAAATTTTTGTGAGTTTGTGGAAGATTAATGAATAAATAATGAGACACAGAATAAACCGTGCTGAACTACTTCTTTTCAAGTTGTGGTGGTTAATTTTATAACAGGATTTTGTAAGACTTTAATTGGTTCGATTCTATACGTCCTTGTCTGGTAATGAGAAGTTTTTCAAATAATAAATTTTTGTTTTCATTAATAAATTTCTAGTTGATTAGTCACTATGTGATATGTTGAATTCTTTGAAATTCAAATGATCTTTGGATAGATTATAAGATCTTTTAGTTAAAATCTATTACAATACATTTCAGAAGCATTAGTGTTCTCATATTCTCTCCGGGACTAGTGTTTAAATCCCTATTTCCTCTAAAGTAGTGTTACTGCTAATGCACAGAACACGGTATCTAACCTCGTAATAGTATACAATTATTTATAAGAGTAAAAAGTAATTTTACTAAATTAGAATCTAGTCATTTATTTGTGGTATATTATATCTTAGATGTTATTGTGAAAATTTCATTTATCAATATGGAAAATTGAGTTATTTAATTTAAAGTTATAAAACATTTCTAGTAAAAAGTATACATGGATGCATAATTTGTGTACTTTTCTTACAATTTTCAATATTGTTTTAAGTTAAATTGAAATTATAAAGGTTATTATTAAATTTCTTTTGTGCCTCAAATTACAAGGGGCTTAACGTAAATGTGAACGCTCTACTAGCCTGATCCTTGAATTATTCCTAATTTAATGCAATTTTCAGCGCTGCAAATTTTTGGAGTTCGGTTATATCTTTTAAAAAATAATAATTTTAGTTAGATTAAATCATTAAAGCTCACCAAATATTTGACTGAATAAAAAAGTAGTCGCATTTGAAAAACTTTAAAAAAAGTTAACATTGCTCCAAAATACATTTAAGGAACTGTTTTATATATACTTGCTCCCATGAGAACCCATTTTGTCTCTGCAAATGGGAATGGACTGTTGAAAAGAGATCATATAATTAATAGCATATAATATAACGTCCTTATAAACGGTTAATATGTATACCTTCAGAGTGGCTCAGTTAATTTGAGTTGGTATTTACGTAAAACTTCAAGTTCGAAATCTTTAGCTCGTGACAACAAGAGGTTGACCTTTATAGCTTTTGGATCGAGCTCGTCACATAGAGTTTGTCTAAGTGTGTTTTTTACTCTTGTGTAGTTTGTGAGCTAGAGCGAGTTTTGTAACCTCAACAACACAACATCAAGTGAGTTCTACAAGTTCAACTATATTTACTACTTTTAAATCGAACAATACAAATATATACATCTGAAATAGTTTTTGGTTATGAAATTGTGTATATAGTCAATCGCAATCATTCTGAATTCACATTTAAAACTTATGAATAAGTCACTGTGGTCAGGAGAGAACCAAGAATTGTGATGAACTGGTGATATGACTCAGCTAATTCTACATGAAATCTCCTTAGCAAAGACTTTCTAATATAATTGACTACTAAACTTTGAAAAGAGTTTAATATCCAGCAACCTGGATTAAAAATGAATAAATTAAAGAAAAATTATAGAAGTATCATCCGAACCTCACCTAAATTCCGACTTATTAAATATGTTCTAGTCTTTCCATGCACATGTACAAGGTTTTTCCTAATTAGCCAACTATTAATTTGGCTACTAATAATTATAATTTATAGCATCATTCATCTGCTCAAAGCGATTTCATAATCATCTTGTTTTTCGAAAAATAACTTCTGTATCCAACCCGAACCCGTCAACGGTTCGAGTACGAACCAACTCAGACCGCTTAAACAACTTCTTCAACGGTTCAATGCTATACAAATCATTCGCCGAATACTTATCACCTCGTCTAGATAACGACACGTGTAACACACAAACCCCGCCGGACTTTAACGTCCGTTCAATCTCCGATACAAATTTCACCGGAAAAAGTGCGTGATCAAACACATTAGAAAATTCCAGATCAAACGTCCGATCATCAAACGGTTGATTATGAAAATCTCCCTTCACCACCAACGGCGGGTACGGTACCAGATCCATTCCGATTGAATCCGAAACTCCGATTCGTTTCAATGCTTCCACTTCCTGACCCATTCGAGCGCCAATACAGAGTACCTTCGATGAATCTGAGAGTAAATTTTCATTTTTTAGATCTGTGAAGAACTTTGAGAAAACTTGAATTTTTCGATTCCAATCTCGAGTCATCCAAATTTTTCTGAGTTTGGGATTGAGAGTTTTGTTTAGCTGTTTTTGTATGTAGGTATCGTAAGTCGTATATCCGGGTCGAATTTTGAGATTCGAATCGGAATACGATGTGGTGGTGGTAGTTGTAATGACGGAAGAGGAGAATGAATTCAAATTAGAGAGAAAAAGGAGTATTGGTATTGTTATGAGAACAACGAAAAATATATATTTAGATATCATCATTGGTGACGATACATTAATTTCTTTCATCTTTTACGATCGATAATCACTTTCAAATTGAGAAAAACTTCAAAATTAATAAGAATGGAAAATCATATGTCAAATAAATAAAAGACATACATGCATGCAAAGAGTCAATGAAATCTATTCTAATAAATGGAATTAAATGCATCGATAGAAGAATTTTTACTTTGAAACTTTAGAAAGAAAAAAAGAATGAAAGTGAAAGATAAATGTATATAAATATGTAATGGATGTGAATCAATTTTGAATATTCATTGATCAGATCATTCACCGCATAATTATAATTTTTTTTCAAAAAAAACTAATTAATCATACGTTCAAGAATAAAGATAGAGTTATGTAAAAAAATTATGGAAAAATGAATAAGCTATGTATATGGTGTACTGTAATGACATTATAAATATAGTTTAGATTTTTTTAAAAAAATTACATACTATAAGATTTAGTTTAGTGTAATCTTAAAAGACATCAAACCTTTAAGTTCATCTATAATAAGTCAAGTGACATATCACTTTGAAATTCAGAAAAATTTCGAAATTAATAAGAATGGGAAATTTCTAAGTCAAATAAATAAAGGACATACATACATGCAAAGAGTCAGAGTCAATGAAATCTATTCTAATAAATAGAATTAAATGCGTCGATAGAAGAGTTTTTACTTTGAAACTTCAGAAAGAAAAATAATGAAGTAAAAGGATAAATGTATATACATATGTAATGAATAACGAGGTGTGAATGAATTTCAAGTTAATATTTTTTTAATATTCATTGATCAGATCATTTCATGTATCATTTTAAAAAAAAAATAAAATTAATAATCATACGTTCAAAAATAAGATAGAGTTACGTATAAAAATTATGGGGAAAAAAAGCTATATATCAGGTGTACTGTTTGAACCTCTCCTCTGATCGCTCGCCCCAAAAATATTAGTGGCCTAAGTAAAATTTTAACAAATAACATTATATATATAATTTAGTTTTTTTAAAAAAAATTTACATACTATATGATTTAGTTTAGTATTCTTAAAAGACATAAAACTTTTAAATTCACCTATAATAAGCCAAGTGGCACTTTCAATTTTAATTTTTTTTAAAATAACTTCTTATATATATTTAAACTAACCCAAATCGATTGAGTAGGTAAAGACATAAATAAAGCTAAACAAAAATTATTTGAAATATTTAGATAAAGATAATAAACTTCAAAATCTAACGGTAGTATATAGATAAGGCAAATAATTAGGGCACAGTTACATTAGAATAAATTGTGCAAGCGAATTATTATTATTATTATTATTATTTGAGAGAGTTTATCACTAGACAGAGCTTTAAGAGGCCTTATGATAATCTACTACTCCTTCCATTTAAAAAATAATGACCTTCTTTCCTTTTTAGTATGTTTCAAAAAGAATGACTTCTTTCTTTTTTTGGTAACATTTTAATTTGAGTTTTGCACGTAATATATTTAAGACCATAAAATCAAATCAGGTCATTCTTTCTAAAACGAAAAGAATATTTACTTACTCATAATTTTTTATGACAATTTTACCTTTCGTCCTTCTAAGTTGGAGGTGACTTGGGAGCTAATAATGACACAAAATCATCATAATCATATTTTTTTTAGAGTATTATTTATATTGGTATGTTCTTAGCTTCTTATTCGGTGTTTGACATTTTCAATAAGATTTGTAAAGTATGTGACAAATTTTTAATCTATAGAATACACATTGTTGTGTTTTTCAAATTATCAAAAAAATAATTATCCCTATCTATAACATACTTTCTATCCTACTCAAATCCACATACTTGTTGGACTGAATGTATTATTTTTAATTATTCAATGCAAATTATATGTTATTCAATTTGTTAAACATGACAATGATTTTTAAAAAAAAATATTATTTAGGAATTACTGAACAATATAATTGCATTTTTTCTTTTGTGTACTATTGTTTTGGAATAAAAAATATAGTGGGGAACTCTAATTGATTATTACTCCTTCTTTTTTATGAATCATATATCGTCATATAAATTAGCTAGAATATATGGATTATTCATTTCTCTGTTCGATTCTTCATGAAATATATCTTTCGATCATTAAGAAAGTAACAACATAACATACACTAAAATTGTGAATCTTTGAAAGCAACTTTTTATCAGCATTATATTACATTTCCTTTCTTTTCTTTCGAAAGAAAGGTAAATATATGACAGATTTAAAATATGTTTAGGACTAATAAATAAGACAAACATATAATGTTTTATATGCAAAAAAAAAAGTACATTGATCATGAAAAATATCTAAATGTAGGGCAGATAATGAAAGTTGAGTGAGTGATTATTGGCTTATTTTAAAGAAGGTACATATTGAAATCAAATAAAATAACAAGAAATATATTTTGTCTTTGTACCATTTGATTTATTTATTGTCTTTTTCAACTTTATTCACATGCTAAATTAAAATGAAGATCTTATATGCTATAATTCACATATTATTAAATGCTTATATATGAATGTGCCGACATGTCCTCGTGCGTGTTTTATCTGGTCGAATGTCAATTGAAAATAATTTTTTTATTTTTCTTAAGAAAAAATAAAAGTTTATATACACTCTACTTTCCTGAATTTTGTTCGTGAAATTATACTCGTATTAATATTTTATCTAAATATACAGTTATAATTATCTTACTACGTTCTCTAGCTTCCCTCATATTGTATGTTCATTGTGTTAATAACCCTTCAAATAAGGTGCCAATGAAATAATGACATGTAAATATATAAAATTGTTCTTTTCTTTAACAAAAATATAATCATGTAAAGTTATATGTATAGTGGTTGTGTGACCTTGGTGCAATACAAATATCGGAGAAGGGCCTAAAATACCCTTCAAGGATAGAAAAATAAATAAAAATATCCTTCCATCCATCTTTAGGCTCAAAAATACCCTTCCATCCACCTATATAGAACTATATTATCCTTTTACGTAACAGATTCTTTATGAGTAATAATTAATCTTTTCCTTAATAATGTGGCAGTCTTTAAGAGTGTGTTTGGTTGGGACATCAATTACTTTTTCCAAAATTCTCCTCCAATTATAAATTACTTTTTTTTTTTGAGAAAAACATCAATTTTAAAAAAATATTTTCAATTTCAAAATTTTATTTTTTCACCCGATCCCTGACCCCCTCACCGCCCCCCCTCCCAAACTCCACCCCCTCCCCAGAAAATTAATTTTGCTTTTTAAAAATATTTTCAACTTCAAATTTTATTTTTAAACTCCTAACCCACCCCCCGATCAGCCCCTCTACCAGCCCCCCACCCACCCCCAACCCCCAAAAAAATTAATTTTATTTTTTAAAAATACTATCAACTTCAAATTTTTATTTTTTCACTCCTACCCCCTCCCCCGCCCCCATCATCACCCCAAAAAAATAATAATTTTGATTTTAAAAATATTTTTAATTTCATAAATTATTTTTTACTCTAGTAAAAATAAAAGATGTCTCTCAAAAATATTTTTAATATAAATCAAACACAAAATCATTTCCGAAAAATATTTTCTACTCACCAATCAAACATGAGAAAATAAGTTCAAAATCTACTTGTTTTCCAGGAAAACATTTTCTAGGAAAACATTTTTCATGGAAAACATTTTCCTCCATACCAAACACACCCTAATTGATTGAAATTTAAATTAAGCAAAAATAATAATTTCTCCAAATCAAATTCGAACCCAACTAAACTATACCCGACCCCCTTAAAATTTTACTGACCCATATTTTAAAAAAATAAGAAGAATCAGTGTGAAGCGCTGAGTCCCTTTTTTTTTTTCTCTGTACACTAAATTTCTCTTCATATAATTTTCTCGTAAAATCTGCACATAAAAAAAATTGGTATCGATCTCATTTCTTCATCAAGTATATAATCTCTTGTTGTGGCTTAATTTTTTTTTTTTTTTTTTGAGAATTTCCCAAAATCATGTCTATTTAAGAAATATAATTATGTTGATCTTGCTTTTTTGTGTTGTTAGTGCTTTACATGAATCGCAAAAAAGAAAGAAGTGAAATAATTTTTGAACTCTAGGATTTCGGATTTTGAGAAATTTACCGCTATGAATTTATGTTTCTCTGAGATTATTGGAGATTCGCTGGACTTTTTCATAATATTTCAAAATATGGTGTATGTTTCCAGGGAATTTTCGAAAGTTTCATATTGTGTATGGTTTAATGTACCTCTCTTTTTTACTGAGATTAAAAATAACTGAAGCAAGTTGTTGATTGAAGTTTGATTATTTAAGATATGGATCAATAAAGTTTTAAGTGGGTAGGCTAGAATTTAGTTGGATCTGGGTTTAATTTAAAACAAATTATTATTTTGGTTAATTTTAATTTCAACCAATTAAAGAATGTTACGTCATAAATGAAAAGATTAATTATTACTCAAAAGGAATCTGTTAAGTAAAAGGATAATATAGGTTATGGATGAAAGGGTATTTTGAGCCCAAAGATGGATGGAGGATATTTTTGTTCCATTTCTTAAACTTAAAGGGTATTTTAGACCCTTCTTCGTATAAATATTGAATCAATCGTATTCATTAAATAAATAAATTAAATCGTATAATAAGTTATATAAGTCCCTATTGGTCAAAATCCAATCAACAATAAATTCCAATATCATCAAACATTATAATTAATCATATAATTTAACGTCCATATAAAATGTCATTTGTCATTCCTAGCATCACATTACACAAATGATAAATTGTGTGCTAGATTAGATAAAAATTTTATTGATGAAAAATTATATTATTTATACGTAATTAAAATTATTTTTTATATATGCTAAAACATCTTCAATTTCTTCGTATTTTTATTAAAATATTTGATTCCGTCACTATTCGGAATTGTCTCCACTATAAAAAAGTGCGAATTACATGGAGATTTTCCTGAAGATTAGTATGAAAATATGCAGGAAACTTATTTTCCTGCGAATTTTCATATAATTTCCAGAAAAATCTCCATATAATTCACACTTTTCTTGTAGTGCTCATCATGACGCTAAGATCTCTCTTTCATATATTGACTAATGGCCAAAAGAAGAAACTAGTAATTAAATAAAAGCTACTTGTACATATAATTAATTAGCACATAGTACATGTTATAGACCTATACTGTTGTAATGTACTTAAATATGCTTGTGATATGACACCAACTTCTTTGATTAAATAAAATATAATTAATTTTAACCATCAAAAGAAAGAAGTAAAAATAATTTAAAAAAAAAAATAATGCACGCCTTGACAAGTAAGTTTCCACCTAACAATCTCAACTGTCCTAACTTCTACCTATTTTCAAATTTTATTTGGAGTACTTTTTAAACAACACAATGAGTTGCAGTGGAACTAGAATTTTAATTACGAGTATAATAAAATAATGTAACAACATTGACAAAAATTTTTATTTATACTTTATATATGTGAGTTGTTATTAGAGCTATTATCAAATATTTATCGAAATTTATTTCAACTATTAGTTATTTACTTTTTTTATTTAAATTATCATTATGATAGAAAAAATAAACTATCGATAGTGATGATATGCTTTTTAATAAATATTTAGTGATAGTTCAGATTGAAAATTAACTCACATACCAAATAATTTCAATAAAAAAATACTTTAGATTGTCTTTTTGCCCTTTCACTCTATTTTTAAATAATTTATTTAAAATTCATAAATTCCAAAGTCATATTAATATAAAAAGTTGCTGAGGTAAGGGATTTTTCTTTTTTATTTGAAATGAAAGGTAAAGAGAGAAGGACTGACACTTTTGAAAATGAAATAGTTTCACCTGGGTTGGGTTGGGTTGTGGTGCACTATTCGGAGTGTTTCACCCTTAACCTGAGGTCTCGGGTTCGAGCCTTGGGTATGGAGAAAATCTTATTAGGAACGACACCTCCGAATGGGCCCTACCATGCGCGATCCGAATTTAGTTGGAGCTCCAATGTTGGCTCCGAACACTAGGTGGAAAACCAAAAAAAAAAAAAATAGTTTCATCAACAATTAAATTAAGAGGTCGTTTGATATGGGGTATAAAAAATAATAATTTTTAAAATAAATTGTAAAATTATTTTATTTTACTTTTGCTGGAGATATTAGGTAATTATAATTTTGAATTATTTATCCTTTAATTTATATCTTAATGATGAAATAACTTATTACAAAATAAATTATCTTGAATAATTAATTCTAAAATAACTAGTTCTCAATCAAACGATCCCTTAAAATTATTTCACGTATCTTTGTTGAATTATCTTTATATATGTGGACTTTAAAAGATTACTTTAATTAGTATTTGATTCTACAAACATGCTAAATAAATATTATTGGCAGATAAATTAAATTAATCAATTGAATTCACGTGTTTAATTTTAGTAGTTAATATACAATAAGTTGTAAATATAAACTAATTATACATATATTTTATATAAATTACACATATACTATATATTCACCTATTTTAAATCTAAATAGTTGGGTGAACTATTATTTTATTCTTTTTTTTTCATTTTTAATAATATTTCCGCTCTAATAATCGTCTTCCAATAATCTCTTAATCAAATTATAATTGATAAGCAACATTAGTAGCTATTAACGCTATAAGATGATCAACAATTCAGTGTATAACAATAATACATATTTAGTAATATTTTATAAGTTAAATATAAAAAAGGGAAAAGGATCAAATATACCCCTAAACTATTTGGAAAGGTTTAGATATACTCGTCGTTTAAAGTTTGGCTCAATCATACCCCGCCGTCCAAATTTTGGCTCAAATATGCCCTTATGGGCGTTAGTTGATCTACTGGACATATCCAACTCATTTTTTATTTCTTTAAATGCTACATGAAATTACCATGTCATTTTTACCTTATTACATGACATTTATATGAAAATGGAAAGAGATCAATTATGCCTCTAAAAAATTCAAACACATAAACACCTAATCCTACCCATAAATCAACCTCCTTTTAAATAAACTATCCGACCCATTTTCAATAATTTTGTTTAATTTTTAATTTTTTTGAGAAATTTCAAAAAATAAATAATTGATTAATAAAAAACAGGAAAAAAATGAAAAAATATAAATTAACGCCAAAAAATCACAAATAAATATAGTAACCTTAAACTCAATCGAAAAAAATAAAAAATTTAAAAAATTATTGAAATTGTTGGATTTAAGGTTATTATATTTATTTGTGAATTTTTTGCGTTAATTTATACTTTTTTATATTTTCCTATTTTTTATTAATCAATTACTCATTTTATGGATTAACGAAAAAATAAAAATAAAATAAAATAGCTAAAAATGGGTCGGATTGTTTATTTAAAAGTAGGGTTGATTTATGGGTCGGAGTAGTTGTTTATGAGTCTGAATCCCTTTCCATTTTTATAAAAATGTCATGTGATAAGGTCAAAATGACATGAAAATTTCATGTGACATTTAAGAAATGAAAAATGAGTTGGATATGTCCAACATACCAACTAACGCCCATTATGGCATATTTGGGCCAAAAGTTGAACAACGATGGTATGAGTGAGCCAAACTTTAAACGGAGGATATATTTAGACCTTTTCGAATAATCTAGTGGCATATTTGACTCTTTTCCCAATAAAAAATAAAAAGATATATAAAATTTATTCCTATCCTATAAAGATAAAAATGATTATTTCGAAGGATAAAATTACATAGAGTCAACTTGATTACTCAAGATTCTCAAAAAGCATTTGTGATCTTCACCCAACGAATTGAAAGGGAAATATGTACTAAAAGTTGTGGAGAAAAAGAGAAGTTAAAAAGGCTTGAAAGACTAGCTAGATGCAAGTACGATTCATCCTACGACTAAATGATTAGATGAAATAATTGATCATATATCTCAGCGTAAAATTATAGGAGCTAAAAAATCCATATTCGTATATGTATTACCGTCACTTATAATTAATCAAAATTAATTTTCACGTCTTTTAACTCATAAAAAAGATTAAACTTGCACTAAAGAGGGTATATTGAAAACATATAAATAAGTATATAAAAGTATGACTATTCTATCGACTTAAGTTTTTAGATGAAATAATTATACGAGAATTTCAAAATATGTATCAGAGAGTGAGTGCTACATTGTCAATAAGCTTGAGATAACTCTCTTATATAAATTTTTTTTTGATTTCGATTCTCTGATTACACCATAGCACACCAATTTCTTGTCCTTTTCCAATAAGGATTATGGACAATAATGACATAAATTTAATAAATAATAGAACATGTGGAAAACCACTCAGCCAACCAATTTATATAACTATTGTAAAACGTAAAGCTAGGGATAAGGACAATGATCAATCTAGCTAGATGGAGATATCACATTCATCTTAACTTTTTAAAGTATAAATTTAATAATATACTGAACTCATAATTTTGTAAAAATATATATATATATATATATATATATATTTTCAACAAATTTTAAACATATGGAAAATAAATAAATCCTACAAATAAAATATGAAGAAACATGATTTTATTCATCAAGATAGATTGCGAATACAATTTTATTTCTCTCTTGATTCTCCTCTCAAAAGATTTATCCATAATTCGAGAGCTGTTAGTAGCTATTTCTCGAACTAGAATGATTTAAATTTGATCTCTCTATATGAATATTTCATGACTTGTGGAATATTTTAAGATCTTGATCTCTTTACAAATCTTTTGAAATTTGTAAATATATAATAGACTCATTATTTAAAAAAGTTATAAATTAAATTCGTAAAATTTAAATTCTCAACCAAGATATACACTTTTTACCTAGATTATATCTACCCTATCAGATTAAACTCTATATTTTAAAACTTATACTTATGAAATTGATAAAATTGGTTTATACGGCGCCGCGCTAGGAATGCTAATTAAATAAATATTGTAGCACTTTCAATTATACAAATTAAAATTCATTGTTTTTTCCCTTTTTAGCTAAATCAACGTGTACTAATTAATTAGGCTTTAGCACAACAGAAAAATAGATTTTTTTTAGATCATGACACGTGTTCATATAACTAGGAGCGGAGCTAGAAGTTTACTGATAGAACGAACTAATAATTTTATTCAAATAGTATGTATTATATAAATAAATTTATTAAATATGTATACACAATAAACGTAGAACTTTAAAGCCATTGTTATAATTATTAAAATTCATTGAGTTAAAATTCTAATCTTCCCTCTCTCTCTTTTTTTTTTTTCATTTAATGTTTAATATTCGATACTTATATTATGCTTATATTAAAATTCTGATTATCATTTAATGTTTAATGTTTAATGCTTATATTAAAATTCTAATTAAATTTAAATTGTCTATGGCAAAATTCATTTCGAAGGTAACGTTCCCAACTTTGATTTTTCTCTTTATTTACAATCTTTGCCTAAAATTCTCCTTTCTGCCTAATAGTTATAACTTTCGATGTGAGGAGTTATAATAATTGGTGTTTAACACATGCAAAATAACACACAAAGATGATCACGTTTAATATTTTGAGCTTGATCTTTTAGGTAGAACTAATGATCACAAAATTTTAAATTTTATATTATTCCATGTTCGGTTGGAGATATTAATTTAAACCAATATTATTAATTTTATACCAAAATTTTGGTATAACTAATCACATATTTAATATGAGATTAATTATTCAGGTTATAATCATGATTATCAATCCTAGAATCATAACTCAAAATTATTCTTGTTTTGAACCAAACGATCCCTAGACGACTTTCATACTATGCACAAATTGAGGAAGTAGAACATAGAGTAGTAATCCATTACCAAATAATAATAATAATTACAATAATAATAATAATAATAATAATAATAACAATACTTACAATAGTCCAACAAGCAATACGTATATATATACAACTTCAACATATCAAGAAACAAATTACATATATACCATCTTCTTCATATATAGCTAAAACATATATAATTTGTAAAAAATATCACTTAGCTAGAAAGCAAATATTTTAAATATGCCATAACATAACAAAAAATTTACCTTAGCTAAAAGAGGGAAAAACTTCTTACTTGATATCTTTAAATGAGTTCCATCCTCCATGATTAGGGTTTCTTGAATATGCTATTAGCTATACAACATATAGTTAAGTTACTACTTCAGCTTGATCGAGTTCTGCAAGTTCAACTGAACTTACTACTTTCGACTAGGAAAATATATATACATATGAAATACCTTTTTGATCCATATTTTCAACTTATGGACTTATTTCTCGCACTGAAACCAATAAGCCACCGTTGAAAGAGGCAGTAAGGCCAGGAGAGAATCGAGGGGTGTGGTGATATGGTTGAGCTAATTCGACGTGAAATCTCCTTAGTAAAGAGAGAGCCACACTTTTAACTTCAACAAGTGCCATTTCTTTACCCAAACACACCCTAAGTCCAGCTTGAAATACTGGATACTTGAATGGATTTTCTTGGACAAAAACCCCATCTTTTAACCATCTTTGAGGCTTAAACTCCAAAGCATCACAACCCCATAATTCTTCCATTCTTCCCATAGCATAAGGATGATAAGTAACCCTTGTTCCCTTTTTCACAAAAGTCCCATCAAGTAAAAAATCATCCTCTAAACAAAACTTTGAATCAAATTGTATAGGAGGGTAAAGTCTCATACTTTCATAAACACATGCTTGTAGATAATGAAGCTCACTCATTTGTTCATAACTTGTGAGATCTTCATTTGGACCAAGAACTCGATTAGCTTCTTCTCTAATGGCTTTAGTGACTTGTGGATTGTTTCCAATCACATAAAAGAAACTTGTTAACGCGGATGCTATAGTGTCCCTACCGGCTAGTAGAAAGCTTATGACAATATCTCTCAAATAAGTTTCATCACTTATGGATCCCATGAATCTTGAAAGAAGATCCCTATGATTTGAAAAACCTAATTTTCTCTTTTGCCTTATAACTTCTTGTGCTAGAATATTGATCACTTTTATTGCTTCCCTCAACTCTTTTTCACTCCCCATATTGAAAAATCTCTTGATTTTCCAAACTATAGGTGATGTTGTCATAGCTCTTTTAGCTGATAATTTTGATGCTAGGTCAAAGGAAAGAGCAAATTGTGAGATAGGTAGTGAGGATTCTAAACATTTAGGGTCTAATCCAAAAGAGAATCTACAAATACAATCAAATGAAAATCTTCTAAAAACATCTTGAAAATCAAGAACCCCACCTTGTTTATTATATTCATCTAAAAGTGGAATAAGCCTTTTGTCAATCTCATTTTTCACCACTTCAAATGCATATGATCTTATAGAAACTTTTCCAAGTTCAAGACTTGACATTCTTTTTTGAAATCTCCATAAATCCCCATCAACATTAAATATACCCCTACCAAGAAAATCACCCAAGATAGTAGAGAAAGTTTTCCCTTTTGGATAATTATCAAATCTTGTTTTGAGCATATACTCAACATTTTGAGTATTTGAAGTGATGATGTTGCCAAGAACATGTATGTGTATTGTTCTTGTTGGTGATTCTTTTAGAAGATGTGTATACCAATCACACAAATTGATGAATTGTGAAGACCAACTTGTTGTGATGTAAGCATGGCAAATTTCACAATTGCACCAAAGTTTTACCCTCACTATATAGAAGATTAGAGAAAATAGAGTAATTATGATGAAGATAAGAATAGAATAGACATGAAAAGACTTCAACCACCAAAAAACATCAACATGATTCATATTTTGGGAAAAAAGGATGATTTTTTTTTTTGAGATAAAGATAAAATAGATGGAAAGGATAGAATTATAGAAAAACAAATGGGAGATGAAGGAATAAGGAGAGATGAATTGAACCAATTAATTGTTAAATATTTCAATATTATAATTAGTATACACGTTCACACTTACTCTCTTACTATAATAATAATGCTAAGAAAAGGACACATTATATAATACTCATCTTATTCTATAGTTTCTCCACTAACTATACTATTAAAGATTTTTTTTAAAATAAGAAACGTAACTGCTATTTTTTTGAATGCGCACAATGTAAATTAATTTATTTTAATGTATTAATGGCCCCACAAATCACGTACTAAAGATAAATCATATTAGACGAACCTCGTGCGACAAATTCAATCGAGAAAACATATTTGAAAGTTTCGAATCTGAGATTACCTGCTCAATGAACTTGACCATCCTTACTATTAAAAAAAAGTAAATTTTACACAAATATCATAATGTTAAGAGCTAATTGCATCATATTCCTACTCTTTTCAAATCACAAAAATTCCTTGAAATTTAAGGATTTTGCATTATCAACGTCACGATAAATCACGTCTCGATTGCGGTTACATCACTCAGCATCCCGATATATCGCGTCCCGGTTTCGAAAACATCACTCAACGTCCCGATACACCGTATTACGATTTCGGATACATCACTCAGCGTTCGATGCATCCTGTCACGATACATTACCTTTGCTGATACAAGACACACTTGTCCCGATACGTCACTCAACTTTCTGATACATTATCTTCAATATAAGACACACATTTCCCGATACATCACGTACGAATAATGTATCCAAAAACAGTAACTTTATTATTTTTTCAAATGATAACTTTTTTTAAAAAATATGATAAAACAAATTATGTATATAGATAATTTTTCCATTAAACTAAACAAATAATTGAACCAGAACACAGCCCAAAAAGAAAAGAAAGAGCATAATTATCGCATGGATTGAAAAACAAGACAGTTGGAAGACGCATCTTTTTGAATCACGTATTGGAAGTTTGTACCCCATTCAATAACGTGCTATTTGTTGTTTTTTATCATTTAATTTATAGGTAGTCCGACCTGATCCGCAAGATTCCATTTCGTAGTATTATACGGCTACACTAGATATATTGTTATTGTTATAATTTATAAGTAGTATAATGAATTAATTTTTTATTCTTAATTAAAAATTTAAATTTAAATATTCGGTATGAAATCATCTTTAATAGAAAATAAGTGAGATTTAACTATGCAAATCATAATTAATTAGGGTCCATAATGAATATAAAGATTAATGCGATATTTTTTTCCATATAAAGGGACCTTTCACAAGAGGACTTCTGGTTTGTCGTTTATGAATTTTATGTCGACCACAAACTGATATATGATTTTAATTGAGTCCATAATTAAGATATTTATTAATAGTTAGGATTATGTTAAAAGTTCCTGAATTCACGTAATTTCATTTGTGTTATGTTGAATCCACTTATTATATTCCTTTGAAGAAATATCATAATTTTTGGGAAACTTTCACATATAGCAACTTAAAAATAATTAAAATTACTCTCCATAGCTATAGTTTGATAATTATAATTTGTAGTTACATGTTATATGGAGGAGAGAGGCGAGCGAGACTGGGAGAGAGAGGAGAGAGGCAAGAGAGAGAGGGCAGAGAGTGGGAGAGGTGAATTGTATATGTATATAATTGTATATTATACATATACATTTGTATAAATGGCAAGCGAATGGGAGAGGGAGGAGAGAGGCGAGCGAGACTGAGAGAGGGAGAAGAGAGGCGAGCGAGAGAGGGCAGAGAGTGGGAGAGAAGTGAATTGTATCTGTATATAGGCTAAAAAATTGTATATTATGCATATTTATTTGGATATCCTGGAGAATTATACAAATACAAACTCGAAGTCAGCCCATGTAATTAATGTATAATGTTAGATGCGAGTGATAATTATAGCAAACTATAGCAATGATAATAATTAAATAGTATAAGTTTGTTTATCCACGTAATTTTTCCTACTTTTAATCAAAGAGCATAAATATTATACTTCTCGTTTTGAATCGTTTTGATGATAGGGCATATAAATTGAAGCTCAAGAGGTTATTTGTTGATGTTTCTTCTTCAAATTTACTCAATTAGTTGGAACTAGTAGTACTTATATAAATGTTTAGATGTTTAAAGAAAAATAAGAATCATCAATAAAAGTAAAGTATAACCTTATGTTTCAAATTATTTGTCGTTTTTTCTTAGTCCGTTTTTTTTTTTTAAATTCTTTCTTTTTCTTTTTGCAAATTGAAACGGTGAAAATATTTAATTATTATTTTTTAAAACAAAACTCTCTCACAAACATGTGACTAATATTTATTTACTAATAAATAAGATAAACATAAAAGAGGGCTATCTGCCAAGATGAATAATAAGGCAAACAAAGTGGCATAGTTTAATCAAAAACCTTAATATTCTTATGCTATAAATATACATGTGGCTGCAGATAGACTGATTTTTTTTTTGGGTAAAAAATTAGAAGGAAACTATGGGCAGCTATCTGCCAAAATTTCTATGGTAGTTCGGTAAGGGGAGTTAGAAATTTCACTACTATTTTTTTAAAAAAAAATAATTAAATTTTTGTACGTGTATGAGATCCTTAATGAAATATTGAGAGCATATTTTATAATATTTTTAAATTTGGGTAGAATTTAGAGATGTGTTTCACTCATATTACAAGATTAAAGGTGTATTTAAGTTCAGTTAATCAATTAAAAAAATTATTTTGAAAATTTAATATATAAGTTTTTTTATCAAAAGAAGGGAAGTGGAAAAGAAAAAGTAAAAAGAATATTGTAAAATGAAAAATCAAACTAAACGGAATATAAATTTAGATAATCAATTAATTAAAGTTGAAAAAATTTCTCCTACTAATAGTTATGCCTCTATGTGGTCTTTATTTTTATGGTAAAAATAAAAAATAGGAGTAGGTGCATGGACTTAACTTTGATATTCTGTCCGTCTATTATTGTTTATCATAATTTTTATTTTTAGAGTTAAATTATATAAATTTTGACTAATATTTTAAAATATATTTTTAATCATAGTGATATATAAAAAATTACAGTTCATAGTATTTTCATATAATTTTTGAATATCTAAATTTTTTGTTTAAAATATCAAATTAATGTAATCTAATTTAACTTTAAAAATTACTCAAATTGACTTTCGAAAAGTGCAACCTGACAAATAAGAATGTACGAAAGGGAGTACTTCCTCCGTTTTGAAAAGGATGACCTAGTTTGACTTGGAACGGAGTTTAGGAAAAAAAAGACTTTTTAATCTTGTAGTTTTAATTAAAGTTATGTCAAATGTATCAAAATGCCCTTTAATCTTGTGATCTTATACATGCCACGTAGAAAGTCAAACTGTTACCATAAAAGTAAAAGGGTCATTCTTTTTTAAATAGACTACAGAGAAAAATATGGTTATTCTTTTTTAAACGGAGGGTGTAATTTATTTAACCAAAAAAGGAAAAAAAATATGGACTTTCTCGCTATTCCCAAGAAGGTATTTCTTTTGAGTTAATTATCTCTGTCTACAATGAATTTTGGGCGTCTTAAATAAATGAAGTGAATAATCTATATATATATATAAATCTGAATATAGAAAAGCTGATGTGGCATGCCTATATGATTTCCATTTCAATTTATTTTTTTCTCAATTTTTTGAACTTTTTTTTATCTTTTAAAATAATAATCTACTAAATACATCTAATGCATCTATTAACTTACAATTAAAGAGGACAATGAAAAGTTTTTACATAAATGTTATTTTTATTGTTGTAATGGAGTATGAAGAGTTGTAACGGTTGTCAAGAACTTATTACAATCAAATAAAAAGTATAAAATAGGAGAGCACATAATCTGAAAGTAACCAACAAAATTCCAATTTCATTGCCAAAAAAAAATTACTACCTCATGTAAATCAAGAATTTTGATTTGTCTATACAAATGAAATTATGCATGAGAGCACATAATCGAAAAGTAAGTTGACGAAATGGAAGAATTATTGCAATAGAAGATATACTACTTCAGATAATTGAATTTTTGAAAAGTTTTACGGCCTCAAATTAATAAAAAATTTATTTGTTTGTACAAATGAAGTCAGACTAGAGGATATGGAGGTAAATTAACAAAATTGAAGAACCATTCCACAAGAAGATTTACTGCTTCAGGTAAATCAAAATTTTGATTTGTTGTATAAATGAATTCATTAGAATATATCTGTGCAAGTTTAATCATTTTATGCCAACGGAAATTATATCAACGGATCTATCAAAATTGTACAATGAAATCTTATTTAGAAATTCAATATATCAAAGATCGAGAAACATCTAAATGTCCTCTAACATTCAGTTTGTAAATAGTAAAAATGATGTCATCATGAAGCATAGTTCTCTAATTTTATTCTTTTTCATTTTCACAAATGAAGAATGAAGAAAAAGATGAGGCAAGAAGTAGCAAGATAAAAAGAAGAAGATAATAGTGAGTTTTTTCTAATAGTATAAAATAAATTTAGTGTGATATAATTAGAAAAAAAATAAAGAGATGAGGCAGGACATTGCAAATAAAAGGAAAAAGATATATAGTAGTGAAAACAGTAAAAGGGAGGTAAAGATGAAAAAAGGAAAGAATTTTTTTTAAGTAATTACATACAATAAAAATAAACACAAGAAAGGAAAACAAATGTAAAAACGTTAAAAAAATGTAAAAACGTTATTTTAAATTATTTTTCTGTAACTACTTTTCTCTCTTTCTTCTTTATTATATAACATTTTAAATAGGAAAAATTTATATATATATATATATATATATATATATATATATATATATATATATAATATCATATTATAAATGTGAGTAAATTATATTATATTAAGTTAAAAATGAAAGGAAGATCAAGAAGAAAAAAGAAAGAATTTTTTTTAAATAAAGAATTTTAGTTTTTCTTTAACTACTTTTGTCTCTTCTTCTTTATTATATAACATTTTAAATAGAAAAAATTTATAAATATATATATTGAACTTTCAAAGAATATATATATATATATATATATATATATATATATATATATATATATATATTTATTTATTTTTTTGAAATGTAATATCATATTATAAATGTGTGAGATAACTATATTAAAAAGTAAATTAGATAATATTTTTTATAAATTCTTTAAAATTATTTTTTAGAATTTTTTAAAGTATAATACATTAGAGAGGAATTTAAGAAAAAGTGACAAATTGTAGTGCGGTGGGGACTAGAGAGAGAGACAAAGATGATACTTGAATTTTATTTCACTGATTTTATAGATCAAAAGAAAAAAATTATAGAGACGAAAACAAATTTCAATAATAATAGTAAATTATGATAATAAGGAGGAGAGATAAACAAGATTTTCTCATAAAAGACTAATTTAAGAAAAAATATTAAATTACAGTTATCATAAGGAGATATGAAAGCAATAAATTATAGTAATAGTAAGAAAGACAGATAAATAAGGTTAACATATTTATTATAATCAGAATATGAGTACTATAATTATGTCATATACAAAATTAGATACTATTTTATAATTTTTTTTGAGCTTTTAACATAAAATATAAATAAGAAAAATATTTAAAAATCAAGAAAATGGATAACTTCTTTTGAGTTTTTTTAACATAAAATATAAAGGAGAAAAATATTTAAAAATCAAGAGATATATTATTTTTATCCAGAGAACTTATTATTTTTTTTTTAAAAGAGAGTATGTGAATATTAACAGAAATTACGTTTTTCTTCAAATTTTATAAATGAAAAGAAAGAAAACAATTAAGAAAAAAGGAGTTTTTTGTGAATAAGAATAATAAATTATGGTAATACAAAAGAGATATAAATAATTATATATATATATATATATATATATATATATATATATATATATATATATATAGAGAGAGAGAGAGAGAGAGAGAGAGAGAGAGAGATACAACCCCAATTACACAAAGAATGTAAAGTATTTGAAGAAACTAATAATTTGAGGCATTATATACTTTATCAAAATGCACATAACAAATTTGGGAAAAGCTTTCTAAACAAACTTTATCAGAATGCTCATAGTAATAAAGTTGAATCCTTTTTTTTTAAAAAAAAATTAGAAAAAAAGTTTATTATTATAACATATGCATACAAATTATATTAATTATTTTGAGATGAGAAAAATATCACATCTTTTTAAGCTATCACGTGTCTTCAAAGCATTAAGATAATCATAATTTCTCAATTTGTAAATCAAATATGAATTTAGTATATCATAACAAAAAAATGTAAATTAGGAATTACTTTGACAAACAAAATATGAGATTACTACATTAGAATTAAAATTATAATTTAGATTCTACAACGTTTAAGAAGAGTAAAAGAGAATAGTAACAAAATTAAGCATGATAGTAAGGAAGAAAAATGAATAATATTATTCTATAATCTTTTTTTAAAAAATAGAAGGTAAAAAAAAAGGATTCAAGAAAAAGTGTAAATTATAGTAATGTGAGGAGAGGGACAATTAAGGTATTTGAATTGTTTTTTTTACTGATGTTATAGATCAATAAAAAACTTTAAAGAAGAAAATTTTCTCCAACAATAATTATAAATTATGATAATGAGGAGGAGAGATAAATAAGATTTTTTATTTTTAAAAATTATAAAAGGGTAAAAAATCTAATTTAAGAAAAAATATTAAATTATAGCAATGATGAGAATGATGAAAAACAATAAATTATAGTAATGATAACAAGAGAGATAAATAAGGTAAATATATTTATTGTAATCATAATATAAGAAGAGTACTATAACTATATTTTAAAAAAAAGCTAAATTAGATACTGTTATAACTTCTTTTGAGTTGTTAATCATAAAATATAAATTTAAAAAAAAATTAAAAGTCAAGTAAAAGAGAAAAAATTAATAATTATGACTCTTCATCAAAGAGAAATTTTATTTATTTATTTATATATTTTACGGATCAAGAGAAAAAAAAATTAAAAAACTTTTTTAATAATAATAATATTTAAATCTATTTTTTTTCTTCAAATTTTTTGAATCAAAAGAAAGAAAAGGATTAAGGAAAAAAAATATTTAATTATGATGATAAAGAGGAGAGATAAATAAGATTATTATTTTAAAAATTAAAATGTAGAAAAAATAATAAATTATAATAGTATGATTAGGAGAGATAAAAATATTTAATAGATTGTAATAATAGTAAGGAGAAAGATAAATAAGATATTTTATATGTTTTTTGTGAATATTATAAACCAAAATAAAGATAAAAAAATTAAAAAATTGACAATAAAGACAAGTGATAATTTGATCATATTACATCATTCTTTTATCGACCACTTTTTTATTTTTATAGATATCAATCTTCAACTATAACTCTAAAATATGATCAAAATAAATTTAATTTTCATATGATCAAAATAAAATTTATTTCATATTTATACGTAAATGTCTTTTGTGAAACTATCTCTTTTTATTTCCTTTTAAAAGTCAAACACTTCCTATAATATATTTAATATTATACATATTTTGTAATTTTAAATTATGGCTATAATCAATAATAAAAAGTTTATACAACATCGTTATTGTTACATTATTTAATTTGCAATTTAATAATAACTAAAATTTGAAATCAATCTATTTGAATTTGAAAATTATAAACTATCCTTAAAATATTTTTGATATTCAAATATTAAAATAAAAATAAAAATATTTGATTAAATTTTTTATTATCGCGCGAAGCGCGAACAAATTCACTAGTTTATTGTAATATTCATGAATCATGATGATTAACATTTCAAAAATTGGAAAATGATTTGAGAAATCTTTATCTTTTTTTTATTTACTAATAAAATGGATAAGTAAAATAAATAAATAAATAAATAAATAAATAAAAGAGTAATATTTTCATCCTAAATAGATACTTATTTTAGCGCAGAAAAATCTCCCTCGAGTGACACATATTAATGTGTTATGAGAAAGTTAATTATCATAATTCTAAGGGTATTATATATATATAATTCTTTTAATATATAAAATTAATAAGTAAAAATAAACAAATGATCAGTAGTTTATTTCTTTCTTTTTTAAGTTGGGAGTAGGAAAAAAAGAAATGAAAGAGAAATTTGTTATAAAAGGAGAGCAAAATGCAATAATACTAAATAAGAAATGGAAGACAAATATTAATGAAAAATATAGAGTAGACAATATTCTTTTATCTCTTTTGTTGTGTATTTTGTAAGGGTGAAGATCATCCTTTTATAGGATGTTTAAATCATCCATTTAAAATATTAGATAATGCGTTACTATAATAAATAATTAATATATAAATGTATACATTATGTTAGGATATATTAAAAATACATCCAAACAATTAAGTGGATTTATAACACTCCCCCTTGGATGTTTATAAATAATGTGCTTCGTTAAAACCTTACTAGTAAAAACTCCGTGGGAAAAAGCCTATAAAAGGAAAAAGAGTACACACATCTTGTAATACGCTTTGAGTGCTGCCTCATTAAAAATCTTACCAGGAAAACCCAATGGGACAAAACCATGGCTAAGGGAAAAAGAGTACAACGCGTATTTGCTCCCCTTGATGAAAAACTTATTTGATATCTTGGAGACGACGCATCTCAATCTTATATCTTAGCTTCTCAAATGTTGACGTTGGCAATGCCTTAGTGAATAAATCTGCAAGATTATCACTCGAACGAATCTGTTGAACATTTATCTCACCATTTTGTTGAAGATCATGTGTGAAACAAAACTTAGGTGAAATATGCTTTGTTCGGTCTCCTTTGATATCCTCCCTTTTAATTGAGCTATGCAAGCAACATTATATTCATACAATATTGTTGGAGTCTTTGTTTGCACAGAAAGACCGCATAATTGCAGAATGTGTTGAGTCATTGATCTCAACCATACACACTCTCGACTGGCTTCATGAATGACTATTATCTCTGCATGATTTGAAGAAGTAGCAACTATTGTTTGCTTCATTGAACGCCACGATACAGTTGTACCTCCATAGGTGAATAAATAGCATGTCTGAGATCGGGCTTTATGCGGATCAGACAAATACCGTGCATCTGCATAACCGATCAATTCTGACTTGGATGCATTAGAATACAACAATCCCATATCAATTGTTCCTTGAAGATATCTGAATATATGCTTAACACCTTTCCAATGTCTTCTTGTTGGACATGAGTTGAATCTTGCAAATAAACTTACTGCGAAACAAATATCTGATCGGGTATTGTTCGCAAGGCATCAATAGCACTGAGATATGGCGTTTCATCACCAAGAACCTCTTCATCACTTTCTTGAGGTCGGAATGGATCTTTATTTATATCAAGAGATCTCACAACCATCAGGATACTCAATGGGTTTTATCCATGTAAAATCTTTTCAAAACCTTTTCAGTATATGTTGATTGATGGATAAATATTCCATTTGTCAAATGTTCAATCTGAAGGCCAAGACAAAATTTTGTCTTACCAAGATCTTTCATTTCAAATTCTTTCTTCAAACATTCAACGGCTTTTAAAAGCTCTTTAGGAGTTCCAATAATGTTCAAGTCATCAACATAAACAGATATTATTACAAATTCAGATTTTGACCTTCGTATAAAAATACAAGAACAAATAGGGTCATTCTTGTACCCTTCTTTAGCAAATATTCGCTAAGACGATCATACCACATTCGACCTGATTGTTTTAATTCATATAAGGATTTTTGAAACTTTATTGAACAACTTTCTTTTGAATTTTTATATGCTTCAGGCACTTTAAATGCTTTAGGGATTTTCATAAAATTATTGTGGTCTAGTGAGCCATATAAATAAGTTGTGACAACGTTCATTAGATGCATTTCAAGCTTTTCATGAACTGTCATATTTATTAGATACCTGAAGGTAATTGCATCTACCACAGGAGAATATGTCTCATCATAATCAATGCCAGGCCTTTGTGAAAATCTTTGTGCCACAAGTCGTGCTTTATATCTTACGACTTTACCACTTTCATTGCGTTTTCGCACAAAAACCCATTTATGCCCCACTGGCTTGATACCTTCATGTGTTCAGACTATTGGTCCAAAAACTTCACGTTTTTCAAGTGAAGCCAATTTTGTTTGAATTGCTTCCTTCCATTGTGGTCAATCATTTCTCTGTCTACACTCGTTGACAGATCTTGGTTCCAAATCCTCATCTTGTTGCATTATTTCAACTGCAACATTATAGGCAAAAATATTATCCACCACAATATTATTTCGATTCCACCTTTTTCTCGTCGAGATATAATTTATAGAGATTTCCTCATTCTCATTATTTTCAGGTACATGGACCTCCTTTGTGGTGTCATCATTTATTATGCCTCGGAGCTCTTCATGAGCAATTGCCTGTATATTATGATCATCATCTTGATCATTTATTTCTTTCCTTTTTCGAGGATTTTTATCCTTGGAACCAATTGGTCTACCACATTTTAAGCATGGTCCAGACTCATTTGCCTTAAAATTTTGTCTTATAGGGACATCAACTCGAACTTGAGCATTAGCAGCTGGAATATATGATTTTGTAACCCGTGGAAGGTTAGTAAATGCATCCGACAGTTGATTTGCAATATTTTATAAATAAATTATCTTCTGAACTTCTTACTCACATTGATTTGTTCGAGGATCTAAATGAGACAGTGAAAGTGAATTCCAATCTATCTCATTTTCCAACTGCTTTTATTCTCCCCCTAATGTTGGGTAAACTGATTCATCAAAATGACAATCAGCAAACATTGCCGTAAATAAATCTCCAGTTCTAGGTTCCAAATATTTTATAATAGAACGAGATTCATACCCAACATATATCCCCAACATTCTTTGGGGACCCATCTTTGTGCGTTGTGGTGGAGCGATTGAAACATATACCGCACAACCAAAGATTCTAAGACGAGAAATGTTTGGCTCCTGACCAATAACCAATTGTAATGGGGAGATGTCATGATAACTGGTTGGCCTTATGCGCACAAGTGCTGCTGCATGCAAAATAGCATGCCCCCAAACCGAAACAGGCAACTTTGTTCTCATCAACAAGGGTCTAGCTATCAATTGAAGACGTTTAATCAATGACTCTGCTAAACCATTTTGAGTATGAACATGTGCAACAGGATGTTTAACTGTTATTCCAGTGGACAAACAATAATCATTAAATACCTGAGATGTAAACTCACCAGCATTATCAAGACAAATTATTTTTATTGCATAATCTGGAAATTGTGCTTTTAACCTTATTATTTGAGCCAACAACCTCGCTAAAGCAATATTACGAGTTGATAATAAGCACACATAAGACCATCTTGTAGATGCATCTATCAAGATCATATAATATTTAAATGGTCCACATGCAGGGTGAATAGGTCCACATATATCACCTTGTATCCGTTCTAGAAATGCAGGGGATTCCACCCTAACCTTAGCCACTGATGGTTTGATAACCAACTTTCCTTGTGAACAAGCAGCACAAGTGAATTCCTTTGATTGAAGAACATTTTGGTTCTTCAAAGTATGCCCATGTGAATTCTCAATTACTTTGCGCATCATATTATAACCGGGATGGCCCAACCGGTCGTGCCAAATGATAAAATCATTAGAATCAGTAAACCTTTTGTTTACTAGGACATGTGATTCAACTGTACCAATATTTGTATGGTACAACCCTGAATAAAGTGCTGACAATTTTTCATGCACAGTTTTCTTATCTTCAGTTATTGTAGTAATATAAAGATATTCCACCTTTTCTTCATTCGCAGTCTCAACATAATAGCCATTTTGGCGAATAACCTTGAAACTTAACAAGTTTCTATGAGACTTACTACAATACAATGCATTATCAATTATCAATAATGTTCCTCCCGGTAGTAATAAGGCCGCTCTTCCAGAGCCCTCAATCAATTTTGTACTGTCGGATATTGTATTAACATATGCCTTTTTTATTATCAAATGAGAGAAATGTTTCTTTTCTCTTAGTATCGTATGAGTTGTGGCACTGTCTAGAAGACACATATCTCCACTACTCATCTTGGATCGAACTGATGTCTGAATTTTATTTATTTATCTTCACAAGAATAAAAAATATATAATAAGAAGTACGAAATTTAGCAAATGAAATCTTAAGTACATAAACTTTAATTAAGACATTAAAAATAAATAAAAACATTATTCATTTCCTAGTCCAATTATCAATCTCAGTTGTGATCCCCAAAGAAGTCCTCAGCTTCCAGATGAGTAATATCATCGAGCCCATCAAAAGCATTATCTTTCAATGCTAAGTTTGCCTCAACATTCTCATTATATTTTTGAGAAGATCCTGCCTGAATATCATCTTTGAGAGTCAAATGTGACTCTACTCGAACTTTAGAAGAGGAGGGGCCACCTTTATTTCCTTTCCTTTTAAAGGAATTTTGATACAACCTAACAAAATGCTCAGGTGCCCGACATTCATTTTTTCAATGACCTTTAAGGCCACAATGATGAGAGTGATCGCCCTTTCCTTTAGAAGGATTATTTTGAGAACCTATATTGTTCTCCCTTTTGTTATGACCACCACCTCGACGATTACTATATCGTCTTTTGCCTTTGTCACGCCCGCGCACATTATCATGGCCCCGATTATTTTGTCTTATTTCAGACTGGCCGTGTTCATCAACCGCGTGTGCCTTCGGTAATGGAGCACTTACAGCGGGACGGGCTTCATGATTTTTCATCAAAAGATCATTATGTTGCTCAGCCATCAGAAGGCATGAGATCAATTCAGAGTATTTCTGAAAACCTTTTTCACGATATTGCTGTTGTAATATCATATTAGAGGCATGAAAAGTAATTAGTGTCTTTTCTAACATGTCCTCATCTTTTATTGTTTCCCCACATAATTTTAATTGGGAAGTTATTCTAAATACAGCAGCGTTATACTCAATTACAGTTTTATAATCTTGAAACCGTAAGTGCATCCACTCATAACGAACCCTTGGCAATACCGTTGCCTTGAGGTGGTCATACTTCCCTTTCAAACATATCCACAATTCAAGTGGATCTTTAACTGTTAGGTATTCAACCTTCAGGCTTTCATCAAGATGATGGCGAAGGAAAATCATAGCTTTTGCTTTATCCTGACTTGATGCCGTATTTCCTTCGATTATACTTGTTGGGCTATTGCCCATGTTCCAGCCAAAGGCCCATGGCCTAATCCTACTTGAAAAAGGATTGGAATTATTCTCTTTATTTGGTTTCCAATTCTATTAGGAAAAGGATTGGAATTGTAATCCTATTTGTAGTTGGTTTTGGCTTTGTAAGGAAAAGCACAACTCTATAAATAGAGGATGGTCTTGAGAGAATAATTCAATTGCTCATTGGTATTGTCTTTGAAAGACAATAGAACATAAGAGAGGTTTTTTGAGAGAGCTTTCAACAAGAGAAAAGAGAGAAGAAAAAGGGTTCTTTTGCTGCAGTCTTTTTCTCCGACCAGCAACGTTCAGATCGTGTTTTCCGATTAACTAACCGTTGGATCGGTCTGAAATTTGGACTGAGTGTTGCTGCCATCTTGGTGGTTGATTTGAACGGTGAAGATCGGATTCGGAGGTCAGCAAGATCCTATTTTAGGTCCCGAACAGAAGCTGGGTTTGGGTGGTGTTTCTTTCTATTTATCTTTTGTTGGTGTAGCTATTGTTTGTTCTCTTTTGGCACTTGTTGTGTAGCCATTAGAAGAATATTTGTAATCCTCTTATTGGTACAGTGAAGCAATTCGGATCTTGTCGATCCCGTGGTGGTTACCTTCGATTTGAAGGGTTTTTCCACGTTAAACTTGGTGTTCTTTATTGTTAGATTTTCGTTTTCATCTTTTTCGTCACAACAACTGGTATCAGAGCTAAGGTTATCTATATGGAGGGGAATATGAGCAAGATGGTATGTCTAAATGGAAGAAACTACAACATATGGAAAAGCAAGATGAAAGATCTATTGTTCGTGAAGAAGATGCATCTTCCGGTTTTTTCTGTAATAAACCCTAGAATGTGACCGATGAAAATTGGGAATTTGAGCACCAACAAGTATGTGGATATATAAGACAATGGGTTGAAGATAATGTTCGCAACCATATTGTGAATGAGACACATGCTAGAACATTGTGGGAGAAGTTGGAGACGCTTTACGCTTCAAAAACTGGCAATAACAAGTTGTACTTGTTAAAGCAATTGATGACCTTTAAATACAAGGAGGGCAGTTTTATTCTTGATCATATCAATGATTTTCAGGGTATTCTTGATCAGCTATCAGGAATGGGTGTTAATTTTGATGATGAAATACAAGGACTTTGGCTTCTTAACACTCTACCGGATTCTTGGGAAACTCTTCGTGTTTCTTTAACAAATTCTGCCACTGGTGGAAAGGTGACTATGGAATATGCATAGAGTGGTGTGTTGAATGAAGAGGTTAGAAGAAAATCTCAAGACACATCTTCACATTCAGATATTCTATATACAGAAGATCGAGGGAGACATAAGACAAGAGATTCGAGGAGTAGAGGTAAAAGCAGAAGCAAGTCAAAATTCAACAATCCAAATATTAAATGTTATCATTGTGGAAATAAAGGACATATTAAAAGATTTTGCAAACAATTGAAGCAAGATCTTAAAGAAGGGAAGAAGGAAGAAAACAATGAAAATAATGTTGTTGCTGTTGTCCAAGATGACCTTCTCTTCGCTTGTGATAAAGACGTCATCAATTTTGTATCTCAAGATACAAGTTGGATAGTGGATTCTGGAGCCACATCACATGTCACACCAAGAAAAGACTTCTTTTCATCTTATACTTCTGTTAACTCTGAGTTGTTAAAGATGGGTAATGCTGGTGAGGTTAAGGTGTTTGGTGTTGGCACTGTTTCTTTGAAAACCAATACTGGTTCAACGTTGGTCCTTTAGAATGTCAAGCATGCTCCAGACATTCTGATAAATTTGATCTCTGTAGGACAACTAGATGATGATGGCTATCATAATGACTTGTGCAATGGCCAATGAAAGCTCACCAAAGGCTCATTGATTTTAGCTCGAGGAAGAAAGCATTCAAATTTATACGTGACACAAGTATCGATTCTTGTTGACTCTATAAATTTGGTGGAGAGCGAGGCTTTATCAGAATTGTGGCACAAGAGGCTTAGTCATATGAACGAGAGGGGGATCACCTATTTGGCTAAGAAGAATTTGGTTGCTGGTATGGAACAAGCAAAGGTGAAAAGATGTGTTCATTGCTTAGCAGGGAAACAGAAACGAGTTTCTTTTCACAGTCATCCTCCTTCAAGAAAATCTGAGTTATTGGAGCTAGTACACTCAGATTTGTGTGGTCCTTTTAAAGTGAAGTCAAAAGGCGGTGCACTTTACTTTGCTACTTTCATTGATGATCATTCTCGCAAGATTTGGGTATATCCTTTAAAATCCAAAGATCAAGTGCTTGATGTGTTTAAACAGTTTCAAGCCTTATTTGAGAGACAAACGGGAAAGAAATTAAAATGTATTCGCACTGATAATGGTGGTGAGTATATTGGTCCCTTTGATAACTACTGCAAATCGCAAGGAATTCGTCATCAGAAGACTCCTCCAAAGACTCCTCAATTAAATGGTTTGGCAGAGAGGATGAACAGAACTTTAGTTGAGAGAGTTAGATGTGTGCTTTCAGAGGCTAAACTTCCAAATTCTTTTTGGGCTGAAGCACTTAACACTGTTGCTTATGTTATCAATTTGTCTCCTGCTGTTGCTTTGGATGGTGATGTTCCAAATAAAGTTTGGTTTGATAAGGATGTCTCTTATGATCACTTGAAAGTGTTTGGGTGTAAAGCTTGTGTGCATGTTCCAAAAGATGAGAGATCGAAATTGGATGTTAAAACTAAGCAGTGCATCTTCATTGGTTATGGTCAAGATTGTTGGGTTTTATTTGCCCTGATTTCTTACCATAAATAGTTTTTCCTTTTAGGAAAAGGTTTTGGATTGGCTATTCCTTTTTCTGGTCCAGAAAAAGGTTTAGGACTCTATAAATAGAGGCATGTTCCTTCTAACTTAATTAGCATTCACAATGTAGTCTTAAGGGCTTTGAGAGTTTTGGTTAGGGGGAGAATTTGTGGGTCACAAGCTTGATACGTTATCACTTGTGTAAACCTCCCATGTATTCCGAGTGAATTGGTTGAGGTTGTTTCTCTCTATATTTTGTACTCTCATATTTATAGTGGATTGCTCATCTCCTTTGTGGACGTAGGTCGATTGACCGAACCACGTTAAAATCTTTTTGTCTTTTGGTTTATTTCTCGTCTGTCTTCTTACTCGTGGTCTTTCGAGGTTTGCATTGCTAGCTTCCGCGTTTACACCTTCTTATTTTCCGGTCCTAACAAGTGGTATCAGAGCCAGATTCAATGATGGAGTCAGGTTTTGTGGTTTGATAAACGATGATTGAACCAGGTTAGAAAGAGGTGTTCATCTTGGCGGGTGTAGTTCTAGCCGCAACCTTTTTGACAGTAACGAAAATTCTGTTGGAGAAATTGTTTCAGAGAGGTTCTCTGTGTTGAGACATAAATTTTGCAAGGAGATTATGGAGAGGAGAAGCAAGTTGTTGAAGATTAAGTGAAGAAGGTGGACAAATTTATTTTGTCAGAAATTCAGGCCAAGGGGGAGATTTGTTGGGTTTTATTTGCCCTGATTTCTTACCATAAATAGTTTTTCCTTTTAGGAAAAGGTTTTGGATTGGCTATTCCTTTTTCTGGTCCAGAAAAAGGTTTAGGACTCTATAAATAGAGGCATGTTCCTTCTAACTTAATTAGCATTCACAATGTAGTCTTAAGGGCTTTGAGAGTTTTGGTTAGGGGGAGAATTTGTGGGTCACAAGCTTGATACGTTATCACTTGTGTAAACCTCCCATGTATTCCGAGTGAATTGGTTGAGGTTGTTTCTCTCTATATTTTGTACTCTCATATTTATAGTGGATTGCTCATCTCCTTTGTGGACGTAGGTCGATTGACCGAACCACGTTAAAATCTTTTTGTCTTTTGGTTTATTTCTCGTCTGTCTTCTTACTTGTGGTCTTTCGAGGTTTGCATTGCTAGCTTCCGCGTTTACACCTTCTTATTTTCCGGTCCTAACAAAGATGAGTTTGGATATCGCTTTTATGATCCAATTGATAAGAAGCTCATTAGAAGTCGTGATGTTGCGTTCTTTGAAGATCAAACTATTGAAGATATTGACAAGACTGAGAAACTAGATTCTCAGATTGATGAGAGCTTAGTTAATGTTGATCCAATTCTATTATTGATACATCTTCTGCACATGAAGGAACCCAAGATAATGATCAGAGTGTAGAACATATAATTGTTCCTACTGATGATGTTGTGGTTGATGATCAACCAACTCATGGTGAGATAACCACTTCGAATGATCCAGAAACCTCTTGTAGAAGATCTACTAGAGAAAAGCGAAGCTCAACACGTTATTCTCATGAGGAGTATATTCTATTGACTAACATGGGAGAACCTGAAGGTTATGATGAAGTCATGTTAGATACTCATAAAGATAAGTGGAAAGAACTCATCGTAGACAAGCATGAGTTTTGTAGAAGTGTGGCAGGCAGGAAGCCTGTCAAAAGTTCCTCCACTTGAAGTCCATTTGGCCCCTTGGCTGGAGGGGGAGTTTGTTGGGCTATTGCCCATGTTCCAGCCAAAGGCCCATGGCCTAATCCTACTTGAAAAAGGATTGGAATTATTCTCTTTATTTGGTTTCCAATTCTATTAGGAAAAGGATTGGAATTGTAATCCTATTTGTAGTTGGTTTTGGCTTTGTAAGGAAAAGCACAACTCTATAAATAGAGGATGGTCTTGAGAGAATAATTCAATTGCTCATTGGTATTGTCTTTGAAAGACAATAGAACATAAGAGAGGTTTTTTGAGAGAGCTTTCAACAAGAGAAAAGAGAGAAGAAAAAGGATTCTTTTGCTGCAGTCTTTTTCTCCGACCAGCAACGTTCAGATCGTGTTTTCCGATTAACTAACCGTTGGATCGGGCTGAAATTTGTACTGAGTGTTCCTGACATCTTGGTGGTTGATTTGAACGGTGGAGATCGAATTCGGAGGTCAGCAAGATCCTATTTTAGGTCCCGAACAGAAGCTGGGTTTGGGTGGTGTTTCTTTCTATTTATCTTTTGTTGGTGTAGCTATTGTTTGTTCTCTTTTGGCACTTGTTGTGTAGCCATTAGAAGAATATTTGTAATCCTCTTATTGGTATAGTGAAGCAATTCGGATCTTGTCGATCCCGTGGTGGTTACCTTCGGTTTGAAGGGTTTTTCCACGTTAAACTTGGTGCTCTTTATTGTTAGATTTTCGTTTTCATCTTTTTCGTCACAACAATACTATCACCAAGACCCTTAGCGGTAAGGTGAATTTCAGCATCAAGTACCCATGACAAATAATTCTTTCCAGAAATGTCAAGTGCCACAAATTCAAGTTTTGATAAATTCGACATGATGAAAACTATCATAAAATAATTTTGAGTTAATACTATGATGTTGGTTTCTTTACAATAAATTGTAAAATTAATATTTCAAGTGATTAAGAATTAGTATAGAATATAATATATGCATGAACATGGGATGTTACAAAAGCATGTAACTCAAAAGTATGAAATGGTAATTATTTTACAAAATTTATTACTAGTTCAATAGTTATTAACGCTAAAGTTCCGTAAGAATTTTTTTTTAAGTCGTATTTAATATGATACTATTATTCTTTATGACACACACCAATATTTATCATAAATTAATGACACAAAAAAAAACATACGATTATTCTAACTAGCATGTTATTGTATGCCTTAATATTTAATTTAGAGTTACAAGTTACTAACATATAAACAACATAAAAATATAAACGTGAAACGTATTGATTATTATGCCTAGTAAAGTATTATAATAATACCTAAAGCAAGTTATATATGCAGTAATAAAAATACTAATCAAAGATTTATGCAAGTTCTATTAGAGATGTTATAAAACACAAATATATACCTGACTCTGAAAGAAAGTTGATTAACTTTTAGGAATTAATTTCGAATTAAGTATGTCTTAGTTGATTAGAGGCTCGTGCTGATAACGTGTTATAAAAGGAGAGCAAAATGCAATAATACTAAATAAGAAATGGAAGACAAATATTAATGAAAAATATAGAGTAGACAATATTCTTTTATCTCTTTTGTTGTGTATTTTCTAAGGGTGAAGATCATCCTTTTATAGGATGTTTAAATCATCCTTTTACAATATTAGATAATACGTTACTATAATAAATAATTAATATAATAAATGTATACATTACGTTAGGATATATTAAAAATACATCCACACAATTAAATGGATTTGTAACAAAATTTATATAATTAACCAATTTCTACCGGATCAAATTATAGTTGGGTGTGATTTCTCTTCCCATTATTTACAAAATTAGGTAAGATATATTATTAATTATGATAATTGACAACTTAAAATATTTTTAAAAAGTATATAAAATATTTCTTTAATTTTTGAAATTAATCTATTGGTGTCATATAAAATGCGATAAAAAAGTAACATGTATTACTCAATTTTAAAAAAATTGAGTAAAAAAGATATTATGAATCTCAATAATTAACAATATTTAATGGAGTCTTGAAATTCTATATATGTTACATATACAGGGAGAAATGGAGTACTATATATTATTTGAAAATTACTTTAAAAATACTATAAATTACAACAATAACAATTTAAAATATTTAAAAGACTAATAAAAAGTTCAATTGACCCTTGAATCTCGATGCCACAGAAAATGGCTAGCTGAGTAATATATATTGTTTAAAAATGACGTAAAAGTAATATAGATCACAATTAAAGAATCAAAATTAAAAGACATAAAAGAATTAAATTGATTCTAAAAGATTTCTCAATATCACATAAATTGGAGCTAAGAGAGTAACATATATTATTTAAAAATTATTATAAATCACAATAATTAATAGTTTAAAATGTCTAAAAATCATATTAAAATTTAATTAGCTTTCTAAAAATTCTATCTATAATTAACATACAAAAGAAACAAATATTGAGCTCGTGCTAATACGACGATCACATGTGTCTAGTTATTAAGTATATTATAAGAAAAAAAGAAGAAGCTAACAACATAGTAAATTAGTAATTGACTAATCAACTAGCTCCTTTATGCTTGAACCCAACCTATGATATCATGAAGGGGACATGCCAAAGCAAAACACTAAATTAATAAAGAAGATAAAAAGAAAGCTTTATATATATGGTGCAAGTGCATTTGGACTATTTTTTTTTTAAAAAAAAAGAGAATCACACATGTGGAACTAGCTAGTTCATTGAAACAAGACATGAACTAACTATAAACTAAGAACAAAAAGGCCAATAAATTGTGTTTATTCCATAATTATAATAACCAAATTGCAAATGTTATTAATTAGATTCCTCTTTCAAATTCTATGATTATATATACTAGTATTTGGTAGATAACATGACATAAAGTTGGTTGCCCACAGAATTCAGCAAATTGGACTATTACAATTTCCAATTACATAATACAAAATTTGAACAATAAATTAATTTCTACATGTACAATAATCATAGAATAGCATCATTCATCATTAAATTCGTTCACTTTTAATTGTTATGTTTTATTTATATATAGTCAATTTAGGTAATCTTGAAACTAAATGAACTAGATTAATTCATTGTTTTTATTCTAAAATCTACATATTAAAAATTATATGAAAAAATACTATAAATTATAATATTTTTATATTATTATAATGTATAAGATACATCTTAAAATGTTAGTCAGAATTATTTATAATATTATTTTGAATCTGCCTTGGTCTTCTGTGAGTTCCAGAGATTCAGATCAAGGTAGTTCAGTTCTTCAATTCTTTCTTGCTGTGAAAGAAAGCACTGCTGAAGAGGGACCTACTTTCAAGGCTAATTTTGAGTCATTTAGTCTTAGTCCTACTTTTATCTCTGCGATTTTCATTACATCTCATAAAATTCTGTCTTCTAAGCGAGAGCCAGATATGAAATGAAGCTTATAATATTAATGTGCAATTATTAAAAGTAACTAATAATACAACTCCCCAGTAATGCACAAAAGAATAATAACAACCAAATCTAATGACTAACAACTCCTATAAATATATCATTTTTTATTATCATCTAGAGATGCTGTATGGGTGTAATTATATAAAAGGCCAAGCTTTCTTATCCCACAATTTATTTTAATTACTATTACAGATAAACACATATATATGATTTTGTAATAAAACTTAAAAGATGAATATCATTAAATGGCACTAGATTATATTTTAGTGGCAACATTTATTGTTTTAAAAACATATAGCAAATAATTGAGTTAATAATATTATTTTTAGAATTACTAAAGTTTTTATCAATATTTTAGAGAGTATTGATTATACATATTAATATAATATTATTTTTGGTAGATACAATATAGCAGTAATTATATTATTATTATTAAATATTAAAATTTATCATATTTATTTAAATCTCCAAATCTAAAAAGTGACTGAAAACAAATAGTTTGTTTGAAACACAAAGAATCAAGTACTAAAAAATAATACTTAGGTAATTATTGCTCTCCACATATATTATGTTTATAATCACCTAATTAGTAACACTTTCCGATCAAGAAAATATGATAAGACATTTTTTTCCACCTCAAAAACTAATTATTGCTTACATCTAAAACAAGAAAATATTTTTTTTCCTTCTCACTTTTACTTTTTTTTTGGAAGCAATTTGATCTAAATGACGGGTAAGTGAGGATCACATATGACACCAAACATTTAGCTGTACAAAATACAAAAAAATAAAAAAAAATAAAAAAAATAAAATAAAAATAAAAAAAATAAAAAGGATAGAAACAGGTAAGGAAAATGGCATCCACTTAATATAAAAAATGAAAAAAAATAATATCTACTGTAATTGATTATGCTTCCTATATATATAATAGAGATATTTTTAAATAATTATAAAATATATCAAATATTCGTTGATACAATATTTCTCTAAATTGTAGGCATAATATTTAATCATATGAAAATATTTACTAGCGTCCACATTCCACAGAATATAAACACTGAAAAAGAAAATCTAATGTAATTGATTTTACTTCATAGTTATATTTTATAGCGATATATTTAAATAATTATAAATTATAGCAAATATTCGTTGATACAATTATCTCTAAATTGTAGGCATAATATTTACATGTAAATGTTATTAATGTGTATACAATATATTAGATAAAAGTATAAGAGTGTCGAAAGAGAGACAAAAGGGGCACTTCATATATATATATATATATATATATATATATATATATATATATATATATATATATATATATATATATAATGTATCAACGTATATATATTGATATTGTATACACATGTATATAGTACACATGCTATAGTTTGAAAGAAAAATATTGCTACGTTTTGAAAAATAATTATCTCACTATTTATTTTAAAGAAATAACAGTGTCAATCCCTCTATTTATGAAAGATTTTTCTATAACGACACAAAGTTTAAAAAAAAAAGATTTTCTTTTGAAAAGTTATAATCTAAAATATTCATCAACTATTTGTGTGTGATTATAGATTATCTCATTAAGTATGAATAGAAAATTTTATAGATAATTTATTTTCAATTATGAGAATGTGACATTTCTTTTTAAGAGAGGAATAAAGAGAAATATGCACCACATCAATTGAGATAAGAAAGATATTATAGATTAAAAAAAGTATCTAAACTTATAGGGAAAATCGTATATAATAGCAAATTATTAATTCAAATTAAATGTTATAAGCATAATTTGATTTAATAGTACCCTATAGCAAACTGTTGCTATTTTCGCCTATCTTTCTGATGAATCTCGCTCGCCACTCTCGTTTTGATGGCAGTCTCTCTTGCCTCTCTCGCTTTTATACAAACACAAATGTATAAAAATGTGTTTGTGTTTGTATAAAGTGAGAGAAAATTATATATATACATATGTTTTTGTTCCCTTCTGTCTCCCCTCTCCCAGATCTCGCTTGTCACTTTCACTCGCCTCTCTTACTTTATACAAACACAAATGTATAGATTGCGTTTGTGTTTGTATAAAGCGAGAGAAAATTGTATATACAAATACAAATGCATATATTTTCGTCTTATACACTTGTGATTGTACAAATACAATCTTCCACTGTCCAATTTTCTTTTGCCGTCTTTCTTTCTCGCTTTATACAAACACGGTTTATACAATTGACCTTTTGTATTTGTATTCCAAAACAAATTACACAGCTGCTTTCATTTGTATATGTATAGCGAATTATACAACTGTTTTCTTTGTATATGTATAGCGAATTATACAACTACTTTCTTTATATATATATATATATATATATCGAAATATACATATTAATATTTGCTATGAAGCGCAATTATGCAAACTATAGTTATAACATACAAATATGATTTTTATGTTTATTATATGTGAAAATTACTCAAACTTTTATGCAGGAGGGAATTTCAACCACTTGTCAAAGAGTCTTATTAAGTTAAATGTGAAACGATACTAATATGGGTTGTGATAATGATGAGACTGTTTTATCTTTTAATCAGAGGTTTCATATATAAATATTTAATATTGAGATAATCATATTGAAAGCGTCATCCACGAATAAAACATATAGTGTACAATTCTAATTAAGTCATGACTTCAATATTAACTTTACACATCAAATAAAAAACCAAAAAAAATACAAAAATGATAATAATTGATGCAAATTCTTGCACGTTTTACATGCTATAAACAAATAGTAAAAGTCAAGTACGGTCACATCATACACACAAAAATGTTGGCCACTAACATCTGTCACGATATGTGTGGTATATTATTTATATGACTCAGCAATAAATTTCGTAATTAAATCAAAATGATCATTAGCAAAATTGTCTGCCATAATCAACATCTACAATCAAAGATAAAATAAATATCATGGTGTCTTAATTAGAGCACTAGCTAGCTATATATGACCCCCACTTACATCATAATAATGCACCATTAAATTTATGTTGTTGATTTCAAAATTGATAGCAACAATAATTGTTTTTTGTGTGTACTAATAATATTTCATTCAGAATGACTATAAGGCAATTTTTAAAGTGATACATTGCTTGTTGTAGAACAATCTTTTCCCAAATATCATAATTTACTTTTCAGTTGGTGGAGCCAAAAATATTTTTTAAAGGGTGTCCAGAAATAACAACTTGTTATGTTAAGGGTGTCTAAAATAGGTTATTTATAATTTAATCATTTCGTATAGTATTTTACTTGTATATATGCTAATTTTTTCCGACGAAGGGTGTCCAAGTATGTGGTTGCGCGCACTCACATTAACTTTCTGCTTGAGCTCATACATGTGATTATACTCAAATGCTGATATGTAATTTTTATAGATTATTAGTGTAATTTTTTTCGTATTATAAGATCGAGATAAAATTTTGACTCATAAGTGCTCTCACTACGGTTGAGTACTAATAATAAAACATGAGCCAAAAAACACTCCATCCGCTCCTTCCTATTATTTCTTTCTTTACTTTGTGCAAGTATATCCACTCGCTACTTTATCGATATAGTTAAAAGAAAAGAAATTGATCGATCATAATTTACTTGCATTTAACCCTTTTTATCAATTCAACGAGGAATACTTGCAAAACTAATTAAACAAAAATAAATCAAGTTACATTAATAGATGAGTAAACACCATAATTGTCTAGATGCTAACTATCAAACGAACTGATTTTTCATATTTTGCCCTTCAAATAGATTGACCTTTATTTTTTTGTTCTTTACGATTTACAATATATAATTTGATATGTTTGAAGATAAATATGGAATATGAAAAATGATCGAGTACATTAATTTGTATTATTATGGGATAGTTGTATATAATAGCAAACTAATAACCTAAAATAAATGGAGTAGCTACGGTTTGATTTAATTGTGCTCCATAGCAAACGTTTGCCAAAGTTTGTCAGTCGCCTCTCTCCCAAAAATCTCGCTCGCCACTCTCCCGTTCTCGCTCGCCACTCTCCCTCTGCTCGCCTCTCTCGCTTTATACACAGAAGTGTATAAATTGTGTTTCTGTTTTATATAAAGCGAGAGAAATTGTATATACACATGCAAAAATATATATTTTCGTGCTATACACTTAATTATACAATTTACAAACATTTTACTTCGATTCAATTGTAGACAAATGCAAATTTTATACAAATATTGCAGCGAAAAAGGCCAACGAATTATACAATTGCGAATTATACAATTGCAGTGAAATATTTTCTTTCGCTTTATACAACAGAAGTGTATAAATTGTGTTTCTATTTTTGTATAAAGCGAGAGAAAAACATATATCTTCTTCCTATACACTTATAATTATACAATATACAAACATTTTACTTCGATTTAATTGTATGCAAAGCAAATTTTATATAGATATTGCATCGAAATAGGCAGCGAATTATACAATTGTGCATTATACAATTGCAGTGAAATATGCCAGCGAATTATACAATTCCAGCGAAATAGGCCAGCGAATTATACAATTTAGGCCAGCGAATCATACAATTGTATACGTATAGCGAGGCCAGCGAATTTTACAATTTAGGCCAACGAATTATACAATTGTATATGTATAGCGAATTATACAGTTATATGTTTGCTATGGAGTGCAATTATGCAAACTTTGCTATATCATACAAATATGAATTTTTTGTTTGCTATATGTGAAAATTGCCCTATTATTATTAGGCATTAAAGTGGTCATTTTTGTACTACTGCACATGCACTTGTGGGCTATAAACTAAATAATGGTATTGGGCCTAAAGTTGTAGTAGCAGGCTATAGGCCCAAAACATTTTCCGCTCAAACAAGATTTGGAAAATTACGGTCCAATGTCTTCGGGCCATCTTGCTTACAAAATATGTTTATGATATATTAATAGTGTATACTTTATAGTATACACATATACAATATATTATATATAAGAAATATAAATACCTATTGTATATGTATATACTCTTATTATATTAGTAACTTAGATGATCGAAAGATATATTTTACGTAAAATTTCCAACAAGATTTGTTCCATTATTCTAAGACCTGTTTAAACATACACCTCTCTTAAAAGGACGCTACATCAAATAATAATAATAATAAAAAAAGATGCTTATAAAGAAACAAGTAGTACCACAAGATATTTTCTTCGTTTCAATTGATGTGACAAATATTGAAGAGACATAAAATTTAAGAAGAAAAAAATGAACATCTTTAAAATACGTGGATATAATAAATATGTTATAATATTGTACCGTTATATATAAAGAAAAAAAATTGAAACTTGTATTTTTAATATTTCATAATTTTTGTATGGTTATAAAAACTTATCATCAAGAAAAAGGAGAATGTTAAATTAAATCATTTCATAATTTAGCAAGCTATCATTTTCTTTTGACAAACTAAAAAGAAAATGTTATCACGTAAACTGAGAACACAAGCATCAATAATAACAGATAAAAACAAAACTCTAGGAAAAGGGCCCAAAAAAGAAGGAAAAATAGAGGCTAGTAAAATTTCTTGTAAAATCAACAAAAAAAGAGAGGAGGAAATTAAATTACAAAGAGAGCTCATGCACATATGAAGTGAACTTAAAAGACAACCAAACAAATATATACATAATACATGTATATATTACATATATCGACTATCAGATGTAGATATTATAATTTTAATCGAGCGATCAAATATGTGACTACCCTTTTTTTATCTAGAGATTCTTGTAAGGAGTAATCTTGATAACTAAACCAGGGAAAACATCATCAGGATCATGAATATGTGGATTTTCTTCAACAATAAAAGGATCATTACATTTTTCACTTATTGTATGTAATGTTTCACCTTCTTTCACTACATATATTTCATCACATGCCATCTTCTTATAATTCCCTTGCATTTGCACTATGAATTGTTGATCACTTTCACTTGATTCACAACAACTCAACACCAACATAATTGCCAAGAACAATGCACAATACCATGAAATCGTCTCCGCTAAAACCGTCGATGAATGAACACTAGACATTATATGGAAATGTTGTTGAAAATGTTGTAATTTTAGAGGATATTTGTAGGGGGTGTTTTATAAGAGGATTAGGAAGAAGGTGTGTGTGTGTGTGTTTGTGTTTGTTTAAATGGAATTGAAGTAGTTGTAGGTGGAGTGGGTAATATGAAATTGTTGGGAGTTGAAAGGGTTCATTCAAGGGGTGTGGGAGGGTAGGTAAATGTCTGGGGGATCAAGAATTATGTATGAGATATTGGGGAAATTTATATGTTTGTTCAACTGCTTTTTTTTCGATGCACTCTTTCTGTTTTAATTTATGTGATTTTATTATTTGATCCGATACAAATATTTTTGACTATTTATATGATTGTAAATCATTTTATCAAGGATAGAAAAAATAAAATTGTATTGAATTATGTAAATATAACATTCTTTTTTAGACAAGCTAAAAAAAAAGTGTCACACTCGATATTTGATATATATCTTCATTGAAGATTGACTAAATATAGATTTGTGTCCGAAAGTCCTACATTGGGGAATAAATCGTATTCCTTAATAAAGGCGATTCCATATCAAAAAGACTCAAATTCAAGACCTTTTATTAAGAACGAAAAAGTATATTACCACCCTTGTTGGTAATGGTACTATACATTTCAATTATTTGTCAAACCAAACAAAGTGAAATGAAAAGGTTGTCTTTATTATTTTTGGTGGTGCAAGTTAATTTTAACAAAGTCAATCAAAAATCAACAACACCATTTATAGTTTTGACTTTGTTTTCTTTGTACTTTTTTTTTTTTTATAGTTGAGATTAAGAAATAACCTCGTTCTTGATTAAGAGGGTCTAGCATTAGAGGAGAAGTCGAAGGATATTGGTAAAAAATTATGTTGTATATGTAATAAGATTAAACAATTTTTTTTTCTATTTATATAGTATATATTAAATTCTTTTGATAAAAATTTCGTCTCCATCACTATCTTTTAAAGATATAAATCTTTACGTTTCGAAATATTTGATGTTTTATACATCTTTTACTACTATCTTGTAACTTTTGAAATTTTGACATGTCTATTCTATAATATTACGTGGACTTTTTTTATGTTCCATTGTTGTAACATAAAATTGATAGTAGTACTAGTCTACTAGACATTTCATTATTTAGTCTAAAAAACTTTAATTTGATAGCTAAATAACACTACTAATTACTTTACTAATCAATTATGAAAAGTTTATATACATATATAAGGATAATAATAAAGAAATATTACTTATTAAATCTTCTAAAAAAAAAATTATAAAAATTTGTAGGATGTGGTAGGTCAACAAGTCCCTTTCTCAATGAGTCTTTTGACGTTTGCCACTACTTAATTGATTTTTTCTTTTTACATGTGCATTGGATTATTTTTTTATTATCTCGTATTACAATTTATTGATCTGATTCAATTAAATTCACGTTATGTGAGATTCATCAAATAGAAGCCCTTTCTTTCTCTCTAAGATTATCTTCATTCCCCACGCTCAAATATGAAATTTTAAGTTGTAAAAAAGTTGAAAATAAGGATCGTTTGAAACTTTGAACCGGACTTTTTATTCAGTTAATAATATACAAAAACAACCGTACTAATTTACCAACAAGGATTGTCAGGTTGGGGTGAGTATTATGTGTCTATAAAAGATTTTGAGTTTGAATCCTGAATATGAAGTCATAATTGTTAGAAAGTGTTCTGTAAAGTAGACTTCATGATACGAATTCAAATTTGGCTGAGCCCCTATATAAATATCAGACAAAATATAAGATTTTAAAAAGTTTCAATTCTCTTAAAAAGATTACTCGTTCGTGTATCAATTTTAAACAACTCGTATATCACTCTGTTATATTTTGACGAAGAAAGAATAGTACTTCTATTATAAAGTTAAGACATAACTTTCTTGAAAATGCAATTAAGGTAATAGATGTTATTTTTTTCCCAATAAAGATATTTTTTTTAGTCAATCATGCATTATTCTTCTCTTTAGGTACGATTTTAACTTACGACATGATACCTAAAAGCATATG